>CP053166.1:0-1462550 GCA_014607495.2 Carposina sasakii
TTGAGCTACTGTGCCTTTTATTTCAGAAATATCCTTTTGAAAGTCGGAAAAACGTGTTTCTTGTTGTTCTTTAATTGTATTTAGGGTTTGTAGCATCATCCTCATTTCCTCACGGAATGACTCGATTGATATGTTTATTGCGCTTAGTGTATTTTCTGAACAACACTTATTTTTTGCCACAGTCGACACATGTGAGGAAGAAGACTCACAGTCCGACTCATCATATATTCGTTTCTTCCTAGGATTAATCCAGTTAGAAATGGACGGCTGCTTGTCTTTCATATTGTCTAAGTTCGAATCCGAACTATACATTTTCGTTTCTTTAGCTAGTTGCGGCGGCGGCGACGTTCGTTTCATTTAGGCCTAAGTTGTAGTTCCTAAGGCTCCAAACAATATTAATGAGTAATCCCGTGGGCGGGGCCACCACACTAGATGCGCAGGAGGCGTACACTGCACTTTGCGGTAGCTGTCAATAACTTGTTGTCTTTGTCCGATACTATACAAGTTGCTATTGTTGTCTCTTTTTATTTCTAGATTAAGTAAACACAGAATTTAAGTGACAAAACACGTCCGAACGCTTGCGCGCTGACCGAAAAACTGTGGTGGCAGGCCATCAAATTACCATCAACTGAACAATAATAGAAAAACAAGATACGCTCGGTACGCCATAGTCAGTCACCACACAAAAACCTCACATAAACACTCACCTTGTAATGCCACCTGCATATAAACATACCATAGCCTTTAGGCAGTCGGCGGGCACGACACTCGCCCATTAGCGATACGCCAGCGCCATCTGGCGCCATCGTGCTTCCCCCCGCCGCGCCCAGCGTGTAGTGCAGCAGTGCACGGGCCGGCGCACCGCCACGCCCAGCCCCAACGTCGCGTACAGGAAGCCTAGGCCCTGTGGTAACTTGTGGATGGAGATAACGAGCTTTTGTAGATAGGTTTTGTATCAGGGGACTTCTTTGAAATATGATAATTTTACTTAGTTTACCTGGATAGAAAAATCTAAAAAATACAATGTCATCATCATCATTTTCAAGCTATGAGAAGTCCACTGCTGAACAGTAGAATAGCTTTAGAAAACGAAGCTTCTGAGAGACACACAGTGTATAAAAATCATAAGAAAATATGGTAAAAATACACTCGGCGGTTATATAATTTTTTGCGAGGAAATAAATTAAAAGTAAGGAAAAAAAACAACTCTAAACACTATGTAGATAACTAAGAACATTAACATATTACCTTTAAAAAATCTTCGGTAATTATTTTTATCTTGAGACCACAAGCAATTAGTACTTTGGTTGTTAATTACAACACACATGAATCATGAATATAATAAAAGCAGCATAAAATTAAATACATATAAATTAACCACGTTAAAATAGATTGCGAGAAAAGAAGATAAAGGCACATCATGAATTTAGTTAACTGGTATGGGGTAGTGGGCAATAGGCGTACAGTCATTATTTAGTTTTTCCCTTGTACAAAATAGCATTTCTCATAGAAAAGATCTGAGGTTATCAGATAGATTTTAAGTAACTTCTATTACACCCAATATGTGTCTTTCTGTTTATGTCAAAAATAGTTATCTGATGATAAAAATGAAACTTTGATAAGGTATTTAGTACAAGTAAGCCCATAATACATGGTAGGCATTTTATGAAAAAGAAAAAAGATAAACTAGAAACACTTTTTACAGTAAGAAGTTGTAAAATAATATAGCAGATCTTTACTTTTACATTAATCAAAAAAGAAAATTGAAAAAACCTGATATTTATGCAAAAAATCTATACATATAATAAAATTGTAACGGATCGATGTTTGTGCACGATAATCTCAGAAACGGCTGGACTGATTTCGATTGCAGTTTTCAGAAATATATTGTGACAGGTCCCACATAACATATAGGCTACTTTTTATCTCGGGAAAATGTTTTTGTCCCGGATAATTTCGACATTTTGTTTTTTCTGCAGTCGACGCGGACGTAGTCGCGGCGTTCACTAGTAATACATTGTTATAGACTACATTTCTTTGTCATATATGATCGTGGTGCATGAGTGTAACAACCTTATTCCCGCATTTATTTATGAACTCGTTAGACTTAGACAAACATTAAAAAATTATTAATAACCATTACCCAAAACAAGCCCAATTTCACAAAAACAAATCAAATAAGCATTGCAAAAAAAACGAGCACAAGCAAAATTTATTACAACACAACAATTCATTCAAACAAAACACAAAAAACTAGAAAAAAAAAACACTAAAAAAGTCAAGCAACTCGCATTAGGCTCATGCGGCTAAAACGCAAGAAACACAGAGCAAGGCCACAGTAGAAATGTCGAGAAAACTACATACAGCGTGGGCGGATCCCGTCGCCTCGTTCATACCACCGCCGGAGTTCGTTCCAGAGTCCACCAGCGCCCGGAATATGGCCCTTAGCCTTGTTCACGTCTAACTCCGCCCCTTCTCCGTATAAATGCGACCAGGCCAGGCGTTATCTTAGCCGGCACGTATAGCCCATGTCAGCAGCTTTCTTGACCTGTTGGATGACCTCGCCTAGCTCTGGCGTGCGCCGACGCAGCTTCATTAGAGCGGCTTCGTATATTGATTTGGCTGAAAATTTAATGTAAAATGTGATATGTAAGGATTTATTTTATAGTGCACTTGTACTTGGCAGGTGCTATAGTTTTGTTATATAGACATACCTCTCGCAACATTGGTGTTAGCTTTTCCCCTGATGCTTCCTCAGATATTCCATCTTCTGCCTGGAAAAAACAAGGTTTAGTTAGCCCTTATTCCTTATTCCCTTGGGAAACTTAAGATTAGATTTACTTTTCAGAAATGAACCCTGATGGAATATTATCACATATATCACAGGGACAGCTAGTATCATGTTAATCTTGTTTCCATTTTATGAAACAGACATACCTCATAGTCATCCTTCGGCTCATCTCCACCACTCCGTCTAGTGGGAAGCGGACTCCTGCTCCTGGTCCTCTTCACGCCGCTCCGGCGGCCGGCGCCGGGCGGGCCTCGGTACGGTCCTCCCCCTCCGCCACCGCAGCCTGCCCCCCGCCCCCCTGTACGCAGACTCCCCTCGGTACCCTGATCCCCATATTCACCCTGACCCTCTCTATATTGGGCATCTTGCCGATAATTTCCATGATCACGACTATGAAGAGACTCTATAGGAGGCACCTTCTCATAATTTATACCGGACTTCAGCAGCTTAATTGGGAACGCTTCTTTTTCTTTATCTTTTGCTTCGCCTGTGAAATAATGTCATTTGCTATTTGATGAAGCTAAATTTTTTAAAATAAGGTGAAGTACCCTAGTTAAGTTGCTAACTAGTATGGATCACTAATAAGAATAACATATTGCCATCAGGATCACAAAAGAGCCATGGATATAAAACCACTTTAAAAAAGTGTTTTTTTTATGTCAGTCAACCAACAATAATCAAATTGAAAAATAAATGAAATTGTATTAGGCGTTACAATTCGGAAGTTCAGACATTCACTATGGGTGCGCCCACCACCGGGCCCTACACCCTCCACTGACCCTCGGCTCTGACAACTCAAAGTCTAAAACTAATTGTCTAAAACTTTTAGAGTTTCATAATAATTAGTGGTTTACTAATTTACTAATTTCTATAATCCTGAGGATGCCACGGTTGTTGGCGAAACATATGTAGATTACACTGGTCAACAGAAAAAATAAAATCGTTTGTTTCCTTTAATTTTTTTTTGTTTCTATCTCAAACTAACGCGTATTTTTTAAATATGGTAACAATTTTTCTCTCACAGCTTTTGTTTTTGAGTTACAGCTAACTACCCTCCATTACTATTTTTACTTATAGTTGCGTTTTTTATTGGACATTGAAATATATTTTGTTGTTGTTTTCGATATGGCTTCGTCAAGAAGGTGTTGTGTACTTAATCCTGATTCTTTTTGCTACATTTGTGGTGAATATGTATTTGCAAAATATCGAAAACCTATATCGGACTTTGTAAAAACTGCGTATCATCAATACTTTAAAATAAAATTGTGTAATCAGGACAAGCCATGGGTTCCTCATATTGTATGCCAGAAATGTGTGGTATGTCTACGGTTATGGTCCAGTGGAAAAGAGATGCAGTAATTTGGCGAGAACCTCGAAATCATCATGACGATTGCTACTTCTGCGTAGTGAAAATAAACGGAATTAACCCTGGAAACCGAAATAAGTGGTCATATCCTAACTTACCTTCTGCTCAATGACCTCAATTAAAACCACGAGAGGTACAGCCCAGCACATCTAAATCTTCTGATGTTCCAAATTCCTGTGAACCCGAATGAAATACATCAAGTGAAGACTCTGATTCAGACTACAAATGTATCCAAGAACCTCAACCATTTAATCAGAAAGAACTAAATGACTTAGTAAGAGATCTAAACTTACCGAAAGAAGCTTCTGAGATTTTAGCATCTCGTTTAAAAGAAAAAAAATTGCTCACTCCGGAAACCAACATTACATTTTATCGTACCCGAGAAAAAATCTGTTACCGTATTTTTCTCAAGAGAAGGATTTAGTTTTTTGTAACGATGTTGGTGGTATTTTGCAACAGATGGGATTAAAAAAATACCAACCTAGTGATTGGCGTCTTTTCATAGATAGCAGCAAAAGAAGTTTAAAGTGTGTTTTGCTTCATAACGGTAATAAGTATGGATCTATACCCATTGCACATTCGGTGACTTTAAAGAAGAATACGCAAATATTTCTAAGGTTCTGGAAAAAATTAAGTATCAAGATCATAAATGGGTCATTTGTGTCGATCTGAAAATGGTTAACTTTCTTTTAGGTCAACAAGGGGGATACACGAAGTTCCCTTGTTTCATGTGTCTCTGAGACAGTCGTGACAAACAACACCATTGGTCACAAAAAGTTTGGCCAGTGCCTAGCTAAGAGTTGGTACAAAAAATGTTATAAATATGCCTTTAGTTAGCCGAGATCGCATCATACTTCCACCACTTCATATTAAACTCGGCATAATGAAATAGTTTGTGAAGGCGCTTGACAAAAGTGGCGACTGTTTCAATTTTCTTTCACGCAAGTTTCCAGGATTAAGTACAGAAAAATTAAAAGCTGGTATTTTTGATGGGCCACAGATTAGGCAACTCGTGAAAGATCCTAATTTTGTCAAATCAATGACTGAAGTCGAATCCAAAGCTTGGAAGTCATTCATTTTGGTTATGAGTAACTTCCTAGGCATAAAGAAATCTGACAACCACGTCGAGCTTGTTGAGTCCATGCTATCGAACTTGCAAGAGTTAAGGTGCAACATGAGCATAAAAATCCACTTCCTGCACTCACATTTAGACCGATTTCCACAAAATCTAGGTGATTTTAGTGAGGAGCAGGGTGAAAGATTCCATCAGGATCTTCGAACAATGGAAGAGCGGTATCAGGGGCGGTGGGACTCACATATGATGGCAGACTACTGCTGGAGTTTGCAACATGATCTACCTAAAGTCGTTCATTCAAGAAAATCGTATAAAAGATCATTTGATAGTGTTCAATAGAAATTTTGTTAACATCATTTATTAATTTTCTGTACTTTTTAATCAAAATAATAAAACTCTATATTTCAAAAACTGAAGCTGTTAGCAATCTTCCAGTATTTTTTCCTTCCTCAGGGCCATAGAAATACCCAATAACAGAAAAAAAATAAAGGAAACAAGACTTGTGTTGACCAGTGTTATTTATCTAGTTTTTGATTTCGGAATAGTGCAATGTATTGTCTTGCATGCTAGGTGCTCGGTCTGGTTTCTCGTGGCGATTGTAGTTAGTGCAAGTGCCTGTTTTCGCAGTTATGAGTTATCAGATCCAAGGGTCATTGGAGGGTGTAGGGCCCGGTGGTGGGCGCACCCATAGTGAAATTGAAAAATTCTTGTAATGAACTTTTATAAATTCCAAAAACTTAATTAATCATTGATAAACAAGTACAACCAAGAACCAAAATATGGTGCACCTGCACTGGACCAAGGCTTTTTACATTCACACACAAGAACCATTTGAATACCAAATGTAAACTGGAATCACACTGCCAAAAGACTTATAGGGATCCAAACTCAATGGAAATAACTAATATTTTGAAGGATTTTGAGGCATTATTACCCCAGATAACTCTGGAAGCAAATATATTTATATTGAGGAAGCTAGATATTTATCTACACTGGTTACTGACGTTTCTAGAAACTACAATGATAACACTGCTTTAAGTGTTCACTGTGATCTTACTGAACCCTGTATCCCTTATGGCAGTGTACCACTGAATAAACTGCTGTAAATTGGGTAGTACAGCTTACTTATTTGAGATGATAACACTTACTGATTTGAGGATCAGCATCCTCTTCTTCATTCAACTGACCATCTACATCGGCCTGTCTGGGTTTGTAACCAACTTCTGGGTCCTGAACATCGAATTCACTTCTTTTGTCTTTTTTCACCGGAGGCCCATGTAATTCACTCGCCGTTAAAACCACGAAAAAACATAAAATACACAACAATGTTCTAGACATTTTTGTCGGCAATCACTGCCTACTGTTAAGATATTACGTGTCCCAAAATATGAGTTGCCGATAGTTGATTAGTCCATGAACCTGATAGCTAATTTTGAAAGTACTGAAACGAAAAAAATACTTCGCGTGTTAAGTTGATTTATGGGGAAATTTAATTGGTGACAAATATAGGATTATTCGTGTAAATAGACAGAAAAATATTTTTAATAATCCTACTTAAAAATGGAACAAAAATAACAAAATATGCAAATGTCAGGTGTCAAACACCTGTTACATTTATTTTTGTATAATTTACCTTAATGAAACACACTTTTCTGATGTTTATTCATCTCAGTTACCAAGAATTTGTAATAAGCTTACAAAAAATATGTATAGTTTTTTCTTATAAATACTTTGTAATTTCAGAAGTAAAATTATTTTGTTTTATACTTTAATAATACATTTATTTTTCAAAGACAATTGATAAATAATTTTTTAGAACGAACCCGCTCTAAACTTTTTAATATTATTTTTCCTTAGGAAAAAAAAAATTATAAAGTCTTTAAAAATATTAAAATTATGATATTTTTGACTTAATTTGCCTAGATAAAATTATTTATTTAAAGCACAATTTACCATCACAAGCTAAAAACATAAATGTGATAAATATTGTAATGATCAAACTGAGGATTTCTAAAAGATGCCATTCAATGGCTTCTAATATACTGTGATTCCTTTCCTATATATGTCTGTAAAAAAAAAAGTTGGCAGGTACGAGTCGGACCCGCCCACTATAGTTCCGTAGCATCTTGAAGTACCTATGACGAATAAATAATACAGAATGTAACAAAAAGGGTATGTTAAGTGAAAAGCTATGTAAATAGCACACTATAGAGAACCTATTCATAAAATTTGAGACTTGAAATCACATGTATATTTTTGCAGATAGTATGAAGAATTCTTAAATATCTTAGGAATTTTTATACAATCTTGAAAAATAAACATGTGATTTGAAGTCACAAACTTTGTAGATAGTTTATCTATATTGGGCTATTGTTACAGCCTGTATAATGGAATCAAAGGACATTATAACACTTATGACTAAATTAAAAGCCAAAACATCATAAACGTTTTTTTTCTATCAATAATTAGTTAATATGTTTCATTTTGTTTCATGTAAGTATAAATATTGTATTCTTGTTAATTAGACAGACGATGTCCTGTCTTAACCTTATTTCAATAAACTGACAGTTATGTAAAATTTCTATTTCGTAAAATTTTATTTCTTCTAAATAATTACTCCACATAAAGTAATTAAATAACTAGGTACGTCACGGGGCGGGCAACCCGTGGAATGAAACGGTGGTATGACGACGACGACGATGCGACGCGGACGTGGGTTCTGTTTATTTCAATTTTACTCATCATCATCATTAACAGCCCTGAGAAGTCCACTGTTGGACATAGGCCTCCCCAACAACCTCCACTCCGACCGGTCGGAAGCAGCCTGCATCCAACCGACGCCCGCGACCTTGGCCAGGTCGTCCATCCACCTCGCGGGTGGCCTTCCAACGCTGCGCTTGCCGATACGTGGTATTCACTCTAGAACTTTCCGACTCCATCGGCCATCAGTTCTTCGAGCTATGTGCCCTGCCCATAGCCACTTCAGCTTGCTGGACCCTTGAGCTATGTCGGTGATCTTTGTACGTCTGTGGATCTCCTCTGATTCGATCACGCAGAGAGATCCCGAGCATAGCTCTCTCCATCGCTCGCTGTGCGATCCTGAGCTTCTTTATGAGGTACATAGTTAGAGACCAATTAGAAACCAAGTCAATTTTACTACGGAATCCTAAAACATCTTGTGATTGACTTGACAGGAGATTAGGCGGGAAAAGCTAGAAGGGTGCAGGTGTAATTTTTTTGTGAAAATGAAAAATTATTTGTAAATGGCTTGCATGTGTCCGAAAAGTGATGTTTTCTGGTAAATAAGTTATATTTTGATTACTTGTGATGTGAATCTAGTGCGTGTGCATGGTTTTATATGCAGGTAAGCCGAGTAAAACTTTAGCCGGAATACGATCTCTTCATGGGCTCATGTATGTTATTTCTGCAATTGTTTTTCATTTTGACTAACTTTACACTTGTTCTTGAGGATTTTCCCGACGTTTCCACTCATCATCATTGTCATCCATCATAAATTCAGAATACATTTTACTAAACAATGATTAGGCTGTATGGGCTTAGATCCCCATGCCTTTCCTACGGGATAAACATAAAAAAAAAATTGACTTGACAGTGACAGCCAACGATTCGGCGGGAAAAGCTGGAAGGGTGCAGGTGTAATTTTCTTGTGAAAATCAAAAAATATTTGTAAATGGCTTGCATGTGTCCGTAAAGTGATGTTTTCTGGTAGATAAGTTATATTTTGATTACTTGTGATGTGAATCTAGTGCGTGTGCATGGTTTTATATGCAGGTAAGCTGAGTAAAATTTTAGCCGGAATACGATCTCTTCATGGGCCCATGTAAGTTGTTTCTGCAATAATTTTTCATTTTGACTAACTTTACACTTGTTCCTGAGGATTTTCCCGACGTTTCCATTCATCATCATCAATATCATCCCTCATTAATTCAGAAATCATTTACTAAAGACAATGGCTGTATGGGCTTAGTTCCCCTTGCCTTTCCTTCGGGATAAACTAAAAAAAAAAAAAAAAGTGACAGCCAACGTAAATATTTTTTTGGGCAAAATTTTACCCTTGGATTCTAAGCTTGGGTTTTAATTTATCAAATAATAGTTTGTGAGGATTTTGGAGATTATGTTATTATAATATTGTTTGAAAATACCTACCTATATTTGCATTCTGTCTAAAGACAGTTTGGGAAATCTTTAAGATAACCTCCAAAAATGCTTCGAATTCGGGTACCGGTTTTCACACTGAAAGGACATTACAATTTATGGACCCGAGGAAATTCTTCTAGCACTAATATACGGAAGTCTTTTATAGAATATTTCGTGGTAAACCATGGCCATAAACATGTTAAATCTAGTGCTGTGGTACCATTATGTGATTCGACTTTGCCCTTCGTCAACGCCGGTATGAACCAGGTATGTAGTTAGTTGAATCTAGTAGTTATTTAGTTAGCTGTCATCCGAAATATAGTAGATATGACCGTAAATTACAGCCTATGTGTTATTTTGATGTATAAACTACATAACAGTAAAGTTTCATCAAATTCTGTATATTATTGTTTGATTACAGAGTAGGTACATAACAAACAACCATGCACTACACTAGTAGTTCCTGAGATTAAAGTGTAGGACCAAACAAATAAACAAACTCTTCAGCTCTATAATATTAGTATAGATTCTCACAAACAATCACATTTATAATATTTGTGGAACAATTTAAACTTTTTCAAATACCTACCTTACACATTTATAAAAATATTTTACTCTTGCACTGTATATTTCAGTTCAAAGGAGTGTTCCTGGGTACAGTAAAGCCTCCTTGTGACAGAGCCGTGAACTCTCAGAAGTGTGTGAGGGTCGGTGGGAAGCACAATGACTTGGAGGTGGTTGGCACTGATGGACACCACCACACATTCTTTGAAATGCTTGGAAATTGGTCTTTTGGTAATTATTATAAGGTACTGTTTATATTTTGCTGTTTCCATTCATTATAATTTTTTATTTTGATTTTTTATAATGATTTATTACATCTCTACCACTTGAAGAGAAATTTACCTAAAATGTACTGCAGTTATCCAAAACCATTAAAAACAACTGAAGTAATAGTCAGTGTAGTAGTAAAGGGAAAGAATAGTTTTTTAATTACAGTTAAATTTTAGGTTTTATTTAACTAGCTTCTGATTTACAATAAAGACTACTAACTTGACACTGATTCAAGAGTCTTTTTTTTATTTCAGAAAGAAGCATCTGAAATGGCATGGGATCTTTTGCTTGGCCCGTACAGGCTGAAGCCTGAGAATCTGGTGGTGACTTATTTCTCTGGAGATGTACTGCTTGACCTCAAAGAGGATACAGAGTGCAGGGACATATGGAAAAAAATTGGGTATGCTATATGGTTTATTAATTCTCTATAGCATAATATCTGGCAATGTATGGTTGTGTTAGACTATTTTTTTGAATCACTAGTTCACTGGGTTCGGGGAGGCTTTTGTTCAGCACTGGAATCCCAATAACTGAAATGATGATGATGTAAATTTTGATGTCATTTTTGTATACATCTGAAAAGGTCTTGGGAAGGTTTTTATGATGATGATGATGACATGGCTGTGTGTCCCAAAATAGGCTAGCCACAAGTACAGGATCATAAAGGAGATCTCACAGCCACATTTAGCTAGTTGGAGTACATGGATTTTAATTATTTTAGAGTACCATCCAGCAGGCTGATTGGGAAGGGATCTGCTGACAATTTCTGGGAGATGGGTACCACAGGGCCTTGTGGTCCCTGCACCGAGATACATTATGTCAATGCTGATGGCTCACTCACTGAGATATGGAATTTGGTGTTTATACAATACAATAGGTATGTTTCGTTTTATAACAATATGTCAAGGATGTAATCGTATACATGACGCTGAGTTATTACAGATGTATGTTATATCCTCTGTTAATGTAAATTTGTACATTTTTTTAAATAACATAATTAGCATTTTTTTTATAGCCTGGGGTTTCAATCAACTCTTAGAATGAGAAATATCTCATTTCTAATCTATATATCATTAGAAATATCTAAAGTTCTGAATGACTGACTGACAGATCAACAGATAGTCTATACTACTGATAGTAAAGACTTAAAACTTGAAGGGTGTGTTCTTTGTATACTGTAATTCAATGATGAAGATGATGACCTCCGACAGTATTTCAGCCAAGGCGACCAATCTGTACGGAGATTGGCCAGGTACGCAGGAGATATTATAGTGCACAGGTGTGTGCGCAAACAAAGATGCACTCTCTATTCCGTTACTCTCATAGTCCGATGGGAGGGTAGTGCAATTCAATACTGTCCTATTAAAAAGGATTTTACGAAATTTTACCCTTTTAGGGGTGAAAAGGGCGGACAAAGTTTGTATGCGATGTGTTTCCTTGGTCCGATCTACTCCAATTTTGCAAAAACAATGTATCAGCATTCTCATAGATTGATGCAGATCTGGATGTTTCGGATGTTAAAATCAAATCAAATATTAGTTACATAAAATTATTAAAATATTATAAAATATTAGTTTGCCAACTAGGGTACAGAACAGGTCTTATAATTAATACCTCTGCCTTATTTAGGTAAATACCTTTTTTAGGTATTACAAAATATACTTAACTATCTATGTAATTACATTAAAAAATATTAAGAATTAGTGGACGCCCGCGACTCCATCCGCTTGGACTACAGAAAAAACAAAATGTTGAAATTATCCGGGATAAAAACATTTTCCCGGGATAAAAAGTAGCCTATATTATACAGTGGGACCTGTCACAATATATTCCTGAAAACTGCATCAAAATCGGTTCATCCGTTTCTGATATTAGCGTGCACAAACGCACAGACAAACACAAAAATCCCATAAATCATTCTTTTGTGTACTATTGCGTGGATAAAGGGCTCCTATAATATTTTTTCTCATATATCTTCCATGTACAGACGGCGACCCGTTACATTTTTATTAAGATAGATAAATAAATGTTTATCAGGTAGCAAGTAACCACTCATACGAAGGTAACTACAGTTGCTGATGATTATGATAATTTCCTCCAGAGGCGCAGACGGTAAGATATCAGCCCTGCGTCGGCGTCACGTGGACACGGGCATGGGTCTGGAGAGGATGGCGGCCATCTTGCAGCGCGCGCCAAACAACTACGAAACGGACCTGTTTCGACCTATCATTGATGCTATTCAACGGGTATGTTGGATTCAGTTGTTTTTGTTGGGGTTGATCAAATCAAATCATTTATTTTGCACAAAATATGAGTAATATTGTTACAGGTTGTTATAGTTTAGTCTAGTTCATACATATTTTGTCATGGGAGACATGCAAAAAACTTATTCTATTTAAAAATTAGTCATCAATAATTCTAAAGATATTTAAATATATTTTAATGTCAAAATGATTTTTCATATAAAATGACTGCCAAAGGTTTGATGTTTGTTATACGGCCAGCTGCCTGCCTCACGCCAACGGCGAATTTGTTTCCGGTCAGTAGAATGTTATATTTGGGTCCAAATAGCTGCGGTTGGGTCACTCTCTACCACCTTGGACTTAATGAGTAAGTTTAGTGTAACTTCATCGGCAGGTACCGCGGCACGCTTGCTTTGCTTGCTCGGCCCATGCAATGTTAGACGACCGATTGGTGTAGTTGGTAGTGGCCCGACCTGCGACGCCATAGGTCCTGGGTTCGAATCCCGGTAGGTGCAAACATTGATGTGATGAACATCGATGTTTGTTTCTGAGTCATGGATGTTTATATACTTATCTATGTATTTATATACCGTTGCTTAGTACCCACGACACAAGACCTTAGGGATCTTAGTGTGGGACTAGGTCAATGTGTTGTGAAAAAAAAAAAAAAAAAAAAAAAAAAAAAAAAAAAAAAAAAAAAAAAAAAATGTTATTATTATTGTTGTAATTGAACCTAACTTCATGACTTCAACACCAACATACGCACTTCAAAACCTGGACACATAAAAGACTATAGATGCATACTATTATAAACTATTAATAAGAAAAGGAAAAAAAAAAACACCCGATAGAGATTTGAACTCATGACCACTCGCATTCCGTGCATCGCTCTACCAACTGAGCTATCGGGTATGGATACTATTTGAAATGCCTACGTTATACCTACTTATGCAATATGCTCTGGCATTATACAATATATTTTTTGGGACATATGCATTCTTTTCTAATCCAGAACAGCAGTGTACCAGCGTACTCGGGTGCATTTAGTACCGAAGCCGCACTGGACTGCGCCTACCGCCGCCTGGCAGACCACGCGAGGATGATCAGCGTCTGCCTGGCTGATGATGTGTTTCCCTCCACTAGGTATGTCTGTTACCAAGTTACTACATCATCATAATTCTTGAGAAGTCAACTGCTGAACATAGGCCTCCCCCAACAATCTCCATTCTAAAATTATTAATAAAGAAAATGGAAAAAATTCTTCACCCGAGTGGGAATCGAACCCACGACCACCGCAAACCGTGCCAGCCGCTATAACCACTAAGCCACTCTCTCCTCTCCATTCTGACCGGTCGTAAGTAGCCTGCATTCAACTGACGCTCGCGACCTGGGCTAGGTCGTCCGTCTATCTCGGGGGTGGCCTTCCTACGCTGGTAGTTCTTCCTAATAGTTCTGAAACTAAGCACCATTTGTAGCAATATCCTTATTAATTTTATATCACGTGTATCTCTATTACACGATGTCCCATTTCTGTTTATGTTAAAAGAAGCAAGACAGCATGATGTGCCTGGATAAAATTATTCTAGGATTATGAATCGTTGACGTGTTATGCTTCAATCACAGGCAGCCATTAAAAAAATAGAAAAAAGGCGAAAATACCACTTAGTATATGAGTACGGGTATAAACTCAGGTACTCTTTCTTTTCCAGTCTAAACCTTAAGCAAATAATGCGAAAGTCATTCAAAATATCAGAAGATATATTCAAAAACCCTCGTCTTCTAACCGCGTTATATGATGAAGTAGCCCAGACCCTGGGTCCTACGTACCCTGAACTGATCACCAAGAAGAAGCAAGCTCTATTGATAATGGAGCATGAGCAGATGGCTTACGAGAAGATGAGGAAAGAGTTGGGGAAGAAGTGGAAGGAGCTGGTGAAAAGGTATCCTGAAGTTGAGGAGATGGCTGATGTCGAAGCTTCAGGGTTTCCGCTGGGTTATAAGGAGTTTAAGGAGGTAAGACCAGTCTATTCATAATTTTACTTTTCTCCAAAATAAGTACTTCATAAACGAAGAGTTGCCGGTGATTGGCGCAGTTCGTAGTGACACTTTATTCTGCGCCTGCGCTGCATAGGTTCTGGATTCAAATGGTGCAAATGGTTCAAAAGGTGCAAGCATCGATATCATGAATATAGTTGACTAAATCCCATTAAAAGCTTAGAGTCCCTTGTACTGATCTAGGTATTATGTTGTGTGGTTTGCCAATATAACCATTCTTTAATTTTCTTGTAAAGAGACACAGTTACATCGCCCACCAAACATGTTTCATAAATAAAGTATGCACTGACTTATTTATTCTTTATTCCATTTTATATTACAGACAATGTCCAAGCACAAGTTAACTGAAATCCCCGGAGATTTAGTGTTCAAGTTGTACGACACACATGGCTTCCAAGAAAAAACGATTGAAAGAATAGCCACGTTAAATAACCTCACAATAGATAAGAAAGGATTCTGGAAGCTCCTCTCACAGCACAAGTCAAGGCACAAAACTGCTTTCAAAGAACAAACATCGGATAGAGGAATAAAATTTGATGAAGCCATAGACAATATTATCAAAAAGGGTGTAACCTCCACCAATGATCAACCAAAATATGATTACTCAACCATAGATGATAGAGTTATTTTTAATGAACTAAAGACTAATGTTGTAGCTATACTAAATGAAGACTGCGAATGGATAGACTGTTCAGAACCAAGTGATAGTAAACCTTATTATCTAGTCACTAAGGACACGAATTTCTTCTGTGAAGAAGGTGGCCAGATAGCGGATAGTGGAGTTATAAAATTCAATGACGATATAGAATTTAAAGTGAATTCCGTTTTTAAAATTCGGGATTTTGTGTTCCATAAAGGTTGTTTTAAAATTGTGAAAAGTTTGGATAATAAATATGTGAAGTGCGGGGATAGGGTTGTGTTAACAATAGATAGTGAGAAAAGACTCAATGTGATGAGGAATCATACTGGAGTGCATCTCTTGAATGCAGCTGTGAGGAAAATGCTGCCAAATAGTGTGGTGTGTCAAATAGGTTCAGGGGTTTCTGATAAAGGATTCCATTTAAGTTTGTCGGTTTATGGAGAGAAGTTGTCTCAGAAAGTACTGATGGGGGCTCAAGAGCTAGTTAGGTAAGAACAGCTTATATTTTTTTGAAAAACTAAGCAAGTTAAATATTAAGTGGATTAGCGAATGGAAATATTTCGTCAATCGCAGTTTCCTCAAGTTGCTTGTTTATCGCCTGAGATAATGCCCGACTTCTTTAGTCGATATGTACTGGAATGAGATTGAGCTGATCTCGTGAGGCCCCGCAGGGACTGCACTGGTCTATACAATTTTTTTTTTCATAGTGACCTTTAAGCGTTGTTGCTTTCCCACTGCCGGATAATCTTTATTCCAAAGCAGTTGTGTTGCAGGCGTGCGATACAAGCGAACTCCCCCGTACACACACAAGTGACTAGCGCCGGGGAAGTCCCGTGCGACGCGCTCACTGTGCCCGGGGAGACCTATCCCGAAGTGGGGCTCCGGGTGGTGCAGGTTGAAGCGCCGGGGCTCAACTCCAAGTAAGTGATCATACGTATTTTCGTATCCATAATGCGACATTTTTTGTGTGACATTTTTTCCATTTGTATTTTCCTAATTAGGTAAAATTGCCATAGCATATGAGTGTTTTTCTGACAAGTTAAAATAACTGTCAAAAATAGATGGCGTTACCTACATCTCCTAATTATCTCCCCCCTTTCATCTCTCGATACAGAATTTCGGGTAAGAGATTCGCTCACGCCATCTGTCCAGGCTATTTGTATAATTTTTTTTACTTTTAATAAGTATTTGTCAGAAAATTCCTCATTACATTCGATATATAAAATGGCTTTCATGTGTGTTCCGAATACAATAATACTTTATATGTTTGGAATGTTATATTAAACTTGAAAAGTACATTTTTGTAGAGCACTATGATACAGTAATGAAGGATGTATGAGAAAATAGAGAGAGAGTGATCTGCTTGATGAATATGGAATGAATATTAAAAATAAATAATATGGTCGATTCTGACCGTCACACTTAAACTAAGTCAGGTCTACCCCTATCCATTCTTAACATAAATTGTCCAGTCAGAAAGGGACAGGTAGGACTCTAAGTTTAGGTTTAAATCTGACAGAATCGACCATAATGTAAATAGGTTTGTTTACAATATTGAATAAATGACTGTGACAATTCCAGGGAGTTATGTTGCGGCACGCACACACTACACACGGGCGAGTTACTGGACGCGTGTGTGACGCGCGTGCGGGGCGCGGGGGGTGCGGCGCCCACTGTGTGTGCTGTCACAGGGGAACGGGCGGGGCAGGTGGGTACACGCTTAGGATAGAAATACTAGAACTTGTGTAGCAGAGCTATCTATTAGACACAGGCTAAAGTCTATAAAATTCTAGAACGCGATGTCGAAGTTTTACAGAATTATTGGATGATGTACAAGAGCGAAATAGTAACAAGTGAGCCAGAAGTGAGCCAGTTCTCACCCACAGTTGCAATAAATAACTGAAACAGCTCGAAATAGAAATGAATTTATAACGATGTTGCATGGCTAATCGTATTCATCTATATAGGTAAATTACGACGGATAAACTAATCCAGCGTTTACGCGTACAAAATTAAAAGTACCTACTAACGCACAAAATAATGGCAAAAGCAGCCTTTTTAGGCCCCGTTAATCATCCGTTTCAGGTTCGCGAATTGTTCAGCAGAGCGCGCAAAATGTCCGAATTGAATCATCTAATTGACCCAGATCGGCGCGAGGAAGAGATCAGCGCCACCAAGCGGGCCTTGACGGAACTGTGCGGCGCGGGCGGCGCGCCGGCCGGAGAGTACAAGCTTTGCCTCGACTTGCTCGACAGTTTGCCGAGGACATCCGCGGGCGGAGACGAGATGGCGCTGCAGTGAGTGCATGTCTTGTTGCTTTTTATGTTTATGTTAATTTTAAGTTAATGTAAATGTGGCGATCAGAATCGACCACAATATTGCATTCGAAATGTACACTCATTGGGATTGGGTTGTATCGCGAGTGAAATAGGATGGCTAACTAGCAAGCTTCAAGTTTAAAGTAAAAAATAAAGCCACAATGCCTGAATCCAGATCCACAGACAAGTTTGATTTTATTCTTTCTTTTATTTGTTCATTCAGTTAAAAGATCTTAAAACTAAATATATCGTCCCATAAAACTGCTTGTGCCGTTTAACTGTAGGTTACATAAATACTTCTTATTTTAACTATTTTTGCCGATAAGCAAGCAAGTAGTTAAAATGCCAAACATTTACAAGTAGTTATTATTCACTATGGGTGCGCCTCACCACCGGGAGTTATTAAAAAATATCGTCAGTCTACTACGTAAACTGTCAGCTGATATATAAATATGTATTGTGCATTATAGAGCAATAGCTCAAGCGGAACTAGCCGAGGCGGAAGCGGAAGCGGGGCGCGCGGGGCGTGGCTTCTGCGTGCACTTCCTGCGATGCTCGTACCTCCTGCCGCCGGGGAGGGCGCCGCGAGCGCTCGGGCGGCGGGGGCAGGGGGGACTGGGGGGAGAGGGGGGACCCGTGCTGGCGCTCGGGTGCGCGGGGGGCGTTATCGTGGCTACGTGCAATGTGCCTGAGGTAAGCATTAGTGATAGATTTTCTTATAGGTATAAAGGAATTTACTGTCCTGGGCTGATGGAGACTATGGAACTCGGGCAATGAATTGGTGACTTGTCCCAGATCATTTATATCTGGCCCCGCTTCCATATGGCGGATTTTTATGTCCTATTGTGGATGGCGATTCTACCGCACAGCACTAACCTACCTACTTATCACTACTCGTACATATTATAAAACAACGTCGCTTCCCGCTGTCTGTCTGTCCCTGTTTGTTTATATCTTAAAGCTAAGCAATGGATTTTGATGCGTTTTTTTTTAAATAGATATAGTTATTCAAGAGTATGTAACTAGGAACCCGCCCTGTCTTAAGTGTAATGTAACCCTTTCACACGGACGAAGTCGTGGGCAAACGAATTGGCTGTACTGTGCTAATGCGGGGCTTCAGTAAAATATGATATCCCGAAAACTACGGAATCTCCTCATCATCACGATCATTTTTCTCCATGGAAGCATACCTGGGAAGTGTCTGTTTCCAAAATATTAGGGTCAAAGTTGAATAAATAGACTGCGTTTTTCTGCATAAATGACATAAGCGCGTAGCAAGATTTTTCACAGAAATAATTAATATCTGTCTATAAACTAACATAAACACTAGGCCAGATTCTCATCACTTTATTTGATGTATAGAGTACGTAACCAGCATAAATCCGTCTGTGCAACTTGTCACTGCCTCACTGTCATTGGCGGATTTTTGTGTGCCTATTTATACTTAGTTAAATAAGCCCACTGCGGCCTTCTCAGAAAAAAAATCTGAATCTTGTCTGCTGCTATGCTAAACCTGATGATCAGATGATTGAGAATTTGAGAAATAAATAACGAATTGCACAGTGCATCTTCTGTGGCTGTTCTTTAAGTAATCTACCCACGACGTATGGCCAACAGTATCTTTTTTTGTATGTTACATTATACAGGGTGATTTTTGGTCAACGTTCCCGAAAACTACGGAATCTCCTCATCATCACGATCATTTTTCTCCATGGAAACATACCTGGGAAGTGTCTGGTTTCCAAAATATTAGGGTCCAAAGTTAAGTAAATAGACTGCGTTTTTCTGTATAAATGCACATAGACGCGCGTAGCAGGATTTTTCACGAAAAATAATTAATATCTGTCTATAAAAAAACTAACATAAACACTAACATAGACACTATAAATTTCGCACGATCAAGGAATTATTTTTTATTAAAAAAAAAAATCCCAGCATTTTTTTTAGCATAAACTTACTTTATTTGATGTATAGAGTACGTACCCTTCGTTAATGGTGGCCACAAAAAACACCTGTATTTTAATGTCCAGTCGTCAGTAACGGACACATTCAACGCTCACCGCTGGTTGTCCTGCATCGCTCCGGTGTTCAAAACAACTGTGGTACCTCCGACCACGCCGGGAGATGAACTTACGTACGCTGAGATGACGCCCGCTAAGGTAAGCGAGCACTACACATAATATCTCTTTAGTCGGTCCCTAGGATCGTTGTCACTGGAACTTCTCAAGTGAACAATTCTTCTGCATCGATTCCGGTCGGGAGCATCCATCACATTCGTTGGCAACTACACATACACATCAGCCTGCAGCCTTGCAGTCTAGCAGTAGACGTAGCAGGCCTCCCCTAAGGCACGTCACAAGGCTACTAGGCCATAGAGTGGGTTTTGCCCATAGTCATCACTAATTTTCGGACTGTGTTTTGTCAACACAGGAGACGCTGCTGCCCACCAGCTAGCGGACCCTTTATCGCCTCTTACGATACCCACTGTCCATAAACAACTCAAAAACAACAAAGCGCCGGGCGACGATGGAATTACATCAGAGCTTCTAAGAGCGGGTGGAACTCCGGTACTGAAGGTCCTCCAGAGGCTCTTCAACTCCGTCCTGCTCAAAGGCGTAACGCCGGAAGCATGGAGCAGAAGTGTGGTGGTGCTGTTCTTTAAAAAAGGCGATAACGCCTTGCTGAAGACCCATCTCGCTTCTGAGCCATGTCTACAAGTTGTTTTCAAGGGTAATCACGAATCGTCTCGTTTGTAGGTTTGATGACTTCCAGCCTCCCGAACAATTCGGTTTCCGAAAAGGGTTGGTTTAGTACCATAGACCATATCCACACGCTACGGCAGATTATACAAAAAACAGAAGAGTATAATCGGCCACTATGCCTAGCGTTTGTGGATTATGAGAAGGCCTTTGATTCGATCGAAACATGGGCAGTGCTGTGCAGTCTCTCCAGCGGTGCCATATTGACCATCGATATATCGAAGTGCTGAAGTGTTTATACAGCAACGCCACCATATCGGTATGAGTACAGGAGCGGAGCACTGAGCCGATTTCATTGCAGAGGGGAGTGAGACAAGGAGATGTTATTTCTCCGAAGCTCTTCACCAATGTAGTGGAAAATGCCTTTAAACTCCTCGAATGGAAAGTACTCGGCATCAATATCAATGGCGCATAGATCACTCACCTTCGGTTCGCAGAGGACATCGTGGTCATGGCAGAATCGCTGGAGGATCTAAGCACAATGCTCGACGGCCTCAATCGAGTCTCTCAACAGGTGGGCCTGAACATTGACAAGATGAAGATTATGTCGAACGTCCATGTGCCGCCCACTCCTGTACTGGTTTGGAGCTCGATGCTCGAAGTTGTTGACGAGTATGTTTACCGTGCATGGATCGACACTGCAAGCGACAGGAAAAAATGGAAGACTTTGGAGGAGGCTTTTACCCGATTGGGGTCCATTCAAAAATAATAATAAAAAAAAGGGGGTGGGGCTGTGTCGGGGCACACGGCCGTTGGTTTTAACGTGAAACGTCTATGTTAGCGAATCGCTTTTAAAGTAAAAGATTGAAATGAAAACAACATGGACGCTGTTTTAAGTATTTTAATAAAAAAAGAACAGGTACGTAATAGAAACATAAAATACATAGCAAATCGGTTATTTTAAATAGCTTCGTCCGCGCACCCGTGCGAAGCCGGGCAGGTTGTTGTATAGACTGTAGCCTTCCTTGGTAAATGGGCTACGAAGCTCAGACCAGTAGTTCCTGAGATTAGCGCGTTCAAACAAACAAACAAACAAACTCTTCAGCTTTATAATATTAGTATAGATATAAATACTGTCCAAATTACACTTATTTTTGTATAAATCAATCGGTTCAAATAAACTTGACAAACACACGAAAGAATCACCACGCTATAAAGTCGGAGTCACCAGAAACAAGCGTGAGCGCCGGTGCACAGTTATCGCAGTGCTGCCCCGACACGAACTCAATGTCATAACAGCGAGCTGACTATATAAGTGAAATATTTACACCACATTTTTGGTAGCGATGATATAGACCTTTTCGTTAGGTCCACCTGTGTATGTGTCGGCGCGATTTTAAAGACTTTCAACTGTGCGCATGGAATCAAATAAAGCTTATCGTAAATTCTCGGGACTACAGAGTCCCGGTCCTTTGAGAGGCGTGCATCGGGCCGTGGCCAAGATGTAGAGGCCCTTTTTAGAGAACTTTAATATGGTGTGGGATACACATGGCGGATACCATCGCCGACCGCACAATAAGATACACCCGGCGATGGTCCCCGCCATGTGCAAGACTATTGGAGTGCAGATCTATGTCATCGGGAAACAAAGGTCATGGGCTATGAGGCTGAATATTGGGTGGGGTTGGGTAACTGGTCTATTGAAGGAGACTAACGGACGCCTGCCATTACAACCAAGTCTCATAATTGTTTGGTGGCAGGCGGTGACTCGCCGACTCATTTCATGGGCCCCCTGAAACGGCCGCACGCACGGAGCGACAAAGGGGGCAACATAGCAGGGTGGAGGGGTGCCCCTGGACTTTAGAAGCCAACTCGCCACTTACTGACATAGAGCTGTCATAGCTCTCGGTCCAGCAAGGCAAGGCAGAGGTGGGGAACTGTTCCTCGTCAGACTTCACTCCGGCGCCGGAGATGAGGAACAGGGTGAGTACTTCAGGTCCGTGGGAACGCTACCTCCCAACAGCTCGCCACAAG
This sequence comes from Carposina sasakii, assembly GCA_014607495.2. Classification (NCBI taxonomy): domain Eukaryota; kingdom Metazoa; phylum Arthropoda; class Insecta; order Lepidoptera; family Carposinidae; genus Carposina; species Carposina sasakii. Next base: position 22,214 of record CP053166.1, read on the forward strand.
CTGCCCTGCGGGCTTATTATTATTATTATTATTATGTTTACCTGGGACAGACGGTCAAACTAGGTAGGTCTCGAAGGAGGTACTCCAACTCGATTCGGCCGATGTGAGATATCGAAAGACGAAGGTGTGGTCTATGAGTGCCGATGGTCTCTACTATGTGCATAAAGAAGCTCAGTATCGGCAGCGAACGGGATCATCCAATCAGAAATGAGGAGATCGCAGACGTGAGAAGCTCAACGGTGCAAGAAGGTCTGATGGCCCCACGTATCGGCAAACGCAGCGTGAGAGCGTGAGAAGGTCACCCGCGAGGTGGACGGACGACCTGGCCAAGGTCGCGGGCGTCGGTTGGATGCATGCTGCTTCCGACCGGTCGGAGTGGAGGTTGTAGGGGGAGGCCTATGTCCAACAGTGGACTTCCCAGGGCTGTAAATGATGATGATACCCACAGACAAACATCGTGTGGTTCCATTTTCCTCTGCCCACAAGGAATAGCAAATTTAAAATCATTTATTAGACGTAATATAATGCGGTTAATGTTAGTCCAATATCCCATCAGGTGAGTCTCATAACATGCGAGCAGCTGGTACAAGACGCCATGCGCGTGGCCGTTAAGTATGCGCAGGCGCACGGCAGGGACAAGCGCGCGCCCGGCCAAGGACAACAACTCAACTGAACATGTATGTCATCTACTGTATGGAAAAAACAAGACATTGATATATTCTGAGACTCGCACGTGGGTCGTGTTCAGAGGGTACCTAAACTTTAACTGTGTTATTCTTATTACAAAACAATGAAAAAACTATTTAAGCTAAACATTGACTATATTTGATATTCAATACATTTTGCTGTCAAATGTCATTTTTAAACAGTGTCAAACTTTAGACGCGATTTTGTAATAACTGCTGAATTGAAATTGTAATAACACCGTAGCGGTTTTGGAATAACACCATAAGAGATGCGCTAAGACTGTCAATGTACTCGTAGCCTACGAAGCGCAGTATGAACGAATTATTGGCTGACATTAGCAGTCACCCGAGCAACGGCGACACTGTTGTCTTTGAATAAACTTTGTTAGACACGCCCATTATGTTTATGAGTACGTATGACGCACAAATATTACGTTATAAACTGTCTAATATTGAAATTAGTTAAATAGAATTCTCATTGGCTAAACCCGCCAGGTTTAGTTTAGGGAATGGATGGAAATGGATTTTTTAGATCGGCCCTTGTTTAAAGATTCGCGATTTAAATATATTTTGAATTATATACTTTGTTATTTTGAACGACTATGTAAATGATTAAGTATTGAAGATGTATATTTAAGGTTGAGCAATTCCTACAAATGGTCATAAACCTATTTTAATCACAAAAAATACTTCCACAATGGAAATAATAAGGGAGAAGATGGTAATTGGTACTCCCTCCCCTTAAAGGGTTTGGGTTTATTTAGTCTATGGCACGTTAAAGTAACACTGAAAGAGCTCTCGCCTCTCACTCAGAGTTTACTAACTGTTGTGTAGTGCGAGCAGGATAGCATGACTCGACAGCGTTATTACTTCGCGACACAGACTTTCAAATAGTAAAACTGGTGATATTGGCGTCTGTGTATTGTATAAAAATATTATACGTTTTCATACAATTTCATTTGGTTGTACAATATTTCACTGGCCATCATTGTGTATCGCTATTTTAATTAAAAATTACATTGAGATTAGATTATTTTGTTTTAGTCAAGGATTACATCCGAAATTGTATTTTGAAAGTATGTCCGCTACTTTTTATGTATAATAATTTTTTGTTTGAGTATTATTTTAGATTTCTAACTTATAAACTGGGTGTACTTATTATGTTTTCTTTGCATAAATGTAAAGATGTGTATGACATTTATAAAATTTTATTATTGTTTTGAAACTTTTATTGTCTAAATTCAAATATGATTATAAAGTTCAGTAAACAAGGAGCAATGTATTTTATTTAATTATAAAAAATGTTTGGATACAAGTAGAAATTATTTTAATTATGTCAATGCATATTATCTAGTCTTCCTTTTAAATTATTGGCGATGTAATCTACCTCTATTTTACATGTAAATAAATAAATAGGAACATTTAAAATCACAATTATTTTATTGAATTATTAAAATAATTATTTTGTACAATAATTACCTAATCTATGGTATATACAATGATAAGAATGAGATGCACAGTCGATTTCATAAAATTCAAGTTGGTTTTTTTGTAACAGAAAAAGACTTGATAAAAGTTATTAGGTAGGGACGAATGTGGGCACTTTTACTTCAATATAATTGAAATTGTATTAGGCGTTACAATTCGGAAGTTCAAACATTCACTATGGGTGCGCCCATCACCGGGCCCTACAGCTCGGGTCTGGTTTCTCGTGGCGATTGTAGTTAGTGTAAGTGCCTGTTTTCGCAGTTATGAGTTATCAGATCCGAGGTTCAGTGGAGGGTGTAGGGCCCGGTGGTGGGCGCACCCATAGTGAAATTCAATATAATTGTAAATTCTTCTTGATTTTGCTTGTGTATGTGTAAAATCCGATTAAATACTATAAACTAAGGAAATTATTAGCGATATCCTTTAAGCAACAGCACTATTTTCCTTTAGAGCTACACCGAATACCAATGACCAAGTCTTTTACAATGACAATAAGCTCGAACCCTCGAATGAAGTTTATCACAGTGTAGGGGGCAGAACACAGATGTCGCTAGTGGTTGTCCATGTACTGCAGGTCTGAGAGAAGAAGCACCGTGTTAGGTAGCGGGCGCGGCTGCGGGGAGAGAATGGTCATCGTCTGTCGCTCCATGTCCACTGCAGTTCTGTGAAATAAGGCGATTTATTAGTATTGGTTTTATATTTGTTACATGTGTAATTACATATATGGTGAAGAAACTGGTATACCTACGAATAGAAGTTACACATATCTTCGTGTACTAGTAGTTCTCCCTGTGCCCAACAGATGTCGCTGTAACTACACTCACACGGTAAGGACGCCCGCCAAAATAGTATGTATGTATGGCGCTACGTCTAAACAACTCCTCTCATCCGTTGTAGCAGTGGACTGGTAGTTCTCACTGTGCCGGATAGATGGCGCTAACAGTAACAGCGGCTCGGCCAGCACCGGTATGATGAATGAGCGAGATATTAATAACTAGATAAACTAAGTGTAACTATGTGCTTTGCATGTAAAAAATAGACTTAAGAAATAGAAAAGACACTCGTTCTCGAGCCAGGACTGAAGGGATTCGGGCTGATACAAGTGGTTTGCAATCCCTTTTTACACACCAAGTAGAAACACTTGCCTTGTCTAGTTATTACTTAGCTCTGTGGATTTGACGTTTCAAAGTGAGACATCTCGCTCTCACCAATTTCATCATACCGGTGCAGCTCGCCCTGCGCACTCACACGGTGAGGAACCCGGCCAGGCTGGTCTGCAGCACGAGGTCGGCGGGTCCGGCGCTGTATTACTCACACGGTGAGGAACCCGGCCAGGCTGGTCTGCAGCACGAGGTCGGCGGGTCCGGCGCTGTATTACTCACACGGTGAGGAACCCGGCCAGGCTGGTCTGCAGCACGAGGTCGGCGGGTCCGGCGCTGTATTACTCACACGGTGAGGAACCCGGCCAGGCTGGTCTGCAGCACGAGGTCGGCGGGTCCGGCGCTGTATTACTCACACGGTGAGGAACCCGGCCAGGCTGGTCTGCAGCACGGGGTCGGCGGGCGCGGCGCTGAAGCTGACGGCCATTACTCACACGGTGAGGAACCCGGCCAGGCTGGTCTGCACGGTGCGGGTCCGGCGCTGTATTACTCACACGCCCGGCCAGGCTGGTCTGCACGAGGTCGGCGGGTCGGGCGCCAGGTGAGGAACGGGCTGGTCTGCAGCACGCGCGTGCTGGCGGGTCCGGCGCCGATTACTCATGCCGAGCGGCATGCACGACGAGGGCAGCGCCGGCGCGCCCACCTGGTGGACCGAACACTGGGTCAGGGCAACGGCAGGGCTACCTAATATGCAGTAGCAGAACCGAAGCAATGGGATAGCGAAAATTGAGAGTGTGCGTGCGCGGGAGGACGCCTTACCCTCGTACACACTCATTCCCACTTTTCGCTATCACATTGCTTCGGCTCTGCTCAAGTAGCACGACCTGCGAAACACGATATGATAAACCGATTTATCGACATTTAACCTGTCAAAATACGATAAATATAGCCGCCATGTTGAATAGAGATGATACGATATTGTAGGATACGATATCCACGATGCGTGGTCATGATATGGGGGCTGCTGCTACAAGTTACGTAATCGGAGGCTGGAATTGATATGGATGTATACATAAATTGGACATACACACGGCTGTGCTCCCGAAATGGACCGTAGCCACAGCTGCAGGATCACACAGGAAGTCCCGCAGCCGCATTAATATCAGAGACAAGTTGCTAGCTTAGGGCGGCGGGTCCGGCGCTGTCATACCCGATAAATGAACCCGGCCAATCCAACACAAAGATCGGCGGGTCCGGCGCTGTATTATTTCTACACGGTTTGTAGGAACCCGGCCAGTATCTTCTATATCTACGGGGTCCGGGCGCGGCGCTATAATACGGCCAAGGCGGTGCAATGCGGCTCGGGCGCCAACGGATCGCTGTCTGTACATGGAAGATATATGAGAAAAAATATTATAGGGAGACCTTTATCAACGCAATAGAAATTATAGAACCCAAAACGATGATTTTTGAAATTTTTGTCTGTCGGTTTATCTGTGCGTTTGTGCATGATAATCTCAGAAACGGCTGAACCGATTTAGATGCAGTTTTCAGGAATATATTGTGACAGGTCCCACTTAACATATAGACTACTTTTTATCCCGGATAATTTCGACATTTTGTTTTTTCTGTAGTCCACGAGGACGGAGTCGCGGGCGTCCACTAGTTTTAAATAACTACGCAACTGCGTTCGAACTATATTGTACACAAAAACTAATAAAAAGCTGTAATTATAAAACAAAATGGACAAAGGCGAGCTTTATCTCTAAAAGGCGTTATTTCCAACTTGTTAGGATTTAAACTTCATTTAAATTAAATTTTCTATAATCTTATATGGTACAGACAATTAGACCTGAGACAGAACATAGGCTATTTTTATCGAAAAAAAGGGATGAAGGGGTTGAAATAGATTGAAAGTTTGTATGGGATTTCTTAATTTTAAAAGATAAAACGAGAACTTGACATAAGGGGTGAAATAAGGGTTGAAAGTTATATATTATAAATGCGAAAGTTTGTAAGTATGGATGGATGGATGTTTGTTACTCTTTCACGTAAAAACGGCTGGAGGATTTTATGCGACACCCTGGTAACACATAGTATTTATATCCCGGGATTTTTTTTTTATCGTAATTTAGCATTTTGTTTTTTCTGCGACCGGACGAAGTCGCGAGCGTCCACTAGTTTTCTATATTTATATGACACCTTATATATCTTAAGATCCGAGAACTACATCAAAGAGCGGATAGTATGGCGCGAGTAGAAATATTCGCGAATACGAGCGTCCGCTTCCGCCCGCTGCAGGGACGATCTCTCCACTACCTGGCGATGATATTAACAGTTATACAGGGTGTTTGTGACAGCCAGGCAAATATTGATGTGGTGACTTCAGACCATGATTCTGAGGCGAAAACCACTTAAAATTTTCGCAGGAAAATTCCGAAAAATTTAGATTTTTTTTTTCAGTTTTCCAGGGAAAAAAATTAGTAGTTCGTTTAAGTAGGACTTAATGACTTAAAAACAATATTTAATCTATGGATGATTTTCAGAAAAAAGTTGTTCCCAAAATAGTTAAAAATACTAATCAACCCCAATGGAGAGCCACAGTGATATAAAAACAGCTATGTATCACACAATAACCAATAAGCCTATTTAACTAGTCACAGGATCACCCGACACAATTGGCGCGGAAAGCAAACATTGCAAATAATCAAATTAAAAATGCTTTTCCTGCGAGTAATAACACTGTCGTACAACTCAAAACAATGGTACCTGTTCAGTATTTGCCTGGCTGTCACACACACCCTGTATGTATGTGGGAATGTGGAAGATTGAGTGAGAAAAAAGCTCTTGCCCTTAGCCCAAGCGCGCACAACCCAACATTCTTTTTAGAAGAGTGCAATTGTTAACAATTTTAACTCTTTCCGTCACGCTTTTAGATTAAGAAAATTTTTAACATATATATGTAAGTTTTAGCATTATTAACAATAAAAAAATCATAAAAAGTAGGAAAAAAAATATTTAATAAAGTTTTCGAAAGATGAGGTGGTTTGTACGGTTCCTGATGGTCTGATATGTAGGACTGTATTGTATGTTGTAACACAAACACTGATCTAACCATAAAACTTTAATGATAGAAATGATAGTCACAAAATGATAATAATAAATGAGTACACGTACGCTAGTGGCGCGACTGTAGTCGAATTGTATACTAAAGTAAATATATTAAAATTATACTAAGTTACGGAAATGCTAACGCAGCAGAATGTACGTTGCTTGCACCGTACATGGTTAGTAGCACTAACCACCATGACTATTGATACAAACTATTAATGATGATTTATGCATTTCGATGTGAATAAACTGCAAAAAAACTTAAGAGTAATAGTACTTTCATGTAAATATATATATATAACAGATAAATGAGAATAAAGTTAATTAAAAAAATTGAAGATAAAAGCTTACTTACTTACCTGTTATTTTTTTTATAAAACACGCAATTAAAATTACGAAAGTGCAATATTCAATTCAACTATAGTGAATTGTCATTCCTTCATTTGGCGGTATATTCGGTCGTATCTTGTCAAGCATGAATCGAACTTTCATGATAGTTCAACCGATTATAAGTAGATGGCATAGATTTTAATTTAAAAAATCAGAAATAGGTGGTTAGTGACACTAACCACCAAGACTGAAAGAGTTAAGTGTAGATCTGGCCATCACACATAAACCTAAAGTTGACCTGTCCTTTTCTGTCTTAGCCATTTACATTAAGAATGGGGAGGGATAGATATGACTAATTGTTGTGGTCAGAGTCAACCACATTATATTTAAAATTATAAATGGTTTGTCTAAATAGGGTACATAAGACTCATAGTTATTAGTTTTCTCTATCTACAGGGTGTAACAGAAAGGCTATGTAAATAGCCCACTATAGAGAACCTATTTCCAAAATTTGAGACTCGCAATCACATTTTTATTTTTCAAGAATGTATGAAAATTCCCGAGATATTTCAAAATTCTCCATACTATCGGGAAAAATAAACATGTGATTTCGGGTCTCAAATTTTGTGGATAGGTTCTCTACAGTGGGCTATTTACATAGCTTTTTGCTTAACATACCCTTTTTGTTACATCCTGTATACATATACGTAATTCTTAATACATATAAATAATATCGATTGACTCACCCCTCCACTTTTCGGTAAGTACACGACCTTGACGAACTTCGGCATGTCCCTTTTCAGCTCGTTGTAGAGTCTCTCACTATCCAGGACTAGAATCACGTCGACCTACATATAATGCAAATGACTATTTAACTTCACTTTTCACTTCACATTTATTCAGCTTGCACCAAGTAGTCCAAGATCAAAAAGTTTCTATTTAAAAGTTTTAAGTTTGTCCAAAAGAACAAGATGATATGTGATTGAACCAAAAATAATCTTATTATGATTCCAATAAACATTTATACTTACAGAAGAGCTTGAAATTCGCATGGCATGTAAATTTTAGTTGAATAAAAATTTTATAAATGAAACTTACTTCAAATGCCTGCGCTGCGTGGGTCAAGACTTTGTATCCTGCATTTTTGATCCATCCACATGTATTGATGATAACACCAGATGTGGAGGCTGGGGACAACAAGAAAAACATCAGTAAACCATTAAGGTAACTAAATTTTCATAAAAAAGGAGCTAATATTATCATTATTAATTAACTGAATAAACATAGAACTATTAGGTAACTCATATGGCCTACCTTTTTTATTAATCTCACATCGCTCTGCAATGACCTCTGCTAACCGGGAGACAATGATGTTATACAGTTCTAGGTTCTCAGATGGTGAGATGTGCCCAAAGTGGTACACCAGTGGAGCTTGCTGGCTGAACCCCTCTTCGATTGAGGCTGGACGCTCAACCAATAATGCTCCTGCAATAAAAGTTCATAGTATTTCTGCTAACCCTGCAATTCAACTATGTAGTATTTAACTAGTACTTATTAAGTAACAATTTAAAAAATCCAAAAACCCGACTGCTTAAAAAGAACCAAATAATGTAGGTACATAATAAAGAAACTAAAAAGTAAAAAAAACAAGCACTTAGATGTCCGGTGGCATGGACGTAATAAAAAATACAGGAGAGAGTCCTATTAAACAAAAAAGTGTGACACCTCTAATATGACAGTTTTTCAAAGTATGACAGTCGACCTCATTTAGCTACTGACGTATGATGTGCGAAGTTCGTTTTTGCAGTGCAATAAAATATAAATAATGCCGTCGTGTGTAGTTAAAATCTGTTGAAACAATAGCAGTTACATCAATAAAAGTGAAGGGATAGCATTTCATAGGCAAGAATGTAATTATTTATCTAAATTGCAGTCTTTTTAGATACATACATACATATAATCACGCCTTTATCCCTTACGGGGTAGGCAGAGCACCAAGGGCCGATAGGACCACATGGTGCCACTTCTGACCAATTTTGAGGGTATATGTAGTTGAAATGTTTAAGTCTTTATAGATAAAAATTATTAATCGTTTTTAAAATTGAAAACGTTGTTTGTACCAATCAGTGTTGTCATTAAAAAAAATGGGGAAATTAGTATTAACTGAAAATGAAAATTATAACTCAAAGAAAACATTTCTGTATTTATGACAGAAAAGGTTAAGAATTTCTATGTCAAAGTAAAATGACATTAAGAAAAAAAGTCACAGTAAAATTTTATGATAAATTTTACAGATTCCCATCTGCAAATAACGCGTGGAAGAATGGATTTCAATAATAAGACAGTGTAGAAATTACCATGATTGGACACCATCTACGTCTAGTGTGATTTGCAGCATATATTATGAACCCAAGTTCTGAACAGAGTCGGCAGATCCAAGGGTCAGCGGAGGGTGTAGGGCCCGGCGGTGGGCGAGCCCTTGATGGAAAGTTTTACTCTGGCAAATAAATCTTATTGCTTAAAAAACTTATTTCATTTATGTCTCTAAATATAATTTTATGTACGCGAAATAAAACGAAAAAGATTGTACTCGTTTATTTCGCGTAAATAAAGTAGGCACCTACTGCTATTTACGTCGATATAAATATTTATTTAAGTACAATATATTCAATCTTTCCAATATCTATTAACGGTTACACCTAGGTTCTAAACTGCCTTTAAACCGGAAAGGATTTTCTTGACATTTTTTTTTATAGTTTAGAAATCGTGCTTTATACAAAAGTTTTGTGAAGTAACACGAGAACTTTTAAATAATTAATTATCAACTATTTTTTCTTCTTGAGAATAGATCCAGGTATCTAAAGGTCATTTTTTTAAATGGGGTAAATTTCACGTAGATAAATGCGGGCAACCCTATTATGACAAGGACTTGGTTCCAGGCCAGTAACATTTAATAAAAAAAAAAAAGACCGCCGCCATTTCTACATAACAGATGTTTGTTCTTGAAGGCTACCTCCGGTATTTTTTATTGCCTCCATGTCCGGTGGTCTAGACCACTGGACATCTAAGTGCTTGTTTTTTCTTTTTAGTTTTTTTATTATGTACATTATTTGGTTCTTTTTTAAGCAGTCGGGTTTTTGGATTTTTTAAATAATGTTTTTTATTTTATACTTTTTTGTTATGAGTACCTAGCTACTAATAGGTACGCTTCAAGAAACATGCTCAACATGCGCGGCAGCAAGAAGTTTTCGTCTTGCTGCTGTCTAAAAACTTATACGTGAGAATGGTTGTTACAGTTAGTCGAATCAAAAAATGTTGAGAGAAACCTAAAAATGATTTTAAATACCTATTCAACGATACCCCACTCGATATAGTTTGTCGACTTTAATTTTTTTCATTTTCACAAAATGGCGTCCAGTAGTCGCCATATTGGATTTTCACTAACGTCATGTCTTTAGTGACACTCGCCGGACTAAGAGGAATCGATTGACGTATGAATCATAAAAATCGGCCGAGGCGTTTGGTCTGTAGTGCTTCAAAGGAACATACATACATACATACAAAGGCTGTTAAACACAACACCACTCCTTTGCGTCGCGCAGTCGGGTAAAAAGACTTTCAACATCAATTTATGAAATTTACTCAATCAAATTCTATTCCACAAGAACATTTTTCAAAACTGTGTACAAAAATTCTTATTCTTATAGGATTATTAGTCATTAACATATACAGGTGAAACAAAAAGGGTATGTTAAGCGAAAAGCTATGTAAATAGCTTACTATAGAGAACTTATCCACAAAATTTGAGATCCGAAATCACATGTTTATTTTTCCCGATTGTATGGAGAATTTTTAAATATCTCAGGAATTTATATACAATCTTGAAAATTAAAAATGTGATTTTGAGTCAAATTTTGGGAATAGGTTCTCTATAGTGGGCTATTTATACAGCTTTTCACTTAACATACCCTTTCTGTTACACCCTGTAGAACCCAAAATTCCTAGAATAGACACATTTACTAATGAATATTGAAGGTACAACAAGGAATTAAACAATTATGTAACACATTTATTGTTCAGAAAATATTAAAATCTACTAAGTGGTTGAGATTAGACATGGGTAACTCCGGACACAACTATATCCTCGGATATATATCCAGAGGTGGATATGAATCAACTCCTTCACTTTAAAGAAAGTTACCATATCCTATATCCGACCCACTCCGACCTACCGAATAATGCCGAAGATAAGAATAAGTGAGCGAGACGGAATGCGAACGCGCCGGAACGCGCTGTACCGGTACTATCGCAGTAGACGCATGAGCGCGAATGTAACGACATTACACGAGTATATACGAATACTCACGAGCGACAGGCATGCCGTTTAGTTCGTTGCAATGTTTGTTTTGAAATATTTGTTTTCGTAATTATAATTTTCAAAATTTCTATTTATTCTGTTTTATATTTGATCTTAAGTATTTTGTTTTTAATGTAAATAAAAGCTGTTTGGATTTGGAATTATTTTTAGGACAATAGTTTTAGTGTACCTATTTAGTGATTTTTAAATACGCCTATCAAATATTCTAATTATTATTTGGATAGATCATCCCAATCATATCTCGGTTCGCTTAATCTCTTCATTCCCGGATATCTACGCGGAGTTGGATCTGTTAAAAGGACACCTACAACAACCTAACCAAACCAATCCCAGTCATATCTCGCTCCACTTAATCTCTTTGTTCCCGGACATGCACGCGGAGTTGGATATGTTAAAAGGATATATATCCATAGTCGGAGTGATTTGCTACATGTTCAATCCTTTCCCGGATATGATTAGCCCATGCCTAGTTGAGATAAGGTAGAATAACTCATACTGTAATGTAATTAAACAATAGACCATTAGGCTTATTTCCAGGTATTTTTGCACACCCCAAATTTGCAAGACAAAGGGAAGTTTTTTTATCTGACTGACTAATCTAAACACAGTTTAGTTTATTATCTTTAATTATTTAGGAAAAATGATAACAGTACAATAACTCTTTGTTAATGAGTTTTAAGTATGACTTAAGAATACTATTGTAATCATGTGGCCTTTTTTATGCTCATTCCTATTAGAAACCCTAGTGAATTTCAAAACTTCAGTTATATTGTTTAGTGATAAATCCAATCTCACACACAATCTAAAATTCTCAATATTTACCATGTACTGTAAGTACCCTAGTTGGCGAATAAACATTTGATTTGATTTGAAGAAAACTGTACCAACTTACCAATAGTCCCTGGAACACTGATGTGACCCTGCCCAACATCAAGATCCACAAAGATTGGTCTTCTTCCCATCCTCACAGCATAATTTAGTAGGATTTTTGTCAGTGTGGACTTTCCCACATCCCCTGGACCTACAATCATGGTGACGGGGCCCCGAGTGTTCTCCTGTTCTGCTGCTACCCTCTGCTGCTCCAATGCTGCGTGCACATTGAGGTAGACCACCTAATGAAAAGTGCCTATTAGTTCATTGACATTTCCTACAACTCAATATGATAAAGAAAGCTACAATATGATAAAAAAAAATCAGAAGTAGCATATACTTTTTGGGATATAGGTATCTTTTATTATTTCACTTAACAGATTTCAACAAGACCCTTGAAGAAGATTGGATTACTAAATGGTTTTGTTGTGAAAATATATAGAGATGGTTCCATTTCATTTTGATTCTGTAAAACTAAATAATTGAGTTAATTGCTACATATACTTACTACTTTGGGATGAATGGCTTTATATTTGAGACAATCTTTTAGAATAAATGCAGTCAATTGTTGAATTTAGGTCATGGTTGCACACAATGTAATGAAAAATATTATATACTTACCATTGGAGTTTCCTTAGCAACATAACTGACTTCCGTGCGTCCTCTTAGCTCCACGACACAACCGTGCCACGTAAAGACAGCAACTTTGGCACCAGTATGGAATTCATAGGGCTTCCCTTTGACCAGCTCTGTACCAAACACTTCTGCGTAACCACTTTTAACCTGGCCATAAATAGATATTGTTTAAACGAATACTTATGCTAAAATATAGAAAAGGCAGGTTTGGCGTCAATACGTACCTCTAAAACAACTTTTTCATTCTTTGATTCCACTTCAAAACGAAGTTCAGAATCGGGGTCCAGTTTAAACTCTTGTAACTGTACTTCGGTCATTCTGTCAAACTAATCTCACTTTACCGCTAATAATCTTTAAGATGATATACAATTTAATGATAAATAGTATTTAACGAATAGGAAAACACCACAAAAAACAATTTTGTAACCTAAAACAACAACTGATTGACTGACAGTTAAAGTAAAGTGCTGCGATGCGCATTTACGAGCGAGTTGACCACAGTTAATTTTTGTATGGGTGTTCTCAATAGAATCAATAAAGTGAAAGATTATAATAAAAATATACCAGAATCAGATTTTTCTTTTGTATTCACATAATTACCTCGCTGTATGCTAAATTTGAACCTTCTAGGTCAGGACATCTGGAACTGGGTTAGAGTTTTGATCTATAGGTCAGTCAGTAATAAAATTGCGATTTTTGGACGTCAGTATCTATATAACCGTTTGAGAAGCGTTTATGAAATTTGGAGCACATATAAATCTCGCAAGCCTTAAGATATGAGCCAAATTTTACACGTTTATGTAAAATAGTTTTTGAAATACCTAAAGTGGCTCCAAATGGTTCGTGTAAAATTACACACGGTGCTGCTCGTATTATTTTTGAGCTATGTGTAATTTGATAAATAAATTCTATACCTAAGTTCTATACATACTAATTTTATTAATCGGTTTTAATAGTAGATTAGGTATGTACCGATAGGTTTTTCCGATAAATTGGAATCGAGTACGTGCTCACAACTCTAAATCGTGCGTTTAGATGATAAAGTTTAAACATGTACGTGATAGCATAAAATTATTTGGTCGGTGATGCTTGCTTTTAATAATTTTGAGATAGGTACATAGTTATTTTCCAATATTTTCCATTCACTTTTAGGTCTGTTGTTGTGCATTACGATAGGAAAAAAATATTACTAGAATGTTTAAATTTTTTGATTGCTAATAACAGAAAAAAACAAAACGCAACCACAACAAAACGACATTTTCTGTTTTGAACTTTTTAATTAATTTGAATCCCAGTTTTGAATAGACGGATGTTATTTTAAATATTCATTTGTATCGAAAAGATATGGAAAACTCATTTCTAGAGTACCGCAATACAATTTTGCAAATCATGTCAAGATTTGTTTGATCGCTTCGCAGTGTGGAAAATAAGTGGTGGTATATATAAATACAGTGATATTGTTCGTGGTTGCAGGAAGTCCAACTATTATATCACTCGATACAAAATTGAATTTCCAAACTAAGGCCCTAGGCAAAAACTTAAACGGCAAATTTTAGGCAATATTCACTCTTGTTTTTTAAATATTTGTCACAAAACTTTATTTAGTTAGTTGCATCCTCATAATCCCAATATTTGCTTCTGAAACTTTTTAAACATTTTCTGTGTATTGTATATTTTTGAGTAGGGTGCCAACTTTTCCAAAAAGAGACACCCTACAATGAAATTTTGAAATGTTATACCAATTGTGAAAGTAACCTGTCTGTCTCGCTTTTACGCCTACCCGCCAAACTTAATTTTAGTGATAATTTTCTTTTTGTTTTAAACGCGGAATCAGAGTATAGAAAATTTAAATTTTCTCAAGGAAACCCACGTATGGATTATAGTAACCACTGAAATATTATATCACTGGTATGCAGATAGAGCAAAAACATTCTTTCAGAAACATTCTATGCTCATTCAAAGATGGAAAAACCAAATAAAATAAAGATATTTAATGGTTATTTATTTAATAGTTGTTAAATCTATAAATAAGACACTAGCACTAAAGCATTTGTACGGTATGGTACGAAATATAAGTATTCCCTCCAATTTACATTCCAGTCTTTAGATCACGCAAATCACAATGACATCCTTTTTTATTTTGTAAATGTGTAATGTAAATTGTGCAAATTTTATGAGATACAAATTCCATTGGGTTCTCTGCAATTATTCCTACTTTTCTTTAGAAACGGTAAACAAATTGATATAAAAATTAGCTGTTTAAAAGAACTTCGATTCCGATTCTTAGCAATCTCATTTCCTTACTAGTAAGTGCATGCACTGTTTTCTTATTATAATAGCTTTATGCATACGCATTAGATTATCTTACTATTTAAAAATGGTGGGTGTCATTTACATGCATAATGGTTTATGTTACAAAGTGGTGCCGGCGAAAGCTAAAACAATACAGGCATTACAAAATATCTACCACCCCTGTATAAAGCCTGGAATGCCGGGAATTAGAATGAAAAAATAATAATTTTACTTAAAATTAAATTGTGAGTACTTAATTTTTCTATTCTATTCAAATTTTCGAATGGTTTTCCAGCTTGTAATAATTTGAAACTTGGATGTTATTTTAAATATTCAGTATCGAAAAGATATGGAAAACCTTTCTAGAACCGCAATACAAGCGGAATGGGTAGTGATAAGGAAGTTATCGATGGTAGTTTCGTGGCAGAAACTTGAAAAAACAAGAAACCAATTCCTATCTTTTTGTTGCGGATCAGAGGACTAACAAATAATTCTTTCATTCTATATGTCCCTATAAGTGTAAAGCACGGTATCCCCTCGTGAGCAAAGACAATGTGAAGGGTAAACTTGATATTTAACTTCGACGATCATCTCGTAATGGCCTGTTTTCTTATAAACAGTGTCGCCAAAGTGGTCCCGGCGATAAAACAATGAATGCCTGGAGCCGGGAATAGAATAAAAAATTAATTTTACTTAAGTCACCTACTTAAAACATTCTATTCAGTGGTTAAATAAAAACTCAGTTGAATATGGGTGATATATCAACAAATAATAGTGTGTTAAGTCTTAATCATAATGTATAAACAAAAATAGTATAGAATTTGTGTGGTGTTCAAATTATTGTTTTTAAATTATTGTTTTCAGATGAATATGAAGAAAAAATGTACATACCTAAGTCTGTACTCAGAAAAAGCAGTGTAGCCGAGTCAGTCATGATTTCCAGCAGTGATGATGGTAAGATTTTTAGCTTTCTTATTATTACTAAGGTGCTCCTCCTGAACTTCATATGTAACTTCATTATTACATCCGTGAGTTAATGCTCAAGGGCAGGAAGTGCACCATTACTTTTATCACTAAAGTTTTTATCAGCAAATTTCAATATTAGTTACTTATTGAAGTTCGCTGTATGTATGTTATAGTTTTTATGTTCGCATTGGCTTGATCAACTGTATGGGCGAATAAATAAATAAACTGTACTTATCTTCATTTATCTCATGCATCATCTACCTTAGATACAAACAAAAAAGGCAGCATCAGAAGGGAGTCACATACATCATCCAATAGACTTGTGTTGAGTTCATCTGATGAAGAAGGTAAGTAACATCTTCCATGTTAAATTGGATTATTTTTTATTTTATTTATTTATAATTAATACATATTTTACAAAGAATAGAGTACAGTGTCTCATAAACTTTATGAAAGTTTTTCCGTACACCGTTATCATCATCTATTGTGCTAATGCTACTACTAACATAGATTATGAAACTATACAGATGACGAATCTATTTGAATGTATTCTTTGAAAAATTATTTTATGTAGTTATAAGTACGCGACCCTGTTATGCTCGGTTTCACTATAACGCGAATTTTAAAATTTACGTTTAAATGCTTCGCATAATGCGAAAGAATGTGTATAAATATAATTTAGTCATTAACTCCCCTTTGGTCGCGGGAATCCTCACGTCCTCTGAACATTCTGATTGAAGAACTAGGGATTCCCCGTACTACGACTTTGTTCTATTGCAAAGATTAAATTTTGAATATATTTAAGCATAAATCTTCATATACGCGAATTTCAGTTAACGCGATTTTTTCCGGAACGTATCCCTCGCGTAAAGCGGGGTATTACTGTAGTACAAGTCCTACTTGAAGATGGAAGATTTTTGATGCTGGTTATTGTTAGATATTGTAGAGTTAAAATATGTAGATAATAAATATATGTCTTACCAAGAAACCTTATTCCACATTTGTGTAAGAAGCTCTGGTTTTACAAACAAATCTTATATGATTTGTAACCCCAAAGTTAAATAACAAGGTTATGAGTTCAAGCCTTGACTGTCACTATTATATATATATATATATATATATATATATATATATATATATATATATATATATATATATATATATATATATATATATATATAGTAATAAGCTTAGGTTTTCTTTACTTTGTTTCTTTTTTGTCTAGAAGAAGAAGAACAGCAAGTCTCTCCCGAACTGATCCCACGAAAGCGACCTCCCAAGCTCTCGGCCTCCTCCACCGACTCGCCTCTAGTGAGGCGGAACAAAAAGCGCGTGATGCATATCGACTCTGACGCAGACAACTCTATAGTCACAGAGCACAACCAACACAACAAATTAACTTGCCTCAAAGACACTCCTCTGAAAATCACTGATGACAATTCTGACAAACGTAAAAATAGCATGGCTGTTGACGAAAGTGTTATTGATAGTGAAGATGATGAAAGCGATGACGATGAAGAAGCAGATAGTGATAAAGAGGAAAATAACAAGTCATTTGACAAAAAAACTAAGGCTAAAAAAGGCAAGTCTGATAAATCGGAGGTTGAAGATAAGGGAAGTGAAATAGCTTCGGATGACAATACCAGTGACGTGAATGATAGTGAAGATGAGGGTCCCGATGAGGACGAGATGGTGATGTCGAGGGCTACTCGCATGAGTATCATGGGCGTCGTGCCCAAACACGACGATGACACTGACGATTCGGACTTCATACAGACTGACGAGGTATGTACTTAGCTATACTGTTAGTGTTCTCTTTCAGGTCGCTGCATAGAGTTTATTTATTAGTGTTTCTCTTATCTTCGTTCCTAGACACCTTTAAAAGCTTTGATCAACTAGCAAATGTGCACCATTTTATTCAAAAGATATAGGTTTTACATGTCAACACGATAATATTTCCTTTTTATAGAGCAACCTGAGATCCGGCATAGACAGTGCAGGGAGTAACTACTCCGACCTGCCTGCAGCCATCATGACTCACAACACACCGCCTAAAGATAATAATGATGTTCCCAACGACTGTGATAGTTCTAAACTAACCTGCTCGCCATTTTCTAGTCCAATGCTTGATATAACTAACGAACTGAATAATCGCAAAGAACCGACAAATGTTCTGAGATCAACACTACTGATATCTAGTCATAATGATTCTATGAATGATTGTAACTCACATTCCGAAGGGCTGAAAAATACAGTGCTGAAGAACTTGAGGAATGAAAAGGAGAATGTACCGAAAAGTGATCATGATTATGGAGTGAAGGCAGTTGATGATGATGACGATGTGACTATAATAGACTCGAAGCCGGAAATCATAGCTCTAAGCAGTGATGATGAGGATGAGGTAAGTTACATTTTTATTTCAGACATGAACAAGTAAGTTCGATTTCTTCACTGATTTAACTGAGAAGTTTTAAATAGTAGTTTTGGTAAGTAGAAAATTTAAAAAATACATGTTTAATGACGAGTTCGTCAGTTAAAACTTAGCAGTAAAATAAACAAAATTGGGTCATAAAAAATAATTAAACGGATCATAAAATAAATACTTGGCGAGTAGAATAGCTAAATGGGCAGTTACGGGTGGGCAGTTAACAATTCAAAATTTGTCGGTAAGAAAATTATATAAACAATGAGGTGGTAAAGTGTATTTTTCAGTAAAATTAAGTTATGAAAATGGAATTTATGGCCTTTGTGATGATGACCACGGCATGAACCACATTAATTTTATTCCATAGACTACATGAAGTATTTAGTTGAAGAAATCCAGAAGCATGAAGAAAGTAAGTAACAGCAATTGAATAAAGTACAATTTAGTTTGTACTAGTGGACGCACGCGACTCCGTCTGCAGAAAAAGTAAAATGTTGATATTATCCGAGATAAAAACATTTTCCCGGGATATATGTTAAGTGTCAGAACATATTCCTAAAAACTGCATTGAAATCGGTTCAGCCGTTTCTGAGATTAGCGTGCACAAACATCGATCCGTTACAATTTTATTATACATATATAAATAAATATAATATAGATATAGAAGAATAATAGATGCTGCGCAGGATGTTAGGATGGATGCGACATGTATTTAACAGTAATAATAACAAAAAACGAAATACTGACATCAATGTACTCGCACGCCTGATGATATACCGAATAGGAAAGCAAATAGGTAATAAATGCAATCGAGACAAATCATACACGTCGCGAGCTCTTAAGCTCCGCCTCATCTAACGGATGTCTCCGCTCCCGAAGAACTGCCGAACAGTTTATCTTACTGCCCACTTAATCATTTTACTGACCATTTATTTATTAGTCTGCTTACGTATATTTAGTACTGACATTGCAAGACGAAATAACCGGCCAATTATTTTTTTATTACTGCCTATGCTTTACTGCCGTATTAATTTAATGACCTCCGATAAAATAAATAACTGCCCACATTTTTTTACAACTGATCATAATAACTTCACAAATATTTAAATAACAGCTCCAATCATTAGTTCCCATTAATTGTATCTGATTTGCGTAATATGGAACGTATCTTTAAAAAAATATATAATTTGAGGGTAGATTTTACTTTCTTATCTTTACACTATCATAATCAATTTAAATAATTAACATTGCTCTGGGTGCGAATAGTTTTATGATTTACTGTAATATTATTATAAAATAATTAATCATTTTGAAATTATAATTATTTATTTTGTAAATGTATTTTATTGTGTAGCAAAATGAAGAAATCTCCAAAATCACCAATGAATAATGGCGTAAGTTTAACATCGCTTTGTAAATTAATTAAATACATAACCATGAATCGGGAAATGGTCAAAACTGCGTCAATATTAGCCTGGTTAATTTTATTGTTTGTATGTACAGTAATACACCACTTTACGCGACCCCGTTATGCGCGGTTTCACTATAACGAGAATTTTAAAATTCACATTTAAATGCTTCGCATAATGCGAAAGAATGTGTTTAAATATAATTTAGTCATTAACTCCCCTTTGGTCGCGGGAATCCTCGCGTCCTCTGAACATTCTGATTGAAGAACTGAGGATTCCCGTACTACGACTTTGTTCTATGGCAAAGATTAAATTTTGAATATGTTTAATCATAAACCTTGATATACGCGAATTTCAGTTAACGCGATTTTTTCCGAAACGTATCCCTCGCGTAAAGCCTCGTATTCATGTCATAATTTGTTTAGCGTCGTTTATTTTCAAAAGTTATCTTTTCATTAATTGTTTTTTTGTGGCCACCTTTAACGAAGGGTACGTATTCTATACATGAAAGAAAGTAAGTTTATGCCAAAAAAAATGCTGGGATTTTTTTTTTTTTTTTTTATGTTAAATTCCTTGATCGTGCGAAATTTATAGTGTCTAGTGTTTATGTTAGTTTTTTTATAGATAGATATTAATTATTTTTCGTGAAAAAATCCTGCTACGCGCGTCTATGTGCATTTATGCGGAAAAACGCAGTCTATTTACTCAACTTTGGACCCTAATATTTTGGAAACCAGACACTTCCCAGGTATGCTTCCATGGAGAAAAATGATCGTGATGATGAGGAGATTCCGTAGTTTTCGGGAACGTTGACGACCAAAAATCATCCTGTATAGTAAATTTTACAATTACCGTTTTCTTGAGAATTTCGAAAAAAAATTCTATCGTCCCTTGCACTTCCTAAATTTGAGCTTCCTATGCTCAGTAGTTTCGGACATCAATTAGTCTCGTGGTGCTGGCAGAGTTGAGTTTAGACCCGAGGCGATTAAGGGTTTCCGGGAGGTGGGCAGCAGCGCCTCCCGTGCTGGTAGCATAGTCCAAAAATCAGACTGCGGTCACCAACCCGCCTGCCCAGCGTGGTGACTATGGGCAAAAATCCTCCTATGACAGTAGCCTCTTGTGACGAGCCCTGGGGGAGGCCTACGTCCAGCAGTGGACTACAATAGGCTGAAGACGAAACAATTACTGATATTGCGGTTAATCTCTAGCAGGTAAAACCTGAAAAGAAATCGCCAAGATCTTCGGACCCGCCCACTTCCAGCCGTCGCCCCGCCCCCAAAGACAACACCCTGAAGCCACACCTCCTGCCTCAGAGTTATCCGAACCAGGTGGTCTATGTGAAGAAACATGTGAGGGAGAATGAACTCAGCAAACTTAATGGGATGAAGGAAGATCTGCATAATATTCGGGTGAGTAAGATTTTAGTACATTTGACTGATATTTATTTACAATTTTCCTAGAGGCTATCTTTTATTTTAATTTAAACTAGTAGTCCGTCAGCAGCTTCACTTGCTGAGCAGGTTTAAACATTACCTGAACCTAATCCACTATACACAAAATTTAGTTAAAATCAGTCTAGCCGTTTTTGAGTCTTAGCGAGACGAACGCTAAATTAAAGAAGAAGTTATAGAAGATAAGAGAATACAGCAAATAGAGAAACGCCCAGTAACAGTACATTATATTCCAATTCTATAAAAAAATACTTTCGTTCCAGTACCTTCTAGAAAACATGGATGTGAGCACACTACCCGACGGTGGAGTGAAGCTCATAGAGAGGCTCACGGGCCTTGAGGAGCAGGTGCGAGTACAGGGAGACAAGGTCGCCAACATGCTCGTGGAGCCTGGTATGTTATGTATATGTAGCATTAAGTTCGCCTTTGTATAACTTTATAGTGCGATAAAGAATTTTCTATCTATCTATCTATGTTATACATATACACACATGCACACACAGCTGTGTTCAGTTCATGTTTTTTTTGTTTAGTTTATACCGAAGGATAGGCAACTAAGCCCATACAGCCTAATCATTGTCTAGTAAAATGAATTCTGAATTAATGATGGATGATAATGATGATGATGAATGGAAACGTCGGGAAAATCCTCAAGAACAAGTGTAAAGTTAGTAAAAATGAAAAATAATAATTGTAGAAACAACTTACATGAGCCCATGAAGAGATCATATTCCGACTAAAGTTTTACCCGGCTTACCTGCATATAAAACCATGCACACGCACCAGATTCACACCACAAGCAATCAAAATATAACTTATCTACCAGGAAACATAACTTTACGGACACATGCAAGCCATTTACAAGTAAATTTCGATTTTCACAAGAAAATTACACCCGCTCCCTTCCAACTTTTCCCGCCGAATGCTGTTTAGTTCAAAACAAATGGTGTAGCCAGAACTACTAGATCGAAGTTTGTATACGGTAGCCACGTTTAGATGTAAATGATCATTGACAAGTTCTAGAGATCGTCGCCTGTCGATTTAGTCGACTCCTACGACATGCACGGAAGGAGATACCTGATGTATTCTAGTCGAGCCTAGTGTATACAGGGTGTAACAAAAAGGGTATGTTAAGCGAAAAGCTATGTAAATAGCCCACTATAGAAAACCTATCTACAAAATTTGAGACTCGAAATCACATTTTTATTTTTCAAGATTGCATGAAAATTCCTGAGATATTTAAAAATTCTCCATACTATCAGGAAAAATAAACATGTGATTTCGGGTCTCAAATTTTGTGGATAGGTTCTCTACAGTGGGCTGTTCACATAGGTTTTTGCTTAACATACCCTTTTTGTTACACCCTGTAGATTTCAAAGTTTGTGGATATCTGTCACATCAAGCGCATAGGTTGCGTAGGTTTTATGTAGTTTTACGCCACTGAATTCAGAGAAGATTGAAAAGCAAGGTTATTTTTATAAAAATAAGTTATAGTACAATTTTTTTGTTTCAGATAACCCCACTGTTGCCATGATGAAAAACGACGGGTTTGATAATAAAGCCAATCAAGGCTTGTCGTGGGAAGACATCCAGAAAGTCAGCAATGCTGTGCAACCCAGAATGTTCGGGAAACAGGGTAAGTCACTAGGATAGTGTGACGTGCATTACATAGTAATTTTCGTTTAGGGATTTCGTGTATCTCTATTTGGTTAGGTACTTAATTATAGTAGAAGATTATCTGTTATGCTAGGCACTAAAATCGTTCATGCGGGATATCCGGCACGACGGACCAAAACGATAATTCTGTACTCATCTTGAGTATGGAGATGTGGCCCGTCCCCTGATTACGTAACTTGCAGTAGCATAGCCGAAGCAAGCTACTGCAAATTAGGTAATAAATAGCCCTGCCGTTGTTCGGTGGCTTTTAGACTCCACGGTTTCTTTTCTTTTCCATGAAATTCGTTAGTAATTTTGTCATCTTTTCTATAGCGATGTCTACCCACATGGCGGAGCGCAACATAATCCTGTCGAGCCTGGACTCCCTGCACAAGTCGCTGGCCACCCGGCCTCCCGAGAGCGAGCGCGCTCCGCCTCCCGCCGCCCTGCGCGCCTCCCTCATGCCGCACCAGGCGCACGCGCTCGCCTGGCTGCGCTGGCGGGAGACGCAGCGCCCACGTGCCGGCGTGCTGGGTACGTACTGGCGGCGCAGGCTCATGCCGCACCAGGCGCACGCGCTCGCCTGGCTGCGCTGGCGGGAGACGCAGCGCCCACGTGCCGGCGTGCTGGGTACGTACTGGCGGCGCAGGCTCATGCCGCACCAGGCGCACGCGCTCGCCTGGCTGCGCTGGCGGGAGACGCAGCGCCCACGTGCCGGCGTGCTGGGTACGTACTGGCGGCGCAGGCTCATGCCGCACCAGGCGCACGCGCTCGCCTGGCTGCGCTGGCGGGAGACGCAGCGCCCACGTGCCGGCGTGCTGGGTACGTCAGGCTCACCGCACCAGGCGCACGCGCTCGCCTAATTGACGTAAGGCTCATTCAGACGCAGCAACTGGAAGTCGCACCATATTTGCTATCTTTTTTGACAGTTCATCATCTCAATTGAAACTCAACAACTGGAAGTGGCATAATGCCTTATCTGAGGAGGAAATTTTTTGCAACATACACATACATGTCACTGCCAGTTCAATAAGTTTCAGTGAGTGATCATGGCTATGAACTGTCAAAAAATATAGCCAATATGGGGCAGCCTACTGACCAAGCAGGTTTTAGGTTAAGAACATTTTACTAAAAAAATATTAATAAAGAAATGGAAAAAATTCCTCACCCGGGTGGGAATCGAACATTTCATTCTACTAAAAATACAAATCATTTGACTAACCTAACAACCTAGCTTGCTCAAGCGAAGCCAAATATTTTTTTCGCTTCTTTTATAACGCTATTCTGAGTACTTATACAAACTTCTCTCGATCTATACGAATTATTGTAACCTTGCATGTTTAATTTGACTGACTCGAGGAGCCTGCTTACTTTTATCCCGAAATATAAAACGAAAAATTTGTAGGCATTCGCTATAATTTGCCGCGACCGAAGTCGCGGGAGTCGGCTAGTGAGTAAAAAAACATGTTCGTTCCAGCCGACGACATGGGCCTCGGTAAGACGATAACGATGATCGCTCTGGTGGCGAACGACGAGCAGGACCGCATCGATAACCAGGACGATGACGATGATGATGAGCCAGCTAAGACCAAACGTGAGTTAATGTATCACTTGATATATCATCATTTTTGTAGTCCTGTTGATACATACAAATATAGTTATACTCTTTACTAGAGGCTATTTAGAGAGCCTTTTGTACGTTTCCCAATCTAATGTAAAAAAATATGTTTATCCCCTTTAGTCGCAAAGTCAAAATGTACACAACTACAAGCCGCACAAAGTCGCAATTTCACGCGTAGAGGCGAGTTGTAAGTGTGTGGTAGCCGGCGTGTTTTCTATACACATTGCGACATTTGCATACAATTTTAAAACCTGAAGCCCCGCGTATCGCGAGATGGGGCGTGTTGAAATGTGATAATCGACTTAGTAATGTCATAATTTACAGAAATAACTTGTGTAATATGGCTAAGCGTGGTAGCTACTTAATCCATAATTTCAATCCTTGGCCGCAAAGTCCACACTAACCAGTCGCTCCCCTATCGCCAGTGGTCCCGGGCGGCACGCTGGTGGTCTGTCCCGCGTCCCTCCTGCAGCAGTGGAAGGGTGAGGTGGAGCGTCACTGCAAACCTCACTCACTGTCCGTCACACTACACCACGGCCCGACCCGCGCCAGCCTGCCTGCGCGCCTCGCCTCCGCCCGTCTCGTGCTCACCACCTACCACCTGCTGCAGCGCGACGCCGAGAAGGTAGTGACGTCACCCTGTGACACGCCACCGCCCGTCTCGTGCTCACCACCTACCACCTGCTGCAGCGCGACGCCGAGAAGGTAGTGACGTCACCCTGTGACACGCCACCGCCCGTCTCGTGCTCACCACCTACCACCTGCTGCAGCGCGACGCCGAGAAGGTAGTGACGTCACCCTGTGACACGCCACCGCCCGTCTCGTGCTCACCACCTACCACCTGCTGCAGCGCGACGCCGAGAAGGTAGTGACGTCACCCTGTGACACGCCACCGCCCGTCTCGTGCTCACCACCTACCACCTGCTGCAGCGCGACGCCGAGAAGGTAGTGACGTCACCCTGTGACACGCCACCGCCCGTCTCGTGCTCACCACCTACCACCTGCTGCAGCGCGACGCCGAGAAGGTAGTGACGTCACCCTGTGACACGCCACCGCCCGTCTCGTGCTCACCACCTACCACCTGCTGCAGCGCGACGCCGAGAAGGTAGTGACGTCACCCTGTGACACGCCACCGCCCGTCTCGTGCTCACCACCTACCACCTGCTGCAGCGCGACGCCGAGAAGGTAGTGACGTCACCCTGTGACACGCCACCGCCCGTCTCGTGCTCACCACCTACCACCTGCTGCAGCGCGACGCCGAGAAGGTAGTGACGTCACCCTGTGACACGCCACCGCCCGTCTCGTGCTCACCACCTACCACCTGCTGCAGCGCGACGCCGAGAAGGTAGTGACGTCACCCTGTGACACGCCACCGCCCGTCTCGTGCTCACCACCTACCACCTGCTGCAGCGCGACGCCGAGAAGGTAGTGACGTCACCCTGTGACACGCCACCGCCCGTCTCGTGCTCACCACCTACCACCTGCTGCAGCGCGACGCCGAGAAGGTAGTGACGTCACCCTGTGACACGCCACCGCCCGTCTCGTGCTCACCACCTACCACCTGCTGCAGCGCGACGCCGAGAAGGTAGTGACGTCACCCTGTGACACGCCACCGCCCGTCTCGTGCTCACCACCTACCACCTGCTGCAGCGCGACGCCGAGAAGGTAGTGACGTCACCCTGTGACACGCCACCGCCCGTCTCGTGCTCACCACCTACCACCTGCTGCAGCGCGACGCCGAGAAGGTAGTGACGTCACCCTGTGACACGCCACCGCCCGTCTCGTGCTCACCACCTACCACCTGCTGCAGCGCGACGCCGAGAAGGTAGTGACGTCACCCTGTGACACGCCACCGCCCGTCTCGTGCTCACCACCTACCACCTGCTGCAGCGCGACGCCGAGAAGGTAGTGACGTCACCCTGTGACACGCCACCGCCCGTCTCGTGCTCACCACCTACCACCTGCTGCAGCGCGACGCCGAGAAGGTAGTGACGTCACCCTGTGACACGCCACCGCCCGTCTCGTGCTCACCACCTACCACCTGCTGCAGCGCGACGCCGAAAAGGTAGTGACGTCACCCTGTGACACGCCACCGCCCGTCTCGTGCTGACCACCTACCACCTGCTGCAGCGCGACGCCGAGAAGGTAGTGACGTCATCCTGTGGCACGCCACCGCCCGTCTCGTGCTGACCACCTACCACCTGCTGCAGCGCGACGCCGAGAAGGTAGTGACGTCACCCTGTGACACGCCACCGCCCGTCTCGTGCTCACCACCTACCACCTGCTGCAGCGCGACGCCGAGAAGGTAGTGACGTCATCCTGTGACACGCCACCGCCCGTCTCGTGCTCACCACCTACCACCTGCTGCAGCGCGACGCCGAGAAGGTAGTGACGTCATCCTGTGACACGCCACCGCCCGTCTCGTGCTGACCACCTACCACCTGCTGCAGCGCGACGCCTAGAAGGTAGTGACGTCACCCTGTGACACGCGCCCGTCTCGTGCTGACCACCTACCACCTGCTGCAGCGCGACGCCTAGAAGGTAGTGACGTCACCCTGTGACACGCGTGTCTGGCGGTCTATTATCTACGGTGTGGTGTGGTTCAAATTAGTTATGTACAAGTAGTGCCCAAAAATAACAGAATATAGGTACATATATCATTTGTCACAATTTAATTATGTAGAGTTTTGGAAGCTTATCCTCATAGAATAGGGCATGTGGAAAGGATGTATGAAAGAGGACTGACAAGAACAGTGGAAAAAATAGTGGATGTAAAGGTTGGAAGGTATGATCTCACCGGATGGGCAAGCATGAAAAATATCATGGAGGTAGAGGAAGCAAATAATGTGTGTCAGGACCCCTTGATCTCTGCCTACACCTCCGGTACACATTCGTAACTTTATTTATGTATGTATAAAAATATGTTTTTTCCCTCGACAGAACGGCGTGCTAATGCGTATAAAATGGCGCCGCGTGATCCTAGACGAGGCGCACATAGTCCGTAACTACAAGTCGGCGACATCAGCCGCGGTTTGTGCTCTGAAGGCCAGTCGCCGCTGGGCGCTCACAGGCACCCCCGTGCAGAATAAGGACCTGGATCTGTTTGCCCTGCTCAAGTTTATGAGGTGCACGCCGTTTGATGAGCTGCCCGTGAGTTGATTATATCGTAATTTTACATGTTTTTGTGTTATTAATGAAATGAAACCATTATAGAATTTACAGGATGATCAATGAGCATTCTATGAGTTTAAAGGTCTTGTCTTTTACCACTAGTCCACCCCTCCCACTAGGGAATGGGAAAGGATGTCGTGTCGCCATTACATCTCTACCGTACTGAATAATATTATACAATTATGTACTTATACATAACAGTGTTTAAAATACAGTTAACATAGTGACCTAATAGGCCTAGGAATTTCATGCTTTTGTAACATGAATTCTAGGATTTCATGTACATAATTTGGCATTGGCACTCCTGTACATAATGATAATACTTTTTTGGCATTGAAATATAATTACTGTACTGAATAATTAAATTATTACTGTTGTAAACAATTAAATTCTCAGATGTGGAAGAAATGGATCGACAACAAAAGCATAGGCGGGCAAGAGCGGCTAAACATGATAATGAGTTGCATCCTGTTGCGGAGAACCAAGCAACAGTTGCAGCAACGCGGACAACTCAACTGTCTGCCCGAGAGACAACAACACCTCACCGAAGTCTCCCTCACCAAGGACGAGATGAATGTGTACCAGAAGGTAAGTATGTTACAGCAACAGTTGCAGCAACGCGGGCAACTCCACTGTCTGCCCTAGAGACAACAACACCTCACCGAAGTCTCCCTCACCAAGGACGAGATGAATGTGTACCAGAAGGTAAGTATGTTACAGCAACAGTTGCAGCAACGCGGGCAACTCCACTGTCTGCCCTAGAGACAACAACACCTCACCGAAGTCTCCCTCACCAAGGACGAGATGAATGTGTACCAGAAGGTAAGTATGTTACAGCAACAGTTGCAGCAACGCGGACAACTCAACTGTCTGCCCGAGAGACAACAACACCTCACCGAAGTCTCCCTCACCAAGGACTAGATGAATGTGTACCAGAAGGTAAGTATGTTACAGCAACAGTTGCAGCAAGGCGGGCAACTCAAGTGTCTGCTCGAGAGACAACAACACCTCACCGAAGTCACTCTCACTAAGGATGAGATGAATGTGTACCAGAAGGTTAGTATGTTACGTGCAACAGTTGCAGGAACCTATTTCTTAGCCTAAACTCATTATGGATATAAACGTACATAGAAATAAATTAAATAAATCACCTTTTTTAAAAAATCTATATTGCTCAATATTTGGCACATATTTTATGGTCAGCTGCCTGCTTGACGCCAACCTGCCTTGGAAATAATAGTACAACATTGAAATCCTGTTAATCCATGATTGGGATCAATTAGGGATAAATGATTAATGTTGATTCACATTTGCTGATGTCTATGTGTTGATTGATAAGGTACGCAACACTGAAGCGTTGTATGTGTAAAACTAGGAAGGGCTTTCGAGAAGGCATTTGTAATCTGAAGTCAGACCTTCCAAGCGAGGGTTTTTCGTAAGCAGATACTATCACAAATAAACTATTTGATTTGATATTAATCCTAAATCCAGTCCACGCCTTCACTACGGATTTTATATTAAAAAACCTGAAACCCAGTAACCCTTAATTCCTCAGGTGTTGGTATTCTCGAAGACACTATTCGCGCAGTTCCTTCACCAGCGAGCGGAGAAGCATTCCGATGGAGGACCTGTCTCGGCCAACCAGGATACGCAGTATGCTAAGATGCATAAGAAGATGATCGCTTTGCAAGGTATCACTATGCTTAATGGTTATTCGGATATTTTATCCTTGTAATGGGGAGGCCTATATTCAGCTTTGCACCTATGGCTGCATAGATGGTACTAGTAACCGCCGCCTGATTACGTAACTTGCAGAAGCAGAGCGATAGCTTAAGGGATTAAATTGTGAAAATGTGTTAGCTCAATACTCGTACAGGTACACAGACGCATGACGCGAGAAATCGCGGAAATGTTCGAGCATTTTCTATATTAATGTTTGTCTTATAAAATAGAATGCGTAGCAAATATAAGTCCGTAATATCTGCGAGGAGATGTGACTTCTTGTATGTAAAGAAAAATCCCGTTTAGGAGCGAAGCCGGTGAAGTCTCACGAGATCCTCGTCCTGCTGCTGCGCCTGCGACAAGTGTGCTGTCACTGCGGACTCATCGCCGCCATGCTGGACGCCGAGGGGGAGGGGGGCGGCGCCTTGTCGGAGGGGGCGGGGGGCGGGGCCAGCGGGGACCTGCTCGACGAACTCAACAAGCTGACGTTGGAGGATGCGAAGGTAGGATGTCATTTTATATCTGTAAAGCTTGCAGCTGTTTCATTTGGGTAGCGGTGCGTATGACCGCACAGCTGCAAACGGCCGGGCTATTGCGTAACTTACGCTACTGCAAATTAGGTAATAGGGATGTTTACTATGGTTGAATTTTAATGACATTTTATGCTTATCAGAAAAAATCACCTAAATCATACCTATTTGTAAAATTACAATTTGATTAAGTGTCCAAATGAGGTAGTAATAAGCCTTCAAAGTTAAGTGGGCAAGTCCATTTTTCAAATGTAAAATTAATTGAAAATTACAACATCACATATCCACCTGCATCATTTACAGCAACTTTTGCTTTGTGACCATATTTATAAACGCAATATTTAAAATAGCTGCAGAACAAAAGTTCTTTTACGCGCATACAAGTTACGAAAGAGTGACGTCATAATTGTGGTAGCCGTTTATATGGAGCGTTTTTTGGCAAGTCTATAATTGTGATTTTGAAATCATTATATCCCAGAAAGTTTTCACACTAACGAAGTTTTTCTTTCGCAAATGTTTCTTTTATTATATGATCTTTCGATATAAATACAAATAAAAAAACCGTAAACATCCCTATTGCCCTGCAGAGCGTGAATACTTGAAGACAAGAAGAAGAGCTGTCATTGTTAGTTGTTGATATTATTATCTAAACATTTACATTTGCTCCGCTGTACTAAACGTGGCCGTGAGTTCTCTTATGATCCTGCAATTTCTTTTTTGTTAGTAACAAGTTGTTGCGTTTACAACCGGTATCCTAGGAGACCATTAACTTAACTTCACCAGCTTAACTTCTGACGTGACTGCTTTTAAACTGCGCCTTTGTGGAGAGTCACCTTTATAATAGTAACTAGCGGCCGCCCGCGACTTCGTCCGCGTAAAAGGGCATTGCGGATCGTAGCCTATAGTCTTCCTCGATAAATGGGCTATCTAAAATTGAGAGAATTTTTCTAATCGGACAGTAGTTCCTGAGATATGCGCGTTCAAACAAACTCTTCAGCGTTATAATATTAGTATAGATTAAAACAAGTGGTCAATCCACAGAGCGGTCAGCCTGCAGAGGAGACCGACCCTGGCGCCGCCGAGGAAGGCACCACGGTGGCCGAGGCCCTGCGGTCCGTCATGTCTCCCAACAACCCCGTGTTCTCGCTAGAACGACGCTCCTCCAAGATCCATGCCGTCATGAAGTGTCTGGAAGAGAACGTGTTTAAACATCCAGGTAATGCTGGCGTTTTGGGTAATAACAACCTGTTTTAATAACCGATCTTGAGAGATTTTAACTCCACGGCAGCGCCACATTCTACATACATTATTTCGCTAACTATCACTCCTACGAGTATACACAAAGCATGTACGCTATGTACGTGCAACAAACATCGTTTTATGTTAAAAATATTGCTATCTAGGTTATGATCGCCTAAACCTGTAGGTAGACGAACTCTAGGAGATTTGCTAAAGTCAGTTCTCCTCTATGTGAATACCAACATTAGGTTTGACAGACCGTATTTGATGCCGTGTGGTGTTGATACAGTAGAACCAATCAATTCTGCTTGTGGGTATCGTCGTATGAGGTGATTAAGAGATGAGCAGCGGCGCGATATCCACTTGCTAAGGTCCTACCTAACACATCTCTATACGTTAAAGTTAATATCGATCAATTTGAAAAACTGAGAGGAAAACGTAATGATTGCAAAATTTGTATGCCATTATGCAAAACAGTTCTCTATAACAAAAGCGTATTTGGTATGTCTCCTAGAGTATTTAATAAATTACCAAGTGACATATGCAGGACTGATGACATTAACATATTTAAAAATAAGCTTTACAAGCTCTTGGTTGATGGTGCCTACTACTCGACTGAGGAATTCTTGATTGCTAAATTGGCTAAAGATTTGTAATTGTAAAAAGTGTTGACATTTATTTTATTTTACTATTATTATTTTATTTATCTGATGGTTGGCTACTAACATTAACTTATGATAACAATATCTATATTAACCCACTAACATTGGCATGCCAATCAATGGCAAAATATGCAGGAACTAAATTTTCATTGATGTTATCTTTATTATGTACTCATATTTATGAAAATAAATTATCTGAATCTCTTTCGCTTCATCTTCTTTCATGATATTTTTAATGGCTCGTCGGTTAAGCGGACTCTTAATCTGTTTTCCCTCTAGAATTTCACAAATTTGATCGGCGAAAGTCCGGCGAGGTCTTCCCCTCCCAGTTCCACAATAACAGTTAACATTTGCTAGGACACAGAGCGGTGGTAGTGTCGCAGTGGACAGGCGTGCTCCGCTTGGTGGAGCGCGAGCTGCGGGCGGCGCGCGTGCGCTGTGTCACGCTGAGTGGGGACGTGCCTGTGTCGGCGCGCGCGCCGCTCGTCGCCGCCTTGAACGACGACAGGTCTGATGTCAGGGTGAGTGCCGAGGGGGAGTGTACACGTGTGTGCTACTAGTGCATGTTCTATGTAATGAGTTATAGCGGTGACAGGCCAGCGGTCAAGACGTGCACCTTCCGAGCGGGAGGCGTAAGTTCGATCCCAGTCGCGGGCCTGTACAGATGAATTTATTTAATGTACAGATTTTAATGTTGCAAAATTGTCACTTAGCTCGTGCCTCGGAAAGCACGTAAAACCGTCGGTCCTGCGCCTGATCTCTCTCCGGTCGTGTCGGCTTTCCGTCCCATCGGACTATGAGAGTGAGGGAATAGATAGTGCATCTGTGTTTGTGCACACACTTGTGCACTATAATATATCTTGCGTACTTGGCCAATCTCCGTAGAGATTGGTCGCCTTGACCGAAATTCGGTCGGAGATCATCATATTAAGCGAAGTGTTTTGTTTTTACTTAAATAAAATCAATGTACTTACATAGTTAAAAATTCATGGAGTAAGTATAAATTATCGCGCTCGCTTCGCTCGCTTTCGGCTGCACCAATATTTATATCTATGACAGGTTACAATTTGATATTTCGCTCCAAAAATGTAGCCCAATAAGATAAACGCGCATTTCCATAGAATGCAAAAATCTTTTTTTTACGTATAAAATAGACGACAAACAGTCATATAACGGGATCGGTATAAACTGACTTTAAAAAAAAAATTTACCGACTTCAAACTTTAACTAAAAAGCGATAAATAACCTAACTAATTTATCTACTTAATACATATTAAATATCTCAAATTATTTAAATATTTACAACTTAATACCTAATACTTTAACAAAGTCATCTTTAACTATTTAAATATTTATAATTATCACTTATTTTTTGGAGTCGATGCCAGCCTAGGTAACGTAGTCTGTTGTGTTGATGGATGCGCGCGGCTGGCAAAGCCACACACACACGGCAAAATACAATACGGTGTAGTAGGCAGCGGTAATGCAATTTCCTGTTCTTGGTTTTACATTTAGTGTGGGTCAGTTTTCTTAATTACATACGTGTTCCCCAGGTGATGTTACTATCGCTGTGTGCGGGCGGTGTCGGCCTCAACCTGTGTGGAGCCAACCACCTGCTGCTGCTGGACCCGCACTGGAACCCGCAGCTGGAGGAGCAGGCGCAGGACCGCATCTACCGCGTGGGCCAGGCGAGGCCCGTGCATGTCTACAGGTAGGAATGTATACCGACCACCTGCTGCTGCTGCTGCAATAGGATACATCAGCTGCATCTGCTTCCGTGCAGGCCGTAAGAGTCGACTGAGGAACTCGGGCGAAGCTAGCAAGCTGAAAGTCTTCATCGTGATCCTACGGTTCAGCCCCCTGATTACGTAAAAGCAATAGCAAAGCCGAAGCCGCGTGATCGCGATAATCTCGAGTGTGTGTGCGTGCGCGCAACGAGCGCTCGGCATCCTCCCGCGCCCCGCACCTCGCACAAGCACATACACACTCTCAATTATCGCGATCACGCGGCTTCGGCTTTGCTATTGCTTTTACGTAATCAGGGGGCTGGCTATCTCTTTTAGGAACACGGCTGTGTTTAATGTGCGTGGGAGTGGTGAAAAAGAAAGCATCTCCGGCCCTCTGGATTACTAAATTTACGTCCGATAGATCGTTCCGTTACATTATGTTTGTTATTTGAAGAAAAAAATAAACATAACATTGTTGTAATAAAATTATGTATGTCCAACAAAACAACAAAAATTTATATATGCGAAAAAGTATAATGAAGTATCCCAAATGAAGATAGATTTCTTCGTAAGTGGCCTCCAAAGGAGCCGACTAAATGACGCCCATGCCCTGCCCATTATTCCCTTTCATTACATAAGCCAGCCCAAAGCTTTCTAACATCAAGGGCTTTGTGCCTATGGCTATTGACACTACATTTCCACCGGAAATATCTATTAGCATGTCTCGCACACTGCCAACTTTCAGCGTCCCGGTAATAATACCACAAAGTTATATGTTCAGTTACGGCGGCGCTAGGGGCCTGTATTGTACCGGGATTTGGTATGGATAAAGCTCTAGTTCTGATTTCATCCACTGAACTGTTATGTTGGTAGCACCATAAACCGTTATGTACCATTTTGTAGAGCATTGTCTTCTTTATGTGCCGGCGTCTAGTAGGTTATTCAAAATGAACTTTGTCTGGTCTTTAATAGAGTCCAGTATTGGTCACCTTATAATGTACGGCATGATGATTTAGAATATCGTATGACGTGAGGTAGACTATGCGTTCGTTTGTATTTAACATGACTTGTTTAATTTAATATCCCATCTAAAACAAACTGATAACTAGCGCTGATGGCGCTGTATACGCTGTTGTATTTCCATGAAAACAAGTACCTAAACTTAAAACTTATTTACTTTTTATACACCTGATTCAAACACGATATTAATATTAGCAATGGTCGATAAAGCCGCCCCCTGATTACGTAAAAGCAATACCAAAGCCGAAGCAAAGAAAATACCAATGGCTATGTAGTTTATCAAGGCGTCCGCAAGTTTGTTCACAAAGATTCCTCCATGTAACCCCTTCATCTCCTTGCAGCCAAGAGCTGGACTTGCTGCAGACGGAGCGGGAACAGATGCAGGAGCTCGGGAACTACAGTATTCGCCTTGAAATGTCAAAGTTCCTTTGAAATTAGCAATCAGCGATTTTTGTACAATTTTCGCTATCGCTTTGTTTTTGCTAGTTAGGTAATAAGGGGGCCGCTTGATTGTTTAGATTTTATAATTAAGGCAGATACACGACGAGCAAATCTAGCACTCTTTATAATGAGGAATAAAATATGTAATTTCTTAGAAGTCAGTATATTTTTTATCCTACTAATATTATAAACGCGAAAGTTTGTAAGTATGGATGGATGGATGGATGTTTGTTACTCTTTCACGTAAAAACGGCTGGATTTAAAATAAAATTTTGTACTGAGTTAACTGACTGGTCATATAAAAAGTAGCCTATGTGTTTATCCCGGATAATTTCGACATTTAGTTTTTTCTGCAGTCCACGCGGAGGAAGTCGCGGGCGTCCACTAGTTTT
The DNA here is from genome assembly GCA_014607495.2 of Carposina sasakii. NCBI lineage: Eukaryota > Metazoa > Arthropoda > Insecta > Lepidoptera > Carposinidae > Carposina > Carposina sasakii. The sequence continues at coordinate 57,537 of CP053166.1, forward strand.
TCATATCATTTCTTAACTATGTGGCTTGTTTATCTACCCTAGTAAAAATGTTTTAATACATTCAGTCAATTGAAAAATTTGAAGATATTAGAAATAGTCCGTGGCCCTCGGGCTATTAAAGGAGAATGCACAGTGCGTGCCAAGTTCGCTACGTTGTGCATTACGCCACAATGGCGGAATTTGTGACGAAACGGGAAATTTATGGGCACACGCATAGTGTTTATATGTTTACTGCGAATAATACTATTGTTTTGGGAAAATTCGCTTTAGGACTTAGGCAATATCCACGTAAAATCGAGTTCCGACTAAGAAGACTTTATGCAAATTTACTTTGTATTATGTATGGTCGAAGAAAACAACGCAAAGCACACGCACCCGAAACAAATGTTAACGATGAATTTCAGTTGGAAAATTTACCAAAATTGGGGGCAGGCTACATTTTCTATAGATTATCATCTTTCAACCCTTACCTCATTATTTATGAGGTCGTACGCACAATATTCTTCTTCAGCCTATTGCAGTCCACTGCTGGACCTAGGGCACGCCACAAGGCTACTGCCACAGGGGGGTTTTGCCCATAGTCACCACGCTGGGTAGGCGGATTGGTGACCGCAGTGTGATTTTCAGACTATGTTGTCAGTACGGGAGGCGCTGCTGCCCACCTCCCGGAAACCCTTAATCGCCTCGTACGATACCCACGGGCAGGCAGGGGTGGTACAAACTACTCTGCCGGCACCACGCGCAATATGGTTTCTTTGAAACCCTTTTGATTTCGATTTGAATTAATCCTACGTATAGGTAGATTTAAGGAAAAGGCATAGTGCAAGGTCTTTGGGTATTGGTATTATATCTTCATTTAACCTGTCGCCAGGTTCATGTGCGTGGACACAGTGGAGCAAAGCATCCGCAAGCTGCAGCAAGCCAAGCTAGAGCTGGCTGAGAATGTCCTGACGGGCGCCAAGAACTCCAACGCGTCCAAACTCACAATCGAAGATCTCAAGATGCTGTTCAATATGGGACAGACCCACGACTAGAAGTAAGCTTTGTACTCCCTAGTACTACCGTGCTTTCGATAACAGCAGTAAGTACATCTCGGATAGTTTCGAGAAAATGGCTTCCAAAGAATTTGACACATTTTTTCTTTTTCTGATGATAAGTTTAAAGTTATCAAAAATGTGGTTTTTGATTGTTGTAGCCTAATGCACGTTCTTTCTTTTCGTCATATCAATTTTATCCTATTTTTTACACAGTGTGTTTAAATGACGAGAAACCGTTTATACTTAGGGCGTTCATTAATGACGTAAACAATTATTGCTAGGAATAACCGCAGTAAGTACCAAGTTACTGCTGATATTTTATGCATCTAATATATATCTGTACTGATATTATAAAGAGGTAAACTTTAATTTGTTTGTTTGCAGTGAATATGCTCTGAAACCAGTAGAACGATTTCGAAAATTCTTTCACCGTTAGAATCCTTATTGGACCCGGGATGAATATGGTTATGCAAATTTTTATTGGGATGAAAACAAATGCGAATTCTATATAAAAATTTTAAACCGTTTGACGCACAAAAATAAAGGACTAACTTTTTTACTGCTTATATTTGAAACTATTCCAATTGATTCCAATGGTCAAAATACCACAAGTTGTAAAATTATTATTATTAATAAGTCGATTAATATTAAAACAGTATCTCTAGTTACTCCTGTTAAGCTAAAATTTTATAATTATGTAAAATATAAGGTATTACGTCTTACTATAACCACAACATGTAAAGTTACTGATACATTAAGCATGTCGTGATTTGTAGGAAACGAGCGTCACTTGTTGTAACCGCAGTACCTTTAGTTACTGCCATTATCAGTAGTAGCTTTAAAATATGAATCTTAAGAGTTGTGCCACAAAATTGGGCGTAAGCATACTTCACTGCCGTAATACTAAGGGATGAGTTTTCGTTTATCAGACTTACTGCCCTTATGCTTATCGAAATTATTAGGTTCCCGGCAAGTAATCAAAATAAGGTTCAGATCAAGAACTTGTTACGCTGATTTCAAATATACAGGGTAATTTTTGGTCGTCAACGTTCCCGAAAACTACGGAATCTCCTCATCATCACGATCATTTTTCTCCATGGAAGCATACCTGGGAAGTGTCTGGTTTCCAAAATATTAGAGTCCAAAGTTGAGTAAATAGACTGCGTTTTTCTGCATAAATTCACATAGACGCGCGTAGCAAGATTTTTTCACCAGAAATAATTAATATCTGTCTATAAAAGAACTAACATAAACACTAGACACTATAAATTTCGCCTGATCAAGTAATTAAAAACATTTAAAAAAAAAAATTACCAACATTTTTTTTTGACATAAACTTACTTTATTTGATGTATAGAGTACGTACCCTTCGTTAATGGTGGCCACAAAAAAACATCCTGTATAACTAACTCAAATTTGACAAAATTGGTACTTACTGCCCTTATCGATAGTACGGTAGAGTAGAGACACTAATATATAGGTAAATCTAAAATCCCGAGGTCTGAGAATTGAAATTATTAGGAATAGGCACGTTGACTTGTGTATTATTTTAAATGTTTTTAAGGTTTTCAGAAATAATGATAGATACCTATTTGTAAACTCAAAATTAAAGATAGCCGCCATGTTGAATTTTGTATATAGACGATAAGATATCGTACGATACTATATCCACGAGCGTGGTCATGCTAAGGGAGCAGATCCATTTTGAAAGTGTTCCCGAAATGGGGTAGACCGAACTGCAGGATCATCGAGTCCCCACGGGATCCCACAGACATGTTTACCATAGCGAGGACAGATGTTAATGATGATAAGTGACAAGTTGCTAGCATATCGCCTGAGAGAATGCCCGAGTTGCTCAGTTAAAAATGTAAAATTAATTTTAAATGACATCATCATCTGTCTATTTACAAAATTTAAAGTAATTTTTAGTTCATGGTGGTCTTTCACGAATGTTTCGATTATTGTGTACCTAATTTATTGATATAATTTATCAAGAATGTCACATAGCTTATTGCAAAAACATCTAATAGAATTTTATTTGTACAAGTTTTGTTTGAATACAATAGAAACTTTAATTCCTGAATTTGATCATGAGATAGTAGAACCTTATTTTAAATCTAATAATTAAGAATGTAAAATAAATATTTTTATAAGATGTTACTTTTATAATAAATGATTTTATGTTTACGAACGAACGTTTTTTTATGTCAGCTATGTTATGAATGAATCGGCGCATGTAAATAAAAGCGGGGAAAATTAACATTCCGAACACGTCATTCACCGGAGAAATATGAACACGTCGTGGGTTTAATAAGTGATGGACACACATTCAGTCGGGGAGACAAAACGCGGTGTCTAAAAATAGGGATTCACGGCCGCGGCCGAAACACCGGAGCATTACTAGTTGTCGCGGAAACTGCTTGTCTGCTGTCCGTCTGTTGGGGCTGGCACCAAAATATTATTGTTTTCTTTATGCAATGAGTATCGAGAGGGCCCGAAGTTGCGCCGCTCCCTCCGCGCAGGTCACCCAGCGACTCTGTGGTACTTTGGTGCTGTTGGTCGGGGTCGCCTGCGTCTTCGGAGGTAAGTTTCGTGTTGATTATCTACATATGATTCATAGTTTTAAAAGTGGTTTGGAGCTAGGTACCTATATGGTGTCTTGGAACATGATGATTTATCTACACGGGTTTCCAAAAAGTTTATGTTTATAACTTAAATATGAAAAGCTATTGTGGCTTTATCGACCCTTTCAGTAAGTTAAATGGTTCTAGACTTTTAAAACACGTGTTATTTATTTTATTGCAGTCGTTAAAGTAGTGCTAGCTGCCTACGAGTACTTATAATAGGTTTTTATTTCACGTGGTAATAAATAAATTGGTCCCGGTTCGTACAATCTTGCTTGTTCACTCAATTTTTTTTTATAAGTACGGGCAGTTTTACCCTGCGAGATCCTTTTAGGAATATCACTTTTGCAACCTTTTAAAGAAGGTTTATTACATACCTATATTGGTTTACCATAATAATCCATAGTAGGTACCCACCTAAATGCCTAAAAATATTGAATACAAAGTTTTTCCCAGGCTACCTCCTAGGCAGGATGTCTCCATACCCTGGCAGACGCAGCCATGACATCGTGTCGTTGAACCTGTCGACGAATTCGGAGAGCCTCTATAAGAAGGCAATGCGGATCTCCCCAAAGGTCGTCCACAATAGTGACCCAGAGAAAATTAAGGCGAAATTATTGGAAATTTTCCACTGTGCACCACATGAGTGTGCAGGATCCCTTAACAGTTACAACCTGCCGGATTTCATGAAGAACGCTGTTCGCATCGGAGTCGACAAGTTACTTAAAACTATACATAATGCTACTGTGTACCTGGACACGTTGAGATGATAACGGCGAATGTGTTCTGTTCTAAAACGCTGTTCATTCCTGTAGCAATGATTTTACGTGTAAAATTATTGTAAAACTATGACCATTGTGAATTGAGGACTGTTTTTATGATTTATTAACCATTAGGGTTGAAATCTTGGTAGATACGCCATGCCTACCGTGTACCTACCTACCTGCATGTATAATATTGTACTTATAAAACAAATAAGTACATAATCATATTTTTCGTAGTGCTACGCAAGACGAAGTCTGGGCAATGCCCCATAGAAGAGAATAAAATGCCCTGAAGCGTTGGCAAAGGCACCTAAGTATCGACAGTCGGATCATGCAGCCTAAACCCGGCACACTGTAATAGTCTGCGAAATATTCTGAAACTAAATCATATCTATTAAGAATTATTATTACCTGGGAGAGGATTACTCTGTCTGATAACTTGGACGCCTAGGGTAAGAGACTATTACCTGTAGATAAATGTATTGCTAGAGTAGCTTTTACATGTACCTTCCTCTTAAGTAAGTACATTATATTGATTGCCATATGAGAATTTCTTGTAATTAATCATTGTGGTCGATTCTGCTTAAGATTTGTTCTACCTGTTCCTTTCCGTTATAGCAATTTGTATTAAGAAGTGATTTGTATTTCTATTAGGAGAGGGAGAGACAGACATACATAACTAATTCTAAGTTCATCTGTAGGTAAATGTGACTGTCGATCAACTACAAATTGTTAGTAGTCTTATAAATATGGTTTAAGAAATGAAAAGATTCTTCACCCGAGTGGGACTCGAATCCACGACCACTGGCGGCTCGTCCTAAGGAGCGCTGGTGCGGTGCACTCCCACCCACGAAGATTACATAGGCAATCTATATTTCTCTATATTTATAATTATCTTTCAATTCTACTATGTTTATACAATAGTGTCTACGCGTTCGTCTCAAGTAAGTTGTAATCTTATGTATCGATTGGAGCTCTAGCGATCGCGCTCCAATGAAACGAAATTTGGTACGATTTCTAGTACTGTATTCAATGAGTGCCAAAGAGACATACCGACATAGGCCGGCGCGTGAAACAGAAGATTTCGTATGAAAAATTTGCCTTATCTGGAGCGCCGCTCACTTTAATTCGCGTATGCGGCCACTAGAGGTCGCTTAGTCCGAGTTAGAACGCGATATGGTTGTCTTTAAAGTGTTTCATTCGGTCATCTGAATTTTTATAAGCGTACGGTTGAACTTGCACCATCCCATTCGTTAAGGGAGTGAACACCCATCTCAAAATGTCAGCAGCCGCCTCTGCCCACGACCTCTCGCATTCCGTGCAGAGCTCTCACCAACTGAGCTACCGGGTCAATTACTAACAATTGTTAGTAGTCTTAAAATAAATGTCTTTATACTTTATGTCATATAGTATATCTACTAACAAACAAATATATGTATGTATATGTAAGTGCCGTATGTAGGTACCTAACACTGGCTCATGGTCTGATGTGATAACAACCTGTGGGTCTTCTCCATGTGGGTGTGACACCATTCAATTAATACATTTTAAAGTAATTTTTTGTGTTTTTTTTATGCCGTGTAGATACCTAAATGAATTTTAAATTTAATTTCTGCCCTTCCCAGTCCCCATTCACTTGAGCTTGGCGTATGTCGTACTTTTCTTCAACGCACCCCTATTTTCATGCAGGTACCTACTCACTCCCAGTCCCAGTAAGCACACACACATGCATGTCCTCTCACACAATCTTTCTATAATAAGGTCTAATACTTCTTAGGATTTCCTATTGTTTTGTTCTATTCAACCACCCAGAATCCTTGTCGTAGGTACTTAATAAAAATATCACTTTGTGACATAATAAATAAGTCGATGTGTAGTAAGGCACATATATATTAACTGTGCCTGGCTGGCTGGAGTATAAGAGACTATTCCTTGGATTGACATCTCCATCTATAGTTAGTTATCCATAGTTATACAGAATACACTTAGGTAGGTACATAGACTCAAGGGCAGACAATAACTCGAGCCCTGACTTAAATATGAGGCATGCCTTTTAAGTTTTGTCGTTATAGTACTTTTTATTGTTTTTCAAAGTACCTATTCACCACGTAGCTTAATACACTTTTCCATTCGCTCAAACCAGTTTTCTAAAGTGGGGGTGTTCAAAATGGCTGACTTGAAAGCGTCGACTGCTTCTTCACCGGACTGGAACCTTTGACCACGAAGACTTCTCAATTTTAGGAAATGTAGAGAAATCGTTAGGGCTTAGGTTAGGACTGTATGGAGGATGGTCAAGAATTTCTACTTTTTCCTGCTTCAAATACTCAATCGTTTGACGAGCGCTGTGTGAGCTTGCGTTGTCATGGTGGAGGATGATGCGTCGCTTTGAGTTAGATTTTCGAAGTTCGGCGATGACTTGTGGCCAGTTGTGGTAAACAAACTGTGGTAAGTATACCACTCTGCGTTCTACGATCTTCAAGTGCAATAGTCGCAACATGGCCAGTTTTTCCAACGAACGTGGCCACCATCTTTGAAGTGCTTCGAGAACGAACACGAACAACTTTAGTCGGCTTTGGCTCGTCTTGAAAGACCCAGATTGTAGATTGTTGTTTGGAATCAGGATCGTAGGGATAGATCCAAGATTCGTCACCACTGATGATGTAGACGTGATTTGACTCTCCCCGGTTGAACCTTTGCAGAGTTTTCTTACACCATCTGACGCGGGCCGCCTTGTGATCGTCGGAAAGCAGATGCGGTATCCATCTGAGATGTGATGATTATACTTATACTTTCAACTGTTTTGAGATTCAAAATTTAAATACATTCGAATATAGAACAGTTCCAAATTCAAAATTGCAGGGAAATATGGAAACGACAGAATGGCTGTATGGGCTTAGTTCCCCTTGCCTTTCCTTCGGGAAAAACTAAAAAAAAAAGGAAACGGCAGAACTGCATGCCTCGTACTCGCTAGTCGTCGAGTGCACAGACTACTTAGTCGAGTGTCTTAATAAAAAATATATGAACATATTATTTTCTGACGAGCATACAAATTAGGCGAGCCCTGTAAACGACACTGGACAGGCGAGCTCTGGACAAAACGACTCAGACTGAGGACTCAAGCTGTGTAGATCACTTATTTTACTATATATATTTAAGACCCCACTGCCTGCCGGAAAAAAGCCTGAACCGCTACATAAATATGGGTAAAATATTTTTCAGAGATAGCTGAATGAAGTAGGCGTGTAGCTGATATTTTCACTATAGCTGCGAGGAAATAATTCCTTTGCGTTTCTATCGTGATTTATAAAAATAATGCATTGTTACCAGATTTAGAACACATTCTTTTAATGTTGGTCGGGATTCCCTCGAATCTGACATAAAGAAGATACTGCCATCTTATGTGCATTGCGTTTTATTACGTAAATGTAGGTATGTACAAAAAAAACTTGCGTGCGTTTGCAAAGTAATGTATAAATGAACGGTATTGAATTTAGAAAATAAATGAAACAGAAAACGTGATTACAATGTTACGAAAACAGCAAATTTCTTTTTAGTTCATGTTAAAACAGTAGATTTAAGAATTTTCGAATGTATTATTTTAATATGAAAACAATATTAAAAATAAATAAAATCCTATTTAGGTCTTTCGCTTGAGCAATATGGAAACACCTATATGCAATACAATATATAATCTATTTCCCTGGCTTTTTACCCGTGACACCAATGACACTTGAGGAACTAACGGCCGGGACCCACGCGCGGGCTAGACGCCATCTTTAAAGTCAAAGTAAAGTTTCTTTATTTGTAAACAGCATAATGTACACATAATAACTATAAAATGTTCTGCACAATTTATAATATATAAATACAAACTGTAGTACATATTTTGAGGTACGTAATATGTAGATTTTATAGGGTATTACAACTTAATTGTGCAGCTATAAATTATGGCCAGATGTAGTCCTCCTTAGGCACCGTCAATAGCAGAAGTAAGATGTAATTGTCGACCCATTGTAATTTAAATTTATTTTCTGGGCGACTATCACTAAACGGCCTATACCTGTTGTATATCTTAGGCGCCATCCCTCAGATGAATTTTTCTCCATCAGACGACATGTCGACGTTGGCTCAAAACAGGCAGACGACAAATGCAAATTCTGAACTTCTCACAATATAGCAGTTTCAAACTTAGATTAGTGAAATATGGTTTGCAGCTATCTGTTCTACTCGACGTGTTACAAATGGCTCTAATGCGTGCTCTTAATCAAGACTCTATTGGCATACCCCAGAATATATCCCATAAGACGTCGGTCCAGAGTAGGCAACATAATGATAAGACAGTGTGTTCCGATTAGCCACTTTAGACTAACAATACGTTAGAGAGAATAAGCACTATTGATGGAGTTTTATTCTCAGACTATGGCGAACATCCCTATTTCATATTATTATCAATTTCTAATCCTAAAAACTTAGTAACTATTGTTTCGGAGATGCTATTCCCTTTACCCGGATGAAACATTCACCCTACTAATCAAATTGCTAGGATTATTCAAGTCTAAAATTAATAATTTTTGTTTTGTCAAAATTAATTTTAAGGTCGTTAGATTCTAACCAGTCATAATTGGATACATGCTATTAATAATGTCATTTTGTATTTTTTTGTATTACCACTAAATGTCACCGTGAAGGGTGGGAGATAATACCATGGAGTGATTTACGGCTCTTGGGAAGTATTTATATAGATAAGAGATGTAACGGTCCGAGGACACTACCTTGTGGTACTCCGTAGCAATTGGACTGGATCCTAGGCAATAAAAATTAAGACTAATTTCCATTTTATTCTGGGCAGATTGCACTGATTGATGTAAGCCTTTGTGTTCTATTACCAAATATGAAAAGATTTACCATAACTTTAGAACATTGTATCGTTATGCCATATTTATTTAGCTTATTTAACACGTTGACGGACTAGTAGAAGGGCATTAATTTACGCTCCCCAAAATTGACACTATATGGTAATTTTTAGAATATTAGAAGAAAAAATCCATGGTTTTACTCTTTCTGCTTAAATACACTAATTTTGGACTTCAATACAGCCGCAGTGTCTAAAAACGACCGTTATTGGACGGCTATTGCCGTCATGTCACATAGTCAACTTGAACTTGAAGCTATAGACGAAAGAACGTGCAACGGTTAATAGTTTTTATGATCTCAAAGGGAATAGCAAAAATGAAGATATTAGTTCGCCGTCATATCCTCTACCCCAAAAGTGGAAACTGGAATTCTATATTAAGGGGTCCCATATGAATATCAAAACGACCCAAAAATGATACGAGCACACGGCCTGTTCGGGACGCTCAGGAAACAATTGCAATCGTCTTATTTTTTCTAAATCCTTTTTGTTCGTCAGCAGAAATATTTTATTTTTTTCATAAGCTGTATTTAGCATGCATACAAGAGCAGAATTTTTTCAAGACTTGAAGAATTTGTTAGAACGGTCTGTACCGCGCGCCTTACACATGTTTTCTGATCTTCCTTCTTATAGTGGTTTTATCAGTGGTTTTAGAGTCGGCTCCTGATATATTAATTATATGCACTCAAAATGGACCGATCTCCCGTAATGATCGACAATTTTATGCTTCGCCTGTTATGTTCATCGGATGTGCTCTGTTGGAGCATATTGAAGAAGATGTTTCCATAACAGAGGAATATTTTTCGACTTCTAAACCTCATCCCACGACAGAAGCAGAAACCATTTAGGGCGAGTTTCTAACAGCTAGTCCTATTTTTGCTCAGCAAGGTTGTTCCTGCCAACGGTTGGGAACAGACAGTTGGAAAAACATTAGATACGGAGAGATCCAGAAGAAATTTCAGGCCACACCAGTCTTCTGTGCACTTAAGCATCACAATAATCTTCTAGCAGGCATAACACCTAACTGGACCTCGGTCAGTGTCTTGGAGAGGTTTGATCTCACCCTGGGGGCCATCACAAATGGCCTTCTGCAACAGAGTACAAATAACTATTTGAACAGTTCCTTTTTACTGGACTCCCGAAAGAAATTTAAAACGTAGGTGGGCCAAGATTCCTAAATACTAACCAGATTTCAAAAAACACTCCGCCCCTGTACAATATACATGCAGGTCGTGGCAATCGGTCATGAGGCGAGACATTTACAAAGTTAAAAATAAACACTGAATGAAGTCTTGTACAGCATCTCCCTCTGACACTAATTTGTTCAAGGATGTCTATATTGTCACAAACACATTAAGGACCAAGGCGGCGTAACAGAAGTTTTTTATTTTTGTATAAGAGAAAATACCCACAATCAGTGGGATAGAGCTTTTCCAACCCAACGATTTGATCAGAGAGAAAAGAAACATGTCATAATTTCAAAAAAGCACCTGTTAAACACCAATCGGCGGATCCAGGGGGGGGGTCATGGGGGTCATGACCACCTACACTTACAATGAGCTGTATCCAGGACTTAAGGTGGAACGAAAACTTTAATAAGACCGACAGGGGAGCTAATGTTCCAAAATAAATGGAAAGGCCCTATTTTGTCACGAGCATGACTTTCGAGCAGGGCAGCTATGTAACCTACCTACTTACTACTTTTAATATTGGACAGAAATAGACCCACCACATCGGTTATCAAAATTATCGGGAACAAGATTTTACCGCCACTTGCGCTCGCTCTGTCGACAAACGTCTAGCTCCATCTTAGGTGGACGAAGAAATAAAGGATGCTCATTTATATATTTTGTGCAATACGTCAGAGCACCCACACTTTACATATGCAATTTTTTAAGTAGAAATAACTTTGTCCAATGGCAAACGTTTTCAATTTGAAAAGACTGAACGATGCACATCGAAAATTAGAATTTTACCGCGCCACACTCAAAAAATTCCATCTTTTCGACTACGTAAACGATCTAGCTCATGGGCTGCCAGATCGTAGAATTGAATCACAAGCGTATTATACATGTATAGTATCAGACAGTGTATTGCAGGTTCTATCATCTTCGTATAATACGATACAAACGCATACGATGAAATGGAACGTTGTCTTCCATTTGCCTAAGTTGTTCGCTCCTTACGCCTTCTCAGATAACCACTTGGCTAGAATTGTTCAGACAAGCTGCCGATATAAAAACACTGGTAGTGTTATCTAGAGATTTTCTGATTAAAACCAGAACACACTAGAAAAACAATATGTTTTCGTACAATACAAGACTTATGGTCAGTGAAAAAAAAAGTCAATTGAGTCCCTCTCAATGCCTAGAATACTTAGGCGTTATTTGGAATACCAAACAAAATCTAAAACAACTATCGGAAACGAAAGTCCAGCAAATGTAGTCATTAATTCGGATTCAGAGAAAAAGCAATCTGGCAAGACGCAAAAATCTTGTTAGAAAACTAAACTTCGCATTCGAAGTAATTCCATTAGGAATATTTGCAGATATATAAAAAGGTCAAGAAGATATATGCAACACATGTCTACTACGGCGACGGAAAACTAGAATGGTGGTTAGCCGTAAGCGTGATTCACCATCCCAATCCAACAATGTTCATCACGACCGAACTGGACAGCCGATACGGGCTGGGGAGCAGTAGCAGGAACAACCAGAAATTTCATCGGGTCAGTGGACAAAGGCACAGACCCAATGGCATTGCAACCTAAAAGAGCTATGGGCGGTTTACGAAACCTTACAGCGACTGGGTTCGATTTACGAAACAGATAATATGGCAGACAATCGTACAGCAGCTGCATAGCACAAGCAAGGGGGAACATAAGTCGAAAAAGCTCTTGCAAATGCAGAGAACATTCACTTTTGCGACCTGTTAGCACTCAAATGCAACCTGGTGGCACGATATATACACGGACCTTACAATGGCCTGGGAAGCATCAAGATCCAAACGTCTACCGGAATGCCGCATCTGAAAACTTTAATGACAAAAATTATTTTTCACCGACCAGAATAGACTTATTCGCTTCACGCTCGATCGGCGGTTTTACCAAGGTATGTCAGCGAAGATGCTCACTACAATGCATACTTCAGTCAGAATTGGCACTACGATCTAGGGTGGATCTTCCCCCCGCCGGCTCTGAACCAAGTGCTACATCATCTAGAGACGTCGACAGGGTATATCTCCTGGTAGCCCCAGAATGAGCCATTATCTGGATGCAGGAGATAAAGAACGAGCGACAGACCTCTTGGGTAATCCCGGATTTACCAACTCACCTATGGACCTACAGAAAATCTACCACCGCGGATAGACAATCTCAGTTTGCAGGTTTGGACTACGGGCTGGGCCACGAATCTCCAACTTGGAATACGATGAAGTAGACCTATGGGCCAAAAGCGTCTTGGCGAAATTCTACTTTAAAAACATATCGACCAGCATGGCGAAGATGGTGTAGTGGGAAGCTACACACCAGAATATTTCAAAGTCGGATAACCCCCAAGCGATCCTGCTCTGTGCTATCGTGGTGGCCCATCAGAACCATACTACTTCACAAATCGGGGTAACCTCGCCAACCCACACAAAAGCTTAACTTTGAGTTCACATCCCATAGTCGCCCATGCTATTTATCCTTACAAAGAAACCACCCGTAAGGAAAACACTCGAAGCTTTACGAGAATTGTAGTAGAACCAATAATCGTTCGCAGTCTCTCGACATACTAGCATACACTTTTATTAGCATCAGGTACACGACCTGCATTATTAAATATATCCACAAGTTTTTCCAGGAAAATGACGATGAGCCTATTTTGGCAATTTTGGATCCAAAACAGAGAGCTCTAATAAATGGCAATCAGGATGGAAAAAGCCACACCAACCCAAAAAATATTGTTTTTATGGGTTAAACAATACCTCCTTCTGCTCGTCGCAATGACAAGGACTACAAGTTTATTCACTATTTTAACAACCCGGGGAGCAGTGAAAGAAGCCTCTCGTTCTGTTATAGCAGGTTGGATAAAGACCATCTTTAGAGAGGCAGCCATTACGACTTCAGCGGGAAGTATCAGAGCTTGCGTTGCTACTGAAGCACGGAAAGATCTTAACATTGATGAGGTATTAAAGAGAGGCAATTGGAGTCGGAAAACACCTTCTTCAAGTATGAAATACTAAACAAGCAACACGTCATTAATACATAGCAGTTGTTTTTCGCCAATCACATAGTAAATTTGGCATATCAGTGATTGATAATATGAATAAATATTTTTTGAGTACAGTATTATTATGATCTCCTTTACATTAGTTAATGAATGAATGAAACCCTTTATTTGTATTGTTACAAGAATTAATTTATGTTGAAGTGCGTTTATTTTGTTGAATACATATTTGTTTAATCCTTGAGTATTAAAACGTCAACTATTCTTTATATTAATTTCAAACCCAATTATCACGTCACGTCCGAGTACCACACCGCCGGCAGAAGCTCACGTCTCATATGTGGTTCAGCGAAGGCACGAACACCTAAATAGAACCGTTTTTCCCCCGAAGGCAAAAAACGGATAAGGTTTCTGCCGTGCTTGACCACGACCTTTATGCCTGCCGGCTTACGGTTATAGTACTGAAAAGATGGCGCCCCGCGCGTGGGTCCGGCCGTTAGTTCCTCAAAAAGGTCACAGGTGGCGCTAACTGATTAAGAATATATACAATTAGGTGTTATCTCATATGTGGTTCAAGCTACGGCAGAAAAAATATCGGCCTAAATATCCGTTTTTTGCCCTTCGGGGGAAAAACGGTTCTATTTTCTGACGAGCATACAAATTAGGCGAGCCCTGTAAACAACACTGGACAGGCGAGCTCTGGACAAAACGACTCAGACTGAGGACTCAACGTGTGTAGATCACTTATTTTTCTATATATATTTAAGACCCCCACTGCCTGCCGGAAAAAAGCCTGAACCGCTACATAAATATGGGTAAAATATTTTTCAGAGATAGCTGAATGAAAGTGTCTGATATTTTCACTATAGCTGCGAGGAAATAATTCCTTTGCGTTTCTATCGTGATTTATAAAAAAATGCAGTGTTACCAGATTTGGGACAATTATTTTAATTTGGTAACTGACTTAATTATTTATGTGCATTTTATTATAAATGTTATGTAGGTATGTACAAAAAACACTTGAATAATGTATAAATGAACCATTAATTTAGAAAAAATAAAGAAAACAATTATAATATATACCACAAAAGTGATTACAAAAAAGTGAGTAAAATTTACGAAATTTTCGTTCAAGTGTGGAAAGTATTTATTTTATTATTATGAGTCTGTTTTAAAAATAAAATAAAATTATGCAATGTATATGCAATACAATATGCTTTATTGAGACACTTGGATATGCTGTTATTAGTTTACAAATAAAAGTTATTTCCGCAAGTAATTATGTGTAATAATTAAGTATATATATAGATGTGTGTGAGGGACAACGATGTGATCTGCGTAGCACTATCACACTAACCTCGTTGGTTTTACAAGTGCTATTGTAACTAAGTTTTTTTGTAAAACCATTTAAAGGATAAATAAACAAAAATCAAATTAGTGTACATATTTCGCAGTTTCCATTTCAGGCAAATACTAATAATAAACCAAAATATTTTGGTTGGTGGTTGCTGCATTAATGGTAGAATTCTGACGATTTTATTCAAGCAGCAGAAACCTTATTTATTTAACTGGCTACACCGTAACCAAGCCGCCCGCCGCCGCCATTTTATTTTTGCAACAATTGCGGAGTGGCGCGTGCATAGTGTTTTTTGTGGACAATTTAGTGATAATACCGGAAAATGGTTCCCGTAAGTAGTTTAAACAAAACTTTAACTAGTAACAATATATTTTATGTGCGATTCTGTAGTTACATAACGTATTTTCTGTCTTTAGCAAACAAAAGTGTTCGTCGGCGGGCTGCCGCAAGGCTCAAAGCCGGAGGCTCTACGTAAGCTTTTCGAGCGCTTCGGTGTCGTAACAGAATGCGATATTATGAATCGCTGTGGATTCGTGCACATGCAAACCGAAGAAGAGGCCGGGGCCGCCATTCGCGCCCTACATAATTCCACATTCAACGGCGGCGTCATATCTGTGGAGCGCGGCCGCATCAAGGAGCGCGGCGGCGGCGGCGGCGGCATGGGCGGCGGCCGGGGCGGGCGCGGGGGCCGAGGCGGCATGCGTGGGGGCATGGACCGGCGCGGCGGAGGGCCCATGCGAGGAGGACCGATGCGCGGCGGGATGGGCCCCAGGGACGGGCCGTACTCGCGGGACCGGCCCGGCGGCCCGAGGGGTGATATGCGCGGGCCCATGGGCGGCGGGTACAGAAACGGCGGTATGGGCGGCGGAGCGCCCTACGAGCGCGGAATGGGTGGCGGCGGATACGATGACCGCTCGTACAACAGCTACGGAGGGGAAGACAGGCGCGGGTTCGCGTTGGTAGACGGGCGAGGCGGCGCCGGGGGCTATGGCGGCGGCTACGGCGGCTCGGGTGGCTACGGCGGCTCGGGCGGCTACGGCGGTGCGGGAGGCTACGGGGGCGGTGGCTATGGCGGCGGAGAGGGCTACGCCGAGGAGTGGCCCGCGTACGGCGAGGAGCGCGAGCCGCTGGAGCGTAGAGCCCCACGGGCTGCGCCTGCCGGCCCAGCCGCCGGGTACGAGCGGCCCGCACCGCTCCGAGGCGCGCAGATGGGCAACGGGGACATGTTCAGCAGGAGATCACCCTCTTATATGTAAGTAAATCACCAGGTCTCTATGGTTAGCATGCCTGTCTCCACAAAGGATGTGCTATGCTATGTTGTTATGGATGCATTTAACTGATTCTTAACATGTTGGCATTTTTCCCGGTTTTTTTTTCAAACACTAAAGTTTAAAACTGCCAATATGGTTTATTTCAAGACAAATATGGAATATTTTGGTTTTAACTACCCTGCTACTAGTACTGCTGCCTACCTACTTCTTCTTCAGCCTATTGCAGTCCACAGCTGGATGTAGGCCTTCCCCAGGGCACGCCACAAGGCTACTGCCAGAGGGGGGTACTTACTATAATAATAATAATCTGTTGACCTGAGTTCAGAGGGCCACTTTACCATCTTTGGCCCTCGACTCTTAGCTTGCCTTCATTGGCCGGCTAGGAGGGAACAGCGCAAGAGCGGAACCTTTGCCCCGGGGTGGAAGTGTAAAATGTCATAACGCGGGAGGTAACTGACGTTCACACCCCACAGTCTCACCTCTCTGCACCCTTAGCCGCCCGCGCCAGTGTTGGCTCCCCGGCATGCGTCACTTATGGGAAGCCCACCTCATGACCTTAAATTACGGGCGGCAAGTCACCGCCTGCTATCTCACAATTTTAAGACTAGGGTGTAATGGCAGGCGCCCAATAGTCTCCCTTTATAAAATAGCCCCTATCTAGCCACCCAACATTCAACCCCATAGCCCATGACCTTAGTTTTATATTTAATAGTCTTTGCACATAGCGGGGACCATCACCGGATGTATCATATTATGCATTCAGTGATGTTATCCGCCATGTGCATCCCGCACCATATTAAATTAAATTAATAAAGTATTACATCTTTAACTTATACATTATATTGGAGTAAAGTATATTATATTAGAGTAAAGTATATCTTTATACAGTAAAGGTTTCCTCCATCATCTTCCATAGTGCTCTGTTCTTTGCTTTATCAGTCCAATTTTTCCCAGCCACTTTTATAATTTCGTCAAGCCATCTCTCTGCTGGTCTACCAATCTTTCTTTTTCCCATCGGTTCATTCCAAAGGGTTATCTTTTTGTCCCACCTTTCCTCGTTCATGCATATGATGTGACCGGCCCATCTCCATTTCAGCCTTTTTGCGTGTTCTAGTCAAGGGCATCATTTAATTTTGTTGTTCTCCTTATGTCTGTATTTCAACTTGTCTTATTTTTATGTCCAAAATGCTTCTTTCCATGGCTCTTTGGGTTGTTAGTATTTTGTTTTTAGTTGTTAGCATTTGTTTTTATTTATCATAGATTCCAATTGTAATGAGTTTTCTGCAAAAAATATGATGTCGGCGAATCTTAGATTGCTTAGAACCTGATCATTAATGTTTATCTTTGGTTTTCCACTTTAATGTCTTCATGATGTATTGCAGGACAGCAATAAAAATTCCAGGAGAAAGTGGGTAGCCCTGATGTACGCCTCTACTTATTTGAATTTCGCTGCCTGTTTCTATCTAGTTTTACTTTGCTTGTACTTTTCTTGTAAATATCTTGTATGAGTTCTATGGTTTCCGAAGGTACATTGAAACTTTGTAAGGTTCTCCACATGCTGGTATGGGATATTGAGTCAAATGCCTTCTCATAGTCGATAGACGCTAAGTAAAGTCGGTGGTTGCTTTATTTTTGCATAGTAAGTCTCCACATCATCATTTTCTTCCAGTTCTATGTTTAAAGTATTCACTTTTAAACTTCTTGATGTTCTATAGTTTTTAGTTTTAAACAGTTACTACTAAAAGCATGTCTAGATTCTTCTAGATAAAATTATGTGTTGTTTTATTTTGACTGATGAAGAGACATTTTCTTTCCTGACTCCCTTATGTGGATATAGCAATATAATAATTGCTTTTGTTTCCAAATTCAAAATACCTAAATTAACATTTATAAAATCTTAAATGGAGGACCCATTTGTGGGAAAAGGCCTCCTCTAATGTGTGCCACTCCTCTCTGTCTCTTGTCAACTTAGTCCAAGTCCCACCTGTGAGTGGGAATAACTATATGTTGTAAATTAATGACTCTTGACTGACTGACATTAGTTCTTCCTACCCTGTTCCCATTCACTTGGGGTTGGTGCATGTAAGATGCATCATACATATCTATGTAAGTACCTACTATTCTTCCATTTCACTGCCATAACATAACATAAGTATACCTTTCACTTCACACCATTGCTTTACATACCAATACATTGTAACTTGTCTGTGATTGGTGTAACTTTCAAAGTTCTCTATACATTTTCCTTATTTTATTCATTCTTATTACTTCATATATCTCAACATTCACATCTCAACCTCAACATCGACCTTCTACTTCTACAGCCTATCATTCAGATCTAAAAATGACCACTGGTGGAATGTCTTATAAACCTTGATGTATCCGTGTATTGCACATGCAAAGGGCGTAAAATATCTCTTACTACTAAAAATGTCTCCCTGATACCCACCAGACAAGTAATAATGGGCTGTGAAACTGTAACGTATATTTGTACCATTCCAGGCGAGGCGGCCCCCCCGCGGCCGGCGGGTACGATCGCGACCCGTACGTGCAGCCGCAGTACCCGCCCATGTACGGACAGTAAGTACCGCGCGTTCGCACGATCCGCCCGTGTGACCAACCATTAAACATTCCTAGACGTTAGTACATCATTCAATGCTGTTATGTTACCTTAGTATTTCTGTTTACCAATGTAAATTATTACATAAGTATCTAATTTACAATTCTATTGTTTGCAATTATGTTGTTACTAGGTTAAATGTGATATTCACATATTTGTCGTTTGTCTTTTCCTGAACTAGAATAAGGTGCTGTCTTGTACTTTGCATATCTAAGAGTAGGTACTGTTTGGAATTACATGCAGTTTGCATCCTTATTTTTGGTATTTCCATTAAAGGAACATGTATGTATACTGTATAAGGGCCAAAATTATTCCAGCGCTGGATAGATTACACTTAGGTTTATCATAAAATAAATTAGTTGAAAATCAATAAACAACGATTTATTTTTGTACATGTTTACTTGTTGGTCACACAACTAGGTCTAGGTAGAGGAAATGTCGCAACCCGAATGTTCAAACTTCCACAAAATGAACACAATTAACTTTTTTACGATGCAGCTAATACATGGAGTATCAGACTGAGGTGATCTTTTGATTCTATACATTGCGGCAGTAACGCCTTGATAAATTAACATGTTTACGCCTCCATATAACAGACATCTTCTTGGGATATAGTGACCTTAAAACAAAAGATAAATCAAACGCAAAATGCATTTGTAGTACGTAAAATCAATGGATTTAATTGAAATCAGTTAGCAGATGGCCTCGTGGCCTCTTTATGATAACGTGAGCTAGGATTGCCGTTTTCGCCGTGGAGTGTAGTTAGGCGCAGTGAGTCGGTAGCCGGTCACTGTATACCAAGCTGCGGTCTCGTCGCGGAGGCGGCGGCGTGTGCTAAGCTCGCGTTGTTTGTAGCCGGGGCGGCGGCGCGGTGCGCGGCGGTGCGGGGCGTCGCTTCTAGCTGCTAACGAATACCCGCATTACCAGTCACGAACAAACTCCGTAGTCTTCCCCGACCGTAATACTTGTAGGCGTTGCGTACTATTTGGTCACTGACTAGAGCGGAATAGCATTAGGTCGAGTTCTAACGGTAAGGCGGACACTTACATCGTAGTATCATCTGACATTGTTAATTCAGTAAAATTAAATGAGAGATTTGTAAAACGTTACGGTTTCATTTCATCCGCCAAACTCGCCTCTACAAATATTTCGACGAAATAATTTTTATTATAAAAAATGATTTTATAATTAAGATAAAGTATTGTAAGGATTTTTAGTTTAAGCTGTACATTTTCTTTTTTGTAATTAAATTCCATTATTGGTAGAATATAGTCTTCTTTGATTTAATTCTCCTCTCCATTTGCATAAGGTCTGCAATGTGCATGCTACTTCCTTAGCCTCCTACAGCTGGCCTGGTGGCGGTTTCTAAACTATGTGGTTTTATTACAGGAGTGAGTCCGACGGTCACGTGACCACAACTACTTGAAACACATTTAACACGATACTATCGGTCAATTTGGGGGTGCGTTCGTTAACAGTATTCTGTTCTTATCATATTTTATACTCCCGTACGTTAAAGTTAAACGTATAATCCTAGATCGCAAGTCGTCTTCAACCTATTGCAGTCCACTGCTGGACGTAGGCCTCCCCCAGAGCACGCCACAAGGCTACTGCCATAGGGGGGGTTTTATACACGGATAAAATAAATGATCGTCCGATACGGTAGTTTAATGAGTACAAAAACGGTATATTAATTCACATATAAATTGTTACATTGTACAAGAAAAACGCTTGCGTACGGCTGACGTACAGATATTGTCATAGATTTAGAGCAATTTACGTTCATGCTTATACACGTTTCGAGAACGCACCCCGCAGGATGACTGTCTATTAACGTGGATTACAGAGCACACGTCAGAGAGCAAATGACTATGTAGTACGAATATATGGAAATTCATGCGTCAACAAGTTGCTAAGTAACGCAAATCGCCTGCTCTGTAATCCTCCTAACAAATGTGTTAACAATATTGCGAGCGGCTACTTTCATACGAAAGTGCGTGCGAGTCCTTTCAGATAGTTAGGAGCTCCATGTCGTCCTTTAGCTGAGGCGTACACGATGCTAAACGTATGAGACGACATACGCCGTAACGTTAGGCGACATCGACAGAAGACGGCATGCGTATAACGTAAGTACGGCGTTCTGACGCAAACCTTGCGTCCACTCCATCCGCTTATAAAGTTAGACGAAAACAAACACTGATGCGACTAACGTTTAGTGCGTTTTAGACGATTGCATACCTCGAACCATCGGAACGTAGTTTTGTTTCTTCCGTTCTAGCGTTACGTAATTGAAAACTCGAGAATCGTTTCGTCTTCATGCTAACTTCTGCAGTATACCTTCAGGTTTGACGTGTTTTTAATGTGTGTCTCTGTTTGGCAGGTGGCCGACCGGTTGAAGAGTCGCTCCAGGATGAAACCTGCTGAACTGCATTCTGTGATCTAAACACGCTTGATGTACTAATATGTGTACACTATATATATTTGAGTCTGTTGTGCTGTCTGGAGAATAAACCTGTTTGATGTATTTCATGTTTTTTTACTGTGCAATTGCAAATATAAGATCTTGACTACGTACGGATTTATTGATCTAAATTTTAGTAGGAAAACATATGCATGTTAATTTTATTTTGGTTTATATAAATACCTGAGCTCTAGAACTTACAATTGCAATTGATTTTTAAATAACAAGGGTGTGTCTCCACAGAAAGTAGAGAGGGGCTCAATAACTGACCAATCACTAGTAAATATGCTGCAGAGTACGAGTAACATAGGTTTCCTGTTGTTTCAATGGAGATGTACCCTTGAACTCACCTTTGTTTCCATTCAAACCAGGAGAAAATGAGCACTACACGCAAAATGTACTCACAAATAAAACAAGGTCACGTTTCTCCAAAAACTAAATTTATGTAAAAAGCAAGCTAATTGACTGGTCACGTGCAAAATATCACAAAGAGTACCAGGAGAACAGAAGCTAGCTGTCACGTTTTATTTAGGCTAACTTTCGTAAGTGATCACAAACTACCAAGATCGCAACGCTAACAAGAGAGATATTGTAGTTGCCAGCTTTATTAAGTCCATAACGTTAATGGAATAGCTCAAATAACTACCAGGCCTAGTAAATCGATTTATATCGACATTTAGCCTGTCCAAATACGATAAATATAGCCGCGCCATGTTGAATTTTGTATTGAGACGATACGATATGCGTACGCCGATAGCGATGACCGTATCCATCATTAAGACGATGAACATTGTAGTATAAGCGTACGAAAATAGCGGGTAGTGCTCCAGTGTTTTAGGTGTTTACATAGGCAGGGATTAGTAATTGGTATCCAAACAAGTCAGATAGTCGATACAATTAACATGACATCTGATGTCAATAAATGAACGACAATAAATAAGAAACATTTCAAATAATTGTTGTCAAAAATTTATCCGTATCCGTATTAAATCATTAAATGGCTTATAGAGTACCAGATAGCAGAAGGTAGATAAGGGGGGGCAGGGTAGCGGAAGTCAACAAGTTGGTGTGTTTAGGCGAGGCTAGTGGGCGAGGCTAGTAGATGTTATATGGGCGGGGTTATGATGTTGCTGACGGAACTAGTGTTGTCCTACTCTTAGGTAATTACTCTCTCGCACTTATTGAGTTTCATCTTCCTGCCCTGTTCCCATTTATTTGGGGTCGGCACAGTATGTAGGTACTTTTCTTCCATTGATCCCTATTATCCGTCATCTCATTGCTCACTCCCAGCACACGCATATCCTCTCTCACACAGTCCATCCAACACATCTTTGGTCTACCTCTTCCTTTATATCCATCCACATTCATGCACAACGCTCTCTGTAAAATATGCCTTTCATGCCGTCGCTTTACATGCCCGTACCAAGACAGACGGTTACTTCGTAAGTTGTCTGTGATCGGCGCAACTTTCAGACATCCTCTTATACAGGTGTTTTTTTGTGGCCACCCTTAACGAAGGGTACGTACTCTATACATCAAATAAGGTAAGTTTATGCCAAAAAAAATGCTGGGATTTTTTTTTATTTTTGAAAAAAAAAAATTTCATTCCTTGATTGTGCCAAATTTATAGTGTCTAGTGTTTATGTTAGTTTTTTTTATAGACCGATATTAATTATTTTTCGTGAAAAAAACGCTACGCGCGTCTATGTGCATTTATGCAGAAAAACGCAGTCTATTTACTCAACTTTGGACCCAAATATTTTGGAAACCAGACACTTCCCAGGTATGCTTCCATGGAGAAAAATGATCGTGATGATGAGGAGATTCCGTAGTTTTCGGGAACGTTGACGACCAAAAATCATCCTGTATACTCATTTCTTATTTTATCCATTCTTGTACCTAACTCCACACATCCATCTCAACATTCTCATAAAATTATTAATAAAGAAAGTGGAAAAATTTCTTCACCCGAGTGGGAACTCTCATCTCACTTACATGCAGTCGATTTTCATCCTTCTTCTTTACGGCCCAGCATTCAGATCCATACAAGACGACAGGTTGAATTACGGTCTTGTACACCTTACCCTTTAGCTTTAACGCCCGTTAGGCATCGCACGTAACTCCCGTGACCTGTCGCTATTTCATCCATCCTGAACTAATTCGGTGCTTTATATCTCGGTCTATTTCCCCATCCCCTTGTAAGACTAAAAGTACCCAGGTACTTAAAGTTTGAACAGACTGGCAATGCCACACCATCAAGGGATATTGACATAGAGCTGGAGTTTATCATCATATTTTTTTCTTTCTACCCACATTATTTGTAATTACTAATTTATTACATAAAAATGTAGGTAGGCATGGGAACGAGTTGTGTTTTGCGTGATGTGCTAACTTTGCGTTTTGTACATCTTCTAAGCCTTGAAAGGTATTAGGTAATTATCAGGTGAACTATCTATAGTGCAGACATTTCTCCGCTCACAACGCTAAGTAGAACGTTGAACAAACAACTTTCTTTCTGAAATAATGGCACTGACCCAGCGGACAAATGTCTAACGGGTAAATGGAATAAAAATCATAATCTGTTCTGTCGATATTTTAATAGCATTATTCAAAATATATTTTGACATGAGTTAAAACTTCGCTATAACGGGTTGTCTTATAAATTATCACACGTTTATTCAAGCAAAGCATTCACTTCAAATAAGTACATTACATTTTCTCAAGTAATAAAATCTAGGCTGCTATTGAACCTGTTACAAATATGTCTACTTTATTATAATGTCGTTATTATTGCATCTAGATACATACATGAAACAGGGTGTTTAAATCGATAACTGGTGTGATTCGTGGTACCTACTAGTAAATAGATAGAGGGTAGGTTTCAATTTCACTGACACCGGTACTCATTTCGCTGACAAACAGAAATAACGGGTAGGTACAATAAAATACAAGTATTATTATAAAGTAGAATTGATTTCTCTCGTATTTTTTTCTCTATACCGGAGCACTGTCCTGTCAAACCCTGACATTGGCAGAATCGACGGAGCCATACAACCAAAATTGAAAGTAGAATTGAAGAGAAAATGTAAGATCTGCTAACGACGAAGGAAAAATAAAGATAAAATAAGTACTTACCTAGGTTTGACGGTCTTGGAATCTTAGAATGTTGTGGTAAAATAAAAGGTAAGTAATTGTAAGTTTTCATGCCCAAATATTATGATAATGGATAATAAGTAGATAGTTATATTATTACCACTGTTTAGATGAAACATGTACCTACATATTTATGGCACAACTAAAACTATTATTGCAGAAAGTGTATTTTACATAAAATCTATAAAAATAACCAGCTCAGCTGCCAACAATGCTTTGGTTGACTTAAATTAATACAAAAAAATAAATTTGTCTAAATTATGTAAGTATAAACAATTAAGTATATTCCGAGATCAGACGGTGAATAAAGTACTAAGATATTATGTATAGCCTGCCACAATAATACTAAAATGGATTTTTATTAACATATTATTATAATATACCTGATATGCTTATGCGTTGTCTCCGATACAAGAACTTCCATAATATACCGAATAGCAAAAATAATTATGTACAAAATCAAAATGTTCCGGATATTATTCATTTTGGACGGTTAGATGGCGTCGTCTAATCTGATAATACTTTGTATAAATAATAATAAAAATATCATTTAAAATAAAAATCTTTCAAAATAACCAACGCAAATAAAAAAATACAATTTATAAGTACATTGCATAGTAAAAATTTAACCTAGTTTCACTTGGTTTTCGTCACGAGAGCTTAAAATTAATTAAAAAAGTAAATACAATTTAAGAGCCAAGACGATGGGCTCTCAGTCCGCGGATACCTTTCATTTTCATTACACAGTAAATCATCTTTTCATATAAGAAAATTGGCGCTGTTTCGTCCATTTTCAATGGCGCTAGTTGCTATGTTTTGGACTATATTGTCTGTAATTGCATACAAAAAATGTTAGTTCCGAAATCATGCCGTGAGTTATTCTATTAAAGACTCTAGTTCCAACAATATCCGCGGACATATAACTCCGTCGTCTGCGCAAGCTCTTTAGAAATACATTAGGTATATTTGGGAACATAGCCTACAAGGTGTGACCATTACGACTAGCATCGGTTATTACAGATCGTGCACTATAACTACACATACATAATACAATTAGTTAAGTACACAAGAGAATGCCATTGGAATTTAGTGCAAACAATATCGGCGGAGTTTGTGCAAAAATCGTGCAATTACAATTCAGTAATATAATAAGCACCAAATATTGCAATTTTAGGAATATCGTACGTTAAGGTAATTCATGATGATTTTCACTAGCTATTTGGCCATTTTAAAATATTATCTACCCGATTATATTACACAATTTTTACACTCAAAAATTGTTCAAATTTTTTTACACGGGTCCCAAACTATAATCTCAAGTAGGTAGGTTTGTATTTCAATTTTGGTGGAAATTATGAATAGGTTTTCGATGATTGATCTATCTATCTATCTATGACAATGTTTTGATATCTTTTTGCCTCATATTGTATCAAAAAAGAATCACCGCTATCCGTCTACATCGAGCCAAAAATTAACAGCAAATTGCCCTCACACACAATCATATCTAGCTTCCAAGTTATATTCTAATTAAAAGTAAGTCTGATGCTTCCACGTGAAGGTGAAAAAGCTACAGGGACGGGTGCAGGAGCTCATCTCGTTAAAGAAACAGAAGGAACGTTGAAATAAATTGGTAGCTTGAAGTTTAAGATTGTTGTAAAATCCCTGAATCCGTCTCTGATAAGCTCAAACAGACACAATTGTGCGGTTGTCTGTGGCAGTGGCGTAACTTTACCGTTTAAGGCCCGTGGCAAATCCGTAAAATGTTGAGAGTTGGTATTCTCCTTTGACCGGGGGCCCGTGCCATTTTCCCGACTTGCCACCCTGTGCCTAGTTACGCCCCTGGCCAGTGGCTGCATCAAACACTGCTTGTACATATACATTTCGTTCCTCATAGCACCTCAGTTCATTACTATCTAGTGCCAGGTACGATCAGTAACGTTGTAAATATTCTCTGTTCTTTGGTTAAAACTTTATTGGCTACTTTACATTGAACGTTTAGCTAAAATAGATTTATAGAAGTCATTAAGAGTTAATTCTCTGGCTAGAAATTGTAACAAATCTGTCAAAACACGTACGTTTGTTGGTATGTAGCCACATATGCGATATATACCTAGATGTCCCTAATAATTGGAACTAACAATATAAGCTAGAGAAAAAACGGATATCCAGATACAGCTAAAGTTTAAGAACCACGTCGGCAGGATGCAGCCAAAGGGGCATGTTAAGCGAAAATATATAATAGCCCACTATCTACACTAATATTATAAAGTAGGGAATAAACATATAGTTTTGAGTCCCAAATATTGTGGAAAGGTTCTCTGTCTGTAGCGGCCTATATTCGTAGCGTTTCGCTTAACATATTAAAATCTCTTTTCTTAATTTTCCTCAAAAACGTTTGCCAAGCGTTCTGCCCTTATTCTTGGAATCGATCGGCGCAACATGGTTTTTCTCAAAACCTATTCAGAGGCTTAAAATTCAGCAGGCTTATTTACTAACTTGCGGTTGGTCGTAAACGTCAAAAGACGACTACGCGCCTGATTTAAAGAACCCTACTTTGTAATCTATCAGTATAGGGCACTATGGTTGCAATATGGTTTCTTTCAAAACCTACAGCTAAAAAAAAAGCGTCGGCAGTACAGGTAAACAAGGTAAATAATGGGCATAGACTTCATATTTGCTTGCTAATTAGCTTTTCTTCAAAATGTTATTTGCATTGAATTTTCTTGTGATAAAGTTGACATTTAGAAGTTTTTTTAGGAATCTGCTTTTAGAAAATTATTTGTACGATTGTTTTGCGATGCCCATTAATTAAACTTGAACAACTGTAGGTACTCAGTTTAAGCTGAACAAAAAATATACTCCATATTCGTTAGGAGCGCGCGAACTTTAACGCCTGCGTAAGTGGTTTCTCCTCTTTCATGGAATCCTTGAGGACGACATCGGAGGTGTGGAAGGGGGGCGGTGGGGGGCGCGGCTCGGGGGCGATGGTCGATGTGGGGGGGGCGTCGGGTTCCGACGACGACCGGCTAGGCGGCTCCAGGGGTCTGCGCGATAACGGTTGTTAAGCGACAGCATTTGTGGTCGGGTAATGGATGGGTGTTAAGTTATCGTTAATGGCGTGTCAAGTTGTCAGGTAATTGTACCTATGTGTATAATAACCAGTGGTCGGAGTAGGTATATTGATTTTACATACTTGCGTCATGAACTCATGATATCATAACATGGACATGAATTTTTTCCGGAATGTACCGGAGTTTCCAAAAACTAGCAGCATAGCGTTGAGAGTATTGATACATTTTTAACTAGTTTCATGTAATAATTTCGAAGTTTCGGTATTTTTATCATAATAATCCGGAAACTCGGAGGCGTATCCATATTAACATATACGTTTGATGTCAATGACCTTAATTCAATATACCTACTCCGACCACTGATAATAACTGATTCTGAACATGTTGGCATTATTCCCGGTTTTTTTTCAAACACTAAAGTTTAAAACTGCCAATATGGTTTATTTCAAGACAAATATGGAATATTTTGGTTTTAACTACCCTACTACTAGTACTGATGCCTACCTACTTCTTCTTCTTCAGCCTATTACAGTCCACTGCTGGACGTAGGCCTTCACAACGGCACGCGATAAGGTTCGATCTTCCGTTTTCGTCATCCAAGTTGCTACCAGCCGCCCTCTTCAGTATGGCGGCAGGGAACTAGGGGACGAGTCTTTGGGTGTACTGCCATAAGATGGATTTTGGGCGGGGGGCGCGGGGGCTCACCTGTGGCGCCTCGTGTGCACGGGAGTCAGACTGGACAGCAGACGCAGCAGGGCGTGTCGCGGGGGGGGGGGGAGGGCGGGGGCTCACCTGTGGCCCTCGTGTGCACGGGAGTCAGACTGGACAGCAGACGCAGCAGGGCGTGTCGCGGGGGGTCGGCGGGGAGGCGCGCGGGGGGCAGGTCACACTGTGCGCGCCTCGTGTGCACGGGAGGCAGACTGGAGCAGCACCAGCAGTAACACGGGCGTGTCGCGGGGGGGGGGGAGGGCGGGGGTGGCGCCTCGTGTGCACGGGAGTCAGACTGGTCGACAGCAGACTTAACACTCACCGTGTATGAAGTTTAGGCGGGTGGGGCCTCGCGGACTATGATGGGAGTCGTGTGCACGGCCAGCAGACTGGCGCAGCACGCAGCAGGGTCGCGGGGGGTCGGCGGGGGCACTGCAACCGTGTGGCGCCCACTTCGTGTGCACGGGATCCACACATCTTTGAAGAAAAGAAGATGCGCTTAGCCAATCTCTCCTCCGCCATACGAGACACATGACCGCGCTGCCGGGTAGGCGGGTGCACGAACGGGGGGATGGGGGGGCACTTGCGGGGGGCTGGAATCATCCAGAGTGCGTATGTGGCGACCTCGTGTACATGCACGACTCGGAGTATAAGAGACTGGCAGCAGCAGACGCAGCATTTAGGGCCCTGTTCCGGGGGGGGGGGGGGGGGTCGCGGGGGCAATATGTGGCCGCCTCGTGTGCACGGGCAGTTTCATGACTGGCTTCATCTTCATAAGCGCAGTCATTACTGGACGTAGCGTGTCCCCCCCTGCCATAGGGGGGTCGGCGGGGACTATCTGGCGCGCGGCGGGGCAGGTCCATCATCAGACCCTCGTTTCCTTTATATTATGTGTAGCGCCAAAATTCTCTATAAAAATCTAAAAACGGGCTTTTATATTTGCCCTAGATTCCTTAGAGATTCCATCATCAGATGTTATGTTTTATATGTAGGTGATCAAAACGCTCCACGTGCCTACAATATTCGAGGAGTTCTCCTCGATTTCTCCAAGTTCCCATCATCAGATCCTGACATGCAAGTATACGTCGGTTCTAAATGACGGAGTTCTGAGGTTAAGGAAGACTTGATAACTCTTTTTTGAAGTCGGTTAAAAACGTCATGCATCTCCTGTGCATGTCGAATAAGAATCGACTAAGGAGGGGGCTCTCCGACGATGAGCTAGCTTATCACTGATCTTCAACATCTGGTTCTAAACGCAGAAGCGTAGCGTGCCTTGGCGGGGCCCCGTATACAAATTTGTTTGGGGGCCCTTAGGAAGGGTAAAGATTTCTCACAAAAGAAAAAAGTTTTTATTAATTTTTGCTTACGCACGGGGCCCCGTATAATTGATACGGCAGATACGGTGGTAGCTACGCCCCTGGCTAAACGTGATTTTGCGATCCTGCAACTCTGGCTACCTACCCTATTGCAGTCCACTGCTGAGCCACGCCCACTGTCATGGAGAGTTTATATGCGGTACAGCGGTGTGTATGTATGTAAATATCACTTGAATTTCGCAAGAAACAGGATAGGACAGACGCTCGCGTATTTTGTTTCGTACATAATACGCACATCCACACTAACCAAGCTGCCTCGTGCGGAAATTTCCTCACACGGAAAACGTTCGCGCGCAGTATGTGTGGACCGACTTCCAAGAATGTAGGTTAATTTAATTGACACGTATTATTTAGACCACTCAAATAATTTTATTGCTTTAATCTAGACACGCGGTAGCATGTCAAGCCAAGTTTAAGCTAACACAGAACTAGCGAGCAGCACCACGTGTAATATTACACGAATCTTTTGGAGTCACTTTTGACCCCGTAAAATTGTATGCAAACTGCAAGAAAATGCCATCATGTAAATCAGCCTCTTACCTGGCAGAATAAAGGAACTGCGCGAAGTGTATATTAGGCACGCATCCCTCTCTGTCCTCGCTGTCGGTGTATAAGTCCGTCTCTCTGTAGTACATGTAGAGGAAATCGTTGAGTTGTTTCGCGATGACGGCGCATCTGTCCTTGTCGCACATCTTAGCGGGCGGTCCCTGGGGATTATGCTTTACTGTATATTTACATTTAGGCGATTGGCGAGGTCGATTTAAATGTGTTTCTTTTGCGTAAGCGATTCAAAACGAATACAGGAAAATCTGTTTTACAGGGTGTAATAAGGGATAAGTTAAGCGAAATGCTATGATAATGCAGTGAAGAGGAGGTTCGCTACATGTTCACATAAATAAAAAAGGACACATGCTATGATAACTTGCGACGCCGCACAAGTATCACAGTAAAAAAAAGCATAAACTAATCAAAGTTCAGATTCCATACAAATCGAAAAACAAAAGTAAGCAAGCGACAGAGAGAGGGGTGGATGCGGTTAGGTTCAATATAACATTAAAATACATTTTAAAAAGCAAAAAAGAAGTTTGCTTGTACAGATTACACGTTTACATTATACGGCATGTGCAGCGACGATCGAGGAACTTTAATTCCGCCTTAAAAGACATAATTTAAAAAACAGAAAAGCAGCATGCTTAGACTGATCACACCTTTACATTATACGGCATCAGTGGGGACAACTTAGGGCTTTTACCGCTAAATTTAGGGGGAAAATGTCAACTAGGGGGGCTTTTTTGTAGGGGTACAACGACTCAACGTGTATTGTCGGTTTCAGTTCCGTAGTAGTTCCTATGTGGTTCCGACGGTGATGACGTTTTACCATAATTATGATGAGTAATTACTATAATTCAATCAGGGGGTAACATTGGATGCGGGTTGGCAACACTGTACGGCATCCGTAGCGACGAGAAGGCTCGCTTGAGGATCTCTAATACTACATACCTCAAAAGACGTATTATTATAATTTTAAATAGCAAAAAAGCAGCATGCTTAGACAGATCACACCTTTACATTATACGGCATGCGCAGCGACGCGGAGGCTCGCTTGAGGAACCTGAGCACGAGGCCGGCGTGAGCCACGCCCAGCTCGTTGCTAGGCGACGAGATACGCTTCAGCACGTGTGTCAGGAACAAACCGAACGCGCGGCGACCTTCGCCCATTCTGTGGGAAGGAAATACGTTTTCAAATTGTCACTAACTAGTTGACTTGGTGAATTTTGACGAAGTCCTTGTCACGTCTCGTCACTACTCACGTGAGCTGCATGTTCTCGTTGAGCTGTCGTTTGACGAGATCCTTGGCCCGCCTCGTGTCGTATTGCGTCACGTCACGTCACTACTCACGTGAGCCGCATGTTCTCGTTGAGTTGTCACGAGATCCGCCTCGTGTCGTACGTCACGTCACTACTCACGTGAGCCGCATGTTCTCGTTGAGCTGTCGTTTGACGAGATCCTTGGCCCGCCTCGTGTCGTATTGCGTCACGTCACTACTCACGTGAGCCGCATGTTCTCGTTGAGCTGTCGTTTGACGAGATCCTTGGCCCGCCTCGTGTCGTACTGCGGCGGCGCGGCGGGCTCCCCGAGAGATATCGGCGGCGCACTCGACGTTATCGTCACGGCTTCGTATCGCTGCAGTCTGGAAATGGAAACGGTCCTTTTAGTGATAGAAATTATGCCCGTTAGAACTCAGTTCACTGATCACAATAAATAAAGCGCTTTAAACCTTACATGGGTCTACTAAAAAATAACGACGGACATAAAATGGTTTTAAGGTCAATAAAACATAGGTCACAACATTTTAGGCGTGTTACGTCGTTGGTGACGTCACGTGACACGTTACCTGGTGGGCGTGTCGACGGCGCTAGTGGCGGCGCCAGCGTGCCGGAAGTGCGGCAACACGTGCGAGTGTACGAGCAGGTTGTAGTTGTGTTGCACCACGCTGTACGGACCGTTGTTGTTGAGCGACGTCGAGCAGACCGGGATACCGGTTACCGGGTCTGCGGGGGAACCGGTTAGCGTATTAAACACCTAATAGCTAATGAAAGTATTGAAATTGATTGTAATGTTTCATAATTTGACGGCCGATTGGTCTAGTAGGTAGTGACCTTCTTGCGACGCCATAGGTCCTGGGTTCGAATCCCGGTAGGTGCAAACATTGATATGTTGAATATCGATGTTTGTTTCGAGTCATGGATGTTTCTATACTTATCTACGTATTTATCTACCGTTGCTTAGTACCCACGACACAAGATCTTAATGTGGGACTAGGTTAATGTGTTGTGTGTGAATATTTATTTATTTATAACTATGATCATGGGAATACACATTGCAAGACAGATTTGGATGAGGGGGGGAGCGGGTGTGCACTCACCGAGGTACTGCGAGTACTTCTGCCACGAGTTCTGGCTGGGGAAGATGCGCACGTATCCGCCGCGTCGCGCGTACTGCGCCCGCACCGCACGGACTAGCCGCAGCTCCTCGCCTGGAGGGGGGGGGGGGTTATACGCATTACAACAGGGATTTAGCGGGAAAAGCTGGAAGGGAGTGTGTGTAATTTTCTTCTAAAAATCAAAATTTATTTGTTTGTTTTTATTTAAAATGGCTTGCAAGTGTCCGTAAAGTAATGTTTTCTGGTATATAAGTTATATTTCGTTTACTTGTGATGTGAATCTAGTGCGTGTGCATGGTTTTATATACGGGCCAGATAAGTAAA
The DNA here is from genome assembly GCA_014607495.2 of Carposina sasakii. Lineage (NCBI taxonomy): Eukaryota > Metazoa > Arthropoda > Insecta > Lepidoptera > Carposinidae > Carposina > Carposina sasakii. Next base: position 90,367 of record CP053166.1, read on the forward strand.
ACTTTAGTCGGAATACGATCTTTTCATGGGCTCATGTCAATTTTTTCTGAAATTAATTTTAATATTAACTAATTTTACACCCATTCTTGAGGATTTTCTCGACGTTTCCATTCTTAATTCTTTATTGTACACAGAAAAAACACAAAATAGCAAATAATGCCGCAGGATTCGAATCTGTGGCTGGGCGGTATACGGTGTAAGTACCTAGATTGTGATGCATTACGAATATCTTGATGTTTGTTTCTAAGCGCCAGTTTATCATGGGTATCAGTCCTTTATACGGCTTTCTCATCTATGTCCCCAAAAAGTTTATATACAGTTGCTTTCGATTACCACACGACACAAGACCTCAGGGATCTTAATGTGGGACTAGGTTAATGTGTAACTGTCAGAAGTGTGGCGTGAACACTGTTACCTCGGGGCTTACGACTGCCACCGCCGACTAACAGAGGTATGTAGATACTTCAATGCAGTGGATCAAAGGCCACAGCGGCTCGAGAGGTAATACTCTGCGGACGCGCTGGCCAGACAAGGTTCGGACCTAAGCCATGTCCGGACCCATCATACCAGCCCCCGCGAGCCAGGACCTTGCTGAGAGCTAGGACTGGCGAACAGCATAATGCACACTGGTTCAGTCAAGAGGACTGTCGACAAGAAAAGAGGCCTTACCTCAAATTTGCGGCCGACTGCCAAAGAAGCTAATACAGTTGAATTGAGACTAAACCAGTTATTACAGGTCATTAATTCACATAGGTGTTACATTGCATCATCAGCATCAGAGAAGTAAAAATTCAGAGCGAATCAACCTTGCTAGTATTCCTGGAGGAGACAGTATTACGGCTGAGTATTCTACCATACCATACCATACCATACCATAGGGGGTTCGAATCCTGGTAGTTCGAATATCCCTTGGATGTTTCTATACTTTCTATGTATTTATATACAGTTGCTTATTACCCACGACACAAGACCTCAGGGATCTTAATGTGGGACTAGGTTAATGTGTTGTGAAGTGTGTGAATATTTATTTCTTTAATAGTTTAAAAATAATGTACAAGGCGAGCTTATTTCTAACAGAGATTTCTTCCGGCCACAAATTAAATTAATTAAATCAGGTGGCTGTATGGGCTTAGTTCCCCTTTCCTTCGGGACTTCCTATGGTTACTTCCTATGCCGAGGACTCAGTATATAATGGACATTCATATATGTTAGTATGATACGCCATGATAAACGGGTTAGGGGGAAAGTGGCCTCACGTTAGACACAGTATAAATAATAGTGAAAATCTTGGCCGATTACATGGATCAGAATACGAGTACCACGGAAAAAAATATGATATATTCAAATCGACTTGTTGGGATTTTATTCAATTAAAATTAGGATCTCCTTCACAGCCCTAGAGTTTTAACTACCCCATATTTGGAAACACCGCCTTAAAACACACGAAAACACTAACACTAACAATGTTCTACAAAATGATGCTTTCCGTCTTACCATTACAGCTTATCAGTTACAACAGGGCAAGCATATACTTTAGCCGAGCAGTACATAATAGTGTTATATTGTCCGTAGAGTTCTAGCATTACGAAATCGTTAATATTTCAATAAAAAAAGACACCCATCCGTCAGCAAATTATTTATTGTCAGTAATATTTACCTGTGAGGACCCCACATAGTGGCCCCTGCGCCTGCCCACTGTTGGACTTGCCTCGCACGCTCACATTCTCAGCCGAGTGTACTCGACGACACTGGAAGAAATAGCCAAAAATAACTGATATTATTAAACGTTAAGCTTCTTTAAACCCTTTGAGACCCCCACACTGGTGTCTTATGGGAGTTTATTATGGTCATGTGCCTGTTAAATGAACTGGTACGGCTCTTGGTGTTATTTCATGTACGGAATTGAAAAATTGTCATTTAGTTACGAGTTGATCCTAAAATCTCTTTTCGCCCGTGTCAGTTTTGTCCCATCGGATTATGAGAGTGGGGGAAAAGAGGCACTCGTGCACTGCCTTGCAAACCTTGTGGTTCCCTTGAGCCCTCGGAGCTAATTATAGAGTGTTGAAAAGCGTAAATAGCCGTCCACAAAATTTGGTATATGTTTATTTTTCAAGATTGTATGAAAATTCAGATATTTAAAATTCTCCATACTATCGGGAAAAATAAACTTATAGACTAAATTTTGTGATAGGTTTTCTTTTATTTACAGTTTCGCTTATATTTTTGCACTCTGTATACGCCGTCCGGTATATGGACACGGTCGGTAGCCTACTTTTCAGTTTCATATGTAATAGTAGTCATTATTAGTACTTGAGGTATGACTGGACTGACGATTGACTTTTTTCATGTTGTTCAAAAGTTCAGTTTTGTGTTTGTGAAATCTGTTTCTTTACGTTTTTTGTAAACTTTTCAAGACGAATTGAATTTAATAGCAAAGTCTTTATAGAATTGAACAAAATTTTCTGGTCGAATAGCAAAGTCTTTAGGAGCTCCAAAGGGTGGGGAGTTTCAAGAGCAAAAAAAAAAAAATAAAATTATTTCTGTTCGTCCGAAAATTTGCACATCAGTAGTTTTAACAATAATAATAATTATAGAAACCGTCAGCTGTGAACAAAAAAAAAAACCTAATTTCGTTCTTCAAATCAAATCAAATGTGTTTATTTGTGGATTCTTTCTACTTCTGAATTAAATAAGGTATAGCACAGTGTGGTGTACTCACGGCGCCTATACGCATCTTGAGCGAGGCCACAGTGGTCAAACTGAAAAAACCTAATTTCGTTCTTCAAACACATTTGATTTGAAGAACGAGTCGGCACGTGACGTGGGCACGGCTGGCAAACCTACCAGCGTGAGGGTATCAGCCAGTAAGGCGGACTTCACGCGCGCGTCTAACGGACTGTCGCACGCCAGGCTGTGGGAAAGGGACGGAATGATGGTGTTTCACTCATTATGTAAATGTTTTTTTTTATGATATAAGTAGGTAGGTAATAAATGATACAATTACAAAGAAAGATGTCATAAGAGTCGACTAAAGAACTCGGCCATTCTCTGAATCAGTATGTAACATGGTGTCATTTTGAATGAACCATTGACCAGTCTCTAACTATGGACGCAGTTTTGTATTTCTTGAAATTTTATAGAATCAAGACATAACTTATCAAAAATATATGTAAACTCAGATATAATGTAATATTACCTAGGCGAGAGATTGATTTCTAGCAGCCAGGGTTTCAGCATGTCATCTATCAGTATATCGTAGCCGAAGAGCTCTGAAAACAATAAATATTGCTTTGATGATGGTACTATAACTGATATATAGATATAGATAACGGGAATGGGGGCCACCGTTTTTGCACTCACTAGTTAACGTCACTGAGGCAAAACCTTACATTAGTGCCGCCAAGTAGTGTACTAAAGATCTGGAGCGAATTAAAACGCAAAGCTCAGAACCACAGCGGAGATCTGTATAGGCCCTATCTATCTCTATATAGGAGGACACACAGGAACATAAGCGACGCCCTCACCGAAGCAGTTGAAGAAGTTGGGCACGAAGACCCTGGCGGCCGCTGTGATGGTCTGCGCGGAGGACAGGACGGACTTCACTACCAGCTCCTCGACGGCCGCCATCAGCGTCGCGGTGTTCCGTCCCTGCTTGCGTAGGTGACGCAGGAGGGCGGACAGCGTCCACTTGTGGCCGATGTTGCCGGCGTTCGGGTCGTCACATCTAAAGGGGGTTTATTATTTTTTATTTATTTTTTCTGTTGCTTGACACGTTTACTGTAGATACATTACCAAAAGTTGCATACCAATATATTAGATTAGATATTAGAATATTATATATTTAGACGTGTTATTTATTTTATTTATCTAACTAAAGTAAAGGTTTTAGAAAGGTGTTACTTCTACGTCAACTTGTAGCCGATGCTGCGTGCGTTAGAATCGTCGTATCTGTAGAGATTTAGGTACATACATAAAGTCACGCTCAATATACAACACAATATACAAAACTCAAAGAGGTTGGCCAGAAATGTGCAAATTACACACCCACTTTTGACCAGTTAGAAAATGCTTGCGTGCCATTCTAAATAGGTATATAAGCTATACAGGGTGTAACAAAAAGGGTATGTTAAGCGAAAAGCTATGTAAATAGCCCACTATAGAGAACCTATCTACAAAATTTAAGACTCGAAATCACATTTTTATTTTTCAAGATTGTATGAAAATTCCTGAGATATTTAAAAATTCTCCATACTATCCGGAAAAATAAACATGTGATTTCGGGTCTCAAATTTTGTGGAAATAGGTTCTCTACAGTGGGCTGTTCATAGGTAACTTTTTGCTTAACATACCCTTTTTGTTACACCCTGTATATATTTATTTTTTTAAACCTAAGAATTTTGTGATATTTCTCCATTCCATAAATTTGTTTACATATAAAATTACAAAATTTCACGGATGATTTTCGGTCGTCAACGTTCCCGATAACTACGGAAACAAAAGTCTCGAGTATTAATTCTCATTTTATACTTTATTTAAATAGCATTAGAGTTATTTTTCGATAAATATTTTTAGTTGTGTTTGGTAATAAACTGAACTTTTTGGTTTATTGCTTTAACCATGGAAGCAGAATACAAATGTGTTACTTTATTACTAAGATATAAGGTTTAAGACCCAACTGTCTTTCTAATTATAAGCCTCCAAGTTTATCTGTATTAGTATAAAGGTTGATGCCATCGTTTATGCTTGAGTTGAGTGTGCAAATTATATTTGACTGAATATTATATATTTAGGTTTTTATTTTATTTATCTAACTAAAGTAAAGGTTTTAGAAAGGTGTTACATAAGTACACTGCCTGCGTTATTGACGTAGAGATTTACATACATAAAGTGTAATATACAATATACAAAACTCAAAGAGGTTGGCAAAATTTTACACACCCACTTTTGACAGTTAGGAAATGCGGGAAATAATTAATATATAGATTTTTTCACGAGAAGTTATTAATATCTGTCTATGAAAAAACTAGCATAAACACTGGACACTATAAACTTCACCCGATCAAGTAATTGAAAAAAAAATTACATCGTTTCCAAACATTTTTTTTGGCCTTTATTTGATGTATAGAGTACAGCAAGGGTGGCAACGAAAAAAAACACCCTTTTTTAACAAAAGGGGTGGCATAAACTGAAAGGAACCTACCACAAAATTTATTTGATACTCCTAAACAACTCAAGTGTTCATAAAATCTTGAAAAATAAACATGAGTAAATTTTGGAAATAGGTACTTTATAGTAGGTACATGTTTATTTTTCAAGATTTTATATGTATATGTTATGGGTATGTTAAGCGAAAAGCTATGTAAATAGCCCACTATAGAGAACCTATTTCCAAAATTTCAGACTCAAATTCACATTTATATTTTTATCAGATAAGGGTGGCAACGAAAAAAAATACATCTTGAAAAATAAAAATATGATTTCCTGTATATATAGCTTTTCGCTTACATTGACACCCTGTATAGACATTGAGCGTATCAGACACGTGCCGTAGCAGACAAAATATCTAACGTTACACGGACGCACAGACACCAACAGAAACGGGCCAAGCGCGACCAGTATTCGCGGAAAGAATATTTTGTCTGTAGATATAAACGGGGGCTAACCTCGTCCGTTTAAATAGCAGGGTGCACCACGGGCAGGTGAGGTTGACTTGGGGTCCTAAGGTATTAGTCGAACCCACTAAAACACCCTTTAAAGATACAAACAGACTTCTTCCGAGTCATGGATGTTTCTATACTTATCTATGTATGTATTTATATACCGTTGCTTAGCACCCACGATACAAGACCTTAGCAATTTTAATGTAGGAGTGGGACTAAGTTAATTTGTTGTGTGAAAAAAAACTATACTCACTTGATATAATCCGTATGGTACTTATTAATGCTGTAGTTACACAAATGCATGCAGGGATTCCACAAGTTCTTATTAGTCTTATCATATTTGACGGTAGCGAAGCGAACAAGTCCTTCCTCATACAAATATATGAGTAGAGGATCTATGGACGTCACACACACGTACAGACGCAGGTCGCATTTGTGTCCGCCAATCAGAAGCGGTTTGTCTATGTATTTCGCTACTACTACGTTTTCGCCTTTCGGTATTTGTTCTGGCTGAAAGAGAAATAATTTAGTTATTTATATGATTGTACTTCACTTCATATTATGAAACAAAGTCGCTTCCAGCTGTCTGTTTGTCCTTATGTATGCTTAGATCTTTGTTAAAACTATAATTTGTTTCTCCCTCTTCTAATCGGTTTGTCTCTTTCCTCGCCGCGGACGCTGGCCACGTTTCCCCCCCCCCCGCCCGACAGTTGCCCAACCACCGCGGCACCGACCTCTCGCTCGACAAGTGAATTTTGTGTGTGACAAACTGACCTACCCAATCAGAGTGCCCTTACCCTAAAAGTGGACTATAGTGAACTGTGAACCTAAACCCAACGATAAATTCCGCGCGGAATAAGAAAGAAGAGAAAACACACAGGTAACTCTTTGACCTACCTAAAATAAATTAAATTTAAATTTCCCCTTCGCCCAGCCCCTTCCTACACAATCTTTAACATACGCAACGGATTTTTATACGGTTTTTTTTTAATAGATAGTGATTCAAGAGGAAGGTTTATAGGTATAGTATTAGGATACCAAACACTTATAATGCTCTTTTCTCAGACATAGACCTATTTCACTCAAGTAAACTCACATTTAAGAAAAAGGTCTTATTATGCTTAGGTGAAGACAAGAATGAAGTAACAAAATAACTACGACAAATCCCACTCTTAACAGGCTCCATGATGTCCTTCCCTATCACACCACCTGAACTTGCTAGATTTGTTTATTGGTAGTGGTCTGGTCCCAAGTGATTATTGTTTTATTTTATTCCATGGTGATAAACCTACACACGCATTCACACTCACATACACTCGTCCAATTACATAAGCCCTCACACAACACAAGAATCATTATTATAAATTATACCTTAGTATTTCTAGCCTAGGGCTAAACACACGTACGAGTATCTTATGCACTGTTTTTGATTTTGCTGATTTTAATTGTTTAAGTATACTCGTAGATAATGAAATCCTTAATTGGCTTTATTCTATGTTTATTTTTAATGTATAATCTGTAAGAATAGCTGTGGATTTTTGTTAAATAAATAAGATAAAATAAAATAAAAATAGTATCATTGCACCCGTGCGAAGTTGGGGCGGGTCGCTAGTGTGTTATATTATAAATGAAGAAGTAACTACTAAATGTTGCAGTATATTTGGATATTTGGTATACAGGGTGTAAATGACAGCCAGGCAAATATTGATATGTTGACTTTAGACAATGATTCTGACGCGAAAACCAGGGAAAATATTCGAAGGATTTTTTTTTTTACCTATCGGAATGATGAAGTTAATGCTTACCGTATTAACAATATAGATGCCACGCCCCCGGCTGGAGGCGGCCGGCTTCACAATCCACGGTCCTTTAGTCCGGTAGTGAGTCGTACACAACTCCTTATACTCGGCCGGCATCAGGAATGTGGTAGGAATGAAGTCGAAGTGCTTTAGTCCGCGGAAATACTGCATTTTCTCGATGTTCTTAAACAGTTTGTCTTTGCGGGTCAGCTCGTACGATCTGTTGACAACAAACGTGATTTATTATACATAAGATTAAGTTCAATGGTTTGATTTAAGGATGTTTTGTATGCCAAAAAACCCTTAAAAAACACAGTCACATTTCCCGAAATAGGTTCCTCAGATTATACATCCACTTTCTACCAGCCGTCCTCTTTAAGTCATCGGTCCATCTGGCCGGAGGGCGCCCAACGCTACGCTTGCCGAGGCGCGGTCTCCATTCGAGAACCCGTTCACTCCACCGTCCATCGGTTCTACGACAGATGTGGTCGGCCCACTGCCACTTCAGTCTGCTACATTTCGTAGACTATGTCTGTCACTTTGGTCTTCTGCCGGATAATCTCATTTCGGACTTTGTCCATCCGCGAGATTCCGAGCATTGACCTTTCCATAGCTCTCTGAGTGACATGTAATCGGTGAGCCAGCCCCACCGTCAGGTTCCACGTCTCGGCTCCGTAAGTCATGGCTGGTAGAACGCACTGATCGAACACCTTGGTCTTGAGGCATTGTGGCAAGGATGACTCAAAGATATGACTCAACTTCTCAAACGCTGCCCACCCAAGCTGCACTCTTCTGGTGATTTCTCCCTCGAAGTTGTCTTTACCCAACTGCAATATTTGCCCAAGGTATACATACTTCTGAACAACTTCTAGGGCTACACACTCGACGGATATCGGCTCAGGGATGATGTGTCGATTGAACATTACCTTGGTCTTGTCCAGGTTCATCCCGAGTCCCACACGCCTAAGGGATAACCTATATATCCTTAAAATATTATCGAACCCATCAACACCCTGTAAACTGTAAAAAAACTAGACAAAACTGACCTGGGAAAATGATTGACTCGCTGGTACGGCGTCATGGCGCGAAGCACGTCAGGCTTCGGATGCAGACCTGACCAGAGCAGGTTGGTGTCCTTGGAGTCGTTGGCGGCCTCCTGCAGCCCGTGAGCCTGGAGCAGCCGGTGTAGGAGCTTGGTCTCCGTGTTCACTAGTTTGTAGGTTATTTTTAGCATACGAGCCGGCATTTGATTGCTTTCGGGGACCTGAAAATGCAGATAGATGTTAAAAATCGGATCACCTATAGCAAATTTAGCTGAATTACGCAGCGTAATTACAATCTTATGTATCAGAGTCTCCTCTACCGTGTCTTATATCTATGGCTCATGTAGAAAAAAATCGCGGGTGTTTGATATACATGAGGTACAGCGATTATCCAGCAAACAACCGCTTAGGCGCTTACAGATTTGCGTAAGTATACTTCATTTTTATCGACTTGATACTTACATTATTGCATCGATATTACAAATAAATAAAGGAACATTGATATTGTACGTTAATTAATTGGGGGCCAAAGGGCATACAAGGGATTCCCAGCGGACATAAATACACTGTAACACGCATACCTTAACATTTTCCACTTCTTTGATGAGCAGATGCTCGGAATCGTCACTGTCGAAGGCGGGAGACGCGAGTATGGGCGCTGTGTTGTTGTACTTCAAGGATTTCTTTTTGCTTTTTACTTTTTTCACCTTCTTCTCTTCCTTTGGTTCTAAAAGCGAAAACGTATTTGAATCTATGTATAGTAAGTCTGTGATAGCAAAATGGTTGTGAAAATAACCATTGTACCTTTTGTACCGCAAAGCTTATGCGGGCTGTACAGGTTTTCGATGGATTTACGCCGCGGATTGAGAAAGATTCTTACTATAAGAGAACCTCACTGAACGTATGACGTATAACGAGGAAGAAGTGCGAAAAAAAGCAATCTGAATAGACAATTCTTACCCAAATAAGTTAATCGTCTGACTATTTTCTCGGGATTACTCGTATTTCACAATTACATAATTTTAATTCATATTGACTTACATTAAGTTAAGTGGTTGGTTTATTTAATTATAATCAATAACATAGAGTGATACAGGCAAAGCTTTTTATAACTTTAGATTTTTTAATAGTTCAATTAAGTTCTATTAAAATAAAAAACGGACTCACGCGCGACTCTATCCGCAAAAAATTCTTTGAAATAAAGTTAATGTACCGAAATAAATGTAGCGCCACATCTTATCTATAAATTATAAACGCAAAAATGCCCAAATTCTAAGCTTGCTTGATTCTAGTCCAACAGAACTTTTAAAATCGCAAAAGTAGCTTATTGCGCAGAGCACAACACCGAAAGGGTAACCGTCAGGTTACATTCCTCCTACAATCTCATTTGAACATAATAATATATACACTAGTAAAATCTCTCTTACCTTTACTTGGAGGATCCGGCGGATCCGGCGGCTTGATATTAGCAGTTGTGTTTTCTATATTCAAGTGTTTCTTCAACGTGATCTTACTGAGGTCATTGAGCACATCCTCGATGTCTCTCTTATGTTCCATCACCTCATGGCCTTGCTCCTCAACGGACGCCGTCTGACAAAGCTCATTGTCACTCACGTGCTTCACCACGTAAGCCTGCCCTGAGAACTTATTACTATTCCCGAACGTCTCCATTACATCATGCATTATATTCTTTGGTCTGACGCTGAACGAGTGAGGCTCAGCCACAAGCCGCTTTGCCATATTCTTTGCTTTATTCAACAATATTGACGTCCCGGTATTTTGCCCGACCGTTTTGGTTGTGGACTCCATGGACGGTGTCCTCGAGGCTAGGACACATGAGCGGAACACGAGTACCGTGCCTTTAGAGCCGATGGGCCCGCCGGACACCCAGTCCGATATGCAGCTGTCATTTTCCTTGCCCGAGTCTGCGTCGTCATTTTTTCTCATGCTGTTTTCGTTTTTGATCGCTTGGAGGCCCGATGTAGACGGATTTGGGATATCTGATACATGTGGACTAGAATGAAAAATTTAAAATAAATGTAAAAGTAAAAGCATGATTCTGATGTGGAATCTATTGAATGTGTATATGCGCTAAACGAAAATAACTGCCTGTTTTAAAGGTTTTTGTGAGTGCCCGAATGGGTCGTTGGCGTAGGATTGCACAAAAGGAGGCTCTCGATTGGTCCCAACAGACATAAACGTTGCAAGTCGTCCTGCATCGCGTGTGTTCTCAGAAATACTCGGCTTAAGAAATAGGTAGTTTGGTGTGACTGTATATCAATACAATTATCGATTCAGTGTTGAATGTAATAAAGTTCATTTTACTTTCGCAATGGTAGCACCACTTCCACGAGTTGTCCAAAAGACGCGTTGCGCGCGTATTCCGAATCTCTGTCATTGCCGTGCTCGCATTTGGTGACTGGACACACGCGCGCGATTGATAAAAAAACCCGCGTCGCGTTTTTGCCATGCTACCGGTGCTTGGCGTTTAAATTCACGCGGGGTCTTATCGCTAATTTTGACGTTTCGTGTGACTGTATTATCAATTCAATTACCGATTCAGTGTTGAACGTAATTTGGTGACTGGAAACACGCGCACGGTTGATAAAAAAACCCGCGTAGCGATTTTGCCATGATACCGGTGCTACTCTCTTTACTTCGAGGTGGTCGATCGTGGTGGTCACGAAATAGTTGTGATGACTAAGAAATAAACTAATCTACATTGTTCGTTCCGCTCAAATACCTACCTTTAATAGACAAAAAAGCCAAAGATATAAGTACTTGCAACATGAGTCATGAGTCATGACATATAATTTGATCGAAATTACAAAGCACAATAAAAAGTATGAAAAAGTCAGATGAAGCATGCCCAAAAAAACCGGGAGAAGTGCGAATGGTTCAAACGAACTACGTAACATTATTTTACGAAGTGCGATAGTGAAATATAGGCAAGTCAAATTTAATAATGCCACAATAGCATGCAACCATTAATACCATACATGCTATCTATAGGACACATGGATGTGTGAATAAGGAATGTTTACGACTACTTAGGTCCATTTATACAGGGTTATTTTTGGTCGTCAACGTTCCCGAAAACTACGGAATCTTCTCATCATCACGATCATTTTTCTCCATGGAAGCATACCTGGGAAGTGTCTGGTTTCCAAAATATTAGGGTCCAAAGTTGAGTAAATAGACTGCGTTTTTCTGCATAAATGCACATAGACGCGCGTAGCAGGATTTTTTCACGAAATGTATAATGCGTTCCGTCTTGACTTTCTATACAGAGGATGTAGATGTGAAGACCAGCCCCCTGATTACGAAAAGCAATAGCAAAGCCAAAGCCGCGTGATCGCAATCATTTCGAGTGTGTGCGCGCGCGCAACGAGCGCTCGGCGTCCTCCTGCACCCCGCACCTCGCCCCGGTCACACACTCTCAATTATCGCGATCGCGCGGCTTCGGCCCCCTTATTACATAACTAGCAAAAGCAAAGCGATAGCGAAAATTGTAAAAAATCGCTGATTGCTTGTCAAATTCGTATTACGTAAAATGAATTTCAAAGGAACTTTGACATTTCAAGGCGAATATTGTACAATTTTCGCTATCGCTTTACTTCGGCTTTGCTATTGCAAGTTAGGTAATCAGGGGGCGGCTTTGCTATTGCTTTTACGTAATAATGGATGAATGAATGGATCGATGGCAGACGCAACTGCGGACCTTAATAAAGTACTGCACAGTTAACCAAATTACCCCGCTATATATATATATATATATATATATATGTGTATAAATGACATCTGCAGATAGTTCCTACGACCAATCTTATTGAGATTTTGCATACATACAGTTAGGAGACCAGAGAATAGGACATAATATGCTATATTTTGAACCTAGTCGACGCGGACGAAGTCGCGGGCAACAGTTAGTAACATATAAAGTAAGAGAGACGGAGTTAAATGCATGTGAGCCTAGATTAGGAATGTATCTTAAATATTGGTTAGAAGCATGAACGTATAAAGAACAACGAACGTAATGCTGACAATGCACAGATTGAAACACCGAAATGGCGGCGCATTGCACATGTGTGCGTATTTTGTAGTTGGCGCCGAGCTTACTATGGTTTGTATGTGTGGGTGGGTAACGCGTCATTGCACATCCCTACTCCATGGAATATCGTTACCGAGCTTACTATGAATGCCTCATTCTGTGTATTGACAACACTCTGCCCGTTATTCTTTATACGTTCATGGTTAGAAGTATTTACCACATACGCTACGTCGTCGTATCTTCAGAAAATCACAGCTTTTGCAACCATAAATATGTATACAAAATTAAATGCAGTGTTGTTATAACAGACAAAACCATAAACAGCTTATTTATCGTCGATATTAGGGCTTCCATGTCTATTTACAAATAAGCATAATGCTTTATATGTTCAACGAAACGAAACCATATGCCGCCGCGCAACTAGTTATATGGTAGCTAAGTATGGTAATGTGTGTGTAATAGTTTTGTTTTGTATATTAAGTTCCTATTATCACTAATTTAGCCTACGAGAAGTTGTTATAAAATAATAGATCTATGAAACAGATAATGGAAATCTAAAAAAAGTATTCAATGAGCACGTGAGAACTGTACACATGTTTAAAATCTATCAAAGGTGGGGATACTTTGAAACAGCTGGTCAGTTTCGTAATACGTACCAACCTACAAACGATATCGATTGAAACTCTTTCCAAGGGTACTTCACGTGTCATGTTCGGTACGGAACCTTGCACTGGTTGTATCATTTACTAGCTGATCCCCGCGGCTACGTCCGAGATTAGGAAAACATAATTTACACATGTCTACCTGTGGGTATCGTAATAGGCGATTAAGGGTTTCCGAAAGGTCGGCAGATTGTTTTGACAACATAGTCCGGAAATCACATTTTGGTCACCAACCCGCCCGTGGGGATTACCTATGGGCAAAAACCCTCCTATGGTAGAAACCTTGCACCGTGCCCTGGGGGAGGCCTACGTCTAGCAGTGGACTGCAATAGGCTAATCTATTATTTAGGGCCACAGATTACCCCCTAGTAGGGGATACCTGTTCTATTTGCTGATGATATTTCTATATTAGTTCAATGCAACAAAAACTCTAACCCTAATAATCTAATTCATAATATATTAAAATCCGTAACAAACTGGCTCAATGACCATAATTTGGAAATTAACTTCAAAAAAACTAAAATAATACAATTTCGTCCTTATAATAGATCACCATTAGACATTAATATACAATTTGATAACATAAATATAGAACATGTAGATACATTTAACTTACTTGGTATAAATATTGATACAAACCTAAATTGGAAAAATCATATTATAATTACAAAAGCTAAGTTATATAAATTCACCTATGCCTTATATGAATTAAATAACAGTACTAACACGGAAACTGCACTATCGGCCTACTACGCATACGCCTACTCGTGGCTTCGCTACGGGGTAATGCTATGGGGCCACAGTGTAGATGCACATGACCTGTTCATCATGCAGAAAAAATGTATTAGAATAATTGCCCGCATTGATAATACACAAAGCTGTAGACCGTATTTCCTAAAATTTAATTTACTGACATTGCCTGCAATATATATACACGACATATGTTTATTTACATTTAAAAATCGAAATATATTTCTCCAAATAAAAGATACCCATAATATCAACACACGAAATAAAGAAAATCTATACCAACCTCCATCTAAACTGAAAATGCTAAACGAAAGTCCATATTTTATGGCAATCAAAATATTTAATAAATTACCGAAAAAAATAAAAAATGAGAGTAAATTAACCACATTTAACCATACATTGAAAAAATACCTGATTGAAATATGTCCCTATGACTTAAATGAATATTTAACTGGACAATAGTTATTGCACATGCACCTATATAATAATAATAAGTAGATTAAAAAAAAAAAAAAAATTATAGTTTAGTTTACTTTAGTCTTTTTAGTTTTAAGAGTGTTGCGGTGCCTCATAAGGGCTACTAAGTTATAAGTGCTTTGATTTTTTAAAAACTGTTATGTACACTTAGTATGCAATAAAATGATTTGATTTGATTTGAAATAATATTATGAACATACGAAAGTTTTTTTTTGTATTTTAAAAAGCACATTTTGTTTTAAAACAAGATTTTCTTGCTTTTATCAAATTAAAATTCGTACCGACAACTTTCTGTCCCTATTTGTACAGTGTGGGAGGATGTCACAAGAAAAAAGTTTAACGAACTTTGCGAGTCCGTAGGCGGTGCGCTTGCGCAACCAGTGTAGTTTGTATGCGCAGCTAATTTCGACAATGCCTTATGTGATGACCATTATCATAATCTTTGTTTTAATTAGGTGCGAATCGTTGTGACAACTTTTTTGTTTTAAATTAATTAAAGCTTAGTTTTTTCACACTTTAGATACAGCTTCACGCCTTTGTTACGAAGGTGCGTTAATTTAAAGTACAATAATTATCTACTTGAACACAATATTTTCGTAGCTTATTTTAACATTTAATAATTGAAACGTAGCAGGTTCATATTATTTGAATATTTGCTTTATTATTTAGATCTGATTTGTGTCATAATTTGATTTAGATCTGATTTGTGTCATATGTGATGACCATTATCATAATCTTTGTTTTAATTAGGTGCGAATCGTTGTGACAACTTTTTTGTTTTAAATTAATTAAAGCTTAGTTTTTTCACACTTTAGATACAGCTTCACGCCTTTGTTACGAAGGTGCGTTAATTTAAAGTACAATAATTATCTACTTGAACACAATATTTTCGTAGCTTATTTTAACATTTAATAATTGAAACGTAGCAGGTTCATATTATTTGAATATTTGCTTTATTATTTAGATCTGATTTGTGTTATAATTTGAATTAAATGGTTCCAGTAAAAGAGGCAGTCTTAAAAAAAACAGAAGATGTTTACTAAAATCTCCAAAAACTACTAACCGCCAAAGTCACTACACTGAGAACTTATGCGCTAAAGCTTTGTTTTAACTACGCGGGAGCGTTGCCATAGCAACCAGGGTTGGCACGAACCCCATTAATATTCCATCGACAAGGGCCGGAAGACACGTATCTTAGCAACTTGCGACCGGAAGTCAAAACATATATCGATTCGCCTCAGATATTTTCCCCAAAAATATCGCACTGTTTACTTACGCCATTATCAAGTAATAGGCGTTTTTCCACTAAACGACACGGCCACGACACGACCACGGCTTTTTTGGAAGCATAAATGTATTAAAAAGTATGGCTCGTTTTTCATTAGACGACATGACCACGACACGGCCCCCCATACTACCCATAGATGACAAAATGTCGTGGTCGTGTCGTTGTCGTGTCGGCTAGTGGTAAAACGTCCAATAGGTTAATGCTGCGGTTTCATTAAAGGAAGTAAGCGAGGCGATTTTTATAGAGAT
Source organism: Carposina sasakii (assembly GCA_014607495.2). Taxonomy (NCBI): domain Eukaryota; kingdom Metazoa; phylum Arthropoda; class Insecta; order Lepidoptera; family Carposinidae; genus Carposina; species Carposina sasakii. The sequence continues at coordinate 106,345 of CP053166.1, forward strand.
AACGATGCCAAATTAAAGTTCCGGACAAAAATAGCTCAGCATTAATTTAATTACCTAACTATGGGATCTAATTACCCAAGTAGTTAGTCAAAAATGTTTCGCCCTTTTTATCGTTACTCTTATTAATTAATTATATAAGCTATATATGAATAGAAAATTCTTTCTACGCTAAAAATGGACGGCTACGTCGCCTTAGTAAGGTAATTAAATGAATTCCTAGGTACATACATAGTTTTTACTGTTGACTGTGCGATTGTAAATATTCACTATGCCTGAATAGGCAATGGACCAATACGCCCTTCAACGTAAAGGTATCAAATAACTCAATAAAGTTGCAACAATACCATTGAAGGGCTTTTGAGAAATCACTTTTTAATTAGCATTATATTTAAAGTTTCAAAGACACTATAGGTAGGCTCAATTCATACTCACTTACTCGAATACTTTTCCCATATTAAATCGTAGTATGTAGTTGTTTAATTTTATAATTATTGCTGGATACACACACGACACGATCGCCTCGCACGATAGTTGTAAAACAACTCACTTACTAATCCTACCATGGTAAACAAACAGTCTACAATGATATCATGGGTTTCTCTATGCCATCATTTACTGCACATAATCCAAGCGATTTTAAATGTTATGGTAGTAACATAAGCACTATTCTATAGGCATGTTAGTGTTGTACTCTTTGCTTTATTCAGCTGTTAGATATTAAAACTTAGCCCTTGATATTGTGGTCGAATTTTGATTGATGGTCGACGGTATATGAACGCGACTATTTTATTATTATAGGGCTTTCGAGTAATCTACACTAAGTTGAGTTTAGCTTGGCTTTCTTTTAACCAGGGATACCGCAACTTATGCTTGCAGTAGATAGCGTCGCTAGTGTAGGTTTTAGTACTGTTCTTTACGAGAAAGAAGGATTAGTTCATATTTTGTCCACTTGATAAGCGGTTGTCGCGAAGTATGAAACGTGAGGTTATTAGATGGTCACACATGGTAGCTGGACAGGTGAGCACCGATCGATCGACATCGACTATATCGATAGAGTATAAATATAAAAGCTAATTTTAAGAGATATTACAAATCCTGCTAACTAATACTATGCCACCTACTGAAAGTTTTGCATTACCCATGCAAGCTACGAGTATAAGCGTGAAGTTTACAAACTGATTGTTATGTAATGTCTCACATGACTTCTTCAGGCTCATAATTTTTATAACAAAATAGCGGACCTGACAGACGTTGTCCTGTCCCACGCCTTTGAACTAATGTTACCCAATTGTTTTGCCTTCCCGGACTTTCAAATTTCGCACAAATTGTTTGTATGGGAATGTAGAAAAGGAATGTTTTAGAGATGTTCAGGCATTTTTTTTGAAATTTTCTCTCCGTTAGAACCATCCCTGTACTTCAAGGAATACGCTAAAAAAAGAATTAGCGAAATCGGTTCAGCCGTTCTCGAGATTCGCGCTTACCACAGGTGACTCGATGGGGGTCTACGTTGACGTGAAAAAATGTTGGTTTACAATGGATTCGTATGTGGTGTAGTCCTGCAGGGCGTCCACCAGAATCAGTTAGCTTTTGAAAGGGGTCTATGAGAAAAAAAGTTTGGGAACCCCTGTTATAGATGATCGAACTTATCTATGATCGTAATGGTGACTTTGTGGTCAGGTAATGTTTTAATTGTGACATGTAAATGAAAATCCTTTCTTCATTTTCCCAGAAAAAATTCGATTTACGTGATCTCTAGTCGCTATATGCTCGATGATTGTTATACCATGCCTGTACTGACGTAATAAGCTGCATTTAACTGAAGTACCGGTCCAATGATTCGCATCAGCATGGACGTACTTTAGTAAGCCACAAGGCTGATCGATTACATAGATTAAGCAATGTTAATAGAGGCTTAACACTTGGAAGAGTACTATGTTTGTTATGAACAAAGTTTAGGTACTTAGACCTACCTGTACATGAAAATAATTAGGATTGGGATTAACTCATTCAATGCCACGGTTTTCATCAAAACACCACAATACAAATATGGATCTTATGATGATAAACATATCGTAATATTGCATAAAAATTAGTTTGCGTGATATTGCGGACGGACACCGACCAGCCCGCACAGACGCACCGTGGTGGGAAGAGGATCGCCCATGGTAATGCTGACATGTAAAGTATGGTACATGTCTCTCGTCGACGTAGCCGTCGGCCGTGTGCGATGATCAGCAAGATCACGCACCATGGGAAGCTAGCATTAAGAGGACTGTAGATGTTTTGTCTTGTGGAGGTGTGGAAAAAAATTGGTTTGTCTATCACTTAATAGAGTATAAAATTTATAAAAACACTTCTCCATTAATATAATCCGTTAGGATATGGTTGATCGTTTCATCTTTAAACATTGTGCTGAGGGATTCAGCTTTGTTTGCCGAGATTTGGCTAGTGTATAGCTATCGGGATGAAAAATAACGTTGCCAATATGTAATTTAGAAAAGGGATGGTAAAATTCGTCATCCGAGTAATTGACCCGGTAGCTCAGTGGTTAGAGCGGATGGCACGGTATGCAGTGGTCGTAGGTTCGATTCCCACTCGAGTGAAGATTTTTTTCCATTTCTTTATTAATAATTTTATAATACTTAATAGAGTGTTTGACTTATAGCAGACTGTGGAATTGATAAGGTTAAATACAAAAAATTAACACACTAATAGTCGCGTCGCCATGATGGCTTGGAAAAATATAACCCAAACAAGAAAAAAAAATTATGACAGTAATATCAATTAAAATCAGGCAGGCAATAGTTAGGGTACACCCTAACTATTGCCGGCTTAAAAATTATTTAAATAAATTAAACTATGTGATGAATTTAGGCAAATGACTTGGCTGCAGTAGTTAGTAAAGGTTAGTACATGTAACTATAGTAAATAAATCTTTGATGTAAGTAACTACTTGTAAGTAAATAATGATGGTGATTGTTTGTGACCAGGCAAGAACCAGGATATAAATGATAAAATATACAAAAGCAATTTTGGAAAAACTGTAATGTAAGATAGGGGGCACACTGATAGGTAATCATATTTATTTATTATTATCTATATATATTTCAATTTAAGAAATACAATAAACAGATAAAATATTTTAAATAAAGAATATGTATGTAGGTAAGTATTTAGTTGCATTGTAGTTTCACATAATATTATAGGAAACTGAAAAAAAACTTGTAATTTGTAAACAAGTAGGTAAGTAAAAAAAATTGCAAGCTAGTGCTATTGTTTAGTTAGAAAATGAGAAAATAGCATGGTTCTAAGGTACTTGAAACCTAATTTATTAACAAAATTGAATGTTACAGTCTGCTTGTTGATATTACATGACTTGTAAACATGTTGAGACATTTTCAACAAGTTTCAGGTCTCTAAGATCAGTAGTGCATTTGATCCATCAGTAATGCAGGACAAAGAATTTTATATTTATAGATGTTGTTGCTAATAGGTATTTGTGTAACTTTGGGGCTCATTCAAATAACAAACATAATGTAAATTTATTAGTATTCAAAACTTTTACTTTTAATTTATTTATAGTCATAGTAGTGAAAGTATTTTGAGTTGACAAAAAAACTTTTATTTTAAGTTTAAGCTTCAAATACTTTAGAACACATAATTAGAAAGCATGAGAAAATTAATGAAGGTAAAGTAGGTAAATATATGTATACTACATAAGAATAAAACCTGGTTTTTGGACGGGTTTGGTTGCATTGTGCATGGACTTTAGGTATATCGTCTGAGGCAGACCTATTCTGTACCCGACTGTGCTCCTCAAAATCCATGGTTCTTGGTCAGTATTGGAACAAAAGTATATAAATTATTACCCATTACATACCCAATTACGGGTTGAATTTTATTAAGTGTAAAGTACATAAGTAATAGTAGCATGTACCTATATAAAATAAATAGTGAAACCAACTACCTACTTTCGAATTGTGTTAGTACCTATCAATTATTGAAAGTATTAAAATTGATTGCTACAGATATAAAGCTATAAGCAATAACACACATACACTGCAATGCAATACTGCATACAAATAACCAGACATTCACAAATCGATATCTTTATGCGGTATTCTCGGTATTACACATTATTTTTCGGAGACATTCGTATAAATTTTGTCGATGGCAGATAGCATTATTGTAAGGTACTCACGATTTAGTAGCCGACTATACTTGGCGGAGGTTTGCGGATTGAGTTTAACTTTCACTAGATAATTTCACATTTCTGTGTTGGTTATTTTACATGATATTTTTTCTATTTTTTATCACAAATAATTTATTTTGAAAGATCCATTCCCATTATTTATTTCAAATTTAGCACAGCTGTCGGTCAATGTCAAATCCTGACAGTTTTAGTTTTTTAAGCATAAGGACGGATAAGGTCTATACAGCCAAGTCCTTATTACCTATAAAATTACGCGAACGGAGTCAACTTTTTTCATAATATTGCCGAGTTTAAGCTTCTACAATACCTACCTGGATCATTATAATAAATTAGATAAATAAAACTAGGGTGAAAAGTCAATAACCCAGACTAAGTTTCTCGTACTTCTTTTGCTGAAGGAAGTGTAATGAACACGCCTAGCGTCTTCGCGCGTTTATAATGGTGTGTAAAATAGGAACAAGCAAGTCGTAGATTGGGCATTTTTGTAGGTTTCTGGCCTACAAACAGAGAAATCATGATTTGGCACAATTTACGACCGTCCTGTCTAAACCTTCGGTAATATTATGGTTATATGTATTTATAACATTTCATAGAATTCCTAAAAAAAATAACCATGCAGATGCATAGACTAACATGAAACACAAATAATAGCATATACATTTTATTATTAAAGTACTTAGATATATAGTTACTCAATCAGCTAGACTAAGCATAGTAGCTGAGATTGGCCTTCTTCTTTGCTTGGACTTCTAGAATGGCGTCCATGAAGTCTTCATGTGTGACTGCAGTGGCCGACCTCCTTAGTGCGATCATACCGGCCTCCACGCAGACTGCCTTACACTGAGCTCCATTGAAATCATCAGTAGAACGGGACAACTCTTCAAAGTTAACATCTGGGCTTACATTCATTTTACTGTACAAAAAAGAGGGCATAATATGGTTAGTTTCTCAACTACAGGTAGTAAATTGTGTCTTAAATAGTTTTTTAATTAGTGATATGAAATAAATCAGTTGCCTCAACTGCCTGCCTGTTTACATATAATAATAATAATAAAAAATATTTACCGTGAATGGATCTGCATAATTCTGGCCCTAGCCTCCTCATTGGGGTGTGGGAACTCAATCTTCCTGTCCAGACGTCCGGATCTCAGCAGAGCAGGGTCTAGAATATCTACCCTGTTTGTTGCAGCAATCACCTGCAATCCAGAAGACAAATTTCATTTTATAAAACATCAGCCACATTGTCATTACCTATGAAAGTCAAACTTGCCATGATAAAAAAGTAACCTATGTTCTTTATTTCCTCCACTATCAGTTGCATAAATGGGTTTCTACTTTGTAAGCAAATCATATGATGTAAAAAGTTCCTTGAATATCTTGTGTGTCAGAAGTGAACAACAGCAAGAATAAAAACAAAGAAAGGTAATTTTTTTTTTAACCTATTAAAAAGGTTTAGGATACCTTAATGTCAGCAGTAGAGCTAAATCCATCAAGCTGGTTCAGAAGCTCCAACATAGTTCTCTGCACTTCACGGTCACCAGCTTTCTCTGAGTCAAACCGCTTGGTACCAATGGCATCCAATTCATCAATGAAGATGATGGCTGGTGCCTTCTCCTTGGCTAATGCAAAGGCATCTCGTACCAGCTTGGCACCATCACCTGTAACATTAAATAACTGTGAAAACAGGGTAGATAGGTATAAATTATGAAATTCACAAACTTTACAACAAAATAATTGAGTTAACCCTATTGTAGTTTAAAATAAATTCTTTGTTTTAGTTTTAAATGTTTAATATCAAAGGTTGCTTAAGTTCATTGCTTTGTATGTTATAATAAGGTTTAGATGTCTCAAGTTTGTATTAGTAAATTATGCATAATTGAATCATAGCCATTTTTCTAAAAAAATGTCTTACCAATAAACATCTGCACCAGCTGAGGACCAGCTAGCTTGAGGAAGGTAGACTTGGTCTGAGCAGCGCAAGCTCGGGCCAGCAGAGTCTTGCCAGTGCCGGGAGGGCCGTACAACAGTACTCCCTTCGGTGGGTGGATGCCGAGATTCACAAACTTCTCCTTGTGTGTCATTGGCAGTACAACAGCTTCAATGAGTTCCTAAAATATGTATTATAATTTTTTTTAATAAAAATTGCTTACATATTTGGGTTCTCAATTTATTACATAGACAATTAAACAAAGGTGGTCTTAAATTATGTTTGTGAAGAAATCATATTTCCTAGTGTTTCAAAAGGTTTTTCCCACATACATCATTTATGTTCCTGCTAGTATCTAAAATAACATACTGACCATGTAGTAACAATGTAATCATATAAAGTTACAAAATAACATACTTGAATTTGTTTGTCTAAACCACCAATATCAGAATACTGTTCTGTTGGCCTCTCATCAACTTCCATAGCTTTAACTCTAGCATCATATTCGGCAGGCAAAGTCTCCAATATTAAGTAGGAATCCTTGTTCACTCCCACTAGGTCACCAGGCTTTAACTTCTCAGCGTCAACTAAGCCGATGACGGGTAAAAAATATGTTTGGCGAGTGGAAGTTTTGATGACGGCACACTTGCCCTTACGCTGCGAATCAAGATCGACCACGGCACCATCTTCCTCCTCTTCTTGAGGGTCAACATCCAAGAGCTCGATAACGTTTGAAACTAAGTATGGCAGGGTCTTGTTAACTTTAATTTTTTCAGTGTTTTCTTTGATTTTCTCGTTTTGTGCCTGTAGTTCGTGAGAAATCCTCATCACCTCACTTTTCATTATCTTTATTTCATTGTCCAGAAGTCTGGTGCGGCTGATGATTTCATCTGTGGGCATACGAAGTACTTCTTCGCTGAGAGCTTCCTCTCCATCCTCCCAAATTGATTTATCTTCAAGTGTAGTAGTAGCCATACTTGCTGAATTTGATGCCAATCACACAGAAAGCAATTTCCTTAGCTAAAATAAATAAAATTATTTTACAACAATCACAAATAGGAAAACTGATTGTCATTCACCGACAATTTTAGGGTTAACATAATTTCATATAAGATTCTACCTTTTATTATCTTTTAATATTTTTTAGTATTACGCGTAAATAGTTGAATTAATTTCTAGGAAGTAAATAAGATATGTAATATAAATACATTGATTGACATAAAGTGGAAAACCATAAATTAATTTTCTCAAGGTGAAATATTGTGGAACGTAGTTGTGGTGGTCGCAATTTTTTTCTTTTCTACCATTGTTAACGAACGTAATATTATGGCAAAATAAAGTTATAGCTGCGTTCCGAAAAATACAATGTTGCCATAATGAAGTTACAACTACGCAAAGCTAAAGAAGGATGGTAAATAGCAGACTTTATATTTTGTCACGGCGGCGGGGCTTGTCAATATAAAAAAGAAAGAATTTGTCTGTGGCTTTGTTGTGGTGTTTGCGCTGGATAAGTTTTTTGCACAGAATTTCGCAAATAAAACTAAATATTTTTATAGGAATTGTTAATTGGAATTATTAGAAAAACCTCCAATAACTTTTGGCTTCATCAGCTATGGCATTCTCTACATTTCTGCGGTCTTCAGGTATACATATATTGTGTACAATATAATTTTACATTACATAACAATTAATAATAGCCTTACTATTTGTTTAGATTTTAATAATATATCAAAAGTACATTTATTTTGGTACTACCCTTCTAGAATATTATTGACTAGGCTATTAAATATCAATTCTGCATAATTTGTGGTTTCAGTGTTCCAGACAAATTCATAACCTGTACAAATGCCTTTTGTAGTATCCACATTACAATGATGTTATTGTTATTCCATCATTATTTGTATTTCAGTCTGTACAAATGCCTTGCTAAGCCAGCAAGTGATGAGGTTTGCAACACAGACTGCACTGAAGAAACCTTCTCTTGCAAGCTTATCAATCATTAGTCAAAAGCTTCAACATAGTCAAAATAAACCAATTTATGATGCTGTAAGTACCTTTATTTTCTTGATATTTCATTCATATATGTATACATGGCTGTGTTCCGTTAGCCATAGACACTGGATCACAATAGAGATCCTACTGGCACATTTAACATAGTGTAGCCAGATGTAACACTATACATACTTTCATCAGCATAAATTAATTTTATACAATGTTCTATATTTACATTACTACTAAGCAATTTTCTAACCAATAATTTTGTGTAAGGATGAGTTGGATTGAGTCAAATTTAAGTAGACATGTGATACTGAGTGAGGTATTCCTTCATGTCTTAACTACTAATTCACACCTGCAACTTTCTGAGCTTACCTTTGATTAAACTGATGTAAAACCAAGAGTGCCAACTTTCCCCAAAATGTGTTAGGTACTTATTGTTTGAAAGGTAACATCCAAATACATTCCTTCATTCAAATACCTAAGTAAATAACATTGTATAAACACAGTAGAGGAGATAAATTAAATATAACGTTATATGGCATCAAATTTAAAAATGTTTTTAAAAAATTGGCAAATTGAAAAGTGTTTTACAATTTAGATGAATTTTGTTATTGTAAAACTAAATTATTGTAAGCATGTAATAGTTTTAGTGAATGCATGTACCTAGAGCATGCAAATAACCATTGTACGTCCGGAAAGGGCAAACTTGTTTCTTAAATAACTTTATATCCTATCAACTTATTTACACAGTTATAACAATTATCTCATCTTCTTTTTCCTTAGGTGCGCAGTTTGAAGACATCCGCTGCACAGATGTCAGTACATGGTCTAGAAAAACCTCATGATCACTCCAAGCTGTGGGTGATAGAGAAGGCAACATCTGCCCTCCTTGTCCCTCTCATACCGGCGGCACTCCTTGTGCCCAATCAGATCCTTGATGCCCTGCTCGCTATTCTCATTACAGCCCATAGCTTTTGGTAAGTCACACTGCAACTCTTTTTAATATTAATTTTATTCAGGTACATTCTAATGATCGTATAATGTAAAGTTTATTGCTGTTAAAGTAGGCAGACACAGAAATAATATATCTAAATTTAAGTATTATTATTTTGCACATAATTAGTAAAGAAACAATAGTTTATTTTACTATTCGTTAAATATTCATACAATACACTCAATACCTACTTTTATTAGCTTTCAATAAAATATTGAAGGAAACAGTAATTACATCACTAAGGTGGTATAAATTGAAATTATTAACATCACAAGTTGGTGTGTACAATTTTCTATTTTTGGGTGGTTGCAGTGATTACTCCGTCACTTGTACCTGGCACCTATCCTACTACATCTTCCACATCCATCAACATAAATGTCCTCATCATTGGTCAATGGCGAAAGCGTCGCGTTCCCTTGCTCCTAACCTTACCATGTTAATCCTACCCAATCTCCTTCCCAGGGGTCTAGAAGCGTGCGTGCTGGAATACGGTCGAGTAGTGGTCGTGGGAACCCTGGTACCCAAACTGGCAATGCTTGTAGTGTATCTGCTAACTGCCATCATGCTGGGGGGTCTGTTCTACCTTATATTCAACGACATGGGGCTGGCTCGAGCGTTTTGGAAGATCTGGTGCAGTTTCGGCGTCGGGAATTCCTCCGGAGGATCTGGTGGCGGTGGTCGTGACCAGGTTAAATGCTTGCTGTATCTTGCTAGGGAAACCGTCGGGAATCGTAATGTTCCATGATCGGTTAGATTTGGAGATTTATCCGCTCTTATTTCAAAGAGATTCTATTACGTACAAGCATGGTGTCAATGAAACTTTAGACGCCCAACTGAAATAGGTTTTCTAAAGTTTGTTGTATTACATGGAATAGACTTTACCACTTAAAAATCACGAGAAATTCACACTATCTATTATGTAACAAAAAATAATAATTAAATAACTAAAATAGCAAAAATGTGTAGAAAATATTGCTATTCAAAACATAATATAATAGTTACTAATTTTAAGTCTAATTTGCAACTGTTATAAAATTTCAGGAATGCAAAAAGAAAAATTAACAATCGGCAATATAACAAACACCACACTGTAAGCTTTTGTAAGGTTTTTATCTTAGTATTTAGAATACCTATGTTTTATAGTGTAGTGTGGGGCATAAGTGTTTAGGGCTATGTATGATCGTTCCTAGATGAATTAAAGACAAAGAGGTTCTAGATTAATTCATCGCTAAGGTTCCTAGAAAAAGCGCTCGCTTTGGTAAGCATTATAGCTCTGTCCATGAACGTATAAAGAATAACGGACAGAGTGTTGTCACTACATGGAGTGAAGCGTTCATAGTAAGCTCGGTAACATAGTAGGGATGTGTATTGACGCGTTATCCACCCACACATGCAAACCAGAGTAAGCTCGGCGCGTACCAGAAAATCCGCACACATACACAACGCGCCGCCATTACGGTGCTTCAACCTGTTCAGTGACAGCATAACGTCCATTGTTCTTTATATGTTCATGGCTCTGTCGTATAATGTTACCAAAATTTTTCAGCTGGTGGATTTGTCATTTCCATACATTATTTCATTTTCGTGCTGTGAGTTAAAATTTTATTATCACCTCTAACTTTTTATTAGATCTGTAAATAAGTATTAGGGTCGATTCCGGCAGTCACACTAAAACCTAAACCTAATCTTAGTCAGGTCTATCTCTCTGCATTCTTAACATAAATGGCTGAGAGAGAAAAGGACAGGTAGTACTAATTTTACGTTTAGGTTTAAGTGTGACTGCCGGAATCAACCATATTGAGTGTATTGTATACAATTGAGCCGCTGGTTTACCTCACAAACCACATTCAGTTCGGTTTCCAAAATTAAGTAACGTAATTCGAATTGTAGACTATGTTCCATGCTGCCTTTCCCCCAGACCGATATGTGCTATGTATGTATGCTTTTGATACCTGCCAATCAAATTTACATCGTCAATCTATAAATATACAGGTGTTTTTTCGTGGCCACCCTTAATGAAGGGTACGTACTCTATACATCAAATAAAGTAAGTTTATGCCAAAAAAAATGCTGGGAAACTATGTAAATTAAAAAATCAATTTCTTGATCCGGCGAAATTTATACTGTCCAGTGTTTACGCTAGTTTTATCATAGACAGATAGTAATTATTTCTCGTGAAAAAATCTTGATACGCGTGTCTATGTGCATTTATGCAGAAAAACGCAGTCTATTTACTCAACTTTGTACTCTAATATCTTGGGAACCAGACACTTCCCAGGTATGCTTCCATGGAGAAAAATGATCGTGATGATGAGGAGATTCCGTAGTTTTCGGGAACGTTGACGACCAAAAATCATCCTGTATACATAAATATAAAGTCACTCCCATTATACCCAGTTGGGCAGTAGTGTGCAAATCACGCCCACCCATTTGTCAATCAATATTGATTGGTGCATATCAAACGGATCCAAGCATAGCATCATCGGTAGAAAGACAGTTAAGACTGTCTGAATATGTATAGTTAGTATGAAAATGCTATAAGTAGCGTTTTTATTATTTTTCCAGGGGTCTTGAAGCAATAGCAGTGGACTACGCGCGCCCCGCTGTCGTCGGTCCGCTGTTCGCTAAGTTAGCGATCGCGTTCGTGTACATCCTGTGTATTGCGACGCTGGGCGGTCTCTTCTACATCATCACCCACGACATCGGTATTGCCAACTCTGTTCGACAGCTGTGGTCTATTAAATCTAACAAGGCTTAAATTATTGATTTGGACGATACAAGTTTGTCGACAAAAGTGCCTAAATATTTTGTTATTCTTCACATGTCATTTTTCTTAGTTGGTCTAAAAGTCTAAATTAGATTACGGGTGTTAGAATGTACACTAAAAACAAGACTAAATTAAACATCTTGTTATGTAGAGTAGATCTATGACTCGAAGCATTTCTGAAAGCGACAATAATTTGTCATATATTTTATGTCCTTTTCTTTACGAATTCGTGACGCAAGTGCTATGTGTTTGATCCGTAGACGCGACGATGCTCTTTTGAGATAAGTAACACTCAATATTTATTTATTCAAACTTGTATTGTCCTCATCTACTTGCTTTAAGCATTACTAGATCAGATTTTTGTTTGCGATAAAAAAAAATTATGTACTTACCTACTTTAGTTATTTATTTTTGTAAGTTTTTAACTAAATTGTACTTTTAAGTATTTATTTCAATGTGCGCAGGTTACGCTCAAGCATGCTTTATTTTACAATAATTGAATTAGGCTTTGTACTTTAATAAAAAATTTGGTGCTAGTAAACAATTATATTTATTATAAAATATTAATAAGAAAATGAAAAAAAAAAAAAAAAAAACAACCGAGTGAGATTTGAACTCACAATGATGTTTATCTTATGATGTGGTAAAAATTCTGGTTCTTCTGCATGAGATAGATACAGAGTTTTTCTATTTCCACTTATTTTTAATTTGATATTAGGTATTTTACCTATCTATTAATATTTATATTTCCTGTTTATGCATGCAAATGGAAAAACCATATTTATTTATTAGCTATTGCTATTCTGATACGTGATTGGACAATTTTATTGCAAACAAAAATCTGGTTATTCGTGACAATACCAAGTAACGGGCAAAATATTTGTTTTTTTTATTATTTATTTATTAATTACAAAAGTATTAAAATTCTGATTACAAACCAATAGTGATTTGTTTCGAGTTCTAGTGCGGTGATAATTAATAACGTTCATGATGTTACCTAATTTATTTTAGAATAAATGATGTACAAATATTATGATGATTTTTTTATTTCAAAACCCCTTTGACCGAATGACTAGACTATATTGTGGTCGTGAGAGAGACTACAGATAACGCTCTCTATGGCGTCAAAATTAGTCGACTGTGTCATTCTAGAGGTCTATGTTGCAGAGTATTGTAATAAACCATTGGCAGTAGTTAGCCGGTAAAGGTGAAATATAGAAAGAAAATAGAAAAAGTTGTAGTGAGATATGTGTGGAAAGGGGTACCTATGTATGAAGTACCTATCATTGTTAGTTATTGTAGCAATAATCGAAATAAACAGATGTTTTCAAAATACTTACTCGTATGTATTCAACAATTAGATTTTAGTACATTTTATTTTTGTGCAATTTACTAACTTAAGTTTTAAAGACTATTTTATTTTGAACCCTGTAAAATGTTTGACATTCAAAGTACTTACTCAAAATATATATTTTGAGGGATAGATATTTAATTTATAACAAGTTAGGTATGTACTTTAATATATTATTGCACAAAATAGGCTAATTAGTAAAATTTCTAAATTTTATGAAATAAAATAATACCTGAAATAACATTCTAATAATATAGCAAAAAAATCTTAATAATATTTATATATGTAAGAACAATAATTTATATTTTACCTACATTATTTTTTAACAGAAAATAATTATCTAAGAAACGAAACAACACACATAATGAACAACACACATAATGAAGTCTACAATTCTAAAAACACAACAATAATGTTTATAAAACATTACACAGTTTATTGGAAGAAATCTCTTTAAGAGATATGTTCGTAATTTTACGTTATTTATTATATTCTGTAATAAATGTACGTATTTTGGTGTACAATATATAATTTAGTATCTATACTATAATATGTACGTCATTAGCCTAATTTTATACAGGCTGTTTGTGACAACCAGGCAAATATTGATACCATGACTTCAGACCATGATTCTGAGGCGAAAAACACTGAAAATTTTCTCAGGAAAATTCCTAAATTTCACGAATTTTTTTTCGTATTTTCAGGGAAAAACATAGTTTAGTTCGTTTAATTAACCCTTAGGATAATGACTTAAAAACAAAATTTTAACCTATGGATGATTTAAAAAAATATATGAAAATACTGATCAACCCAATGGAGAGTCACAAGTGATCCAAAAAAAGTAATGTATCACACAAAAACCAATAAGCCCATTGAACTAGTCACAGGATCGCCCGATACAATTAGCGCGGAAAGCAAACATTGCGGATAATCAAATTAAAAATGCATTTCCTGCGAGTAATAACACCGTCGTATAACTTAAAACAATGTTTCTTGTTCAGTATTTGCCTGGTTGTCACACACACCCTGTATACTATAATATGTACGTCATTAGCCTAATTTTATATAACATGTCAAGGCAATAACTGAGACAGCAGTTGAATCGAAAGGTTAACATAGACCCCAAGTAATATAAAGGCTCTGTCAAACCTTAATGTTGGTTTGCCATAAGGAAGAACTGACTTTAGCAGTTCTCCTGGGTTTCGTCTTTAGGCGACCATAACTGTTCACGTTGGTGGCTATTAAGCCCCAAAACGCCGACTTATGCTTGACAGACCGTAACAAATCGCACCTTGGGGTGGGGACAATTGAAATTTTTGCGAATCATTTGTTTTTCTGTTTTGTTTTGTCTTATTTAAATTCACATCCATTTCATGTTTGGTAGCGGTTTCAGTTTGGGGTGTGAACGTAGAAAGTAACATAAAAAAAATATGACAATCGACGAAATAATGAATTATAAAATTATTAATAAAGAAATGGAAAAAAATATTAATAAAGAAATGGAAAAAATTCTTCACTCGAGTGGGAATCGAACCCACGACCTCTGCATTCCGTGCAAAATAATGAATGTTAATGCTTTCATGTCGAATACATGACTTATTTTTTTATTTTATAAATAGAGGATCATACTGTCTTGCTCGCGCTATACACATGTTGCTTAGTGTAGACAGAGAGATGCAAATTTAAATGGCTTCATAATATCATCATAGTACGTATGGAGGTAACCAGAACTGCAGGATCATGAAGGAGATCCTAGAGTCACGTTTAGCATAGTATAATGGTGTAACTGTAGATTAATATAAAAATGAATCGCTAAATGTGTGGTAAGCGCGAATCTCGAGAACGGCTGAACCGATTTCGCTAATTCTTTTTTTAGCGTATTCCTTAAAGTTCAGGGATGGCAGGTTTTAATATCGGTTCTTTTTTAAATAGTACTTAACTTTGTATGTTAGCAAATTAATAAATTGTGGAAATCCGTAGAGTGGGACCCTGGTGATCTGTAAGACAGGTTTTTACCTAGTTCAGACACCAGTCTCTCACAACCAGACTGCATTGTTTAACGCTAAATAAGCTAAGTTAATTACAGAAGTGTGAAATTATGTAATTGACTATTACATGTAAGTCTTTGTGAGAGAGAAATAAATTACTTACTTACTATGGTTCTAACCGAGAGAAAAATAATAAAAAAAATGCCTGAATATGTCTAAAACATTCCTTTTCTACATTCCCATACAAACGATTTGTTCAAAATTTTAAAGTCCGGGAAGGCAAAACAATTGGTTGACGTTAGTTCAAATGCGTGGGACAGGACAACGTCTGTCAGGTCCGCTAGTATTTTATAAAATTTACCTACCTAAAAGTACCTAACATGATTATGTCTCTACATGTTCTTTGTGGAATATATTCAAAGCCTCCCACTGTTTGGTGTGCAGTAATATATGAGGTCGTTTCGACCTCATGTAGTCGACCGCTTCGTTGGGGCTCCACCCGTGTTTCTGAAAAAATGTTTTTTGTTGGTAAGCCTATTTAAATTTGTTAGGAGCGTCTATCTATCGATTGATAGATATTTACAGCCTTCTGCACCTACTCCTGAGTAAAAGGCCTTCTCTTCACTACGCCACATGATATTTAGAACTCTCTTGCACGACAGAAGGCTGCCTGTGCACCAGAGATGTGCTACATTATGTTGTTATGGATGTGATATCCACTATCGACCAATCATATTCATTGGTTTATGATATCAATGAATTTGGTGGATATAAGACACATCCTTAGCAACATAGCATAATGAAAAGGCAACCTAATACATACATATGCAGATCTTTTTAAAAATTATATCACAAGAGCTTGTCCCCAAGACAGAACGATGCCCGACTAAGAAACCAAGGGTTATTACCAAATGGTTATTTCCGGCGGCTGACAATATAACATAAACACAAGTGTTGGATGGACGGTGTGAGAGAGGATATGCTTGTACTGGGAGTAATAAGGTGAGGGATGATAGGACCAATGAAAGAAGAGTAATCACTAAATATTGAATTGTATCAGGCGTCACTATTCGGAAGTTCAAAGTAATCACTGGCTCCAAGTGAATGGGAATGGGGCAAAAACGAACCACTCAACAGTCTGACGCTATCATCACGCTTGGGGTAAGCATGAACCTTTTAACGCGACGTAACGCTAGCGACTCGCAAGCAAAATCTATGAGATATGACAGTTGGACGATAACGTTACAGATTATTGAGAGGTTCGTGCATGCTCCAACCTACGTAAGTCGATAGCGTTACGGCGCGTAAAAGGTTCATGCCATTGCATAATAAGTTTCGGAGGCGTTCGTTATTCTATGGTTCATGACCTACAGGGCAGGAAGGTACACTCACCAGCATAAGGTAGCATCCGACCAGCGTGGCGCTCCTCGTGCGGCCTGCCTTGCAGTGCACGTACACGGAGCCCGAGTTCACTTGGGGGGGCGGCGTCGGGACTCCCACTAGCTTCTTACCAGCGGGGAGGAACCTGGACAGTGAGATATACAAACTAATAGGTAGAGAGTTTGCATGATCCGTTTTCACGTTAATAAGATTTTTGATAAGTAAAAATCCACAAATTCACTAAGGTTGCTTCTTATTACTCTTAGAAAGTAAAGTCAACATGAAGATGGAGAGTGAGTTTGAGGAAGTATTTTTTCGCGACAACATTAGGCATATAGTTTGTCACATTTTAATATGCTGTTAATCTCGATATGTTGCAGAGAACTTATTATATGACCTGCTGCTTAAGCTAGTCAAGTCAAGGAGTCTGATAAACAGCGACTAACTGAGACGAGAAGTCTCCAGGGGTACTCCGAAAACACAGATTAGAACATGAAAAGATGCTTCACGGTCCAGCAGTTGAAGGACCTAAAGCTAACGATTATGGAGCAGAGAAACGAAGCAGCAGCGTGTGTGGCTACATAAGACTTTAATTAGTATTTACCTACCTATTGATAAACGTGACTCCCTCGTACAGTTTCTGTTGGTCTGGAGTCTCGAAGATGTCTGTAGTGGCCAGCTGGATGAACTGTACATTGTGGTCTTGCCATCTCTGGAACAATAGAGATTTTAGTTCAGACTAGCGAACACCCGCGACTTCGTCCGCGTGATCTGAATAGCATATTCTCATGTACGAGTATAAGCTATATGACTGCCAAATAAAAACATACATATATCTACCTATATTATAGACATGTACGGTAGTTTTTGCGTGTACGAGTAAGAAAAACAAACATCTTTCCCATTAAAATACATATATATATATATATATATAATCACGCTTTTATCCCTTACGGGGTAGGCAGAGCACCAAGGGCCGATAGAACCACATGGTGCCACTTCTGACCAATTTTGAGGGTATAGTTGAGATGTACAAGTTCGGTTAGTAGTGACAGGTGGTCAGCCCATCGCCTACAAAACACCAAGACCCTCTTGTCCCTCTACTGACTTGTACAGTATGCCCGGGAAGAGAAGCAGCTGTAGTATTATAGGTTTTTTTTTCACTCCCAGAGCAGCATAGAAGAATTACATAAAAACATACATAATATACATACACAGAGGTATTCCCAAATGTGATAGCCAGAGCCAGAAGTGTATGCTCGTACAGATAAATTTAGGTTATTATTTATTTAATACAGTAGGATGTAGTACCTATATTATGACGACAACTGTCTTTGGTATTCATATTAGAGAGCTTTAAATATATGCAGGGCCGGCCCGCCCATACGACGAACGGAGCAGTCGCTCCAGGCGCCAAAAATGGTAAAGATATAGGCATATATTATTAGGAGCAAACGAGAGAGACGCCATAATTGGATCTCGCTCCATTCTAAAATTTACTTCGGGCCGGCGTTGAATATATGTACCTAGTTCATCATCATCATTAGCCTATTGCAGTCCACTGCTGGACGTAGGCCTCCCCCAGAGCACGCCAGAAGACTGCCATGGGGAGTATTTGCCCAGTCACCGCGCTGGGTAGACGGGTTGGTGACCGCAGTTTGTATTTTAGACTATGTTGTCAGCACGGGAGGCGCTGCTGCCCACCTCCCGGAAACCCTTAATCGCCTCGTACGATACCCACGGGCAGACATGGGGTGGTACGAATTCTACTCTGCGGGCACCACGCGGCCAAATGTACCTAGTTACTTCCTGTTATCTTTTTTCATTTAACTTTGTTATGTTAATTAAATAGATGGTTATCTCTATCTGTAGTCGTCACATAGTACAATATGCTTAGGTACATATGTTTTAAAGTGGTTCATTTGAATTGCTTATAAAGGTACATACATGTATATGTTAAACATGTTGCTTGACAAAAAAAAATGCATGCAACTTAACATAACAATGAAAATACTCAAAATCAGATATTTTTTATCTTTGTTTAAAATCATATTAAAGGAAATGAAGACTTTATTATTTTCACAATATGGTTGGTTATAAGTTAGGTTAGTTAGGCAATATAAGATATCAACATAGCCTATAATGAAACTGTAAATTTGCAGTTACAATATAAAAGGTTTGACCTCATATCTCAGGTCAAGGTTGAGGCCAAACATGCATTGGAAGCAGTGGCTACTAGGGTCAACCAAGTATAACTAATAATAAAAATAACTTACTGTCAGTTAATACAATAGTACTAAAAGTGCATTTCTTAATTGTCTGCACCCATATGATGAATTTGGTGAGAGTGAGATGTCTCACTTTTAAACGTCAAATTCACAGAGCTCAGTAATAACTAGACAAGGCAAGTGTTTCTACTTGGTGTGTAAAAAGGGATTGCAAACCATTTCTATCAGCCCTAATTCATTCAATATTGGCTCGAGAATTAGTGTCTTTCTAATTCTTAAGTCTATTTTTTACATGCAAAGTACATACACTTAGTTTGTCTAGTTATTAATAGCTCTGTTGATTGTTTTTGATTGATTGTTTTTAAAGTAAACTAGTTAATCATATCTAGTAGCATTAAAATCATTATAATTGCATTATTACAATAAAACTAAACAGAAATATACTAATGTTATTAAGTTAGAGGAAGGTGGGACCCAGAATGCTGGCAGCATTGCCATGCTGTATATATAGCAAAAGTGATTTCCTGGGCTAGGTAGTTGCCAGCTTCTTTGTCACATAGAGATCCTTACTTTTACTTGTACATTTAAGTGTGGAGGTCAGGATCGACCACATTGCCTTCTAAAAAGAATTAATTTACTTACATTGGCATCATTTGAGAAGATCTTCAGCTCATATGTCTCATTCATGGACACTACACCTTTTAGGTCCTCTTCTTCTTTTAACTGGAATTTTTAAAACAAAATTTATATGTTTATAGTTTAAGTTGTCTGTATGGGCATGGTCTTCAATAAAAACTTTAAGTTATGATGGATTTCATAACATTTTATCTGATGTAATTTTTGTTTGTTTTTCACACGATTCATTTTTAAAATCAAGTTCATAATTTCATATTTATTTATACATACAAAAATGCTTAATTATAAAGTGCTTTCTACCAAATGACTGACTGATAGATGGACTCATCATGGTTTATTTACAACTGGTTTTAGAGACCAGATATAAACCATCCTTAATAATAAATAACTTATAAAATTATTAATAAAGAAATGGAAAAAATTCCTCACCCGGGTGGGAAATATAAATAACTGCCTAATAGCTCTTATAATATGGAGTAAATAAGAGAAAAAATAAATAAATAAGGATGTTTAACTAGCTGTGTTAAAAGGTGAAAATTATTACAGGTGCTTCAGTCCAGCAAAAGAACGTGAGAGCACATTCATGTCATATAGCAATACTTTCAAATTAAATTACATTAAGGGTGATTTTGATTCATAAAATTAGTAGGTAAGGTAGGTTAAGTGTTACAAATAGGTTAGGTACCTGTTTCGCCATTCCTTGAAATGGAAGTGCTCCCAGGATAACTGTGTCATCTATCCGGTCGTACCACCGTCTACTGGTCACCTTTTCCATGAGGACATTGTATAAAAGTGTAGGGTAAAATGAAACCCTGGCCAACATAGCAGTTCCCTATAAAGTACAGTTATATTTTAGTAAAGCGCACCAAACCGGCACTAAGGCATAGCACAAATTAAGTGATGACGACGGACCCTACCATGGTGAAAGCTAGAAGTCGTGGTGGGGATTTGTTGAATTAATTTCAAGTTTTGTTCATCGAACGAAACTCTCGAGGTACTGCAAACTGAATCTGTCAAATTGACATTGACAGCAGGAAGGCCAGCTGTTAGTTTGTGTTACCAGTAATAGAAAATAATTCTAGGCATTCACTACACTTCTAAACGTTAGGATGCGTTCATGTTTTTATTCAAATTCTGAGTCAGAAAATACCAAATTCCTGGTCAGAACGATATAAAATCGTTTATGGTTATGAAAGTAAAATAAAACACGTTATGTATGTACACGTATTTAGATGCAGTTGTTATAAATTTATTCGGCTTCAAATTAATGTAGTTTATAAAATATAAAATAGTGACACGCAAATTCGCATTCGTCCAGACTATACAAGGTGATTTTTGGTCGTCAACGTTCCCGAAAACTACGGAATCTCCTCATCATCACGATCATTTTTCTCCATGGAAGCATACCTGGGAAGTGTCTGGTTTCCAAAATATTAGGGTCCAAAGTTGAATAAATAGACTGCGTTTTTCTGCATAAATGCACATAGACGCGCGTAGCAGGATTTTTTCACGAAAAATAATTAATATCTGTCTATAAAAAAACTAACATAAACACTAGACACTATAAATTTCGCACGATCAAGGAATTTAAAATAAAAAAATCCCAGCATTTTTTTTGGCATAAACTTACTTTATTTCATGTATAGAATACGTACCCTTCGTTAAAGGTGGCCACAAAAAAACACCCTGTAGATTCGATTGTCGTTGCTCGTTGCCGCCGCAGCCCGACCAGATGAACGGCATGAATTTTCTTGAGCTCATATTAAAATTGGTTAAAATAGTAGCTGGAAATAGAAATCCCATTCATATAATTATGCTGTGAGCGTCACAATTCGTTCAGCTTATGATACGATTCTGAAAATGAAATTCAATTCGGTAGTGTATTAGCATATAGAATAGTTGTAGGCGTTTAGCGGCAATTAGAAGCGTGATTATGGCGTGAAAAACCGTATTGGATGGAACTATACCTACTAACTTTATGGTTGGAATCATAGATAACAGAAACACAGGAGATGGGCCGCTAAGCGCACTTAGTTTGAGTTCTGATGTAAGCGGCTATAAGCCACACTTACATTGACATCTAAATAATAACACAAATTACACCCAACATTGATAAATCTCTGACACTCACACATTTAAGGCGGTACTCTCATTGGCGCGCACACATTGCTATCTACTGTGTAAGTACGCGCCTCAGTATAGCAAATACATTCAACAAATTTCACACGTACGCTAGTGATTGACTGTCGATAAATTTGTTATCGACACAGAGATCTATAGAGTGGCCGTGGGGGCGTGGGCGGTGTAATTGAACTATGAACAAAATAGGCAAACATCGCGAAAACGCAATCAGTCGGGACTTGATTGCCTAACGCGTCACACGGGAGTGTTTTTTTATAATGCCTGCTTATTCAGTGGTTGTGTGCAAGAATCGAAGTGACCATAAACTTGAAGGGGTCACTTTTCATAGGTAAGTACAATAACAATTTTGTTTTCTAGCATTTATACCCAAATTTCATTTTATTTCGTTAAAATAATTTTCACTGAGTGACATATGTAACCTAACGATTGAACCTAATACATTGCTCGCTAAGTGTAGCGTGCCTGGTGTTGAAATCAGTTTGATAAGAAACACAAAAATAAAGAAAGTTGACTTTGCACACATCTACATTAATTTAGGTACTTTGTTACACTAATAATAATAAGTAATTCACCATTGTTTTACATAAACATAATATTTTTTAAACTCTCAAAATTATCTACTTAACATTAGTTATTACTCGTAGGTACTATTCGCGGCAACGTGACGTATCGACAACAAGAAATGACAGGTACAACTCTATGTCAAAGCGCTTAGCAGCGGCCGTGCGCGGGAGCGGCCGATTCAATATGCGCAATTATCATCACTCGGTCAAACTGATTTCAACACCAGGCACGCTACACTTAGCGAGCAATGTATTAGGTTCAATCGTTAGGTTACATATGTCACTCAGTGAAAATTATTTTAACGAAATAAAATGAAATTTGGGTATAAATGCTAGAAAACAAAATTGTTATTGTACTTACCTATGAAAAGTGACCCCATCAAGTTTATGGTCACTTCGATTCTTGCACACAACCACTGAACAAGCAGGCATTATAAAAAAACACTCCCGTGTGACGCGTTAGGCAATCAAGTCCCGACTGATTGCGTTTTCGCGATGTTTGCCTATTTTGTTCATAGTTCAATTACACCGCCCACGCCCCCACGGCCACTCTATAGATCTCTGTGGTTGGAATGGTGTTATAGTAACGTAAGTGTTACATTTCGAACTACAATATGTAAAATTAGGTTTATTACCTGAATAGGTATGCACTTTGGGGGTCCAGCCCATCCAGTGGAGGTCACAAGTTCTCATACTACCTATTAAAGAGAGTTTTGTGTTATAGTTGTTTCTACACGTTAACACAAGTAATAAGTGAAATTGTATTAGGCGTTACAATTCGGAAGTTCAAACATTCACTATGGGTGCGCCCACCACCGGGCCCTACACCCTCCACTGACCCTCGGATCTGATAACTCATAATTGCGACAACAGGCACTTGCACTAACTACAATCGCCACGAGAAACCAGACCCGAGCACCTAGCATGCAAGACAATACATTGCACTATTCCGAAATCAAAAACTAGATAAATAATCTACATATGTTTCGCCAACAACTGTGGCATCCTTAGGATTATAGAAATTAGTAAATTAGTAAACCACTAATTATTATGAAACTATAATTAATGAAATAATTATTATGTTGGGTTTTAGAGTTTCATAATAATTAGTGGTTTACTAATTTACTAATTTCTATAATCCTAAGGATGCCACAGTTGTTGGCGAAACATATGTAGATTATTTATCTAGTTTTTGATTTCGGAATAGTGCAATGTATTGTCTTGCATGCTAGGTGCTCGGGTCTAGTTTCTCGTGGCGATTGTAGTTAGTGCAAGTGCCTGTTTTCGCAGTTATGAGTTATCAGATCCGAGGGTCAGTGGAGGGTGTAGGGCTTGGTGGTGGGCGCACCCATAGTGAACAAGTAATAAGTTTTTCCAACTACCTTTGTTACATTCCATTTCTATTCTGGCATTTTCGTGCAGTTATCAGACGCTATGTGTTTACAACATAAACATCAGACTGATGGTTTTGTGATGAACACCAGATATGATGTGGTCGTAGGTAAGTGCCTTGTGGTATTGGTAGAGTAAATTAGCACCACCCCTTGTTTGTCCGTGGTTATAGTAAGAGGCGATTAAGGGTTTCCGGAAGGTGAAGGTTGAAAATGTAGTCCTAAAATCACACTGCAGTCTTCAACCCGCCGGCGACAACACAGTGCGACTGGGTGACTTTGGGCAAAAGCCCCCGTATGGCGTGCCTTGGGGGAGGCCTGCGTCCAACAGAGTAAGTACTGTACTATAATACATAATGCTTATGTATGTGATGTTACGTAGGTAAGTAGACTAAAAATATAGTAAACTAAAAAAAAAACATGGCTCCATAATGAAATACTTAATAGTCGTATTAAAAAGTGCACCTTGATGCTTTGAAAGTGCAAGATGCTTAGGAAGATATTCGGAAACGATTACTTAGGTAGGTAGGTACTTAATTACTTAGTAGATAATTAAATAATATATACGGTATGTATGTGAATATGCTTACTTATGATATCTACCAGTGCAAGAGCCAGCATCTTTGGTAGCTCGCAGGAACTGGATGCTTCAGCTGAAAAAGAAAAGGTTATTTTTAATGAGCTTTGTAGTCGATGATTCTATGTAAGTATAATATCTATAAGTATAATTTATATTATACACCTTTTATACAATGTATGTACCTACCTATGTCTGTTTAGGTCTACAAACTTCTTCCAGACAATCCCCTTATTTACCAACATCCCAAGATACTTAGGTACCACCCGTTTACTTTCCCCTATAGTTATTCTTCTAAATGCGTTTACTTTATTGTTTGCTTACTATAATGCTTTAGGCACATAGAGAGCACTTTTTTTAAAAATTTAACCCGAAGCAAAGGCAAGGGAAACTATGTCTATTCTATACAGTCATTGCCTTTACCGCCCTATTAAGCGCAAAAGCGGTATCTCAAAAAAATACGTAAATTTGATTTTTATGGCATCGGATAGCTTAGAAAAATACCCGTCTATTGAACTAAGCCTTATTGCGGTATGTTACTTAAAAGGTGTAAAAAAACGTTTAGAAAGTTTTCTCTATCTCAGTTTTACCTTAAATTTCTAAGGATTTCAATACCGCTATCTCTTAAAAACAGGAGTTACTACTACTAAAATAGTAGAATGATTTTTGAATTGGTCATGAAAGGAATCGTTGGGTAAAACATCTAAAACTAGTGTCAAATTATCTGTTACGACAATTTACATGCGCCCATGAAGGAATCATTTTAGGCACTTACTTTTTTTTATTTATTAAAACAATGTTGCTACTTACCATAACATAGTGTTGCCAGAGCGACGGTTAATAAGAGATTCAAAACTAATTTATTCGCCATTTCGTCCACTGTTCCGGCAGGGGTTCCCAAACTTATTTCGTCAACTGCCTACTTTGAAAATAAATTATTTTTTAGCGCCCCCATTTTTTCACCTACTTACTTAAAAACTACTATAACTCCCAAGCCTCTACACTACGCCCCAATTTTTTTCTGGGTCTCTTACCGCCCCCCTTTAGGCCTGCAGCGCCCATAAGGGGGCGTTATCGCCCACTTTGGGAAAGGCTGGTCTAGGGCAACAAGATACTAGGCCTTACTAGGTCAAGTAAGTCTATATTTATAAGTCTCTAATATCTTCTTACCACCCAGCATATCAAAAATCCATTAATCGCACATTTATAAATTGTTAAAGTAATATGTACCTACGTAATTTGCTTTCATTTTATTAATCAATCCAAATAGTCTTTGGGCACAGAAGGATTAAATTGTTATGGTATGAGTAAGGTTTACATTTAGTTTAAGAGTTTAAAATTCTCCACTCTAAATAAAAAGGTTCGAATAAGATAAATTTGAAAACCGCTGGTCCATCGAGCCGGATTTTGTTATGATGTAACATTTCTGTTGTGATTTTCTTACATCGGGAAGAAGTTGATTAACTTTGTACTGATTATTATCTTTAATGATAAATTCTTATCTATCCACGACTAACATAATATCAAATGACTGAACCTACCTTTGCCCCAGGTTTCTAGTTTCAAATTCGAACGTATAATTTTAACTTGCTCGCCTTTGAGTATTTCACCTTGTGGGGTTAATTTCTTCTATACCTCCAATTTATTAATTCACTGGCCAAGCCGGGCTCCTTTCAAAAGTTGAAACAGATATCATCGGCTTGATGTATGGCCGCCATTTGTAATCGCAGCGGGGAGGCGCGCGCTGGACGACATTCCGAATTCAAATTAAATTAAAAACGCGGTAAAAACAACGTGTTTCCGTTCGGTGCGTTCGGTATTCAAATTCTGTGTAGATTTGATCTGCGCTAATTTGTCTATGACTCCCAACACTAGGTGCTTAATGAAAAAAAAGTTACGTTGTCTTTATCTAAATGGTGTTGGGGAAAAGGAAACTAATTTAAAGGTCTACTTTTACGAGGTCAATGTGTTATTCTTGGAAGTGATGGGGTCAGCTTTCGTTGAATAATGACTTGATAATTAAATTGGGCTGGTTAATGATAGACATTTGTATTGACTTAACAATAGGATGTCCTGGTCACGCTGACTTAAATATCAAGTTCGGTTCAGCTCAAAACATTGTTTAGGGACCCGTGTTAATTTTATCATTAAAATATTTATCAGAAATGATTACACTTAGTCGAAAATTTGTAAACTCACTTTAAATCAGCTATATGTTAGTAAAGTAGTAAACTAAGTAGTTAAAGCCCTTAACACACCTTTATTGCCTATAACGTACTAAAAATGGTTATTAAGTATAATTTCTTCGCATTGCTACTCAATTAAAACTCTTAAGTTGAAATGATGCGTACAATTTCATTTCATTACCAGTCATAGTGAAACCAATCGCCTCGGATTCCCTACATAAAAAGCATTAAGGCATGGTACTCCGCCCCATCTGTCATCATTAATGCCACAGTATCCTAATAAGTTTGCTACAATAAATAAAAAGGAATATCAAAGAGGTGCGCCCAGTTTAATGGTTGTAATTGTGGCCAAATGAAATATAGTCTCGGGCGATATGAGTTCTCTGTCGTGGGTGTCTACCGCCTTAATATCGACGTTTACACGCTATAAATATTTTAAACGATTATCTTATAGCCGCTTTAAAATGTCATTAACATACTCGGCGACAGGAAGAGCCCTAGGTGCAGTTTGAATGTTCGCACCCTATCGCGAAACTGCCGCCAAAGTAAACAGGCTGTCGCCACATACATCTCATAAATAGACGGTGGACTAAATCTGACTACATTATGCGCATTCTGTCGAACATCAGACGCTTATTTGTGTCCGAAAAGCGCTCGAAAGACTTAAAGCTATCCTTCTTGATGAATGGCGTCGACACGTAAATGCCGACCTTTATATTCAAATCGAGGGTATTCAAATCCGCTCGTTGTCTATGCGCCATTGACAATTCGCGGGCATTTCGAAAAAGGAGCGCGGGAAATGTCATATCATCTGTGGAGGTTTGAATCTGTTCGAATTTTACTTTTTGGCGCGACGATACGCATCTGGCTTCCGAGGAACGTTCAAAAGTCATGTACGGGGGCGGTTGGTTTTATTTTAGCTCGATTGTGTTTAAGAAAGATATAGTTTGAGATCAGCAGATATTTGACGTAAAGGACTGATAAAGTTAGTGTTTTGCGGCCGTTTGGACGTTAACGAGCCGCTGAGTAATGAGGGAGGGTATTGTGACTGGAACAATGGGAGGTCCCGATTGCTCGATTGTTTCTATTATTGAAAGTGATAGATAAGAAAACGGGCCGTCAAATGGAAGATCAACAGCGTCGGCGGCACAACCACATCGTAGACAGTAGGCATCGCCTGGAAAATCTGCTGCTATTGTAATAATAACTAAACGTAATTGGTATGTCGCTTAACGAATTCAGACACGGTCTCTAAGAAGTACGGTACCTACTTTGGTCTCTGTAACGACTCTGGTCAAAATATTCAACTAAAATCTTTGCACCAGCCATATTATTTATAAGCATAGATAATATAATTAGATGTAGCTTATATGCAAATTCAGAGTCCGAAAGTTGATGCAAATTTAAGCTGAGATGCGTTCAAAAACGTTCGTGAATCTGCATACAATGAGATACGACGATCCAGTTCCAGGTAATTTACTGCTCGAGCGCTAGATGTCGCCCTTAGATATGGCTTAGGTACCTAATTTAAAACAGATAACAAGAGGATCCTCTCTCGTGTCTGATAGTCTGTTTTGTCTTTGGTTGGTAGAACTTGGTACTGGAATCTACCTATTTGCAACCTACCTCGCTGTTGCACTAAACACGACTACCTACACAGCAGCATCAGAATAGAGGAATATAGGTAAAATTACTCGTACTAGGTACATTGATAGGTAATGCTCCTTGGTTAAAAACATTTTATCATCATAGGTTAAAATTTTGTTTTTAAGTCATTATCTCAAACGAACTACACAATTTTGCCTGGCTGTCACTTCCATCCTGTATATGTAAACAGGCAGGCAGTTGAGCCAACTGATTTTGCCTTTATCTGAATGTTCTCTTCTTAGGTTTTTCTATATTCTTAAAAATAAATATACATTAAATGTTAAATGATGGCCATCACAATAGGTACCTATATCCGAAAAAACTGCATCCCAATCGGTTAAGCCATTTCCGAGTTTAGCGTGCACAAACAGCGATCAATTACAGAAGATAAAGATAATGTGATAAAATAGATAGAGAAACTATAGATGGAATATGTGCGTGCATGGCTGCGACGGAAAATTAAGTCATGAGTTATGGGCTCGATTGACACTACATTTACCATTTCACAGTGACTTACCCTTTCGTATCAACCATGAGAACCTGAAACAGTAGCACATACCATAGAGTATAATTCGCTAGGTGGTGTGGGAGCGCTCATTTTTGAATAATAGTTTGGGCGTTAACATTGCTGACTCAAAATTGATTTAAATTATGTGACAATAGCCAATTAAGGTGTTCGAATTCGAACCCAATTCGACACGCCTTTGCAGTGACAAATTAGTTCTCACGCGCCGCACCAGGATCGAGCATTCGAGCCAATCATATAATAAAAAATATATCTCAAACTTTTTGAATGTATTATTTAACTTCTTTTTAGCTCGAGATTATAGGTAGGTTACACTAACGAAGAGTAGATAAGCAAAACATAATGCATTTCAGATAACTTTGAAAAATTCATCATACGTAGGTAGTTAAAAACCAAATATCAAGACATAATTGTTATTATCAAGCTGATGGAAGTCAGAGATGTTCTCTCAGCTAACGATGAGCTTTTACATCAGAGGGGTAAGCACGAACCTCTCGATAGTTCGTAACGCTAACGTCAAACTGTCAATTCCCATAGATTTTGCTAGCGAGTCGCTAGCGTTAAGCCGCGTAAAAAGGTTCGTGCTTACCCCACTGGTCCTGCTATGCTGAATGTGGGTGTACGTACCTCCATCTTCGTCACTTTTGTGATCCTGCAGTTCTGGTTACTCCTGAGGTTATATGCTAGTATACCTAGCGTCCTACCTATGTTATAAAACCGTAGATGAGCATAGTAATGGTATCATACATCTGTGACTGTAAGCTTCACGAACGTTTGGCTCGTTAATTTGCAATTCATAAATTAACAAACGTGCGCCTGCGCAGCTTGCTGTGCACCTGCGAATTTTCAGTCGATGACGGCCATTTATTTTGATAATTTTTATCGAAGACATCGCACGCCTCATATATAATAATAAACTTCATGTAAGATGCCTTTATTAAATTTTTATTAGATACTTTACAAGACATATATTATCAATTATCGTGATATTCTATGATTGTTATTTAGGTAGCACTGGAATATCGATATGTGTAAATGTAAAGTACGTTTAGAATAATGCTCCAATAGTCTAAACGTTTACAAATTAAAGGCAGCATGGTAGATAAATAAATTGTTAATTAACGGGGTATCATGGGGTAAGCACGAACCATTTTACGCGGCGTAACGCAAGCGACTCGCTAGCAAAATCTATGTGATTTGACAGTTTGACGCTAGCCTTACGGACTATCGAGAGGTTCGTGCTTATCCCACTGAACTTACCTACACTAATGGTTCGAGGTAAGTTTGTAAGGTTTTTAAAGTTTATATAAAAACGAAAGGAGAAAGACGTTGTATGCGTATGAAGTTGGTCTTTTTTTCATATCCCATTCATTGTGGGGACGATTGAAAAACGTTAGACTTCAATAAAAAGAGAAATAAATTCCAACGGCAACCTATTGTAGTCTGCTACCGTCGCCCACATTTCGAGACTTTGATAAACGATCGAAAAAACTCTGGATTACGCTAATTCGATCGTCCAACTAATCGATTAATTATCCTGAGACAATCGAGAACAAATCACCAACTCGATTATCGATATTGACAGAACGTCATAGTTAACACAGTTAATCTATGTCGGGACTCTGTCACAATACATCAGCGAGACCATTGTCCTTGTCAAGTTTAGGATTTTTAAATTCGACAGCTACCGCCGACTTTTGACAAGTTTCTGGATGATTCATTGACAGTGCTGGCTGATTGACGGCTTGACTAATGTTTGTCTATGGAAGGGAAGTTCGACGTTTCAATTTTGGAATAGAGGGGTGTCAACACAGTTCACAATAACGGGAATTACCTACTGTTAGAGGGTGTGGTATTTTGTAAACCTAATGTGTGAAGGTAGCATCAATGATTAATCTTTTTTTGGGATAAATCGAGAATGATTTATGTGGAAACATTTTGTTTTTTTTTTTATGAGAGTAACCCCATATCACAAACCACAACCTAAGACCAAGCTTAGAAGTACTTTGTTACGAAAAACAGTAGGAAAAAGTAGTACCTACCTAGGTACCAATACCAACCACTTAGGTATAAGTACTTACCTACCTAATAAGTATCCTTTCTACCTTCTAAGTACTCCTTTACAGTTCCATTTCCACTGCTTATCCTCTCGATCCCAGAAAGCACCTCTTATGTAGGTATGCTCTTTGATTCAGAGTGTCTATAAAAAACGAAAAATGAAAAGTACCTACCTACATATACCAGCAGCTTATAAAACAAGAGAAGGAACATAATTCTAACGGGGCAATGACATTTAGTAATTTACAAAGTGTCCTACAGCCAACAGAAATTAACAAACACGTGAAAAGATAACTCATTCCAGTTATGAAAGATGAATGCGTTCGGATTGAGACGTTCGATATTCGAACCGAAGAATGTGTCTTCTTCTACAAACCTATCTGTGCCATCCAAAAAATATCACACACTTTTACAGGCCTCAGAATAAGGTACCATATCAATATGGAGGCAATTTTTGGGAATGTTTGTGGTAGGTGATCAGTGCCGGCGATTAGAACTAGATCCTATCGGCTGGCATTCGGCAGTTGGAATGTCAACTACTTTGTGTGCTGTCGTTTGTTTGTTTGTTTAACGAAGCAATGTATTATTTTTCACTACTGCTGTGGTTTTAGAATTCGCACTTACGGTTTTCTTAATAAAAATATATCATAGTTCGAGCTTAAACTCAGTCTTTTGCATAATTTAGATCAATTTGTAAAGTTATGACTTCTATACAGGGTGTTTTTTCGTTGCCATCCTTTACGAAGGGTACGTACTCTATACATCAAATAAAGTAAGTTTATGCCAAAAAATATGCTGGGAAACAATGTTAATTATTAAAAAAAAAAAAAAAAAACACTTGATCGGACGAAAGTTATAGTATCCAGTGTTTGTGTAAGTTTTCTTATAGCCAGATTATAGTTATTTTTCGTGAAAAAATGTTGTTACACGTGTCTATGTGTATTTATGCAAAAAACGCAGTCAATTTACTCAACTTTGGACCCTACTATCTTTGGAACCAGACACTTCCCAGGTATGCTTCCATGGAGAAAAATGATCGTGATGATGAGATTCCGTAGTTTTCGGGAACGTTGACGACCAAAAATCAGTGTTGTATAGAGTTACAAAGGGCTACATAAGATCTTGCATGGAACCTTTGGCTTTCTACTCGTATACACGAGTATTAGTCATCATTTATCAATGGGTAAACCTAGCATCTTTAATATCATCTACCTTTTTATATATTAGACGGTAATGTTTTTATTCATAGAGAAAAGAGATACATTTACAAATATTATTGATTTAAACCTAAAAACTAATTTACGAAATTTATTATTTTATTTTTTTTTATATTTTTTTTATTATTGACAAGCACAACATTATTGATACATCAATTATTTATCAGATCTTATAACTAGGTCCTTACCCTAAGTTAAATTAAATATATTTACAAAGTTACCGTCTACCGGGAGGGTGCCCAGAATGCCACGTTGTTTGTATGGCAATGCTAATTCTTTGCGCAAAAAATAGACCAGCATTCTGGTCACTGGAGCTTTCACGCAGTTTATTGGAAATTTCCCGGTAGAGGCAATGCGCCTGGTCCCCGTCCCAGTGTCTCGACACCTAACGTAATTATAGCTGTAAATTAAAGGTGATTTTTTAATTTCATTCAACGAAACGAACTGGACACACGAACCGCTAGCAAGCAAAGGTAAGTATCGACTAGATCTCACATTCAATCTGCCTTTATTAGCAAGTATATGTAATTATGTAAACTAGTACAGAAATTGCCTCCCCCAGGGCGGTTGTGGGCGCGGCTGCGATACCTATCTGAGGGGTCGTGAGGGGTGGGTAGTAGAGTCGATGATTTTTAGGATATTTAGGTGACTAATGGTAGGTTCAATAGGTATTTTGACCGCTGGTTTGGGTTTCGTACTAGATTTTTCTTAGTAAAGATCAGGAGATCCAAAATGGAGACTCTAGACAAGAGTAAGTACAAATGAGTCCTGGTATAATTCTTTGGGCAAGACTAGGGGTGAACGGATCTTGAATGATGAAAGGTCTTCGACTAACTGACACAACTTCCTTATTTGTTCAAGCTTATGAAATAAGGTAGAGAACAAGGTAACTCCTTTCAGCAACATTGAAATAGCAGATTTCAGCAGAACTCTATCTCTGTCAATTTAGGGTCTACATCAATGTTATTATTATTCTAAGAGGTAACCAATTACACATATATTGTTAGAGCTTGTGCAATTTAAAATAATTATTATTGTATGTTTCGTTAGTTTCATCGTCGGCCATGTTTGTTTGTCGAAACGCGCGAAATTATCCAGATTCGCGCCAATTCCCGACTTGTTTATCACCTGACTAAAATACATTGGCACTTCCGATATTATAATTTATAGAGAGTTTTAGCTAGGGAATTTGGCATAATTCTAATGTTTTGCCATTTTGCTGCTGTTAAACAGAATTAGGCAAATACCTAAGGTATGTCCGGCATAAGACGAATTTGAAAAATAGGTGTAAATATTTGGATTAGGAAAGTGATATTTAAGAATCATTATATTTACTTGATTTCCTCTATGTACCTCTTTTAAATATTTTTTATTTCACTTTGCTTGCTTGTCAGAGCAATAAGGCGTCTTTTTTGTAAACTTCGGAACACACAATTTAAACAAGCAGTTGGCTTTTTAAAAATAATAAGTAGGAAATTTAATTGAAACGCAAGTTGTATGCCATCATATGGGCATTTGGCTCGCCGACATGCAAGGGCAGTTTTCTCAAGGCGGGCGGGCGTGCAGTGTGATTGAATTAGGACAAAAGAATAGCCGATTAGGTACTCTATTTGTTTGAGTCGAGTTGCCATGGCCGCCTATTATTTCATCGCTTGATCGAGAGATACAAAAATAAACGTTTCCCTGGCCTATGGCAATAGATATACCTACATTGTGTTAGTGCTCCAGATAAAACTCGTTTCAATGTTACCTATTAATGTTCTTCAAGATTTAACGGAGTTATTTCGGATGAGATATACGTATTCAGTATTATTTGTTCTAAAATAGAATTCTTTACGACCACATCTTGTAACGGATCGCTGTCTGTACATGTGTTCGGGGTATCCCGATAAATGATAAGACTTGGTAAATGATGACTTGGTTATATTAGAGAAAACAGAGAAATTATAGGAGAAACTAATATTAATATGAGTACGCGTGACTTGGTGTATCGATGGTTGCGATCGATGATGCGAACTGACTTGCGTAATACAATTGTTTGGTGCGGTGTCTAATGAGGTTAGTAAAAAGCTGATGTCGGCAAAATATATTGTACGGCGCTAGCTCGTACATATTCCCGGGCGAGGGAATGGGGGATGCAATGGTTTAATGAGTAGTTATGATATACATTATGAATAAACAATTTGCTTAAAAGTAATGGAAGATAGGGTTATAATTGAGATGAATTTTAACTTAATTCGACGAAACATGAAACACTGATCGCAGCACCGGCGAGGTGCTTCTATTTTGTTTTGATAATCGTGCACTTATCATGGGACGCTCACTGATTTCACTCATAGTACACTGATTGTTCGTAGTAACACTCTCACTACACTGAGCACTTATATTTGCACGAGGGGCGGGCGGCGGCAGAGGGCCAGCCCGCACCGCGCCCGCCGTTGCCGCCGCCGCCGCCGCCGCGCGCTGTCGGGACAGGAGCACCGCTACGCCGACGAACACTATCGCGGACATGACGTATATAGCCGTATAATGGTGTATATCGTGATATGACACCTTTTCCAAAAGCGGCTCACTTGTTTTCATGGTTTCTATCTGTCGCTTTATGTTTTGTAACTCAATATTATAATCGTTAGTTAAGTTATCAGAAGTATTGGTATGAATAGAATCATCGGGTAGGGAGATGTTTATGATTTGATTAATTGGTGAGATTTCTAAATCAGGTAGTAAATCTGACGTGATGCTGACCCTGTTCGTCGCTTGCCGATGTGTATACACGACGAAATCAGCTGTTTTGATAATGCATTCTTGATCTACATTAAATAAGCCGGCACGTGTTAATTGGACGCCGGTAACATGATCCTCACAGAGTAGCTTAAGCTGGCAGTGATAACAACAGGAATATAAATATGTGTTTAGTTTGTTTAATTCTAGCCAATCGTTTTCGCAAATACTAGGGATAGTAGTGGCGCATTTTCTTGTGTTTGGTATTTTCTGACAAAGACTTTGATCATCTTTGAAAGCGTATATAGGGTTATTGAGACGGCACAAAGATAATTTTGAGTCTCTC
Organism: Carposina sasakii; assembly: GCA_014607495.2. NCBI lineage: Eukaryota > Metazoa > Arthropoda > Insecta > Lepidoptera > Carposinidae > Carposina > Carposina sasakii. The sequence continues at coordinate 141,201 of CP053166.1, forward strand.
AATATACATGAGTTTAAATTCTGTTCCGTTAAAGGTATAAATGCGTCTTTCTTGATATTAATCGCAACATATTCTGATATAGGTACCACCTTTGTTTGTTTGTTGTGTTCTGTCAAATAAGGTATTGGAATGAGCCTTAATATCTCAAACATGTCTCTGCCAATCAATGGTATTTTGATTTCAAATATTAGGTATACATTCCACTTCCGAGCTCGAACTTGTAATAAATTATAAATTTCGTAATAGTCATAGCTGTCGACCGGGAGAGATAAGTCTTTCGGGAGTTGTCTTGATATCGTATTCAGTTCTTCTTTTAACTGGTTCGGAGTTAATAGATGAAAGTTAAATTTTCCATGATATACATTAGTAAGAGTATTTATTAATGTTTGTTGAATACTTTTTAGATTTGAAAATACAGTGTTTGCTAGCATTGCTGTGCTTAGAAATTCGTTCATTATAGACACATTTTGTAGTTGATCTTTGAATTGATTTAATCCATTTTGCAGTAAATTCAATTTCTTGTTTACAATTTTGTGGTGCTTATCTATGATTTCTTCAGTACGTTTTAGCAGGTTAAGCTCTGACTCAACAACAGACGTTTGGTTCCGCCACAGTGATGCGAGGTGCTTTTGATTGTCTCGCAACAAATTGATGTCTTGAGTATACTTGTCTGCAAATCTCGCGTCGAGAACTCCAAATAGACTGTTAGCGACGTATCCCACACCATCGATGAGTCCGCGACGCCGAAGCCGATGCGAGCCCTTAGATGACTCATCTATTGATAAGATATTGTTATAATATTGAAGTTCGGCGAACTCGTGTTGTAGTTGTAATATGATGCCGTCGCAATGTGACCGCTCTTTGATAAAGGTACATAAATGATCTAAATATTGTATGTATTTATTTAGAGCCTCGCTGCCATGTTTATAGGGTGTTATGTCTTGGTAGACTACTAGGCGCCAGTCGTCTCGTATTAAATGCATATTGGTTATACTATCGAAATAGACACTGTTATTTTTAAGTGGGGTAATATTATATGCGCCTTGAGTACTTGTAATTATTGTCATAAAGAACAATAAGAAAGATACAGCCATGGTAATAAATGAATATCGTTTTGATTGTTTTGATATAGTTGTCAGATGGCATGAACTTGTTTTTGATTTTTTATGTATATCGGCCTCATGAGTTTCTCCAGCTATAGGAAGAACAGAGATTTTGACAACGGGCCGTTTTATGATGCCTGATTTTGTTTTTAAAGTAACTACTCTAACGTAACCATCGCTTCCTGGGTGTAATGATATAACACGGCCTAGGGCCCATTTTCCAGGAGGCAAATTCTCGTCTCTAATGGTAACAATGTCATTGATTTTGACGTTATTTTGTGGCTTCCTCCATTTGCTTCGGGCAGCTAGTAGAGTTAAATATTCGTTTCGCCAGCGGTCCCAGAGGTTTCTTAAAATGTTTTGAGTTAGGGTCCACCTTGTCCTCAAATCAGTTTCGGTTTCACAAAAATGCAAATTGATACCACTACCTAAGAAATGACTAGGCGTAAGTACATCTAAATCTTGGGGGTCTTCAGAGAGGGGACAGAGTGGTCGCGAATTCAGACAGGCCTCTACTTGTGCGAGGAGAGTACTGTATTCTTCATATGTGAGTTTTTGTTCCCCTATGACCCTTCTGAGGTGATGTTTAAGACTTTTTACTGCAGCCTCCCACAGACCTCCTGCTGATGGCCATGCGGGAGCGTTGAAATGCCACTCTATTCCCATGTTCGTGACTTCGGTCATGAAATCTTGATTGAATGTTGTTTGTAGGACATCGTACTCTTGTTGCAGTACTTAATATGCGCCTACGAAGTTGGTGCCTTGGTCGCTATAAATGTGTCCTGGAACTCCTCTCCTTGCCGCCATTCGACGTAATGCTGCCAGGAAGGCGGAAGAGGTGAGATCCGACACTAGTTCCAGGTGTACAGCTTTGGTAGCCATACAAACAAAAACTGCTACGTACCCTTTGGTAGTCTTGGTGCCCCGACCTTTGTTGGCCTTGACTATGACGTGGCCTGTATAGTCTACTCCAGTATGGTAAAAGGGGCGCGATTGATTGGTTCTACATGACGGTAGATCTCCCATTAGTTGGTATGTTTGGTCTGGGTTGTGCTTTTTACAAATTACGCATTGACGTAAATTCTTTTTAATAGCTCGTACGCCACCTATCAACCAATATTTTTGGCGGATGAATGCGGTTGTCATCTGTGGACCACCATGAAAGGTAAGTTCATGAGCTTCATTTATGAGTAACTCTGCTAAGCGAGTATTGTTCGGGATGATTATGGGGTGTCTTCTATCAAACTCTATGTTGGCATGGCGTAATCTTCCTGCGAGTCTTAACACTCCACTATCGTCTAGAACTGGATTTAAACAGCTTAGTTTGCTACTTTTGCCTACGTTCTTGTTTTGCTTCAACAGACTTATTTCTTCACTAAACTCTTCAGCTTGAACTTGCTTAATTATTGTTAACCTTGCTTCTTTCATTTCCTTATATGATAAAAATTTTGATTTTGTGTTCTTATATATAAATCTTCTAATCCAACTGACTATTCTAACAATCTTCACAAGTGTACTATGTTTAGTTAAAAGTGAGTTTATCACGTTATCCTGAAATATTGCTGAATGGACTAATTTTGATTTTCTGGTTTCTTGGTTTGTTGAAAATTTATTTTCCGTTTTAAGTTCTAAGGGTTGGTAAGTTGGTAGCCATTTGGGGCCATTCCACCAAAGTACATGTTCCTTTAACTGTGAGGCAGTAAGACCTCTGCTTGCGCAGTCCGCTGGGTTTTCACTCGATTTCACGTAACGCCAGCAATTATTTGGCATTGAATGTCTGATTTGTTTTACTCTGTTCGCTACGAATGGTGTCCACTTGTCGATGTCGCCGTGAAGCCAGCCTAACACAGCCATAGAATCACTCCAGCCATAAACTTGAATGGTATAATCCTGTAAGTTTGATATTATTTTTTGAATTAATTTTGATAGTAAAAGTGCTCCGCTTAATTCTAAGCGGGGCACCGACACATCTTTGTTTAACGGTACCAATTTAGTTTTTCCAGCAACCATGGTAATTGAAGAATTTTTCTTACAATAGACTACACATGCATAGGCCACATTACTTGCATCGCAGAACCCGTGAAGTTCTATATTGTGGTCATTTTGCTCTGTTTTTAACCACCTTGGAATTGTGAACTCTCCTAATATTTCTAAGTCACTTTTAATTTTGTTCCATTCTTGAAGTATATTATCTGGTACTGTTTCGTCCCATTGAATATTAGCTTTCCATGAATTTTGAAATAAAATTTTCAATTTCACAGTTAATGGAGATAACCAGCCTAACGGATCGAATAGTTTGGATATTTCAGAAAGAAGAGTTCTTTTGGTGCATTTGTTAGCTGTTGGATTTATTTTAGCTTGAAATGTAAAACAATCCAGGGTCGGATTCCATACTAGTCCCAATGTTTTGTTCGATTCCTGCTGTTTGAAATTAAAATCTGTTATAGGTAGTTGGTTTTGATCTAGCATGTTTGGTAAGTTTGACTTCCACTTTCTTAAGTTAAATCCTCCTGATTTTAAAAGTTTTGTCATGTCGGCTTGTATACGTATTGCTGTTTCCGGATAGTGTGCCCCGTGAATAAGGTCATCCATGTAGAATGATCCTTGAAGGATGCTTGGTGCTGAACTGTCTTGGTAGTTCCGTTTTTCGTCTTCCGCTAATTTTTTAAGCGTCATCATAGCGAGAAAAGGCGCTGCCTTTGTCCCGTATGTGACAGTTGTCAATTGGTAAAATTCTAGTGGCTTTAAACTGCTATCTCGCCACACGATTTTCTGTAAAGCTTGATCTTCAATATTGACCCAGATTTGTCTAAACATCTTTTCGATGTCCGCAGTAAACGCAAACTGAAACTGTCTCCACCTGATGATAAGGCCTTGGAGGTCTTGTTGCAGATTTGGACCCCTACTCATTACATCATTTAGACTGACTCCACTAGATGTTTTCTCTGAGGCATTAAAAACAACACGTAATTTGGTAGTAGTTGATTCATGTCGTGTGACGCAATGGTGCGGTAAATAGCATTCTTGTGTCGTATTACCGTGCCCGGCGTCGTCGGTATCATATGACCGAGCTGTTTGTATTCATCTATAAATAGTTTATATTCTTTAGACTTATTTTGATGTTTTTCGAGGGACCTTTCTATTTTATAAAACTGGGCAATGGCTTTTTGTTTAGATTGACCCAATTTTATTTGGTAATCTGGTATTAAGGGAAGTCTGACTTCATATGATCCATCATGACGCCTTTTGGTTGTTTCCTGGAAATAATCTATGCATCTCTGGTCGTCCACAGATAACGGCGATGGTTCTGAAATTTCCTCAATTTCCCAGAATTTCTTTACATCTTCTAGGTCGTGAAGCAAAACATTACATTGTATTGTTTTGATAATATTTCCACTCAATATCCAGCCCAACTGTGTTTGTTGAGCGGTTGTTAGTGTTGAGTCTGATTTACATAGACCGTCGAGTAAAAGGAGAGAAAATATATCGGCTCCTAAAAGAACGTCCACAGATCGGCTTATATAAAACTGTGGATCGGCTAGTTTGATATTATCTAAATAAGTCCATTTCGGTTCGACAAATGAGTTACATGGTAAATTTTTTACAAGACTGTTAATAACTAGCGTTTTCGCTTCAAAATGAAAGTCATTGACTAGTGATTTGCATTTGATTTTAATTACACCCTTGATACTGCTATTTTTTGTCACCGACACCTGAAATGACTCCCCGACACTGTTCTCTCGGTAATCGTAACATCTGAGCCGCATGTTCGGTGATCAGGGAGGCTTGTGAACCTTGGTCTAACAGTGCTCGCATTTGATAAAATAAGCCGTCGGCTCCTTGTATTTTAATCATAGCGGTTGGTAACAAAACTTCCGCGGGCTCGTTGGTGAGTTGCACGTGCGAACTACTTTTCCTTATTTTCGCTTCGCTTGCATTCGCTCGAGCTGCCCCCCGCTCCCGCGCTTCGTCGCTCTCGTTCGGTGTCATTGGACTTGGTTGCGCAAACACCTCGTGTAATAAACTATTGTGTTTTTTTATTACAAATTTTACAGCGATTTTCTGATAGGCATTCATTTTGGTGATTATTAAGGCAATTTGGGCACATCTTAAATTTGGTGATCATATTATGCTTTTGGTATGGTAGCAAATCTAAGAATTTTTGACAAAAATAAATACCATGATTGTTAGTTTTACATAACTGGCACCTATATTTAGTCATTCCTATGTTCTTGATAGTAGGAGGCTGCGGTGTCATGTTTGTGCTTGATGAAAACGTGTTCCGCTGAATATTTTGTCTTTCTTGGTACTGGCTGGTATTTCGTTGTTTGGAAATTACTTGAGGTTTATGCGTTAATGGCGTATCTTGTTTCCTACGCGACGACTCTAATGTGGTGAACTTGGTTTCCAGAAAAGATAAAAATTCTTTTAAGTTTGGTAGATCTCTTGGTTGTTTCACAGATTCAACGTAGTCCATGTGCGACTCCGTATCCAACTTTTGCGAGAGAATATGTACCATGAGAGGGTCCCATGTACTTATGTCAACTCCTAGATTCTTCACGGCATTCAAACATTCTAAGGTGGTATCATGTAGCCGCTTGATATTATTTATTGATTGCTGTTGCATTGCCGGGATATTTAATAGTATGTTCATGTGAGATGAAAATATTAACTTTTTATTGTTGAATCTTTGATTTAAGAGTTCCCAACAAACGTCATAGTTGTCTGAGCTTACCTTTAGATGTTGAATCAATCGCTCAGCTTCGCCTTTGACTTTTGATTTAAGGTACTGCATTTTTTGTGCTTTGGACATGGAATGATTATTATGAATGGTTTCGGTGAAGAGGTCTTTGAATGAGATCCAATTAATATAATTACCGTGGAAATATGGTATCTCCATCTGTGGGGCGGTTTTTTCCATATGAACCATTGACGACATTTTCTTATTGATCGTCTTTTTTATTTTCTGGTATTGTTCTTCATACTGGGAGAACACATCTTCGTATTCCTTATGGGAGCCATCGAGCTCGCTATCCAACTCCCAGTGCAGGGCATCAATGACGTTCCATCTCATCTGAATGGTACTTAATAGGTCGTCGAATTCCCATTTCTCTGAAACAGTATCCAGGTCAATGTTGTTTACCGCACGACGAAAGGCCTTTAAATTACTTTGTTGTTTCTTAAGCATTTCTTCTGTTTTGCTGGCCGTACCTCGTGATGCGGGTAGAGGTTGACTCTCACTTGATTTTCCCGCAAAGGTAGGAGGCTTTAGTATAGGAGTTCTTGGTCTCTCCTCTACTGGTTGAAACTTCTGAATGTACGATCGAATGGAGTCATATCCTTCCCTAACCCGATCATATTCTTTATTGGTAAAATACGAATGAGATTCTATACCAAACTCTGACAACTTACCGTGATTATTGACGAACTCATGCCAATAATTATCTAAGATATCCAGGCGATGTTGAAGATACTCTTGCGTCTTCCTGCTCGCGCTGTCCGTCTTGAAGTTGGTCAAGACTTGCTCGATTTTGTTGGCGATTTGTAGCTGGTTGGCATAGATATCCTCAATACTGGTCATATTGAATAGTTAAATAAAATGTTTAGATCTTACTTGATATAAATCCGCGGCTGGATGCTGCGATACTTGGTTAGTCTAGGCCTTGGTGCCACTAGACTAGGCGTGCCTTCCTGATAGCACAGTGGTAATCCGAAAAATCACTTTCCCAATGCACGACACGTGTACACTTCACTAAACGCGTCACGTTGAAAGTCCACGAACACGTGCAGCAGGTCCCGCTCTTCGGTCGGCTCGAAGGACCAATGTTCGGGGTATCCCGATAAATGATAAGACTTGGTAAATGATGACTTGGTTATATTAGAGAAAACAGAGAAATTATAGGAGAAACTAATATTAATATGAGTACGCGTGACTTGGTGTATCGATGGTTGCGATCGATGATGCGAACTGACTTGCGTAATACAATTGTTTGGTGCGGTGTCTAATGAGGTTAGTAAAAAGCTGATGTCGGCAAAATATATTGTACGGCGCTAGCTCGTACAACATGGAAGATAAAAAATATTATAGGAGACCTTTATCAAAGCAATAGTACTTAAAATAATGATTTTTTGATTTTTTGTCTGTTTGTCGGGTTGTCTGTGCACGCTAATCTCAGAAACGGCTGAACCGATTTCAATGCAGTTTTCAGGAATACAGGGTGTTTTTTCGTTGCCACCCTTAACGAAGGGTACGTACTCTATACATCAAATAAATTAAGTTTATGCCAAAAAAATGGAAACGATGTATTTTTTAAAATATTTTTTTAAATTACTTGATCGGGCGAAATTTATAGTGTCCAGTGTTTATGCTAGTTTTTTCATAGACAGATATTAATTATTTCTCGTGATAAAATCTAGCTACACGCGTCAATGTGCATTTATACAGAAAAACGCAGTCTATTTACTCAACTTTGGACCCAAATATTTTGGAAAACAGACACTTCCCAGGTATGCTTCCATGGAGAAAAATGATTGTGATGATGAGGAGATCCGTGGTTTTCGGGAACGTTGACGACCAAAAATTACCCTGTAGCTGTAGGTGTCTATGAAAAAACTAACAAAAACACTGGACACTATAAATTTCGCCCGATCAAGTAATTAAATTTTTTTCAAAAAAAATTTACATCGTTTCCCAGCATAATTTTTGGCATAAACTTACTTTATTTGATGTATAGAGTACGTACCCTCCGCTAAGGGTGGCAATGAAAAAAACATCCTATATAGTGACAGGTCCCACTTAACATATAGGCTACTTTTTATCCCGGGAAAATTATTTAATCCCGGATAATTTCGACATTTTGTTTTTTCTGTAGTCCACACGGACGGAGTCGCGGGCGTCCACTAGTTTTTCAATATAAATCGAGCTTAATCTCTTGTTATAGCAAATTCAGGAAACCAAATTTTAATTTTGCAGTTTTTTTAACACTTTTTTTTATTTTAAAAGCAATATACCTAAACGATTTAAGATTGATTTAGTACTCAGAGGTATATAAGATGGACGGAGGTACGTAAGATGAAAGTGACCACGGCATGGGATTGAAAATGATTTTTCTATAAGTAGGTTCATAGGCTCTTTAAACCTAGTATGGGTGGGAAAAATCTGCACCTAGGTGCTTGTTTATTTAAAGGTGAAGCAATCTTATGAATATTTTTGTTCATATAGGTGTTATACATTATATAAGTATCTACGCCCTGTATAATACACTTTAAACAAAAAATAATATATGTAATTATCGATTAATTACACATGTCAAGTCTTCAAGACAAAAAGAAGCAAACCTACAAATTATCTTTTCTCACAATTACCCAAATAGGTCGACACGGGTCAATTACACGTAACCCAGGCCAAAACTGACCTTTTTGAACGGAGCCTGTTTTTCTTTTTTTTAATTTCTATTTTTAAGCCGCGGGTCTTGACATTAATCCGTGGAGCCGACGCAGCGGGGGGCTGGCAGGTGGATAGCTGATCTTTACAAAAAAACATTGCCTTAAAACTTGTATCGGTTGCTTTTTTGTTGACTGTACAGTTCGTGTATAGATAGCGGGTATGTGAGGTTAGATGCTTTATTTTGTCATAATGTTACAGATTCTTGATATCACTTTTTATTGATCAGGTCTACTAGAAAGTGACCACTGTTTAATATCATTGTTAATGATAGTTTGCAACTAATAGCCTCTGGAAGAGGCTTATTACGTAATTCGAAATTTCTAGTCGGCTATCTAAAGTTATACCTACTTAATGAATAAGAACAACGATTTTTGCAATGGTCACATAGCCTAGGTATTTGAAGGATTTCGATGTTGTCTTTCTCTAAAACTTGAGCAAGATAGAGACAGCATCAATTTTATCCTTCAAATATGTTAACTGATCATTGGACAAATCCGCCCTTAGTAGTAGGGTCATAAGATAATGGAAGGTCTTTGGGTAAGCCAGTAACTCACTTGTAACGTGTTACTATAGAACGTTATAGACGTTAACATTGACAAATGAGTAGGTAATGAACATACTTTGGGCGTAGAGACCGTAGAAAGCTATTTGAGATTTTTGGCATAACATGTTCTTTGGGAGTTAAGTTCCGTTGCCGATTTGGCAAAATTCCCGCGGAAATGGAAGAAAACGGTATTAGATACAAATAAAGTAGGAGGGAGCTAGGTACTAGTTAATTATATGTACCTGTACATATTAACGGCCATCATTGCAAAGCTCTAAGAGCATGCACATTTCTATATCGATAGCGATCAGCTGAAGTCATCGACCGAGCCTTGACCGACACGGAGAAAGTATCGCAAACGTAATGACGATGTGGTTTTACATACACGCATCAGCCTATTGCAGTCCACTGCTAGACGTAGGCCTCCCCAGGGCATGCCACACTGCCAAAGGGGGTGTTTGCTCAACGTCACGAGGATCCAATCGATAATAAGTAACATTTGTATGTATCTGGTTTCACATAAGTACTGTAAAAAATATAGGTAGAGGTATTGAGGATGCCCGCGACTCCGTCCGGGTGGACTGCAGAAAAAACTAAATGTCGAAATTATGCGGGATAAAAATATTTTCCCGGGATAAAAAGTAGTCTATATGTTAAGTGGGACATGTCACAATATATTCCTGAAAACTGCATCGAAATCGGTTCAGACGTTTCTGAGATTAGCGTGAACGCACAGACAAAAATTCCAAAAATCATCGTTTTGGGTACTATTGCGTTGATAAAGGTCTCCTATAATATTTTTTCTCACATATCTTTCATGTACAGGCAGATAGATAGATTAAGATTGGTTAGTAGGTACTTTGGTTGGAGTAAGAATGACTAGAAAAATTCTGAAATGGTCTATGAATATTTAAGTTATGAGTGCTAGTAATAGGCTAACGAGTGTCTAATCTACATCGCATACGGCGAATTTAAATTAATTCTAATTAAGCTTGACCTTTTACAAGAATGGAATGCAACCGCAAGTAGGTAAATTTATTTGTTAAATTGCCAGTTGTTGTATACAGGGTGTAACAGAAAGGGTATGTTAAGCGAAAAGGTATGTAAATAGCCCATTATTGAGAACCTATTCCCAAAATTTGAGACTCGAAATCACATGTTTATTTTTCAAGATTGTATGAACATTCCTGAGTAGTTTAGGAATTCTCCATACTATCTGGAAAAATAAACATGCGATTTCAACTCTCAAATTTTGTGGGTAGGTTCCTTTTAGTGGGTTATTTATATAGCTTTTCGCTTAACATACCCTTTCTGTTACACCCTGTATATATATATAAAGTGATATATAAAGTATTTTCAAAATTTGTGATTTGCTTTTGACACAAAACTAGGTAGGTAAAAAGAAACAACTTTTACGATGACACCAACTCCGAAATAGTGAACAAAAAACAGCTGTTCCATACATTTCAGTGCAGTAATTATTCAAGATTCAAGACGGCTGTGTTCCCTAAATGGGGTAGCCAGAACTGCGAGATCTTAAAGGAGATCCCACAGTCATATTTACCATAACGGGGACAGAGGTAAAGGATCAATGATCAGTTGCTAGCTTATTGCCTGAGAAAATGCCCAAGTTCCTTAGTCGACTCTTACTATATTATGTACTTACGGAAAGAGATGCAGCTGATGTTCTAGTAGAGCCCCGCATCAGCACAGAACTCTTATTACTCGTAGATATAATGTTAACTATCTATTATATTATATATCTATTATGGAGCCTATACATATAATTGAAAGCACAGGAAAGTGTATTAAAATTAGTCGTAAGTAATATAAAATTTGTATTTATTTAGGTACCCTACAATTAATCAACAACAAAATCAACAATTACACAATAGTCAACAACGATCACTGCAACAGCAAACAACAGACTGTATTAAAAACACCACACAAATAAATATCACATAATGGTAGTCAATACTTGTGGAAATACATCTCCATCAAATCTACTTCTAAATATAAAATATTTACAAACGGAAAAAAAAATCCGTGCTGAATCAACGGTATCCAAATCGTAGAGCCATCGACTGTTGCTTACATAGTAAGCTTTACGTCACATCATATTCCTTTGCCTGTTCCAGATTTTTTTAAAAGATTTTATTTTTAATTCGTGTGAAACTTTTTAGTGTTTGCCTCCTTTGTGGTGGTAGATGTGTTTGTAGACGGGCACGTGGACGGGGTAAGGCTTGGGAATTGGGACCTCAACCTTCTTTTCGACCTCCACAGGGTAGGGCTTCTCGACCTCATAGGGGATGGGCTTCTCGACGGTGTAAGGAACTGGCTTCTCTACGATCTGGGGCACGACCTGGGGAAGAAGAGAACGATTTGATTATTGTAGATGCTAAACGACGCCTATGGAAAGTCTGTTACTTTTATCCAAATGCGTTATCGTAAGCAGGTAAGATAAGATCGCTAAATTATCTACATGGGGTCATAAATGGCACACATAGGTAAATACCTTAAGGGAATGTTCTAAAATTTGACAACTTGCATAAATTCATTCCAATGACTTTCTATTGCGCCTTTAGATTACATTTCTATTTAATAAAGCAATCTACTAATATTATAAAGAGGTAATAAGCAATAAAGTTAAAGTCTTAATGCAGTTCCAGTCAAGACTTAACTGCCTACTGTAGGTAGGGTTACCAAATAAAAAAATCAAAAGACCGGAGAAAAGGCCTGATTTCCATGAAAAAGTCCAGAGATAATGTGTTTTTAGTTTGTTTCACTTGGATAAATAAGCATACCTACAACTGTTCAGTTGTTACCAAAAGAAGATTGTCGTTAGTTGGTTTAACTTTTAATTGAAGAGATCTTTAAAAATCCTGAGATATCACGAGATTTGCAAAATCCGGCCGCAATCTTGAGAAAAGTCGAAAAATTCTGAAATCTAAGTATAAATCCTGAGATATGGTAACCCTAACTGTAAGTCATTGTTAAGAAAGTTGGCTGATCTGTGTGTAAACCACACAGTGGATGGGGGATGATGTACGCTTGAAGCTAAATTCCAATCGCCTAAAGTAACTTGAACTATTTTACTATCTACTACTCCAGGCATCATGTCAGTGGCTTATAAAAAGGGTTGAAAAAAAACCAAAAAGATGGTGCTTGTAAACATTTACATAATTTAGCACAATAGCCTCTGCGTGTTTTCGAAATATCAACATGAGAAGGACGTTATTCGAATAGCACAGGGCACCTAAGTGTCTTGACCCTAGACACTAGACACACCAGCTTTCTATCTTTTGATCTAGGTACGGTTAATAGACAGGCAAATAAAATACTGTTTTTGTGAGGAAATACAATCAGATAACTAGTATTTTGAAATAGGTAGGTATCAACTTTCGTAATGATCACAAGAACAGGTGATGGTGGTGTGACATAATTTCTTCATTTGACCAAAATATTGGTATGTTGTGCATTATCAAAAGATAAAAATTGACGTTCTAGAATTTATAGCTGATGTTCTTATACTTACTATAATATGTCATTCAGACCTTATTTGAAACATCACAGATCATAAACGAAAACTTCATTAAAATATAGTTGGAAATAATATGTACATTATAAAAACAATTTTCAAAAAGCAAACTTCTCTAAAGCCCAGAACAAATAAAAATAAGTCTCAACATCTGAAACACGAAGTAGGCCGATGCCTTTTATTTGCCTTTTTATTATGTACCTAATTCCTAGTGCCTCAGATTAGACGAGAAAAATAGGAGGAACTAGACCGTAGAAAACCAGAACACTGAAATTAGTAGGATTGATGTAATACTATCCATTCAGAACATGGTTCGTATGACGATCGACACGGACTACATTTTGTACAAGTAAAAAAGAATGCAACACTAACTGTGACTTTTACTTTCGACGAGTTATATAATAATACACTTTGTGCAGCGACATTAATGGTTCCGACAGGTTTGCTTGATCTTTTTGATCCGAGATGATACCAATCGATATAAATTACCTATCGATTTCTCACTCATTAATCCATAACCATTACTTGGATAAAATACATTCGAAATCTATAATGACATACCAAATTGCAAAATTTCGACAATGAAAATTTTTGGAAACATGTAAGCTGTTGATGGATGGAACACGTATGGAACTATAAGGTAAGAAGAAGACATATAATCACACCTTCATCCCTTATGGGGTAGGCAGAGCACCAAGGGCCGACAGAGCCACATGGTGCCACTTCTGACCAATTTTGAGGGTAAAGTTGAGATGTACAAGTTCGGCTAGTAGTGACAGGTGGTCAGCCCATAGCCTACAAAACACCAAGACCCTCTTATCCCTTTACTGACTTGTACAGTATGCCCGGGAAGAGGAGCAGCTGTAGTGTTATACGTTTTTTTTTTCACTCCCAGAGCAGCATAGAAGATACACATAATATTATGTCATAATTTGTAGAAGAATAAAGGCCAATGATCATAATGTTACTTATTAAACGAAGTAAAAAACTTAAACAATGGCTTTGAGATAATTGGCTGTATTGTTTGTTGGAAAATTGTGGAGTTTCTCCGGCCGTCGCCGTTTCGATGAATGAACGATCTAAATAGCCATTTATATTACGCCGACACGATTATGCCTACTAGAGATCGTGGACTACCTACAGATTATTTGATTCCGATTCCAATTTTTTTGTATAAAAATTGAAGAAGATTTGAACAACTAGCTGATATTATACATATACGAGTACCACGAATTTTGAATTTTGAATTTTAACTTCATATTCGTAACAGTAAATAAACACACGACAGGTATAGGTTGCAATGCAAGTCCAGTCGAAATCGTTATGTCGTTGACATCGTGTCGTAGTCTGATCGTTAAGTGTAAAACATAATTTCTCCTGGAGGTTAAGATCAGGGTCCGTAACATGGGTGTATTGTGTTTGTTGATACAAATATATGTTGTGCTAATGAATAAGATTGCCATTAAGATGGGTATCACATGCAATAAATATATTTGACACATACTGTGCTAATGAAAGTTCATGTTAGAATTTGTAACTAGCTTTGACAGAGTACGTTTATAAAAATGTCTCCCAGATGGTTGAAAAATATGTATATTAGAAACATTAATAGAATCACCCAACGATATTTTGTCCCAGGTTTAGGTGTATTTTGTCGAGCAATATTTTGAACGCTAACCCGAAATCTAACAAATTTATATAAGTAGTGTGATATGTCATGTAAGTCCAGTTAAAGACTTGATATCATTTATGTATCAGTGATTCATCATCAAGGAGTGCGGATGATTTTTAGTAGGACTTTTTAAGTGGAAGGTTGTCATTATTTTCTAACTGTTAAACACTGGCTTTGTTCGCGTAACCGACAAATATGTAAACTACTTCAAGTTTAACCAAAATTTGATAGTTTCTACGAAGAGTAACAAGCTTCGGTAACAAGCATATAACGTAAGAGGCGATTAAGGGCTCCCGGGATGTGGGCAGCAGCGCCTCCTGTGTTGACAACATAGTCCGAAAATCACACTGCGGTCACCAACCCAGCGAAAAGACTATGAACAAAAGCTCCCCCTATGGCAGTAAGTAGCCTTATGGCGTGCCCTGGGACAGGCCTACATCCTACGTCTGCCAATTGACGCGTGGTGATTATGGCAAACCCCCAATGACAGTAGCCTTGTGGTGTGCCCTGGGGAAGCAGTGGACTGCAATAGGCTGATGACTAATGTTTATTAAATCTCTCTTACCTTATAAACTGGAACGTGGATCGGTTGCTCCACCGTTACATGGACAGGGTAGGGCTGAGGGATGGGGATCTTGATGTACTGGGGCACCGACACCGCCACGGGATGCGGCACTGGCACTCCGACCTTCTTCACCACGGTCACGTGGTACGGCTTGGTGTGCTCCGTGTGGGAATGGCCTTCCGGCTCCCACTCTTCGGAGGGGCGGGCTGCAGCGAGGGCTGCTAACAGGAGGAGGGTTGCTGCTTTCTGTAAAGATACATACTTCAATAAAATCCATTAGGATTGTTATAGCTATAATGTTCTTAAACATTTTTAGTTTAGGTTAGTCCTTTTTGGTAAGGGGCGAGCCTACCGCGCTTTTTGGGCACAAATATAACAAGTTTGGAATTGTGTCAGTTGCTAAAGTTCCGGTCGGTTATCACAAAAAGGAAGTTGTATAAGCTATGTGAACAATTATTTGTGATTATGTAAATTATGTGATAAAACGTTCGTGAGAACTTCTTAGTTGAAAAAAAAAATCTTGATAGAGTGCCTTGATTACCACCTTAGGATTTTCTGTCTTTAAATTTTAAATTGATAAATTAAATTTAACTACACCCTCAAAATTGGCCAGAAGTGGCACCATGTGGTTCTATCGGCCCTTGGTGCTCTGCCTACCCCGTAAGCCATACTCGTAAAGGCGTCATTATATGTAAATTTTTATTAATGTTAATAGAAATATGTGAGAATAGGTACCAAAATCCAAAAAAAGTAAACTTATACGAAATATCATGTTTTCGTGGTTTTTAACTAGGTATCCATTAAGTGACAATAGTAGGTATTTTTAAGAAATTTTTAAGTAGTCAAATCTTTTGGCACAAACTAGTTCCGCTCTAAATAGTTCACTAAAGTTCTGCATCACGATTATATCACTGCACTATTCGTTTTTATAACTAACTATAAAAAACGGCACTTACAAAAGAGATCATGTTGCTAGACTTAGTTCGGGTTCTTGCAATTGACTGATGCAGAAACCGAGGCACACTAACATTTTATACTTGGTGAAAATTATACTTTTGCCTTTCCATTTAGTGATAGGGTCAGCGTACTATGTAACACTGTACACCGTCACACATCGATGACTAGAACCTCTAGCACAGTGTACATTGCTGTTAAATCCAATTTTTATGTTGGTAATCAAAGTTAAACCGCAATGAACGATGTTGTGGTAAAAGTGTCGCTGTCGAGAGTGATAGTGAATCGTAGCATGGTAGCTGATAGTGTTATTATGTGAGTTTTGTTTCGTTTTGTTTTTATTATAGTTTTATGTGTGGTAGGTTCAGTTACTATCGGTTATAGAAAGTACTGTGACACTTGGTGATGTAATCAATGAGAATGTTTGTTTTTTACTCTAATTACTTTAGCCTAATTACTGTTCTACCCTCACTGCAGGTGAAAAGCCTTACATTAATGTGTATAAATAATCATTTACATAATCTTTTACTTCATGCTTAAAACATAAGTAATATTAATCGGTGTAAAATTACTGATGAATGAATTAAATACTTTGCTTAACGGGTAAGTCTATAGCTTGTAGAAGACTATTATTTTTTTGCGTAGGCACGTGATACACATGACCATTAAATTTGTCTTCATTGAATAATAGAAAATTTTACTTTCAAACTCATTGATCCCTATAAAACATAACCTGTGTTCCATACTATTCAACTCTATTAAATATATTAAATGGGTCATTTTCAAAATAATTGCTCATTTCAGAAATGTTACTTTTATGTCACAATAACATAAAAGTAACATAAAAGAAAACAAGGGCTGCATTCACAGTGGTAAATAAAACAGTTTTTTAGTATTTAATATTGTAATAATTAATCAAACACGTACACGTACATTATTATGTACAGTTCGTGAGGTTTAAGCCGAGCTTTGCATTTGTGTGAGTGTGCACATAGACACAGGTTAGGTTTATATCGGCGTAACTCCGTCGCGCTCCTACATTTCTTTAAGTCACTCACATGAATAGCTAGCTTAGCGTAGACCCCGCGGCTGTACTGGACATAGTGAACATAAACATGAAACATACAAAATAATGACAATAATAAAACCGTCAGGGTTATGTTAAATTTGAAGATGGTTACTCAGTTAATCATAAATCGAAAATAAAAATATAATATTAAAATGCGAACTTTGAACATTCTCTCTATCGTCATGATAATACTGCACGATTAACTTCCTAATATTTATATATAATGTCTGCCTATTCATACATGAAATATTTTAACAGTAGCTTCTTAAGTCGTATCTAAAGATACAAAACAACAAAAAAAAATATTTTAAGTGTTTTTCTTTTTACGAAATTATTATAATTCATTTTTTTTTATATATTTTGCATAAAACCTTTAATGAAAACCCCTAAATGAAAGTAAATAAATAAACGTTCTGAATGTTAAAGGTCAAAAAATAAGAAACCAGTATTTATTTTGTAGCTCAAGTAATTTTAAATTATTTAATGTAAATATATTTAATAAAATTAGAAAAAAAACTTTTGAAATGGCTTCGTTATAACCGTCTAACAGTTAAAAACCGTTAGATGATACCCTTAAAATATTTCGTGTATGAATAGGTAGACCTTATATAACTATACATATTATTCACTATCGCTACTAAAAAGATCCCAGAAATTTCTCTTCAAATCAACCGTAGAAACATTATAATATTTTGATGGCTTTTTAACCATCTTTGCTAGATCCTTAGGTTTAAAATTTACTTTAATATCAGATAAAATAGTAACATTTGAAGTAGATGCATTACTGACATGATAATGATTAGTTTCTCCTATAGGTTCGACATCATCAGAATTAGGTAAAACTTTATTGGTTACTAACATCTCTAGGTCTTCTTGCTCAGATTCACTTTCAGATGTAGATTCTATAACAAGTCGTTTTGCTCTTGAACGTTTAACATGATCAGTAATTAATTTGTGACTTTTTATGGCATAACATTGGCAAATATTGGGCTTTAAACAAAAGCAGCTTAAAATTCGATATTGAATTATATTATCTTCGTTTGGTATTACTTGGTGTATTTTTTGCGTATTTGGAACGGCCACAAATTTACAACCCTCAATTTGATTTTCTATTCTCAATATGTCCTCCTGATCAATAAGAAATAATTTTACAGTGGTAGCAGTATTGTGTTCAAGTAATTGAATCGCAGTTCAGCATCAGGTATATCATGTCCGTATGATATTTGTTTATCTAACAATCTTTTTACTACTCCCCCAACCCCATCCGCTGCACCCTTCCCATGGGCCGCTTCAAAAAAATTCCAGGTTGCAAAAATAAAACCATAAGATTCTATCATTTTGGTAAGAAGGGCAAAGTTCTTCTTTTGCCTGTATTGACTTGACGGACCATCTGAGAAGAAATGTATAGTGTCTTTCAAAGGAAATCTATGTTTAATGTCACGCATCAGGGGCTCCAAGTGAGCCCAGATCGATTCCGGTGTGTGTTTGTTGCAGTTGGAAAATGTACAAAATGATTCGGGATCAGTTTCATCATTATATATAATGCTTGTGTGCAAGGTGATTTGTGAATGTGATGCTCCAAAATGTACTGCTTGTATTTCATTATGAAATTTGCAATTATAATTTTCTGAGAAGTCACAATGTAGCATAATTTCATTTCTTTGTAAATTCTCCTTCAATGATTTATAAATTTTGTATTGATGTGAAATGTTGTAAATATGAATTTTAAAGCCTCTTAATTCCGTGTCAAAATTTGATAATAGAGATTCTAACATACCTGATATTATTTGTTTAATTGTTTTTTTGGTTGATTTTTTTTCATTGTTCTTTTCATATTCTATGGTTTTGACCGTCCACTCTAGCCATGACACTTTTTCATTCAATTTTATATTCAGTAAGTCATATCTGATTGATTTGTTTTTGCAAATATCACATGTTGAATACATGCACTTTTGGGAGTATATAAATCACACACTGTAGACTTTATAACGGTGTCCAAAGTATCACCGTCCTTAAAATTTTTAGTGTTTTTAGGGATGTAAACTTGAAATCTATATTACTGTGTCTTTTGCAAAGACAAGTATTTCGATTTGATAAATTTGGGATCAATACGTAAAATGGCTTGAAACGTCTGAATGTGGCGTATGAAATTGGAATTCCAGTCTCCTTTACAAATTTTAACCGTAAATTTACCATCGAATCTAGCAAATATCGTCTTTGCATTTTAACTTTATTTTTGTTTTAGTTTCTTTCTTAGCTGCAGTAGCTCGACTGACATCATCTTGGTTAAAAAAAGTATAAATTTTATTTGCTAGGTTATTTCGTTTAATATTAACTTTTTTTGCATTACGTCTGATTGGGTATTTAATCCCAATAGCAGACTGTAATTTACTTTTCATTTTATACCCTTTTACGATGTCGTTACTTACAATTTCTTTTAATACATTTCTCTTTTCATTACTTCCTGCTGCATTATATTGTATTTTTAAGGATTCTATTAACACATTCTTTTCAAATAACTCCTTTTTAATAATTCTTTTTCTTCTTCAGTAGTGTTTAAATTAGCAACAAATGAGTTGGTTTTTGATATTGGGCTTGACACAGTATAAAATGACTCTCTGCTAAACATATTTTCTTTTTCTTCGTCTTCTTTTGTGTTTTGCAAAATTTTGTATCTATATATTTTTTTCTTTAAAGCTTTATTCTCTTTGATTAATAATTCAATTTTTTTCTTCATATTTTTATTTTCTTTGGTTAATGTTCTATATCTTTTCTGATATATTCTTTGGTATTCTTTTCGAGTTTTACCCTTTTCTATAACTTCTTGTTTATAGTCTGATTTTTGTTTAAAGTCCTCCAATATTTTCGCCTGCTTTCTTTCTCTCGATCCGATAGCTCCCCAATTTTTTTATAGAATTTTTTAGCTCTTTCTAAATTTTTTTCCTGTAGTGCTTTCCATTTTTGAGGATTATTCAATTTTAGTCGGTCTCGGTACCGTTTTTGCCTCTCTGCCGCAGACAAAGGCATATTTTCTGTAAAGAATAAAAAATACAATGTAATAACTCAGAAAATAATAATTAAAAAAATCATATTTAACGATAAAAGCAGTCTATTTTGAAGCATACGTCGTCGTAAAATTTAACGTGAAAATAAATTTTGCATCACATTAACAAATCACATTGTATACAAGTATTTTGAACATTGAGAATAGTATCAAACTTGTCATGCTAGAATAAGTCAGAGCCTGTTAATGCTAGACGAAAATACTTGGGTTATATTAAATAAATATATTACACTAATAACTCAAAGCTGCAGATCGCAATATACACTCGATCGCGCAACTTGTACAGTATAAACCAAAACGAAGGTATAAAATGATTAGTAAATTACAGTCAGCTATTATAGGGCCAATTTGAGGATTTTAAGTTATCCAAGCATCACTCAAAACACTGAATACGACCATAGAAAAACATGTTTATTTTACTATTGGTTTTAATTAAATTTATATATATTTTAAAATCATGCTGTGACACGTCTTAAATCCAATTTTATGTAACGTAACAATAAAAAAATTTACATAAGTGTTACGTAAATGGACACGTAAGCGATGTTGTTTCCTCTACAAACTAACCTCAAATCACGAACATAATGCACTCGATCGTTGCAGCTAATTAGCGACAGAATAGCACTTCATAATAGTTTTCTGACAATTAAAAATATTTTTTAAAATTTACTTACCTTGCGTATTTTTTCCAATTTACCAAAAAGAAACCAGATAAATGTTTTTTTATCGACGCACACCATACACCCAACTTTTTTGCCGAGAACAAAATGGCTGCTGCCCTGTGATTGGTCGCCTGAGGTTCGGACAGTGACAGCAAATGTTGCCAGTATTAAAGTTTAACAAATACCTTTTTCGCGACTAAATAATGCGTTACATAAATGAAATAACATCGATGAAGTAATTTTGAGACCAGTTTTATTTTTTATTTATAACTAAAATTAATGTGTCAAATGAATTTTCAAGGATTCTACACACATTTTACAGTGTTATTAGAGAGGATAGCCAATTTTGTTTGATAATAAATAAAATACTTTTAATGTTTTTTCAAGTTTAAAATATCATGCTGGAAGTTGGACACACGGTTTTTTGTAGGAAGACCAGAAACATGCTTTAAAAATTTCGCAATATATAAAAAATGAAGTATCAACTACCAACAATGACATTATAATACAATATAAAGAAAGGCTTCTTTGTAATGTTCAGTATTTTATTAATATTGCCATTACAGTTTTTTTGTAGAAATTAAGGAAAGATGATGGACAAGATTTTTTTCTGAAATGAGCAATTATTTTGAAAATGACCCAAATACTTTCCTATTTGTAATAATTAAACTTAGAAGAGACTTAGGAATTTTGAAAGATTGGTTCTGTAGGTACCTATTTTTACCTCTCAAATTCCTACTTCCTGCGAACAAATTGAGCTTGTTATTAGATCTGTAGCTCTACCTAGTGTGTGTTCTTTCATTCGTATCAATTGCTTTAGCTTTAAGTTACATTTTATGATGGTATAAAGCATAAGCGGAGGCGGCTTAATTGTTTTTATTTATTCTTCATTGTATACAGATATTTTACTATTTAAACATAGCTGATAATGTACAAAATGTATCTAGGTAATGAATAAATGGGTTCACGAGGACCTATTGCCCTGCTCTACTTCTATCAAAAAACAATAATTCGTTACGAACTTAATTTTAAGTTAACTCATACAACCTACAATTTACATAAAAATTTCGCTGTCCCAAGTAAGTTTTATAAAAGTTTTTTTACCTATATACCTAAGGTCTTTCCGAATTACTGATTTGCATTAATGTCGCTAAAAAGAAACAACTTTAACTATGGGGTCAACTCCGAAATAGTGAAAAAAAATCTCCTGTTTCATACATTTCAGTGCAGTAATTATTCAAGATTGTATGGAACAGCTGATTTTTTTTCACTATTTCGGAGTTGGCCCCAGGGCCGTAGCTAGGAGGGGGCATCGTGGGGCAATGCCCTAACCTTAAAATTACCAAAAACTAAGATAAATTCTTTGACTATGCTACCTCGGCGTCGGTTTGTTTCGCTTGGGTGTGCGAAACAATAGACAAAACTAGATAATCGCCAATAATAATAGCAAGGAAAAAACAAAACCCTACCCAAGCTGCGTAAAACGGCCATTATCGACATAACGACATAACGACACAGGCTCGAAATAGCTGTTTCTACTTTCCATGAGACCAGGCTCGAGGACGAGGGTTCGATACGGGAAGCGAACTACACCTTCTTCTGGAAGGGAAAAGGTGCTGCTGATACTCGCGAGCACGGAGTAGGATTCGCAATCAGGAACGATCTTCTTTTTTCGGTTGTGACTCCTGTGGATGTCTCGAACCGCATAATTATCCTACGACTTAACACCTCATGTGGGTTCGTCCCTATAGTTTCGGCGTACGCTCCAACGCTTCCTTCGTCAGCTGTAGCCAAGGAGCAGTTTTATGACGAGCTGGATGTGGTTGTAAGTGCGGCGCAGCCGGGCGACCGACTTCAATGCCCGTGTGGGACAGGACGCCTCTTCCTAGCCTGATTGGATAGGTGACCACGGCGTGGAAAAGTAAAACGACAACGGACAACTATTGTTGGAGTTTTGCTCTAAATACCATCTGTGCGTTACCGATACGTATTTCAAAGGTAAGTTTATGAGAAGTTTCTTGGATGCATCCTCGTTCGAAACATTGGCACCAGCTTGACCTCGTTCTAACTCGGAGGAAGGACTTAAAAGAAACTTTTATTTCACACTCTTATTTCTGACTGCGACGGTGATCACTCACTGGTTGTGACGGACGGGGTGGTACGTCTTGCTCCCAAGAAGATACACTCTTCTAAACCCTCGGATAGGAAGCGGGTCTGTCTAAGACTGGTGACCCCGAGGCAGTGGAACTTTTTGGGGCAGGGTATGCCAACTGTCTGGGACAAAAATAAGTCCATCCAGGAAGAGTGGGAGACGATTAAGTTTCTTCTCGCTGACACGGCCTCCAGTGTCATTGCTTACCAGCTGGCTTTATTAATTACCTGACCGGTTTCTTGAAAATCAAAAGCATCTGCAACCGTTTATAGACGCTAGAGGTCAGTGATAGGTATATAGTTGGTGATCGATTTAGGATCTCGTGCTTCGAGGGCAGATGAATTAAGATTTTTTTTACTTCTGCCCTACCTGTAATCAATGCTGCCCTACCTTAAATTCGACTCTAGCTACAGCCCTGGTTGGCCCCATAGTGAAAGTTGTTTCTTTTTACCTACCTAGTTTCGTGTCAAAAGCAAATTACTAATTTCGGAAAGACCTTATATATTTCTCATGAATTATTGTTTTTGAGGAAAGTAGAGCAGGGCAATATCTTGTGAATAAACTATTGATAGTAATAGCTGTAAAACCTATCTATACTTAATCCTAGCATCCTGAGCGATGCAACGGAGGGAGATGGCGTTTGAGTCTAATATAATCAGGCATTTCCAAACAACTTGGCTTCAAACTTAACATAAATGCTTATAAGATTACGGCTTATAAGAATCTTAGAAAATTAGAGTGCTTAAGCTATATGTATAAAAATATCGATTGTCAAGTGAATTTGAACCGGTTTTAACAGTTCTCCAATGTGCAATATCGTTCCAACTTAGTATAAGAAGAATATAGGTAGAAAGTTGTATAATAGTTGTTGTTTAATAAACTTAGCAAACGCCCTAGTGTAGTGCCTTGTGGCACACCACTGGTCCGCGAGAACATCTAGAACGAGACAGTTCGCCTTCCGGTGACTGTCTTCCGATCAAACCTGATTCACACAATGAAACCAACCAACTGCTTTCAACTCTAGAGCAGCTATGTAGTATTTAAAAAAAAGTTTTTAATTGTTGGATGGTAAGTATACTGGTAATTACAAGTAGGAGTACATTACGGTGAAGGTGGACCGAATATAGGTCGACACCGAAATCACTAAGTTCTTGTAAGGTATAGGTAGAGCCCGTTTCTAGAATATTTTTTATTCAACTAGGGATCTGCCCCGGATTTACATGGGTGTAATGCCCTTTCACGTGAACCAACAAAGGGATTATTCCCGTTCGTCCCACTAGACTTCGTCCCACCACTGGGACGAATGGGAAATTAATAAAATATTTAATTAATATTCCCGTTCGTCCCACTCACCGTCATGGTGGGACGAACGGGAATATAAATTAAATATTTTATTAAATTCTCGTTCTTCCCACTGCAATGTAATGAAAAATAATATTTTCCTCTCTCTATGGTCGTGTTAACTTGTCCAGAGTTTAATAAAAATAAATAAGTAAAAGTTGTAAATATCTTTTATTTACAAACAAATAATAATTCAGGTATTATATTAATTAGTGTAGTATATTTTTTCCAAGTTAAATATTATTTTCGAAATGTCGACATTATTCGGTATAAAAAGTATTCTATGTTTGTCTCCTAAGCTACCTCCCCACCAGCCAAATCGGTACAGTCGTTCATGAGTTATAAATAGTGTAACTAACACGTCTTTCTTTTATATATAGGTATATAGATTAAAATTGAATACGATTTATGTGGTGTTTTTATATAATCTATCACTGAACTTTCATTTTAATTTTAAATGATAATAACATTAACGTATCTCTAGAACTAATTGTCATATTAGTGGGACCAACGGGTATCATATAAAATGTCCTTCCCGTTCGTCCCACTCACCGTCATGGTGAGACGAACGGGAATGAATTTTTAATATTTTATTAATTTCCCGTTCGTCCCACTGGTGGGACGAAGTCTGGTGGGACGAACGGAAATGAGCCGAACAAAGTCGTGGGCAGCCGCTATAGAAGTGTTGTTTGTTTCAGGCAATTTTTTATTTTTTCTCTCCGTAAGAACTATCTTCGTACTTCAAGGAATATTCTAAAAAAGAATGAGCGAAATCGGTTCAGCTGTTTTCAAGATCCGCGCTTAGCAACATAATTAGCTATTCATTTTTATATTAAGTATAGATTATTCTAGGTTTTCTAGGCTTTTCGGAAAACATCTATTTTAAAAATTATATACAAAGATATTAAATTGTATTGGCCTAATTATTAGGTAATGGGCAGAGACACGATAATTATGTCAACCAAGTAAAAAGTTACACTACAAATTTATTTTACAACTATTCAGAAATTGGTACCAAAACATATTTCTATTTATAAACTAGAACTGTGAGTAATGTTGTCACCTGGTAGGTTTTTAATTAATTCAGTGATGTTAATTATTAACGTATAATTCACACCTTTCTGTACAAATGAATAAAAAATATGGTAATTATATCTAACGTACCTACTAAAATGTTAACGTGACAGAGTATCTATCGTACCTACGAACTACATAATAAGTACAGTAAGGTTAATTGGTGTTAGGTACCAAGTAACCAAAGTGCCTACCTTACTGTTTACTATAATCAAACAGCACGAGTGGAACTGGATCGGCCACACGCTCCAAAGGGATGCTATCCACGTATTGAGTCAGGCCTTAGACTGGAATACCTAAGGTAAGCATAAGCCTAAGTAGACCTGGCGACGGACGATCATCGCAGAGGCGAAGGACTTGGGGAAGACGATTAAGCAACCGGAATAGCTGCACATGGTGAAAGGCCATCCCCGGGGAAAAGGAACGTTGTTGAATAGATCTAAAGGGAAGATGTACCTAGTCTCAGAACAAGGTGTTTGAAGGTCTGATCAAGGTGCGTCCTACCAGTTATGACTTACGGAGCCGAGACGTGGAACCTGACGGTGAGGCTGGCCCACGGATTGCATGTCGATCAGAGAGCTATGAAAAGCTCGGGATCTCGTTAATGCACAAAGTCCGAAACAAGATTATCCGGCAGAAGACTAAAGTGACAGACATAGTCTCGAAATGTAGTAGACTGAAGTAGCAGTGGGCTGGTCATATCTGTCGTAAAACCGACGGACGGTGGAGTAAACGGGTTCTCGAATGGAGACCGCGCCTCGGCAAGCGTATCGTTGGACACCCTCCGGCCAGGTGGGCTGATGACTTAAAAAGGGTGGATGGCGGTGACTGTATGGCAAAAAACGGGAGATCGAGCCGTGTGGCGTACTCTGGGTAAGGTCTACGTCCAGCAGTAGACTGCAATAGGCTGACGAGGAGCTAGTCTCAGGGATTGAGAGACATCCATGCTAGGTACTCATGGCTTACCCACGTCACATTTATATAAAGATACATACATATTAATACAACGGCTATGTTCCTGAAATGGAGTGGCCAGAACTGCAGGATCATAAACGAAATCCCACATCCATATTTAACATAGCAGGGAGACATATGTAAGTGATCAGTTGCTAGCTTATCGTCTCTTACTTTATCTCGGGAAAACATCCCATTTTCACAGGAAACAGCTACCAACTTATAAAATAGTAAATACCGTTTGTGTAGAGCTGTGCATAATTACATGAAAAACATTCCCATGAAATGAGCCGAGACCACACAAGTGACGGCCCCCGCTGATTTCAAGATGGCGGCGTCAAGCATCTGTCAAAATAAGGGCAAATATAGTGATTTATCGCTGACCCCTACGTTGTTGGTGGAAATATTAGAATAATAGATTGTAGCAAAGTATTATACGATGTAGAAACTACGACATTGCAATAACATGGTGTTAAAGAGGCAAATTAATATGGTTTTGGAATAGTAAGGCTAGAGGAGAGTGACTGTAGTGAGTGTAGACCAAGATATCTTCAGAGTGGCATTTATTAGTCACCATCGTATAGTCACACGATGACACACAGTTGGACACTGTCACTGACCATTTACATCAGGCTACGTTATGCCTAACGTGACAGCAGGATCACTTTCGCGATCCTGAAAGTTCTGGCTACCCCATTTGACGTGAATACAGCATATAAATAACACCTCCGTTTTTTTTACTTTTTTTATTAGACAGAAAATCTTGCTAGTTAATGGTCTCAAGAGTCATCAATAGGTACGTTGCAATTGCTTGTAACGAATATTGCTATCAATACTATGATAGGCGCCAGTAGGTTACGTAGGCCCCTGAGGGTCTGTCTGTGCGTGCACTGCATACTCGTATCTGAAGAAAAATGCATTATTCGGTCGTGTAACGCCCAACACGGTTTTTGAAATTTGGATCAGAGTTAAGTGAATATAGTTACAGGTAAAGGAGTTAAATAAAGGACATGGACTTAGGTACCTACTTCATTTTTTGTTTTCGTAGAATTAGATATTATTATTTGTTTATGATAAAGTCTTAGATGAAATTAAATTCACGTCACTGGATAAAGTTTAAATTTAAAAGTGTTTTTAAGACTAAATTAAAAATAGATTTGTAGTGTTGTACGATAGTTTTCGATGTTTTGCGAAGCTCATATTAATCTTAAACAACTGTACCTACTTTGCATCCGAGAAAATATGTAGACATGTTTGCTAATATAAACAAAATGAGTGTGTAGGTTCTTCAAAAAATTAAAATAGCGGTATTGAAACTCATCTCATCATGCGGCTTACATTTTTTAAATTTAATTTACTATCGATATATTTGTGTATAATTAATTTCAGACATTATTTTCCTTTGTAATTAACTAAATTTGTAATTTTTAAATGTGTTATGATATTAATAATATAATAATAATAATTGTTATCAAAATCTATGGGTCTATTACCTGAAATAAATGTTTTTTTTTTAATTTGATGGTTATAGTTCGTCTGCACACTGGTCGTACCGTAGGTACCATGGCCGTAATTTCCTGTACTGATGCGGGGCTTCACTAGAATACATCAACTGCATCTCCTTCTGTGCATGTCGTAAGAGTCGACTAAGGAACTCGGCAATTCTGTCAGTCGCTGATCATTTGCATCTGTCCCCGCTATGACAAACGTGGCCGTGGGATCTCCTCTATGATCATGCTGTTCTCGTTACACCATGTCGGTAACACAGCTGTGTGTAGGTATAAATATATATAAATATGAATGAGGTGATCAGAAAGAAGTGTGGTATAAATGAGGACGTGGCGACGAAGATTGAGAAGGGTATGTTGAGGTGGTTTGGGCATGTGGAGAGGATGAGTGAAATTAGACTGACAAAGAAAGTGTACAACGGAAGGGTTGGAAGGGAAAGACCTCGCCGGACTTTCACCGATCAAATTGGTGAAATTCTAAAGAAAGGTCAAATCAAGAGTACCCTAAACCGACGACGTGCATGAAGAATATCATGAAAGTAGATGAAGCGAAAGAGGTGTGTCAGGATCGTAGCAAATGGAGATCCGTGATCTCTGCCTACCGCTCCGGGAAAGAGGCGTGATTATTATGTATGTATGCTTATGCAGGGCTTTGCTGCATCTTGTAAGAGTCGACTAAGGAACTCTGGCATTCTCTCAGATGTTAAGCTAGCACTCGTCACTAATCATTTGCATCTGTAAGCGCTATTCTAAACGAGGCTGCTGCAGAATCTCCTTTAAGATCCTGTAGTTTTGGCAATACCGTCTTGGGTACACACACTTTAAGTAGGAAGATCAACGAATGTAACAGCAACACGAAAGAGGTACATTTATTTATGTACAACTAGTGGACGCCCGCGACTTCGTCCGCGTGAGCTGCAGAAAAAAAAACAAAATGTCGCAATTTTTCCGGATAGGTAAAAAGTAGGCAATGTGTTAATCTATACTTACAAACTTTCGCGTTTATACTAAAAAGTATTAGTAGGATATTTCTGAAAATAATTAGAGTAACTGCAGCATGAAAGAGGGCGGTATATTTATGAAAATTGCTGAAAAAAGTTGTAAATAAATTTTCAGCAAATTTTCCCGTCAAGATAGTAGTCACGAAAGGTTTAATTAAATGCATTAGGCATACATACCTAAATGTAGCTACTTGTCTATAATACCTACTTAGTAGGCACCGGTCACCGACCCGCCTGCCCAGCGTGGTGACTATGGGCAAAACCCCCTGTGGCAGTAGCCCTGGGGTGTGCCCTGGGGGAGGCCTACGTCCAGCAGTGGACTGCGATAGGCTGAAGACGAAGACGATATAGGCAGTTCAAAAAGAAAATCAGAAATTATAATTTTTGTGACTGTCATCAGTATGGCTGTGTTATTTATTAGGAATCTATAACTCTATTATAGAAGAGTTTACAATTTTAATATCCAAGCAAATAACCGATGCTTTTTCAAAGTTACAAAGTAACCAACTCGCAAAAACAGGCTGTTGTAACGAAGTGTTTTTCTCATAGTTAGCTCGCCCGCCAATCGTTCGTCACCACGACATTTCCCAAAGGCTTCCGCTTTCCCGCGCATCTCATAACGTCAGGCAGCGGGGCGGATGCCGACAAAAGCCCGCCAATCAACATATACGCCATGTTGTTAACTGGGCGGGGCCACAATGAGTTTCTCGCTCGCTCTCATTCGAAAAATCGCGGTTTCCCACTCGCACCCAACGTCCTCTTATTGGCAGGCGCGCAATTAAGCGCGGGAATTCGAATTCTATTTTCGAAGTAAATATTTTTTCTTGTTTATGGATAGGTTATGATGCCAGTTTTAGCGACACCTGTCGATGTTGAGCTGTCCTGTCATAAGATGCTTTTGGATTTAGAGGTTTTATAACTTGGCGTCCTCACATGATGCAGCGTAGGTAAGGAATTTAAGATTTATGACTGTGAATTAACACGTTTCTGTGATGTTTGATGGATTTATTGGTTGTGGTGAGTTTAATCGGCCGTAAATTTGGTAAATATTTCTGTAACGTCACAGGTGGGCGGGATCAGTGATGTTTGGGCGCTTTCGGGAGCGATGAAAAGTTAATGGTTGTTTAAAATATCGTAATGCCCGTAACAGCCCTTAATAGTCTTAATTTCGGTTGTGAGAATAATTCTGCTTATTTAAGCATAATATTCAAAGTAAGATAATTTAAATTGTTAGTAGGCGATCAGCAGTTTTGCTAATTTAGTAGACTCTAATATTAATGAACTTGAGCCCTGGAGAATAATGATCGTGATAATGAGGAGATTCCCTAGTTTTCGGGAACGTTGACGACCAAAAATCACCCTGTATGCTTGTCCTGTAGGTACTGATGCGGGGCTGTACTAGAATACACCAGCTGCATCTCTTTCCGTGCATGTCGTAAGAGTAGATAGGTAAGAGTCGACAAAGGATCTCGGGTGTTCTCTCAGGCGATAAGCTAGTATTGTCACTGCTCATTTACACCTATAAGTATAGTGTAATAGGTATAATGATCATCATCGTCATCATCATCAGCCTATTGCAGTCCACTGCTAGACGTAGGCCTCCCCCAGGACACGCCACAAGACTGCCATGGGGGGTATTTGCCCATAGTCACCACGCTGGGCAGGCGCGTAGGCGGCGGGTTGGTGACCGCAGTTTGTATTTTGGACTATGGTGTCAACACGGTAGGCGCTGCTGCCCACCTCCCGGAAACCCTTGATCGCCTCGTACGATACCCACGGGCAGACATGGGGTGGTACGAATTCTACTCTGCTGGCACCACGCGGCCATGCCGGCACCACGCGGCCAAATAGGTATAATACTGAATTTAAATACTTACCTAAGCCAGTTAAACTACTAGGTATAAGTAGTACCTATGTAAGTTAACTACCTATCTATGCAAGTACCTGTGGGTCAAACAACTGGCGCTTAAGGGTTATATGTGTATGTGGATTTGTAACGAAGAAGTCTCAAAAGTCCTACCCACAAATATTCTCACTTCTTAAATAGAGAATTTATTCGAGATTTCGAGTCTAGAGTCTTAAACTTAAAAGTAAAGAAAAAAATATAAGTAAAGTCAGTGTCCGTTACTAGCGGATTCAGAAATCCCACAAGATACTAGGTGCCTAATTGGTAGCAGATGGGAAAGTGTAGCTTCCCAGTTTGCTTCTACATTGACTTATGATTCTGTGACTCCTAGCTAGGGGCAGAGGGCCTCCACAGATCTCCGCCGCCTATCCCGTTCGGTTCTGAGCTTCGCGTTTTATTTCGCTCTAGGACTTCCCTACTTTCTTCGCATCTGTAATTGCCTCCAGGTTCTACCTGTATTATTCATTTATTTCAGCATTAATATGCTAGCTCTTTCTAATGTAGCCAGAGTCACAGAAAATCATTTATGCTCTAGATACTTTTTAATTTTGTTTAATATCATGTCGGTATTTAAAATGTCAAAGGTCCCAGCGTTAACTTTCATATCATATTTTTTATGTACTTATCAAAGGGCTAATGCTCTGCTAAGCTGACTAGCTTACTTGATATACCTACCTGCTATCATAATTATATCACTATTTTCTATAAAACGACTGGCGAGATGATTTGAAAGAATCCGAATGGTAAATTCTTGAAACCACCGCAAGATGGTTCAATAAATTAAAATATTTGCATGCTACACATTTTTTGACAAAACATAACTGTAATCTAATAATGTAATATGCAATAACTTTATTGTACCTACCAGCTTTTAAGCAAATAAATAAGCATATCATTTCATTTAATTTCACTGTTTAGCCTCTGTCTCTACAAAGGAGAAGAAAAGGTTTTCAGAGAGAATTTACATGAGCAAAAATCGTTAAACTTCATGAGGTGGGTACCTACCAAGATTACCTACCTGTATGTCTGCAATTATTTTTCCGCTATATTTAGTCACAGATAATATTAGATTACAGAACACAAGTAGCACTTAATGTCAGACATGCTGTTAGGATAGTAATATTATGAACTCGCAAAATGATTCAACAGGATGTTAATTTTTCAATGCGAATATTTTTTATGTGGAATGGTTGTATTATTGATCTCTTCTCATAATGAAATTGCTAGAAGTATTATTGAAACCCGAAAGCCGTATAAGTATTATTAAATCCAAATCCTCCCAGTAACCCACCCATCTAATTTTAAGCGTAAAACAGCTATAAAAACGATCGTTTTAAAAGGGATGAACCTTGTCAGAAGACATATCGTTATCTCCACAGATAACAATTTTATAACCAAGATAATATCTTTAAAAGAAATTCTACATAAACGTCCAAAATAATAATTATGTCACCGCCAACAAAATAATCATGGCCGCTCGTATAAATAAATTAAAAGTTTAATTTATATCAGCATTAAAAGCTCGTCTCACGTTTTCGCACGCACAGCTATCGCGAAACGGAACGTCAACTTGACGTATTGCGGCGCGAAAACTTTAATAGCGCCAAGTTTCACAGCTAATTCCATTTACTTCCCTATCACGTACCTATAACTAAATCATAACGTTTACTTCTCATTACTGCGTTTAGCGGAATGCACTGCAATTTGCGAATGCACAAGACATTCTCGCAAAACGTTCTCGCTATTTGCTAATTTCAGTGCCGCGGCGTGCGGCGTCTGCGCTCTGACGTCTGATTGACAGGTGAAAGGGCGCGAAATTAGTAAGCTTGCTCAGATACAGAAAGCGTTCGGAAAGTACACTCCCATTGTGCCCTCTCATTAATGTCTTGGATCATTGTCTATGCTCAATAATGGCGATTGAAAAAGCACACGCTGTGTTTAAGCTCGCTCTTGCGTAAATGAATCGGATTTTTAGGGCGAAAGTGTTGAATTAAGTTGGCTGCTCCATTAGGCGCCGGTGTAACATATGGTGCCGAGTGCCCATAGATAAGATAGAACCGTATGTCATAAAATTCAGAGCTACCGTTTGGCATCCGCTAACAAACTGAGGATGCGAGGGATTAGCGGGCAAACATTGTGTGTATGTTTTTATTAAAACGAAAAGTTGGAATGATAAAGATGTGTAACAACAGTGAGATACTGGTACAGGTAGATTTGAGATAGCCGGTTAGCGTTGTTTGGTTTTATCTCGGCGCTGAGCACACAGATCGGAGCGCGTCGGAGACCGCTACGGGTAGATTGCATCGCGTTCTTTCGTTTATCTACCCTATGATTAATAATTTGAATTTGGAACCTAACTATTCGGCCTCAGGGTTAAGGTGTTAAAGATCAAGAACTTCTGAAAGTTAATAAATCGATTACCTATGTAGTTTCATCTTTGTATGCTTGCTGTAAGTGGGTACTCTTTCTGGTTTGCCTTAAAAGTTGAATCACACTTTTTGCATGCTCTATCCATTATTTTGATGTGATATTACTGAATATGTATCCAGGAATTATAGGTACATATAAATAATGATCATGTAACCATTAAAATTATGCATCCCATCCGTGAATAAAGATAGATCCATAAGATCTAGCCAGTAGAGACCATAAAACTGGAATCTAACATAGCGTCCAGTCAAATTAATTTGCTTATTGTAAGCACCGCTGTAAATGGAACGTGAAGTTTACTGCCCTACCTGCATACCTAAAAAAAGAATACCCTCCATTTTGAATTACTTAATTTGGAACACAAAATGGCGGTTAGCGCAAACACATCGACGTCACAGATTTATGGACACTAAAATAAATTAGAAGTGTCGTTCTCTTGTGAAACTCATTACGGACGGACGGATTACTTGAGCGAACAATTAGTAATTATCGTTTATGGCGAAGCTGAGTGAGCATTGTTGTATATATTTATATTTAAGTTATTTTATACAACAACGGTACAATAGGTAGTAGGAAACTTAGGTGATATGATTTGTGCCACATACTCGTACTTATTATAAATAAATAATTAATCGATTGTCATATCGATACGATTGCAAGTTGCATGGCGGGTTGAATCCGTTAGAGGTTAGGCTATGGTCTATTCATGATCCATAAAAATAAGGTCTGTTGACTGTAACATTATCACATAATTCCCAGTAACATATGCAAATATACCCTACCTATAAATTGACCTCTTAGACTTAATAAAGTCGAACGCGGTAAGGTATAAATATATATCTGCTCTTGGGGCACAAATACAACAATGTAGAGTCAGACAAGTAACAAATCCAATAAGAAATTTTTCAGTCATTCTAAAAAGTGTTACAATATACAGAGTATTTTTTGGTCGTCAACGTTCCTGAAAACTACGGACTCTCCTCATCATCACGATCATTTTTCCCCATGGAAGCATACCTGGGAAGTGTCTGGTTCCCAAGATATTAGGGTCCAAAGTTGAGTAAATAGACTGCGTTTTTCTGCATAAATGCACGTTGACGCGCGTAGTAAGATTTTTTCATGAGAAATAATTAATATCTGTCTATGAAAAAACTAGCATAAACACTGGACACTATAAATTTCGCCCGATTAAGTAATTTTTTATTTATTTTTTAATTTACATAATTTCCCTGCATTTCTTTTAACATAAACTTACTTTATTTCATGTATAGAGTACGTACCCTTCGTTAAGGGTGGCAACGAAAAAACACCTGTATATCTACCTAAATACATAACCTCATGCCAAAGTCCACTTGGGGTAGGTAGAGACTACAATAATTACTTACCTATAACGCAATGTACTTTTAGCGCCAAAGTCTCATCCATTATCTGTCAGGGTGCATCACAGGCTGGTAAGATTGACTTCAGGTCCTTAAGGTAAGAGACAAACCCTGAAATTTTACCACAACTAAATTATTAAGTACACCTTTTCTCCATTAATAAAAAAAAAATCTTGTCTATGCTAAGCATCTCTGCCTATGCTAAGACCCCGCCAAAAAGAACGTCACATCAATCCAAACTGCCGTGTTTAGGATTCTATCCTATTTCAAATTCAAATTTGACAGTTAGCGCTCACGGTAGCACTAAGTTTGAAGGGGTACAAATAAATTAAACGTTTTCTTGGAACCTTTTTGGAATCCAAAAGGTTTTACGCCAGTCAGTAGGTAGATAAGTTCAGGAAAAAGTTATACTTACGTACCTATAAAAAAAATAACGATAGTAGTTTAACGTTACATAAATACATAAGTGGAATCCAGTCATATCTGCAAATTAAATTGATAAAATAACTGCCAAAGCTCTGCTTATCATCTCCTTACGTGTTAAGATCCCCTTTATTAAGAGAAAGAAAGTTTAATTCTTAAGGTCAATAAAATACCTACGGGATAAATAAACCTGTGTCAAAGCTATGGAATATTAAAACCCTAACAAGAAAACTACCCACAATTCTGATTAAGAGGGGTCGTTGAACCAACACTAATCCATTCGATCATTTGTCATAACCATAGACAATAAGTACTCGTAATACATCGCGTTTAGGTATATGATCTATGCCCTAATAAAGTGCATAGACATTTCCCTCTCCAAACCGTTCCGTCGTAACTTCACTCACAATGCAACAGAAGTTGCGGGGTTTCATTAGTGTTTGACATTTGAAAGAGTAGTTATAAAATTAGTTTACGCGATCGTATTTTAGAAGTGCAATGTTCATGGAGGTTTACAGGCCTTTTTGAGATATTAGCTGTTGCTCGTGACTTCGTTCGCGTTCGCCTATGTCAGGGATGGCGAACCAATGGCACGCAACAAAATAGTTCAGGCACGCCTAATGATTCAGATAAGAATGAATAACATAAAAAAATTGCATCGAAACCGTTTGTCAGATGACTCTAGTTCAGCAGCTTGCATTCTGCTGAAAGTAACAAAGTAAAAGCCTGACATAAAATACTTAGCATCTTATTTGAAACAGCAGAAATAACACAATTTTCTTATATGTTAAAATAGTAACATTACATACCGATAATTGTACTTTTGAATTTTTAATAAATACCTAGTATATACTTAATATCATCTAGTTTTATTTTTGTTCAATAATATCAATATGCCTAAATTATTTGATGGCACGTCATAGATATATTTGTCTCATAAAAATGGCACGTATATCACTAAAGGTTCGCCATCCCTGGCCTATGTCTTTCTTCGTACCTACTCCTAACTCTGAATAAACATCAGCTGCATCTCCTTCCGTGCATGTCATAAGAGTCGACTAAGGAACTTGGGGTGTTCTTTCAGGTGAAGAACAGTTGTCATTGATCTTTTAGATTTAGCTAATAATTCAATGTACTTAGTAATAATGTAGTAGTAGGTACCTACATAGTACATCTTCTTCTTCAGCCTATTGCAGTCCACTACTGCTGGACGTAGGCCTCCCCCAAGGCACGCCACAAGGCTACTGCCACAGGAGGGTTTTGCCCATAGTCACCACACTGGGCAGGCGGGTTGGTGACCGCAGTGTGATTTTCGGACTATGTTGTCAGTACGGGAGGCGCTGCTGCCCACCTCCCGGAAACCCTTAATCGCCTTCAATGATACTCTGCCGGCACCACGCGGCCTGCCCATATGTGCACATAGCACATACCTTACGTATATTACTTCATCAATCAAGAATGAGTGTTTGTGTCTCTCGCTGTATAGGTAACACGTACTATCTACCTACCTCTTCTGAAATAGGTTCACAATACATAAGGGTCATATCTAGTTACTACAGTACTGTATGTTAATAACCCTATTGCTGTGTTAAGATAGGTAATAATATGTACTCATTAGCCGGAGGAGGACTCTGCAAATTACATACTAAGTATGTTAGTAACTAGGTATGTTAATTTACCTACTTCAACACGGAGGCAAGAGACAATCACGGAGCTGTTCTGAAACAATCTGCGAATTTTAGTGTTGTTTAACTATAATTTTAAGTTAGGAATGTTGGACGAATGGACCTTGTTAGAATTTCTTATAATTCTATAAAATTATACAGGGTGTAACAGAAAGGGTATGTTAAGCGAAAAGCTATGTAAACAGCCCACTATAATAGAGAACCTATTTCCAGAATTTGAGACTCGAAATCACATGTTTATTTTTCAAGATTGTATGAACATTCCTGAGTTGTTTAGGAATCCTCTTTACTATCTGGAAAAATAAACATGTGATTTCGAGTCTGAAAATTTGTGTATAGGTTCCTTTTACTGGGCTATTTACATAGCTTTTCGCTTAACATACCCCTTTTGTTACACCCTATATAAAAACATGCCCGAAGTCATCCAACAAATAAATAAAGTAAAAACGACCATCATCGATCATGATTATCATCGACCACTGTAATGTACAAATTAACATATTAATATCTTAAAAAATGCAGAAACCCAAAAAATAAATTACCTATTTACGTACCTACCTAAGGTAACATGCTTTAAAACCAATTTAACAAACCTGATATTAGCCATAAAAGTTTTTATTACAATAAAACTTATATGAAACCCTATTAGACCATCTATTTCATAATTATGTAAAAAATGGTAATAAAACCGATGATTTTGGTATTCAATAAACGGTAATCAAAGGAGGTCCTATTCCGTTTTACGATCGTATCGCATTAACGAGTAGATTCAATGTTTTTATAATCCACCAAGACCAATCACTCGATTGGTCGACACTGGATATGCGTCGAACGTATCGTAAAGCTACCGCCCTATTTCGGTAACGTCTTCACGCGTAGACTCGAGTCGTAACCTCAATCAAAATGACTATAAACTTTGTCAAAAATTCCACCTTAAGCTGTCCTTTAATTATCCATATATTACAAATCCGAGCACCAAACTACCTGATACCAATTATACACGCGCTCACCCACGTCAAAGAGATCCATTCACTGACATTTATGAAAAAAAAGAGCAATCGGCGTCTTAAACCTTTTAACAAAACTGGCCGGCGATAATTCAAGCGAAATGTCCAAACTGTATTAGAAAAAATAAAATAAGATTCGAACATAGAAAGTGTTAGCGACAATAGAATATTCAAAATCTTGTTAATAAAGAGTCTAGGGTCCTGCGGGTGCGCCTTCACAATGGCTAAAGGAAAAAAGTGGTATTTGAAATTCGAAAAAAGAAACGGGGCAGAGAGAATAATTTTTTTCTCGGATCGCAGCGTGAGATCGTTTTGGAGGGAATTTTGGATTTAGACCAGGCGTCATGTGCGGATAGGTGTTTTTTTTTATCTGAGGCTGCCAGGCTGGTGTGGCCACATCGGGCCGCATGGGCCAGCGGGCGGTTTCGTTCGTCAAAGTTATTATTAATGCTTGCAAATTTGATCCCCGAAGTTAATGCGATCTTCCACTAAATAAGCATCGTGTTACTAATCCATAGAGTGATCACTATTATGTTAAATATAAAAATACTTATTATGTTGTTTCTTTCTTTTGCAAATTAGGATATTGAAAAAATCATTCAAGTTGCCATTTATATGACTGATACGTTAAAATTATTAGGATTTAGACGAAAACGAATGTTATGAGGGAAATTTGCTTCCAATGATTATGAACTTCGATTAACATTAATTAAGCAAAATTAAATGCTCGTAGAGTTAATACCCCAGGTATTATAAATGTTTATAGAATAAATGAATAAAGTATGTTGTAGCTAAAAGCTCAGAGTTGTTGCATGATGAGCATCAGGCTAATGCCTGTTTTTTAAAGCCTCCTTACTTGGGGAACTGGCTAGAGGCACTGTTGTTAATTTATTTATATCTTCTCTTCTACCGTATTGTCTCTTACATAAACAGAGACTCTGTCAGAAAGTTTGAAGTCACACACACGCTAGTGGTTCGTAAAATAGCGCAATATAACAAAAAAAACTATGATAAGAGTAATTTTAAACCATAGCGTTACAAAATTTAAATTATTTTAATTAACTAAACTTATTAAAAAAATAATAATTTTACATTGTTATTGTCGTCTGTCTATCTATGTATTTTATTTTATTTATTTTATCTTTATGTATACAGAGTGTACCAAAAGGGGTAGGTATATCATTATAGATACCTTTATACTGTCGTTAGTAAGTCTATAAAAAAGTAACATGGGAGGGAAGTGAGTTCAGATAGCTTAAATATTGTAATACTATAGTTCGGACACAGGATCTGCTATAGGTACCAAAGTATTTTTATTATTTTTTTATTAGTGAATACCCGATTAGATTTGAGATATTTTCCTACAGAAAAATAAATGCAAACAAACATACGACAACGAAGCGTTTAGTAAGAAATATGTGGGCCCTTTATAATATTTTTTCGGTTCTACTTTTGGTAACCTAACATCAAGATCAAACAGGTACCTACTTTATGCAAGGTGGAGCGTATGTTTTTTTGTTAAATTTTAATTACCCACAATTAAATGTAGAATATTTTATATTTCTATTCGAGTGAGTTTTTTAACATAGTTCACATGCTGGGTAACCGTGAATTGTTTTTATTGTGGAACCAGGATATCTCTATATATCTATAGAAGCTTCTCGCTGTCACGATAGAAACAATCTTGATACTAGAATTAATTGGATGTGTCTTCTTGCATATAAAGGAGCTCAATACCAAATTTTATTTATGTATCTATTGAGGGATCGCCCGCCACCGGGCCCTATACCCTCCGCTGACCCTCGGATCTGCCTACTCATGATCACGAACACAAGACACTACAGTCGCAACGAGAAGCCAGATCCAAGCACCTAGCATGCAACCATAAATACATAGCTGCTAATCCGAAAACCAATTAAAACTTTAATCGACATATGTTTCGCCAACACCCGTGGCATCATCAGGATTAGTTTTCCATGTTAGTTCTATCTACCGAACCAACTAACTAACAACTAAAACCAATCAAACCGGTGGCGGGCGATCCCTCAATAGAGATTTGAACTTCCGAATAGTGACGCCTGATACAATTCAATATTTATTTATGTAGTCTAACCTTGCTGCACCAGCAACCACTCATTCCCGCTACTGCAACGCCTGTCAGCCCGGATTTACAGAGGCGATCAGAAAAATGCAAACAAAGCATTCAAAATAGGGTACCTAGCAAGCGACTACTAAGTGTTTGAACTAATAGAAATTACAGAATATGAAGTATGAAAATACCTGTCGTCGTTTTCCTTGACCTTATCCATTAGTTGTAGGGTCAGCGTAATATGGTTTCTTTCGAAACTCATATTGCCAAGGATTTGGCGTATGTTTTACGGCCGGTTGCCTGCCTAACGGCAACCCTCGTCGGGTATAGCTAGGCAGGGCCGGCCCGCCCATACAGCGAACGGAGCAGTCGCTCCAGGCACCAAATCCTAGAGGGCGCCTAAATGGTAAAGATATAGGATATATTATTAGGAGCAAACAGGAGAGGCACCATAATTGGATCTCGCTCCATTCTAAAATTTATTTTGGCCGGCCGGCGCTGTAGCTAAGTGACAATTTTAGTATATTAAAATCCATACAAATATTCTCTGTAGATGAAATAATTTCAGTGGCACAGGCCTACCTATATTCTTGAATAACAAATTCAATTATCTTTCTATTCACACAGTCTCCAGATCCTGAATCATCTGCTGAGTGAAGGCATCCTTTTCACTACGCCATTTTCCATGTTCTGAAACCGCCTCATCATCTGGTGCCCAGCAGTTTTCCCTGCTATTGTTTGACCATCAGGTACGTCCCAATTAACTCAACGAAAATGAATAGAGATCGTAAAATTGCCTGAAGTTAATTTATACTCAACATATAAGTGAGTAGGTGTCTAAGATTTACCGCCGCGTTTACGACTGTTTCGGGACATGTGGAATGCAATTTTACTCAGAATAGCTCGTTTTGCTTGTTTAGTATCAGTGCATTAGATAAAATGAGAATAGAGAGAAAATTGTCTCCCATTTAAAAATAAAAACAAAAAATGTATGTAATACGTCGGATAATCTCGAGGAATCGTTCAATATAAAGGGGTTCGGAAATGCTAAGAAAACAGCCTACTTAGCATTTCACTTAACGTGCCTCTTCTGCTACATCCTGTATGAGAGCTGATGATAATTTTATATGAGAATAACGTACATATATTTCAAAATGCCACGTAATTTAATGCCGTTGGTACCCACGGAGCATTAAAAGAGTAAATAATGAACTCAATAAAACAGCTACTTACCAGTGAATCAATATATTAGTTAGGTCTACCAACCATTCTCCCATGACCCGAGAAGGTGACTAGACCGAGTGCAGACCGAATTCTGCTAATAAGTCTATTAAGAAACGAGAAATTTCATTTATTAGTGATAATAGCCCTTCAAGTAGTCCCACTCCCACTTCTGATATCACTTCAGTCAGCAGTCATCCCACTTCTGATAGCACAATTTCACTGTGAGGATCATAGCTAAAATAACTCCATTTAATCTGTAGCTACTACACGCTACGACCATTAAGCTCAAACATACACTGTTCAATTCATATTATGTTGCCATGTTAACCTCAAATGTGGAAAATCTGCTTTTTTCTCAGGTTTTAATGAAACAGTTTATAACGAGAATCAAACTCTAAATTTTAGCTCAATCGAGGCCTTATCTCGCGCCAAATTCTGACCATCATCATCGATCACCGTTGCCCATCGCACGGCAGCCATCAAAGTCAACATTGGTAACTTCCAGAACCCATACCAACATTTAATGGGGGCAGCACCTTCTATGGAACATGTGTAAGGTCCCTCAGAAATATGATCTTTAAAATAATTCCCGAGTGTGTATTGATCTCTGTCGAACTTTAGGCGATTAGGCCAGTCACGAGTCGAATCGAACAAATAGATGTTAGATAGAACGCGACGCATATATTTGTTTTTGATAGTATTCCTTTTTTTCTTAATGGCCAGCGATATCACCTTGTCTATGATTTGGAATGTTTGAATTTGGAACGTGTAATTGAAAGGTTTTTTTCGTGTTCGGAGAAATTTATATTGATTTAGAATTTCGATTTTTGAATTAGATACTACCTAACAAGTTATACTTATACATAATTTTTTTAATGTTAGTAGGTAGATAAACCAAGGCTATTTATTTGAAGTATACCTATTCTAAAGTAAATACTAAAAATGTTCGTTTTTATCCAATTAACTAGAGTCCCTACCAACCAACCATATAGGTATACATAATTAATATACCTAGGTAGCTTTATTTTTATCTTTGTATAGTACATATTCATTATACCCGTATAAAATAAAAACCTAATAAATAGCCACTTAGTTTAAATGATTAAAATCATTTACGTTAAAGGGTACATTATCTTAATGCTAATTATTTAGGTACCTATCTACTACAGCGTTTTTTGAAATAAGTTATTTTTAAGTCAAAAATATACCGAGCTGATAATTTTATTTAAATCAATTTATATAGAAATCAGGTGGCTAAAAAGCGAGTAAAAATAAAATACAGCCTTTATCCTTTGAAATTACGTAAGTAATAACCATGAGAGAATATTTATAACTAGTGGACGCCCGCGTCTCCGTCCGCGTGGACTGTAAAAAAATAAAATCGATATTATCCGGGATAAAAAGTAGCCTACCTATATGTTAAGTGGGACCTGTCACAACATATTTCTGAAAACTGCATCGAAATCGGTTCAGCCGTTTCTGAGATTATCGTGCACAAACATCGATCGGTTACAATTTTATTATATGTTTAGAATAGATATAGATAGAAGAAGACTATTAACACTAGATGGGTATAGAAGGCTCTTCCATGGTAGGCATCTACTTACTAGGTCATGATTAGATTAGGTCACCTGGTGATTTGTAGAACGGTTGAGAATAGAAAAATAAATCTTTCATTAGGTAGTTACTGCACTGTACAAGGTATAATATATTATTATATAATGTAAATGACTCCTGCGCACCTCCTGCCGGTAGAGATCACGTGTGATGACGAACGATAAGGTTCTTCGCCAGATTTATTTGATTGAACGACTAGTTAGGCTACCTAGTGTAGGTAGGTATAGTGTGTATTAATAAAAATAATATGTGCTTACCTATTTACAGATACACCTACATAAAAGGTACTGTGAGGGTG
Source organism: Carposina sasakii (assembly GCA_014607495.2). Taxonomy (NCBI): domain Eukaryota; kingdom Metazoa; phylum Arthropoda; class Insecta; order Lepidoptera; family Carposinidae; genus Carposina; species Carposina sasakii. The sequence goes on from CP053166.1 coordinate 183,907, forward strand.
ATTCCTTTTTTTGTGAATTCCACGTAAGTATAGTCGTCTGAAGACTCGATTTTTGTACTGTTATAAAAATCTGAAGGTAATCTCAGTACCTGGGCATAAGTCATCTCAGCTGCGCTTATGTTATTGTCATTTCTGACAGCTGCTCTTAACCCTAACAATACTGTAGAAAGCTCGTCAATCCACGAAGTAGAACTATCACTAAGGCGAGCCGTTAACGCTGCCTTCAGTGATCTGTGCCATCTTTCCACGGCACCATTACACTGTGGATGATAAGGAGTAGTTCGGTTTTTATATATACCTAGCAACTCCATTAACTTTTTAAACAAATTACTTTCAAATTGACGCCCTTGATCACTTGTTAGCTTTAAGGGGCATCCGAAACGCGCAATCCAACCATCGTACACGATTTTAGCTACAGTTTCCGCGGTTATATCTTTCATCGGAAATGCTTCCGGCCATCGAGTACGTCTGTCGATGATGGTTAAAGGGATCATTTAAAAAAAATTGACATATATATAGTGTAAAAAAAATATTTATAAGAAAAAATATTTAAAAATGAACATTATGTATAAGTAAAGTAAGTCAGGTCATCTATTATGAATACCTAGTACCTAACATAGAGTAAATACGAAAATATTAAATTAAATTTTTTATGCCAAGAAAATTCACAAAATTTAAATAAAAAATTAAAAATACTCTTAAAAAATACACGAAACTTAGCATAACACAACACTTTCACTTGATTTAGGGATATGTAGTTGCATGCGTTGCCTGATTGTTTATCTGCTGCAGAGGATTGCTAATAACCTTTAGCTGTACATTTTGTATTTCACTTCTCAGCCATCTTTTACATCTTGTGCGACAAAAATAGATTAACATAATTGCTGCAACACTTCCCAGAACAATAGTTACCAATAGGAACATATACGCATAGTGATCGAATTTTTCCTCCATATGCTTTTGAGTGACTGATCCGGCTACAATTATATTATCTTGTTGCTTACTTTGATTGTGGCCCATTATTATAGCTTTTTCAAAAAATTTCAATACTTTTACTCGAGCTGAGAGTTTACAATAGAATGGCTCAAAATAAAATTAAGTAATATACGTAAGGTAAAAAAATACAATGTACATAAAATCTTAACCTAGATCTTAAACTAAACAATATTTATGCAGCATCAACGAAACGTACGGGCCGCTTGACAACGCGACCATAGCGCGTGGTACGGACACTACCATAAGCGTTAGCGTCAGGCGACAGCGATTTCATTGAATTATCTAAATCTAGGTTTGCGTTCAGCGTATAAGCGGGTTTCAGCCGGTCTATGGAAATATTAACTTTGCGATTCGGTAGCTGTATTTCAAAAACCTTGTTTCCCCTTTTCAATACTAAGTAAGGACCGTTGTATGTGGGTTTTAAAGGTTTGTGCACTTCATCTCGTATAAATACATAACTACAAGACTCTAAATCAGAGTGTACGAAAATAGATTTACTAGATGTAGCCGTCGAAATCGGTTTGAAACTCGCTATAATATTGCGTAACTTCTCCACGTAAGTATAGTCGTCTGAAGACTCGATTTTTGTACTGTTATAAAAATCTGAAGGTAATCTCAGTACCTGGGCATAAGTCATCTCAGCTGCGCTTATGTTATTGTCATTTCTGACAGCTGCTCTTAACCCTAACAATACTGTAGAAAGCTCGTCAATCCACGAAGTAGAACTATCACTAAGGCGAGCCGTTAACGCTGCCTTCAGTGATCTGTGCCATCTTTCCACGGCACCATTACACTGTGGATGATAAGGAGTAGTTCGGTTTTTATATATACCTAGCAACTCCATTAACTTTTTAAACAAATTACTTTCAAATTGACGCCCTTGATCACTTGTTAGCTTTAAGGGGCATCCGAAACGCGCAATCCAACCATCGTACACGATTTTAGCTACAGTTTCCGCGGTTATATCTTTCATCGGAAATGCTTCCGGCCATCGAGTACGTCTGTCGATGATGGTTAAACAATACCTATAACCATCACTTGTAGTAGGTAGTGGGCCAACGATGTCTATGTGAATATGCTCAAACCTATCACATGAGGCAAATGTGTCTAGCGAAGCGTTAGTATGCCGAGACACCTTTGATTTTTGGCAAGCCACACATGTTTTTGACCATAAATTCACATCCTTATTCATGTTAGGCCAAAAAAATCTATCTGCAACTAATTTTCTACTCGTGCGTATGCCAGGATGACTTAGGCTGTGGACTGAGTCAAAAGCGACTCTACGAAATTTATCAGGTAAATAGGGTCTTAACTTATTGCCAGAAATTTCGCAATATATTGGATTGCTACAGTAAGGCATAATTATTTTTTTAAATTTCAATTTGTTATGATTTAAAAAATCTACCATTACCTTATCGCTACTTTGACATTCTGCCAAATCCGCAAAATCTAACACAGTGGGGCAGCTCACTGTCTCTATGCGCGATAAAGTATCCGCGACCACGTTGTCACAACCGCTGACATGACGAATATCTGTAGTGTACTCACTAATAAAAGATAATTGTCTAATGCGGGTTGGAGTCTCTTTGTCGCATTTTGTTTTATTAAATGCGTACGTAAGAGGCTTGTGATCTGTAAAAACTATAACCTGACGACCTTCAATAATATCCTTAAAATATTTAACTGCTAAATAAATTCCTAATAGCTCTCTATCGTAAGTGGAATAGTTTTTCTGAGCATTAGTTATTTTTTGAGAAAAATAACCTAATGGTTTCCAAGTGTCGCCAGTATATTGTTGCAATACTGCACCTACACAAGAATTTGATGCGTCAGTCATGAGCGCTATGGGAACGTCGCTCCGCGGTGGCGACAACGTGACGGCGTTTTGCAAACTCAGCTTGCATTGTTCGAACGCTACATCGGCATCAGGTGTCCAAGTGATAACTGTCTTGTCCTTTTTCTTAGAATTATGAATATACCTATTCAATACTGATTGATGTACTACGGCCATAGGTATATGCGACCTATAAAAATTTACTGTACCTAAAAATCTGCGCAATTGCTCCACTGTTTTCGGTTTAGGAAATTCCTGAATGGCCTTTATTTTTGCTTCTAGAGGACGAATACCATTTGCTGAAACTTCATAGCCCAAAAATTCTATTTTTTCTTGCCCAAAACAGCATTTTGCGATATTTATAGAGATACCATATTTACTAAACCTCTCAAATACTTTTTCGAGATGCTGTTTGTGTTCTGAAATAGATTTGCTAGCTATTAATACGTCATCTATATATACATAAATAAAATCTAAACCTTCTAATACCGTATTATTCATGAATCTTTGATATGTTTGCGCTGCATTTCGCAAACCAAAGGTCATTCTAGGAAATTCAAATAATCCGAATGGAGTGGTAATTGCTGTCTTCTCTACATGTTCGGGCCAAACAGGTATAAAATGATATGCTCGTATTACATCAATTCGAGAAAATATAATTTTGTTATGTAATAAATACGTAAAATCCTGAATTCTAGGCAAAGGATAACGGTCTGGGACTGTAATAGCGTTGAGACGCCTATAATCACCACATGGACGTATTTCCCCATTCTTTTTGGGTACTACGTGCAGTGGGCTAGACCACGGACTTTTTGAAGGTCTGCAGATCCCTAAATCCTGCATATTGTTGAATTCAGCCTTAACTATATTGTATTTATCAGATGGCAATCGCCTGGCGCGCGCATGTGTGGGCGGGCCGTGCGTTTCGATATAGTGATACACGGAATGTTTCGGTGTTTCCTTAAAACAAGCGGGATTAGCAATATCCGGGTATCTACTTATTACATCATAATAGGGATGATCTTTGTAAACGCTACACAGAGTTATCTCACGACTACTAACAATTGACGCAACAATATTTAGTGAAGTTAGTTTATCAATTAATTTACCAGCCCTAATATCAACAATCAAACCATAATGACTCAGAAAATCTGCACCTAATATTGGTTGTTTTACGTCAGATATAATAAACTTCCATCTATATGGCCTGCGTAAACCTAAATCTAAAACCATAGTTTTTGTACCATAAGTTTTAATCTCGGTACCATTGGCTGCATAAAGTCTGTAATCTGAACACTGAACACTACTAAAACACTTTTTAGTCACAGGAATCACAGAGACATTGGCGCCAGTGTCAACTAAAAATCTAAAACCAGTACTCACATCTGTCACGCACAGGCGGTGTGTGGGTGATACTGCACAGGTGTCCGCCTTATTTACCTGCACAGCATTTAGTTTTCCGCCTTCCTCCAGGCACATGGCTGCACACATTTATTTGCACGCTCCTTGAACCGATGGTGGTAGAAGCATAACCATTCAGGATTCGCTAGGTTTCGTCTAGCCAGGCTTCGCGAACGTGAGCTGGAACGGGAACCTTGGCCTCGCTGCCTAGATTTTCTACGATGAGACTGCTCCAAGTTTCTTAACCGAAAACTCAGCTTGGCTATTTCTGCCAGCACCGATTTATCTTCATCCGGCTTCGAGCGGGCTTCCACCTCGGATACATGTGGTTGATGCAGTGTTTCCATCACCTTGTCTGCTGCGGCGGCTAATTTTTCCAAATCTTTAGTTTCTGTAATTGCGAGAACCGTGCGCACAGCTGCAGGCAGATGACCCTGCCAGAGGATACGCACGGTGTCATCTGGTATTTTCTCCCTTGCAAGATCGCGCATACGTCGGAGAAGCTGCGAAGGTTTCTGGTCGCCGAGCTCCATTTCCCCGATGAGCTTTTGTACCTGCCGATTTTCTGATTCCTCGTAGATATCCAACAAACGAGATTTGAGGGTCTCATATTTGTTGTTATCCGGCGGTTTTATAAGCAAATCTGTAACTTGCTGTATCGGCTCTTTCCCTAGTTTTGATATGAGTACTTGAAATTTTCCCTCATCGCCATATTTCTGCGGGTTGAGCACAGATTCGGCTCTGATGAACCATACTCTCGGTTTGTCCACCCAAAATTCCGGAATTCGTGAATCTATGGATATGGCGGATACACTTGGCGTTTCACTTTTCACCTCGCTCGTTCCTGCACTGGCTGCACTTTGCACTGTAGGAAATCCGTATGGCACTTGTGGATTCATTATTTAAGTTTTTAGTACACAAAAAGTATACTTGCAGCACTACCGGTCCAGACTAGGCTGATGTCGGGGTCACCAATGTGAGGGTGGCTGTATCTCCTGATCTTCGATACCTATCCTCAACGTGAGTGGTCACAAATGAAACAGCACGTAATCACTGAAGTACGTTTATTATAGAAACGACTGTAACGTGTCGCTCTCTAAACACCACTGAATACATAAGGACAATAAGGTGTAACATAATACCCTTACAGTACTATCAACTTAGGCGCCAGTGACATGTCTTAAGGTTTCATTTAGTTTGCAGCGCGTTAGTAAACTACCCTTTAATAGAAAGTTAGAAAAACATTACAATAGACTTTTTTACTATTGACAAAATGTAAAACAATAAAAATATTGGCTGACTAGCACAGATGTCAAACGTAAGAATATTCTTAACAATGATTTTTATGCCCTCTCTCCTGTTGTTTTGGATTTCTCAAGACAAAGGCTCATTTTATGTAACTTTTTAAATTTTTTTGATACAATGAACAGATTGGTATGCAGCAGTATAAAGAGTATGATAAGGAACTATCGTAGCTTGCAAACGATACATTTATAGAATCGTGCCAGCGGCGCCTTGGTTGATAGTACTTACTAGTTTTATGATTCTATTAGGCATAGTTAGATCTTGTTGTAAGCCTGCAAAGCTTTTCAAATTAACTGTAAATAAATGTGTAATGTAGTTTACACAAAATATGGAACAATTCAAAACTAAGCGTGTCAAAAAACACAACAAAAAAGATCTTATATAAACGTTTAAAACAACTCAACATTTTTATCTATCAATCACAAAACAAACAGTAAATAAAACACATTCTTATTAAGACATCGCCATGCAGGCAAGAAAAATGCTCGGACATACCGCGAGCTCACAACATGACACAGCGCCTGTCCGATGACACTTGTCCGTCAAAAAAAAAAAACAAAAGAATAATGATCCCCAAGCACACGTCTCAAGAGCTAAGATTCGGCCGCTTAGACGCACGTCAAACAACGCATTCTAAACACCCACCTTGGCACCATAAAGAACCTTACCATAAACAATATAGAACACCATTTAAAAAGCGCGCCAACTCCCACAAGTGTTGCGTTTCACAAAGAACAATTCGCAGAGTCATCGCAATCAATCACCTTTTTAAAATATCGAAAATTATTATATTAATTCCATGGACTATTATTTGACTAAGCCGCATTAACAATGGACGAAATGAGTGCTCTGGAAAGCTAAAGAGAATGAAAAAAGGTGGTTCTATGCAGGAGGATGACATGTCGATTATAAAACCATTTGTTAAGGGCCAGTAAGGAGATACCATAGACGCGGCGGAGCCTTTGCGGTTTAATATAGGCCAGTGCGTGATGACGTCATTAAAAATAATGCAACACAATATTAAATTGTTATCTGGAAACCGCAAGGCTCCTATAATTAATTTCATAGCGCATTAAACCTTTTAGCGTTAAGATTTAGTTTTGTTTTCCTGTGCTTCACTAGAAGACATCAGCTGCATCTCCTTCTGTGCATTTTGAAGAGTCTACTAAGGAATTTAAGGGCGCTCTCTCAGAAAATGAGCTAGCCTTGGAACTGCTTTTTCACATCTGACCGCGCTATGCTAAACGTGCTTGTAGGATTTCATTCACTATTCTGAAGATCTGGCTTCCCCACGTTTGGGAATACGTGCAGTATGTATATGAGTACTTATTTAGTTTTATGTCGTTTGTATGAAGTGAAATTCAGTATTCTTTATAAGTCTGTTAAAGGGAACATCATGCATTATAGGTAATATTTACGTTAGTACCTATTGGTTTTCCAACATAAAGGTGTAGTCATATATAGTGGTGGTAGGTACGTACAAAAACACTTCGTCTTAACGACACGTGAAAAGTTCATTCACGACTGTTTTATGAGTAACCATTATCTGTAACCCATAAAAAATCATTAACTGCTCATCACATGGGCTAATTTGATGTTAACTATGTTATAGCCAATCAAATCCTAAGTACCTACGTAGGTACTTACTTTGGAACGGGTTTAAGGCCAGGTCAGAGCCCTAAGGCTTTGCTAAAGTTTAAGTTTCTCAGGCGGGCCACGGGTAGTCCGTGGTTCGTCCGAAATCTCGATCTCCATCGCGATTTAGAGTTGCCCACAATTGGTAAGTTTATGCAGGACGCCTCACGTCGCTTCTTTGATCGTCTCTCTCATCACTTCAACCCGCTGGTTGGGAAAGCCGTTAACTATAAACCCCGTCATCCTCTTTGCGTATGACGTAGGCGTCCCCGGGATGTTCTCGCGGAGGAGGACGACGCAATTACGGCGTATTTGGCCTTTACCTAGTCGATCAGCTAATACAAATAATAAGCGGCGCCCCCGTCGGAGGGGTCAACGCACCCCTCTCATAGAAGCTCACACACCAGGCAGGTGTCTGGCCGAGCAGGCAGCCCTGACCTGACCTGACCGAACACAATCCCCGCCGTAGTTCTTTCGAGGGTTCTTTAGCGGCGGGTTCTTACTTGGAACCTTTAGTAGGTAGGACACTGCTGGGACATGATCCCTACCAGTCATTCTATAAAAAGTCATTTAACTCTTTGTTGAACTCCCTCATGCGACAATATCACAGAGCAACTGGGATGCACAGGTCGCGTAGTCTTAAAAACTTTCGGTTGTGCGCCTTAAGCGCACGCCACCTAGCTCGGTGAAGATGGTAAAGCCCCTCAAGCTACCTGCATTGGTCATTAAAAAAAAATCTAAAGTTCGTTTCATACGAGTAGATATATGTATACCTCATTTTATTTAGAAGTCAAAAGAATTCGAAATAACGAAATTAGGTTTTTTATTAGGCACATTTTTGTGTTTTACTATTACTACTATCAATAGCTTCTTTAAGTTGCTATCTTTAAAAAAGTTGTTCCCTTTCTTCTATGCTGCTCTGGAAGTAAAAAAAAACACGTATACTACAGCTGCTTCTCTTCCCGGGCATACTGTACAAGTCAGTAGAGGGACACGAGTGTCTTGGTGTTTTATAGGCGATGGGCTGACCACCTATCACTACTAATCGAACTTGTACTATCAACTTAGGCGCCAGTGACATGTCTTAAGGTTTCATTTAGTTTGCAGCGCGTTAGTAAACTACCCTTTAATAGAAATTTAGAAAAACATTACAATAGACTTTTTTACTATTGACAAAATGTAAAACAATAAAAATATTGGCTGATTAGCACAGATGTCAAACATAAGAATATTCTTAACAATGATTTTTATGCCCTCTCCTGTTGTTTTGGGTTTCTCAATACAAAGGCTCATTTTATGTAACTTTTTAAAAAATATTGACACAATAAACAGATTGGTATGCAGCAGTAAAGAGTATGACAAGGAACTATCGTAGCTTGCAAACGAAAAATTTTTTGAATCGTGTCAGCGGCGCCTTGGTTGCCATCTCAACTATACCCTCAAAATTTGGTCAGAAGTGGCACCATGTGATCCTATCTGTCCTTGGTGCTCTGCCTACCCCGTAAGGCGTGATTATATGTACGTATTTATATGTATGTAATTACACAGATAACGTTAGTCATACATGAAGCAAAATAGCGCCATCATTCGAAAGAACTATGTATTTGATGAAACGCACTTATAACACCTGCCTGACGTCAACCATTGTATCTGAATTTGGGGTCGAACCATGCTAGCAAGCAACATAACATAAAGGACATTGTAAAAATAATGATTATAATTAAGTAATTATGTAAGCAAAATGCAAATACTATCCTGTTACCCATTTGGCTTGATTGCTGGTCGCCATGACAGTTTGTGAATTTAGCGAATTCGGGGGAGGGGCCACAATATGGCCGAAGTGTAATTACCTCCTTGTTTTTCTGGTTTGGTTTTAAATTTGGAATTAGGCTCATACGATGGTTAAAATTCGATTACGGAATCTTTGAGCAAAATGGTGGTACGCCCTAATAATGGATAGGTATGGGATATGCATTTGGCTTTGGAGATTTCTACGTGATAATGCACCTAAATGTACGTGATCTCAACAGCGGTCCGATAAAATTTTATTTGTAAGGGACGAAGATTTACTCGTTTGATAGATTTTTCACCGATTTTATTTACTATGATAGCTTCATAAACCACCACATAAACTTTAACTGTGTCAAAGGACATTGGGAGGGGAAACCACTGTATGGAATCTGGGCACACCTCTCAATATATGTAGTAACTTACGGTACACCGTGGGATAGGGCTTTTTAAGCGGAACGTTGTTTATACCAATCGATATAATAATGTTACTCAGTACAAAGTGATATCTGGGCCATGACGTCACCATGTGTCAGATTCCAGCTCTAGTTAGAACAAATTTTCGAGGATCAAGTCCAATACGTTTACATCTGCATGCAGTACATCACTAAAACACTCAAAATTCTCCTCATCACTCAAGCGTCGGCCCTAGCAGCCCATAAATAAGCACAACTCAAAATATTATCAAAAACTGACGCAAAAAATCAACACAAAAAGCTCGGAGATTAACTGAAAGTGGCACACGTGGGCTCGAGAGCTTTGCAGGAGATTATTCCGTGGCTTTTACATAAAATTAGTTATTTTATCAGTTTGTTTCAGGTGTAGTAATAGCTTGTGCTCAAACGTGAATCACCAGGTACCTATAGTTCCTCGAATGCCTAGGTTTTTTTTTAGGATTTGTGTTCTACTTACATGACGGAGCTGGGAGGTTCCCTTCAAGTGCCATTGATAATAATTTTCTCAATACTATAACCAAAACTACTTGATCATAGAAGCCCACAGCTACGCCTAGACTCTAGGCGCTAGAGTAGTTAACTTTCTAGTTCTTAATAAAATAGTTGTCAGTTTATCCGATAAAAGTGAGCTGTTCATTTTTAATATATGTTGTAAAAAGTCCAACGCCGATCCTGCCATACCTATAGATTATACAGATAATAAAGAGAGACAGGATATATATTACCTTTGCCATTTACTTATTATAAGAATAGATTAATTATTTTCACTACATATAAAAACCTAATAATCGATTTAATTATTCCACGCAATGCCAATAATGATAGCTGTCAACAGAGATAAGTGCTGCAATGAAACTAACGTTTTTTGTTGTTCTAACGTTATAATGCGTTAAGTGCATGTATGCATCATGCAAGTATCAAGACATCACTGTCTTTTCGCATTAGAGTAACTGTTATAAGTACCTACACTGTTTCCCGCGACTGCGTCCACAGGCGTCCACCATAACTAGGTACCTCTCTACACTTTTTTCCATGGTAAGTGCTTAGATTCAAAAGTACCTACTTATGGGCAGTTAAAAATATTTTTCTCGATAGTTTGCAGCCAGAAAAATATTGAAACAGATGCATATAGGTCTGTAGAAATTGGGAATTCACTCTCCTACTTAACCCAGATTAAAATAAAAAAGAAATCGCATTGATTTGTGTGATATGATATTGTGAATTGAGAGAGAAAAGAGAGTAATTAAACTAAATAATACTTACCTAAGTAGCATTAATATTACCTACAAATAATACTAGTCTTGTTGTGATTGTTAACACACCTCTATTTGAATGGTAGGCTAAAAAGTAGTACACGATCGTCAGCAGGCACCTTGCATAGTCCCAGCTTCCGCCCCCTTATTACCTAACTAGCAAAAGCAAAGCGATAGCGAAAATTGTACAAAAATCGCTGATTGCTTGTCAAATTCGTATTACGTAAAATGAATTTCAAAGGAACTTTGACATTTCAAGGCGAATATTGCACAATTTTCGCTATCGCTTTGCTTCGGCTTTGATATTGCAAATTATGTACATAATCAGGGAGCTGAATTTATTTATAACCTAACAAATTATTCCTATTCTGCGTGCTGGTAGATATTTGAAAAATCACTTAATTAGTCCGGGGTTTCTAAATCCTTCTGTCATCAATTTTAGTAGAATAATTTGCCGTCTCCGGGTTTATGTGAAAAAAAGTTAATTATTTCGACTTAGACCTTTCCGCGAACGTGTTATTAGATATTTTCTGTTTTTATCGGATAGGTTAGGATGGATGTGGCTTAAGTTACATAATATTTATCTATAAATTATTGAAATAGTTTTCTTGCTACCTATAATTTAAATATAATACCTAATAATTAGAATTGATAACGGAAACAATATTTCTAAGTTTTATATTTATTTATCTTTTAAATGGTTTTAAAAAGCTTAAATTAAGTACTCAATAAAACTAATAAGGTTTATTACTAACATAGTTATCCTTTTTATATTACTACGTATAAGTACTTACTTAAATACTTATTCTCTTCCCATAGGTACGATAAAACATATGCAATTATGATATAATAAACAACGTATCCACTAGTTTTTAATTTTTAATATCTAATTCAAAGAATTAACACTCATTTTAAACGAATAGGTATGTTTGTTCTTCGAAATGAGACTCTATGCTAGGAACATTAGAAATACTTAATCTGAAATATGCAAAAATCTCTCGAGATCGGTTATTGGTATTGGCTCTTAGACTAAATCTATGTAAACGGAAGAGGGTGTCTTTCCCACTACAAGTGTCCATGACTACTTACCTGTAAGCCCTTACTACTATTTGAAATGGATTCTCTTGAATAAAAAGCATTATTTATTATTATTATTTATTATGCTCCTAGTAAGTATGGTATTCGTACTATCAACTTAGGCGCCAGTGACATGCCTTAAGGTTTCATTTAGTTTGCAGCGCGTTAGTAAATACCCTTTAATAGAAAGTTAAAAAAACATTACAATAGACTTTTTTACTATTGACAAAATGTAAAACAATAAAAATATTGGCTGACTAGCACAGATGTCAAACGTAAGAATATTCTTTACAATGATTTTTATACCCCCTCTCATGTTGTTTTGGGTTTCTCAATACAAAGGCCCATTTTATGTAACTTTTTTTAAAAATTATTGATACAGTAAACAGATTGGTATGCAGCAGTAAAGGGTATGACAAGGAACTATCGTAGCTTGCAAACGAAAAACTTTTAGAATCGTGTCAGCGTCGCCTTGGTTGATAGTACCAAGTAAAGTCCTACTCCATACTTCTATTATCTTTAAGAAGTCAAAAGACAGCAACATCTGCACATCTTGTAATAACACATGGCGGTAGGCTCCGAGCTGTAACGTTGATCTATTTCTTATGGGAATGCGTTACTATTAATTAATATTTTGATCCCACTGTGTTATTATGAGTGAAACGTTTAATAAGTATTTTATATAGTTTATACAAAAAATATTCAACTAGATTGGTATTTCCAAAGGTTATGTAGGTATTATAATAAATGTTAGTATAAATATGCACTAACTTGAATAGTACAGTAATAAGTACCTACCTATAATTTTTTAACATCTATAAACTTCAAAGTTGTAAAGTGTTAAAAATTGGTAGAGTCAAATTGTATGTTCGATTATAAATTAATGAATGTAAAGTGTAATTTAAAGAAATTAAATAAATTTATGCAATTTTGTACAGATTTATCTAAAAAAACTTTATAAGTACAATAAAACTAATTATATTAAAAAACCGAACAACATTGTTACGGAGTAGATTTCCAACGCTTCAGTATCTTTTATACCAAAAAAATTTGAACCACGCCTTGTTTCAACAAAGTTCCGCTACTCGACAACAGATGGCGCTAGGTGTAGCGTTCCCAATCGTAAACTCTTACACAATGTAGAGTTCTCATCCAGCAAGAACATTATCTTCCGTAAGCCAATATTATAAAACTTATTACAGTTTTTCAAGAATCTGTGAATGTTTCCTATGTGACCTAATCTAAATCAATGCCGATAGATATAAAATTTTCCTTCGATAGTCATAGAAAAATTTGTGTTTAGCTCTGATAAGGTAGCCGAATAATACTTAGTACATAATAGTAACATATTCATACGAGATATATTTATAAGATTTCAATTGAATAAACCTACAAATGTTTAGATACCTATATTTATTAATTTAATACTTCTACATACTTCGTAGAGCTACATCTTCTATCGTAGAGTTTCTAACACAATCTAAGTACCTACTGGGAATAACTTTTAGCAAAAGTTCTGAACATTACTAAAATATATAAATATAGGATATGGTTGATCGTTTCATCTTTAAACATTGTGCTGAGGGGATTCAGCTTTGTTTGCCGAGATTTGGCTAGTGTATAGCTATCGGGATGAAGAATAACGTTGCCAATATGTAATTTAGAAAAGAGATGTCAAAATTCGTCATCCGAGTAATTGACCCCGTGGCTTAGTGGTTATAGCGGCTGGCACGGTTTGCAGTGGTCGTGGGTTCGATTCCCACTCGGGTGAAGAATTTTTTCCATTTTCTTTATTAATAATTTTATTACTAAAATAATAAACTTTAGTCTAAGTTCTACATAAATATTAATGATATGAGTACCTAATCATGTTTGACTTACAACAGGGTTCAATTATTTATTTAGTAAAAAATTATTATAGGTAGTAACTAAATAAGTAGGTACTGGGTGGGTATTATTCAATTACCTATACGTATTGTATTTAATTATCCGTTGTAATTAATTAATTTCGTAATATTTGGTAATATTGAAAAAATATAACTAATACTTAAGTGTTATTTAAACATTTTAGTTGATGGTCGTAAGTGGGTTTCTAATAAACATCAGAGTCTATTAATTAGATAGATACTTATTACAATATTTACACCCTATACAGGGTGTAACAGAAAGGGTATGTTAAGCAAAAAGCTATGTAAATAGCCCACTAATAGAGAACCTATTTCCAAAATTTCAGACTCGAAATCACATGTTTATTTTTCAAGATTGTATGGACATTCCTGAGTTGTTTAGGAATTCATCATACTATCTGGAAAAATAAACATGCGATTTCGAGTCTCAAATTTTGTGGGTAGGTTCCTTTTAGTGGGCTATTTACATAGCTTTTCGCTTAACATACCCCTTTTGTTACACCCTGTATAAGCAATTAAAATAGGCATTATTAAAATGTTTACCACTTATCGATAATACATTAAACAAATATAAGCATATTCCGCAATTAAAACCACTCGATAAAAAAGCAGTTCAGTTGAACCGACTTCCGTGCAGTGTTGCCATAAATAAGGGAGTTTTTTCCCGTGTAATTGCAAGGAGGTTGCATGTTGCATGACTATGGCTTCGAGGCGGATCCCCATCGTCAGCCCCGCCTAGAGTGGTTTAGTTGTTGCATTAATGGTGGTACCACGGATTTGATTGCATTAGCGAAAATGGGTTTACTACCATTTTCTTTTTATGGGCTGGGTTTAGGTGCGGGTGGTGTTCGGTTTTATTTATACAGATTGGTGATGTTAAGGAAATTAATTTCGATGCGCGTTTTGGTAATTAATTCCTTAATTGATTAATTAGTTTAGCGCTAGTTAAATTTTAACTTAAACTGAGATGCCAAATAAATATTTAGATGATATCCACGAATGTATCAACCGAAAGTGTGATTATGTACCTAAGTACTATCAACCAAGGCGCCGCTGGCACGATTCTAAAAATGTATCGTTTGCAAGCTACGATAGTTCCTTATCATACTCTTTACTGCTGCATACCAATCTGTTCATTGTATCAATAATTTTTAAAAAAGTTACATAATATGAGCCTTTGTCTTGAGAAACCCGAAACAACAGGAGAGGGTGTAAAAATCATTGTTAAGAATATTCTTACGTTTGACATCTGTGCTAGTCAGCCAATATTTTTATTGTTTTACATTTTGTCAATAGTAAAAAAGTCTATTGTAATGTTTTTCTAACTTTCTATTAAAGGGTAGTTTACTAACGCGCTGCAAACTAAATGAAACCTTAAGGCATGTCACTGACGTCTAAGTTGATAGTACATCGTAGTGATAACAATGAGTACGTACCTATTATATGAAATAAATATTATAATAGGCAACCCACCGAAAACTGAATATACGAGATGCATATTGATAAAGTGCATAGGGAATTTTAGAAGTACCTACTTATAGGTAAATTTTACAGGAATAAAATAATAATGGTAATATATTTTAAAGCAGGTACCAATTGCGGGGGCTAATCAATCAAATGTTGCCCTATTTACATATATTATATCTACAATTACTGTATAGGTAGGTATACAGTGTGGAATGCGATGCGGGTTTTATAACAAACTAGCTGTCCCCTGCGATTCCGCCTGCGTAGACTACGCCAAATGTTATAAGTACCTAAATACTTAAATATGAAAAAAAAAATATATAAAGATACTACTCCATTAATATAATCCGTTAGGATATGGTTGATCGTTTCATCATTAAACATTGTGCTGAGGGATTCAGCTTTGTTCACCGAGATTTGGCTAGTGTATAGCTATCGGGATGAAAAAATAACATTGCCAGTAATGTAATTTAAAAGAGATGGTAAAATTCGGCATCCGAGTTAACTAACCCGATAGCTCAGTTGGTTAGAGCAAAAGCACGGTTTGCGAGTGGTCGTGAGTTCAAATCTCACTCGGGTGAAGAATTTTTTCATTTTCTTATCAATATTTTATGAAAATAATTTGGTTTATTGCAGCCAATCAGATTTTTTGTAAACTTACATATAAGATAAGATAAGATAAAACATATTTATTCCATTTATTTTTAAATAAACAATTTCAACCACGTACCTATATAAAACAATAAACTAATAAAATAACTATCACATAAATAGTTTATTAGTTACTACACCATGCCATTCTATTCCAAAACTATTTTTTTTATTAATTATTTTTAGTTTAGTTAAGATATGAAAATAATTGTACTTATAAGTTTTTACGTATAAGGTTGCTCTAGTATAGGTAGTCAGGGCCGGATTTAGGAAAGGGCGACGGGGGCTACAGCCCCTGGCCTCCACAAAAGAGTGCCTATTAGAAACCTTAAAAAAGGCAAAATCAGATTTGGAGTCAGGCCACCATTCCACTCCGAGGACACCGAACAATTTTTGGTGTGATTCCGCTTCTTCGCAATAATTATTGCAACGGTTCAAGATTTTGATTTAGAATCCATTCATAGAAAAACTTCCCTGCCAATTTTTTTACCCGACTGCGCGACGCAAAGGAATTGTTATGTTACGATCATTAGAAAATATTTTATGTTCTTCAATAGTATTATCAATAGTATAATATTATAGAATTCTAGACTACCGGACATCTAAGTGCTTTTTTTTCTTTTTAGTTTTTTTATTATGTACCTACATTATTTGCAGTGAGATTATTTGGTTCTTTTTTAAGCAGTCGGGTTTTTGGATTTTTTTAATTTTTAATTTTTAATTAAATAACAATGGTTGTATGCAGTTACACAGATACTGTGGTCCTACTTACACCGAGCTATCAACTATGATGCGCTCTCTACCTATTTACTATGACCATACAAGAATAGAGATCAAGACGAACACCTCAGATTTTTATCGCAAATTAGAAATTTTGTAAGAAAACAAGTTAAGACTAAAATATCTTTACTAGTTTTAATCTGAGATATGCAAAAAATCTGTTTGGATCGGTTATTACTTTAC
Organism: Carposina sasakii; assembly: GCA_014607495.2. NCBI lineage: Eukaryota > Metazoa > Arthropoda > Insecta > Lepidoptera > Carposinidae > Carposina > Carposina sasakii. The sequence goes on from CP053166.1 coordinate 200,639, forward strand.
AACACTGCCTGTTATTGGTTTACCTAATTACCTATGAACCAAACAACGAACTTACGTAAGTACCTACTCTACTAGATAACTCTAAAAATATTTATCTAGTAGATAAGTAGGAGTATTATATAAGTAGGTATGATGAGAATGTTAATATTTGTAAAGAGGCCTCAATCAAATATTTTGGTTTATTATTATAGGTATATACCTACTCTGATATCTACTCCATCATCTGTAAATAGATGCTAGACTAGACATTATTTTTTTTATTTTAATCGATCTAAAATTTTATCATCATTTACAGCCCCTGAGAAGTCCACTGTTTGACATAGGCCTCCCCCAACAACCTCCACTCCGACCGGTCGAAAGCAGCCTGCATCCAACCGACGCCCGCGACCTTGGCCAGGTCGTCCGTCCACCTCGCGGGTGGCCTTCCCACGCTGCGCTTGCCGATACGTGGTATCCACTCTAGAACTTTCCGACTCCATCGGCCATCAGTTCTTCGAGCTATGTGCCCTGCCTATTGCCACTTCAGCTTGCTGGACCGTTGAGCTATGTCGGTGATCTTTCTGATCTCCTCATTTCTGATTCGATCACGCAGAGAGATCACAAGCATGACTCTCTCCATCGCTCGCTGTGCGATCCTGAGCTTCTTTATGAGGCACATAGTTAGAGACCACGTCTCGGCACCGTAGGTCATCACCGGCAGCACCTACTTATTATACCTACTTAAGTATACCTTAACTATAATTTTTAAATTATTTATCTGATAAAACAACATTTTCCTTACTGACAGAATTTATAAAAAATTAAATAAATGAAATAATTGCATAGTAAGTACCTATTTATTCCAGTATTATTATTTTTCAATTTAATTTCATTGAATATTTAATATAAATATTTATTATTATCTATACTTATTATAATGACATTATGGTTAGGGTTTTTATTTTTGAAACAAGTACTAATGTAAAAATAAATTTGGAAGGTAAGCATTATCTTTTATTATACCTCTTTACACCAAAAAGGGCACTACTGATTTCAGAAAGTTTAAATTTAGCTAATAGGTAGGTATGATTCTCGATTTTTTTATTGCTAACAGCTAGTTTAATAAATACTAAACTACCTAAGTATTATCCTGACTGACATTAATATTATTAGGTAGGTATAACAAAGACTGTAGGTAGGTACCTATGGCGTATTTGATTTAATTTGATTATAAAAGGACATTTTTGATTATAAAAGTACAGTAGACATACCTACCTAATATTTAAGTAGGTAAGGAATTCAACTACTAGGTACCTAGTACCTAGTTGAATTCCTGTAGTATCACTAATCGATAATATTTTTTTATTGTTGTAAATAATTATGTAGTACCTTTAGTAGGTAGGTACCGTTTAATAATAAGACTGATTTCTAATGAAAAGGTTGAGTGAGTATATGTATAAAATAAAATGTTATATAAGTACATAAGTCAATATACCTACATATCTACATAAATATTTAAAAATAATAATGTTTTAAACGATAAAAAATTTAGCGTCCGAAAGTTTTTATAGAAAAGTCCAAGTTTAATGTTCTATGCAGAAATGTGTAGGGACTAGACTTTTCCGGAGGGTAAAGTAGGCGAGCCATTGTGAACAGTACGCATGCGTGCACTTCTAAAATCACAAAAACAAACTAAAACTTTTTTTATACTAACAATATGCTTAATATTGAGACGTATTGGTAATAGAAATATGTGAAGTAATTTGAACCTACCTAAATGTAGAAAATTTAAGACGATTAACTAAAATCCAAAGTCCGCCATTCCATTGGACTATTATAGGATATTCCCAGCCAACACAAGTAGATTACCGTTCCGTAACAGAGGAACACGGCAATCTCGATTATGTACCGCAGAAAATCCGTACAGAGGAAAACTCTCATGTAATTGCCGCAAAAAGCCGTTCGGAAAGCGCGCACGACTATCTCTGGTGTGTCGGGCGCGCGGAGTGGCGGGCGGGAGTCACGCGCAGGAGCGGGTCGGGGGCGGTGATTGGTCGGATGCCGAGTCTGGCAGGGGGCGGGGCGCCACGCCCAGGCGCCGGGCCGCGACGCCGGAGCCGCCAGTGTCCGCCAGACTGCCGAGTGCGCAGGGCCTCCCGCTTCCCCGCGCCTCGCTCGGCCTCGCCGCGTCCCGATCACCAAACCTACAGTTACGACAGTTTTCTGCCGTCGCGAGTGCATTATGACACTAGTGAGCTAGCGGGCCGCTGTGACGGTGTCAAATAATTGATGTGTATGTGTGCGCGTGCTTGTGTGGTGTATTAGCTTGGGCCCGTGACGAAAAACATTCGTGGTGGCCAGCGGAGCATTGCACCCGGGCTCGGGCCGAGCTTTCATGGCTCAGCCTAGGGTATGTACCCCGTTTGCAAAACACTAGACAACACACCGACACACTTATAACACAACGACACCCGTAGGCGTATTAACGGTGACCTAGGTGATAAATCTAAGCTAGTTGATAATGATAATAACAACGCTGATAGTGAACAAAAATAATACGTTGTAAATAACAAAGAATTAGTCGATTCGATCGTTGATAAGGATTCGGCAGTTGACGAAGAAGCGCGTTCGAAGGCCGAGGAAGAAGTGAGATTCGTGAATCAGGATGAAGTAATGTTTAAACATGTGCGACATGATGCATTAGGCGCGCTATCACCGGGAACGGCTTAACGAGTCCGCGCACGGAATACGTAATGTGACCAGCAGCCGGCGATAATGAAACCGAAATGAACGTATAAACTTATACGATAACAAAATCACAACATTATACATAATAACGTATCTTAACGGGCAATAAACGAGTTCAACGAGGTTGTTACACTTAAACTAGAAGTAGTTGCACATAATATTGTGGGCGATTTGGAATCTTCCGGACTGTGACGCTCAAGACGCTCAGACATGGAAATGGCAGCGGGAATAATTTCAGTAGAATACATGAATGTGTCTCCATACATTGAACACCTGACGGCCAGGTCTGTAGAGACGTTTGCGACGGTAAATGGGATAAAATGGCTTCCAGCGGGGCGCCTATTGTGAATAGATGCTCTCTTGTAGGGACACGGTGAAATCTGTGCCGGGCTACAAGCGGCTTTAGACGCACGGTTGAGCACAAAAGGGCCTATCTCAGAAACCAACAATAAAATTCAATTGACAATGAGAGAAAAAGAACTTTTTTTGATAGCACCACAAAGACCCCTAACGGAATTCTCGGGGACAACTTTCTAAAGATTTAGGGTGGTATTGTTTTTGACAAGGAACTATAAAAGTTGTAATCCTTCCTTTTGTGCTACAAAAGTATTGTTACATACTGTAACTTCTTGGTAACATTAAATTTTAGGTGCAAAAACAAATGGATGTTGATTGCTTTAGAATTTATGCTTTAAATCTAAACAACTAAAGTTTATACTAAATTTAAATAGCATTTGAAACGTAAGCTAAAGAGATACCTATTAAGCTCACGTTTAAAAACTTCAAATAAATAATTTTACAGTCAGTCATATAATCAAATTATACTTAATATCCATTTATATTACAATCTTGAAAATATTTGTAGCAGGTTGGAAGCTAGTACTGGTTTGAGAAGTAATAACATTTTTTATTAAATACATTTACGCATATCATAATAATCTAAATATAAATATAATATTGCAGCTGCACCCGACGGCAAATTAATAATACATTTTCAAATTAAAAGAATAACAGCGAGATCATAAAAAACATAAATAATAAATAAACGGCGATCATAAACAATATTCAGTCTCAAAGGTTGGTTAATATTATTTATACACAATTATAAAATTATTACTAAGTAATTTTAAATAATAGCAAATACCAAACAAATTATGTGAGCTATAATTGTGAAATTACTGCACTATAATAATAAATAAATCACTGGAAATAGGTAAAATTGATAATAGAGTTAATGCATTATTATTGTATAATAATAATAATGATTAGATATTTATATTATAAAATTAAAACCGGTTGAATATCTTAAATTTTATTACTTTGATAACAATCTATTTGAATAATATTAATTTTCATTATGTAACACATAATGAATGAGTTCCAAATGTATAATATTCAGCAACACTCAATTAGTATTTATAATACTGATATTAATATAATAGTAACAAATTTTGAATATAACATAAATTAATATGATGAACCCCCGAAGAATGAAAACACATTAATGCTTCCGGCGGATATATTAGGCATAGATATTGATATAATCTCTTGTGATGGTATTTGGTTAAAGCATAGACCTACCTATATTAAAGTTATTAAAATAAGAAATTTCTTAAGGGAAGACACAGAAACATACACATGTACTGAGGGGATAATGTATATGCATTTCAAGGTACTCGTAGTAAGTGAAATGGCGGATAGTGATATAGTAGTATTTTTTAAAACGGATATAGTAAAATTGTAGGTGAATAATTGAAACTATATGAAATATATCCATTAAAAAAATAATGTTCAAGACTCAAGACATGTATATAAAAAATACAAACTGAAAAATTATTATGAAGTACTTAATAAAAATATCTTTAAAAACCTTACTCGCATACGGATAAAATTATTATAAATTGTAAATAAATGATAACTAATGATAAATGAGATTGAAATGTTTTCTAAATCCTAAAATAACCCTACATCAAACTTTCCTCAATAACATATAAGTATGTTAAAGCTGCTAATAATAGTGTTCTTAAATATACAATTACATCATAAAAAGTTAACTAACTATATTTGCGTTAGCTTGTCCGGCATGGTGGAACGTCATAGATTTTATGATATTTTTACGATATATCCGATAAGCATATCAATTTGTCCGCTAATGTTAGGAAATATCTGCGATATTGGGACACTACACGAAATTGGACAGATAACAACCCATTGTTGATAATCTATCAAAGGATTTGAGTGCAATAAATAAGAAATTAATATTTGTGAATGGAAAAGACAAGGGAAAAGTGACAGAATAACAAATATTAATGAGTGCTACATTGTGTCAAGACATACAAACATACAAATCAATAAAAGACATAAACGTGCCTATACAACGATCGTGAGAATCGAAGCTTGGTAGTCATATCCCTAGTTCAGAAAATATTAGTCCTCGTTATGATACTTAGTCAAGTGTACTATTACAGTCACAGGATACATGGTTAATTATACATACATACATATATATTAATCATGCCTCTATCCCTAACGGGGTAGGCAGAGCACCAAGGGCCGATAGAACCACATGGTGCCACTTCTGACCAATTTTAAGGGTATAGTATAGAATACAATGGTTAATTATATCTATAAGATACTTTGAATTCTATATCTGACAAGAAAAATAATTTCTTTTCTCCAACAAATATTTTGAGTTTGTCACCATTATAATACAATTCAGTACCTACCTACCTACAGTAACAATAATCCTTTTACGATTATGCAAGATATACATTGTGCTGAGGGATTCAGCTTTGTTTGCCGAGATTTGGCTAGTGTATAGCTATCGGGATGAAGAATAACGTTGCCAATATGTAATTTAGAAAAGAGATGGTAAAATTCGTCATCCGAGTAATTGACCCGGTGGCTTAGTGGTTATAGCGGCCACTCGGGTGAAGAATTTTTTCCATTTTCTTTATTAATAATTTTATAAGATATACTTTAAAAAATACTTATATTTTTGCAAACAATAAACTACCTGTGACAATAATTTATTTTATTACTGAATCTTTTATATAATTCACTTAAGCATATAGGCCGTAGGTAGGTACTATCAACCTAGGCGCCAGTGACAAACCTTAAGGTTTCATTTCGTATGCAGTGCGTTAGTAAATATAAACTTAGAAACCATTAAATAGACTTTTTTACTATTGACAAAATGTAAAACAACAAAATGATTGGTTGACCAGCACAGATGTCAAACCTAAGAATATTCTTAACAATGAATTTTACACCCTCTCCTGTGACACACACACACGCATTGTTTTAGTTTCCTCATTTCGAAAGTCAAGACAAAGCCTTCTTTTATGTAACTTTTTAAATTATTGCAATAATGAAAAAAATACTAGGTATACAACAGAAAAGGATACGACAGTCGACAAGGTACTATCATAGTTTGCAGACGAATTTTTTTAAGAAGTGTGACAGCGGCGCCTAGGTTGATAGTACCTATGCTAAAATCTATATTATCTATAGCGCTTTTAGCAAACCGCAGCCAAAATGCGATGTCGCAGCTGATTTCAGTTCAAATGCAGAACGTTAGACCGAATAGACTCGAATCGACCCCGCCTGTTGTGCATAGAGTATTTAATCTGTGGTTCTATAGATAACTATCAAGCAAGATATTATTTAGTGGAAGCGAAGCGACTTAAAAAGTATTAAGGTATGTAGTTAATTTAATTTTATAAAGAAAATCATTAATAAACAAAATATTTTGGCTGTATTCCCCAATAATAATAGAAAGATACATTTATAATATTGAGTAGGGAAATAATGAATAGATTTATAAAAAAGATACCTACTTATCTAATAGCCGCGTGGTGCCGGCAGAGTAGAATTTGTACCACCCCATGTCTGCCCGTGGGTATCATATCAGGCGATTAAGGGTTTCCGGGAGGTGGGCAGCAGCAGTCAGACTACTGAGAACATAGTCCGAAAATCACACTGCGGTCACAAACTCGCCTGCCCAGCGTGGTGACTATGGGTAAAACCCCCCTGTGGCAGTAGCCTTGTGATGTGCCCTGGGCGTAAGTCCAGCAATGGACTGCAATAGGCTGAAGAAGAAAAAGAACTCATCTAAAGTGAATTAATCATTACTTATTAAGTAAATCCAAAAATAAAATTATGTACCCAAACATTCTTCAATGTTAAACCGGATTTTTAAACTACCAAAATTCTATTTACAATAATAAATCAACGTCTAAAACATAAACTAATAAATTGTTAACACGGAGGATTAAAATTATAATCATTAAAATAAAAATAAGCAGTGTGGTTGACTGTATTTTTTTAAAGATGGCGGCCGATCACGGGCTGTGACCGGAGAATGCATTAAACTTATTATTGGCACTTATTTCCAACAATATAGATAATGCCACTATAGAAGAGGCAATTCCGTTTACGATAAAGGTAACTATTTTATGTTTTAAATACTGAAAAATGCATTTAGTGTAAGAATGAAACGATAACAAGCCATTGTTGGTGCTTAACTTCACTTTTTAAGGCGTTTTAAAACGGATTTTACTGGTAACACTGTGGGACTTACGAAATACTAAATGGCTACAAAATTTTAGGATTCGCTTAGAGCAAAAAAAAATCTTTTTAGTTCAAAATTAGTGAAACCTACTTTTAAATATCATAAAATATTCATTCACTAAACATTTTATTTTAAGAAATACTCTGTCTGTATGACACAATATCGTACAAAAACCCCCATTGAGACCCACCTTTCGAATTAGCATTATCTTTTAACAAAAATTTAAAAGTGGAACTCCATTTCGGTGACAGATAAACACCGTCGCGTCGCTTAAAACGGTCAACGCCTTGTCCGCGACACTGACCAAATAAATCAGATTTGATGTATTATATAACAGTATATACCACAAAATGATACATTGATATAATAAAACACGAACTGGCTCGACCGCTTCAAGGCAAGACGTTTTTAATGTAATATGGTGATTAGAAATAGCTATTTTTCAACACGGATTACTATACCTACACCAGAAAATGGTCGTCCGCTTTCCGGTACGTCACCGGTTTACGTTTTTTTTTCTCTCTGTGGGTGTAGATTAGTTCTCGGATTGGAATATATTTGGCTTGTTTTTTTAGCTTTTCGCCTTAATGGCCCCAGAATACGCGCTTAACTAAAATTTGAAGATTACATTGATGTATTAGGCACATTATTAAATAATCTTAATGGAAAAGATAGCAAATGTATGAGAATATTCTTGATTTGTTTGTATAATCTTTCGAATTTCTTCTTGGACTCGAGTATATTGGGTTATAGATAGAGAAAAGTGGTTTCTAACGTCTTGGAAAGTTTGTATTCAACGGTGTCGTGGTAGGCAGAGGTAAATAGGGACCAACTTATGTGCTTAAACCAACCTCTTAACATAATTCCAACATCAAAATCAATTGGAATGAGTGTGATGGCCGACGCGCTCTATAAACGCACCCACTAATTTGTTATTTAAATTCGCTGTTCCATTCTGTTTTTGAGTTTGGATTGGCGCAGGCAGGGCGAGCTCAGAGCTCGTCCGCATCATTTCTCAAGTCCTGTGACAAAAGCGCGAGCTTCATGCTTCTTGTAGCATGATGGGAGTCAGTCTGTCGATAGTAGCGCCGCGTTTATAGGCCGTGAGTAGCATTGCAGGCACTGGATGCGTCGCCGCAAGCTCCCGAGGCCAGGGCAGGTAACTTCTCATTGTTTTATTCGTACCGCGTACCTTTTTCAATTTGAATATCGCTGTTCATTTTCGAATTGGCTCTTTGTAGACGCGCCTTAATTGCGCACTTTGGATTCAGTGCTAATTCGCGCGCTCGCTAATTTGAGGGTTTATTGTGCCGATTATATAACATCCTTTTTAGATGAATCCTGCTTGGAATACGCAAACGCACCTATCTATCCAAAATATTACCCCGTGTTGTAGCGCAAATGCCATAAATCAGTTTAATCTCGGCCGACGGCAGTTATTTGGACGTATATATCGAAATATGTTTCCTACTCGCATATTCATGTCACGCTATTTCTTTTAGTGATCAAACAGAACGTAGATCTCGTGTAAGCAAGGTTGTTGTTTATGGTAGATCAACAAATCTACCGCGGTGACTGTAGACGCGGTGTAATTCCTCTAATACGTTGTCGGGATCTACCTCTGGATACATTAACTAATATTAATTGTAGTGCGATGATTCAGCGGTATCCTTCCGTAGGGTTGCCATGTAACTGGTATTGACCGCGATATTTGCTGAACGCATCCGAATTTCGAATGTTGGCAGCGTTCTCTTTTTACCCTTTTTCCGGATCTTTTTCGAATATCGTATTCGTTGTAATCTTTTTTGGGAACGCGACGATAACGAGGTTTGAAATTGGAATCACGACGGTCCGTTACTAGGCTATTTAGCGCGGGATTTTCTGTGACACTTTTTAATGCAATGGCCGCCGGGAGATGAATAGTAAGCCGTTACGGGTAATTAGTGCAGCTTATCTGTTAGATTAGCGATGCTTCGGCGCCGTTTGAATTATTCGATTAAAATTTTAAAATGGCTGGTTTCGTTAAGGTGCTGCAAGCATACATAATATATCAAACAACTCATAATATATCTTTTGTTCATTTCGATTTTGTTTTCATTTTGTGAGTAGGTAACTATTTTAGCTTCGATTCGTATTCCTATAAAATAATTGCCAATATCTCCCTCTGTCGAGCACCTAATTCTAACCCAATAGATCCCGCATCACGAGTAAATCTTGATAAAACTCAAGAGAAATCAAAACCCATTGCAATGGCACCCGCCATAATTGTTTCCTGTCAATGTATTAAAAACTCCGTGGTAAACTAAACTAAAAAAATAAAGAGAGATGCTAGTACCAAAGCTAAGTAGGTGCACGTAAGACATTTAAAAACAAGTATGCAATAACACAAAAGCTGTGGAATTCCTAACGCTTCTTTGAGCAGCGTCACTCAGAATTGGAACTTAAATAGTCAATCACGAGTGCCGGTGTGGCTAATCTCGCATTCACACTCACAATAGAGGTAACGAACGGACAAACGGACAGACGCGTTAATAAGACGCGCGTGGGCGGCTTTATGTCAACGTTATTTATGATGAGATGCGGTTTTTTTCAGCGTTTTTCTTTCCTCGCACTGGCAACACTCGTTTTGGCGGTTCAGTTGCGATCAAATATGTGTTCCTAAATCAAAAATTCCGATGCGTTCCGAAAAGCGCCATTTTATCATACGTTGATGTTATTATAGCTGTTATTATTTTGTTTTGATGCAAAATCAAAAGGAACAGTGTTCGAAGGAAGCTAGGTTATCTTAACGACAGCGTGTTTACGTGCAATCTGACTAAGAAGCAGTCTACAGTCTACTGGAGTCCAACACACGATAACATGTCGGACATTATCGGCCGGGTTCATGTGCCAGCTATTGACCCTACAGATTCTACATTACGCAGAAATTATATCGATTAGTTGTTATATTATTTCAATTTGTAAAGTTATCGGAATGCCAAAGGTTAATGAATGCACGAAATTAATTTTAAGACTATTAGGTTCAAATTTTCTGATAAAAACTGCAGATATGATATTGTAGGTAAATACGAGTAGATGCCTAATTAGTATTCAGTTATTTTGATAACACAAAAATCGATATACTTAGACTTAAAATCCTTTAAAACGGGTACATAGATATAACGATACATACGCCCATTATCCCCCAACGAGGTAGGGCAAAAGTGTGCAATTTACAATATAACGATAGATTAGCGAAAATCATACCCATCCGAGATAGCGTAAGATATCGTAAAAAACAAAATTACACTGGATTATAACCTTGAATCTTGGCAAAAAAATCAGTTTCATATCTTTTTGTAAAATTCAGATTAAGAACTCAATTGGAAGTAAAACTTTCATCTATGACTTTAAAACAAGTGCTAACGTTCCCCCACGATACTTGCCGAGTTATAAATCTGCTCGCGAATCGAATCCGTACGAACATCGCTCACGGATTCTATTTTTAAAAAGAAAAACACTCTAGCTTACAAAATGGATATTGAAATATTTTAAGCTCGGCTGCAGCTGGTTGGGTTAACCTTCGAAATTCGGATTTAGAAGCCCTACGTGATTTAGACTTGAATGTAGAACGGTGAAGTGTTGCCAGTTATTTATCGCAAAAACTAAATGTCTCCAAGTCTGCTTTTAAGGTTCATGAAAAGTGATTAGATAAATAGGCAGTAATCACATGGTGGTTTATGTTTTTCAGAGTAAAATTAATACATACATTCCTATAAATTGTCAGACAGGTGTTGAGCACAAAGCATCCTCCTCCTGGACAATATATCAATTCAAATTGAGGTCACACCGTCAACGGTATCGGGTCAAGTCCTTAAGCAAAAGTCTGAGATAAAAAAGAAGTGTTGCCATAGTCAAAATAGGTGCATGGAACGTTGGAAACACCCGCGCGATTGGTATATTGACACGTGTTAGCGCTGCCTGAGCCGTGTCCCCATGCGGATGGGCAAATGGAATAATGGTCGTCTGGGCCCGCATCCGGCCCGGGAGTCGGATACTACTCTTGCAACGCACTGGATACAATTTTTCAATTAAATCGACCAGACAGAAGATCCTAATAGGTGTCGTTAAGAAGTCGTGTGCCCGATTTTCGAACTGTCCTGTAACGAGGATTGTTTATTAGTATTTATGGTCGAAACAAGCGCGCGGAGGATAAAATTCTTCTTACGCTTTGAGTATCATGAATGGAACGGAATTTATGGCTGTAATATTGAAAAATTAAAGTGATACTCGCCAGTGTGCCGAGTGTTCTCACACGGCGCACTTCTCAACTCGGCCGGGTTGTGATATATGAAGATTTTTCTACAGTTTACGGCATGGAAGGCAGTAAAATTTGATACACGCATCGTGGGCCATCTAACGACGTTGATTTACCACCATCAATATTAAAAATACACATAAAGAACACCTGAATGATGGCTACTCGGTGGAGTTTAACAGTTTTACTGTTGCGGGTGGATAGAAAAACTATAAGTACCTACCTGTGTAAAACACTTGCTGTTCTACACTGACTTTACTTAAGGCATATTGAGTACATAAAGACTAGGTACTTTTTTTGTAGTACACTCTGAGGGCAAGGTCAATGGTTAAGGGAATGATGGACAAGAAAAGCTTGCAGACTCAGAAGCAAAACACCTGCCTGACGCTCGATGATCAGATGATATTGCAGAGAAGCCTAGTGAGGCTGTTTCAGGACAGAGGATAATGCCATAGAAGAGGAGGCATTTACTCAGCAGTGGATTATAGTGTCTGTGGGTCTGTGTTCTTACACTAGCTTCATCCTACCAACGAAATTTTAAATGTTTCAGGCCAAGTAGGTAATACAAATTAATTACCAATTCGGTACATTATTATTATTATATACAGTTCACAAGCACATTACTCACTCGCTTCTGGTGCCCCCTGTGAATGCATGCCAGATGACAGACAAGAGGGACAGAGGTACGGTTCCGGCGTGGGTTAGAGCGGGATGGATGCGCCAAGGGTGGCTCGTCCCACCCTGTGTCGGGCACAAGTGACTGCCCCGTCTTCCCCAATCGTCTGCTTCGAAAACATCTATCTAACTGTTTATGTACTACTGCTGGTACTTATTTGTTTAAATAATTTGCAAAATATTTAGATTCCTATGGTAGAAATCGGATTTTGCATTGATATCACAATAATCATCATCATAATCTAATTAATATTGACATGAATCTGACTATAATACTAAGATAACTCCCACGGCTGTCATTTTAAAAATATTTCGGGGGCTACGTAGTATAAATAAAAGTTTTATCATTTCTATATTCCATTCAAGAGTTGCGGAGTGCAGGATTTTCGACGAACAGACGCAGCTAGTGATATAGGTCCTGGGTTCTTATCCCAAAAAGTACACACGATAATCATTTATTTAACCCAGTCAAAGTTATTAACTAGTTATACTAGTAAAACGGAAACTAGTGCCATTTACATCGACGTACTTTTAATTAAATAACGATTTGGTGTGTAGATTATTAGGACCTATTAAATTAAGTAGGTACATACTAAAAATATATGCAATTTTTATTCAATAGCTGGCTACACCGACGCCATTGGATTTTCCGGTTCCTGTGAGAACTACAGACTACTAAAATATTTTAAAAATTCTAATTTAAAATTGCAGTCTGCATTTAAATGGTGCCAAGATGTCTTAAGCTAAGAGAAACACTTTTTATGCAGTGACTAACAATAGTCACTTTAATTATAAACCTTGACTTCTAAATATTAACATATCTCACCGCATGCCGAATGTTTACTCATATATTCCGCAAATCAGTTAATTTTTTACTTCTCGGAATCAACCTACGCTAATCTCGTAACCGCAAGCCGTAAAAAACGGCCCAAAAACGTATTTAAACTAAATTTTAATATTCCCAGCGATTAATATCTTGGACCAAAGTTGAACCTTAATTAGCGCAACAGGCGTCCAACCTCATCAAAGTCTGACATGACTTATGTCTACGACAATGTAGTACTAACCATGAAAATCATCAAACTTTAATCACTGTTGCTATCAAATCCACCCATAGCTCGCAAAAACGAAACCAACAACACAAGGATTCAAGAAAAAACCACAGGAATGTCATTTAAAAAAATTAAAACGTACGATGCTTATTTTTTCGTTATGGCAACCCAAATGGACTAAAGGTTATCTCGGGAAAAAAAGGCGGGACAGAACGATTCCATTTTGGAACGTATCATTTAATTTTAAAACCGGCTCTCAAGACGTCGAAAGGTAGTCATTACAATATTTGTGGCCAGCTCGCTTAGCACCGATAGATTAGGATTCTATTTTTGAAAATTTTCCTTCAAAGATGTTCTGTGGTTTATTTTTAAAGAATCTGACTGCAGACGCAGCAATGTCATTTATAACGTAGGCGTAAGGCGTAAGGCATGCCTTCAATAATGTTTACAAACGCACTGGTATAAAATTAGCCGCTTTGGTGAAAACAAACTACATAAGTCTAAACATCGGGTGTCTGGACAAAAAATACATACATTATGTAATTATTTTCCGAGGCTTAAATATTTTCTAGGACAAAAAGTAATCCCTTGCCGGATATCCTCCTTTAGGTACTAGTTTTTCTTGAAAGAGTTTAGTTATCAGCAGTACCTATAGATTATGACAATGAAACTCCCACGAATAGATAGTATGTACCTATGTATGTACTTTCGTCTTTAAAATATAAAATTTTGTGTTATAATTTTCCAACAACAGACGTTTTTGTGCGGCCATCTTGCAATAAATAAAGAAGGTGTCAGTAATTTAATTAAAATTGTCCACATCCATATGATGGAATGGTGACCTAAATAATGTATGAGAAAAAATTAAAATGTCACTTCAGTTGCTTGTTCTCGAAAATGACACTGTATAACTAGACCGGTAAAGTCTGAAATGGCGTGGGATGCGTTTGTATGACGTCAGTATTTGCTGCGGAATGGTTTTGGTAATTAAAATTTTTGTTTTTTTTTGAGTGCCTAGTTTGTCATATTTTGATATGAATTACAATTCAAAATATTTTGACGTGTATTAAATGAATTGTTTTTGATAGAAAGTTTCTATCAGTTTATATTAGAAACATAGTGGCTATGAGAAGGCTTTTTTTAATTTATCTAGAATTCACCCCAAATCTGCTAACAGTGCTAACTTAGGTAAGTAGGTACACCAAACAAGAAAATCATTCGAATCCATTCATGAGTGTCTCGTTTTATTCATTCACTCACTCTATTGTTGAAAATAGTTTAGATTTAGAATGCCTAGTCTATGGTACCTAAATAGTCAAGTGTATAGTTTAAGCGTTTGCCATGTGGTTACTAACTGATTAACTACTTCAATATGATTTAGTACGACTTTTATAGTTTTATAGTTCAGATTATTTGTGAGTTAATAATGTTTTTATGGGTTAATTTACATCCCTAATTAATATTATCGATTCTTGATTGAATTCAGTAACTTCTAAGACGAGAAACGTCCCAAATGTGTAATACACTAAATTTTATTCAAATACTAGTGGACGCCCGCGACTGCGTCCGCGTGGACGTGCAGAAAAAACAAAATGTCGAAATTATCGGGTATAAAACATTTTCCCGGGGTAAAAAGTAGCCTATATGTTAAGTGGGAATTGTCACAATATATTCCTGAAAACTGCATCGAAATCAATCCAGCCGTTTCACAAACATCAATCCGTTACAATTTTATTATATGTATATAGATATAGATTATTTGAGATGAGTTAATTTTATTAGGGATGATGAGTACCTACGTTTGACAGAGAAATGTACTACGTAGGTACATATATACCTAACCAACCGTAGACTTTTAGCATTACGGACCAGCAAATAAAGCAAGCGAAGCCTCCAACTGTTGGAGAGGAGACCTTCCCCAGTCCCCTGCACTATAACTAGACAAACCTTCAATTACAATCAATTAGCCTGTACATAGTCCTCCCTCTCACGAAATAAATACCTGAGATCATATACGGCATAATGACGGCATTATTAAATGCACTATTAAACTCGCATTGTCGTTCTATCGTCCCTAGTCTATAATTTGGCTAATGTATACCTGGAATATCTAGCAGCTAGGGTGTCTTGGTTTAGGTACATTTTGATCTATGGCACTTATGTTTTAAGGTTCACTATGATAGATTACTAATAACATCTTTTGTATGTAATTGTTCCCTTGAAGTGTTCTATTAAATTAGCTCTATCATTTACGCATTAGATGCTCCTATGTTTTGTGAAATTGTGGACATTTTTAGGTTGTATTTTTGCTAAAATATAGACCGAGCGGTGACTGTCGTTTATTATATGTTCTAATGTGTGACAATAAATACATTGTATGTCTATGTAAATGAATAATGCATACCTACATACAGTAAGGCTGAAAATATAGGTATATCAAATTGACCAAAAACCAATAAAGCCTTAGAAGGATCACTTGGAATCAGTCCTTTACATTAGTGAAACTAAATTATGGATAAAAAAATATATTTACAAACGCTATTAAGCTAGGTCTTACCCAAATACTTTTAGTGCTTATCTGAGCCCTGTTATTGGAGCATGGTGGTATATTTTCAAGGCAATAAACAATAAATCTCGACTTGTTCTAATCATTAATCTGGGTCACACGTCTAAACGCCCGTATTATGTATAGTTCAGAATTTTATAATTGAGAATAGAGCCTAACTATTTATACATACATACATATAATCACGCCTTTATTCCTTACGGGGTAGGCAGAGTACCAAGGGCCGATAGAACCACATGGTGCCACTTCTGACCGATTTTGAGGGTATAGTTGAGATGTACAAGTTCGGTTAGTAGTGACAGGTGGTCAGCCCATCGCCTAATAAAAAACCAAGACCCTCTAACTATTTATGGTGTTTGTAAACTACGTATTTTGCACTAGAGTGTGATTCACGAAATGCTTGTAGATCCTTACGATGGCGCTAGTTGCTTTTTCAAATACAAATACAAATAATTTATTTGTTCAACACAGGTACAGTACAGAGTACATAAAGGTCTTAGTTTAGAGTTAGTTCTGCCATGTTGTGCTGCAAGGCATACAAATTTATAGAATTAGTTAATGAAGCTCCACCACACGATACATTTTCATCAACCAATTTTATTTTTATCAGATAAAAATTCATTTATTGTATAATAAGCCTTCTTTGCAAGAAATCTATGTAATTTATTTTTGAATTCATTAAAATTATTTATTTCTACAATGTCATTAGGTATATTATTATATATTGTGACGAGTTTTGTGACGAGTAGTCATATCTGTGTAACTGCATACAAAAAATGTAAGTTTTAAAACCATTAACGAGCTTCGAGCATTCGCTGAAACTTCGTAACCAGTAGGAATGGTTTAAGTTTTGCTTAGTGGCTACAATTAGTACCTATGTGAAAAAAAAACCATTCAATTTCAATTAAATAATTTGAAATGCTTCGTTGAAAAAGGTTATAGTAACTTATTGAGATTAATATACATGTACACGTAGTTAGGTAAATAAAGGTTACATTTAGGTAGATACAGTTCTCTGCCTGCAACGCGAACAATGTTCGCCGAACATTCGTTGTTCGCTGATTCTATTAAAGAATCTCCTACCTTGAGTTTTATAGTGTAACATAGATCATTAATGTCTTAATTTACAAACATAAACATATATTACTATGCACATAATTATTAATTTATGTTTTGAACTGGCGACCCGCGTCGTACATTACCGTATGCTAGAACTATGATACTTTGCGCCATTGTGTGCAGATCCTTGAAATTATTGAAATAGAATTGCATTTAAATTTTCATCTTAATTCTATTGTTTTTTTTTGACATTTTGAACTAGGCTATCTTGTCATAATATATTGTAGACGAACTTAAGTATGTGTCAAACTGAAGATGCTTTATAACGGCTACACAATAGCTGTTATAAAACTTGGAGCACTATAACTGTAGTAAAATCGCCGCCCATTTCTACCAGATTTGTCATATGCGGTGTAAATACTCACATTACTAGGTAATTTGTAATCGTAATAAAGCGATCGGTATGTTTCCTTGTCGATAAAGCTCAGTGCGAAACAAAACAATTGCTTTTCTGTAATATGCCCATAAAGAGGTTTAATGCCTTTCTTTGTACAGTCATCAACGGTAATAACTACTCGATATGGTAATTAATGTGCGGATAAGAGACGGAAAGGTGTACTTAAAGGCGTTCTGATAGTGGTTAGCTTGATTTATGATTGCGAGCGATTTGATTTCTTTAAGAATACTTCATGTGTTTTACACATACACGTTAGTATAAAACTATGTGTAAGTAGGTTAGGTAGGTGTAATATTTTAAGATAATAAGCACAGAACCGTATTTACCTGTATTTACTTTCGCGTTTATAATATTAGTTAAGAAGGTAGTAAGATCAGTAAGATAAGATGACGTGTGTAGGAACTTCGGGTCCATCATGTTATCTTAAAATTCTTGCATCAAATCTTGAAATCTTGAAAGGATTTAAGGTCGATATTTCAAAATGTGGCCTACTCATATCTGAACGATGGAGTTGATGACGATGTCTCTTTTTTGATCAAGTTTTAGAGAAACCAGCACCAAAATTATCCTTCAAAATAGGGCATCTGACCATTAGAAAGTCGGCCCTTAATAATATAATATTTTATTTTATAATATTATAAACGCGAAAGTTTGTAAGTATGGATGGATGGATGGATGGATGTTTGTTACTCTTTCACGTAAAAACGGCTGGAGCGATTTTAATAAAATTTGGTATGGAGTTAGCTTTCACCCCGGATTAACACATAGGCTACTTTTTATCCCGGGAAAATATTTTTATACCGGATAATTTCTCTCTCTCGGACGAAGTCGCCGGTGTCCACTAGTAATATAATATTTTACTGGTATGTAACTTTTTTGACACCAAAGCTTGTTTTAAAAACATTCACAGAAAACATTTTTAAAAGCTGCGCCCACGAGTGTGTAGGTACTATATAAAGGTCTGTTTGAAGGGCTCGGGCCATCAAAAGCAGTGACTGGGCGGTTCTGGTCGATCGATAGGGCTGCCATTAGCAACATAGCACCTGATGGGTCTACCCCATGGCGTAAATACGGTGAGGACGAGAAACTATATACCAACATCAAAACAAATGTGAAATGAGAAATTCAACACATAAATGTGAAATGAGCCCTAAGATCATTCATTATTATGATATGCCTTGGTTGTTGAATTCAACTAATAAATGGATGCCAAGTTTAATAGTCAGTCTTGAAATCTATTTAATAACAATACGAAATATTTTATAACAATTTGAAATATAATTTCTTAAGTTACCTATAACTTAGGTAGGATAACAGATTGATAGTCTGAGATGGCCAGATGAAGCCTAAGCCGTAGAAAGACCAGACTGACCAGTGGTTTTGTAGACTACATACTTATATGGCGCATCACTATATTGATTTGAATATCGCAAGTCTTCTTGTAAGCGCATCATGTGACTACCCTTAGGGAGGTCATTGCTTGAGTTTAAAAGGGTATTTTATCTTTATGTTTTTGCCGTATATTTAATTTAATTGGGATAACGTCAAATATGACCGTTTTACTTGTATTTACGTCCTTTACATTTGATATCTTCACACTATAAGTACTAATAGATACTAATAGATACTTGTAGATTATGCATAGCACTTTTATTGCATAAAAGTTACTTAAACAATTCTATTGGTAAAATGTCAAAATGTCAACCAATATAATTAATAAAATAAATTATACTATATGTCCTGTGATGATACAGGGCTTCCTTCTGAGCATGTCGTAAAAGTCGACTAAGGAACTCAGGAGCGTTCTCTGTACATATTAGGGTGAAATATATTATACCGTGCCTACATACATATATACATAGATTCTGATATTCTGTGGATGTATCCATATGTATATAACAGTAAGAGTTAAATAACTGTGGTGTAAGCACGAACCTTTTTACGCGGCGTACCGCTAGCAAAATCTATGTGATTTGACAGTTGGAGGTCAGCGTCACGGACTATCGAGAGGTTCGTGCTTACCCCTCTGATCTATCCTCCTATCTGGATGCCAGAGAACAAAATAAATTAATAGTTTAGTTCAGATTTACAAGATAAAAACCTTTATTACTCCTGTTACATTCCAATGTTGCCTAATGGGTGTCTAAAATAACTATATCACTGTTTAAAAAACTAATAAAAACCCCAAAAATAATTTACCATTTAGATTTTAACTGAACCTATAAAATTAACTATCTCTGTAATAGTCACGTTAAAACTTTATAACCATAAAAGTGAACTGTACTAATGTGAACTATTAAGATTAAATTATGAATAAACTTAAGCTTTTGTTTAATTTCTTTTAGAAACTTATTTTTCTTTTAGAAGCCTTTTTCCTCCTTTTTCATGATAAAAAATATTGTTGTATCATCGTGTGCGTCATCTTTATATAGATGGTATAGGTATTGTGGGTGATGATCCAGTGGTTAAGACGTGCACCTACCAAGCGGGAGTCGTAAGTTCGATCCCAGTCACAGGCCTGTTGTAAAATTGTCACTTAGCTCGTGCCTCGGAAAGCACGTAAAACTGTTGGTCCTGCGCCTGATCTCTCTTCGGCTTTCCGTCCCATCGGACTATGAGAGTGACGGAATAGAGAGTGCATCTGCGTTTGCCCACACAACCTGCGTACCTGACTAATCTCCGTAGAGATTGGTCGCCTTGGCCGAAATACGGTCGGGAGATTTTCATAGGTATTTAAACTTACAACGTATTTACTCAGACCCTAATATTAATAAACGTAGGCGAAATAGGATTAAATTTAAAATAAATAGTTAGGATACTTAAGTTATGCATTTCAGTGACCCATATTTTTAACCTGTCTGAAATTTTGAACGTAACGGCATACTTAATGTCAGACACCAGTCCTGAATTTAAATATTGTACTAAGTATTCAAAAGTATTTAAATTTTAAGTATTCTCGAGTGAGTTCCCAAGGCACCTCTTGGTTTTTGAGATCAAAAGGTTAAATGAAATCTTGAAAGGCTTATTATTGTTTACAAGAAGCGGTGTTAGTTATGACGTCTTTTCACTATGTTAATTTGGTTTTACTGAGATATTACATTAAACAATTTTAATAGAGTTTGTTTAAAATACTTTTGACGGATGCAAATTGTTAAAATTAAATTTTACATTCGGACTTTTTGTTTACACTTCTACTAGGTACGAGTAGGTATATAAATTAAGGAGATTGTGCCAGCCATGCAGTATCTAAAGGTTATAATAACAACATGATTATTGTTAAAGATGATTATGATAATTATATTATGAAAAACATACCGACGAATTGATAACCTCTCTTTTTATTGGAAGTTGGCTAAAATAACTAAGTTGCATATATTTGAAAATGAAAAAAATCAAGATATTAGAGACAGCATCTATCCTTCATATAAATTTTACCAACTACCTATTGAAAAATTACACATAAATTAAAGAGTTCGTACAACATAACCAAACAATAGGCGCATGAGTCGCTGTCAAACAAACCCAAATGCAGGCACTAATCTTCCTCAACTTCAGGGATATATTTTAAAAGCTTAATTGATGGTCGATGTTGATGGTAGATTACCATCACGATGAGTCGGCGGTTCCTATGAATATTCAACGAGTACTTTTTTTAATGTACTTAACATTTTTTTTATTTTAATTGTTCGCTCGAGTAGGTGTGCGCAGGAATGTGAAAAGATGTCGTTTTTTTATAATGGCTGCACTTAAGACGTTTCATTGCTTTATTTCAGTTTTGAATAGAACACTGTTTTTTTTTTAATAATAGAATAATTACTAAAGGGCAGGACTTTCCGTAAACGGATAACTAGGCTCCTATATAAAATACAAACACACACACACACACATAACCTTTGACGAGGCACCCTATTCTGGCGCCTCTCGACATATCTATAAATATATTGCTCATCTGAAATATAACATGTTATAAAATTGCCATCAATCAAACCACACTCTACATCTTCTTTATTGAATACTTCTGTTCTTTACTTCTTTTTCTTTAACCTAATTTGTTTTTCTCCCAACTTCCAGTACGACGAAAGCCTCCACGGAGGGGGCTACATGGAGGGTGGCGCGATGTACCACGAGCACCGTCTCGGTCACCCCCACATCCCCCCGGTGCACTATCCGCCCCCCGCGGCGCCTGCGCACGCTCTGCCGGGCGAGCCGCTTGTGCACAAGCGCGACAAGGACGCAATATACGGGTGAGAGTAATGTGCTGAGTTTCATGACGCTATGTTTAATGACGCGAAGTTATATGACGTTATGTTTAATATTGCTAAGTTTGACGACGCTATGTCTAATTCAAATAACGCTATGTTTTAATGCATAAGGTATAAAATGACGCTTAATGATAACACTAAGGTTGTTGACGCTAAGCTTAATAATGCTAAGTTTGATAGAGTTATACATACATACATACATATAATCACGCCTTTATCCCTTACGGGGTAGGCAGAGCACCAAGGGCCGATAGAATCACACGGTGCCACTTCTGACCGAGTTATCGACAAGTTTAATGACGCTAAAGACCCTTTAATTACTACCTTTAATACATACTAGAAATTGTTAACTTTTTTTTTCAAACACGAGCAAAGCTCAGTAAATTGCGTATGCCAAAGTTTGCCTATAACCTAAAAAAAAGTCAAACTAATCTATTACAAGAGCCCTTCTGTAGCTAACGCGGATTAATGTTAACTAAAGTGCAAACCATTTTATGTTTATCATTAAATTTCTGAGCCTTTTGAGGCGTTGCAATCAAAGCTTCTAAATGAGAAATCCTAAAGACCTATAACATTAATAGACAAGGCAATTACATAACGGAACGCATAGTAACAAAACACTCATACTAATTATATTTTCATTTTAATTGCAAAAGGTATAGAAAATTACACATTGTGGTGTCGGACAGTCTGTCATCAATTTTACATTTTGCTGTAGGTGTCACTTTATGTTTGTTTGTATATTCTTGAGTGGCATATGTTTTATATTTTACTACTGTATGGCTGCACTACAGCATCATTGGTGTAGAATAAATCTAATATAAAAGCGTCCAATCCTAAATTGAAAGCGATTGAAACTTTCCTTGTATTATTTAAAGTGCACCTTACCCGGGATTCGTTGTACATACATACATAATATAATCACGCCTTTATCCCTTACGGGGTAGGCAGAGGACCAAGGGCCGATAGAACCACATGGTGCCACTTCTGACCAATTTTGAGGGTATAGTTGAGATGTACAAGTTCGGTTAGTAGTGACAGGTGATCAGCCCATCGTCTACAAAACACCAAGACCCTCTTGTATCTTGTATCCTTCGAAATACTCTCCAAAATTGTCATGAATACATGAATATGGACGAAATTTGTCGAGCTTCGAGATATGTCGAGGGAGTCGAGAATAAGGTCCATGTATTGTAAAGTATATATTGTGAATTACCTATTAGCAGTAACATTGTATTGTGTTTTAGTGCAAGATGTTATTATATCTGATGAAAAAAATATTACATAAAACTTTATCAAAATAATAATTAACGTTGTAAGTACCGAGTTATCTTTGCAATATTAATCTATAGATATCGCATAGGTGCCCAATTAATTTATCAATTTTGTAGTCGTATTGCAATCTTAATGTCGTTTATAAGGAATTTTAATTATCTAAGGTAAATACTATTACCTCAGCTAATTTTTATCATTATTCTCTTCGTGTGGTCAGTCAGACGTATTTAGGACTTGACCACTTGACATACTGTTTAGTATATACTGTGGTTTAGTGCATTCATAGCATGTAGTGAAATGCAAATAACACATAATCTTAACAAAATGCTCTATTAGTTCCTTTTACCCGCACTAAATAGAGACTTAACTGTTTTTTCTTTAATTACAAAGATGTAACACAAAGATGGGTATTGTAAAAAGTGGTAGATGAATGATAGCTGTCATAATGGTGGTACCTTTGACACTTACCGTCCATTTGCCACCATCTTAGGGTTATCAGATCAAAACTTGTCAAGAAGCTTGGAGATTTAGGGTAGGGTCCCGCTGTTAGCGGACGAAATTGTATGAGCTGTCTGTGATTTAGTTTTACCAGTATTTTACTAATACTTGCTGGGAACATGATAAATGGGGATATATTACACTGATGGAATGCAAGTCACAGGTTTATTTATTTATCATTTTGCAGAGAACTGATTTAATTTGAAAGGATAAAAACTTATAACTGTTTCTCGTATCATGTCATACCGCACTATTATTGCACTGTGGTGATACATATGCACAATTTGTTAACATTAAAAAAAAAAAACTATTAGACTTATCGAAAACATGGAGGTCTTTTGATGGTATTCGTTATAAAATTAACATTTTAAATGCTCTCTAAATGCCATTGCGTTTGTGCAGGATATCTAAATGGTTATTTATTTACTTCATTGTGCATTTTTAATGGCAAAATATGGTTGTTGTATGCCGTAAAAGTGGCTATAATGCAATTAGTCATTTGCCTTCACAGTTGATGCCTTGCCCCGGGCAATTCTCCTTCCTAGTTGATTATAGCTGCATAACAAGGAACTAAAGTTTTTGCAAACATATTACTCTAATATTGAATTTAGAGTAAGTTCTTATTAAAATTTGTAGTGAGTAGGTAAGTGACGCCGATAATAATACGCAATGTTTTTTCAAAAATAGTTTTTTTTGTTTGTGCAATAAGTTCAAGTAAATCAAATATATAATAAATTATGGATCTAATAAGTTACTTTTTCGACTTTAACTAGGCTTAATATTTCGCATTAAAAATTCTTTTATAGTCCCCCATTGTTGCTATTAAACACAATACATGTAAACAACATGTATTTCTTTTTCACA
Source organism: Carposina sasakii (assembly GCA_014607495.2). Classification (NCBI taxonomy): domain Eukaryota; kingdom Metazoa; phylum Arthropoda; class Insecta; order Lepidoptera; family Carposinidae; genus Carposina; species Carposina sasakii. Next base: position 224,944 of record CP053166.1, read on the forward strand.
CGTCACGTATGTCCATAGACTCTACCGCTCGCTACCAATGAGCCCCCACAGACAATAAAGAGCAGAATTGAAGCCAGATGATATCAGTGTCACGTCTGCGCAATCTGCATCTAATCTTTGATCTGAATACGTACGGGGTTAAAGTTGTGTCACTCAATTACCTCTCGCATTGTATTTATTTTAATCTATTGGATTTTGTGAAATTCTATTGTATGAGATTAATCAACGGTTCAATCATAAGACGGGTGTGGTTAACCGCGAATGTAAATAAACCTTTGTTAGAATAGTACCTCTATTTTGATTATAATAACTGAGCTTTAGTGGAAGTTACGACTATTTTAGGACTCTTCTCAAAAAAGTATCAATTTTCTTCTCTGTCCATTAATGTTTACTAGGTGTTATTAAATAAAAGTTTATATCGGATACAAGCAACATTCTTTTTAAGATCAAGTATCTTGATTTGTCAGTCGCAGTATATACTTCATAGCTAAAACTTAATAAAAAAATAAAAAATACTATGCAAATTTTGTTCTATGTTTCCGTGTAAACATTTAATCACCAGACCATTTGTAAGCTCTATTTCGTACCCACAAGACGATAGAAGATACTCCCCACTTACACGGTCTCTGTTCCCAGGCACCCCCTCTTCCCCCTGCTGGCTCTAATCTTCGAGAAGTGCGAGCTGGCGACGTGTACCCCTCGAGACACGGGAGTGGCTGGAGGGGACGTCTGCTCCTCCGAGTCCTTCAATGAGGATATTGCTGTATTCAGTAAACAGGTATGTAAAATAGTAGGCATTTTATGTGTGTATTTTTTGGCGGTTCTGTTGGCGGTTTGTACCTATATTGGATAACTGGATATGATGTTTTCATATTGTCTATGTCAGAAAAGAATCAAAATTTAAAAAAAGTAGTTAAAAAAGTATCCCATACGGCCAAGCAAGTAACAACGAAACAGGCGAGCGAAGTAATAAAAATCCATGGTTCCCCAATTCGGTTCAGGCACAAAACCCATTCAGTCCTACGAAAATTACCGAAAGAGAGAACGAACGCTAAACCGCATAACTTTGAACGCACCTGCTTCCATTATGTACCCGTCAGAATTAAAAAAAAAAAAAGCGCGCGAACGCATTGGAATATTAAAATGTCGCCTTCAAAATGGCCGTTCGTAAATCAGTAGCAAGCAATTTCTTCAGTGTAATGGTTTAATAACTATAAAGTGTAATTAGCAACGGTAAATGTGCTTCGTGGATTGGATTCGGATCGTAGGCGGCAATACCGATTGTTTACGCGTATTCCAGGCCGCCATATTAACTGGTTAGGGCGTGCTCACGACGACAATGCGTACGATGATGAAAAATATTAGAACAATCTAGTCTAGTACTGTATCACTCTACATTTCTTTCATAATTTGATTTATTAAAGCAGTGTTTTTATCATGGTTTTATTAACCCTGCCATTTCATTTATAGAAGCATCTGTGGCTCAACTCTAGACTTTGAACTTTATGGTAGGTAAACGTCAACATCATTTTCAAATTCAAACTGTTATTTAGCCTTTCTTATAACTAAATATAATATGAGACGTTAAGAAATGTGATATCTTAACGCAGTGTGAACAAGGCCTAACATTTAAGCTCCATGCTGATTATTTTTACGCGATCCACTAATAAATTAGCTATAGGTAGGTACGATACGATTGTAATCGATTTGTTGTTTTTAAATTAAATTTTCACGTGTGTTTTAATAAAACATTTAGTATGTTTAAATTGAATGCATTTGTACTTCATATAATGTAGAGTCACTGCGAGAATAAAGTTGTTACGATGGTGTTATGATATTTTTTGTTTTTATATCCAATTATTTTTTTAAGATCTCCGTCCGGCGAACTTTTATCTTTTAATATTTTCCATGTTAGGACTGAAGTAATAATGGCGGATGCAATTAAAAACGATGACTCTCCCGAATAAAGAAGTTTAACGAAATATTAGTATATTTTTACCTATATCAAAACAGTCATAACTTCATAACCAGTTAATTTTATAATAACAAGCAATAAAAAACTTAGTAAAAGTAGAAAGTAGATTTAAACACTCAATTTAACCAATATTTCATTACGCGGTTAAAGTAATAACATGACGAGGCAACTCCACAATACTAACACCTATTATTTGGTAGGACAAAAAAGCCTTCGGTAAAATGGAGTCATTTTATAACAATCCCACTTCGTAAAACAGGTAATCTGGATACGAAACCCTCAATCAGAGGCCGGTAATTTTATTATTACGAAAATGTATAATGCCGCAATTATTTACTTTGTGGCTTTCTACTAGAATAGGCACAATGGGCGATGACATTTCACTGATAGGCGATTTAAAAAAAAACTTTGACGTTCGCTGTCAAAAGTTCGTATGTATTTGTATTTCGAATTGCGAGTCTTTAACTTTTTACCGGGGGTTGTGAAAGATTCTAGCCTTTTTATAACAAGGAAAAGATAATGCTATTATTGTATTCATATAAGTCAAAGACTCTTATGTATGGTAATTAATAAAGTGTAAATTGTATTTATAAACGTAATATTGTAAACAGTCCTGGCCTTAGTGACATCTCTGAGATAATAGTGATAGATAACTTGTCAGTGTCATGGAACTGACCACACTCTATTATTTATGGACTACCTACTCAAGCTGAGTCCGATCGAGACGAGAGGGTTCGATGATACGGTTTATTTGGAAGTCGAGTACCTACACCTAGTATATAAATTACAAAATCTGTATCGGTTGTCATGTACTGATAGTGATATAAAAATGTATCATTCGCCAATCATTACATTGTAAAACGTCACATTAATCATGTGTTTAGACACTTTACACGTACACACGCTAATCGGCACTTTTAATTACTCCAATAAAACGTTTATCGGTAGCAGTGGCACGTGAAATTACCACAAAAAGATGATAAAATTCGGACTTCCCTCTCTAACCTGAGTGACGTCCATAATTCATCACCGCACGAAATAAATCATAAACAGTAAAGTGTTTATTTTCAACGTACTTAATATGATATAAATTTATTTAAGTGGCATGCGGTACGATTGTGGAGCTAGTGATTGATATAGTGCTCTCCGTAGCGAGTGATCGGTTTAGTTGTGATACTGTCGCGCTGCTCATCAATGGCCGACTGCTAGTGATGCGATCGAGTGACTGCTCACCGCTCGAGTGCGCTGACACTTTGTTTAGAGTCGCATTTTGCCGATGTGCCGGTATTTACGCATCGCAATGTCCACGCAACAATGTTCCATCTATATTTAACCTTTATCAGCACCATCGAGGGCTCGCGGCTAGAAAACAAGATGTCTACTTTTTGGTATCCTAAGTAAATAATGAGCTACATTTTAACCAGTTAAGATATTAAATATTTAAAGGGATATTACTGGCAGCGATAATTGGATAAATCACGACATTTTTCTTAAGCCAGGCATATAATAAGAAATGGGCAATTAAATATAATAGCGAGAATTTTAATTGACAATCGTCTGGGGAACTAAGATATCGATTCATGGATCAATTCTCAATGCTTTTTATTGTTCTCTCTGAGGCGTGAAATCCGTATTGATTTTAATTTGACAAATGAGGTAACTGTGAGAAGTTTTAAGGATAAACAAACATACAGCCAATTTACGTACCTACAGAAACATTTAAAAAATCCAAAATATTTTTGATCTCTGTCGTGTCTATTATTTATATACTGGGTGTAAAAAGATAACTTTGTTCTTTTAATACCTCGTATTCTTTGTAACATCGCGATCATTTTTTTCTATGGAAGCACCCCTTGGAAACCACGGGTTTCCAAGATATTAAGGTCCAAAGTTACATTAATATTATCTTTTTTTACATAAATCCATCTGAAATCGGTTAACAAACATTTTTTTTTTCAAAGATACCATGTCAAAATGTTTTTTCATAATTTTTTTGTCGTTTCCCAGGGTTGGTTCTATAGAAGAAAATGATCGTAACCTTACAAAGAATACGAGGTATTAAAAATCATCGTTGTCTTTTTACACCCTGTATAATAATCAGCAGTATTTCCAAAATAGGATAGCCATAACTGCATAATCACAAATGCTAAGGCCACGTTCAGCAGCATAGCTCTGTTATTTCATCAAGACAACCTCAGTATCTGGCACAAGCTCTAGAATCGCGTGCTCGCCTCCCAGCATCATTCTCATCGCATGCCGGCTTTTTAGCGAGTTCTCACAAATAGTTCCTGGTGTAATTATGTTAAGACATGTATCTAAACGACACTCGATGGTAATTATAGCTATCTTTTCCATGATTACCCATTTGCATTTTTAAATAAGCCGTTTGTGGTGCGCATGCGCAGGTTCCGCGGACGATATAATATGGTTGCCTTCATCTATATTCTCTAATATAATAACGTTAAGTTTGTTTGCTTGCTGTTAGAGTCAAGCTTGGATATTTCAGTAAGTTTCAGTAAAAACTACACAGGGTGTATTTTCGTTGCCACCCTTAACGAAGGGTACGTACTCTATACATCAAATAAAGTAAGTTTATGCCAAAAAAAAAAAATGCTGGGAAACGATGTAAATTTTTAGGATTTTTTTTAAATTATTTGATCGCGCGAAATTTATAGTGTCTAGTGTTTATGCTAGTTTTTCATAGACAGATATTAATTATTTCTCGTGACAAAATTTAGCTACACGCGTCAATGTGCATTTAGCAGAAAAACGCAGTCTATTTACTCAACTTTGGACCCTAATATTTTGGAAACCAGACACTTCCCAGGCATGCTTCCATGGAGAAAAATGATCCTGATGATGAGGAGATTCCGTAGTTTTTGGGAACGTTGACGACCAAAAATCACCCTGTATAAACTTATCCAATCTGGAAAGTAGGTTACTTTTGTTTGACAAGCGGTATTGCAACAGCTGGATAGTAAGTAGATCATAAATAAATCTGAAGTGCGTATCTAAGCTAGATGTTTTTTTTAAATTTCCTATTAATTGTGTTCGATGCGTGTGCGTGATGTTTGAAAAAGTTTAGATTTTCAACGGAAGAGCGATCACCATAAAGACGGATACGCGTACTCTAGTCTAGATAATCTATGCTACTTACGTCTGATTTATATGTATAATCTATGGTTCTAGTTGGCAATAATATGAATAACCTTACACTAAAAATGCAAATACAACCAACTAAAAATATAATAAAAGAATAAACACAATTATGACAATGAAAAGGTTATAAAGCAGATACAGGGACAGAGATGATATGAGAAGCATCTGACATTGTATATTTGTTTACATCTGTCTACATTTCGTTTAACGCAGTAATTGTCAATTGTTACCGGATTTGGACGGACAATTTAACCTCTTTGTCGCCGTGATCCAATTCAGAGTTTCGCGCCGGAATAAAATAAATAATAGTAGGATCGATCCGCGGACGTTTCGCGCAGCTGCGCCTGCGCACAGAAAATATTCATTAGCCGCGCGCGATAGAGTGGAACCGAGATACGATACGTTTTTTGTCTCTCACTCGCACGCAGCACTTGCATTTTTTTCCGGCAACGCATCGGCGATTTCGTTTTATCGTCCTCATGGAGTGGTTTTTGCCGTTTGGAATTCCTTGCGCATTTTATTTCGGGTTCGTTTGTGGACCGAGATTGGATACTCTTGATTTCTGCTTTATCTTCACGTGGGAAAAGTGCAAATTTACTGCCATTTAGAAATGAAAATCATTCGAGCACTTAGAAAGCAGAAGTGATAATTACAATGGTTTAATCAGAAAAAAAAGTTGTGTTCGAGCAATGATTAGCGAAGCGAAATGGTGATTATATCGCGAGGAGTTAAATAAAAATAATATAATGACAATGTAGGAAAGGTTAAAGTTTCTTTAGTTATTACTTACTTATTTATACACAAACATGTAACGAATACTTTTAATTGCTTTTTGCCGTGTGAAGTCTATTTTTGTCCCTGCAAGGCACACCTTTAAGGCTATGTTGATGTCGTTTGAAACTTAGATTTGTTTTTCTGCTTTAATTAATTGATATGTCTGCTGTTGTACATGTTTTATTAAATAGTAATGTTGTCAACTCGGAGCATTCTTTGAATTTCTTACATTAATCTCATAATCAGTCATTATAAGGTCCTAACGTACCTATACTTTTACAAATATCAGATGAATTTAAAAGTTTGAACAGGACAAGTTTCGATGGTGATTGTGAAATAATAATAATTATTAAAAGCTGTTGGAAATCTCAAATCTGCATTAGGTTTACTTAATGATATCTTAGTACTAAACAATTTAGATACCATATCAAATCACTTGGATAAACCAAATGATAAAGAATCACGAAGAAATAGACTAGCTTGTGTAGCCGAAGATGGAGGATTGAACCATCACTAACGCAACCAGTAAATAAATAGAACTCGCTTACGTGAATCGACTAAACATTAATCTGCAGGTGGTCTAAATCGCAGCAACATAATGACTATCATCTTAAGTCACGGAGCTATCATCTTAGGTCACTGTGAATAAGCGGACTATTAAGGGAGGTTAACCTTTGCGTACTGATTTAGGCCCGTCCGCCATGCGATGGCGTGCGCTACTCAATTAGCTGCTGACGCTTCGATGATGGCGGAATGCATCGCGTTTTTGTCCGCTTAAAACCGTATTAATATGCCGATGAACTGATGTCTATGACCATCAGCTGATAGACCGTATATCGGCAACTTTGACCTACCAAAATTTTGTCGGATTGCATCTATCAAATAATTTCAATTACGATTTTTATTAGCAGAAAGAGTATCTATTAAAAAATCGTCGAGACATTACATTAGGGCAAATTAAAAACCTAAGCGGAAACTCTGAGCAAATCTTTAGTTAAAATAATGCAACCTTATTTGGACGAATTCAATTCTGGTATTATCAGCTGGATCAATCTAAAACCATTGGCCAATTTCTTTGGGAGGTTCTAGTCTAAACTACCTACCATGAATTTTAAATGGAGTGACGAGGAACAAGTAGTAGATAATGATCCGCTAGCAAACTTGTTTACCAAACGATGTGAAGGAATTCTCGCGAAAAAAGTGTCTGTCAATACGACACGTTCCGCTAATTTAAACATTCCGAAATGTAGGTTATAATGATCAAGGTTATGATCACGAGAGAGACGAAAGGAGCTTGTTTTATTGGAACAACTACATTATATAGCATCACGCTTAGGATATTATTTTGGGGAGTCAAGATGTATTAACTGTACCATAAAAACTTCAGAATCCGTCCATTGTGAGAGAGTTTCTTCGCCCATACGGTTTCTCCAGCTCCAGCAGAAACCTTAAGACTTCAGCTGCAAAGCTTAGTAAGCGTCTAATGGAGATAACTAACGGATTCTAGAGTAGTACCATATCAAGTTACATCATTGACATGGTTTTGGGATCCATATCAACGTATAACGGCAGGGTGCACTACTATTATCAGTACAAGCCATTCTGTTAAGATGGACCACTTTGATGAATTAAACCGACTAAGTATGTTATTCATTCATAGCCCGGGAGGTGGGCAGCAGCGCCTGCGGTCACCAACCCGCCTGCCCAGCGTGGTGACTATGGGCAAATACCCTCCATGGCAGTCTTATGGCGTGCCCTGGGGGAGGCCTACGTGCAGGGGACTGCAATAGGCTGATGATGATGATGATATTATTTACTGATGATCTAAGATCTAAGCCACTTGAACCGATGGTCAAGCTAGCGGACCCCTTCAACGATTAACTGAACTGTCCATTTTCGGTGGAAAGCGCGTCGCAGGCCGATCCGCAAAAACTTGCGCGTCGTCGCCGACAAATAGCGCATGGCGGCGTTTTTTACGCGTGCGTCAGAAAACTCACGGCAAAAATGGCGACCAAATGAGTATTAATTCGCACCGGTTAATAATGACATAAATACACTAGGTGCGCGCCTGATCATGTTAGGGTGATTCTTTATCTCTCTGTTTATTTTATTTATTGGATAGGTCTGGAATAAGCCATTTAAACAAGTCAAATTAAACTTAATGTGGACATTCTAGAATTTATTTAATACGTTAGATTTATTGAAACTCAGATATGATCTTTATAGCACAACTATAAACCTGTCAAATGCAATGAAAAGATAATTCAATACCTAACCACTTGAAACAAAGTATTAAAACACTAGACGTAATAATTGATTAATTACAAAATTTTATTACCTATACACAGCATCGCATAACCCATTAAGTACAAATGCGTAAGGTTGGCTCTAATGAATGTCACACTTACTATTATTTACCTACTTTGTGCTTTAATGTACCGTGAATACATAATTTTATTGCACTTTTTAAAACTAGGACATCATCATTTAATTGACCTTTATCATTCCACTCATTTCCAGCCACTTTGGCAATGTCATCCTATCTGGCCAACCTATTGTTCTGTGACATAGTGAAAACTTTAACTTATTCGTCATTCAAAAATCTATTGACGATATTGCAGTAACAAATCAGCCTGTATATAAAACTTGTGCAATTACTAGGGTCGAAGTCGCATTCCGCGCGACACGTCTCGCTCTCCCGATTTCGTCGCAAGCGGCTATATGTCATTTTGCAGCCATTTTTAAATGCTAAATGCAACTCCATAATGACTCAAGCTTTAATAAAGAATTGATTGTATTAATGTTTATAATTTTGTTACCTACTTGTTAATTTTAATTTGTTCTCGAGGTGTAGAGCAATTATGGCGTCTTAATGTTTGTAACAAACAATATAATTTTATTACTATTTTGTTTATATGTGTAGGTCTTTGTTTATAAAAGGTAAATTTAAGTGCGATTCATATACAGTGTGATGTTTTTTCGCCATTAAACATTGAGCTAATTTGATGGTTAAAATAAGTTTGACTACATTAAAACAATCTCCTTGTCAAGCAAGAAATTAATTTTAAGCGATTTCGCCCTGCCATTAAAACCAGCCACCCCACATCGATCGTTTAAACGTACACGTTTGTACTGCTAAAAATAATAAAAAAATACTTATTATGTATTTGACAGGAGGGCTTGCTCCCTTACAAAATTTCCAGTGTACATCGAGCCGCTGTAGCCTGCCTTTTGGCTAGCAAAAAGTGACCAGTCCATAAATTTCGAAGGTCAAGTTAAGCTGGCTAGTGGAACGTAGGACCAGTTTAGGTTGACTTATCCTGTGATAGATATGATGTAGGTTCGAAGGTCTAGGTGTTTTGGGGGTAAATAAGGGTGCGTAGCGGGGGAGGGGGCGACCAGTCACAAGCAGCTGACGCGGATTAGGGAGTTTTTACCTACAGAGGAATTATAGGTCTGTATAGGGATATTTTTGTACCTATAGGGAACCGTTTTGTTGAGGTGCCTACATTTATTTTGCTTTTCAGCTCGCATTTTAATATTCAAAACAATGGCTGCTTTTTGCGATAGGTACCTATAGCAAATATATTTTGATGTCAAATGCTAGAAACACAAATAATTTTTCTTAAGTAACCAGATTAGCTGATAGAGAATGCCTGGCAAGGCATTAAGCTCGCCCTTGTACATAATGTTTTTGTAGTACAATAAAGATTTTTTATATCTAGTATCTAGAAACTGCATGTAGTAGGTACGCTTTTATCTGTGTATTCAGTGTCACAGACTTCACCCTAATACCCAATATATTACTAATATACTGCTACCGTTATAATACTAGGACAACTTTATTTTCAAGTAATATTCATTCATAATTTTTTATAACAACTTTACTTTCTTGTACCAAAATATATTTTTTAAAGTACAGTCGATACAGAAAATACCGTAACAAGACACGTTTTAAAATAACACTGCATCGACTTATCTACAAATAAGCGTCGCTTATAAAAGCATGCGATATTAATCCCAACAATATATTCATGATGCATTATTACAATATTTATAATCCTCCTTGCAAACAAACTGACAAAGAAAAAGGTAAAAACAAACCAAAGCAAACACATCCCATTTTCCACGACACACGGTTTATTTTCGAGTGCAGCGAGCACAATTGCAGACATCTGCTTTTGTAAGTAAACATTAAAAGATTACAATTTGTGTGAATATTTTAAAAGTGCAACAAAAACTTTTATTAAACCTTTTCATACAATAATCGATGCAGCCCCAGTTTTTTCATAGATAAATCAAAAATATTTCGCTTTGGGTCTTGGTAACAAAAATTTCAAAAAGTGAAAAATAAACCTTCAGAGACAATCTTTGTCAAAACGTCTAAAACGAACAACATTTGCTCCATAAATACCTTATTAAAACTACTAAAAGACACGAATATAAACTGTTCAGGATAATACATACTTACCTATATATTAGAAAAAGGAAGTCTTTTTGGTCAACTATAATCAAGTCGTCAAAGCCAACCGCAACTTATACGCTGATGCTACCCCCTGAATATTTGAACACTAATACAGCCTTAATTTCACCGATCAAGCCCTATCTTTTGCCCTCTGTAATTAGATCTAGACTAGGCCCTAGGGCATGAAATGATAGCCTAGCATGACTAAACTGGTTATTATGCCGCCCTTTAAATATTATAGGGTTTATTTTGTACTGTGCCATTGAATGTATTTGTAGAATTGTTGCGTTACTTTAATATTGGTAAGTTGAAATAATCCGAAAATGTGACAGAAGTAGCCCATCCTAAAGTACCTACCTGATCTAAAGATCTTCAATACTACTTTGTTGAATCTCTATCATTAGCTTATTATGGGGTTAGGTCCTAAAAACATTGTAAAAAATAAATTTGGTCCTATTCTTTATTGTGCACATAATAATATAATCAGTTAATACTTATGTTAAAAAAAATTTGAAACAGCGATAGTATTTATGGACAATAAACCTCTAATTGTGTTCCATGTTCCAACAATATAACACAAAATCCAACCCTTCGCAAAGAAAACGCGTAGGGGGCAAATCCTTCTCCAAGAACAACGTTATTTGTTGGAGATCAATCAAGATCATGTCCAGTAATGCTTCAACCCTTGCTTACACCCCCTGATTGTTTCGGCAATGTGTCAATAATTAACGTCTAGAAAAGGCGCCCCCAAATTGGTTTAGCGGGACCTTTGGTGCGTTGACGTTTTTGGAATTTAGGGGAAGATGTTATGACTAAAAATTATGAGATTAATGATGAATTTTTTACCTCTCACGATAGAGAGATAGAGGTCGTTGAAAATAAGTTTCTTGAATTTGACAACATAGAGAGCACATATCATTCTCTTACTCTATGTTCTGAACAGAAAGTTTTAGAACAGTATGGACTGCAAAATCACCAGAAGATTTTAAGTGTCTAAAGTAGCTAATTTAATCTAATTGTAGATATTGTAACTTCAAAGTTTGTAAAATGGAAAAGCCAATAAAAACTTCTTTTCTCCGCCATCTTAATATTCCAAATTAATCCATTAAACATTAACAGAGTGCAAAAATTATCGATTATTTTCCCTCCCCAAAGAATTAACTTTAAAAAATTACATTAACAAAAGCCAAAACACATCGCAACCCGCAGATAAGTTATTAAGCTGCACCATTGCATTACATTACACTTTAATTTCTGCCCTGCTGGGATTAGGGGGGAGAACCCGTTTAAATTTAAAAAAAATAAACCTAGTGCACTGCGGTCTTGCGAACTGAGGGTTCCGTTTTGATATCAAATGAATATGTTTTCTTTATATCACGACGGTGAACATTTTGAGGTTCAAGTATTAGGCTCATCAATACCGAGATTTTTGTGAAAATGATTTCAAAATATAAATGCGTCATGAGTTCATTACTAAGATTTTGTTTCACCCATTATGATATTGATTCTACTATTAGATATATAACATAACCCTAAAAGGTACTCCTAAACGTAGGGTGCCAAATGCAAGCGTATTCATCTTATATGCCACGCATTATGCGTGAGTTTTATTCAAACATAGCCGTGTAATTTCGTATGAGCATTCGACTATCTAGCAACTATTGTACCCCGTGCATTGTGATTGTACAATCCACGGGGTGCCTTGTGGCCGGGGGTACTTATTTGTTGTTTGTTTAATACTTTTGCGTTGTTTAAAATTTTTAGAAAACTGACTTTGTTTATTTTCAAATCGAGCGTGTGTGAGTGCTCTCGAGGTTTTGTAAACAGTTAGCGCTATGAATATGTTTGTTTATTTATTTATTTATATCCAAGAATAGGTTTGGAAGAGATTTGGGGTCAACGTGTGGCACTCACTGCTGGTGTGATGTTGATGAGTTGTATTGTAGAGCTTCAGAAGAGGCTTGAACCGGTGAGAATGGAATTTTAAAACTAGTAGTTGATACTGATTGTGTATTTGATTACTCATCCAGTAGACATGATGGCTTTCTCAATCGCTTTAATATGACAGCGAAAGAAGTAGATGCGACGAATAAACATTTATATTTTATTTGAGAGGTTGTGGGAAATTTTCATAATAAAATATTTAGCTGAGTATAATTTAATAAGCAGTGAATGGCAACATATAGGTAGGCAATTTACTTGAAGCCAGCATGATCTTACTAAAAATTGATCTACCCTTATGACATGATATCTCTTGTAATTTTCAAAAGGTGTGCCCATATCCGTGCATGTATGACTAGATCTATTTGATACTATGTTAATAGAAGCCAATTTAGTATTATAATATTAACCAGTTACTTATCTTAAGGGCTTTATCAACTTCCAGCCTGTCTAGGACATCTGGATCGTAAAACCTAGATTGGGGACTTGCGACTCTATTTTCTTACTGCAAATGCCATATTTGCGTGGGCTTGTATAATTATCAATATTTTCTTTGTTGTACGGGCATTTCTGTTTTGCATATAGATTGTTAAACCTTTTTTATTGGCAAAGTGCGTGCAGGAGTTGGTAGTTTTTTTTTCTATTTTGGCCTAAGCTAGATTTCAATTTAGATTTATTTGATTTGAATTGTTAGCGAACTTTATATTGAGCTTCTGTTTAAAATACTTACTGCAAGTTCTGGTTTCTAATGAAGTAGAACTTATGTTTATTTGGTATGCAAGCAATAATTAACTAAATCCATTAGATATAAACTTTAATATCTTCATTAAAAAATGTCAGGTAATTCTTATTACTTCTAAAACGTATGACTCATCTGCTTATCTAAACTACCTTATTCTATAAGTTTATATTGAAATTCACTATGAAGGGCAAGAACCTTTTTCACCCTGGGAATTGCACATCTGCACAGGCGCATCGGGCCCGTATAACTTAGTGCTCATATCTCAAAGTAAGGAAAACAGAGCACTTAGTGTTTTTTTTACAAATTGTTAAAGCTATAGAGGTATATCGAATATATTACAGGACTAGTGGACGCCCGCGACTCCGTCCGCGTGGACTAAAGAAGAAACAAAATGTCGAAATTATCCGGGATAAAAACATTTTCCCGGGATAAAAAGCATATATGTTAAGTGGGACCTGTCACAATATATTCCCGAAAACTGCATCGAAATCGGTTCAGCCGTTTCTGAGATTAGCGTGCACAAACGCAAAGACAAACCGACAAACAGACAAAAATTCCAAAAATCATCGTTTTGGGTTCTATTGCATTGATAAAGGTCTCCTATAATATTTTTTCTCATATACCTTCCATGTACAGACAGCGATCCGATACATTTTTATTTATAGATAGATAAATTAGAACTATAAATAAATCAGATATCCAACGGTCACTATATTAAGAAACATTAACGTAATAGCAGTCTAGCCTAAAGTTCTTGCCATTAATTAGAATTAATTAATTAAATTGTACATAACAATTTTATTTAAGTAGATTTTTCATATAAGTCAAGAATAAAATATATTACAGTGGACTTATAAGCACGTAAAACGTTAATTTATCGCTTCTTTTCGACGGGTACTTTACATTAGTCACTCGATCATTTTGAGTAACATTGACACAACTGCAAAAACATGCCAAACTGTACAATATTCATAATAACAATCTTACGTTACGAATTTTGTTTTTACGGCAGTAGCGTCAATGTTTCTCACAAATAAATGAACTACTTATTAGACAAGGCAACAGACAACACTTTATTCATCCCAAAAATTTCGTAAACAATCCCTTAAGGGCACATATTCAAGACGGCAGCACTCCGAAGTGACTCATTAGGGGGGTTGCTATTGCCTCTCTAATTCCGACCAGCCCCCTGATCGCGGTAATGGCCGAAAAACTGACCTTTGCTAAAATTACCCTCAGGGGTACGGTTAAGTGTCTAACTATCATCCGCAATGAAGGTATAAAGGTAACAAGGTGAATCTTTAAACAAACATGACGTATAAAGCATAATTTGTGGCTCTAATTGCATTAATTGGTTGGTATGAAAATATAGGGCTCAGCCATTTTGTTATACCCTCAGGGTATTTAAAAATGCGTTGTTGTCCTAAAATAGAATTAAAACTATTTGAGTAGTACTACTCTAGTATTACTACTAGTAATACTAGGGTATTTTAACACCTTATAGACACGACTAGCTTATCGCCTGAGAGAATACGAATTCTTAGTCGATTTAAATACTTACCTAGTAGCATTTTCTTATTTACCCAATAGAAAATCAACAACACATCATTTTTTATATTTAGTTTATCCCGAAGGAAAGGCTAGGGGAACTAAGCTCATACAGCCTAATCATTGTTTAGTAAAATGTATTCTGAATTTATGATGAATGACAATGAATGAATGGAAACGTCGGGATCCTCAAGAACAAGTGTAACAGAAACAACTTACATGCGCCCATGAAGAGATCGTAATCCGGCTAAAGTTTTACTCTTACCTGCATAAAACCATGCACACGCACTAGATTCACATCACAAGTAATCAAAATATCATCTACCAGATCAACGGACACATGCAAGCCATCAAATACTTACACCCGCTCCCTTCCAGCTTTTCCCGCCGAATCGGCCTCTGACAACTCTTCTCAGATAATAAATCAAAACTAAAAATCGGCCAGTGACAAAACTGCCATCAGAAATCACAGGGCCACAAATCGTCATAGAACACGCCAATAAATCAACCCGGGACGGGAATAAATAAAAAATATAAACTGAACAAACACCTCGACCAGTTCCTACCTGCCTGCATGTCTTTGAGTTGTCGTGTATTAAAAGTTTCTGAGCGCAAGGATTTTGGGGCAAAAAACGCACGAAAAACTATCCTTTTATATCCTTTCTCGCTTTGGTATATTTTGTCTCTTTCTTTATGGATGGTGTTATGCAATAATTAAATTTGTGCATATATTCGCTTCAATATTTTGTACACATAATTTAGTAGAGAGGCACTTTGAAGATTTTTCTTTAATTTCAGTAGTGGGAACTTAAAACTTATTCACTTCCAGCTTGCTTTCTGTACACCAATATAAGCAACTAAATTAATGCTAATGATTATTTGAAGTGCAAGTGAAATATCTCTGAATTCTTGTAAGTTATGATAGTTTTCAATGATTACCATATTCACGACGGTAACCGATGCCTAGCGAACAAAAGATCGTTTCACGCCGTAGCTGGTTAATACCGGCGCGGGCGCATTCGAAATTGTAAACATCAACAAACTGATCCTTAAGTTTATAGCTAGCTTTATTGCCGTTATGTTCAGTAGGAGCCATTTTGTTAATATAATTTACAACAACAATATAAAATAAACTGGATGTGATAAAAATTTCGCCGATTGATAACGAATTTTAACGAACGAAAAACAGATTATTATGTAGTTCTCAAGTTATTTATAGTATTATAGTCAAACTAGTGTATTTTCTCTAAAGTTATAAAAGATTTTGTTAATTGTGTCCCTTTATGACGGTTCATACAGTTGGCACGTCCAAGTTATAAAACAAATACAGACCTACGATTGTGCTCGAGTCTGCGACAAAACAATCGCGCGACTGTAAACGTGACGCGTGACGTCACACCGTCGCACGCGCACACCATAAATAAAAATGTCGAAACAAGAACGCTCCATAATACACTATAATTTAAAAACCCAAACTACTTCAGTAGCGGTTCGATCTCTCCATATTTTCCAAGATAAAATTAATAACGAAAAAAAAAAACAATCACCGTCGGTTCCGTCGTATAAAACGTTATTAAATAGGAGGCAACTTAACTAAATTACAAAACTCTACCTTTGCACATTAAACGATAATTCGCTATTAACTGCCACTTGAGTGTCCTGCGATTATAATTCATATGTTTATGTTTGGCAAGCGTCAAAATGGCTTGGGAGGGCTGATTTATTAAAAATCTGACGAGATCGATCAGCCGCCGTCTTAGGTAGCGTTCCACTTCTTTATTTTATCTTATAAATAGACTTTTTATTACAAATTACAGGGTACCGCGTTTGGTAGCGATTTCGATGCGGGACCTTGTCTCTTGCTAACTGTAATAACCGCTTGTACCACATTATCGAATTATACACTTTAATGCATGTGTAATAGAGGTTTATTTTCATCGCAGTAAGGATAATTCGATAAGGACTAAGGAATTTTGTGATGAGTTCCGTGTTTTTTTGGAGCACACACAGGTAGTATCGAAAATGGTACTATTTCTAAAATTAATCGATTAGTACGACGTCCCTGCGTATGTATCAACAGGGCTCTCGGTGCACAAAGGGCTCGCATGAAGGCATTTATTCAATTACACAAACAATACACTATTCCGACTGGAAGTGCACAATGAATGAGGAATAATAAAGGACCAGGTAAAAGCCCTGGACGGGACAATGTGGGACGACAAAGATTTTGGGGACGAGTCAAAAGTTATACATATTTTTACGCGCCAGTTTATTTTTATAACATTCCTGGATATACTTAGAGTGATTTGTGGACAAAAAATTGAGGAAAATATTAGTTTTTACAATTTTTTAAAATTTGCATATCCCAGAAGAATTCATTCCTGAGGTGCTTGTCTATTTTTCTATGGGTGACTTTGATTTTACTAGATGATAGAGATAAGATCGAAGTGCCTACCAACTGCTGTGTACGTAAATAAATCTTATTTTAGTGCTGCACTAGTATCGATAAAAAATATACCTAAATATTTCCCAAAAAACAAAATCACACCAAATAAGCAGCAATTTCGACCAAAGAATAATGTCGGTAATAAGAAAATTGAGAACAATTTCGAGCAAGACACGATATCAGTTGATCGTAGCATATTAGCATATAATTCGTGGTGTCCAAAAGTGGGGAGTTTTAGCCCAAGTGGGGACTTCACGGGTCGGTGCCCCTCAAAATGAGGGACTTCCTTGCCCGGAGGCGGGGAGTGCCGTGTAGGTTATGTTCTGTATTTGGAACCTTTATGATTGGTCAGCCATTTTTCGATCATTTAGGGCCTTGGATTCCATTTTTATTATTTGGAAAATGTAGAGTCAATTTGATTACCATACTCGATTTTGATTGTAGCTTTTTGTGGTTGTTTTTTTTTATACCAGGCACATAAATATTGACCTCAGTTACCTACGTACTTACTATACCTACATAATAATATATTAATAATATGCTATCTAACTGAATAGAGACAAACCGATACAGGTACTATTTTTTACTTTACTACTTACCCTAATGCAGTACGTTATAGTAATTACTATTTCTGTTATAGGGACATTAGTTCCCGTGTCCACGATGCAATTTACGATGGTTTTTAATTAAAACTCAATTTATATTGAACCAGTACGTCTTGTGTGACATTATACCAAGATCTTTATCAGTCCATACACTTACACTGGCGGAAAGGTCAGGCCAATAAATGACGTATAACCACGGATTAAGGCGCTAATTTGAGGAAGAATTTATGGCTGCATTATAAATTGTTATCCTTGTTAGCTTGAAAGGTTATATTTTAAACTTGGTGTCTGCCGTATAAGTTAGGTTGACGAGGAGATTCTACATTATGTACTCTTCTAAAATCTAACATATTATGTAATAATATATATGTTACGGGCAATTTGATAAGTCCGGACACTATTAATAATGGCCGGTCTGTATTCATAATACCCGACTCTATTGGACAATGTGATTAAAACAGCCTAATAATATATAATAATATCTTACACCCTATCTTGAGCAAAGTAATAAAATAGGTGAACTGTAGTGTTTTTGTTTATTAAATGAAATTAAACTTACAAAATTGTCATGAAAGTCCTAAAACCTAACCTAACCTAATCTATCATATTGCCCGGTCCAAATGATAAATTCAAGCAATCTCAAACTCTGACTTATTTTATTACATGGACACTACTAATCGATAATGGCCGATCAAAGTGATAAAATAATCCGGGCATTATTAATAATGCCCAGTAAATCACGTTGCCCGTAACATATATATAAGTATGTATATTATTTTATCAAACTTAATGTATAAAATTCTAGCGGAGATCATAAATAACAGAATATAAGTTAATAACAGAATATTAGTTAACGGAGTAAGAATAAATAACAGAATATAAAAAAAAATATATAAAAAGGAATAAATGACTGTTAATAAAAGAATACATTAGTTAATGTCAATAAAATGTGTTAGAAAAGTTAAGATCTAACTACGAATAAAATATGATAGCATCGCGTTTCCGGTCAAGTAAAATGTCGAAAAAAGTGTTATTCTTATGCCAAAGACTAAAATCGTTGTAGAGGAATAACTCGTTGGAGTAAATTTTATTTTACCTACGTCGGTAAAAACTGTAATTTAAATAATTTATACCTAGGCTACAAAGATTGTTATTCTAATTATTTAATTACTAACATTTAATTAAGCAATAAATAGGTATATGCCTATATACAATATCTTAAACTATATAAAATATAATATAACACTAGGATAGGAAGCCGTGAATGAAAGCAATGAGCTTGCACTTCTGTTCGTGTTAGTGTATGCGCACACGCAGCGGACCGAGTGAGCATTTTATTATCCACGTACAAGCATTACGACCAGACTACGTCCGCCATTAATCTAAAAGAACAGAACCCATTCAAATTATACACACTTAACTAATATCTTATGCCATGTTAATTTATAACTACTTAGCTATTTTACTTAACATGTTATTTTCTTTTTCAGATTCGCCAAGAAAAACCTTATTATATAGCGGACCCCGAGGTCGACTCATTAGTAAGTATACCACAAATTTTATTACCACCCTTCAAAAATAAACACTCCAGACATCACTTTTATATGCCATAAAATACTGATCATTTTATAGTTCACCAGCCGAGTGACCGGAAAATTTACGGTTTTGATTAGCTAAAGAGCTGTCTAAAATTAAACACAGGTATACGAGAAATATTTCCGAGAATAACAAAATAGTGAAATAAAATTAAAAAGAGCTCATATTATTGTCACTCATAAAAACCGAATCGCACCGTGCGCCTCCCGTGGCTAGGACGGACAAAAAGTGAAATAATAAAAAGATGGCGGCCACCCACCGTTCGGTTCGACACGGGTACTTAACCGATTTTTAACAAATAAAATCTAAGGCATTACGAATTGCTGGCCAGTGGGGGCGACGCGCTCTTGTTGACATTGTTACCTAAATTAATTTTGTCACCAGCGATGCGCTTCACTCCTTCTGTTATGATGAACTGCTTACTTGACAGTTCTTCTTCATTCTAATCATCAAAATTCCCACTCAATAATAGAGAAATATTGAAAATGAGGGTAGAAAAGCTTCGAGAGCCTGTATAAATCATATTAGCTCTCCTACGAGTACAGTAGCAGAATTTGTCGCTGTAAACCAAAAACAGTCTTACCTGCTCTGATAAGAACCATTCATACGCCATCCAATCTCCTAGAGATAAGGAGCCCAAACATACCCGTCGACATCCGGGCGAAGAATAAACTTCACGTCAAAAAATAGGTAAATTATCATGGTGTTTTTGTGGACCCAGTGACATATGGTGCCACCGGGCGCACATGTTTGCCTAATGTGACAGCTCTGACCTGAGATACTGTAACCAATTTTAGTTCTCGTTCATTAGAAGTAAATTCAATAATCCTTACCGTTCTTGTATTTGCAATTAAAATATTCTTCACGAAACTTCTGCATGATGTAAAGTCACATGCAGGATCTTGTCAATTAATGAGTTGTTGTAGTATCAGATTAAGAAATCTTTTGACTGGTACTTTGGTATAATTAAGTTGGTCAGCCCATTTACAGCTCCGTCCTAACCCAAAGTAAGGAACATTTAGGTCAATCTCCTTAACGCGGTGTTAACGAACCCACCGCACGTATTCGGCATAACAACTACATATTACAAAAACATGTAATACAACAAAAGACCATTGAAGGAGCCCAATTGAGTTTTCAATAACTCCTTTTCAAGCCACAGAGTAATTTACTTCAATTTAATTAAAAGCGGCGTCTTTTAGCGCTCCTACATTGTAGGTATCATTAGCCATCTGTCATAGAGGTAGTTTCTAGATTTGAATGGCTTTTGGACTGTTTCTGAGCCTACGGCTGTTGTTTTTGTGTGACCAACTGTCAGTTGATTATGAAAGGTTATTTTACACATTGGCGCTGGTAATTTAACACCGAGGAGTATTGTTAACAAGGTCTCCAAGGATAATGAAGACGAAGCTTGCAACGTGTCGGGTGTGCGGTTACGTCATCCTTTGACTTTTGCCTTAAGTGGCGTTGGTTGAAATGCCTTCGTTAATTTAGGAGCTTTTGTGTTTCGCTCTCCTCAGTTTGTGTCGTAACTTTAATTACTAATAATTTTATAAGCGTAATTGTTCGATGAGGTAATTACGCCAGCATTGAGGAATAGCCATGATTAAAAACGTGTGTTTGCTTTACTGATTAGAATCTCGCTTCCGAGAATTTATATTCTTATTTTTGGATTTCGAATTAATTAACTTCAAATTATTATTCTTAGCTTATAGGTACATGTAATTTTCAAATTTGAAAGCGTGAGTTCAACAGCTTGTTAAGTCGACAAATAGGCATGGCCTATCGTTATCGATAGTTTCACAAAACGCGTAGTATGACGACGCACTTGGTGCGCGACGGATTGGTCACGCCGTGGATGGAATCTGTTTGCTCACGTCGCATCTGTGTTTGTCTGTCACAGCCTTTTGAGGCATTAAACTTCTTCAAACATCGTCGAGCTGCCGTAGCGATGGCAAACAACGAGTGCTACACTGTTGGTTTTTGATTATGAACCGTAATGTTTTTGAAAGCTGCTTTATTATTATGTCCAGAATGGTATATCAAAATAGTTAGCTAACAATATTTGTATTACAAAAGCTAAAATAATATAATAACAACAGTATATTGTTAAATTATATAGGAACTAAGTTAACGT
The DNA here is from genome assembly GCA_014607495.2 of Carposina sasakii. Lineage (NCBI taxonomy): Eukaryota > Metazoa > Arthropoda > Insecta > Lepidoptera > Carposinidae > Carposina > Carposina sasakii. The sequence continues at coordinate 246,332 of CP053166.1, forward strand.
TAAAGATAACACTTCAAAATTTTCATTTATAATAATATTGCTAGATTGATTGATTTCAACGTTTTTCTTTTCACAAAAATTGCCCTGAAAGCATCGTGGGCTTTATTTTCTACTTCTTTCTATCAAACGGTTTTAATAACTGCGTAAGTTTAAAGTCAACCATCCTGTTACTAGGCAAACATAGGTCGGTGGCAAGTGTACACATAGTCAAACATATTTTTATCTGGTACTCGCCTATGTCAACCCGGCACGTCTGAATAAACAAGCGGGGGTGCCAAGGAATATGGATTTAATTGATATTGCAGAGAGCTCAGCAGATGTTATATGCTCCTGGTATTGGGGGAAACGTGGGGAAGTGCCTGTTTTGATGACACTGAGGATGACTTGGTAATTCGGATTCATAGATATTTATAACGATTATCATGCTCCGTATTACGAAGGGAGACAAACACAAATAAATGTAGTGGAATCTTAAGCAACTTTAAGCTTAATGTTTCTTTTTTTGCTTCAAATTGGGTAATATTAAAAGTTAATTGAGTTAAAAGTAACATTACAGAACAAAAGGTTTCACACCATTACTCACCTGCACGTACGCAACAAAATAAACTTTTAATCCAACAAACGCTTTAAAATCATCAATCAAAACAAAATAGGATAGCTCAAAATTATTTGAGAACTCAGCTCGCGTCTTCGAGTGGCAATCAGAAACAAATCAAGGTGCTATTAAAACGGCATTAACCGTCGGTATTTAGATAGGTATCGATTTGAAAAAAAAAGAACCGATTAGATCTTCAAACAGAATCTAACAATATGCCGTGATACCATCTACGTACTGGCGTCGCCTCGACCCGCTCCGATAGTGCGTGATCATGTTTCAAAGTATTTACCGATGGTAATACCACTTACATGAAATTATTCGATGTTTAAACGAGTAATTTAAGCTCTGTTCTTGCGGCCTTGATTTGCTGGGCCTTTTGAATCCATAAGTGGTATAATCGATGAATGTATCGTCTTTATCGACAATGGTGGTTCCCATCACTAAGTACCGCAGGGCGATGTACTGCGCAGTCTATTGTTGCTCACTTGGTTTTGTGTGATTGGGTTTCAATGAAACCCGAGATTTACACGTTCATAACTCGAAACTCTCAGAGAAACATCATTTAACCTTACCTTTAAGACGTGTTTACCTAATTCCCTCCATTTATTTTTACAGATGGTGCAAGCGATACAAGTCCTACGGTTTCACCTATTAGAATTAGAAAAAGTAAGTACCCTTAATAAATAAGAGTATCAAAGTAAACTGGAATACATTTGGGCTCGGATCGATGGGAACCGGTTCCGAAAATATCACCTAACATTGTTCGGACATAATATCGTTTCGATTATCCGAGGTTCGATCCCCGGTAGAGATATCGCATCGTTCTCGATACCCGCACTGGTCCAGACCGGTCCCGTGGCACCTTCGAGAGGCTGTACTTTGAACTATTCTCGATCAGGTGACGTCGAGTTGAATGGGTTCAATTCCCATTTGGCCTGTTTGTTTTTCCTTATCTGTTTTGGACGTTCCGTTCGAACCGGTCCAGTTCTTGCGTGTGCGCATCGCCAATTCGCGCCATTTCGGTCCCGGTCTAAAGCGCACAATTGTAACGGTACGAGAGGAATTCGCTTTTTACCAAATAGCGAATTGGGCAACGTTGCCGTAAAAACTTATTTGATACATATACACACCGACTTATTGGATGTTCTTTATCCTCTCTCCATGACCCTCCCTGGGAAGAACATTACTTGTCAAAACACTAACTAGAATAACATAATGATAGAGATACATCACAAAGAACATAAATTGGCACTAATTAGTATTAGCGGCATTAAACTCAAATATTTCGTCGGCCGCGCAATTAATTGAACGAACATGTCACAATTATGGTCACATTTCGACGAAACTTGTTTAGTAACGTCTATATCAAGACGTAGAGAAACGAGGCTCTCACAGGCATTCCAGAATATTATTATTATATTATCGACATCGGGTATTTATCGACAATAGATTTTCACATCCCTAATTACATAGGGACCTAGTAAGGCATCCTTAATATCCGCTGTATTGACTGTAATAGGCTAAGAACCGGTAAATTTGTAAAAATGCGTATGAATCTAAAAAAGAGGTAACAAGATAACCTGTAATGCGATATCGGTGTACGAATTGCTGGCCGGAGGGCGAGATAAAGGCCTTACTTAAAAAAAAAACCAAAATAATGCGCCCGCGCTCCGTTCTAAATTCAAAATATCGGCCTCAGGGCTGCCAGCCGCAGGAAACCAATTGACTCCGACATCCCATTACAAAAGTAATAACGAATGGTTTTGATTAATACCGATAAACAAATTTTAGAATATTTAAGTAACTAACTACAGCATGTTTAAAAATAACAAAAAACATTCATTTAAAATAGTCCGAATGAAAGTTGAGCGAGTTTTGTCGAACAAAAACGTGGAATTACAAATTTTGAGACTTCAATGAACTAGATATTCATATTCAGTTACCCCTGGTATTCGTGTAGGTAATTTTTTTTCGTTTTGTGTCTACATCCCATACACGTCGGTGTCTGTCTATCTCGTCTATGGTTTTTGTCGAATAAAAGTAAAGAAAAAACTCCGTTAGCCCGATCCGTTTCCGCCTGACTACACACCGTTCACAGGTGATGTTTTTTTATCTCACAAATAATAATTAAAAACGAAAAAAAAAACGCACCCAACTCGAGTTTACAATGAGATCTCGTTAAGAAAGCCTTTTCTCTCTTTTACTATAATTTCGGAGTTTTATTAAAAATAAAAGTGAGTAAGTACTTTTAAAAAGCTGAATTCAGGAAAATAAAATAGCATCAAACCACAACTAGAGTCTCGTTTGTGGCCTACAGGGATTTTCATCACGCAGTTTTAACTTAACCTCATTGGAATACCAAAAATAATGTATTCAATAACAATTTGATTTATGGTTTAAATATTTCAAAGATGGCTGTCGGCGGCGGTCACATTGCCGCATCATAAGTCCTTTCGGTCGCCCGATCGGCATTCTGATTGGCTCAAACTCTTAGGTTTTTTTGGAGGCATTGAATACCCTAATTACGCTATGTAGGTAATGCCTGCGGTAATATACCAAATTCGATATTCAAACGTATCCAAAGATAATGTAAAGGAGGACTAAAACGAATTTTAAGAGCCAAGAAATTTTCAAGTTTGAGTCGCCAATAGTCGAAAGCCTCAAATGTTTTAGGCCAACTTACTTAACTTAAAATTGGATCGAAAATTATCCAACTCAACTAAAAGCAGTTCGGTCAAGATACAACTTACACATAAAGAACAATTTGAATTTTATTACAACGCGGCCCGTATTTCACATGAAACTCCACGTTCAAAATAGACTTTTGTTTGCTTTTCATTATAAAGAAAGCAATAATTAGGGCTGTTTGGAACGCGACTTGTGTTTTTTTTTTCATATTTTGTTTCTAACTCGTAAATGTTATCTGTACAACGTGGCTAAGTGATTTACGATGTGGGTCAGATTTGTTGGTTTACGGCCGGGGCTCGAACTTGGGACCCCGGTTTATGATGCCTTCAACCGCATTTTATATAGCACACTCTAATTTTGTGACTGAACCACTATTTCGTAACGCTACACGACTTTTGTGGTTGTAATTGCTTCACATTTGTTTCAAAATGGTTTAATAGTTTCAAAATGTATTATATTTTAATCTTATAGCAGAAATAAAACGCATTTTTTATTCCTTTATGGTAAGAACACTTTATGTGGCGTTACCTGATAAATCAGGATGACAAGGTCTTGATACTGAGATGAGTTATTATTAACTAAGTTATATTTTAAATATTAACTACAACTTACTAATAAAAGCATTCTCTACTCTGCTTACGTCGACATGGATCATACATAAGGTTGAGCTTGCATGCATGGAGAACTTAGTTTTCAAACAAAATTTTTACTAAGTGAAGTAAGGCGCGAAGCAATTGTGGTCTCATTTGAATGCAGGATGGTCGACCGGTTGACTTTTATTTAAATTTTAAAAAGAGAAAAAGGAATGCCTGCTTGGCCGGTGAGCCGATCAGAAATGTCGGCCAAATATGCCTTCTATATTAAACGTTATATAAGATGGCGTACTTTATACTCGTGGGATTCGTTAGTTTTGTTTTTATATTTTTTAAAGGTGTACCTATTGCAGCATTTGTGTTGGTTTGCTGAATGTCTGTTTTTATAAAAGCTACAATAATAGAGCCATCTGAGCATATTTTTATTAATTCGGTCAGGTATATTTATATAGCCAAGAATTCGTCTAGTGCTGCTCCAATTGAGTCCAGCACCCGATCACACCCACATGCATTAGCGCGAAGGAAGTGGCATATTACGAGAAAAAACCCTTTTAGTCGCGAATCGACCGTGGCACAGATTGCAGACCCGATCTTATCCGGCCCACGCTTCTGGCAGCGTTCGCAATCGACTCAAAAACTTTCAAAACAATCCAAACGAAAATACCTGAGAGGTAGCCGTTAGAGCAAAACAACTCGATATCTCGATTCCTATTTTTGAAATCCCTAATTCAGAATACAAAGGCATGACACGAACTCAAATGAACGTTCATACGTCAACGAACCGCCACTATATCACATTTCGAACTGAATTTAAATTAAAAGTATTCGTTTAGAAACACTCCATATCTCAATCCGTGAGTCGCGTTCCAAATTTACATTTCTGGAAAGAGTTTGATGTTCGAAACGATAATCGTCTCAAACTTAAACGTGGAATGCCGTAATACCTCATTAAAGACATCACATGTGACTAAACAACGTATCGAACTTATTCGTTAGCCGACTATAACTCTTCAGCTAAGAGCTCAAAGTTTATGTTCTGTTGAGTCAGATCCAAACTCGTCTCGATGTTGTGGAGGAAAGATCCAAATTTGAATCCTAGAAGAGTAACGATGTCAAATCTTTAGTCTCTGTCACTGAATCGAAAATAGAGTACGGCTCTGAGGCGCTCACTGAAAGCGGAGGATTAGAATCGAATTGATTTCATTTTGTGTGTTTATTCTGTCATTTGTGAGCTTATAAAAGCGCTCTCAATCAAGATTCTGACATTGACAGCATTGCTCGAAAACCGCCCAGCGCTTGTTAAACGCGCATGGTGGCGTTAGTCCGTTCTAGTGTCAATAAAATTCACGCTGTCATAAATATGAATTTCAACGGACGACGGTTGTAAAATTCAAATTATGATAAACAAACTACGATATTTGGACGCGTGCTCTTTTACAACCGAATATATAATTCTAAAAGCTGTCGATTAGGAAATTAGTATCCCGAAGACATAATTAGCTGTCAACGGCGGGTGAGCTGTTTCCGCTTCCGGCCTATCGTTCTATTTCGAAATCCGCCAAGACGATCCCTGCGTGTTGCTCTTTCCGAAGAGGTTTTTTAATTTCAACTTTTTTCTTCGCCCTCCGCTCCACCTGTCGGCGTTTTATTGGGTTTCACCGTGTAAATGCTATCTAAAAATTTCGTTAGTCTTTTTATTACCTTATGTTAATTTCTAAGCTAATTATGCCTATGAAAATTTATAAGTTCGACTCACAAAATTAATACGCGCCCGCCGGGGACCGTATTTTATCTGAAGAAAAAAAATACGAGTTTCGTGCCGTTTTTACGATTCATTTTAAGTTTTTACCAACGCGACAGTTGGTTCGCGACTGAGTCCAAATGTATTCCCTTTGTTTCTATTGTTGTGTGTTTTTTTACATGAGCTTTGTATGCTGATATTAGTTTAAAGGTCACATTTTGTTCTTCTCATGCGTGTTTAGGAGAATGACATTTTAGGAATGATGCCGCGAAAGAAACCTCTAACTGTATTTATGAATTAATTTCAATACTTTTGTCTGTCCAAATATGAAAGAAATATTAGATATAAGTAATTTCTTATTTAATATATCTCCATATTTTATAAATAGCATGCATTTGCATTTTAAAATTGCTCAAACGATACAACAAGGTAGTTTACATTGAATTGTATTTTTGGAGGAGGTATATTTATTTTTGCAGGTGTTAATGTCTATACAAAAGCTTGCAACAGCTCTTCAATGGAATTTCACAGAATTAAATTTTCTTTAGCTAGAATATTTAGCAACAACGTACAAATAAACAGCGGACTTGCCTAATCTGCACAGGCCACTGATAAGCATTATTACATTAGGTAAAATAAAAAAAATAAAATAAAGTACACTTCTGACTGGGCTACATCTGTGCAGGTACACGAGCTGTGCGACAACTTCTGCCACCGCTACATCAGCTGCCTCAAGGGCAAGATGCCGATCGACCTGGTGATCGACGAGCGGGAGTCGGCCCGGCCGCCCGATGCCAACGGGGAGCCCCGCTCGGCGCCCGACAGCAGCCACGATGGCGCCTCCACCCCTGACGTTGTGAGTACCCCCTATAGCAAATCCCATCTTATTCAGAGGCGCGATCCCCAGCTAGCACCCAATTCAACCACGAGCTATCTCGTGCACCCCTGCTCTTAGTTTGGCCATTGCAAAAACGAAGTCTTTAAGGGGGTGCTCGCATTTTAGTTTAAATTCCCGCCTCCCCCGCTTTTTATTAGCTGTGATCCGTTTATTTGTCATGTTGCCTCGGATCACGGCCACGCTTCCGGCCCGTCTGCGGTCTCCGGACGTCCCAAGACGCCTGAGACCAATGACGTCCGCTAGTTTAAGTTTCCTTAGATCAAATCTTCGTTTTTGCAATTGGCCAACCTCTTAACACTGTACGATTCAATAACTTGAATTGAGTTTTTAAGAGTATCTAAATTCTTCCGTTATTTCACTATCATACGTTACAGTGAAGGGGTGAAAACGGGTGCGTTTCTGACTGTTCTGACGCAGTCAGAGATCGTTGACACAAGTTTGCGAATCTATTTGGATTCGTGTTTGATTCGCTGATGTTACTGACACGAGCCGTGTCAATATTATATGTTGCACCGAAATTATGTATACGATTTGAAAAAAAAAAAAACCCATACGTATAACGTTGTTTGTAATATGTGTATACTAATACTTCTAGTGATTAATATGAAAGTTTGAAAGCCAGTGTACCGAGGCAGGACCGGTTCCACAGAACTAAGTACCTACGCAGTTTGAGCTTAGGGATACGTAATTAGCTGTAAAAAAGTACTATTGGAAAACGAAGTATACGTAAAAAAACACTTTAACTTGCCTAAGTGAGATAATAAGGATCCTATAATTAAGAATTTTAAATTATTGTAATTGATTTTACCGTGGTAGATGCTAGTTAGGTATTGTTTCTGCTAGAGAATTATATTCAACGGATACGTAATAGATGCTGAGTATGGTTTTATCGTATAGAAGCACAATACGATTTAGTTAGTGAAAGGAATATACGTATACAGTATACGCTAGGTGTAATTAATGTCTCAGTGTTGCCAGCGTGGCTGTTTTTGCGGATGATAAAAAATATACTATGCGTAAATAACGAAGAGAAATTTAAAATAATATGGCTACTAAGTTAAACACCTGCACAAGTAGCATGACCTACGAACCACGATATGATAAACCGATTTATCGACATATAGCCTGTTAATATACGATAAATATAACCGCCATGTTGAATTGTGTATAGAGACGAGAGAGTACGATACGATATCCACGATGCGTGGTCATGCTAGGGGTGCTGGTGTCATAACAGAACTCATAGTTGTTGTAAGCGTTTTTACAGACATCTATGGTGTTATTTAAGAAAGTTAAATAAACACCTGTAATTTGTTTTTACCTATGACATTTTGTCAAACACGCAATTTTTTTTGAGTATTTTTTAAAATGTAGGATTGTCATTTGTTTTTAAATTGCAACTGCATATACACCTGCTATATTTTAAGGTGTTAAGGTTCGTATTACGATGTAATAGTTGCTATTTTTACAAATATCAAGTCGTTTAAAAGCTGTTCGTTATTATGTTACGCATCGTTTATATTTATGCTATTATCCGCAACATGCAGCCGTAAAAGGTACCACAGACTATATGTATATGCGTTATAAATAGAAATCTAGATGCTTTACAGGTTAAAATTAGTCGTGGCATTGTTTTTCGATATGGCAATCTTCTCTTCTTCAAATTTTAACAATTTACAGAAAAATCTATTAGAATAGATCAAATAAATTAAATATAGATTCCTTAAAATATTGCTTTCTCTGTATTTTTGTACACGTATTAGTATCCTTGAGTGATTATGACTTTTTAAAACTTTTGAGTTTTAGGCAAAATGTTTATTATCTAGCTTTAGGATCAATGGCAGAAACTTATTTTTCATCTGAATGTTTGTTTAATATTTTTAAGGGATATTTTTGGGCGTTGAGACTGAATTGTTTTGTTTGTTATATATTATTATTTCCCATATTGTTAACATTGAAGCCATAATATTAATCTAATTTAAGATTCCCCGCGTATTTCTCCGTTCTTACTAAAATAATATCGTCTTGATGACGATAGTTAATTTTATTGATAATGAATTAGTTATTTTTTTGTCTGTATATGAGTTTTTAACATAATTTGTGTAGTTGATTCGTGACTAAGTTAGGTAGTAGAGTAATGAAGTGCGGTAGGTTTCTTACTTATCATGTTTCCAACTTTTTTTCCTTAATCTAACTCGTAAATGTATCATATTATGCTATTTGGTGTACGTCCATCATGTATGTCAATGTGATTATTTTTATAATTTTATTATTTGAACGGATTAAACAATAAAATGTTCTGTTTGAAAATAGTGAAGCAGTTTTTTTCATGTAACATACAAAACGGTTTTAATTTACATCGGAAGTTGATTGTGGCGAAGAGACGTATTATCCTGGGATAAAGTCCCGTTTTTATCATGTTTTAGTATTCCATAAACGACTTGAGATCCCCTGGAGCGCGGGGAAATCGCGAAAATTGTTTCTTTACGGCACCCTGCGCGCTAATCCCCGTGCCTTCACAAAAAAAAAGAAAAAAGCGAAGGAAGGAATCTTTTCACGTCCTACTTGTGACAATCTGATATTTTATATTTATTTTTTATCGTCTGCCATTGACGTTTGATAGATGCCGATAGCTGGTAAATTGTGGTATTAAGAAAACGAGGGGTCCGGATAATTGACGGTTTATTTATTAAAAGTTAGATTCTTTTGAGGAAGTATTTTGTTTGTCACAATCAACTTTTGATTTAAAATGGTATCTATAACGAGAGAATAAGGAAGGCACATGAGATTCTAAGCCTTAAGTAGGAATCATACTCATTCATAGGTGTTACTTTGTCTGTTAGGATTAATATCTTATTTCTAGAAGATTCTTCAAGTATGTGTTAAAAATTATAAATATTTATAATTGGTACATCATTAATTACTTAAGCAATAGCACTTTTGGCTTAGAATAAAGGCTGTTAATACGTTAGGTAGGTAGGTACATGATATTCTCGTACATGTAAGTACATAATGCAAACAGATAACAAAATCTGCTAAAACACCATACTGGATAATGGTTATAGCCATCGTAAAACACAGAGATATTAGACATTGACAAATAAACAGCTGATGAATAATGGAGGAGAGTGAGCCAAAGGAATAAATATAAGGGATAATAAAAATAAGGGCTGAAGGGATTTGGTGGCAATTCGTCATATATTAGCTACGGTACGTATGATTGTTGATGTAGGGACTGTACATACTGTAGGTACCTTACATAGATTGTAAGATGTAGGTATGATATTACTGAAAAATATTTTGGTGTCGCTCACCCAATGGTGGAGACATTTTCACCTATTGAAAACTATTATGTAGATATAAAATCAAATACCAATACCAAATAACAGTATTCGTACCTACACCCACAATAACTGTACCTACAACATTATTCCCGCTAAGTACCTGCTTAAAAATATTTAAATTTTCAAAAACATCTTGTTTGTCGTCTCGATTGACAAACAATTCATTTGTCAATAGTCGCTTGTCAGTTTGTATGGAAACGTCAAAGACAATTGCAAATTCGTGAGATGAGCGCATTTTTAGCAAGGTGCCTTTGCTGCCACGTTAGAAACGAGCACAAAAAATAATCTTCGATTTGAACTCTCAAATAGATTTACATTAGCATATAAAGTAGGTATTAGCATTATATTTGAATGTTTAATATTACGCATCAGTTTAAATAGTTTGTAGAAAAGAGAGATTTTACAACAGCAAAAAAGGTAAAGGACTGAAATTAAGAGTTGCATCACGAAAAGAGCTAATTGTCAGCCGAGCTGATGTTATAAAAAAGCTGCACATTAGGTTCATAACCTGATACAATCAGAATGAAAAAGAATTGGAGCTGAGCTGACACCAAGTGTTCACGTAGTTTCCTCTGGTAGTATTCAACAGTCAAAATGAGTATGAGATTTAAGACATAGCCGCAAATGTCATGATAAAATTGTGCTTAAGTATACTTTCTTAGACCAACGTCATCTAATCGATACCTATAATGCCATTTGCTGCCAAAACGTCTACCCGTTATTGACATTTACAAATTATTCACTTGTTTATGATGGTGCGTTTGGAAACATGTCATGTCATTTGTGTGACTTTTATTTTTGACGGAATTACGAATGAAAACAGATTTGACACAACTGCAAATATTCACTAAGTAGGGATTCCCATAGGTGAGTTTAAGGTTAATTTATATAATATGTACGTTTAAGACATAAATAAGTATATTGCAGTCGTAGTAGTAATGCTATTCCGAACTGTAATTTTCTGGGTACCTACGGGACCGGATCTATTTCTAACCAGTCACGTTCAAGTACTAGAAATCTATTTCGAATTAGGTCCCAATTAATATTTATGATTTAATACTTAAACAGTCTAGCGTTAGCTGGAAGTGCTCTTGGTCTGTATGCACTGTGCGCACGCGCATGTTCATTAGCCCCGACGACGTCGTCTGCCTGTCTGTTTGTCCTGAGTAGTCTTGACTGCTTTATTATATTGTAAATTCTAGTTAACTCTCCTATTTTACATAACTTGCTGAACAGATTGTTACATAAATCACAGTTAATTAATTTTCCCATGAATCTGCTGCAAAAGTCTTATTTCAGTTTAATCTTGTAAACTTAACTCAAGATTTCTATTGAGATTAAGATATATTTAACTATTCTCTGAGGTTGAATGTACACTTAACCTTTAATGGCGATAAACAAAACTAACCCAAAACTGCTGCAAAATGTTAAACTTAAACATGTCAATTTTGGCGCCAAAACGGCAAAAAGACGCCGCCTGACGGTCGTAAACCGTCGCTTTCAAATCTGGAACGCACGACCATTGGCCGGAGACTGACCAATCTGCGGACACAGACAAATTTTATAGCTACCCATTGGCCGCACAGAGGTATTTACGACAGTCCTAAGGTTTACTCGCAAAATTTCTATTAATAAATTAGTCGTAAACGCAATGTAATTTATCGTCATGGCTTTCAGGATAATTATTTCCTTTATAACATCATCGCCTTTAGCCCAAGAAGGATAAATTTAAATTTTGAAAAAGGAAAAGAAAATGTTATTATTTAAAATTAAACCGGCCGATTTAAGTGGGGCTAGGAAAAGTGTCGATTTAAGATTTTTCCTTTTAGAATAGAGCTACGTACAGCTCTCTGGGAGGTTTCCTTTGATAGCTCATTCCATTTGGTGCCAGCGGGGCGCTGATGTCTCCATCAACTACGGCCTTAAGGATATATAGAATTGATTATGTCCTTATTAATAGCATACGATTTTTAATATAAATTCTGTAATTTTATGACTAGAACTAAAACAAGTTATGAACTTCTTGGCTACTGTAGGTACATACAGTTCAATTTATCTTAAAGCAAAGTATTTTGTTGGGTACTTACATTGGCGAAGAAAGTTCTTGGGATATAAGAGAGATAGGTACCTAAAACAAGCTATATTTGATAGTTAATGTCATAATGTAGTTTTGTTTTACATACCTAACTCAGTGAATGTAAATAATAAACCACTTAACAGTATAACAATTTTAATAATGCAACCGATAGTAATAACAGCAAAAGCACTTCGATACCACTTATTCAATTATATAACAACAATGCCACATTCAATTATCAGTACCAGAAGAACATGAGAAATGCGTCGTACACTCCCCATTAGGGAGTGATTCGTACGTGTCCATCTTGCCGTGACATTGGGGAGAAACCCCGTGGAGCTATTTGTTGGTAAACCAGGGATATTTCCGCCGTGACCCCCTCACAGCTCTGCGATTCTGGTACTCTGTAGGTAGAGATATGAACAAATCAATAAAACGCAGACATTTGAGTTTTTTTTTGGAGAACATTTTCGATAAGGAGAATATTTGCAGTGAGGCCGTGAAATATTGTTGCTGAATCTTAGTTTCTCACTCTAACATGCGTCATAGGATCTTCACGATAGTTTATTTTACTATTCGAGATATTTCTGAAGAGTATATCTAATTCTAAATACAGACTGAGCATTACTTACAAATACTCCACATATTTTAATTGCATTCACTAAGAGTTTCTCACGAAGCTAGAGTAAAACATAATTGGCTTCAACAGTAACACCAGAAGTTAGAATGGCGCGTTCAAAATCAAAAATTCGAAATAATTTTTAAAGTCCAATTACACAAGATGATCGGCTTCCGAAAGCACTACGCTGAACACATTTTCTAATTAGCAATTGGTCACGCGCTCGCCCAATGGCAGCTTTATTCCAAATCTGAATCGAGTAATTTGAATTTAGAACGGTTTGTTTCCAGCCAGTTTGATTTCAAATCATTGATTAGAAGTGAGGTAATTTCATTCAAATTTTTCAATTTTGGAATAGGTTTACCGCGTTAGGGAAGGTCCAAAGGTTACCTATGCTAATTGTTCAAAATAATAGAAACAACATACATATCACTATTCAAAGCGCATATAAATATGGTTTACCCTCATAAGGATGCCAATCACGAGGAATTTCAAATCAAACAATGTAAAGTTATTTAAATGGTTAACAGCAGAAAAGCCGATGTCGTCATCCCAATTAAAAAAATTATCCCCTTTAATAAGTGTCAATTCCTAACGAATGTGTGCATACGCATGATTTTATTTCACACGTACCTCTTTGCTTTGCAATAATGGTTTCAAAACAAACCCCCGCAGAGTCGTATTCTCTTTGGCCGTAAAAGTTTTTACGATCTTTTTTATTGGCGGCTACTCCGACACCCATGTGTACTTGCACCAAGATCATACAAATAATACGGCGAATCAAAACTAAACTCTGTTACATGGTCGTAAAGTTTCATTACGTTTGGGATGTCATAAAAGCTTGTTTAGTGGTGGAAAGGTAGGGCAAGTGGTAGAACTAAGGATGGCCATCAAATTTTAATTGTGCGTTAAAGTTATATATCAATGAAGCGACTACGCCAATTGAATTTAGTGGACTCTAAAGACTACTTGCTACTTTACTTAAGTGGTAAAATATTGAACACGATTTAGTGAGAGGAGTACAATTTTGTAGTTAATTACAGTAATTTGACAATACTTTATTCAGAAAAATATATAAATATTGAGGCTATTAAAGATTGGAGGCTGTTGACTGTTGCGGATATTCCTCTGGCATTTTCCATGACATCCTACTAATATTATAAACGCGAAAGTTTGTAAATATGGATGGATGGATGGATGTTTGTTACTCTTTCACGAAAAAACGGCAGGAGCGATTTTAATAAAATTTGGTATAGAGTTAGCTGACACCCTGGATTAACACAAAGGCTACTTTTTATCCCGGGAAAATATTTTTATGTGGCATAATTTCGAAATTTTGTTTTTTCTGCAGTCCACGCGGACGTTGTCGCGGGCGGCCACTAGTTAGAAATAAAGAAGAAAAATTTGAGCAAAGGAAGATATGCAATTCCTCATGTTTCCCCAATGTTCTTGATAATTTCTTCAATATGACATGTCGATATTTTATGGGCTAGTAAAAGTTTCTTCCTAATTAGGACTGGAATGCCCTGTTATTGCCCTAGCAATATATTTAACAGTTAATATGATTGATGTGATTGCTTATTGCAATTTCGCTTTGCACTTAACTATTTCGTGTTTGTATTTATTATATTTTACTTCGCCTTTTGGGTTCAGTATAGGATCATTTTCCTATTCCCCAACTAGAATTTCATCAAAAACCACTAATACTTTTGAGGAACTAACCACCTCAGCTGGAAATCGAAGAGACTTCAATACTTGATGAGGATCAGCGTTTTATAGATAACTTTGTGAGCGTTAAATAAAACTTCATTTAGGTGTTGTTAGGAACTACTTGTTCTAGTACACAGACTTAAAATCTTGTAAATTCTCTTATAGCTAGCAGCTTTGTATCAGGAATGTCTCCGCACGTGCCCGTTCTATGATAATAATAAAATGTTAGCGCATTATTTATTTATAGGTCGTCTTGCGGCTGTCGTCCGTCCGTCCGTCCGTCGTATATGTTATTATATATAAAGAGTTGGCTCGAGGAGTCATAGGCGACGTCTTTGTCTTATTACGGGGTTTGATGGTATATTTGTTTGTTTTGCTTTTTAAATTTATATTTACCTCATGTTGAACTTCACACGTTGATGACGGTAGTGGTAAATCAGGCAACTCGTTAACTTTGCGGGTCAGGATCCTGATGTTATTTGACTTGCACTATGATATATTGCTCTGTTCTTTTACTACCTTCAATGCGAAGTACGATAGAATCCTCTTTTCTTTTTCAAACTTTTCTTAAGTACTGTCTGGAGTTCAGATTTTCTTGGTAGTTTTTATACGTTTGTTTACACTTTTAATATAATTCCAATAACTCACTTGTAGTTCATTCTTATAGTTGAATAGGCACTTAGAACTAAACTTACATCTGTGGTCATTATATTAGAATACTAGGTAACTCTTTTAAATATAATACAAAATAAATAGCCATTTGGGAAGCCAATTTTGCCTAGCACAAATAACTTACCCGATATAAGTCTCTGGAAATGAACTACTCTGTATTATAATATCATACTCGTATTGTTTTGCTCGACGGAGATGGTCGCTATTTGCGGACGTCTTCCCCCCCCCCTCCCGGCTCTCCCCCGGCCCCTCCAGACGAACATGAGCTATATTTTATCCCAAGTTGGGCTCGCAGAGTAAACTGTCAGAATCGGCTCGAATGGATCTGTAGGACGTTCAACTTTTAGTTGGACAGTTTATAGGTGAAACTCGCGGTGGAATTATTAATTTTCACATGATGGAAGTTTGTTGGGCAAAATGTACTTAGTCAGTTCCGTATAGTGGTAACGAGATGTTCACTATTGATATTATTTTTAGAAGAATCCTAATCTGGCATGGTTTGATTTTAAAAATGGTAATGTTGTTTGTTATGCCATAGCACACTTCTAAAGTTACAGAAGGCTCACTACGAGCGTTGTCAGACAGAAGTACATACCTTTTAAGCATACATGCTTCATACACATAACTGTTACTTCTACTGGATCTGAACAGCCTACGTCCTCTACAATCTAGACCCAGAACATCCTCTGTCGACAGATTAAGCATCAACGTAAATTATTGCCTAATTATTGATACAAATAACCTACTGACACAAAACTATGCGCCGTGAAAATGACGTTTAACTAGAGAAATAATTGTGTATTAATCATATAGATCAGTGCGACGATGCATTGATAAACCGTGTTCTATATCTCATGCGCGTTTGAAATATGGCGTGCACGTCGCACGGGACAGGGAGTTGGCGCGAGACGAAACTCGAGTAATATGCGTATGATTGATTCCAAAACCACTTTTGCTTTCCATACGCTCTTCAGAAGGTGCTGTAAATCAAACTTCAAATTATTGCGCTAATCATGAACGTATAAAAAAATAACGGACAGAGTGTTGTCAATATACAGAGTGAAACATTCATAGTAAGCTCGGTAATGATATTTCATCCAGTAGGGATGTGTGTGTATTGACGCGTTATCCACCCACACATACAAACCATAGTAAGCTCGGCGCCTACTAGAAAATACGCATACATGCGCAACGCGCCGCTATTACGGTGCTACAATTTGTGCATTGACAGCATTACGTCCGTTGTTCTTTATACGTTCATGGCGCTAATGGTTTCTTTATTGCATACATATACACCACGGCTGTATTTCCAAAATGGGGTAGCCAGAACTGAAAGATCACGAAGGAGATCGTGCATAGCGGTGCCAGGTGTAAAAAGATTAGCTACAAATCGCTACCTCATCACCTGAGAGAACATACCTAAGTCGAGTCTTACGGCATGCGAGATGCAGCTGATGTATTCTAGGGAACCCCGCAATCCCATTCTAGTAATCTTTATAGGTTCCTTGAAACATATACAAAACTAAGTAAAATCATATATGTGTATACAGTATGCTAGAGCTGGCAGTACATTATGTCTTCCTCATGCTCTTAATCGAAATCATGATCACGTTACAGACACTTAATACGATACAACCCCATTTGTAGTAATGAACCCTGAGAATGCGTGAATACTTTCATTGTTTATGACAACGTCCGCTGCAGAAACACCATAAATTAATTCTCAAATCACATCTGAAGTCATTTCCCACAAGTCACCAACAAAAAGCCCATGTATCTCCCGATCTTCACGCAACGACAAATGTGTAACAAATAAATTATAAAATCAACGGCCACGGTTTTTATACATCACGTGTTGTAATCTATCCTGTTCCAACTCAAGCACATATTATGGGACATCTGTCCCCCTCACTCTAAACTTGTCACCTCTGTCGCAGTTTATCATCACTGTCGTATTACGATGACGTCTCTATTTATCTTTAGGGTTTTAGAGACTTTCGTGCAAATTATAATTCGAAGTTAGTTCAACGAACTTCTTACATTGTTAATGCGGTTAATCTGGCCAATGATATTACTAATGCCACGTTTGGAACTACTATTTGACAAATAAAATAATTTCCAATAGTATCAGACAAATCTAAAACTGTTGATTTTGTGACTATTATTAAAAAAATATATAAATTTGAAGATGTCTTATTAATTAGCATAAATTCTATAATTAGAAGAACCAAGCAGACAGAAACCACTAGAAGGTGTAGCGTTGACGTGTGACAGATGGCTACACGGAGCTGGCGCAAGCGCACAACTTCTTTGAACTGGCTGGAATTCAGAGGCAAGGGAAACGTATCTAATTAGATGAGGATTTATCTGCCAGGCCACTATTTATCAAGCAGAGATCAGACATGATACATCGGTGTTAGCGCACTGACGGAAAAAACTAATGCATTCAAAGCAGTCGGTGGATGCCTGGCATACCTGAAGCCTTAGAAAAAGTAAAAACCAGAACTGGTCTTAAATATGATTATGAAAAAAATGTGGTAAATGCGAAAGATGATTTGACATACTCGTAGTAGCTTAATTCAATAAAAAGCATTACAATTAAGAACATTACACATTGGAAATATTAATAAAGGCAACTCGTGTTATCTTCGATCATTAAGAAAAAGTTGAAAACGTTAGATTGAGTTCACGATATGTCAATTCAATATCTCATATTGACAAAGTTAAAATTGAATTACAACAAAGTAATATAGATAGTAAATATATACCTTAAGGTTGTAAGAATAGGGATGGAAGTGGCGATATTGAAGGACTTCCATTAGCGTTTTGTTGGTCGATTATGATTCCCGTCGCGTCCGAATAACCTGCGATTTAAACTCGTTTGTCGGCCATTGTGATTGTGTCCCCAAATGTTCATCAACCTGAACTACTAGAGTAAACTGTTATGTAAGATTTAGAATATCTGGGTATAGATATTTTAAAATAAAAAAATAATCTCATTTATATATTTTAATGAAAAGATTATATAGATTGGCTGTTATGCGTAGAGATACCTATCACGGGGTTTAGTCTTTGCTGTATGTAACTAACGGCCAATTCATAAAGAATCCCGATTTTTTTTTTATTCCAAATTTTGTAACAATGGAACATTTAATCTGAGATATGCAAAAAATCTCTAGAGATCAGTTATTGAAATTGACTGTTAACCATGGTCGCGGCAAATAGCTAGTAAAGAGTAATTCTCAATGTAAACCTCAAGACTAGAAGTTGTTTTAAAATGCGTATTTTTGTTTAGTGTTTTTTTGCTAATGGATGGGAGGCTGGGAGGCGTTATTTTATTTATTGTTTCCGTTCCGAGATTGGTATATTGGCAAATAATTATACTGAGGTTATTGTTAATGTACAAATTTTATTCTCTCTTAATAGCAGTAGAATATTCAAAGTAGGCATTTTCAATTGAGGTGATGTTGTTTTAATTAAGTTGGTCATTCAACTTGATACCACGTGTATCCATAGTTCAATAGACTCAGCTATCACAGTCGAAAGGTATTGGCATTCTGCGTGCAAGCCTTCCGCGCAAGATTGCGATCGACTCGTGCGCAGCATTCGCGCACTTCGGCTAACATATCTTTGAGCCTGGACGAATAAGCTAAGTGTAAAGAAAGGAGAGACAGACTTTTAAGGAGAGGAAAGTGGCGCACAGCTTGTCGTCGTCAGTATGTTTGTCATTCGTACAGGTTGCGCGCGCAGGTTTATTCTAAATACATAATGTATATTATTCCGAATTGCTTCAAAGATTCCCATGGGCTTCGTAGTATTTTGTCTACTTGTGTAAATGTCTAGATAAGACGTTTGTACGCAATAATCTTTAATCTTACCCGATATTAAATGATTACAGGATTTAGTTTAGGCAAGTCATTTGTGATTTTGAACTGGATTCTTGAATCGCACTATTTTTATGTCAAAATCGCCTTTCAACCTCGATGCAAATCACCAGTACTAACTGACAGGAATCAGGAAGAAAGTGCACAAAGAGATTCTTCTAGTAAGATATTATTTTAGTTTCTTTGCACCCTAACTTTTAAATTCAGACTTCAGATGCCAATCGTTACCGACTACTTGAAACTAACAGGTTATGCGCCCGTCACTTTTCGATTAATTAATTGACACAACACAAAAACAAGAAATATGAATATTTAATGATTCATGGAGACTGTTGAAGAACCAATCCATAATGGAATCCTGTTAATTATTAACCGTTTAGTTACATCCAAACACTAATGTCATGCAACAGTGTATTTACAATTCAATTAGAGGAGTACAAAGCCTAGGTCGATTGGTATTTCGACCATCGTTGCGGTCCCGCCTATCCAATATTCCGTCTGTCAAGATAGGATCGACGCGCGTGCGCTTTTTTTAAAGTTCAGCTACCGTTCACATTGTGCTGTACAGCGCATAATTGCTTACCAGCGCTTTTTCGCTGCGATAATCTTGATATTTTCTCTCAATTTGACAGGTAAGTATATTTTTCAAGAAAAATTTGGCTCCTCATAGTAGCTCTTTACCTTCTTCTAGCTCTCTTTTATCAATTCTGACGATGTTAGTAATATATATTTGAAATTATTCTTAGTTTATTTAAAAGGTTTCAATAAAATAGCGTAAAAATTTAACAGCACGGTTAACATTGTCAACAAAATTCCCAGCTCACAATTCATAACCATCCATGAATATGCTTTATTGCAGACTGATTCACCTAATAGCTTATTATGTGGAGTATCACGACCCACGACGAGCCAATAGGAGCGACCTAAAGGACTTGTTCCTTTTCTGCTAGGCTTCGAAGGCGCCAAGCCCGGAGCTGTAATTCTGAATGCAAATATATAAAATATTGTGCAGTTATAACGCAGTTGGTATTCCGCTGGTAACTGCAGATGGTACGTCCTCCGCCAACTTTACTGGGGAATCATGTAAAAATTGCGCATTCTTATTCTGCGTGTGCGCACCTTATTGGCGGTTCTCATGGCTTTAATTTGCGCAGGCTGCGATAAAGATGTCTAATTGCTTGTCCGCTAGGGGCTGGCGTGCTGGAGCCATGTAAATAGGTTGATATTATATTTCTCTGAATTTTAATTCGAGGAAAAAAATGAATTTCAAGACGTTGTATAGAACTACATTTAAAATTCAAAACAGAGAGTTTCTCAGTTTAAAATAGATAGACAATCATTGGTAGGTAGGTATATAAACACAAAGAGTGTAAGAGATAGTATAGTAGTCACCCCAAGTAGGTATATGAATAAATAATTATTAATAAAGTGTCATAAAAATGAAATTTCTATAGCCGTCGTCAAGAGCTTTAAAACTCGTTCCCGGTGCGTCTCGTTAGCAGTCGTATATCATGAGAATATACTGGAGTGGTTAGTTTAGTAGATAATGTGACGCGAGGCGTCTCTTGCTTCTATAAAAAGGTGCTTCGTTACTAATTCCCCCCCTCCCTGGCTCCAGTTCTAAATTTACCAGGACGCACCCGAACAGCGCACGTGTATTCACTTAGCTTAAATAAAGTTTCCTTAAACAGTCTTCGTTTTTTGGAGCATTAAGCTAAAGGAGTAAAAAATATGTTATGAATATAACATGGCGGCCAAATGCTCCGTTATAAAATTATGCAACCGAGAATTTCAATTTTATAACAATACGTAAAAAGTGGACAGAAAACGGAAAAAAATTGCGATGTATTCATTGTATCGAAGGTCAATCGAGATATAAAATTAAAAAGTATAAGTGGCGTTCGGGGACGGGTTCCATTTTATTAAATTTCAAATATTACTACTGGCCTGTCGGTTATTACAATTTCAAATTTTAGAGCGGGCCGGTGTTTCCACTTTTGATTTCGAGCCGATAATAATCAAATGCTTACTTTCTCTTCAATAAAATGTTACCAAGATTATAAAGCAACTTTTTTGTCCAAATATGTTCATCGCTAATTGTAAATATTTTATGTTTTTATGCGATTCCACCAGTAAACTGGTTTGCGTTAAGTATTATAAAATCTTTAAAATAATTAAGGTTAATCATAGCCATAGTTTCATTTAACTTACAACAAGGTAAACAAACACGCAGAGAACGGAAAAGCACCCATTGAGATAATGCGATTAGATCAGAAAACTTAAGAATTTTAATCGCATGCTTAGATCTTTTAAGGTAGACTGAGTTTAAGGGTCGGTGATATAACACTTTACCAACTTCGACAAAAATTTCTTAGGAGAGACTTTATCATAGGAATAAATTAAATAAATGGAGTAAATTTACAACCTTTTCTCCAGGATATTATGAAAACCTATAAACTTGGTAGCCAATGCAATTTCTAAGGAAGCAATTAGTAAAATGTTAAGTCACTATATAATAAGATATAAGAATCTAAACATACTTCTTGATTATTATATTCTCAATATATATTTGAAAATACTTGTCTTTCATGATTATTACATTCATATAATATATATGAGCTTAACTTAGTAGTTATAAATTTAAAATTTTGTTTATATTGTCAATCCAAAGGTAAACTTAATCCAGAACGACCAATAATCGGGCGTCCTAGTTCCAAATCCTAAATACCCGTATAACAAGCATTGCGTGAGAGTTAAAGTAAATGAAATCAATTGAAGCCGACACAAACAAGCTCGCAACGGTCCGAAGCTCAATTTGCTTGGCTCCAAATAGTTTTGTTTCACCGGAGATATCTCCGGACCTATCTCTGGAATAACTCACCGCTGCTATGCCGTTCGCAAGCGTCGCAGTATACAATCACACCACATAACTTTACCGTGATAGTGACCACCGATCCGATTTAAAGCTTAAAGCTGGAGCGCAAAAGCTTAAGTTTGTATGTTAAGTTCTGGAATTAAGACATTCTGAAAACAATGAATTGGTGCTTAAAGAAGGGCCGCATTCGTTTTTAAAATACGACGAGTGAAGTCCGAACGCCAGATAGCTTTTTGTCCTCACCGCTTGAATAATATCCCGCTTTTAATTATAAACGTCGCTAATTAGTTGTTTGGGTTCAGTTTTGATTTGACAAGAAGATTTTTCTGCTTCACTTGCTGTACTATTATACATAATGTTAATGCCTGAGTAGTGATAGGCGACGTTCTATCCTCTATAGGGTGAATAAAAAACTACGAGTATGACGATAAAAACAAAGAAAGAATATCCTAAGCATATAAGACACCCTACTAATATTATAAACGCGAAAGTTTGTGAGAATGGATGGATGGATGGATGT
Organism: Carposina sasakii; assembly: GCA_014607495.2. Classification (NCBI taxonomy): domain Eukaryota; kingdom Metazoa; phylum Arthropoda; class Insecta; order Lepidoptera; family Carposinidae; genus Carposina; species Carposina sasakii. The sequence continues at coordinate 268,551 of CP053166.1, forward strand.
TTGTTACTCTTTCATGCAAAAACAGCTGTAGCGACCTTATATCCCGGAAAATATTTTTTATTTCTGATGATTTCGACGTTTTGTTTTTTCTGCAGTCCATGCGGACGAAATCGCAGGCTTCCACTATTTCAACATATATTCTTGATACCTCCTTTAAAGTACTAGAATATGAAATTTCATAAACGTCACTCACTTATTAGGTAAACAAAATATCAATAACCATAATCATCATTACCAAACCAAGAGACTTAAAACTCCTGTAAATAAGAAAAAAAAAATGATAAAACCATCCCAACATAATTTGCGGCATCTTCCTTGAAACTTTAACATCAGAATTCCCCCATAAACAAAGAGATTTGATCTCTACTCCTCAATACAGAACCCAAAGAAGCTTACAGCTTTCATCCTGTCAAGTTTTTAGTCCAGTCGGATGGAGAAAGGTGACATTTAAAACTTATGACTTGTTTTAGTCACCGAACTCGCGACGAGCTTCACAAGTTTTTACTACTATTGTCTCTAACGCTGTAGATATATTTAAAATGACAAATACGTTGGCGACATTTATTCGGTGTCTAAATTTATCTGCATATTTCACTGATTCCGATTTTGTTATATCAAAAACTTTTTCAAAAACTTCGCCCTACTATTCTGGATCTTTCATATCGTATTTATATAAAATCTATTTATAATCCCCATCATCTGTCTTAAGGTAAATAATTCATGTTTCATATCAAAATATTATCCTGTTACGGAATATCTATGGTGGTACCGACGACTGAATAGAAGCTTGCCTAATGAAGGTATCGGTTTCGGAGTCAAGTTTCTACTCGTTAGCGAGACTGATGCAACCTAACCGTTCATTGTATTCTGGTATTTTGATAAAATAACCACAAGTAATTTTATTATTGACACACAAATTTTGATCGGGCTTCTTCAGAGGAGCATCATGACGGAGCCGATTGTACAATTTGAGTCTTATTAAATTTTACAAGTGGAAACACATTAATCATGTAATCATACTTCGGTATAGATATTTTAAGGATATTATCTTACTGCTTAGAGTTTGTCAGTTTTGTACATTCAATCTCCTTGAATTTAAATAGGGTAAAATTTCATTAAAATCCATTTAGTCACCATTTTATCGTTGAAAGGCAATAGCTTATTTACGAATGTTCTGTAATTTATAGAAACAGCCGTTTCTCATTGCAATTAGTCTCACTTTTCCAACGCAATATAATGATAGATTGAGAATTTGTCAAAACCTGTGAAACCTAGTGATAGCAGGTAGCTTTTATCACAACAAACTACACAGGTCGCCAGCGGACATGTGAATGAAAGACCAACAACACAGGTGATCGGTCCCGCTGCTGACGACCCGTCAATTTGTCAGCCGTAACAAAACCCCGCCACCACCCCGTCAGTCAGCGAACGCTCCCAACCAGCCGAAGAATGGACGGCGATGACGGCGCCGAGATATATGCGAGCTCGACACCCGACGATTAGGCCTGATGCCAACCCGACGGCACCCGATGATTCACGAACGGGTTGAACGAACTATCCCGAACCAGCCATTGTGTCAATTGTTTTCTTAAACGGACAGACATTAATTTGAACATGCGGGTTTGAATTTCCAACGTTCTATTGGATAATACTAGAATTAGACGCACGGTTGATACTCGCCCATTAGGATTTAATTACACGGGTGAGATGTTTTTTTGAGGCCTTGTTTTCAGCCAAATGGGCTATGGATGGATTTGAAGGCAATGAATAAGGGTGTGACAGATTTTATGTTCTGCTTAGCGTGAGGGATACTTTGGGTGGAACAGAATTAGATATATAATTGCGAAATATTCGATCTGGCAGACGTGAAGCGCGGCGATGACATCGGCTTTGTGGACTATTTTGGCAGCAACGCCACGCATTCTGGGTCACGATGCCAAAGATCACCTTTATGTCCGAAATATTGACTGTCAACCTTTCTCTGCAAAATTTACGGTTGAAATTTAAAGCGCGTAAACATAGACATTTTGATTAGTGCGTAAAAGAAAATTATGACTAGTACTCAACTGAAAATATCTAAGTCATGTAATAAAGACAAACTAAAATATTTACTCGTATTTTTTTTAAATATTCAGATCAGCATTATGTCGACTAGATTCAACTGCTTATATCGAAGCTTCTATGTGCCAAAGGAATCTGTACTTTTAGTGAAGATTTTAAAGATTTTAACCCGAATTTGTGACGTCTGTCGTTAAGCTACCATACTTAGTTAAATTATTTGTGCGTTGATTTTCAATTATAACTTTCAATACACTTATAGCTTGGTTTGAGTAATGTTCGACTGAGGTACATATTCATAGTCATTTGCAATAGAAACATGATAAATCGGCGCATCAATGAATTAAACATATAAATCAAACTCCTACAAATTGATAGATAGGTATAAAAATAGCCCAAAGTACATAATAAGCACGATTATTTTAAATAGAAGTCCAAGCTGTTGATAAATCGAGCAGTATCGTTATTCATATCGAGAAGTAACTACAATCGATTCTTGATTCCATCTGTATTTGGAATGAGACAATGGCCTTTGGGTGTTCGCTTGATTTACGAACGCTCGTTATGAGCACAGTAATGAGTTGCGCAGACGCCGCCGCTTCATTTACATCAAGTCGATTATAAGCGGGCATTTTTAAATTAAGAACTTCTCGATGATGAATAGATAATGGCTTCAAATTCTTTCCTTTTTAATTTTAAAATACGCTCTCTCAAATTGGTGCTAGCTGGGATCTTTTAAAATATAACTTGTCGAATGTGATTGTTATTCTACAATTTATTCCAAATTTTGTTTCAGGTAAGTGTTAGTTATGTTTGAAGACTATCGTAAATATTTTTGTGGTAAGACCAAACGTTCATTTCTAATTTTAACGTACGTTTTCAATATTGACCTTTTACTAAACCTCTGTTCTACCTCAAATATAACACCATCTCATTGCTTCTCCAGTTACAGAAAACTATCTTTTCCAGTTATAAAAACTTGCGGAATCGTGGTTTCTGCCGCCGAAGTGGGTAAAATAAGCCCACTCCAGTTACAACATAAAGAGTCCCACAGGGATCTATTCTGGGTACCCTCTCGTTGAATCTCGAAATATTTTTTGTCCTCTTCTCCTCCGACTAAGTGATGTATTTATAGAAATAGACGGCGGATGCATAGATTTCTATTTAGTTTTTTTGCTTCAAAATATACTGTCTTTACTGTTACGATCTGTCGTCCCCATTCGTCTCATAAATATTAATATCAATGCCATTAGCAATGAGAACAATTCTATTAACAGTGATTTCTCAAAACGGAAAATTCATTAATACAGCACCATTAATTTCGTCCTTGTCCGATGCAGTGCTATTACTATCATGCCAAACAAAGAAAACAAATCCTGCAATTATTTCACAAATTCACATGAACAACATTTCTTCCGGTTTATATAAAATGAACCTTGGATTTGCTTCGTTAGGGTACTATTTCACTTCAAACAAATCCCCATTTCATGCTTTCTGTTATCAGAAACAGTGGAATCAGATAAGTTTTGTAAAATAGACGTTATACTGTGGCCTTCAAGGTTGTGCTTATGTTGTTATCTATAAAATTCTGCATCCCTCAGCAAGAGATCCCTGAATTCTCAAGATATTGAAAGATTAGCAGTGGGTTCAGGATGTCCCTATAAATAATACATGGGAAGGGGACGTGATGGATTGTCTGTCTGTCTATCCGCATTCTATTAGTTGGAATTCTTAAAGGGTGGTTCTTAGGGAGCTCGCTATTATTAGCGACTACCAATGTTAGCTTAGGAAGTGATATTCGTTCATTAATTCAGTTACTGGTTGCGTCGTCAATTGTCAAGATTTGTAATAAATCTTCTACATGGTGACCCTTTAGACAGGAATTCATCATTAAGTACCTAAATGAATTTTGAATTTATAATTATATAGTGATTTCATGTAGATAGTCTGAGCGATGGCTTTTCTTGTTAGATATGTCTATAGTGAAACATTTAAAAATGCCTGCGCTTTGATTAAGTAAAGAATTTAAATTGCGAATAATTAATTTTGTAAAAGATAAATGTTAGTTAAATATTGTTAATTTATTTTTTGTTTATTTACTCACTTCTATTTATACCTCAACTAGCCGGAAACTATTTTCATAAAAAAATGAAAGTAAATTATTTACGTAACTAGTTGAGTAGATTAGAAAAGTGGTTCAAATGTTTCAATCTTTTCCTACCTATATGGTCACCATATTGAAAAAACGATGAAATTGTACTATGCGTAGCCATTTATTTAATTATTATATATCACAGTTTTATTCTCCTTTAAATTGTACTAAAGTTTTGATAATTTAGTATCCAGTTATCGGTCATACGAAATTTCGACAGATCTGTTATCATTGAAGTTACTCTATTTCTACGTCAATATCTACATTCCCATGTTACACTTAGATTATGTACGTTATCGCAATATCTCGAGTACTTTAGCCAAATTCCGTTTGTTTTCTGACATTAATGTTGCCAATACGCCTCCAATGGCAATCACATTTATAAGGTGCCAGCGGAGACACACTGTGTAATAATATAATTTTCAAATTATTTTAGACTAAACTAGTCTCAAGTTGACTTGTAATCCACATATTTTACGTAGGTTGGTAGGTAGGTAATTGTAGGTTTGAATTAAACATCCCAAATATTAAAAGTCCTAGGTTTTCATTTATTTATCTCTGAATCACATGCCATCTAGCATGTAAGTGCGGGATTACTTGAGACTTCAGATAAAATTGATAATTTAATAGTAGCTAATACACATCTGGTATTAATTACAACTATATCTTCAAATATACCTACTAACTTCAGTCACACAGATGTTATGTCTTCAAATGTATTGAGCAATGTTCCCAAAAACGGTACTCCCTAGGGTCGTGTTTATCATAATGCATCCTAAAAATTTTCCACATCGTCTCCTAAGGCTCGGCCCTCGCTCCAAGTTCGACAGTTTTCTTGTGGTACAAATGAGAGATTGAAAGCATTGTTTGTTATTTTCTGATAACTTACTTTTTTGGTCAAGGAGCTTGTAGTTCTTTGGAGTTTGATTTATTCTAGTTACTACATGACCAATGAGATGACTAATGTAGCATTTTGTAGAGTACAACTGGTGTGTAACCTCGAGATGAATGTGGTTTGGCTTTTAGCTCAGAATTCTTTTTTCATGTTATCTTAGTTCTGCATATTTTTCTATTTTTGCGATGTGATAATTAACAATTTTATATAAGTTATCCGCTCTTAGCTTCCCTCTTAAACCGCACTTTCAAAACTTCCACCAATATCAACTTTTTATTATTGAAAGTATTTATATTATTTCACTTTGTCTCCTTTCAGTTTTTACCGAAGTTTTGGCGGTTTAATACACTTAGGAAGGGACGTGTTTTCCAACTTCTACAAGTTTTGTTTCAATCATCTCTTTTTGTTAAGTTCCTTCCTATATCGTATCAAGTTTGTTTTTGTATACTTTCCTTTTAGAAGACTATGTTCTGGCATTCCGTAATATGTTTTGTTTTTCCATTTAACTGACTTCAAGACATTTGACTTTGAAGTCAACTTTTCAATTTATAAGTATAAGTATACGTAACTCTTCGAGTATTTTCTTTTAAATAATCAATATTTTTTCATTTGGATTAGAATTATTTTCTCCTCTGGAGGATTTCGATATGTTTAAATGAGGTTCCCCGGGCAATATGATAAAGAGTGTATGTATATAGCTATTTTCAACGAATTAGATGAATCTAATATAGAGTTTTACTAAGTAGAGCAAAAGTAATGGATGACAAGTTCACCCTATTAAACTTAGGTCGGTACTCAATACGATAAGTTACAAACAAGACTAAAAGTCGACTAAGAAATTCAGGGACATACTCTCAGGCGATGAGCTAGCACTTGTCACTGATCTTTCTACATCTGGTCCCGTACTAAACATGGCTTTAGGATCTCTTTTATGATCTTGCCGTTTTGGCTAATCCATTTAGGGAACACAACCATGTGTATATGTATATGCAACATATGTATGTCATAGATTCTCCCTCCTACACACATATTGCTACTGATCTAAATATTTGAACGGTCTCCCCATTGTCTTATTGATTCTCAACTATACTGTTATGAATCCAAATACTGCATAATAAAACAATACATAAACAGTAATGTCGTTCATTCGGGGGCGGGGCGGGTAAACCTATCGAGGTGTCGGGTTACATACAAACATACACATGCAAAACCTCTGATATTGAATATGCGGCCGAAGATTACGCGCTGTGGATACGGCAATTTAATTTACATTTTGAAGAATTTAAAGTTCTGTGCTGATTCGGGGTTTCACTAGAATACATCAGTTGCATATTAAGTGCATGTCGTAAGAGTCAACTAAGGAACTCAGGCTACCAACTTATTACTGATCATTTACATCTATCCCCTCTATGCTAAACGTAGATGCTGGATCTCCTTTATGATCCTGCAGTTCTGGCTACCCTATTTCGGGAATACAGCTATGTCTATATAAATATGAAGAATTAAATTGCTTAATTGCATCAATTTACTATATACTACCTATATACGCCAACCCTCCTGGCACACGCAATCATAGAACATTATATGACAGCGTATATATAGTATAGTCTAATATTTTTATGGTCAAAAACATATGTTTGTTTGTAGTAATGGTTATGTAAGAGTATTAGTTGAGTATTTGAGATCACATAATAGTTATATTACAAATGGGAGTTTTATTGGAAGCTATTATCACAAGAAATAAAACTGTCGACAGGTTGCAGTCTTGTAGGTTTATATCATGCCATAAACATCGCAAATTATAACTACCAAGTACAAAAAACTTAAGATAATAGTTTCACTAAAATAATTCTAAATAGTTCGAAATCTATATATATTTCTCTAAGCTGCTATGGGAGTGAAAAAAAAGTATAATACTAGAGCTGCTTCTCTTCCTGGGCATACTGTACAAGTCAGTAGAGGGACAAGAGGGTCTTGGTGTTTTGTAGGCGATCGGCTGACCACCTGTCACTACTAACCGAACTTGTACATCTCAACTATACCCTCAAAATTGGTCAGAAGTGGCACCATGTGGTCCTATCGGCCCTTGGTGCTCTGCCTACCCCATAAAGGATAAAGGCGTGATTATATGTATGTACCTATATGTCTATATATAATTCTAGATAAATTTTGATATCTTCTCCATTTTATCTTAGCTCAATGATTGCAAGCTCACTCTCGCACATCTAAAACAACGCCATGAATATTAAAACCTTCAAACAGAACCCTCGAATGCAGATATGGTGGTTATTTACCTCATAGTCCTTATATATCATGTCCTATTCACTATTATGTGTCTGTTTTGATTGTAGATAGTTCTATTTCATTTCCTGTGCTGATGGGGCCTTCACTAGTATACATCACCTGCATCTCCTACCCTGCATGTAGTATGACTAAGGAATTTAGGGGCGTTCTCTCAAGCGATGAACTTAGCAACTTCTTCAACTGTCTTCAGAGATAATCGTCTTGTCAACTAGTTGTCTATGCTCAGGAATATCAGAGATCACGAGGAATATCAGGGTGTTCAACTCACATAGCCTAGTCTATTAATTTTCCAACCCCAGAATTTTCATCAACTTCTTCCGCCAAATTAAACAAAGGAGCAAAACCAACAGTTTAAAGACAAACAAACATCACCACATTTCCTGCTCGTCAAACCCTGACAGGCAACAGGCGTAATCTGGCATTGAAGCCGCTACCCCCAGGCAGCACAATGCGACCACTACGCCAGCGCTCTCATTGTGCGCGCCCCTCAGAACGCACCCTAATGATTTTCCCTTTTATTTGTTTTTCTGTGGTAATTGCTGTTTGGTTTTCCTGTAAATTGCTTGCGGTTGTAAATAAGCCGTGGCTGGGAGGTTCCCGATATACCAAAGTCTGCATACCTACTTCTTGTGTACATAATATTTCACTATGATGATGATGATCTCCGACCGTATTTCGGCCAAGGCGACCAATCTCTACGGAGATATTATAGTGAAAAGTGTGTGCGCAAACACAGATGCACTCTCTATTCCCTCACTCTCATACTCTTATAGTCCGATGGGACGGAAAGCCGACACGACTGGAGAGAGATCAGGCGCAGGACCAACGGTTTTACGTGCTTTCCGAGGCACGAGCTAAGTGACAATTTTGCAACATTAAAATCTGTACATGAAATAAATTCATTGGTACAGGCCCGTGACTGGGACTTACGCCTACTGCTTGGAAGGCGCACGTCTTAACCACTGGGCTATCACCGCTATATTTCACTATACTGAATACACAAAGGTGCATTTGACAAACATCTATTAGATTGATCCGTATATGATTAAGCAAGTAACCATTATACATACAATTCCATAGGGGTAGGCAGAGACTACATATCTCAATTTAGTAAACATTATAATTAATAAAATTTGGATATTTAGAGAAAAACCCAAGAAAGATCATCTAGTTTGATCGTTCTGTGAAAGCCTCTATCTTCACCATTAAAATTAACGCAAGTCATTAAATACAGAATATACATACAGCATTTAATCGCCCAAACAAAACACTTCAAACAACACTAATCAATCCCCAAGCACCGGACCCGAGCCCTTTAAACAATCAAACATTAAAATTCATCCGTCAACTCGAGCTCCATCGTAGAAAATTTCAATATGAAATTGTAAAACGTCCTGACACGTGTACGCCGGCTCCGATGCACTCACAATTAAGCTTAAGCTCCGGTAATTAAGCCAGGCTGTATTGTCGCCAGAAACCCCTTTAAGCCAACAATCGAACTCCGTGAAAAGCCCATTCAGCCTCTTCTATTGATGGACGAGAACTTTTTAATATAGACGTCTGTTTGTTCGTTGACATTGTAAATAGGATTTAGGTTTAAATAGTCACGCGGTTTCCGCTTTTGACTTGTGTGACCTGAGGATTATGGTTATACCGCTCGATTTACTTATGAATGGTATTGGTACTCATTCATAGAAAGTTGAAGTACTTATGTGGTTTGTTTTGATCACATTTTATTACCAATACTCTTCCTACGCTCATGTAGACCGGTGTTATTGAGATCACTTTATCTTCATCCTATTTTGGATATGGCGGAATATGGATATCGTCTTGGTTCAGTTATTAACCAATAACAATGATAATATTTTCCATTTTAGTAGATTAAAAGCTTTAGATGTACTCCAATAGGTATTGGATTAAGCGAATTAGAAAGAATGTTAATGACCTAAAGCTTCAAGCCATAAAAAGCAACAAATATGCGCGGCCAATTATCTGTATCTCACGCCCTGAAAATCGTAAAAGTGGACACTCCCTCGCGCTAATGAATGCACAAAATCTTTTAGGTTAATTTAAACAACGATAAAAATCGTATTAAGGTATCAATTTGTTAATATCACCGGAAATTTCGTAGGAAGCTAGGAGCTTGACCATAGACTCCGGAGTATACGGCCGCTGCATTATTTATGTTGCTCGTTCCGTTACATTGAATGTGTAATGATGTGTGCTACTCGGTACGTGAATATTTACTTTTAGTTAATATTAATGCTCTAACGTGTCCCGACTAGCGAGTGGCAGTCTAGGATACGTCTGTGCTATATACTGATAATCTTATTTAATATTAAGATTAACTAGATTCGATCGATTATCGGAGGATTAACTATGTTATGGCTTTAGTTGTAGGAATTTTAAATAAATGATGTGCTGTATTCGTGGTTTCTATACACATCATAGGCACCTAAAATTGGCAAGTGTGAAAAACAAAATAAATTAAGGAAAATAATAAATATTCTAAACCAGTTAAATTATCTGAAGAGTTCACTAAAACAACTTGCATTATACTTAAAAACAAGAGCAAAAGAAAGTTCGATCAATATGGTTCTTCACACGTTCCCCGAACCCTCCTGGAGCGTGCTGCTACTCTGGTTACCGACCAAACAATAGCATCTGAAACGAGGGACCCTTCTATTATTACAACACAATTACAACTGATTAGCTATTTGGTCTGACCTAATTCGGCTTGTTCGATTAAGGTTTTCGCGTTATTATTAGCCAAGTCTAGTTTCGCGATTTTAATCTCTTTAATTTAATTGGATTCGCGTGGTTTCTTGTTGGCTCTAAGTGAATTAATACATCAACATTCGCATTCATTGCCTGGTATTATGAGAAGCAATATCGAAAATGTTGGATAAATTATTCGAGTTTATCGTGAAAAGAAAATGGAAGAAAGTTTGTTTGCTTTCAGAGCAACACTGAAACGGTTTTTTATCGTCTTCATACTAAACACTCATCTAAATCAGAAACTATTCTGATAGAGTTAATACAAGAGATACAGTTGAAAATAATAAAAAAATATTATTCAAATAAAAAAAATAAAAAAATCAAGTGTATCCAAAGACACTAACAATACATTGATAAGTTTTACTGACGTTTTAAATGCTAACGATAATACCAGTGCAAAACTTTTAATGGCCACTTAATGAAATGTACACGAAGCAGTCAAGTATGAACCGACTCATTATAGGTTCAAAAACCTCTCAATATAAAATAGATAAATGAAGATTACGTTAATGATAGTGGCGTGTAATAAATCGAAGTACCAGGGCGGCATGAGACGCAAGGAGGTGAGATCGCAGATACCGCTTAAAGGACACATTGATTGAACGAACTGGACAGGCCAGATAAGGGCCGGCTCTCTATTTTGCATACTAAATGAGTGGATATTAATTTGCCGGGAGACTATGCATGCCTTTGTTGGTAAGATCGAGGCTATGCAACGCAATCTGATTTTAAATAAAAACTTATAAAATACAATACATAGAAAAAACTTTTAAAAGACGAATTTGTCTTACCATAGAAAAGGTTAATATTTCTAATAGTGAAACTAGCACTATAAGAAATTACACAGGATTGTAAAGTCAACTTAATCTTCACAAAGTCTAAAATTTTCAACAAATGTTTAGATACATGATAACGATATTGCAAAAGTTTATCAATGGGAACTAGAGTACTTAATAGATAGCTTTATCAATATTTGAAAAAAGATAAAATAAAAATTCGCAGGTATCGTGCGGATAAGAATATCTCAAATTTATTTATTTAACTTTATTTATTAATTTAGATTTATTAATTTATTTAGCTATAATTTATTTAACTTAAGACGGATGTCAGTTATCATGTTGATGTTTCCCAGATTAACAATTTTATTATAAACTAGAAGAGATTTCATCCTTTAGAGCAACGTGGCTTCCTACGCACAAGAAGCCGCGTTGCTCTAAGTCTCAACAAATCATCCAAGTATTTGAATTTATTTATTGACTCTATCTGGGATACCTCCACTTGCCAGAATTTCATTTGCCATAATTTCATCTGCCATAATGGTCAACAGACATAATATTGTTTCTCATAATTTCATATGTCATACTCAAGTGAGTATGACATTTGCTATAATAGTCATATGCTAGAAACTTTGTTTTCCATAAAGTCAATTTCCATAACATCATTTGTCATAATCATTGTAAGCCATAATTATCATATGCCATAGAAATTGATTCTAGAAAAAAAGCATAAAATCGGTTGGTTTGGATAGGTTAGGTTAGGTTAGAATATGACAAACAACGCACAAGCCGAGCGAGCGAAGCGGAAGCGGCCGGCAAAGTGGCAGAATGCTAATGGCTTTTTAGGATAAAGGCTCGATTATAGTGATAAGTAGGTAAGTATTAGAAATAAAAACAATTTTAATATATAATCATACTGTCATATATTTATTAAAATTAACCTTTTGCTTAGTGCAAATACAAATTTGATGCTAAACCACGCAAAAATTCTTCCTTTTAAATTGCCTTTGTTAGATAATAAATGGTAAATAATAAATAATAATAAATAAATATTCACACACTTCACAACACATTAACTTAGTCCCACATTAAGATCCCTAAGGTCTTGTGTCGTGGGTACTGAGTATAGAAACATCCATGACTCGGAAACAAACATCGATATTCATCATATCAATGTTTGCACCTACCTGGATTCGAACCCAGGACCTATGGCGCTGCAGGCAGGGCCTACTACACCAATCGGCCGTCAAATAATATCTCATTGATTTTATTTGTACGCTTAAATGTCTTTTTTTAAATTTCTGGTTCATACGTATGGCATTCGTATTATTATGGAATCTAATTTTCGGGTAAACAAAGAGTATGGCACATAAATATTATGGCAAATAACAAATTCGGGCAAATGAAATTCGGGCAAGTAAAATTCTGGCATATGAGTATTCGTGCATATAATTTTCTGGCAGACATTAGACACCCACTCTTTGATAGGTATTGATTGCATTTTGCGAATTATTAAAATGTTGCTAACGTCAACTCCATTTGGTAAATGTATTAACAATTGCATTGGTGTACACGTTTACCATGAACCAAAAAGAGTGTCAACAAGGTCACACACCTACTCCTGCTTATGATATTCTAGTGTCGAGTAATCACGTAGGTACTGCAATGTTCCCATGCGGTCGTCGACCTCCAGGCGCCACACCAACTTAAGGATGATCCTCACGAAGCCGTAAATCCACGGCACATTATAGGAATTGGTTAATGATCATAAAATCCGACCTTGGGCGATAGAATAAATAATGGTACCTGGACTACGGAAGGAAAAAAAAGCATTCTAATTGGCTGCGTGTGCGCATAATATTTAACAGTGATTTTTTTTATATTACCGTAGCCGGTGGTATTTTGATTATGTTTAGAATTGGTTTAAAGTTCTTAAATTAATAGCAATTTATTTACTAAAATAAAATTACACAACTTTATTTTTTATTTTTTAATACATACCTAAGTATGTATGTTGATAATACCTTTATAATTAATACCAATAAAATATAATACCATGTAAACCTTTATAATTTCACTCTTCGAGAATATTTTACTTTCTACGCTAGGCACATAAAAATCTCATATAAAATTCATAAGAGTTTAAATAAACAAACGTATAAAATTTCTGAATTCATAAAAAGAACAATGACAGGGGGTTGTTTGACGTATGCATAATGTACTTTCAAAGTTCGAATGTAGATCGACGCGTGCGCAGTATCCGATTTCACCGCCAGGTGGCGGTGCAGTGAATAAACAGTTTTTTAAAGCAAAAACAATAGTTTTTTAATTTTCGATTTTTTTTCGTAGAGCAATGTCTGGGCAGAAAAAAGGCATCAAAGAAAATCGTAAAAACATTGAGGTATACCCATTTTAAACTGCTAAATGTCTTGAAAATATAACATAAGGAAACACTTCATTCAAATTAATTTAATTCTCCTAAATTAAAAAAAGAAAAATTCTGAGAATTCTTATAAGTGCAACTCAAATGAAAATAAAATGCAAAAATAAATCTTAATTCCGCCGCCACCCTTTCTTACCGAACCCTAGAGCGGTACTGACCTCTATGGGTAAACAAAGGCAAAAACAAAAGAACGCTACATTAAGACGTATGACCTCTCTCAAGATGACAATAGTAAAGTCTCATTTGGCCAAATTAATGATAATGGAAAACTCGGGTAGTCCCTCCCCTCCCCGCGTCCCGTCGACCGGACACTTGAGGGGAATCACTTGTTCATCTCTCCGAGGTTTATGACCCGCTGGTACTTATTGACACGCAGTAGTATGTAAATAGGTATTGTTTGGTAATTTATATCGAATGAGTGATAATTTATTTCTATGTAGAGTTTTATTAATTTTGCTTGTTTTTTTGGCACTAACATAGAGGAATAAGATGGAATGCACTACCAAATGCATCCCATTCTTATTAGTCTTGATTCAGATATAGGTACATCAATTTGTTTGATGTATTAACAGATCGTGCTTTAAAACATAAAATATAGTCTTTATGACTCTTTAAAAGGTTTGAGGACCCATATGTTTTGCCGTCCTAAACGTACGTTTTAAACAATAAAATTTTTGTAGCCCACCATTACTCTTACAATAACTATAATTTTGTTTTTGCAGCCCCCTTGTCATTGACGAGATCAAAACTCATTACAGCGCCACCAAGTTAACTGTGCGGATGGTCAAATTCGGTACTAATATTTTGCCTTTGATCTATGACAAGCAGGAGAGCTTCATCTTTTACATCATCAATAAAAATGTTATGAATTTCAAAAATAGAGTTATGTTAACTTTTGTTTTTAGCAATATACTCAATATTACTTAATTTATTTGCACAGATCTACATTATCCTTACCTTCTCTTCAGAGTTTAATATTTGGTTAATGTTGAGAATGTGCCTTCTAAGATACATTGTTTCAGTATTTATGTGTTGAATGTTTAATCTACCATCCTTCAAATCGTCATCAGCGACTCCTGTCAACTGCACCGCTATGTTGGCAGTAAGTACTGTGCGATGCTTTCCCATGACATTCGATATGGCGCGTGCGTCTCTCGTGTGAAACTGCGATATAGCAGAATCGGCAAATATCACAGTGATTGTAAATGTTGGTATTGATTACATTACGGAGAAAGCAATTGTATTAGTAACTACTAGATTCTATTTCCCTACGTCCGCAGAGACTACTTATAGTTGAAAAAAAACATACTAAAGTAAAGTAATTTTCAGAGAAGGGAAATGGTAACTCTAGAGATATAATTGCGTATGTAATTACGTTTGAATCTTTTGAATAAGAATAGCTCTTTCAAAATTGTATCTCATTTAGCACGGTTCTTAAATTAACTTACCTCCAAATGACCTCACCAACAAGCAGTCAATTTGTACAACTTAGCAAAAATAAATAAATCAGAGCAATTTGTAAAATTTTACATCTAAATTTAAAAAGGTCGAAATGATTGATGACTCGTAAGAACTCTATCCGCCACATGTGTCTTTTGGCTAAATATTCTTTGAAAACCGCAAAAACTTTCACCCAAATAATAAGGGATCGCCCCTTCCAGGAACGAGCGAGTCGAATATGCCGATGAATGCGGGAACCAGTGCAAAACTGTAGGTATATCGCTTAAATCTTGGTGTAAGAAAATAAGAGTTTTAAAGGCAAGTGAGTCTTGTTACTCTAAGAGACGACTAAACCCATTCTGATACCTCTGAAATTGGATCAAGAATTTCGAAAATAGAACACTGGCAACTGGCAATTTCAATAATCATTAAAGAAATCGGGCAGACGGCGAATTCGTGTTTGTATTTAGAACAGATGTCCGCCGCGCGCCACTTTCGATCACCAATCCGGAGCTCCGTTCAGATCTATACCCTAATTTGAATATAGAACATATGCTATCAAGGACTGTAGTAAGGAATTTCATATCCCTTTGTTATGCTTATTGAGATAGGCTGCAAAAGAAGTTTTGTGACAAGGGAAACTTATACCTATACGATATCAAGCCATATGTATATAATATAAAGCCTTAGATGAAACTGTTTATCAAAACAGTTAACATTTCCCACTACATATTTAAAACAAAAAAGTGTTTAATGCTAAATGCGGTCCAAATATTCCTCTTTCAAATTACGAATAGTTTAGTTTGAGTTTGTTTTTTAAAGGTCCCTTTTTGTGGCAGGAAGCGGGTCGCTAATGCGTTCCGTTCGCACCATATGTGTGAATCAAAAATGACTTACTTGGCAAACTCGTCATTACGTTCAGTTTTATTGTTATAATTTTGTTTATTCATGTCACTGGTAATTTTATATCGTTAGCGAATATCTGTCAGTCAACATTTGGTTAACGATCGAATGAATACTGACCCTTTTGAAAATAATTATTTGTCAATACTGTTATGGTGGTTCGGTATATAGGTAGTCCTGTTAAACTTAAAGTTTTGTAGGAGCTTGATAATGGGTGATCGACTAAATACTCTATTCGATAAAAAAAATTATTTTATACTAGTGGTCGCCCGCGACTTCCGTTCGCGTGGACTGCAGAATAAATAAAATGTCGATATTAGGTAGAGATAAGCTTGCCATTTGATTGTACATGCATCTCTTCTTTTATGTTGTATGCCATATTTCTTTTTGTGTATGTGCAATAAAGAATATCATCCGGGATAAAAACATTTTCCCGGTATAAAAAGTAGCCTATATGTTAAGTGGGACCTGTCACAATATATTCCTGAAAAATGTATCGAAATTGGTTCAGCCGTTTCTAAGATTAGCAACATCGATATGTTACAGTTTTATTATAGGTATGTATGTAGAATAGATAGAAGATAGATAGATAGAAGATAGATAGATAGATAAAAAGAAGTTAGGGGCGTTCTCTCAGGCGATGAGCTAGGAACTTGTCACTGATCTGACCCCGCGTGGCTGTCGGATATCCTCATGATCCTGCACTTCTGGTCCCATACTTCGGAACACAGCCGTGTGTACATGTATAGGCACCTAATGTAGAATTAAATAAACCGCTTGCTGGGCATATACTTCAATCTGAGTCGGCAAAAACCTTGCAAAATAAACAAAATTTTGTTAAATTCTGTCACTTCACTTGCGAGACATAACCAACCAATGACCAACCGTACCTTATACTTAAACTCTTCAAGCATATCAACTTCAAATGATATTCAATTATGAAGTAAGATTAAAACTACAGATGCAATAGTTAACGATCGTTAGTACTCACAATCAATTTAACGTTGCATGAACAACAATTAAACGTGTTTTTTCGGTAATTACAAGGTATATTATATGAATGGACGTATATTATTCATTCGTAGCACACACAATAACAAATCATAGTAGTAATCTCTTTTGAATTAGTGGATGGTAGGATTGGTAGGTAAGTATATTTTGGCACCCATCATAAAGGAAAATTTGATTGTGGATTTTGATTTGCTATAAGGCATATCACTATTTTCATCAAGTAAGCACACCAAAAAATGAAATGTATCAAGTGACAGATTATAGACTGTGAGGTCATCTAAATAACAAATTAATCTAAATGAAAGATTATTATAAAAATAGGATAAATTATAGACGGATAAGCAAAAGGCGATGTTTGTTCCTTTACATTACCAGCAGAGTATAAACATAAAGAAGATTCCTTTGACAGGTCAGCAAGTATGTTGCAGCTAAGGGTTCAGTTATAGGCGTACGTGGCAATTGCAATTACCATAATCGCTTCCTGGTTAAAACCGCAACTTGATATTTAATTTGAGGCTTAGAATATTCTAGATGTAGACCTAGAAACTTGGGCTATTCAGATAAGTGTAAAGGTAAATGTTCACGAGCGGGATAATATATAATTGAATAATTCAAAGAAATCAGATACGGAATCTGAAGTATCGAATGATTATGCTGGTGATGACGAATCAGAATAAGGAAAATGTTATAAAAAGATAACATTTGATAAAACGTGACAAATATTTGGTAGTCTACAGCGAATGAATCTCTTGGGTTTGGACTTGTTTTTTTTTAAATTAATCTACATTTCGCAAAATTATAAATGTGTTGGATAAAATTTTCAAAATTATGATGAGTCCATGGTCTAACCACTTCATTGCATATCCCTGTACTCCGGGCCTAAGGCAGGTGGATGTAATGCGCGTTGCGCGGGTAATGGACTCTTGGCGTGCGCGTCGGCTCATTAGCGGCCGATCCAAACGTTACGCCGAGCGAGTGTGTTCTAAATCCGAAGTTCGCGCCATCGACTCTTAAAAATAGAGCACAGGTGACACTGCTGATGCTGGTGGTTAGAATTAGATCATTCATTTGAAATTTTAAGTATTCCATTCCAGTTTTCTCTTCAGCTAAACATTGTTGCAGATGGTTAATACTCTAAATAGCTTCTGAATTTGTGTATTATAGTAACGATTTTAGTATACCTACACTGTGACTGCCTTGACGTATATTTAGCTACCTTGTAATATATGTTGGTTTGGGGAATTACACCTATATTTGTTATCATGGGGGTGAATAATTTGTACCTATAAGTCCACTTGAAATGGTTATCGGGGCTCTTTAGTTCAACTCAGGCCGCTCGAACTCATCCCGCGGGATGAGTTGACCTAATGAATGTTTTGAATCGGTCAACTCATCCCACTGATACTTTTTATGATTTATACAGTCACGAACAAAATTGTTTGACAGTAGATTTACGAAAACTGATTTTAATTACCTTCACGTAGTATTTAGTACCTACATTATGGACTCATTGTACCCGAACTTTAAAAACACAGTTTGGACATCGATCTAGTAGGTATAAGTTTTTATACTTTTTAAATTAAAACTAGCTCATAATGAAACTGGATAGTTGGCTCGCATCGCTATTATTGTGCAGATTACTACCGGAGTATGAATAACGAAGTCCGAGGTAAAACGGATCATTTCACCCGACTCGTCTCGGACCATTGGTGCTGCTATTTTAATTACAGTCTTTATTAACGATCAATATTCGGTGCAAGTATTTAACTGATGTGTTGTTTTAAGTAGCATACTTTTTATACAATAATACTGAGCTGAGAGATCTTAATAAATATTGAATAAATATTGCATTAGTTTCCGTCGGTTTCCGATTTCACTTACTATGCTCATTGATCACATGAACAGCCCCCCCTAGCATGACCACGCATCGTGGATATCGTATCGTAAAATATCGTATCGTCTCTATACAAAATTCAACATGGCGGCTATATTTATCGTATTTTGACAGACTAAATGTAGAAATCGGTTTATCATAACGTGTTTCGCAGGTCATGCTACTTGTGTTGGTCTGTAAACTTAAATTCAATTCAAGTCTTTTGACTACCAAGCTATCATAAAACAGCTGGTTGTTGTCAACAGAGACCACCTTCGTCGTCGCTATCGTACGGCGGCGCGGTCAACGACGACGTCCGGTCCCCGGGCTCCGGCGGCACCCCCGGCCCCCTCAGCCAGCCCCCGCCGCAGACCCTCGACGCGACAGATCCAGGTGAGCTCCTCCAGACTAATGAAGCTCTGGTACTCTAACTAATTGGCATAATCTCTAAATTTCTAACCACCTGGATCGATCGCGTTCATCACGATAAAAATTAATGCGGCATTTTCGTAATTATCCTTTTTTAATTTGGAAACGGTTTTGTGCAATATTGTTGCCAGTCGCTATTATGTTACTCAGCTTTTCCTGTCGAGGAAGGAAAACGATTTTCTATGTTCACACTTGGTTGGTCTTTGCAACAGTGCGTTATTATTTACATCAATTATGATCGTGCAGCTGCACAAGGTCATCTATTTGAGTCTCTAGATACATGCAATATGTGCGCTCATTAAAATTGTCCCACCTACGCATACGTGTATCCCCAGCTCAACAATTAACATGTCCTCAAGCCGATCTAGATTCAACGTGATACGTCAACACCCCTTCAAGAGCCAATTCAAAACTGACAGGAACCCATCGTCACATCACTATCGCATGTCACCTTCTTCTCCTACAAAAGATTCAGCTCGAGAAATTCTTAAAAAGAACTCAATGCACGCGGTGGACGTGCGTTTGTCAACATTGGGGAATCAGTCAAGAGTGTCGGAATCACTCAACGCTTCACCATGACATGTTACGTTCTGAAGCTCGATCGATTGTCATGTTATCTTCGCTACAGAAATGACGGATGGGCGAACATTGAGCGAACAGTTAGGCCCTTCCAGACCTGATACGTCTTCGGACACAATAGGTATTGAAATGAGGCGGTCGCCGGTACTGCGACGCATGTATCGCCATCGCATCTCTAGCGATTATCGCTTTTATATTCCTATGCGCTCGGTAATTTGTGTAGGATTACATTGTGTATTATTCAAATCTGCCTTTCGTTACGATTCGTCTATGCATTGTGAAAAAATCTGTCCCGCTTTTACAGAGGTGTGACTCTGCAAAGACGCAATCACTATCGAGGCTTTTGACAGCTGTCAAAAATGGCGGCCACGCGTTGGCGCGAAAAACTAACAAAGCTTCATCACGTCAAAGCGGCTTTTGCACATTTTATGTAGTTTTCGCGGAAAATTATGTTTTCGACACATTTTTGTGTAATTGCTCGGTTTGTCGCATGGTTTTGTCTCTGTTTGGTGGAAAATGGCGAAAAATTGAATTTTGGTAAGCCGGAAAACTGCGCTGTGTAGAATAGGTTTAAATATATTAACTCGTTTGATTCCCCTTACTTTTATCCGTTGTTTTTAATTATTTAAATGGAAAAAAGTTGACATTGGCTTTAAATAAAGATACTTTTATTGTTTAAGATTATTATTACGAAACAATTTTACGCCTAGTAAAAGTTAAAAACAATTAAATGGAAAATAAATTAGCTTTATTTTAGAATCTGGAAACAACGTTGAAACGTCAAAAGTTAGCAATTTGAAATTTAAATTCGGTGAGGAGCGCGACACTTGAGATCGTGCGCTCGAGTACCATAAAGGGCTAACTGACTCCAGTGAATAATTCAAAATTTCCCTATAATTCAATCAAACCCTACTCCTCCCTCCCCCGGGAGGGGGTGGCGGCGATTATTTGCGAATTTAATATTAATTAACCGACATGCTCGCCCGCTTAATTGCGTTTTTCAATTATAACTGACAATTATTCGATGAATTTCGGATGAAACGGGATGATTCGGGTCGCGCCACTCCAGCGAGGATAGGTGACATGTTTTTATTTCGTCATAAACTTTTATATCTACTACTCTATTACGAAATTAATGAAGCTAATATGGAGTTTGATTTTGCAACACCTATGTATACCTATGACATGGACTAATGTTTGGAATAAGCATCAATGGAAATGGTTTACTGTATAAAATGTGAACACACCTAACACTTTTATAGGTAGGTAAGTACGTACGTTTGTCACTATATGGAATGATATGGAAGGAATGAACAGATACTTATAAATCATCACCATCATCAGCCTATTGCAGTCCACTGCTGGACGTAGGCCTCCCCCAGGGCACGCCACAAGACTGCCATGGGGGGTATTTGCCGATAGTCACCACGCTGGGCAGGCGGGTTGGTAAACATAGTTTGTATTTTGGACTATGTTGTCAACACGGGAGGCGCTGCTGCCCACCTCCCGGAAACCCTTAATCGCCTCGTACAATACCCACGGGCAGACACGGGGTGGTACGAATTCTACTCTGCCGGCACCACGCGGCCAACATACAGCGGCTTACTTATAAAACCACAACCTAAAATAGAATATTGAGGTAGAGCTCAGCTATCCTTTAACTTAGATCCAAACAGTTCGTCAATAAACTCTCATAAATATTCTAATATTATAAATTATAATGCACCACAGCCACCACTCCACGTAACAAACTTAGTAACCTAAAACGTTAAGTGTAATTCACTGGTGATTGCGTTACGGGAGGATGGGGCTGTTCTAAATAAAATTATCGCGCCAAGTCGTCATGTCTCCCCTTCGTCATTCCGCTCACGCTCGCTGACCGCTCGGACCATTCAGTTTTGTGATCTGAATTGACAAACGTTTCTCTTAGAATTGGAGCATTTTGAGAATTTGTTTTCTTCATCTAACCCTTCGATGTGGTTGGTGATTGCAATGCAATCCCTCCCTTGGGGTTTTCTTCTTCCTTCAAACTTCAATAATGAGCCAGTGCTTATTATACTCCTCACCCGATAATAAACATCAAAGAATACCTAATTTAGTGTAGTAATTCCACTCCTTATTCTTTTTATTTTCTTTAAACAAACTAAAGGGGGTTCGAATTTGATAGCGAAAGGTATATGATTATGAAATTTTGTTGCTAAGCCTACGTGAATTTCAATAGCCTTATGGCTATACAAAATATAGATTTTTTATAACCGTGTGTTAATTCGGTTGGAATCTCGTAATTTCATTAAACGGTTACGGCTGTCCGATCCGGCGGATCTTATGGAACGAACTTTAATCGGTGTGCCTCTCCGGCTGTCCGTTCGATTTTCCTCGCTGATCCACTATTATTGGTTTAGCTTTGTTTACTTAATTGCTCATTCAATACAATGTAGAATAAGATATTATTATGTTTGATTGTTTATCCATATTTTTAAAAACTTTTAGACAAACGGTTTCATCAATCGTCATTTACTAAGGGTCGATTTTTCCAATGTATCTGATCTTTCCAATTTCTCTAAAATTAGATCAAGACAACGTTAGTATCTAATCATGGGAAATATTGGCCATTAATTTATCCCGACGTAGAAATAATCTGCAGAACTTTCTAATATCACTCGATATAGCACCCTCCAGGGATTTGTCAGAAACTTTAAAAGATTTCCGATAAACCGGCAGGCCATAACATTAAAGGGATACCTTATCAATATTTCAGGCACAAAATTGAAAATTACCAGAGCCCTAGTGGGTTACACAACTCAAATCTATCGTGGCCAATAAAATATTAACTGCCAACAATTTGGAGCTATTTTTCACCGACTACTACGTTTTCCGATCACGTTTCCAGCGTACTTACCCACTGCTAAATGTAATCATAAAATTGTTGTTAATAATTCAACCGCTAGAGACGCCGCTACGCGCCAGAGAGAGACAGCTGCCAAGGTGTGGGAGCCAGGATTATTAAATTCTGTGAATGCTCACTTTGTATCTAATATTCGAATGTGTTTAATATTAGATTAGTTAGGGGGCGCTGGGCTCGCGTCCCCGAGGGCGTGGTTTCCTTCGTGATAGATTCCCGTTAGGATTTCCATGTAATATGATTGGTTGGCTTCATTTGCTCATTTGGAAATGGAAAATTGTTGATTGACTCCTAGTTAATAGGTAATGGTAATTTGGGGTAGGTAACTCGCGAATGAGGTAATGGCCTTGACTTTTGGGGATCTATTCGTTTGTCTTTAATTCTCGAATACCTTATATTATAGTCGAATTTTCTGTGCTCATGCGGGACTTCATAATCATAGATAGATCATCTGCATCTCCTTCCGTGCATGTCGTCAGAGTCGACTAAGGAACTCAGGAGCATTCTCTCAGGCGATGAGTTAAGACACTCGGCTTCTCCATTTTGGAAACACAGCCATAGATATCTATATATATGTATGTATATCTATGTAAGTAAAATACATAGTAGCTACGTAACATCTACTATAAAGATAAAAACTGTAAGCAATAAAAACATTCGTCCTTCAAAAAAATCTAATCAACTTTGCCATATACTGAAGGAGGTTCGTAATAAGTTTTTTCCTAGATCTATTCACAATTTTGTATCCCTCCGATTTTCTTTAAGCCCACAAAGACCACACTCATCGGTGGTTGTGCGTTGAACCACATGCGCACAGTTTTACTTAACAAGTGAAAACCACAAATCAGTGACACGTATGGGTTTAAACGAAGCCTTATATGGTATCACTTACAATGGAATCGAATTGGTACCTTCTAATGCTCAAGGGAGTTTAGGTGATAATGTAGGTAAAACAGAGGTTTACAGATGTTATGTATAGGATATACTTCAAAATGTTGACATATAATAGATTGATAACGTATAATCACAATGTGATATAATCTCAATAACAATTACCTATACGCTATTTTCTTCTACTTCAGAAGGCATGGTCCTTTTTGGGACCACTATGTTGACCGTAAAAAAACTCATAATGACTCATTATCAATGATTGTCCACATTTAGGTTTCAATTATTTTCATACAAATCTTGCATTTCCCGAATTCAATAAAGACCATTTCACTGTAACTAAGGTTTGAATATATCAAACACATTTCAAAATGCACGCACTTTTGAACATGAATATGTATTTAAAAATCCAGAGCAACCACCACTACGGATTGCTTCACCTTTCCACCCCACCAACGAGCAACCCTCAGTGTTATCCTAACAATTATTAGCAACTAAGCTTCAAAAGCTAAAGGGTTGGTTACAATACAAGAATTATCCTATTGTGTACTATGGAATGTGTTTTTTCCATATACGGGCATTGGACACAAAAGTAAGATGGCCGACCGATTTATAGCGTCTTGTTTGTTACGAGTAATTTAATTCTGAATGATACTTTGGGTTTTGAGTAGGATTTTTATGGGATTTCGGTGTCGCCTCTTTTGGTGTATGGTATCATTATTTTGTAGAATGAGAAATTGTCAATGACATAATATGTAAAGGTATAAACTACAAGTACATAAGTTATAGGTGACATTGGTACTAAAGCGTTAGTTTTGGATATGTAGTGGCTAAATCGTAAACTTTAAAAAACCTAAAGAAATACTAAATAATCTAGATAAATGTAGTTTGTAGAAAAACATAAGCTAGTAAAAATAGACCATAATATTCAAGACTGAATTCGTACAACAATCAAAAGGGTGAGAATTACAGACAAACAGCACGCTGTCACAGTGACAAAGTGATTCGTCATACGAGTGACAGCTGTGTGTTAGACAGAGACGCACCATTACAACAGAAAGAGACGGTATATCTACTGTGATAGAACAAATCGACAATTAAAGCATGCAATGTGTTTTTAACAATACATGAGATTATTTTTTTGATGTTCATTTTGTATCTATGAATAGTTGAATAGTCTACAAAACTGTTCGAGAAGTTTTATTTTGATGGATTTTTGTATAGTTTTGTTACTCTGATTCTACAAATTGAATTCTACAAACTAAAAAAAACATATGTAATGTTCTATTCATATTTATTTATATGTTGTTTTTCAAATATGTAATTGATGAATGTAGACTCCTTTTCTGTTTTGACTTGCCCAACTTTTAATGCCAAGAAAATTATCAAAAAATGGTTTTGGGTCGTACCAAAATTATGATCTCATTGTATGGCTTAAGAACTCCGAAATCCATGGGCAAATCATAAATTACTGAAATTAATAAACAAAATTTTTTTTTTCGTTAACCAGAAAATTACGACATGCATAATCGGTAATACAAAACGAACAAAGCTTACTTTTCTCATTAAAACAACGCTACCGTATACATTGTTTAATAGAATACATTCCAACAAAAACGACCAGCTACCTCTGAACCTCACTTTCTTCACTATTCATTTACAAACCATCTAATTTCCATGCCTGAGAAAAAGTTCAAGATGAACTGGTAGAAAAATTTGCATTTTAAAGTATGAAATATTTATTTAAGTAGCCTATTTGAGGTTGTTTGTCTGTTCATCCAAAGGGCCGAAAGTGGTCATGATAAATCATTTTAACTTGAATGATAAAAGAAATAGTTTCATTTACATACCTCGCTATGTTGGTTGAAATGCTTCCGTTTGTGGCATACTATGTTAGTGCTAGTTAGTGAGGCAATTGTATATCATTGACAAGGTATTGTTGCCTGAAATGAAATGGAAGTTAGTTAGGTAATTTATAATGTTACGTCTCGTGTGGCACGTTAAGCATCTGTGCGAACATCATGACGGCTTTCATATATCTATGACTTGAACAACTATAACACCAGATAAAGCCAGTCCTATCTTCTTAAGAAACAAGACCACTAACAAACTTAGAATGATTTTGCGAAGAATCTAATATGGTTGTTATTTAATAGTAAGCTATCAACAAATTGTTAGTTAGAGAAAAATAAAACAGGCGTCTAGTCACCCTTAATTATCTACCTTTACTTAAAGTCTATATGTCTACGGAAACTTCTAGACGTAGCAATGCAGTATGAAAGTAACGAGCCAGCGAGGCAGAGGCAACTGCATCAAATGCCTACCGTGTTCCACTAAATTGGATTCCTGGAGGGATATTACAGTAGTGTTGCCAGTCTAGGTATGCTGAATTAACATTATTTTGATTGTTAGTGTCTAAAGTTAGCGGAGTGCGCGCTGTATGTGACATTGCATTTGAATGATATTTGGTTTGTTAAGTTTGGCATTAAGCTTACCAAGTAATATTCAATTCAGCGCTAGCAGTTCGGCAAAGGCCTAAATGGCTAGCAGAGTTTAACAAATCTTAGGTGTAATCGTAGGTGTAAAAATTTCACATACACTTGGACCAATGTAATAGACCATAAAGTATTCACTACTTTAGTGTATATTACCATTCCTTCATTATTTTTCATTATACACGCATCAAACTAGCGAAAATCCATATTCATCAACTTCCAGATCTCCTTTCTCAGTTTCACATTCGTTGGATCTCCATATCGAATCGCCACCAAATTATCTATTGTCTCTGCCAACTGCTTGAACGAGTTAACTTACGTGTGTGCATAATTTTACGGTATTTAGTAAATGGCGTATTCTTTTGAGAAGTTTACCTTATTAATTACCAAGTTTTGTTTTTTTATTGTCTCGAAATTCTTTTATTCTTGTATCTATAGGTAGGTCAGTTTGTTCTGAAAGTAACTGTGACGCATCGGTGTGGTCACGGACCTCATATAATAATATATTACTCTTATTTGTAGATACAAGGTTGGATAACATCTTTGATTCTAGGAAAATTATAACACGGTAAGATAGTTTTATTATATTAATCTAGTCGAGTAGACATACCAATGTTTCTTAATCTTCGCTAGATTTAGAAACATTGGTATATCTACTCGACTCTTTGTTTAAATATTATTTTTACTGCCAAAATTGTTCGTTGCACCATTTTATCATTTCTATTCTTAGATTTCGAAAAATAATATCTATCTGTCCGTGTAATAAATGTAAGTGTAATAAATTCGACGGCCGATTGGTCTAGTAGGTAGTGACCCTGCCTGCGACGCCATAGGTCCTGGGTTCGCATCCCGGTAGGTGCAAACATTGATATGATGAATATAGATGTTTGTTTCCGAGTCATGGATGTTTCTATACTTATCTATATATTTATATACCGTTGCTTAGTACCCACGACACAAGACCTTAGGGATCTTAATGTGGGACTAGGTTAATGTGTTGTGTAGTGTGTGAATATATTTATATTTATTCGCCTTGAAACGTCAAAGTTCCTTTGAAATTCATTCCTTTGAAAAATTCATAAAGATATTTACCAAATAATGCCCTATCGTGCATTAAGAATATCATGAAAGTAGATGAAGCGAAAAAGGTGTGTCAGGATCGTAGCAAATGGAGATCCGTGATCTCTGCCTACCCCTCCGAGAAAGAGGCGTGATTATTATGTATGTATGTATGTAATGCCCTATCGCCGAATTAGCACTCCAAATAATAATAATAACACAAAAGTGCCAGAGTCAATATCATAATACAATTTTATGTTCAACATATTCCCATCGCATGCCACACATTTGAACAAAAAACAAAACTAAAGCACTACATGCTAATGTGGATAGCCACACCCAGAAATCCGACTGGTAACGCCATTTACAATGGATAAATTATCATTGGCGAGGGGAAGCGCCAAATATTTTGATTAAAAATTTATTCCCTAAAAAACGTAGGGTCAAAGTGGTGGAAAGCGATAGGGACCAGCCCCCCGCGTCGGTGACAGATGTCAATCTTGTGATGCTGAGGGATGCTGGTGTTTGCAGGTTATGCGTTTTAGGAGCCCTTTAGAAGGGTATGCTGGTTTCCTTGTGACTAATGCATGTTAACATTTTGGGATATTGAAAATCGACACTTCTTAAAGAAATCATTAGGTTTGTTAATCTCTCTTAGAGATGAGCACGCCTTTGTACATTTTCTTTGTCATAAACTTTATTTGTGAAAACTTTACTGTGTAATAAAGCATAATAATAATAATGATTAGGATTATCTAATTATTCATTCAAATATTGTATTAACGAAATTGCAGTTACATTACAGAATAATGACATGAAAACTTGTAGATTAACAAAAGTCAGTTTGTCGATTCAAAGTTCGACTATTGAACCTGAGAGATAGAGACAGTATAGGTCCTATTATGACCAACGTTTCACCATATATTATAAAACATCGTAATGTTATAAAAAGCCCTTTTAACTCAACCAACACAAGGTTAGTACAATCTATAGTTGTTATTCCCTGTATTTTGTTAAAAGCACGTGGTGTAAGCCCGAGCCTTCCAAATGCACAAAAAGGGGCAGATGTCTCCCAAACATTGTCTGCAGTTGCATTGAATCTGATTCACTCGTTATGAATAACTGTCATGTGATGTCACACTCGGCTGAATGATAATATATGCAGAACTGTTAATGTAACAACAGAAGTGTTACTTTAAAAAGTCAAATTCATTTTCGTTATATTAACAATGTTTATTGACCTGTTATTGTCAATACTGTTATTATTATTTTCATGTTCACTGTCACAATTGATTACAACATCTCTTTAATTTGGTCTTCCATCATAATTATTTCAAACCGTCCATTCTGATTTCCAATACCAAAATCTAATGTTTCAGGATTCGTGGCAAATCTTTAAGGAATGTAATTCGGGGGATGTTTTCTCCCTTACATTATATTTCGGTAATGGTGGCCTCGAAGGGTCCGGCATTCTGGCTATTCGTTGAGATTTCTGCTTCGACCTCTTATTAGGAATAACCTTTGATATGGGTGCCTAGGTAGCGATAGCAAGACAGACTTATTTAATAAATCTTAGCGACAACTGAAAGGTGATGAATTTGAGGTTTATAAAGTAAGGTGCTGGTAAGCAGCACTGGTATGTTGAACACTTTCAACGGTATCACATATGGATTAAATTGAATCTTTGAAACTGAATTCACATAGTGCAATTACCATATTTACCAGACCTTATCAATTAACTCCTGAGTCTTATACAAAATACTATTAGTAATTGTGAAAAACCTCTAGGAATTATTGGTATAATCCACAGAAAAATTACTCAATGTAAGCTGAAAATTCAAATAATTTCCAAAATATTGTAAGAAACACAATTCACATGTTTTGCTGACCCTACCGTATTATTTGGCAAAAGTTGCGGTCATTTCGTGGAAAATATATAGAGCAATAGTTTTCTTACCTATTGTGTTGTCAACATGAATACATGTACACAACGCACATAAGTTTTGTCATGGCGGCTTCTTATTACATATTTTTTTGCCTGCCATTTTTTTGTAGGCGCTTTTGATGTAGAATTTTAGGGTCATGGTGGAATAAATCACAAAATGATTGAAAATGCGATGTTTGTTATGTTGTCATGTATTATGGTAATGTAATAGAATTGTTAAATAGACTAGATTTAAAGGAAATTTAAATGAGCTGCTGAGTTAATTTATGTTGCATTGCATTCAATAAGCTAAACATAAGGCTACCCCCATATCATTAATTGCTGACTCAATCCTCACACTTAACTTGAAAAATAACTCATATGTTAAAGAAAACAAAAACTATCTCTCAATGGAGTGCCCTGAAGGAAAAGTTATTCCGTTTCATAGAGTAAATGACTATGAATGATTCCGGAACTAACATTTTTTGTATGCAGTGAATCAGAAAATGTGGTCGTCATACACATAGTAACTAGCGCCATCATCTATCGAAACTACAGTGAAACGGACATCACTAAGAATCCTCGTTTCAGATATGTATGTTGAAGTTTCTAACAAGAATGTTTCTGTTTCAGGTAAGCAACGGGGTACATTTCAAAGAAGAACCTAGCGAAGGTAAGAGCTGGGAAATTATAAGCATTTCTCATACGAATAGAATATAGAATTTTATATGAGTACCTCCAAAGCTACCATTGATAACGTCCAGTAAACTAATTCTACGAACACAAAAAAATTGCAACTTAACAGATATCTATTTTGAGTTAATTCTTGGTATAAATTTAATTTACTAATTTGTCTAATTTGGATCTGAAAACCTACATTAAGTACGCCCCTATAAGTCCGTACATTATTACTACCTTTATTATTATTTTTTCTTTTAGTTGCATGCCTGATGGCCACTGTAGATTTTTAAATTCGGTATAAAGAAGAACAGTAGTGCTTATCAGTTTAAAAAATATGAAACAGCCCATTCATTATGGCGTATCGTGGCGAATTCAAAATCTAGTCTAGATAATCTGGTTTTATAGTACAAATGTCATTTTTGCTGTTCTACAGTTTAAGGTAGATCAAAAGTTCATTCCAAACGGAATTAAATTATAATACTTTTTCACAAAATTTTACATTTATTGGCTACCGCGTTACCATGTCCATTATGGGTATATACGTCCTTTAGCATGTATGTCATGGGTACTAGGCGTACCATAAACTCGTTATTCAGGACTGTTTCCACTGTGGCAGAGTGATCTCCTAACGGTTTCACGCTTCTACAAAGATTCCGCCTTAATAGCTCGTGGTGAAACCTCAATGTAAAATGAAGTCGGTTTTATAATTTCTAAAAAATAGGCAATTCTTGTCACGTCTCATTCCCCCTGATTTCGCTACATTTTATTTAATCAAGTCTACTTTTCAGCATTCCCGGTGTAACAAACTTAAGATATTTTCTGGACGTGCTTCTAAAGTCGGGAATGGCGATTGTTTACGTTTCCATGGAATTATAATACAATTTAACAATCTATTTATCTTCCCTGAGATACTATTTTTATCTCTATTTGCATTTCTTGTGATGCTATGGCTTCGGCTTGTCTTATAATTTTCTGAAATAATCATAATGAAAGCACACAAATGCACTGCATCAAATAAATGTATCATCAAAAGGATGGGTTTGACCTTTCACAGACTACAAAGTAATCATAATAATGTTGCCAAATTTGTTATTATTACATCAGATATGTCATACACAAGAAATGAACATTGTACATATTGCTCTCTTAGAACATAGGGTCTATGGTATCTGAACACTACCGTGTGGTCACTCATAAAAAAAATCATTTCCTGATTAGACCGTGTCGTCCAGGGCCCACATTCTAATCGTTTTAACTACATCGTTAAATATTTTTTCACTGTCGTACCTTCGCGAGCATAAATTTAAGATTTTGTCAGATTTATTAAGTAGGTCTTGTGTGAATCTCTCGTAAATGTCCAATAGTATTTTACTACCGTAAGATTATTATATTTTTTTAGATCAAAAAGTGGGCACCTTGTAGAGGGCTATTTTTAATTTCGATTTTTTTATAACTTTTTGGATCGTTAAAAGTTGTGTTTTTAGTACCTAGCGTAGAGTCAATTAGAGTTATTCTAACAAAGCCCGATTTTTCATTTCCAAATTTTATTGGGTTGTAAAGTTTTTAATTGTAATAAAATAATTTTAGATCTATTTTACGTTTTCCCTGATGATGAGGTGACATCGTAAAACTTGGAGGATATAAAATTGGATAGGATATGCGTCACACATGTAAAAAAGAACTTTGTTTTTGTTACCCTCCTTTAAAACGTTTAAAAGAGATGCCGACTTTTGCTTTTGCGCAAGTTTTATGGTGGTTACCAGAATTTGTGGTATAAAAAACCAATAAAATACTATACATAATATATTATAACTCAAATTATTAAACCAAAGGAATCAAGCTCTCTCTCATTTGTTTTCCTCTTAAGTATACCTATCACACACTTATCTACGGTAAGGTTCTTATAAAAACAAAAACCAAAATAAATGATCTCCAAAAAGCGAATCTCTAAACGTCTGGCTGATTACAAACAAAGGACACTTTCTCCATCAATAATGCATTTGCCTGCATTTCCCACTTTCTCGCTTTCCCTCCCTTAATGACATCGAACATTAGTTATCTTTAAAACTGATAGGTATTCTAAAAGAAAAAGTCGACTTCGAAGGGTGAAGGAGGCTGATAACGGGATCCAAATAGAATCTCTTTCTCTTATCTCCCCTGTGATAGCTAGAGAAGGTAATTAACCTTTTTGTTTTCAAGAAAGAAATTAGATTTGGAATGGTTCACTTTTGTTTATGTTATTGCGTTGGTTATGTTTTGTAGTTTAAAATTCGTCTTGGATAATTAGGTAATTTAAATTAGTTTCTCAAATATTGGTATATCTGGTTGGTATAGAAACGGCGATGCTTCTGAAGGGAGAGCCTCACATTACGAGCACTATGACCATAGAAATATTACTGAATAGTGCGTGTCGTGGTTTTACCAATAAATGTACTATTGTGGGCATGCTCTCTAATATGCAATAGTACTAAATAGTTAAATACTACTTGTAATAGTACTAACTTAAAATTAGCAATTTAACTTCTAGATGCATGAGTGCGTTCAGTAAAAGTGCTTTTACTCTACTACCATAGAGAATAAATTGGAAAGACTACTATTGAAAAAGCTCTAACACAGATTGATGCATTGTTCTCAAAGAAAAAGAAAAAATGCCATTAAAATTTAAATGAAACAGTATTTAATTTAAATTAACACGAAATCGCTCACAAACATCTAAAAAAAACCTTATCGGCAGATAAATGTCCCCGTTCCGTCTGCTTCCTTTCCGAGAGAGATGGCTATATACAAATGGCATGGGCAAAAAGGGGACGGATAAAAAAATAGGGAACGCCATTCGGATGCAAAGAAAGTATTGTTTTAAAGACAGTTTTAATTTCCCGAAGGTGATTTATCACTTGGCGTTGTTTCGGGCGCGGCGCGAACCAACATGTAGGGCCATAGAGTAGGGGATGATAGAACAACCGGCAGATCAGTTTTTTTGGTCAATTTGCAAAAAACTGTTCTTTTTACAAATTCACAATGATAGAAATTTAAAGTAGATGGCTGGCAAGCTCCAGCGGCCAACGTCCAACCAAACTATTTCTGATGCAGATGAAAAAGCTTCGTTACATAGAGTAGGATGAAAGAAGTCTCACTTCAGTACATAATGGAATGTTACAATAACTTATTAGAGCTGTAATTCTTTGACTCATCAATTTATAAACTTTTATTAAGTAATTAATTAATGAGAAATCATTAGAAGATCAACCGTTAATTTTAATAGACAGTGATTTTGCTCAGCTCCAATGAAAAATCTTTCATTGAGTAACAAGATTTATATCATTAGTCTTGACAAAACTTTGTGTTTTGTCTATTTTATTACCATGTCTTGGGTTAAAATCGGTATTTATATTTTTTTGAAGCGCACGTCGAGGGGACTCTCCCCCGCGATGCGACTGCTTCAAATATAGAACACGTCTTCTGTTTTCGGAATAAGAAAATATTATTTTGAATGCGGAATGCCTTTGCGGGTGAGTTGAAAGTAGTGATATTTGGAAATTATACAAAGAACCAGATATTGAGTCATTTGATTCTGTTCCTTAAAATCATCAAGCACCTACTTCTAATAAAGTATCAAGTAAGGAAGACAACAAAGCCAAAGACCTATTATTATTATATATATAAGTATGACACGACAGAACAACAAAGCGGCACATATATGCCGTATCATGCATACACACAAATAGATGATGACGTGGGCCGATCGTACCTACCTATACAGTGTACCGCGATCAACATACAATCGCCGCCACGTGCATCTCACTGTTTGCAAATCATGTGATTAGCATGATTCGAAACTGGTCCAAATTCAAAACTCGCTTGGTGGTCTGTTGGTGACGAAAGGAGGTGTATACCGTAGAGGTTGACGCGTTTAGATACAACCTGTTTGTGTAGGTAAACCGAAAGAGGTTTTATTTTGTTTTCGTTTAAGCGCAGGCATAGGAATTTCCTTTATCCTTCTACAAGTAAAAGACCTATACCATGATTTTGGAAAAGGTTCAACTTAAAAGTTTTTACAATACTGATATTCTTTGTGTACGTTCTTGACAAGTTTAATTTTTTTAACATATCTAATCATTATCATAAATTCGGCCAGATGCATCCATACATGCCGATTGATCTAGTAGGTAGTGACCCTGCCTGCGACGCTATAGGTCCTGGGTTCGAATCCCGGTAGGTGCAAACATTGATATGATGAATATCGATGTTTGTTTCCGAGTCATGGATGTTTCTATACTTATCTATGTATTTATATACCGTTGCTTAGTGCCCGCGACACAAGACCTCAGGGATCTTAATGTGGGACTAGGTTAATGTGTTGTGTAGTGTGTGAATATTTATTTATAATATTTATTAAAAAAAACGACATATGTCCTAATCATATTAAGTATACTTATATGTAAAAGTGATATCGATATTGTCGATTGACTATTATATGTATTAAGTACCGAACGGATTTCGATGAAACTTTTAGTTACATAGTTTATACATCAGAATAAAAAAATCTTTATACAGACCGAGTCACGGGCCGCCGTTAGTTCTAATAATATATTCATACTTTCATCTTGCCTGCCAGGGAAGCGAAAGAAAATCCCAAACTTTATAGAATGTGTTTAATTATTACCGAAATTAAGCGTCTAGATAGGGAAATGCGAAGTTTATGAGATAACAAGTTTGGTGCTTTTAAAGTAAGCTTCAGCTCGAGGCTTAAACGCCTCGGTTCGTGGTCCATACTTTGGCGCTGTCAGATTAGTTTAACGTTCGCGAGTGAAACGGAACGCATTCTTTATACGACTTCCTCTTTAGAGGGACTGCCGTGTCTGAGGTTCTGGGTTTGAATCCTGGTCGGGCAAAACATTTGGATGAAATATTTTATATTTTTATGCTGCTAACTTCTATGCTGCTCTGGGAGTAAAAAAAAACGTATAATACTACAGCTGCCTATCTTCCCGGGCATACTGTACAAGTCAGTAAAGGGACAAGAGGGTCTTGGTGTTTTGTAGGCGATGGGCTGATCACCTGTTACTACTAACCGAACTTGTACATCTCAACTATACCCTCAAAATTGGTCAGAAGTGGCACCATGTGGTTCTATCGGCTCTTGGTGCTCTGTCTACCTCGTAAGGGATAAAGGCGTGATTATATGTATGTATGTATTTGATTTTCATTCGACGTCCTCTGTGGGGGTTTACCATTTTTGAGGTCGCAGGTTCGAATCTTGGTCGGG
Organism: Carposina sasakii; assembly: GCA_014607495.2. NCBI lineage: Eukaryota > Metazoa > Arthropoda > Insecta > Lepidoptera > Carposinidae > Carposina > Carposina sasakii. Next base: position 303,407 of record CP053166.1, read on the forward strand.
CCAAATATTTTAATAAGATGTTTGTTTGTTCTTGCGTGTATGGACGGACCATACTTGTACCACACAAATACGAAAGCACTTAATAAAGTTGTTTTTGTATGCCGATTAGTATTTAAAGCTAAACATAGAATTTCATGCATAAGAATAGGCTGATATACCACCGTAGTGGATAATTGTTCAATACCATGATATTTAGGGTTCCGTGTGTCTCATCATACAAAATCCAAGATCCAATTCAGTCTCAGTTTATAATAAAAATGAGTGAAAAGTTAGAAAAGATAGTCATAGCAAAAAAGATAGTCAAACTTTAGGATTCCCGTTTTTTAGCTTTCATGGGTATTTCGGAAAATCATTTATTAGTGCCTCCCCGCTCTCCTCAACGAACATACCTGCAGGACACAGTTTCCAAAGCCCAATATTTTCGGCTATACGTTGTCAGTCAATCACCAAATCAGTCAGTCAGTAACGGAAGAGATCATAACAGCCATAGAGGAATACGATGTTATAGAGTGCTAATGTCATACTAACTGCCTCCATGCACCATTAGACTTTTCGGTGCCTCACAATTCCAGTCCATGACACTTTGATTGCATTACTGTACGTTACAGCACATTAGTAATGTAGTACATTACAGTAATGCAATCTCACGGGACACAGGCAGTAGTAAAAACTAATAAAGCACAGTGAACTGATAACTTTTAAGTAATCTGTGACAGAACTCTCATAATGATGACCGGCACACACTTGACCGCAACATTTTTTTTCTCTAAAAGCAGGAAAGTTGTGCGTGCAATCATTCCGCCTAGCTAAGTATAACTTAATGTTTTTTTTTACAAACACTTAATACGCGGTTTTGATCGCGGTTGAAATTTATGATCTATGGATATATGAGCGCTAGTTTGCGATAGTTTATGGTATCAATATAAAAAAAAACGTTTATGTACGACGCTGATTAATACATAAATCCATATAAGTAGGTTTATATATAAATTTTTGATCAGAGAGATCATAAAGTGCCAAGTCGTATGTGTAGTATACTCATATTATTAGGTGTCGCCATAAATCACCGTGTGATTGATAAAATTTACATAAACGTGCAACGTGATCCGCCTATAATAATGCACATACTTACTTGTTTTATTCATTGACAAACCGCATCTTGTACCAAATTCCAGTAGCACGAAGCAAGAACAAAAGAAAAAAATAATTTTCCTATTTCCATCTGGCGATTGTTTACTAGGCGCACATAGAATCACAGGTGGACGTCCTCGTCATTTGCATCCGTAATCGCGTAAACAAAGGCGTGCTCTGCCTATATACGACCGCCGCCGCCGCGCGCTTCTGCCGTCCTAGTACCATTGTAACAAAATGCTAATGCACATTACCCATGTTTTTTTAAACAAACGCAACTAACAAGCACAAGAATTTTCAAATCCCGCTCAATATCCCTTGGTAAATTACATAACTGTATTATGGACTTCATTAACATGTAAATTAGTTACAGCCCACTAACAATAACGTAAACTAACCAGGAGAGCACAAAAAGCGTTTTAAAGGATGAAAATGAATACCACAGAAACAGGGCGATTTTAATTAGAACGGGGACCGCCTCAGGCGCGACCGCAGCGGGCCGTAAACTCTAAACTACAAGGCATCCACCAACCTCAAAATATTTTTAAAATATACTCGTGTTTCGTTTTAAATTCGAAGATTTTAATTCTGGAAATTTCAAATATCCCCCTCCTGGTATACACAAGGATGGTAGTTATAATAATCCTCATCTTCATCTCTTATTTTTCTTATTTCCAACCATTTTTGGACAGCGAAAATTCAAACTGGCCCGGCCTGTCCATATATCATTCCCATGCACAGATTCGCCCCCGAAACAAGACCGAAATCTCCATAGAAATTGTCTGCGGGCAAATATCACTGGTTCTGTTTTATCATACGAATGGTCGAACCTAAATAATAAAACCCTTATTTCCATATATTTTGAGCGCAACTACCGTGCCAAGCTGCGATGCGTACCTTACAGCGAGCAATGTCTTTTGCTCACGAAAAATTCGACCAATTTTTAGACGGGCATTTTTCAAATGTTCCATACATAGGCTATGTACGCCCGAGCCAATGGAGCGCGGGTAAGTATGTGCGGAGGGACCGAAGGGTATGAACCGAAAAACCACTACACAATCCCGAAATTCATTACACGCACTACAGGAACATCCTTGGAATTCACAATATTGGAATCCTCAGCTCCCTCCGCGTTCTCCCAAGCCGAGATATTGCCTAACCCCACTGTCGCTTATTGCAAACTAACACGAATAAATTGAATAAGTAAATCGCACATTTTACATAATACCATTGTTGGCACGATTTCGTGGTCTGCTTAAAAATAAGTTATTGTCATAAATAAAGAAAACATATTATAAAACAATTTAGCCGGTAATCCCTAACGTAATTTATGGCCAGTAATATCGAGTGAGAATCAGCGTTAAATCATAAAAAGAGCACTTAACGCGTGTATTAGCTAACACGAGCAGCCATATAATAACTATTATTAAAACTCTTGACGAAATTCCTCAATAAAATTCAAGTACCCGGCGCGAGTGCTTCTGTTTTACTTTGAACCAGTATATTATTTTGATCTGATAATGTTTCTCCAAGTTTACGACTTTGCTATTTCGGTTCGACATTTTGCGCTGTATGGATGATATTATTACGGCGACATAATCAGCCCCGCACGTTTAACCTTTATTCCTGCATGGAGTATGCGGTCGATTTACACGCAGCGTGATATACTTGAAGAGATAAAATGTATCATTCGGCGGGTTTACGGGCGCGCCAATCGTAAAGAGTGCATCACTTGGACTCATCCGGCACCAGGCGAACATGTGTCGTAAAGAGACCTCTTCGGCTAACAATTTCCTGATGGTCTGTAAATAGTAAGTTTATTGTCTTTTTATGAGGTACTCGGACCGTAAAAAGGAAATAAAAGAGCACCGCCGATGGTGATAATAAAAAAAATAATTTTCGACTCATCTTCGTGATTATCTCGCTCAGTTTTACGAGCAAGCCACGGGCGGGAGCGAGACGGGGCTGTTTTACAGCGTGTCGTACCGATGTGACCCTTTCGACTCGATGGGGGTAAAGGTCGTAAAATGGGAGCATAAGGATAATGTTTTGGGTTTCCTATACTGCGCTTCATTCATGATTTCGTTTTAGTACAGAGACGGTAGACATGTAAATCCGATTGCTTTCACAGCGTCGATACTCGTACTGATATCGTCATTCCCCCATTATTGGTGTATTACAAAATGTAATAGAAAGGTTATGTCTAATTTGTTTTGCTTTTGAATACGCGCGATGTTTATGCAGTTTCCGAATCAGAAACACGTGGCAGATTTGATGTGGAAGGATTCAATTTGAGAGAAAAATCTCTATCAGAAATGCAAATCTTAGAGGGTGATAACAATCGGTTTAATTGCGTACAGGGACGGGACACGAGTGTCAGCGGTACTGTTCCGGCCAGCCTCTAAGTTCTGGCACTCCATTTGTTCAGGTCGACTGAGCCTAACGTTGGGCGCGGGACGCATCCTAATTCTTAAAGGGCCATCACCAGACCTTTATACGTTAATAAAGTTGAGATATAAAAAGAATGGAGGCGTCCGAGGGTGAAAGACGGAAAGGGTAGCCTTTAAGTGCGCGTTTAAGGCAATGTTGAGGGCGTGCGAATTTGTCAGGCCATAGACTGTGACGATTCTATTGCATGATGATTAAATAAAGACAAAACGAGCTATTGTTGCAAAGTTTAAGGCTTTGGCTCGGTTTGTTCGGAGATTTGTAATGGGAGCTCTTATTGTCTATGATAATGTCATTTTTATGTTTCTTTTTTGAACTTATTTAATGGAAACTCGCATTATGTTTAAATGTATCTAATGTATTAAAAATATGGCATAAGTATTACCTACTTATTGTTGCATACATTTCTTTATTAGGTATCTATATTCAAATTACATATTACATATTAGTTAATTCCATATAGCTTGTTACGAAAAGTAAACGGTAATACCAATCTACAAATATAAAGACATACAGCAAAAAAAAACGAACATAATATACAAAAAAATATCGTTCATATAATAAAAATCCTTCCACGGAAAAATCCACAGAAAATTTTCAGCAACAAAGATAACCGTAATCGAGATAGCTAGTTGGCCCTAAACAAAGAAGAGGCCGTAAAGGGAACGTGAGTGTTTTATGACTCGTTTCAGGCTTTATTTAACGTCCATACAGATTTTATACATCGGCGTCCCGGCTGCATCATGGCCCTTAAGCCTTCGCTCCATCTGATGCGAAGGGTTCGCCTACAAATACTGCTTGTCGAAATTTTATGTTAGTAGACTTTAGCACACAAATGACCTACTTTGTAAACTTTACATGCTTGAACTTTATGTTTTACTTTATATCGGAATTAAACATGCCCACTTTGTAAGTGACACATCAAACAATTCAAGGACAAACATCAACACTGAGGAATTTAAAAACGTAGCCGATAACGAAAACGAATTTCAAGCACCTACTTATGCGCGTATGGTACAAAAAGTCACTAAAAATCCAGACCGCATCTGAACAACACTTACGCATTGTAATCGCGACAAATCGAATAATCGGACACTCAAGCAAACTATGTTATCGAGAAGCCCCAGCGTTGGTAATCGAATAGACTCTCAGCGACACTTGAGCCGAGTGTTACTTTGTTAGGTGATTTTTGCGAGGGCCTGCTTGCCTCGAGGGGACGCCATTATGCAGAATACACCCCTGAATCTGTTTCGGTGACAGTTTTACTGTTTGCATTGTTTAACACCTCTTTGTGGTAAAACTTTTTAAATGAGCCTACGCGTGTGTTGCATTTAGTGAAGTTACCTACTGCTTGTTGAAATTATCATCCTTAATTATACCATCATCAACATCTAAGAAAAGTCAGTTAAATAAAAAATTACAAACATACACACATGACAAAGACTACGTAAAATCATAACCCTTCTTTCAGCTTTGCCGCAGTTGGATAAAATGTCGTTATAATCCCTATTTACAACATATACTGTAGATCACTTTTAGAAGTATTCTCATAATAAATAATCATATAAACGATTGACTGCCTCAACAATAAAAAATTATCATGTGAATTAATATTCAGATCATAACCAGAAAGACGCAATATAGCACTACAAAAAAATCGCATTATATGTAGTAACAGCTCACAAACAATAGTATTTAATCGATTCCAAAACCGATGCCAAACGGCACTAACACCTTGTAACCGAACCAATCTGAGTCCATTCATTTCGTATTCCGATGACGAGACACAATTGAATTTGAATATTTTGACGGAACACCGAATACTAACACGCGGGTTTAGTAAAATGTATCTTATAGTGCCAGTTTTATGTTTTATTTATGGAACGTACGATTGTAAATTTAATCTGTGTCGCGTCATTCGATTTCAGTTGGAAATTTCGCGTTCGAAATTCGATAAGTGAATTTAAGCCAATTATTTCGTGTTACCGGTCCCGGAACGTGCCAGTGCGATCTGTAATCAACACTAGTTCATTCGTTCATTTGGTTAAAAGTTCACGCCTGATAAATGGCAGTCTGCCTATTTTATGAACTGATCAACTTTACATAATCTAAATATGGATTTGCTCTTAGACTTTTGCATTTTTTTTAAAGCAAAATTTAATCTTCTTGAATCAAGCTTATTTACTTTTCTTATACGAAGTAAATCCCTTTAAAAAAAATAAACCTAAAAAGTGACACCCGATTTGTTGAAAACGATTCAAATACTACTTGTTACCTATGTTACGATAAATCAATTAAATTAATGTCTCCTTCATTTAAAACTTCACTCTTCTTGATAAATGACAATATATTTTGTGCTTTCATAGCACAGCACACATTTAACTTTTCATTCAGACATCTTATTTTGTCTTATTCCATTGAAACTTTCTCTGTGCTTGTGTCAGTCAAAATTAATTAACAGTCAAGGTACCGTGGGACAGGACTTTTGGCAACGCCTTGTCTTGAGAGAAAAACTTCAAGTAAATCGGAAATAGAAACATATGACTAATGACAAGATATACATAATGAATGTCGTGTGAAACTGTCACTTGGGTTAATTAATGCGATACTGTTTCTACGCAGGCTTTTCTACTTCAGTTTCGTAATAGGCGACACAAACAGACGGTATTTCATTACTGTCCACATCCACCCTGAGATGCTTTGACAGGCAGATTAGAAAATATTTCATGTTTCCTTTAATAAACTCTCGTCTGTCGTGTTGAGATATCAACAGTTTTTAGTTTAGACTCGAATAATCTATTTCATGTTAATCTTAGCAAAACATTAGGATTAATCAACATAGTTGTGCGTGAGAAATACTAACAGACTAATGGCGGTATTTAATCAAGAATTTCTATTAAAAAAAACCTGAGTGCTTAGTGCTGGGAAATATCGAGATCCGACCGGATATAGTGATAAAGCTCTCTGCGTCGAGATTACATTTTTCTAAGCAAACACAAACGGTATTATTTACACGGGCACAAGAGGCCCCTGTTCTTCACTGAATGATGTTTGTTTAAAACCACTTGAAACCTCAATGGGCAAACACCTCACTGCAGTAATCAGTGACAGTACTTGATGCTATTTATGTAGTAAGTAAAGACTAACATGTCAGCCCACAGTAGGTTACGTTTAAATCGATATTAAAATCGGACGTAGGTGGAACATCACTAAAATTTTACGACTCTTCCCTCAACCTACATTCGTCAATAAAAACGCCACGAAGTCAATATAAATAAGTACTAAAATTTTGATTGCGACCATTTATTAGATATTAGGTTTTGCGACTTCGCTTACAGTTATTTGTTTAAGTGGCGATAGCAGAGAAATCAGATTAATATATTGATGACTTGTGTAGCACCCATGTGGTAAAAAGTTTTATGTCTTAGGTACGTACAGCTTTGAAATAAGTAGTCGATCTCAGAGCGATAAAGACACCTGACTGGATATACCTCGATAGTATCCCTGGCGCCATCCAGCTATCTTTAATCAATATTTTCTAAAATCCTCTCCACCACCGGGACAAATATAAGGAATCTATGTCTATTTATCTTGAGACATGTCCGTTCAGTAATATGAGATATGTATTTTTTTTGTCTTTCACTTCTTATCATACTGGTCCGTCTCAATTTATCCGTTTACTAAATTCTTAGACCATCTGATACCGGCGATTAACTATTACTTCAACTATATTTTTATAAATCTCTAGTATATAGAAGCAGTCTATATTAATTTAGCCCAAATCTTACCCGTAAGATTCGTTTACATGGATTTAATAAGCTTCTTTTTCGAAATATGCATATAACCGCAGATCCATTGGGTAAATTTATCTGTATGTATTGTATTGGTTCAATTCGTATCAAGAGCAATTTTATTTTCACCAAGAAGGATTCCTCAGATTTCAACCCTCTTGTGAAGGTGATTCATATTTATTTAAACTATTTAGACTTCAAGTCCAAATATGCAAATCTAGCTCAATTGTTGCTGTGTCACATAGTCGCAGATGTACCTACACTAGCATAGAGGTACTAACCTTTACATTTGCGCTGCCAAGCTATGCAAGTATACCTTGGTACCATCAGTCTGCAAACACTGACCGAAGATTAGATACCGCCGGATGTTGCTTCTAGATCAGACGTCTGTGTTGGGCCATAGATAATGTTTGCATAGTACTTCCTGATAATGTTAACTAGGTTGCGGTTTAAATAACAACATGACTTACTATGGAATCTGCCTGCCATTTTTGGTCAATAACTAGAGGACTTACAGATGTCACACTCGAATTTTATTAATTTAGAGTTCCTGGAAGGTAATGTACGTTTCTTACCTTTACTGTTATATAAAATATGTAACATGTCTCAATTAGATTATCTTTCTGACTCTTGGGCTGAATTTAGGTTTATTTCGAACCTGACCCGAAATTCTAACCTGCTTGCGGGTTAGGTTAGTAAATTGAAAAATGTCGATTTTGTGATTTTAAAATTATTGTATAAGTACATTATATACTGACTAGCCGTGACACTAAAATTTTATATACTTAAGTATAAAATATGATACGTAGGTAGTTTTATAAAGAAAGAGGGATAAACCTCCCTAACCCTTTTCCTCCCTTCCAGGTTAGGAAGAGCGTTACGTTCGGAACAAATATTATAATTTTTTCAAGTTCTTAACCTAACCCGCGACCGGGTTAGGGTTTCGGGTTAGGTTCGGAATAGTTATGAATTTATGTTTTCCTTTAGTTGGTTTGCTTAAAAAATTGTAGTTTTTCATATTCGTGGAATAACAACTCAAAGACTTCAATAATCAACTTGCATGATCATCGGGACCAATGCACCGTGACCCCTTCACAAACGGACGCATTCAATTCGAAACATATGTCCGGATATTATAATGAGATAAACAAAAAAGGTGCGAACGTATAGATCCTCCAATTATAATTTGAAAATAATCATAACGCACCGATAATGTGCTAAAATCGAGTTAGAGCTGCCGGCGAGCATGGCGTAATTGCTGCTCGCACGCGAAGTGTCTATCAAAATTATTATCGTATGGGGTCTTTTTTTCTTCAATGCACCCCTGGCAACGGCGTGGGGTGTTGTGGGATCCTCTCGCACCTACGCACAGACACGCAAACCCGTCAATACACATAATTGTTTCATTATTCTTCTATTAACTCCACTCATGCGGTAATTTATCTCGGTTCCGAGGCCCAAGGTTTCCCCAGGATAATGGTGTGCAAAACTAATTTTGAACGCAACAAAATACCAAAAAGACAGTGGTCGTAAAACGTAAAAAGCAGTAAAGTGTGAGTTAGTTGGCGCGTCTGCAGTGCGCTGGGCGTGTTGGGGCCGCCCTGCGTTTTAGCCGCGCGGACATGCAATGCCAGCGTCTTTATTAGCGATGCACTAACGTCCGGGGTACACGGGACGAGTAGATATACTTCCTGCGCCTTGACATTAAACTTGTAAATCTGGTGACGGTTTTAAATGTTGAGCAATTTCATTAATGATCTACCTACTTATGGTATTTGGGCCTTATCACCAAAATTGGTACCCCCATATTAGGAGTTTCAATGATCATCAATTTGCTAGATACATTCTTAAATTACATTTATATAATTATTTATATCATTATGTATGGTTTTAAGCAACCTTTTAGTTTCCGAGATTGGGACAATAATAAAAAAGTACTACTTGCTCACTGTATCTTGTCACATTCTAGGCAAGATGAGTTACTTCTATTTCATCTACAGTCGTGTATTCCAGGCATAGATCTGTAACTTCACCTCCATTGTTCACGTTCAAATTAAACGGTTTAGCTGTTTATTCCCTATTCACACCTAGCCTTGCGAGGTAAGCTTCAGTACCTTACTACACGCCAATGCCTTTCATTAGCTGCGTCATTTTCTTTACGAAGGATTTTATAGTTATGTCCCTTGATACTTTTCTTTCCAACTCCTTACTAATATTATGGCAGTATTGAGTGTGTGTGAAATTGATTTTTTTTTTGTTTAGTTTATCCCGAAAGAAAGGCAAGGGGAACTAAGCCCATACCATACAGCCATTGTCTTTAGTAAATGAGTGAAATTGTTAATGAAGATGCAAGGGCGTTTCTTTTTTTCCTTTGTTTTAAGAATTTGTATTGGATGGAATATGCGTGCTGTCAATTATTTATTTTTATAGTAAATTAGGACGGCTAGACTAGTAATAGATATTGTTAAATAATTAATTAATAACATTTCTACAGCACATATTTGGCGTGATAATTCAATAGAATGGTCGAAAAAAAAGCTGGTGTCTCAAATTCCACTCCCTATTGACTTGGCCGCGCCCACCCCTGGCTTTGCGTGCATAAAATAATTGCTATTAGCACCCCCCTAGACGGCTTCGCTTTGCCAAAATAACTAATTAATCAATGCCCGGCTTTTCTTCTGCGGATGTATGAAAAAGCACGGAAATGGCCTCAGGATGGCCGGGCCATAACTAATGGACTCTGACTTGAACTCTTGTTTAAGGCATTTTAGGTACATACCCTTAGGTACTATATGGGCAAATACCCCCATGGCAGTCTTGTGGCGTGCCCTGGGAGAGGCCTACGTCCAGCAGTGGACTTTTTTTTTATAATAAAGCACCGTTACAGTCTAAGAGGGAGCGCGCTTGCCTAACAGAAACCGGTTCACTCTCGCCTTGAAGACTGCAAGACTATAGTTCACGGAGAATAGGGATTCAGGCAGGGAGTTCCACAGCTTGGCCGTTCGCACTATGAATGTAGAAGTAAAACGCTTAGTACGAGTTTTCGGCACTTCAACTTTTATAAGCGAATGCTATTGCCACACAAACCTATAAAGGTTTATAGGCAATTTAATAAAAAAATGTATCATATATTGTACTTACCTAAATAAATAAATAAATAAAAATAAAACTGTGCAATAGGCTGACGATGATGATGATAGGTACATGCAAGTACGCACGGCTTTGTTCCCGAATTGGGGTAGGTTACCAGAACTGCATGATCATGGAGGGGATTCTACAGCCGCGTTTAGTATAGCGGTGCCAGATCTAAAAGATCAGTGACAAGTTGATCATTGCATGAGAGAACGCCTCTGATTTCTTATTTCTTAGGAAATGCAGCTGATGTATTTTAGTGTAGCCCTGAATCAGCACAGGACTTTATCTAATCGTGTGTCAATAAGTAGGTACCTACCTAAACTTTATTATTTCGAAAGAAGAGGTAATCTGATAGTGAGATATGATGTAGGTATTTCATATAACTAAGAAGTTTTGAGTCAGTATAATGATTTTCGGGAATTTGTTTCAATTTTTTTTAACTATTATATTCAACAGTTCAATATTTCCTAAGCTAATTTATATTTGTCCTTTAGACATTTTTCTTAGTAATTATATGACCTAAATTATTTTAGATTTAAGGTATAGATAAATATCACAAAATGAAGCACTTCATGACAGGGTTGCAACAAATAGTTTTCTGTCTCGTTAGGACTGACACTGAAAATCGCATGATTACTTTCAATATCAGTTTACTTGATCACACATGCGTATCTTTCTTGGTTCTTCAAAAAATATCAAAGAGCGACACGAAACAGAAATACCAGGGCACCAGGGCATGTAGCTGATGAATTAATTAGAGTACAGATCAAAGAGCTCGTAAACAAGCTGCGTGCAAGTCATGCTTGCATGGTAATTGCGGAGACAGCTCTGACGTGGAGGTTACCAGAATATCTTCTAGTGTTGTTGTTGCCATTTGGTAGATCTATTTGATTTGATTTGTGCTTGGTTCAAAATATACAAATTATTGTAAAAATATAACTAGCTGTTCTTCCATGATAATTAATACAAAATGAAAAATTGTAAGGCGACCAGACACTTCTGGGATTATAATTACCAATCTCGACTATAGTAAACCTTTTATCTTAACTATGCACTAAGGCCGCTTATCAAACAGTTTACAAATGTTTGCTGAACGAACACTGGAAGTCAAGAGAGCTGTAAAATTTATCTTTACCGCCTCCTTGGCTAATCTAGTAGATAAAATTTACAAACAAATGCGCATTTACGTAAAACTCATATGCTGGATGTAATGCCACGTTCAGCGTGCTTATGAGATGAACACGTATTATGAATATCATTTACGTTCAAATTAGAATCCGTTTCATTCCTGATTCCACAACTAACATTTATTAAGTATACAGTTACACTGATAATGTAGTCCTTCACAAAGCAACTAGCACCAAACGAACTTTTTGGGAAAACGCACTCTAGCCGAGTTAGCTACATTTAGACTAACACTCTCAGGATCGCTTCCCGTTACTACACGAAGTTGACGGCAAATTCTGCATAAAGCTTTTTCAATTATAATGTTATATTCTGATATCCTAGCCGCATTTTGGTTGAGAACAGAAGTCGTTAAGAAGGTATGTAGTTTATATTAGATAACGAAAACGTAACCCCCAAATATGTAAAATACTAAGTAAACCAAGGACAATTTCTTCCATATTAACTGCCTTGCTTTCTTGTACAACATTTTGCATAAAATTCTGCCATTGTGAATAAAAAAGGCTGTAATAAAATCTCCACATACATAGACAACAATACGTAACGCTCTAAGATTAGTCCGTACGGTAATTAAGAGTCTCTTTATATCCCCGTACTATCTCGAGCATTGTTTCAACATTCACGTTCAAAAAACCAATTATCTTGTAAATTGTACAGCGGCGTCGCACCGACTTTCTCATGTCGAGGAATTCCTTTTCTGACTTGGACTACTACTATATAAATTGTCAACGTACCTATTACTGCTTAGGTTAAATATAGATACTGATACATTAGAACACATCAGTGGTATCTACTTCCGTGCATGTAAGAGTCGACAAAAAATTTAGAAGCGTACTTTCAGGCGGTGGTTTAGCAAGTTGTCAGTGACCTTTTACATTTGAATCTGATCCGGCTATGCTAAACATGGCTGTAGGATCTCATTCGCGATCTGCAGTTCTGGCTACCCCATTCTTGGGTACACAGCCTTCTGTATGTATGTATTCTGAAACGAACGAATACTAAATAAGTAGATTATTACCCTTAAATAGGTAATGTAAAATGGTACACGACAAGTATTATTTTTACCCAGCTTTCCTTTTTTAGTTATTAGAAAATGCGATGGTATGGTGGATGGACTTATTACTTGTTGTTATGTACTTCCTTAATTTAAGTAACTCAGGCAGAATGATCAAGAACCGTTCTCCGAATTTCAACAATTAAATTACTTTCCTCCGCCTAACCGCCAAGAGAAAAATAACCAAGATTACGTCTATCGCTTTCTTTCCACTAATGCGTCTAATGCGTTTTCTATCTTTTTACCAGAGGCATTGTTCTTGGAAGGGGGCGGAAGCATCTAACGGGCTATATTTATTATTGCTAAGAAATCAAAGGACGTACCAGAATATTCTAGGAACGTTTGCGTAGCCTTTGTCTTTGAACCGATACATTCGTGTGTTTGTCTTGTCTTCTATTTTTAAATTTAGTATTTGCGGTTGTCTGAGAATTGGGAGTAACAGCGCCAATTGTGGTACGTCTGCTCTATAATAGGATCTCAAATAGAATGGAATACCGACGCGCTTTTGTCTCTGAAATCATAACGATGTGTTCGAAATGATTTACTTCATACGTGCGTATGTCTCTTAAATTACTATTTCTAGCGCATAAGGTAAACTCTGAGGAGATCTTAACTACCCATTTTTTGTATTGCGCTTTTATAAGTGCCAACACCTTGGATTGTCAGTATTGCTAATGGTATTATGTTCCAATACTCATCAAACATTAGCAAAAAGAATATGAATTGTCTATGTAGTAAAATTATCGCATTATCGTGTTATCTCGTGAACTATATTTCTCGAACTATACCCATTTTGACAGGCATTGTACCAGCTTCCCAGAGACAGGCAGGCGGTGTGCACATAAAGTTAAATAATAATGAACTAATCGCGCCAGGAAAGCCAGCCCTTCGAACAATAGTCGCGTTAATTCCCTGCCCTTTGTCCGCTCGAATAGAAAATTTCATGTTCAACCACCACTCCAAATTACGCCATTTTCATTTTATTACGAGAGAGTTTTAAATGTAAATCACTGAGCTTTGTATTGAGACGCGTTAACTTATTCACGGCGCTTTTGAATATTCCATTTTCGGAAATTACAATGAATGCAGCGCTTTATGCGAAAACCAATAATGTTTTTGAATTGTTTTTGAGGTAGGCAGAATTAATTGAATTGAAACTGTCCTATTTAAGTAAATTATAACTGAGTAATACGACGATCAAGTAGCGTTGGTAAATTAAAGAAATATCGTCAATTTTTCGTTTACACTCAATTTTATTTTACAACTTTAAACGTCCTATTTCAAATTACTCAATGTTCTAAACAGCAGCAATGTTACTGAGAAATCAGAAATTCGGCGTCTTTTGATACATTGCGTTTAGCAGGTTACTGCGGTGCCTGGAACCACTTGTTTGTTTGTCGGGCTGTAAAACTGTTACGAATCGTAAAAGCACGTGTGTGGCCAGCCCTTACGACGAATTCCGAACAGATGGACCGAGATCAAAAGATTCAGTGGTGATAAAAAAAGTTAATGTGAAATTGAAGTAACAACTTAGTATTAGAGATACAATCGATATACGCTTGGTCTTTTCAACTTGGATGAAAAGGTATCTGACGATTATAAACGAATGCGTTTGTTTGAATTTATTATACAATTTGTAGCATCACTAATGGTTAGGAAAGAACGTACGTCCAAGGTTGTAAATAATAAAAAATACGTTTGTTGCATTTCCTTGTTACACTCCATATATCCTCCCTTACTTAAAGGGATGCGTGAGGGGGAACATTCTCATTTTCCAGGTATTTTCCGCACTCCATATTGGTGGGATTTGTTGAGCTCGTTGCGCGTGAAATCATTAGCCGCGGAATCCTCTATGGCTCTGAGGCTCTGGTACCGGAGGGAAACTATTGCCGAATTTTCCGGGATTTTCTTTTTATTTAATCTGTTTATTCCCCCGTATGTGAAAAGAATGAGTTATGTTTTTATAATAATGTACCAAAATTTTCACATATAAATTTCGAATAAACAGAAAACGTAAATTGGCTTTACCACGTAACAGCAGTTGGACATTTTTTCGTAGATTTTTTAAATATACACACGAAATAGAATCCGTTTTGTTTCTCTAGTTTCATTTGGCTCTTCATTTCCCTACAACAGAACAATATCTCTAATCAACGTTTATAATAACGAAGCAATTATAACTCACTAATACTCCATTACGAACGTCTGCGGCAGCCGGCGCCGGGTCGGCGTTATTAACCGGGATTACCGGATCCCTATCCGGATCCCAGCAGTATCCTCGGATACAGGGATTTGCTTCGGATCGTCGTGGAAATGATAAAAGATATGTGCGATCAGTTACGCGTGTCTTTTCCCGTTCTGAAATTTTTTCGGTTTCCTTTAAAGTCGATGCATATGATATTAATGGATATTTAGATATGTTATGGTTGTTTAGGAGGAAAATAAATTAAAAAAAAACATATTGCAATATGCTGCAGCTCTGGCTGCCCCATTTCGAGAACCGTGTGTATGAACATATTCCAAACTTTATAAATTGTATGTTGTATTGATCCAAAGATGTCGTCTGCTGCAATATATAGGTAAAATTTTAATAACAAATACATAAACTATCTAGTAAGAAAATAGCGAAGAAGAAATTGCGAACGGGATTTACTTACATACATTTTCTGTCTATCTTAATTTTGAAATATATTAATAGTTACTTCAGTAACACTTCCAATCTAACCATACATATTCATTCCTATTTCTCTTCAATCAGTCTAACACAAAAATTCGTCATTCTCCAGAGACATTCGAAAAAGTACTATACCAGTCGATACACCAAGGACTCTGGTTCATATGCCTTTGGGTTAAGCTTCAAATGATTCCAATGGTGTTCTGGTCCCCTGGTATCAGTGGTACAGCTGTCGTATCAACGTTACAAGCGATCGCACTTAGCCCTGTCGCGGTATCATATCCCGCTCCAACGCTATCGCTCAGCGCTCCGCTCGCTACATTAGCTGTGTCGCCTTCATTATTTATAGTACAATGCTTCACAGACTTGAGCCGTGATAATCCTAGTTTATTAAAAAGATCTGTTTACCATTAGAGTTGTGTGTTGTAAGTACACTCGCGATAATATGTTAGATATAAATAAAATTGTAGAGAAAAAAATATATTTGTGCGTAAATACTTGCTTTTATCTGATTTAGAATCTTCAGATATTAAAAATGCACCAGCATTTCAGAATATTACAGTAATGTCAAAGTGGTCATAGGTCACATTCTAACTCTACACTTCCTCTAACAACCCTTACGTCTTCTCCATATGGTTGGAAATAGTTTGATCCTTGGGTATTGAGGAATCTTTATAAATAGTCGGCGTGCGTCGTTCGTCCGTCTGTGTTGTATGCTATACGCTATTATTGTATATAAGTTGCTTATTAAGATCGACTCAACTGGCCAGTGGAGCACGCAAGCTCCTTAGTCTAGGTTTACATGATGCTGCAGATCTTGAGAAATCCCGATGTGGTGTATGAGTCATTATTACTGAATTTTTTAAAGAAACTTTACCCGTTATCTGTAAGTATTATTGTTTAACACTGAACCCTAAAATGTATTAGCATTAAAGCTTTTAGCAGTCCGATCATTATAAAACATTTATAATTTGATGCTATATCTGCATTAGTATGATTGCATGCTTATAGTAGGTATCCATAAGCTAAATGAAAGGTGTGATCTCTTACAAGTTTATTTTAACTGTGATAAGAAACATATTACGACACCTAGAAGAGACTATCATTTAATTCTAATTATCAACTTGTCAACATTCATAAATGAGAAACTAATTGTAATTCAAGAAATTTTTCATTTAAATTCTAGAATCATCGTTACTACCATGCTAAAAATCTGTTGAGAGAAAATACGAATAGATCTAAATTTAATTTTGTCATGTACCCACATGTAAATTGAATATTGTGGATAAAAATGATTGTCATTGTCAGTGTACCGGTTATTTCAAGCTAAAAATAAACAATCCAACGCAAAAGCATCCTGTATTTCCCAGCGCATTCGAGCTTCTGTAAAAACCAGCGACATGTAAGCCCGCCAGTGCCCAGTATGTGGAATTGTACCTACATTTCCCAGTATCGGCAACGGGACTGGTAGCACAGTTAACTAACTCATTGATACGAACGCCGACGATTTAGAACCACGATGGGCGATGCGTAACGAACTGGCTGGTGCTGGACTGATTGGTTTTTTTCATCAAACTGCTGATGCTGTTGGATATTATATCAAAAGTAACCATTTGAATACTAGTAACTCTCCAAAAATCAAGTAAGTTAAAACTTTAGACATGAAGAATTAACCTAATAAAACAGGTAACCATAAAACATCTAATTACAATAATGTCATTTGCTTACTGGTAAACTTTAATCAGTAGTCAAAGAGACTTATTGGAACCGGGCGGTCGTGCCGCGACCGGCGTGGTATGTAAATAGAATTAAAGCAACAACCGCCTGCTCTAGTACTGGAAAAAGTACGCTTAATTATTTATTTAAATAGCAAAGAAATCATCCAAGAGCTGGATGAGTGGGGAAAATGTGGGGAATTGTTGTTCACGTGCTTAATGCAATCTGGTTATACTAGTTTTAAAAGAAGACGTGGGCGAAAAAAGAAGGAAGAAAGAGATGAGATAGGTCATGGTCATATCGCTGTCATTCATAATGGATAGAGAGGAAAATAGAAGTATATATAAACCAAAACAATAGCAACAATAGCCACTGATGTATTTTTCCATGGGTCATTGAATTTAATTTAAACAATATTCTTTATTAATAATAATTTTAAACAATATTCCTACGACTTTGGCTTTACTTATTTTCATTTAAAACGGGATTTCATCTTAATATTTGGAAGGACTTCAATATTTCGATCGTAATTCGAGTGGCTGTCAAAGCTGTCAAATTCATCATGATATCTCACGATAAGCACTTCTTGTTCTGATAAAACTTTACTATCTTCACCTGTATCTCAATTGTTGTATTTACCTATATATATTTGTTGATAAATACTTGTTTTGTTTTCACGTACCTATAGTGTATTCTGGTACGTAATACTATCACCAACTATTATAATCTAAGGTGCTATAGTGAGAAAACTATATGGTTATTTTAAAACCACCACGATGAGATTTGATGACCATTTTTGGGATCAGGCGAGACAAAAAACAACTCAGACAAATCTTTCTAGGTTTTTCTCGTAGTTTGTCATGTCTGTATTTGTATTTGAAAAGTCTTTCGGACTAAACGAACCTATATTTATTAGAGAAACATAATTGCAAATTATTTAATGTTTACCACTAAAAGGAGGTTATTATTATTAATACCGATCGTGTATTATTCCTGCAATTGTCGTTAAAATGAGTTTTTGTTTTGTTACAGATGCCATGGGTGAGTACAGTAGAGCACATCTGCGCCCGAGACAACAGGAAGGAGCATAAATCATTGCGCGGCTGTAAAAAGATCATGTTAACAAAAATTCCAATCTTCATAAAACTCGAAAATAATTATGGTCGCCGTCGGTTTTTTATGCAAAATAAGTCAATCGGCCAACACTAGGAGTCCGCCGGGGATTCGACTCGCGTCATAAACTTTGATTAGGTCATTAAAGCATGTTAATTTATTAGCGTTCGAACAACTCTCATTTGCTATAAACACACAAAAATCGCTCGTAAAATTTTAACGTTAGCGTCGCCAATGCGCCGTCGGAGCGAAAGTGTTTTATGACCTTTCGAAACTCCACCGTGGTCCGTGTAATCGAAAATCACCTTTTCTGTAATTAACCTTAGGAACACTATTGTTCCTGTTGAGTTTTGAATTTAATAAATTTGATAATACCTACGTTAGATATAACAAAGGAGCTTTAAAAATCAATGTTACATTGGATTTCAGGGTTTATTTTATCCGGCGTATTCATATTCACGCCAAATTCACGGGATGCATAAAAATAAATTAAATTCAAACAATATCAATCGGACACGAGAACACACTCAGGCGGTTTCATTTTGCTATTTATCATAAAATACGGACGCGCTGAAATTGAATGTGCTCCATCTCTCTCGTCTGCCGGCTGTTAGACAGGGACAGAATGTGGTTCCGATGTTTTTTCTTTGTTTCAAATCGTGTTATCGACTTGTCCGTCTGTATGTTGATTTGTTCGTGTCGGTATCGGCGCACAATATTAATTACTGGTATAATGAGCTTTGTTTCTTTCAAGTCGATTACGATCTGCATATTTCTCATTATTCCCGAAGGGTTCTGCGTTTCTTATTGGCTTAGAGATTTCGAACTAAAATTACCATCTATCACACTATGAGAAACTATACCTACTAATAACCTCTACGCGTCAAAACTTAACATTTTCAAAATGTCTATTATTGTTAGTTATTAAGTTCATCAATGTACAGATTTTCGCATTCCCACCAGCGTGATAGATACCGGAAATATTTTTACTCCCCAACATATCCCGAAGTTACGTCCAATCAGCGTCCCGGCCCATTGTCTCCTCTAATCACAACCAACAGACCCCCAAAAGTGATTAATGACTATATAGTAACCCAGTAATATTACACCGACAACAAACCTATCGATATGTATCTATCGGCAACATTAACCGATAATTATACACGATCGATTGCTTTGATAAATGTAAGAATATTCGGCGTCGATTGCTAGACTTCTGAATTTTTCATTAATAATATGGTTTCAGATAATATAAATTATAATGAGGTCAATGATAATTTTGACATAGATTTAAATTGCAAATTGTAGTGGTCTAACAATAAAATAAATATGGAAATAAAAATTGATCTAGATAGTATCAAAATTGAAGGGCAAAATATGAAAGCAGCAACAAATTAAGGACTAATTAATAAGATGCGGCGATGAGTACAAGCAATTGTTCGCAACGAGGAGCGATTTATGTAATTGCAGCAAATTGTAATTACATAGCTAGATGTTATGATTACGTATGGTAGGCCGCTGTCAGATCGACATGATTGTGGACACTTTGTTACTTGTCACGTAAATCACTCCATTAGTGCGAACAATTAAAATGTCGACAAACGAAAGATTCTGATGATGTGCGGATTTGTTGTAAATGTTACTGATTGACGTGATACGTGATTCGTGATTCGATATGGAATGAGTTTTTGAACAGAAGATTTGTCACCTCATGTTTATTTTATAGTTAATTTGTTTTAAAATCTGACCTTGCTATGCTAAACGTAGCTGAAGGATCTCATTCGCGATCTTGTAGTTCTTGATACCCCATTTTCGAGAACACAGCCGTGCCGAGATGAGCAATTTTATGGCGTTTACTCTAGGTGTCCTAAAATGGAATGGACAAAGATTAAAATAAATGAAATAACTAGCTTGTATCAATATAAAACATTCTAAAGTAAACCGAAATGACATCATAGTGTACGTTACAACAAAAGATGACTTTGATAAAGTAAATGACGATTATGGTTGTATATAGGTCGTAACTGAAGTTGAAGCTGAAAACATCGACAGAAATAACGTAAAACTTGACGTCAACCGCCAAATCGAAGCTTAGACACGTCCAGAAACAACCCGATCGCACCCAGATTCAAATTTCGAACACAACATCCAAGATGGCGACCTTCGCAAGTCGTATATCAATCGTGATTTATACGCCACGGTCGAGGTCGTCGACCGGCCGAATTTCGTTCAGAAATGCACTCGCCGAGTAATTTATTTGTGACCATCTATTATTTTGTAGACTCGAGGTCCTAAACGCAGCTGACATTAATATATCATTTTACGCGGCGAGACGGCCTTACTTTGTAGCCGTCTCGTTCGCACATGGTCTCCTCACATCTGTTCGAAAGGGACAGCGCTAAGGGGCAGAGTAGAGTTTGCGTTTTCACTTTTTATAGTAGCAATATATTTGATCAGCTGATCGTCATGACATTTACTGTTTGTGTGCCAGTATGTAATGTTTTTCATAATTTATATTAAGTTGTAGTTTTTCTACATGTTGGCTAGGTCATGGATTATTTATATTGTGGAATTATTTATCTAATGGCGATTTGGCTTCGTATTATGATGCGGTGGTTTAACGATAAATTTGGGCCGGTGGTTTTTGGAAATTTTATGTTTATTTTAGAGCGCCATTATTTAAATAAGTAGCAGTTAGTGGTACACAATTGCTTTTTAATCAATTTGGGCTTGAATTGTTGCCAATTAAACCGTTCATATATTTACCAAGTTTCCACAAAAAAAAGGGTAGTGAAAATAGTAAAGCTATACCAGAATTGGCCCACCACTCATTCCAACCTCTGCAACTCCTGTAAGCTAAGATCAACAGATCCGGGGATCTAACAAGCGACTATAAAATAGTAAGGCGATAGTCATCATCATTGTCAGCCCTGAGAAGTCCCCTGCTGAACCTAGCCTCCCCCAACAATCTCTATTCTGACCGGTCGGAAGCAGCCTGCAACCAACCGACGCGACGCCTGCAATAGTAATAAGTTCCAAAGATATAGACATACTAAATAAATGTAAATAATCACAACTTATGAAACAGTCTGGATTAAGAAAAGCATGAATCCTGCAGCGCAGTAAATAAAGTTTCAGTTTCAGTGTAAGCAACCAAAGGTGTTATTCCAGTTAAGGTGGTCGCACACACTGCGGTGCGTGAAGCACGTGGTCCTGTAAATATTTTTGGAGCCAATCGATTTCCGAAATCCATTCGGTACCCTCGCGCCGCGCGATCGCGTCTGTGCCAGAAAGACTAGGGTGGATAACCTTACTTATATTGTTGATGCTGATGTTCGTGATGATAACAAATGTATTTTCATGAATCTGATTAGTAGTTGAAGAAACTTTAATTTATAAATCCTGTGCTGTGCTGATGCGGGACTTCACTAGAATACATCAGCTGCATCTCCTGTCGACTAACACTGATCTTTTGCAGCTGACACGGCTATGCTTAACGAGGCTGTATTTCGTGATCTTGCAGGTCTAGATACCCCATTTTGGGAATAAGTAAGTTATTGGAGTTGATCAACTTACTAAAATTCCCCATGGGAAAGTTTAAGATAATGTATAAAACTTAATGTGAATAGCACTTGGTTGACTCTTTAGTTATCCCCGAACAAATTAATAAATGATAAAAATATCGTAAGTAGCAAGTAGTTGCCAGATATCTCATCATCAGATCAATGAAATGTAGATCTTGTATATGTACTTATAGATTTTGAATTTTGTCACTGACACGATGTCCCCTGAATATAGATTACATGTCAGCTGAGTTTATTAAAAGTTCTGTAGAAGATTACGTAATCCCTTCACTCTCTTCGAATTCTAATTTAGAAAATGCTAAAATACCATCGTCGTATCCACAGTAAGCGACGGGCATTAACGCGTATCGCACGGGCTGGCATCATTAATCTACGTGACAGTTCAAAATTTAGTTACAGAGGGTCGCCCCCTCCCCCACGCCCGCACCCCCTCAACCCCCTTACCCGCCACTCAAATGTAGCAAGTTTTTGAGGGATACCTAAACAGTTTTAGTTTTACGTTCGAGTGTTTACGTAGGCGTTGCGTGTTAGTAACGGTCTAGGAAATTTGATGCATACGATACGGCCATCGTCGGGTTGTTTTTGTTTTTCCCTCTTGTATAGGTGGAAGCTTAAATGAGGGCAAGAATCTACGATAGTATTTTTATGCTGTTTACTATCTTTTTAACACATTCATTTAATTAGGCACAGCTGAACCGTAAGAATATGTAAAATATCTTCGAATGATAAAAGTATAGAATTACTTGTACCTACATTGCCTGCAAGGCTTTTAAAGAGCCCTTAAGAGAAAATTGGACTCGTTAAATCTTTAACGGTTATTTCTAGAAATATCTCGGCTAATAAAATAAGCTTGTCAGACCAATTTCGCATACTTATTCCGCAACAAAATTGTCCCGCATTAACTTTCTACATAACAACTTTCTAGAACATTCTTATTCTTAACAACTGTCATTTTAACAAAACCTCTCTTTCAATGATCCCATATTTATTAAGTCAACATATTAATTTCACTATCGATCGCGACTACCAGGGCAACAGAGCAGTACACAGTTTTGACAACGTCTAAACAAGGTTCCCTGCTGCGCCTGCCATCAGCAGGCTGTCTCCGAATCCGTGCGGAAGCTAATTGCTTTGCTATTAACCTCCTATGATTTCATGTGAGCCTGGTAATTTGATAATTTAGGGATTGATAACGTTGCATGTTTGGATACAACCATAGTTTGTTTTATACGGATAGGTACAACCATATGCTCAAAGAATTTATATTTTTTTGTTCTAAATACATAATGTACTCGTCTGTTTGCACGAGAAATAATGCAGTCTAAGATAAGATCAAGCAAACACTAATATCATTAACAGCATTCTCCACCAGGGACTGGTCCCTAGGCGTAGGCTTATTTTCATCATCACAGACCAATGACCTACAATGTTGAACCTCCCGTCACTCCATACATGCACGGAACCCCCGCAAGACCCCGTGTCATACCGACTTGTAATTTTTTTTTCTCAAAGTCGGCATGAATAATCACATTTTTCTGAACCGTTCCACATTTATTCGAGCATCCAATTTTCACATTAAAACGTTGTAAGAAACTGTGGAGAACAAACAAAAATGTGCCCTATTATTATTGGCGGAAAATTTAAAGTAAACAGTGGTGTGCTAGGGTTGTGAAATTTATGAAAATTGTTACTTTGGTTGTATATGTCCGACCCTCGTGACTGGCACAAATTTTGTATCGGAGTGTATTTTTATACTTTTTTTTTCGTTCAGGGTTTCTAAATATCGGCAGAGAACGACAAAGCTATGAGTGGATTATTCTATAACAGAGAGACCATCGCATTGATTTAGGAATAAAATTTAAACGAATTTTGTCGCTCTACCTAAATTTGATGACAAAAAATCAACAAAACTTACTCATCACTTAAAATTTATTTTATAACAGTAGAAAACTTGTTACTGTAAATCTCTTCAAATATTATTAACAAAGTACAAAATAATTTAATCACCAAAGACTTTAAGCTCCTTATCAGCTAGCAGCCCTAAATAAAAGTGCACACAGTGTACAATTTCAGCGACTTCCATTGTCAATCACATTACAGCAAGTCGCCGGTCTGCGCCCGCCCTTACGATCGCCATCAAAACGTCATTACTGAACACGCCCTTAGTTTTTTTTTGTTATTCATGACACTAGCTCGGACATTTTTCGGTAGTCTATAATAGGGGGGAAATTATGAGCTTCAATTTACGGGGGATCTTTATTTAAATTAAAAATGAAATATGTCCTTTTAGCGATTAATAGACCTAATCTATCTTAGACTCTACTTATATTTTTGGAGTTCATTTCGTTCAGGTATACCTAGATAGCTATATCAAAATGACTAGTGGACGCCCGCGACTCCGTCCGCGTGGACTACAGAAAAAATAAAAAGTAGCCTATATGTTAAGTGTAAAAAGTAGCCTATATGTTATCGCGGTTGTCGTAAAAAATTAATTCACGTTTGTCCCCTAATTTCGGGAAATCCGTTCCCAGTGCTTAAATAAACATATATGCTCAACTTCAGATTCACATGTTTAACCGTTTTCGTAAAAAATAAATAATTCCCGTTGGTCTCCTTCCCGTGGGAATTTCGGGAAATCCGTTCTAGTGTTTCCTCGCAGTCCCTAATGAACATATATGCCCAATTTCAGCTTCATATGTATAGCGGTTTTCGTAAAAACTATGAATTCCCGTAATTTCGGGAAATCCGTTTTTAGTCCTCCCTCGCTGTCCCCAATGAACATATATGCCCGATTTCAGCTTCATATGTATAGCGGTTTTCGTAAAAACTATGAATTCAATTTCGGGAAATCCGTTTTTAAATGAACATATATGCCCGATTTCAGCTTCATATGTATAGCGGTTTTCGTATATAGAATTCCCGTTGGTAATATCGGGAAATTCTTATAGCCTATGTTCATCCAGGTCCACTAACGGTGAAAGAATTTTTGAAATCGGTCCAGTAGTTTTTGAGCCAATTCATTACAACCAAACAAACAAAGTTTTCCTCTTTATAATATTAGTGTAGATAAATGCTGAAATAATATCTTCTGCTTACGGTTATTAATTGGTTACAAAAATAATAGAAGATGGTATGGGAATGAACAACATTCTCTAAGTTCCCATGAATCTACAAGAATTAAATATTGAAACGATGAACATCAAAAACGCCAAAATACATGCGGTAGGTACTCACGACCTGTCCTAAAGTCCAGTTATGACGTAACAAAACCCTAAACAAGCCCTAAACCATCGATCTGCTGTCAAAGCCAGTGTCAAGGTCGCTTTTGACAGCTAACGTCAGATGGTTCTGACAGCGGCTGTCAACCTCGCTGGTGAAAAACCGGCGCCCGTCAGGCCGTAATGGATGGCCTTCCGGTCCGTGAAGCCATGTTTGTATTGAGGTCAATGAACTTCACGATACATTTTTTAGCTATACTTACTCCTTTTATGGCATGCTAGTAAACAAATTATGAAAAATAAGACAAAACTTTTTTGAAATTGGAAATAATTTCAGTATCAAACTGAACTAAAAAGGTAGATAGAAATCACCGGTTTAAAAAACAAAACAATTTTAGAAGAAAAAAAGTTTAGTTCATCTAAGTCTTGTTCTTACACCTGGTTCTTAGTTTTATAGAAGGTTTTTTCCTGCCGTGACTTCTGCCGATAAACTCCTGAAAGTAGTTTAATTACCATCCCTAATACATGCTGTTCCATAAATGGTTGAAGAACCGTAAAAATAACCCGGAAACAGATAAGTATATTATGTAAGTATATTTTATTAATTTCATTGATGAGATTAGGGTATCTAATAGAATTATAACCTATAGAAAGTGTGTTCCAACCAAACGCAAGGCGAAAAAATAGGCATAAAATATCGACTTGACGTATGCATGACATAAAATTAATGTTGCCTTAAAAATGTTTTTTCCCTAGATGTGGGGAAATAGTCGATAAAATTATTATTGATGCTGAGAAGTATACTGATTTGCACACTCTTGTAGAATTATCGTGAAATTTAAATATATTAAAAGGAGATGATCGGACTTTTCCACATCATTGGTCCAAAAGTGTGACAAAAAAATACAATATTCTGTTAAAAATTGTCCCTCTGAATAATTTGTCATTATGTCAACAAAGCTGTGAGGCCATTCTCCGTGGTTTTATTTCATTCAATAAAGGAAAGGACGATGCCCATTTTAAAGAGCTAATTTCAATTAAACATAATATTATAGTAACAATATGTATAGTTTTAAATAATTCGGTGAGAGAGCTTGCAGGTAATTCCACAATCAATCAAAGACAAAGTAGATCCAACTACTTTTACCTACAATCTGCATGTTTAAAAATAGGGTAAAATTTCACACTTATGGCAACATTTTGTTTTCAATGACAGATAAAAAAATATGAAATTTGATTGTGTATTTATTGTTTTATCAATGAAATTACGTAAAAACATCAAATATTTACCGGTGAAATGTGATGTTATTTATTTTCTTATGTTTTTGAGCATAGTTTTGGCAGGATCTCAGTGCACATTTCATCATGGTAAGTCCTTTAGGTTGACATACACACGTAGCCACTGACCGCTGAGCACTGAATGACAGAGCCGCGATTGGTTCAAATTTGCACCCATAAAAATTCCTAAAATCGGACTTCGGACTATACTTCTATAGGTTATAATTCTATTGGGTATCTATTTGTTAAATTAAAATTTTAATATAGATTCTGTGTACACGCATATCTACCTTTTATATTTAATTATTACTTTCCCAAAGAGATTTCTTCTGAAAGAGATTTCTTCCAGCAGAGAGCGAAGCACGCCTTTGTCACATTTTCTTTCATAATTTCTGTCTGTATACAGGGTGTAACAAAAAGGGTATGTTAAGCGAAAAGCTACGTAAATAGCCCACTGTAGAGAACCTATAAATAAAATATGAGATTCGAAATCACATGTTTATTTTTCCCGATAGTATGGAGAATTTTTAAATATCTCAGGAATTTTCATACAATCTTGAAAAATAAACATGTGATTTCGAGTCTCAAATTTTGTGGATAGGTTCTCTACAGTGGGCTATTGACGTAGCTTTTCGCTTAACATACCCTTTTTGTTACACCCTGTATAATTGTATGTGTACAATAAAGAATAAGAATAAGTATTAATGAGACATAACTATAAGAGATCTATCTTATGAGAATAACACTAAGATTAACCTAATATGGTAAGACAAACGAACATAATATGTACTAACTGTTTCTTGTCGAAATTTTTCAAGTTTACTACGCATAGAGCATACCTATACAATAATCTTCTCAATATCCCTATTCCAAATCAACATCAAACCCGCCCTAAGCATTTACCTGGTATTCCCTAAAACAAATACCGTTCCAAAGCTTAATAGGTATGTAAGTAGGTACCTACTATCGATCGCCGTTCCGTACCTACGGATGAGTTATACGCCAGATCCCGTGGAACCACCCCTTAAGGAAGCCAACGACCCTTAACCACGACCACCCCATTCTCAACTCTCAAGCAACATGCTAAGACTCAATTTCCATGAAGCAAAACGAACACCCTTACACCCTTCTGAAGTCTACTCTACTAAGGTTCAAGATCAGTAAGACAGTAAAAGACGTTTGAGCACAAACGATAATGTGTTTTAGAGGTATTGAAATAGGTCATATTAGGTGTTTTTGGCGGATTGCAAGCAATTAAGTGAATGTTTTTGATGGCACTAAAGGTATACATTTTTCAGAAATGACCGTGTAAGTGGTAACGATTTCAATTGTGACGTGAAAATTGTTAGGTGATTGCTCTAAAGTCCTGTCTGCGAAAACATTTTTACTGTTTTTTTTTTCGTACATACCGTTATATGACGTAGAAGGTTACACCCATACATATCCGTATTGTTTGTCGACATTTTTATATTATGAATATTAACAGAGGTGTATTTAGTGATTCTGTTTTCAAAGTGGCCACCAACCCTTCTGTCAATTCTGCATTACTGTCGTTTCCCCGTCCAAAGCCAATAAGAAAATCTTATAAAATATAGTTTATAGTGTACAAATGGGTACACTTTTACAGCAGCTTCACTTGATAGAGTCCGTTCTAAGCCCCATCCTCTGGGTCTAATTATGCGTTACGTTCAATTTCAGCTTTTCTTGGCTCCTTTCAAGCAAAAACAGACGTCCGATACGTACTAGTACATAGATACATATAAACACGGCTGTCTAAACTTCAGGGTCATAAAGGAATTCCCACATCCACGTGTAGCATAGTGGGGACAGATACTAATAACCATCGGTGACAAGTTTCTAGCTTATCGCCTGAGAGAACGCCAGAGTTCCTTAGTCGACTCTTACAACATCCATGGAAGGAGATACAGCTGATGCATTCTAGTGATGTCATCGTTTAGCATCAGCATAGGACTAAAAAATATTTATTGTTACATAAGAAAGAAGATAAGCATCTTATGTATAGTATATTCCTAATAATTACAGTTTCTATGCTGCTCTGGGAGTGAAAAAAAAACGTATAATACTACAACTGCTTCTCTTCCCGGGCATCCTGTACAAGTCAGTAGAGGGACAAGAGGGTCTTGGTGTTTTGTAGGCGATGGGCTGACCACCTGTCACTACTAACCGAACTTGTACATCTCAACTATACCCTCAAAATTGGTCAGAAGTAGCACCATGTGGTTCTATCGGCCCTTGGTGCTCTGCCTACCCCGTAAGGGATAAAGGCGTGATTATATGTATGTATGTATGTAATTACATATTCTCTTAATTGCTAGCGAAGTGGCAATTGGGAATGTCGTATACACGATCGAAAAAAGTGTTACACTTATACCAGTCATGTTCACTTATGACAGCTGTCATTTTCTCGTTTCTTACTCCATTAAATGCGTGTAAGTGCATACCTACGCGCAATATATCATTTAATTGTATTTATTAATGTTACGTTTAGTTTACATGAACACGGGCGGTGTTAAATAATTTGGTTTGCTCTTCTCTGAGATATTTACTCTTTTTAGGCTCTTTTAAATTTATCTATGTAATGATTGTTTTTTATTCTTCACCTTTACCGCGATATAATTGGCCCAATTACACAAGTCATCACAAAATGGAAAAAATAACATCTTAGGTAGCTACTACATTTTTGCTTTTACTGGAGTATTTTATAGCCAACCTTATTTGCCATAAAGCTAAATAATATCCCGTATATCCGTGATCCGGATCAAAGCGGTTACGGGAGAGCTATCGGCCGCCATTACGGATATTGCTGCATGCGGGCCCCGGCGGCGCAGTCTGTATGAGTCCGGCCCTGTCTTATGTTGATCCGATGTCTTGAAAATTGTGATTTAGAATTTTGTTGTTTTTAAGAACTGCGATAAGAAAACCCTTAAAATAATTAGGTTTCTTTTTATATTGAATCATTTAGTAATTTATTGTCAAAAATCCCTAAACCTCCAGGGAAAACTATGATCTCAAAAATATATTTATAGAAGATTTTCGTGTAAATGTACATCTTTTGGCCAACTTTTCTTAAAACCTATCCCCGTATTCATTGAACCACAATACTTTTATTACATTTAGAAACATTTATTTTCTTAAAGGCCATCTGGAATTGTTCTCACTAAAAAAAAATGAAGAAAAAAAAACCGAAAGAGACCTTCCGACAGCGAAGCTGTACCAGGCTCGCATAAAACACAGAGAGGTTGCGTCGAGAAAAACGGTGATTTATCGTGAGAAGAGGGACATCTTCTGCCTTTGTGTTACGGTGCAGGTATTCTGGCAGGTGCTGTGAACCCGGTATATTTTTTTGGACTTTTCCAACTGTTTCGAACTGTTGCTGTTAAACACCTAATTTGTAACTAATTCCCTCAAGTAATGCTCCTGAATTTGTAAGTGCTCAGTAATAGGTAGCTCCGAATAGATTGAAAAAAAAAACTGCAACAACCCCTCTTTTTAGAAACTTGTAGTTTACTTTAATGAACAATACAAAACAACCAACAAACATAAAATAAAAACCAGCCATTTCAAACAAAACGAAAAGTAAAAACAAAACACATCCAAAACGCATCCAATTTTAGCTCGAAACATCTACAATGAAACGAAGTTATTCTAAAACAATAATTAATTGTGATTATTGAGTAAAAATAATTGTTGGTTCCTCTAAATTATGCCCCGTGGTAGATCTAATTTCGATTCACACTCTGTTATTAAAACACAAATCCGTTTCACGAGCGATAGATATCAGAATGTTTTCGAGCCTCCAATTGTTTTAATTCCGAAACAAGACCAAAAGAATTATGAATGTGTAATTGCTGTGTTTTTTTGAAACGAAACATTGTTTTCTGTATATTTCGCCGGCATAATTGGAGTTTTAATAATTGGTTACAAATGTATTCTTTATGTTTGTGTGCGATTGGGAACTTTAGAAAAGTTTGTTTCTTATCGTTTGTACTACTTCTTAAGCACCTTCTATTTCAGGCGAATTATCATGCTTTACTAATTGTATTATTCAGGATTAGAATGATTCAGTTGATTCCACTAGTAGTCTAGTAACTACATAAACTACTATGATATCTAGGCAACAAGTTTTCTTTTATGTCATTTATTTTTAAGTGTCAGAAATTTCAAAAAAAATGCCATAAATTCTTTCTTTTCGTACCTGCTAGTTGTCATGCATTATTACAGAGATACATGAGCGGTTTGAATGTAACGTGCATATTTAGACAATTTCCTCACAAATCCCCTCAAGGGGCTCGCCCTCATATAAATAATATAGCATTGCCACCTCACCCTATTCTGAAATTCGCCAGGTTATTACAATTTTTCGCCTTATGAATATCGCCGAGGCACCTACACCCTCACCCTGGGGAGTCACACCTCAGCAATTTTACTTTAATTCTTATTTAGAATACCACCTTATTTTCGGTTACAAGATTTTTAGTATTTGCTTATGGCGTTAACTTGTTTTTTGACTCCGCCACTGGGCAATTTGGGCGAGTTCAACGATGCAATTTTACTTTATGTTATTATCGTGCTTGTGGGGCGACAACGCGCTCGTAGAGAGCGAAAATATAAAGGAAAAAATAGACAATGCCTTTATTAACTGGCAACACTGAGGTCAAGGACTTTTTTATTTTTAAAAATCGGCTTCATTTCGGTCGGCGGCGTCACTGCTCTGCTATCAATCATGCATGCACCATTGCACTGCGCGGGCTTTTGTTGGAATTACGAAAAAGAACACAGAGCGAGAGAAAATTATGGTGGTTGTGTTCTTTTCACCATTTAATTCACAATTCGCCCCCCGCGGTGTTGCCTGCTGCGGATAACTATACTGTACTATAGTATAATTATTCTTCAATTAAAGTATTAAAAAGAGCAACATGTTTGCTCTCTTCAGTGTTCGTTCTGTTTAATCGAAGGCAAGGTAACGCGCAATAATTGAACCGCTTTATACTTTGATTAACGTTAATTTGGCAAATTATAAGGGGTTCAACATGGACGCTATTCATTTGGCCTACAAAAATGCGAAGAAAACAAGCCATTACGACTGCGTTCGGAACGATGACACGTTCCCGTAGAGTGCTTCCATTATCTAGCAAATAATGTACTTATACAGTGTGACACCGTTAAAAAGTAGGAAAATTGCTAATGGTGTATGATATTGCCTCCCCTTATTTTTGGGGTAAGAAAAGACTGGGGTGGCAACACCTTGGGTCTCCCAGGAGGTATTTTTTAGTCGAGTATTTTTTCTTTTTTTTCTGTATGTTTTTTTGCGTAATGACGGCAAAGGTCCTGGGAGAGTTGGCCGAATCCATTAGATAGGCGGGAAGAGCTTAATGTAGCAGTTTTTTCGTCGGAATCGAAGTCGTTGTTGAACGCATGTGTCGTTCGGAAACATTAGTAGAAATTGTAATGGCTTTCTTTGCCTCTAGGTATTGCTATGGGGGACATGTGTAATTTATCTCTTCAATGACTATGACTGAAGGGAAGTTAGATTCGTTGCCTATTATCTAAATACAATCTCCATAATATTCGTGACTAGACTTTCCACGCAATTTTGTGTGCCATGGAAATAAAAACCAAGTAATTTGCCTAAAATCAATCCAGTTATTTGTGCGTGTGTGTTAGTAAATATTATTGATATTCTTCTTCTTCTTTATTCTTTATTGTAGACAGACATTTTATATGGAAAAACATTTTACATTGACAATGTACAAAGGCGTGCTTATCCCTATAAGAGATTTCTTCCAGCAAACCACTTGTGATAGCGAAAGTTGGGTGAAAAAGGTAGATTGTATGTGTACACAATACCAAATAAATATACTTACATAAACCTACATAATATCAATATACCTAAATAATAATACATATCTACATATAATAAACCTAACCTACATAGACTTACAATAAAAGTATCTTACAATAATAAAATAACCGACAGACCTACTAAGGAAGAGAAAGGTAGTATGCCTTTACTTGTCTCTTAAATATGTCAATTGTAGGACAATCACGTATGGTGTGCGGCAGTGAGTTCCACAGCTTGACTGCATAGACAGTGTAGGAGTAGTCATATGCAACAGAATGATGACATTCCTTTAGTTATGGGAAGGTTAATTGATAATACCGCATAAATTAGCATAAATTAGCATAAATTATAATTCGCTGAGGATGTAAGTAGATGTAGTATTGAATTGGGCATTACCAGTAGGTACTGAATCATTAGAAATGTTTAATTTGTAATTTTGATTGCTTAACATTTAGCGTATATTAAGTCAGTTTAAAGATAATGTTCGTACTGCTACATTGCCTTAATCGAAAAGGACAAATAAAAATTAATTCAAACAATATTCAGACAACGCTGGGATTAATTAATTTTAATAAAGCAAAATGATTTATGTTCCTCATTTATTTCCTAAGTCACCGTTAAATCGCAAAGATGATTAAATGTTACTTTAATAGTAGGTAGGTAGGCAATACCTCCTTCTTACATTATAAAAATCTCGTTCACAATATACAGGGTGTAACAAAAGGGGTATGTTAAACAAAAAGCTATGTAAATAGCCCACTGTAGAGATCCTATTCACAAAATTTGAGACCCGAAATCACATGTTTATTTTTCCCGATAGTATGGAGAATTTTTAAATATCTCAGGAATTTTAATACAATCTTGAAAAATAAAAATGTGATTTCGAGTCTCAAATTTTGGAAATAGGTTCTCTATAGTGGGCTATTTACATAGCTTTTCGCTTAACATACCCTTTCTGTTACACCCTGTATACTAACTAAGTGAGTATAATACAATTGTAAGACTTTGTGGAATTAAATCTGTGTACATTGGTAGGTATAATAATAAAATATGACATACTAAGAATAATCTTATGTCATAAAACATACCTATACATTTTGTTAATTATTGGCAACACCCTTTTGTCAAATTAAATCTAGTGATGTTAATATTTTAAAACTCCTTTTCGGCAACTGAGGATCTCCTACCGTTCATGTTGTAAGGAACTCGGGACATTTTCCCAAGCGATGTGCTAGCACGTTGGCATTGGTCTTTTACATCTGACCCCGCTCTGTTAAACATAGCAGCCATTTTGGAAATACAGTCATGTTCATATATACCTATGTATTAGGTATTATCTGAACCAGTTACATCAGTTTCTGCCTAATTGATCATGTACCTTGTCCCCAGGCAAATGGTGTGGGTCGCGGAGGGAGTGGTCCTCTCCCCCGGACGTGGCGAGACGGGTCTACTCCTCCGTGTTCCTCGGTAGCCCGGGTGAGTACCCAGGTAAGTGTCGCCAAGTTCTACTGTAGTTTAGTTCTAGAGTAACGTAACTACTGTCTTCTCCGTCTTCAGCCTATTGCAGTCTACTGCTGGACGTAGGCCTCCCCCAGGGCACGCCACAAGGCTACTGCCACAGGGGTTTTTGTCCATGTCACCAGGGCAGGCAGGTTGGTGACTAGTAACTACTGTAGTTCTAGAGTATTGGAATCATGATTCTGTGAGAAGGTTCTGAAATGTGACTTTTAAAATTAGTATACCTAATACCGCGTGGTGCTGGCAGAGTAGAGTTTGTACCACTGTTGTAGAGTGTGTGTGTGATTAAGGATTTCCGAGAGGTGGGCAGCAGTGCCTCCCGTACTGACAACATAGTCCGGAAATCACACTGCGGTCACCAACCCGCCTGCCCAGCGTGGTGACTATGGACAAAACGCCCCTGTGGCAGTAACCTTGTGGCGTGCCCTGGTGGAGGCCTACATCCAGCAGTAGACTGCAATAGGCTGAAGAAGAAGATACCTAATACCAAAAATTACATGTTTGACTGTAATTATCTGGAATTTGCGACTGGTCACAAGTTACAAAATAAACTTCTGGCATAGAGGAATAAGATTTCATAGAGTGCTTATGTCATACTACTTGTAACTGTTTCGATGCACCATTAGACTTTTCGGTGCCTCACAATTCCAGTCCTTGACACTTAGATTCTATTAGTGTAATCTATAGTAATGTACTACATTACTAATGTATTGTAACGTATAGTAATTCAATCTAAGTGTCAAGGACTGGAATTGTGAGGCACCGAAAAGTCTAATGGTGCATCGAAACTGTTAGTATGACATTAGCATTCTATGCTACATCTTATTCCTCTATGCTTCTGGGTAGTGATTACACTTACAGGGATCTTATAAATATACAAGAGGTTATATGTTTGTGACTGGGACATAGCATAGTAGGCAAGCAATAACGTCACTTATCTGGTAGACACCATCCATCAAAATGTTACGAAAGTTAGCAAGGTCAAGGAAAACTACGACAGGCTTATCAAAGTATGTGCTGTATCAATATATTTTACCTTAAAACGTCATTACCTGCATACCTGTAGTAGATATAGATAGACCTACATGCTGTGCTGATGCAAGGCTTCAATAGAATCATCGTCGTCAGCCTATTGCAGTCCACTGCTGGACGTAGGCCTCCCCCAGTGTACGCCACATGGCTCAAAACTCCCGTTTTTGCCATCCAGTCACTACCAGCCGTCCTCTTTAAGTCATCGGTCCATCAGTACGGAGGACGCCCAACGCTACGCTTGCCGAGGCGTGGTCTCCATTCGAGAACCCGTTTACTCCACCGTCCATCGGTTCTAAGACAGACGTGACCACTGCCACTTCAGTCTGCTACATTTCGAGACTATGTCTGTATTTATTAGAATAGATAGATAAAATTATTTATTGTACTACAAGGGCGAGCTTAATGCCTTGCAAAGCATTCTCTACCAGCTGACCTGGTTAGAAATAGTTAGAATACATCAGCTGCATCACCTTGTAGGCATGTCGAAAGAGCCGACTAAGGACCTCGGGCATTCGCTCATGCGATAAGCTTACAACTTGTCTGATAATTTACCTACAATTGTGCCTGATATATGTTAAACTCTCCTTCTCTCTCTTCTTATGGTCCTGCAGCTCTCCCATATTTAAAACATAGCCATATCTACTTATACAGGGTGTTTGTGACAGCCAGGCAAATATTGATACCATGACTTCGGACCATGATTCTGAGGTGAAAAACACAGAAAATTTTCGCAGGAAAATTCAAAAAATTTCCGACTTTTTATTTCATATTTCCAGGAAAAAAATAGTTAAGTTCGTTTATTTAGGTCTTAGATAATAACTTAAAAATAAAATTTAAAACGAAAAAATTCAAAAAAAGTTGCCCCAAAACAGTGATCCAAAAAACAGCAATGTGTCTCAGAGTAACCAATAAGTCCATTTAATTAGTCAAAAGATCGTCTAATACAATTGGCGCGGAGAGCAAAGACTACAGATAATCAAATCTAAAATTCATTTCCAACGATTTATAACACTGTCGTATATTCAGCATTTCAGTATTTGCCTGGCTGTCACCCACACCCTGTATGTCCATATGATGTATTTTAGTAAAGCCCCACATCAGCACAGGACTCTAGTAAAATAAAATAAATCTTAATATGAAGTTGTTCTCGTTGTAGTCCGACGAGCCCGTTTTAATACTTATTGTGATAGGGATATAACATTCATTACCGTACGAGGGCTTAGTGACCTTTCTACGCATTAAAAACAGGTTAAAATCTCCGCCAATACCTATTTTTTATTATTTAATGCACATTCAGTGAAGTAAAATATCTTGTTCATCTTTAACAACCACAGAGCAGTTTTTAAACCTCTTACGAGAAGCTAGGTTTATTTTCTACAACTTTACTCTGTTTCCGCGAAACGTGGCGACAAAAACCATTTTTTTCGTCAACAAAACTCTCGACGACAGAATTATCGATTTCACGTAACGATCTGTCGAAAACGAGGAGTCAAGTTCAAATTCGACCCTATGACGTAGTGAAGTGAAACTGACGGGCATCGATTGTATGTATCGATTGTAAAGCACATCTCGGGTTGACAGCGCATCGATCATTCGATATCTCGGTCGATCTCACGCGGGCAAGGTCGCGGGGTATGGTGGAAAATAATGAAATATCGCGGCCAAGTGTTTGGTGAAAATGTTTGGGGAAAACGCGTTTACAATAAAACAATCTGTTGTGGAAAATCTTTTTAAATTAGTAGGTAATGAAAAATAACATATTTTACATAAGGTCATTTATGAATTAAATTTCTCGTGGCGATTGTAGTTAGTGCAAGTGCCTGTTTTCGCAGTTATGTATGAGTTATCACTGTTATCAGGTCAGTGGAGGGTGTAGGGCCCGGTGGTGGGCGCACCTATAATGAATTAAATTTTGTAAGTACCTACTTACATAAGTAAATCTTCCTTTGATCTATTAAAACTTCACTCATAACATAAACTCGTGAGTAGGTATTGTGATTACCTCAAAATATGTAACAATTTCTTTAAATCTGTAATTAAAAAAAACATATTTGTACTTCTTATTTGTGTTACTTACTTTTAATTCCTAAAGTCTATGTAAAAATAACTACTTACATATAAAATTTAAGTACCTATTTCATAAAATTCTGTAGCACTACGCCATCTATCCACATATTAGGGATTTAATCTTTACGAGACATATGTAGAAACGTCAATCTACATTAGACTTTACGGCTCCATGATAGAGTTCTCATTACTAAAACAGTGAAATGCACTTGCACCGTTACTCAGTCGACCACATGAACAATATCTATTTCGCTCATACACGCTTGATTGGCGTACATCCATCTCGCTCTTGTTTTACACGTCCATTGCCCGTTTCCATTACACTATATCAATTTACTGGCCGTTGCTCATTTGACGGTCATATTAATTAAATGTTTACACTGACATAATCAAGGTTATTTTCATCTCAGAAATTTCTTAAGCAAATTATTTATATCGTCGTACATGACAATAACTTTTAATAATATTCAAAATAGCAAATATTTCATATTTTTTTTTACAAAAAAGAAACGAAACCATAGCAAAGTCGAATTTAGAATTGAAAGGAGCGTAGTAAATTTATTCGGGACCTCTCGTTGCAATTCCGATTTTTATCTAACGTCCCGGATGAATGCCGCCGAAGACGGATTAACCGTGGATAGCATCGCCAAACAAAAACTCGGATAGAGAGAGACGTTCCATAGATATCGATTCCATCCTCAACGAGCAAGGAATCGAACGCGAGCGAGACCGCACTACTGCGTCTTTACGACGTGCGAAAGAGATAAAACATTTCCTTATGTCGCTATTCTTAAGTCGTTTGCGCGTCCGAAATGGCACTTTACTTGCCGACATTAAGGTCGCAGTTTCATTGTTTTGATTGCACATTGACGATTACGTCGTCGTAGTAACGGAACGTTATAACTTCATTTCGGGGTTTTTGCGATTACATTCTTGTGTCGTAAATATAAGGTCGTCGTTTGTTCGAGAGATCGGCGCAGTGACGCGCTGGATGCGATGTCGGTTGCCATGGTTACGAGTGCGTTGGGTATGTCGGAATGTTGGTGCGTTTGAGACAAGTCGTGTCCTAGGGCATCGGGGTTGCCATTACTAGCAAATATGCTGGGAATTCGCCTTTTAGTACCTCTATCGGTTCTATATCAACATACTCTATATTTTTTGTACAACCTTGCCCAACTCGAAGAACTTTTTTTATGAGATTAAGTGACGTCATGCTATTCTATATTAGGTATTATTTTGTTACATACCTACCTACCTAATGTGTCTTAAGTAATTAGGTTTCTTAAGTTATTAAATAGTGTCCAATTCAGAACCCATTTTTATACCCAATCTCAATATGTACCTAATTATACCCGACGGCATATTCCTAAACATGAAAAAACGAAGTAGTATTTTAATATTCTCATTTATAATTCGAAGCCCAGCTGAGATGACTAGCGGGTGATACGTGAGTGCGAGGGAGTGAGCACGAAATTGCTCAATTTGTGCACGACTCATAAGGTGCCTTGGGGTTCCTTTTTCAAAAAATCCAACGAGATCGATCGCTGACCATGTCCGCAAATTAGAGCGGGAATCGTTGTTCGTTAGCGGACTTAAGGCTTTGGCGCCAAAAGACCTATCGACCAATCAGCATCGTCGAACGCGTTTCATTTCAAGCAAAACTTCGCTTCGATACGCATCTACGTTTCTCAAAGCTGACCGCTTGAGTGCGCAGAAATGCATTTCACTATTGGCAATGGTCTCGAGGCGCTCGTTTTGCTCAACCACTTAAAGCTCAGCGCTA
Source organism: Carposina sasakii (assembly GCA_014607495.2). Classification (NCBI taxonomy): domain Eukaryota; kingdom Metazoa; phylum Arthropoda; class Insecta; order Lepidoptera; family Carposinidae; genus Carposina; species Carposina sasakii. The sequence goes on from CP053166.1 coordinate 341,997, forward strand.
AATTTGCTGGTTGGCCCGACGATAGTTCCTAAGGTCAGCGCTGGCGCGAAATTACAGCGGCTTCATTATCGTAGCTTACAATAAGCAAACGTATTCGTTATGTTTCCACAGTAATGGACCAGCACACAAATGACTGTACCAGGCAATCATAAAATGTTAGATCCAAATATAACTCACGGCCGATTTTCTCTCATTGGTCAGATAGCTAACTGAAGGATAAGTTTAACGCTGTCTTTGTCTAAAATTTGATCAAGATACTGACAGCATCAACTTTTTTCTTCCTACTTTTATCGGACTATTGGAAAAGTTAGTGTTCCGCTTACTAGAAAAGAATTAAAACTTAGAGACGTAATGATCGGCCAGTTCAACCAATCATCATTTGATAGCGCCTGCGCAGGTAAGATTGGCAACAGTCCAGTCAAACGAATCCTTAAAGATGCAAATCCCGAAACCAGTTCTGGATTTAAATTACCCAAGTCCTACGCAATTTATATTACACATCATGATTTGTCTGAGGATGGATGTACGATAAAATACTTACCTATTTTAATACCTCTGGAGGACATTTTAATGGATAAACTAAAATATTACGGCAAAAGACTGTAAGAAACTGTGAAGTGAAAGTCTGATTTCTCGAAAGGTACCTAACTGCCTATTGCAAATCCATTGCATCGTCAGATTTTAGCGTATCAATAATAAACATGCTATTATTAAAATGTAAGTGGTACCGAAATTGCCATTGAACTCTGTTAAATAATACATAATCATATAATGAGAAATCAGGTGATTGACCCCCAGAAATACCTAGCCAAAACGTAACAGCAAAAGAGTCAAACAAAAACAAGCATTAAAACGACTGATAATTGCCATAAAAATCAGATCGCGTTAAATGGCAATCTGCCGGCAAAGTGTCAAGTTAAGTTGATTTCAAGCCGAGTGTGGTTTGTGGCCGAGCTCTGACGCGTGAGAACGCAATTTGTAAGCGACCTGTAACCCGCCTGCGACCGATTATATGCTAATATCACATATAAATCCCCATTCATAACGATTACCGACGTTTTATTACGCCGATACAATGACAACTTTTGCAGGAAGTATTATGTACACAGCAAGTGTAGGTAGTCACTTAAATACTTAAAAGCGCGATTAACTAAAACAGGGCACACCCACGTCTTCATTAAAAGCCCGGCTTATCGCTAAAATCGATCTCGTTACGAACAATGAAACGCGTCGAAACAAAAACCGGCCGAGCGGTAAACGAATACGAGAAACGTAATCGGAGCGAACGTCGAGCCAAATAAAATAAAACCTCAATCAAAAATCTAAAGGCATTCGGTATCATAACCGGGGCCGTACGTCGACCTGGCCGCCATATGAAAACACAAACGTGTGGGTTACACGCCCGCAAAGAAAAAAAAACAAAAGTATAATAATGTAACGCACTAAGTATCCGTCTTAAAAATACGCCTCGATCTCTGTTGCGCGCGTCGCAGCATTAACGCGTCTGTGAAGCTGAACGCGCGATGTACTGCAAACAGGACCGAAAGCTTAGCGGGCTGAAGATTGAAAGTTGTCTGCTGCATCTGAGAGGACTTCTCGCAGCGGAGGGCCAAAGGGTGGAGGGCGAGGGGCGAGCGGGGCGCGGCGGTGATGGATGGCCCAATCAGGCGGCGTGGCGGTGCCGGCCGCGCTAATCGAGCAGTGCGGCCAGAGCACGCACACCAGCGCAGCGCCTGCCCGATACCTCCACTGATTACACGTAAAAGCGCATTCAACAACCTTCGCTGAAACAATGCGCCACAATGGATACGCGACCCAAAACCCTCCGCACCTACAAGTCCGGCGGAAAATCGATGGAAAACAGCCGAGACAACAGAACCAGGGGCGGCGTGCAAACAAAACGGGCGCTCATTCGATGAATAACGTCGTATTTACGTCTATATCCGGGCGGCGGATCGATAGCCACCAAATGTTGTAAACAACCGTACGAGAGCTGGGAAAAAACGCCGAGTGCACGCCACCCCGTGGGGCTATTAACGGCCACGTGACTAATTTCGGGAGCTGTCACGAGCAGCGCCCGGCGCACGTGGACCGCTGTTTATTCGCGGTCTGTCTTCCATCTAACTCGCACAATGCCACTATGAAACGCTCTGCCCCAGATACGGTGACTCTTTAACCCCGTCACGGTCGCCATTTCACTGATCCATTCAATCGTCCCGACGAAAACAAAGAGCCAGATCACCTGTTACAAAAACACAAAGATAGATCACAAGGAACAATTAATTACGTCGAATCTCCAAACGAAAAGGATCTTTATAAATCAACGGACATCGCATTTTATCCTTAAGAGACCTTTCTCCGACTAATCCCAACAGAATTGAAACGAATCTAATGAAACGGGGATACGTTGAGAGAAAAAAACAACACAGCATCGAGATGCCCTACAATCATTTTAACTTTTTTCCAGCGTTGGCTCTCGAGGCGTATTTTTTATTATTTTTAATTCTGTCTCTGGACTTGTTTTTTCCATTCCGTCGTAGCCATTTCATAAATATTTTAAAATCGGATTCAGTCGGAGACAAGCGGAGCGAATGGATTAGGATTTAGATATTTTCGGGCCGCGTAATTTATGCCCCTCTTTGTTGAGATATGAATAATGAGAGAGGATGATAAATCTTCAGTTCGCCATCGGCTTGTGCCTACAAACGTCACAGTTGAATGGCAGTGTGTGGATTACTACATACTTAGTTTCCGGTCGAAATAACCATATTATATTGTAATAATGGGTAATGGACATAATTTGCAGGCTCTGTTTGGGAAATGGTTCAGGGAAATGTTTTAAACCTGGCTTGCTTAAAGATCCAAGAAACACTTGAATCAATTCACCAGTCTAAATAAAATTTACTTCTCCCAATAGAACCTCTGCTATGCTAGCTACCTTCTCTAAAACAAAACTATTTATGTCAGCTTAGTTTAAATTCAAACCTTCCATTAATGAATAATAGAATTCCAAAAGATAAAAATCATTACGGCAAGTTATTCCGGTATGAGATCATCATTTTACCAAGAAGCAAACTTCTCAATTATATTCTAATCCAATTTCAAAGTTAGCCCATTTAAATTCCTCTACAAATGATCGCAGCCATAACGTACCGGCAGCTATTCCAAATATGTGCCTCGTTTAAAAAGCCCTTAACAAAATCATAAAATAGTACAAAAAAGGGTCAAGTCGATGATTTACTGACGTCAATTCTGACAGGTCGTACTTTAGTTCCTCAGAAATTATAGTTATTTTATAAAATACCTATCTATTTAAACGTTTGGGTATAAACTGTTAAGGAAAGCATGTTATAATAATAGTGACTGCTGGTACGTTAGGAATGTAGCCGTCCCTCTAAACAGGTGCGAAGAGAATGAATGAATTTGCTTTTGTTTTCATTATTAACTTAATAGTTTTCTAGTTCTTTAATTTGTGTGTTATACAGAGTGTAACAAAAGGGGTATGTTAAGCGAGAAGCTATGAAAATAGCCCACCATAGAGAACCTATTCCCAAATTTTGAGACTCGAAATCGAATGTAAATTTTTCCAATTAGTATGGAAAATTCCTAAACAACTCAGGAATGTTCATACAATCTTAAAAAATAAACATGTGATTTCGAGTCTTAAATTTTGGGATTATGTTCCTTATAGTGGTCTATATTCATAGCTTTTCGATTAACATACCCTTTTTGTTACACCCTGTATACGTATTTTGTCTGGTACTTAATTTATTATAATTTTCCTTATTAAACGATATTTTTTTAAGAAAAAAGTTGCATCCTTGTGCGCCTACACAACGCCGCCGCCTCTCATTTTTTGTCTCATAATATTGCATCAAAATAAAGACGACTTTTTATTCATAAGAGCCCAATTCGACCGTTCAAAAATAATAATGAGTTGGTTATAAAAATCGCGAATTTATTCGAGGTCCCAGCCCTCACTTGGGTCCCATGCGACTTTAATATGATTTCTTATAGCAAGTATTCCTTATTAAATAAATTTTGAAACGAAAATTATGTCCCCCATACGCGGCCGCTCGATCACAATAAAAACGGGGATTTGACAAGATTAAAATTGTTATTCAAGTTATTTTTGACGTGCGTCTTATTGCTTTTTCGATGTGGTTTCCTTTTTTAATAAAAAAAAAACTTACGTAATCTCTTAAGTTTTAATATGCCTCGTAATACCTGTTTAAGGATTTTATAAGTACCTTTGTGTGTAAAAATAAATATCGATAATAATTTGATTACATACAATTAATTAATACCTTTAGTTAACCTACTATGGACTATAAATATTTTTATTTTAATATAAGGAAGTCACAGAGAGTAGAGTCTAAAACTTTTTAGATGGTCAAAGATAATCGAAAAACACTTTTCATCCGTGTCTTGCTAGTACTAAAATTTATTTGCACCAGCAAAACATATTGCCATTAGTCAGAAATAGTACGCCATACCGCATTAAGGCCACCTGTGAATACCCCACAATTGTGGTGCGTGGTGTCTGTGGTAACGCAAGTTTATGTCACCACTTGTTAACGCAAAAAAAAACACACAGACCGACAATAAACAGGCACTAACGAGAACAGCCGCGAATGCATTGTGCCTTAGCAGTGGGATGTTTACCAGCAAAACATAAAAAATATGTAGGTAATGCCAAGTTTTTATGTTTTGTTAGAATGTACGAGTATACGTCCCACGGTCCCTTTGCTTGGCTTAGGCTTTTATGTTAAACCTGTAATATAATTCAACCTGCCAAAAAATATTGATGTAATATCCATATAATGAATAGTTCAACTACTCAACGGTAGATGGCGCTGTTGAGAAATGTACAGTTAATAGAGTCTAAACTTTTCGAACCGAACTTACTAAATAATAATCTTATATTTTAGCCTAATAATACCTACAGCTGACGCGATATATCAGGAAAACAATACAAATGTATGTAAATAAGTATAAAAGTATACGAGCTGACTCCTTAATATTTATGCTACGCTAGCTCCATGCCATCCCCCCACTGAGCAGGTGGAAAATTATTATAATGGAAAACATGTGTAAATTGAAATAAATGTCATTATTTTAACATTTTATGCGACATACGTACATGATAAATAAACATTACTAATAGTGAATACAATTTAACCTTATGTTTTCTATTTTAAAGCAAGGGGAGGTCTTATCTTCCTGGCAAGTCCAAAGGTTAGGCCATCTATGGTCATAGTCAATCATCAATACCGACACCTCTTGGATCAGTTCCTTCACGCTTGGTTACCGTTTTACTTCATTATCTTAGACAACACATTGTCATCAATATAATATTATTATAACTTTTACATCAATCTCTGAACTACTGGACATAGGACTACCATACGGGACTTAAACAGAATACATCAGCTGCATCTCTTCCGTGCAAGTCGTAAGAGTCGACTAAGGAACTAGGGCATTCTTTCATCTATATTTAATTTCTTGTGTCCGTGACCATGAGTCGGCAGATCCGAGGGTCAGCAGTGGGTGGTGGTGGGCGAATCCTCGATTCTTCTTCTTTCGAATTCTTTCATAAGCTAGCAACTGGTCATTGATCATTTATATTTCTCCCTCTATGCTGTAAATGTGGCTGCAGGTTCATCTTTATGATCCTGTAGTTATGGCTACCCCATTTCGGAAACATAGCCGTGTCTACAGGGTGTAACAAAAGGGGTATGTTAAACGAAAAGCTATGTAAATAGTCCACTAAAAGGAACCTACCCACAAAATTTCAGACTCGAAATCACACGTTTATTTTTCCAGATAGTATGGAGAATTCCGAAACAACTCGGGAATATCATACAGTCTTGAAAAGTAAACATTTGATTTCGAATCTCAAATTTTGGAAATAGGTTCTCTGTAGTGGGCTATTTACATAGCTTTTCGCTTAAATTACCCTTTCTGTTACACCCTGTATATGTATGTATGTAGTACCAACCAGCTAAGCTACCCAAGTGTTCAGTTTTTTTGTATCGCGCAAAATGTAGATTTTAGTACCCTCTTTAGACATTGTTGGGTAGACTACACACCTCGCGGTCTTTAATCAACCGGCGACATTGTCTCGGTACATTTAGGCGCTTTCCGCGAAGTATTCGTTATTAGGAGTGTCCATAAATCAATGCGATTTCACATAAATTAACATCTTAACGGGCGACGTCAGACGCGTCGCGACACACGCGCGAAAACGTTTAGCAGATCATAAAATTAGAACAAAAGAAACGGTCCGGTAATCAGTCGACTAGGTCATTATGGACGCTTTATGGCACGAATGTGAAACGAAAAATCTAAATTGATGATGTTAGCCATCAGATATAAAAATAATAATATATTAGATTACTTTGAAATCTCTGAAGATAAACTTTTGAACCAAGTACATAACGACAACGGTAAAGACGCGAAATTCATTTATTCGTCCTGGATAGTCACGTGTAAGATTGAATCGATCAAGGGTTAATCAAATTTAAAACCCAATTTAGCAGCGTTTTTCATTTCTTATCATTATTTTCTGAATTTAACTCTATTCTCTACATGAAATATGCAAGTTTTCTTTTTAATTTCTTGTCATAAAGTGTCAAATACGGGTGGTCGAGAAAATGAGTGTCAATGCTAGCCGGTGAAAAATATGATGAATGTCTACTAACCATTGCCAAGGTTTGCTAATTATATGTCGGGCAAATAGTATATTATGTTATGACAAACCCTAATCTCTGTCATTGAATATGACGTTTGAAAAATATCTTCTAGGAAAAATAATCAGTAATGTCATTCACGTCTGGCATTCTTCTGTTATGTTCTAATTTGTGCATGAGGTAATTGAAATGTGTCAACTATGTGGCATATGCGTGGTAGCTGTCTTTTAAAACTACTTCTACAAACAAAGTGTCACTTATTGTTGCAATGTCTACAACTAAAATCCCAAAATCAATAGGTATGTCCATTCATCTTTAGTCACAAAATTCCGCAAACATTACGCTGAATTCTGGTACCACAATTATTTTAGTCGAACAACGTTGTGACTGCAAACGTTTGTTGTTCACAATAAAGTTGAATAGCTTCTAAATTTTACGGTTCATTTAATATTAACGATGTTTACACGGCGGACTAAAATAATCCATCGTATAGTGTCGGGTAAGGTTGTCGCCTGTGGTGGCGCGAGCGTCTATATTTAATTTCGCGTCTCGGCCATACATTACCGGCCGTAACGAGGTGGGCGGCCACGCACTCTGTTTAGTCCCAGTTTTTTGTCAAAGCTCCTGAGGTAGGTGGGCAACAGTCTCTTCGATTACGACGCCCACTCGTGCCCACCGATGGCCTGATGGTTACAACTTTGGCAAAATTATACAATGACTATTTTTAACCCAGTCAAAACCGAGCTCGGTGCGCTCGCTTATTTATGCGCGCAAGACGCACCAAAACGCGCCGACATCAATCCCCCGTTAATCCCTTAGATTATTTGCGAAATGAGCAAAACTGCATTTAACGACGCGACGGGCTCGCAGTCGCGCGTTTATTTTAGTCCGAATAAATGATTGCGAATACCTCAGCCGTTTATGACGCCCGCGCCACTGACAGCAATATTTGCGTTGCACCTGATTTATTCCACACCTACGGCTAATGCGCACGACTCGTCTCTATCGTAAACCGTGTACTTTATGACCGTCTAGTTAATGACCGGCCGTCCGACCGCTCAATTAGATGCTCGGACGTATCCCGATTCCAAATGTCGATCGCTGACGTGACGCCCTGTTCGCTGCCATTTTAATTTTTGGCACACGTCTCTGCTTAAGCTTTTGGCTCGTGTTATGTTACGATTTCGTTTCTCCTTTGACGTGCCAAATTCTCGATTCCCGTAGGCATCGTTTTTTAGTTCCGTCACGGCAGAAATTTATTGCGTTTTTGATCGGCTTTGCATTCGGCTCGTGTGTCCCGGGAGCGATTGCGAGCGATTATGTTATGTGCGGCACGTAGATATTCAAATAACAATTAGTCGCAGGTTAAAGACACGTCTCTTTAGCATTCAGAGTTCTCTGCGCGGAGCCGGAACTGTCTGGCTCGAGGAGGAATGGCTCAGTGATTGCGTTTGCGCAGCCTGACTGATCTCACTTGTTTTAGGTTGATTACATGTTTAATATCGACATGGCTTTTATTTGAATATCTCACAAAGATAAACTTTCGTGAGCGTTAAGCTTAATACGCAGTACTAAAAGCTACTTTACTCTGAGTTATTACAACAGCGGCGTGGTAAGTCCGAGAATGCGATTGTATCGGGTGCGCAGACGCAACTGGCCGGTATCGAATGATCAGTGTAAAGGCCGATGACATCGTGCGGTTTTTGATAATATTTCCAGTCGTTTTTGTTTTGGGTATTAATTTACGCTCTGAGATACGAGAGTGATACTGGCAGGTAGACGCTTGCACCCACTTACTCGGCCGCCTCGATACTCAAAATAATGTCCATATTTACATCATTTAATTAAACTTACTTTTTTATTAAACTTACTTTATTGGATAAATAAATAATAAATATGTGTATTTTAATAAAATTTTAGGTTTTTCCAAACGAAATTTCTTTTACATCATATTACGTTATTCTATGAACATCAGTATTTACTTTTATTACGCTATTTATAATGTGCAATAAAGTGCAAATAAAGAAACACTTTTAATTTGACCAGACTTTATTTTACGCGGTTGAATATTGCTTGTTTTAATCCTGTTAATATATGGCATTGCCTATAAAAGCGGTATTATACAGCGGACGGCTAATATCTTTCGTACCTCAAGCGAGATAAAGACGATACGGTGACCACGACGTGTACAAACCAGAGAAACCTCAAATTAATCACGAACAAGTAGGTATAATGTTACCAGAAAGTACCAGGCGATCATGAAAATTGTGGTGTTCATAAATACGCGATATGAGGCCGCACACAGCGCTCCGTGGATTAATGCTGGCCTGGTGCGACCGGTTGAAAGTGCGCGTCCCATGCGTAGGCGAACCTCGTCTTTGTGAACATTCTTGTTAAATTTGACAAGATAAAGTCAAAAAGCAAAAGTGATTTCGCTTACATAAAGTTTTATTCTGCAGCGAGCATTATTGATGGTGACCACGGTAATGCAATCTGCCTACACAATGGCTGTTGCTACACCTATAGTGACTCAACAATTGTCCCCTTTAGTTGTTGCAAGTTTTCTTTTTGGGAACCATTAGTGTTGATAACTTAGAAATTACAATACAACAATTTTAATAACTATTCGTAGGTATAACTCCCACAGAAAGAATTTTACAAAGTTTTGCCAATTTCTTTAGTTATTTCGCAGGATTTAACTAAAATAGTTTCCAGACTTATGGCCCATTTAAATCGTACCCGGTGGAATTTAACGATTGGGTTTGTAAAATTATCCTCGATAACGATATCATCTGTCTTTTCTTCGTTTTATAATCTGTGCGATGCAGGAATAAGGTTGTAATCAGTGGAATACCTACTGGGCGTCATTTAGCCCCCCGCTGGGCCGCATCGGGTTTTATTTTGAATTTATCCCACGAGTTTATAGCTCTACCCTGATTTAGTGTAAAGATAAACGTCAAATCGTTATTTTTTGCATTCCCGTGTACAGCCATTGACTTGACTGCGCAAATTGTGGGCTTAATCATTTTCGTCCATCTCATTCTGGTTCCTTTTTTATTCTCAAAACATCTGTGTCATACCTGCTTATGAATGTTTTTAACTGAGTTATTTGTTATTTTGATCTTATTATATAAGATATAAGAATATATAATAATATGGCATATGCCATATGCACATCCATATTTTAATTCCTTATTTTAAATTCATTAGGATTGGCTCCGTTTTGAGGTTTATTATAATTTACATTTTGATGATGTTACAAATCGAGGCCTGCTTCATTAGTCCTTCACCATCCGTCACTTGCGTCAGGGTGACATCTTCCCCAGCGTCATTTAACCCTATTTATTTTATGCAGCTACCCCTGCCTTTAAAACCTCATGCATATTTTGCTGTCAAACTTTAATATTCGATTATCTAATGCGCCCATAGCTTGTTTATTATTAGATTAGGAATAAAAAGAAACGCCTCTATAAATATTTTTTAAAGGGTTATTTGGATACTATTTATTTATTAGTATTGTAATGACTTAATATTAGGTTAGTAATTAAAGATTTTTAGAAACATCTTATCATATAGGTACCTACTATTATATAATACCAGAATTTTACGGCTAATTGATTGACACCAACCTTCTTTGGCTATTCCACAATGTTCGTTAAGTACATACATACATAGATATAATCACGCCTTTATCCCTTACGGGGTAGGTTAAGTACGTATATGATAAAATGATTTGTATACGAATATCAAATATAGTGTCATTACTTCGAAGTATATTAACGTTTTTAATTCTAAACCGCAGCGTCAAATATATTCGTCCTTAACTTTAATAACGGTTAGACTATTACAAAATCGGCTTTAAGTTAATATATACGATGTTATCATCCCTTCAGCCCCCACACCCTGAACAGGGTTAAAAATATGCAAAAATCAGCGCCCAGGGTGAATATTAAGCAATGTAATTTTGTATAATATTCCTCAATTAATATTCAAATTGAAATCAATGCCCGAATGAACGGCCCCGTAGGGTCCACAGGGCCCGGTAGGGGACCTAGCGCGTTTTGTTTTACTATTCTAATCCTTTTATAGGTCTGTAATGGACGTAGGGATTACGGGATAGGGGTTGGGATAACCCGTGTGTTAGTAGGTATCTAAGTGGGTGGACTTTTTTACTGGAATTTAACTGCTTGTCTCTACGTGCTGAAGAAGAATAGTGTCTTTATAGATTTTTAAAAAGGTGTAATAAATGTTGGAATTTTAGTCGGTAAAAAACAAAATGGCGCGAGCGTCACATACTCTTAGCAGTCACTATTCATATCATATTACATCTCAGTTGCCAAAACAAAACTGCGATAAAATCTTTATCTCCTCCAAAACTGCTTTTAATTGTGTGAAAATTGGTACAAAACCACTCAAATATTTAATTTCTTCGCCTAAAACTACAGCCGGTATACCCAAATCTGTGTTATGAGCTCATAAAATGGCCACCTCGCTCTATAACTGTCATAATTATAGAGTAACGACTCATCAAACCTGACTTACAGTCAATTCGTATACTCTTGCGTTCATTGTATGCTGGTGAGGATCGTCTCCATATAACACATAATGGATCATAAAAACACCCTCTGGGTACTGAAGGTTTGGGTAAACGGTACGAATTAATGTTGAGGAGACATATTTTTATTGCATACTTATATCTATATACTATAATATATTATATAATATATATATTATAATATTATAAAGCTGAAGAGTTTGTTTGTTTGTTTGTTTGAACGCGCTAATCTCAGGAACTACTGGTCTGATTTGAAAAATTCTTTCAGTGTTAGATAGCCCATTTACCAAGGAAGGCTACAGTCTATACAACAACCTGCCCGGCTTCGCACGGGTACAACGCCCCCTCACGCGGACGAAGTCGTGGGCGGCTGCTAGTTTCTTATATTCCGTTTTGATTTTAATTTTACATAGTGTTAAAACGTGTTGTTGTGCAAATTCTTCAATATCTTAATTTTTAATGTCATATCTAACGGCCCTTTTGATGGTGAAGTTGCTAAGATTTACCTACATAATTTATCAACAACAGTTTAAGCAAAAATGACTTCAACAAACATACTAAATATCTATTGTTTTAGTTGTTGAGAATATAAATTCAATTCGGGTACAAAGGAGCAAACAGAGTAGCTTGACTCAACATAGACTAGTTTTGCATCGCAGATCTTTCAACAAGTCTCATACCTAACCAACGATGTAAAACGTTACCTCGTCAAAATTCTGTATTTCTAAAGCTAAGTCTGTACAAGCGTGGATCTCCTTCCGTAATGGTCCATAAACTCACCCCATAACTTGGCTATCTGGCGGATCATTCCGAGTGTTATTCCCTTAATTGGCCGTTCCGGGCGGAATCGTCAATTTCAGATATTAAACTAATTTTCAATGGCGTGTAATCGCGCAGACGTGAGCATTGCAAGGGTTAGTATCTGTAGACTGTAAAAGTATCGTCAGCCGTTCATATTTTGATATTATTATGGATTAACCGTTGGTAAAGGCTGTACGTTTAATTTTAATGTGGTCGTTAAGGGTTTTAGGAACTTAATAGCATTTGAATATACATTTATAGGCTCTTGGAGTTTATACTTATATGGTTTGATGGAATTCCTAAAAGGATTGATGAGAAACGTCTTGTATGCTTTAGTGACAAATACGATGGTAGATTAGATTTATTAACGTAGTAGTCCCAGCAGGATCCCAGGTTCGATTCCTGGTTTTTTCTCAGCGTTATCACGTTTGTCAGTATGTTTTCAGAAACATCTCTAGGTATAAAGAAAATAATTCTAAGCCGTGATTCTAAGTGATCCTAGTTGTCAAATATTATTTTAGAAGGGAATGGAATGACAAAGATCAATACACGTCGCTGACTCCCCATGTCTGAAGCAGTTTTAAACAAAATTTCCCATTAAAATCATATTCTCGAGCGAAAAATGCTGATCATTCACATTTCACCCAAAATAGGTTCAAAACAACACCACAATAAACCTGTCAACTCATCAGAGAAGCGTTCGCGAACGAGACGCGTTAGCGAAACCGTAGCGAAGTAATTAAGCAACGTTGCGATTGCGATGCGAACTCGACGCGTCAGGACTCTATCGGCTTACAGACTTACCTGGACGCTTTTGCTGTATTCATACATTTTCTGTGTATTATTTTCACAACGTAAGTGATGCAAGGTGTTATGTCGATAAAATTTTTTCGATATCGATATTTTATAAACTACCATCCAAGACTTCGTCCGCTTAAACTTTAGAATTCTCGTTTCTCGTAGTGCAATTTCCAATAATCCTTTTTTTCCCTGCATCCTTCAAATGAACATTCATGTAATTTACTTATTCATTGACTATTATTTATCTATTATAGGAATCGATTCTCGGCACACAATTTGTATACTTATCTGCTTCTTCTATAATATAAAAATGAATCGCTAAACATGTTGCTAAGCGCAAATCTCGAGAACACCTGAACCGATTTCGCTAATTATTTTTTTTAGAATATTTCTTGAAGTACGATCATCTGAATTACTTATATCGATTGACATTCACAAATATGCATACCAACTTAACACAATCTCAAGAATATTAAAGCCGATTAAAGATTTTCGCAGTAAATCTATTGATTTTCCAAACTTAGCCATTAACGGTATCATTACGTCACCAAAAGCTTGATGCAACCGAATCCCTGACATTACTAAAACCATCGCAAAACCAGCTTTAGGTAAATTGCATAAAGTTTGCAGGGACTGCATTTGGAAATTGGCTGGTAATTTTAATTAGCCCCGCTACCCTCGCCAGATAAGGGTGTTTGCAAATAGGAGGGACTGGAAAGAAGCCAATCCATCAAATCGCCGAGAGCATTACGACACCACGCTTGTCGCCCTGTAGGGATTGACGTGTGACAATATATATCGACAAATTTTGGAACATCGATGATTACTTATCGACATATTTCCGAATAAGTATTTTATAAACTCCTAGCGGACCTGACAGACGTTGTCCTATCCCACGCCTTTGAACTAGCGTCACCCAATTGTTTTGCCTTCCCGGAATTTCAAATTTCGAACAAATTGTTTGTATGGGAATGTAGAAAAGGAATGTTTTAGACATGTTCAGGCATTTTTTTTTCTCTTCGTTAGAACCATCCCTGTACTTCAAGAAATACGCTAAAAAAAGAATTAGCGAAATCGGTTCAGCCGTTCTCGAGATTCGCGCTTACCAACAGATTTAGCGATTCATTTTTATATTATAGATTACAAAAAATATCGAATTATCTAATAAATTAGACTTTTGAAATGAGTATTAAAGAAAGTACATAATAGTTTAGTTTAATAAAAATATTTCAAGCGAAAATGGTAAAGAATATTTTATACAATATGAAAACAATCATTCTTAATGTACCTACTATACAAATAGCACTAAAGAAAATAAGAATTAATGGACTATCTATAAATTAAAAAGGTGCAATCAGTATTCAAATGTATAAAACACCTATACATATCTTATCTTAACTATATCTTATATATATATATTATTACGTGATAAATTATTAAAAGCTACATTCGTATGTCATTATTCGTCTTTTACGACAAGACATAAAACATAGGTTAAATTACCCTTTAATGTTCTATTGAAAACTCAATATTTTACAATGCAGTATAAATAATACACAAAACACCTTAGGTAACTCCCTCCACATAGGTTAATAAAATATGTACCTACATAAATATACCAAGTCTTAAGAGTATACTGTTAATCTTATAAGCAAAATTTGCAGATCCGTTGCACTCAGCAACAAATAAAATAACAAAAAAAAATTATAAAACATTTTATCGATAATTCCGATAGCTCAACGCATCACTAGTGGCGCGTGCTTTCAGTTGATTGGCGTAACTCGATAGTGCTGCGCTCATTTGCGCCCTGCACCGACGATAAATCTCGGGAGGTGTCGTTGCCAGAACCCGAGACCATTCTTCTGTTGTCTCCAAATTGGGTAATACGATAGAATTCGAAATAACTGAACGATGGCTATGATATGGAAACCTTTTTTGGGGCCATTGGTAATCGAAAGCTACAACTTTAATTTTAATTTTAACAAAGGTTTATTATTGAGAGGTACTATACCTGTAACTAACATTATAAAATATTATTAAGAAATGAAAAAAAAATTACCCGAGTGAGATTTGAACTCACGACCTCTCGCAAACCGTGCTACCATACAAAAATAAAATAGATAAAAAATACATGTTATGCAAACATTTTATGATAATTAGTAGGTATGTTAGTGCTATATTTACAAATCTTCATAAAATGCTATTAGCTGCTATTACTGCTTTTAAACTGCTATTAAACTATTACTGCTATTAAAATGCTATTACCTCTAAGAATACGTACAAAAGTTAATTAACGTCATATTTAATTAGGTTTGTATATAGGTACATATGTTTTTTGCTGTTACAAAACCAAACCAGACTAAGCTACCAGCACAGCAGCAGCGTAAAATAATTTAAATACGAACCCAAAACATAACTTTTCAAACCTTAAAACCTCGACCAAACATTTTGGCAACATACGAGATACGATCTAAAGCTGTGCACACACCGATCTGGAACGCGGCGGTATCGCACAGGGGTCGCGGGTTAGGTGTCGGGTTGCGTCAATCGGCTTACCACGCCATGGGACCGAACACCATAGGATTACTGCTAATGAGCAGTTTCGCTATGGGAAAGACTTATTGCCTTAATTGAAACGCATGAATGCAGTTATCTTTATTATTTTCAATCAACTTTCAAACAAGCGTAGGTAGGTTCTAATAACGTTGTGCATTCTAATATCTAATAAATTTTTTAAAATTTAATTTATTAAATTACCATATAAAAATGTTTGTTAATTTAAGAGCCATAAATACCAGAAAACATTTTGTTAAAAAATATTCCATATATTCATTTAAACGATAAAATGAAATTTCCCAGGAAATTTTAATCTACTCTGTCAAGAAAAACTAGTACCTACCTTTTGACATAAACAGTCTACTTTCACTAAATATTGTATATTTGAAGAAATGCAAACACCGGTATTTTAACAGTTTTGACAAGTAGAAGGGACGCGCACACAGCTCACAGATAATAAAGAAAATTGACATCTATGAAAAGGCGGCAAATTTAAAATTACTTTAACACTTCTGCCAAATTGATGCCTTATCTTAATCAAGCATTAGTTAGCATTCCTAGGTGTTGTCTAAGAAAATGAAATCTATCTTTTGACAATGCCTTAGTAAAAATGTCTGCAAACTGATTTTTACTGTTCACAAAATTTAAATCGATTTTCTTTTCATAATATTTTTCAGTTACAAAGTGAAATTTAATATCTATATGTTTACATCTTTTATGAAAATTAACATTCTTAATTACACTTATGGCACTCTGATTGTCTAGGTTGATACACACTGATTCTTGTTTGAGTTCTCCGATATACATCAATAGTTGTCTAATCCATAAAGCCTCTTTGGTGGCAGCGCAGGCTGCCATGAATTCCGCTTCTGTGGTAGACAAGGCTACGGTTTGCTGCCTTTGGCTGGACCATGTCACTGCAGCACCATTTTTAATAAAGACATAGCCAGTGACTGATCGCCTTGTTTCTGGATCATTGGCATAATCTGCATCACTATAGCCAATAATTTGTGAATCTTTCATGGGTATATAGTGTAAACCATACTCTTTGGTTTCTTTGAGATATTTAAATATTTTCTTGACAGCGGTCCAATGGGTGTTATTATAGCAATTGAGAAAGCGACTCACCAGACTCACAGCAAACATGATGTCGGGGCGACTTACTATGGCCAAGTGCATAAGTGATCCAACTGCCTCTCGATATGGTATATTCTTTTCTAATTCATCCTTTGATTTCTGCAACTTCACATGAGGGTCCACTGGAACACTGTTAGGATTTGCCAAATTCATGTTAAATTTGTATAATAGCTGCTCTATATATTTTGTCTGGTGAATAAATATGCTGTCCTTCCTTTTATCAATTTGCATACCCACGAAATTATTTAAAGGACACACTTTTATTTCAAAAATAGCTCTTAAATCATCTATTAGATCCTTTAATGTTGTTTTATCTTTTGATAATAATAATCCATCATCTACATACAAACACAAAAAGCACTTTGTACCATTGACATTACCATAGTAGACACACTGGTCAGCAGCACTGTTGTCAAGACCAAACTTCTTCAAGACTGAATCGAATTTGGCATTCCAGCACCTTGGAGCCTGTTTTAAACCATAAAGAGACTTATTGAGTTTACATACCTGGTTTTCTTTAAAGACAGACCTTCGGGTGGTGTCATGTATATGGTTTCTTCAAGTTCTCCATGCAGGAAGGCAGTCTTGATGTCTAGCTGTAATATTTCTAGATTGTCTTGAGCAGCAATGGATAATAATAGACGAATGGAGTCATACCTCACTGTTGGGGCAAATGTTTCCTTGTAGTCGATACCTGCGGTTTGTGCATACCCTTTTGCACAAAGTCGAGACTTATAGCGAGGACCTGCTGGCTCATCCTTAATCCGAAACACCCATCTGCAGCCTATAGTTTTGGCATTTTGTGGTTTATTAACCAATGTCCATGTGTTATTTTTGTGGTGAGCTTCAAGTTCTTCGTCTATGGATTTTATCCATTTATCTCTATCATCTGAAACAATTGCTTCTTTATATGTCTCTGGTATAGTTGATAGGATTTCATTGCAACACAGGTAACTATTTTCTTCAGTCTTATTTATATCTTTTTTATTTCTAGGTCTTAATGTTATGTTTCTGAGAGAAGGCTTGATACTTATGTCTGGTAGGTATTCACTATCTGAACTTGTACCATTATCTTCCACAGTATCAAATGATGTATTTGTTTCTGAAATACTCTCATTATCGACTTCTTCCTCAGTGCCACTATCACTGTTCTTTGTTTCAGGTTTCTTATAAGATAGATCTACTGGAACATAGTTTCTTTTCACAGTAGACTCAAGAAATACTGCATCTCTGCTTTCACTACTGTTCTTGTATTAGGTATTATGAATCTATACCCTTTAGAGTTCTCACAATATCCAATGAAGATCATCTTTTGTGCCTTTGGATCCCATTTTCTACGCTTTCTTTAGGTAGATGGACCATCGCATCACTTCCAAATATTCTCATGTGGCTGATATTTGGCTTAAGACCGGACCACATTTCTTCAGGCGTTTTGAATGACAAAGACTGCGTGGGAGAACGGTTTATGATATAGGCTGCTGTATGTATTGCTTCTGCCCAAAGCTGTTTTGATAAATTAGCATTTAGGAGCATACATTTTGCACGTTCAACCAGTGTTCTGTTCATACGTTCTGCAGTCCCGTTCTGCTCTGGAGTATACGGTGTGGTAGTCTGGTGACACACGCCAGCATTCTTCAGGTAAGTAGAAAACTCATTGTTGACATACTCGAGACCATTGTCCGTTCTTAGAATTTTTATGTGACAATTTAACTGATTCTCAACAAAATTTTTATATTCTTTGAATTTCTCTAAGGCTTCTGATTTGTTGCGAAGAGTATATACAAAATTTTCTTTGAGTAGTCATCAAGAAAGGTTATGAAATATCGGGCTCTACCGAGGGATTCTGTTTCCATTGGTCCATTTATGTCAGAGTGGACCAATTGTAAAAGATTTTTTGCTCTCTTGCCTTCACTTTTGAATGGAAGACGTGATTGTTTACCTTCTTTGCAGGTTATACAGGTGATTTTATCTTTAAAGTCAGGTAACTTTAAATCATTTGTGTTTTCAGATATTTTCTTCAAGCTATTGAGATTCAAATGTCCCATTCTTTGGTGCCACAGGAAAATGTCTCCTTCTTCAACATCTGACATGCATGCATAGCCTCCAGGCATGTTTAGCCGGTACATGTTGTTGATTAAGTCTGCTGTTGCTACTATCTGATTTTTAGAATTCATAATAACACAGCCAGTTTTATCAAACTTTACTTGGCCACCATTCTGTATTATTTGACTCACTGATAGCAAATTAGTAGCCAACTCAGGCACATATAAGACATTTCTGAATAATAATTTATTTTCCTGACCTTTATCATTGAGAACATTGAGGCTGACTTGTCCAGAACTGTGCACCGGCAAGGATTTGTTGTCTGCAACTTTGATATTTTTCACAGGAGGAATAGATTCATCCAGCAGCATTGCCTTGTGCTTTGTCATATGAGCTGAAGCACCTGAGTCAATGTACCAGTTGTCACCGTGACTGACGGAGGCAATAAATACTGCAGCATAACTGTTTGTAGCTTTTGAGGCATCTGTCGCTTTTGTTTTGTTGGAGTTGCAGTCTGGACTCTTATGTCCATATTTGTTGCACTTATAACAGCGAGGGCCTTTAATAGTTTTATTTTTCAGAAAACGTTTTGCTACAAATGCTGATGAACTGCTTTCTATTTCATTTCTAACATCCTGAAGGAGTTTTGCTTTAACGGAGTCTGCAGATATTTTCATTCCGGAGCTCTCTATTGCTATAATCATTGGCTGATATGATTCGGGCAGACCGGAGAGTAGCAATGTGCCGAGCCACTCATCATCCACTTTAAAGCCAATATTCCGAAGCTTATGAGCTGTTGATATAATCTTGCCGACGTAGTCCTCTATGCTGTTGCATTTTGTCAGTGAAGTAGTACACAGATCACGTAGTAGACCAACCCTGCGTGTCAGCCCTGAGTCATCGAATGCAGCCGCTAATTTGTTCCACACTTCCTTAGCTGTACTTGCTTCTTGTATGTGAACATAATTTATTGGGTCCACGAGAAGAATTATTTTCGTACGCGCTTTAGTGTCCATTTTGGGGTCCACGGCTCCGATATTCTCGATACAGCTCCACAAATCTTCATGCTGAAGATATGTTTTCACAGCGAACTGCCATGTTGTGTAATTATCGCGGCCCGTCAATTTTCTATAAAAGCAGGGAGTTGCTGTTTGACGCCATTTTCACTAACAAAGTTTCCGCAAGAGATTATGTCCGTACACCAACAAATTAACGATTTAGCACTGTGTTTTTATTGTTATTTATAAGCACTCAGTTTTTATGCTTACTGGGCGCATAACCTGTTGAATGAAACAGTCTACTTTCACTAAATATTGTATATTTGAAGAAATGCAAACACCGGTATTTTAACAGTTTTGACAAGTAGAAGGGACGCGCACACAGCTCACAGATAATAAAGAAAATTGACATCTATGAAATTTCCCAGGAAATTTTAATCTACTCTGTCAAGAAAAACTAGTACCTACCTATGTTTGACATAAAATTTTGTAAGGGGTCTTTGGTAAGGACAATAACAAGGCATCGAAGTGGCTCTCTCATCCTTTGAGTGTCTGGTATGATGGACTCGAAACAACGAGGGATTCGATATAAGGTGAGAGAAACGCATATCATACGAAATATCAATATATAATATAGACATATAAAATATAAAATAGACTGTAATATAGACATACGAGTATATCATACATATGATGTATTATCTGTACCACCTAATAATGACTAACTTAAAATTGGATCTCAATAATAAAATGACGTTTGCCAAATAAGCCACAGGGAACAGCTGTGTTGCAGAAATTCTAGAGAAACATACATACATACATATACATATAATCACGCCTTTATCCCTTACGGGGTAGGCAGAGCACCAAGGGCCGATAGAACCACATGGTGCCACTTCTGACTAATTTTGAGGGTATAGTTGAGATGTACAAGTTCGGTTAGTAGTGACAGGTGGTCAGCCCATCGCCTACAAAACACCAAGACCCTCTTGTCCCTCTACTGACTTGTACAGTATGCCCGGGAAGAGAAGCAGCTGTCGTATTATACGTTTTTTTTTTCACTCCCTGAGCAGCATAGAAATTCTAGAGAAACATTTAATTAATTTATCAGATTGAGGAGTATGTAGTTGTGTATCTTTATTTTTGTCAACGTGAGATAGATTGAGTTATTAGAGCATATATATTACAACTTTAAAATAATCGATCCTATCACTCAAAAGACAGTAGCAAAACTAATAAATAATACAGAATTTAATTATATAAACGACGTTAATTTAACATTCTTGACTTTTCACACGCATTGTTTTGTTTGCGCACTTTCGGGGGAGTATTAGTGAGCATTAGGGTCGCGCGTATGTGTGCGTGCCCTAAGATGAATTAGGGGATTACATACACTGCATCATGCAACTGCACTCTGATTTAGCACGCTGATATGTTTACAGGGTGATCCGTATATAAATCTGAAAAAAAAACTGAAATATTTTCATAAAATCATAGATCTGTGCTACAAAACATTTTGGTGACCTATATATATATACAAATTCGAAATAAAAAACAATACTAAACGCCGTGATATACGCTCTTGTTTTTCACGAGAAATTTGTATTCATCGAGTTTAAAGCGAAATCGCCGGGTATAAATCTCCGCGCACGAATAAAACAATTACACAGACAATAATCCCGTTGTTTTTGTCAAACTCCGTGCCGTTTTATTGTGTCTTCTACACCCTATATCTCTGCGGGGTAGTATGCAACATTGAGGGGCGACGGGTAATGGCCTAAGAGTAATTTTATTACTTTGCCCCTATTACCATCACAATGTGCATGCCACCGGCCGAATGAGATACGCGGATGCTCGATACTCCGCGTTACGATCCGTCAATGACAACCGTTTTATCGATATTGCGGCGAATTAAACTCACATCACTATTCTCAAGTTTATTGTTTCTAAGAGCTTGCGTGAAGTACAGCGGCTTTGCAACAGTGTTGGTAAATATCATATTTATGTAGCCGAGGATAAGGAAATAAATAAGAGCTTTTAAATAGACTTTTATATACTTAATAGCATATTTAATTTCAACTTTGAAACAAAGAACGGAACAACCACAGTGTACAACATAACATGAGAAGATTTAGATAAAACTACAGATAAATATCTCTCTAAAGTCTCGAACGTGGACTTTAAAGATGCAGGATCTATTATTAATGTTCATGTACGTGTCCTGTACACAGAAAGTAAGACAGAGCTCACACCCTGCCTACCTACTGATTCGATTTGTTCCTGCTACGATGAATATTTGATATGGCTCAGTGCACACTAATTTGTTTATCGTGTTCCACGCCTCTGCTCTCCTGGTACCTCCGAAGCAGCTCCAAGTGGAAATTCGCCTCAATTATTCAGAAAAAACAACGTTAACCCCATTATGCCGACACATTTTAAATTCGTTTTGTTTATTGCCTTATTTGCCTTAACAGGTACAAATAGATAAATTGGGTAATCTATTCATATAGATAATTCAGGAAAGTTTATGCAGGTACAAATATAAAACTATTAGCTAAATTTAATTGTGCAATATTACATACAATAGAACAAGATTACCAATCCATATCAATGGACACGATAACATCAATTTATTACACACCACTGATTCAATAGGCTATAGTCGATATTTCGTTTGTATCAGCCTTACCTAATCGAGATACAGCTACACGCTATCACGTCGCAGAATCTCCACGCACGAAGTCTGCCATAACCAGATAGTTATTATAACGTAAGACACACCAAGAATTAATTAACCATACCTCCTCAAGATACGAATCAGTGGTGTGGCAGGTGATTAAATAAATACAACTTGGTTTACCTAATTAATATGCCAGACGCACAGCAGATAAGCGGCTCTGCGCGACATCTCTTGCGATTTCTGAACGCCTGGTACTTTGCTATTAACACATTATTATAATTGCGCGGAATTAGTCTTGTCTGTCTGTTTAGGTGTAGGTATTAGTCATGATTTTATCGCGTTTGCCATTTTTAAAGGTCTATTGTAATTTGTGCGAATAAATTTTGTTACAGATAAGTTTACTAGACAATGAGTAACTTGTGCGTATTAAAAAATGGGCTGAGTAACCAAATTAGCTAGCACGCTGTAATTTACGAGCAACAGTTTTTTAAATCATACCAAGATTTACGTATTTAAGCAACTTTTACCAAAATAAACAATGGTAAATTATACCACCGTAATCATACGTCTCAGTCTTTCCTGATCACAGTCACATACATCTCTTCTCCGCGTCTCATTCAGAAATTAGCAACTGATCTCAGCAAAGAATGAAACATACTCGAACAGAACAAGAAAGTTATCAAAAAGACTCAAGGAATTTTCTTTGTACCGTGAACTTTTAGGCTACATCAACATTCAAGCTACCAGATTCATGAAGAATCAACAAAAGTTAATCGATTTCCTTATTTTTTGGAACCATGGACGTATCTATCAACACTAATTTAGATATTTTGTTCGCAGGCGATGCCAGCAACGCAAGTATAGGTTCCGGCGAGGGCACGGGGGAAGAAGACGATGATACCAATGGCAAGAAGAACCAGAAAAAGAGAGGGATATTCCCTAAAGTTGCAACAAATATCCTACGGGCGTGGTTATTTCAACATTTAACGGTAAGTCTTTAGAAGAGATAGTGAAGAATTACTTTCCGATATAGCTACATGGCGTATTTAGTTAGGTACATGTCATATCTAGTGATATCAATCAACATTTATTAGTGTCAAAACATAAACATTGAACAGATCCAATGTAATTACGGAACTAGAGCTTTAAAAAAGCTAAAGTTGAGTTTCCGTAAATCCGCCGGCTACAATGAGACTCGTAAAAAACATTCACAACACGCTTCTAAAGCGTCACACCAACTGTTAGTACAACTCCACGGGTAGAGGCTTTCAATTAAAAATTTTCACAACAGCAATAAATTTTTCCACAAAACGCACACAGCCTGCTCCCAAAGCTCTTCCTGGGAACAATGACAATTGTATTAGTAGGGCCACCGTTCAAAACAAAGCATTAATCATGATTGATTGGCTCGCATCGATCGAGGATTGTATGAAAGGTATCGAGTCGACGGTGCACGGTTCAGCGTTGCGTAGTAATTTCTAGAATGGCTTTCCGTGGGAGGGGAGGGGTGCAATTTCATTACCGGTCCGGATCCGCGCACATAAATCACCAGGGCCGAAGAAGCTCCGTTCGAGTTCAGGTGACGCGTCTCGGCTGCTGAGCCTGGTATTTCTGTTTCATTCGCCCTGAGCCCGGACGAATCCCACTTTCTTTATGGCTATGAATTCCGCAAATATTCCGCGCTCTCCAGAAAGACACTTTAATTACTTTCGAAAACGCTACAAGTAGTAGATATTACTTGGAATGCGTTCTATTTTCAAAGCAAAATTAATTTTCCAAAATAGAACGCTTCCGTAGTAGTACCTACCTATATTGCGTCTATTTACGACTGGGATGATAGACAATGGGACGTGATTTATTTTTAATACGAAAGTTCGAAATTCAAAAAGTACATGTTGACAATCAAATTAGGGAGCTTTTAGCGTTTTCCGTTTAGCGAGTTTTTGCGCATCGCTGTCCGCGCCCATTACCGACCTCCAAATTACTTATAATTGCATCGCTTAGCGCTAAGTGCTTTCATTAGGGCATCGCTACGAGAAACAGATTTAATACTTATAGGCAGGGAAATATCAATATTACCCGAAAGAAAACAATCAAACTTAATCCATTCCAAACAATGGAAACAATCGATCGTACACAACTGGCGCTCATTTGTTTAAACAATTGAATGCCAACAAATTGTTTAGCTATTTGTGCTATCCAATCTAAATAGTCGTATTGAAATGTGGCCGGGCATAGACAATGCTTCAAATTGGCGCGCAAAAAGTGCATTCGACCCACATACGTATCGTGCATGAAACTGCATAGCTGTCAGCGTGACGTTTGTAATATTCATTCGATTACGCTTTGCGGGAAATGGAACGCCGCACGTTGACAGCCCGCCACCTGTGCCAGCCGCCGTGGATTCAGCGGCTGATTGGTCGGTCACCGCTCTACGAGTACAAATTCATGCTCTGTCGGACATTCTAATCCTCGTCTACAAAGGCCGAGATCCTTATATGGAGTGTTCCATTTGTAATTACGTTATTCAAAGTTTGAACCATGATAAAATGGAATCAAATGTTTGAATTAATTCAGAATTGGCTGGCCATTGAGCTCGGACCAAAAAGGAAAGTGATCTCGTGCAGGTTTCGAATGGAACATGATTGCGAAATTTAAATTCAACACAGCCTCGGCAATATTGGTAACAATCCGTACGTTGGTAGTAAACGGACTGAATTTTAAAACTGATCTAGCAGCGGCCGCCATTGCAATAACTGTATTGAATTCAAAATTCGAATTTCATTGATCTGTCAAGATAGCGGGTGTTGCCAGCGCGTGCAATTTGTATGTACGAATTGAGCTTAATATTATTAATTTCGCGCTATATATGGGACGTGGTAAATCTTACTTAATGCCGCGTACCTGAGTCGCGTACGAACGCCCTCCGAAAATTTCCAAAGAAATAATATTGAATAACGTGGCAGACTTACGACAAATCCTACCTTGCGACCTTAAGCCGTTTCAGGGGGCTAAAAATAATTATAAGTCTGTGGTAATCCTGCGACAGGAGTCCGGGCTTACTCCATATTGTTTTAGATGTTTTACTCCGATGTTCATTTATTATCTTTCCTTGACGTAGATATCCTATTTATGGATCGGCTCATTCGGGCTAATTTGTTTGAATTAGTTGCAAGAGGAAATTATGGAAATCAAACTTTATTTTTGAGAAACTTAAAATAAAATATCAATATATAATAATATAAAAAAAAAGCATCACTATTTCATTTGATAGAGAATGCATTGCAAAGTTACATAGACTAAAATAATAGACCGTAGACAAAACGGGTCTATTATGGTCATAGATAAAATACTCCGTACAGATGGTGTTACGTTACAGGGATCAGGTTCGCTTTGAGAGGCACCGCAGCGGAATGATGTGAAAATAAGCAGATATAGTGAATAAGGAAATATCTTGGATATTAAACTTATAAAATTATCGGTTGAATGGTTTAGATTGCCGCCATCATTAAAATAAAACGATATAAAACGGCGCGAAATGTTTTAATCTTTTAGGATCAGGAGTTGAATAGGAGCTATCCTATGACGAAACCGAGAACTTGCTTACGGTAGATAAATAGTAAATACTTTATTTTTATGTAAAAAAAATAGTTATATAGTATATCTAAATGTAAGAATCTTTTTTACATGTGTTTATTTAGTTTAAATTTTTATGTAAAGAAATAGTTACGAGTATATAGATCAAAATGTAAGAATCTTTTATGCATGTATTTATTAATTTATTTTTCATAAATCATGAGGTTTCGCAAACCTAAAGCACAGGCCCAGCCTTTTAGGTAAATTTTATATACAACCTATTTAAATATTAAGATTTTTAAATGTATGTATACCAAATGTTTGATATTGATAAATTTTATTATTTATTATTTAGGACTTGCTTGTTATTACTAGAGGTCGTCGTCGTCTTCAGCCTAACGCAGTCCACTGCTGGACGTAGGCCTCCCCCAGAGCACGCCACAAGGCTACTACCACAGGGGGTTTTGCCAATAGTCACCACGCTGGGCAGGCGGGTTGGTGACCGCAGTGTGATTTTCGGACTATGTTGTCAGCACGGGAGGCGCTGCTGCCCACCTCCCGGAAACCCTTAATCGCCTCGTACGATACCCACGGGCAGGCATGGGGTGGTACAAACTCTACTCTGCCAGGACCACGCGGCTTACTTACACACTCCTTCCATCTCACCCTAGCCTAGTTCTCATATTAAATGTATAGTTTACCTACTGAATGTTTTTCACGGTTTTTCTTATCCATTTAACAATGTTCCTACCACAATGTCCGAATAAATATCAAAAATCCCTACGAGTACAAACTGACGGTTTTCTATAATTGTCCCGTAAAATAATACGTTGACATCTTTAGTGTCTGCTCTTCTGGTAGTCCGGTGTAGTTATTTTTAAAATATGGTTATTTTATTCATGATAGTCGCAATGCCGAAGATATTTTGTGTAATATTATTGTCTATTTACACCACTGTATGGTGCCATACGTAAAGGTTATGAGCCGTCTCATAAAAAGAAGTGAACCTCTTTGGAAAAATAGACTAGCTCAAGAAAAGTTGATGGACATTGTGACTGACAGGTCACAAGCCACCGTTACTATAGCGGGCGCCCACGACTTTATTCGCGTCAACTTGAGAATGGGAATTTCGGAAATTTGAGTAGTTATGTCTCGGTGTTGATGAATCAATCAGTTACTCAGGAGTTAGGGCAATTTACTTTATACAGGGTGTAACAGAAAGGGTAATTTAAGCGAAAAGCTATGTAAATAGCCTACTATAGAGAACCTATTTCCAAAATTTGAGACTCGAAATCAAATGTTTACTTTCCAACTTAGATGAAAACAAAATAGCGGAAGATAGTGACTCGTGACTCCAGCGCGTGGACCGCTTAAATTAGGCCAACGTCGCCTGATTTTACTCATTTGCAGTTGATCCCGATGGTGAAAAGGGGCTGGTGGAACTGTATTGTGAAGTGTATCCTGTAAAACACTGACAAGGCAGCAATTTTACGGCGGTGGGTCAAGTCCTGGAGTTTCGAATTTGCTACGGTTTCATCTCCAATAAGTTTTATTGCCCGTTTTTCCACCGAGTCCAGTGCGGCTAGCTGATATTTAGCTGATCCATCCCAAAGGTGGCAGCAGTACTCCATACAAGGGCGAACTTGCGCTTTATATAGCGCCAATAGTTGCTGTGGAGTAAAATACCGCCTAACCTTGGATAGGACGCCTAGTTTTTTAGCTGAGATTTTTGCTATGGACTCGATGTACTTGCCAAAATTCGACGTTGCTGATATGTCCAGGCCTAAGAGTTGAAGATACATCTATGTGCGACAAGTTAAACAAGTAAACACGTGCCGTGCGTGTGCGAATGCGCCCGCTGTGTTTCGTTTTTGCAGTAGCTTCTTACCATAGTTATTGTCTGGGACACGAGCTGACACGACTCAACCCGAAATTATTCCGATGATGCTCTACTGAAACGCGCTTGTCTCGCTCGCGCTACTGTTGAAATAAATAGGTTTGTCTCTATCGCTCAGTAGTGTACAACGTTAAATACAATTACAGCTGTGTGTGTGTTCGTGCGTGTAGTTGTGTAGCATGCCTAATTTCTAGTTGACGATTTTCAGGACGTGCCCTATCTTCCGCTATTTTGTTTTCATCTAAGCTTTCCAAGATTGTATGAACATTCCTGAGTTGTTTCGAAATTCTCCATACTATCTGGAAAAATAAACGTGTGATTTCGAGTCTGAAATTTTGTGGGTAGGTTCCTTTTAGTGGGCTATTTACATAGCTTTTCGCTTAACATACCCTTTTTTTACACCCTGTATAATAGATTTCCATACTCATAGAAAAAGTTTTGATGGACCTAACTACCCAGTATCACTCTCACGAATATGAATCTAATTTATTATTATTTATTATTCTTTAAATAAATGATACCTCTTAAGCTCAAACGCGACAAGATTCGAATAACA
This sequence comes from Carposina sasakii, assembly GCA_014607495.2. Lineage (NCBI taxonomy): Eukaryota > Metazoa > Arthropoda > Insecta > Lepidoptera > Carposinidae > Carposina > Carposina sasakii. The sequence continues at coordinate 370,289 of CP053166.1, forward strand.
TAACCCTCCTTCTGGCGCAGTCAGGTAAAAACTTAATATATTCTCTATTCCTAACTTTACATTATTTTTTTAATCCCTTCCTATTAAGCTTTTACCTAAACACTCCTTCCGCCATTAATCTAAGTTTCTCACAAAATATGACTCAATTTCGGGTGTTTTTACAGAGCGTTAAAAATCTGAGGTCGCTCCCTTATTTAGGGTAAGGGACTGTCGTAAGTTTTACTTGGTGACGTAGCCAGCAAATTGCAAGCGAATCCGGGAGAATGAGAATTTATTAATATTGGAGCTTGGACTGAGGGAAATTTTCTCAGAATTAAAGACTAAACGGTGTTTATTATTCGGCGACATGTTTTCGGTCTCGTGGATCCAATCTTTGGTGGAGAAAATGCTACGTCGAAAAGATAAACGAAATTATGTATGTTGAAAATTTTGCAATCTGTATCTTATCTTATGTTTTTCTATCTTTAGGTACTAACTATGACTTATATAAAACTAACTCGAAAAATTGATTTTGTTAAATTACATTTTACTGGTTACTCGGTAAATAACGGAGCCCATTAAAATTAATAGATTTTTCTAGAATGTGTGTCATATAAATAAAGATACATAGATATCATATAAATAGATAAAGATTGTCTTAAGCTACCTAAGATAGAGTTTGCTTCTCGATTTTTTAAACTATAGTTTACCCTTAAGCCATATAAACTACCTATTATTCACATAGATAAGGATATTAAGAAAAGGCGTATATCTCAGAAAAACCTTAAATCTCCATGTCGACATTCATCTCGGGCCATCTCTGTGCTGCGACAGAAATCATTTCCTCCCCATCCGGAGGGCAGAAAGGGGGGAGATATCCGAAAACTACCCACTTTTTAAGTCGACGGCGTTTAAACCGACGTCCTCTGCCGGTCGGACAGGAAATTCAAAGCGGCCGGAAATAGAGTGTGTAGGTGAGACGACATTATACTGGCCCACTATGAATGGGAAGAGGATAGATGTCGCAATGAATGTATTGAAGATGTAGTTTTGCATTTTCGAAATTATGTGCTCAAGTTGGAAAAAAGCGGTCTTTGAAATTCGAATTCGAAGGATTGAAATGGTAAACTAGTCGGTAGGTAACGTGATGTTGATACATCTGAGCTCCTTTTTGAATTTGGTTTTTAATGTTCTGATTTATTCAATTTTTATGATTTTCTGGTACCGTTAACGTGAAAATTCAATCAATCAATCTTCATTTAAGTCACACTGGCTGAACTAAATCAATATCTAACTATAAATAGCTCACAACAAAAATAATTTCCCTCGAAAACAAAATAGCGGGCATTAGTTAGTTTAGTTAATTAATACTTGTCACACGATACTGCCAAAGAGTTTGCCAAAAGGGTTTCCATGTTTGCAAGGGTAGCGGGTTCGCTTCCCGCCAGCTAAGTTATCCTATACACGTTTACTTAGGACGACAACTTGACATTAGATATTAGAGGGGCCTCAGATATTGACTAGAGTGTTGAAATTAATCTGTTTAAATATAGCCTGTTAGAAATGCATAGTGTTATTAATATCTTTATCATTTCAACATAAGTTCTTTAACGCCCACTCAAAAGGGGTATTGTGAGTAAATATTGCTTTCGTATTTACGAAATTAGAGAGAGAGGAACTGAGATATTTCTTCTCAATATTTTTTAAATATTTTTTTATTTACAATTAGCTAGGCAAACATTTGACCGCCATCGTGCCTGATGTTAAGCAAGATGCGGCCTAGGGTGGCACATGTTTGCCTAGAAAGTGCCTATTCACTCTAGCTTCGAAGAGACCAATGTTGTAGTGCTCGGGAAATACATCAGCAGGAAGTGCATTCCACTCCTTAGCCGTTCGTATTACAAACGAGTTAGCATAACGTTTGGTGCGGATGGGTGGGATATCAACATTATAGGGGTGATACGCAAGTCTACGTATAGTATCCTGATGGTGAAAAGGGGCTAGTAGAACTGTATTTTGAAGTTCCTACGCACACTCTCCAAAGTGTATCCTGTAAAACACTGACAAGGCAGCAATTTTACGGCGGTGGGTCAGGTCCTGGAGTTTCGAATTTGCTACGGTTTCATCTCCAATAAGTTTTATTGCCTGTTTTTCCACCGAGTCCAGTGCGGCTAGCTGATATTTAGCTGATCCATCCCAAAGGTGGCAGCAGTACTCCATACAAGGGCGAACTTGCGCTTTATATAGCGCCAATAGTTGCTGTGGAGTAAAATACCGCCTAACCTTGGATAGGACGCCTAGTTTTTTAGCTGAGATTTTTGCTATGGACTCGATGTACTTGCCAAAATTCGACGTTGCTGATATGTCCAGGCCTAAGAGTTGAAGATGGTCAGTCGTTGCTAAGGACACACCCTGGAAAGTCGGAGTCAGGTCGAACTTACTCCGTTTTGCGGTAAATATACACGCCTGCGTTTTAGAGGTATTAAATTGGACTAAATTGGCTTCGCCCCAGTCGGAGACTTCCTGTAGTGCCAAATCAACTCTCTCAATCATTGACTCTCGACAGGACTGGACTTGATCTCTGGTAGCCCTAGCACCCGAAAAGTATCTATCTGCAACAGTGGTGTCATCTGTATACCCAAAGGAACCAGGCACAAGCAGGTCGTTTATATGTAATAGGAAAAGGGTTGCAGATAGTACTGACCCTTGCGAAACTCCAGCGTCAATAGTGATTTGATCGGACAAATGACCGTCAAGGACTACACGTATTGAGCGCTTCTTTAAAAAGTCAGCAATCCAGATGCAAAGATTAACAGAGATACCATACGATGGGAGCTTGCTTAAAAGGCCGTCGTGCCATACCCTATCAAATGCCTTGGAGATATCGAGTGAGACAGCAATGGCTTCCCCGTGCTTCTCAATTGCTTCGCTCCAAATATGGTTGGCATATGCAAGAAGATCACCAGTTGAACGACCACGCCGAAAACCATATTGCCGGTCGCTGAGTAGGTCGTTGTCTTCAAGATATGCCAAAAGGCGAGCATTCAGTACACGCTCCATAATCTTGCAGAGAATGGAGGTGACCGAGATAGGTCTATAATTAGTAGGGTCGGCACAACTACCCTTCTTAGGCACGGGCTGTACGTTAGCAAGCTTCCAAGACTTAGGTGCTTGTCCAGTCTCCAGTGAGAGTCGGTACAGACGTGTTAATACAGGAGACAACTCTGGTACGCAGTACGCAGTACAATCGCAGGAATACCATCAGGCCCACTGGCCTTATTCACGTCCAGAGTACGCAGAGCATTGAGTACCTCTTTTTGTCGAATGTCTGCATTTTGCATCGATGAATCAGCACGAGGTAACTGTGGTGGTATTTTTCCCGTTGTATCTAGACGCGAATTTTCCGCAAAGAGAGACACAAATAAGTTTGCGTTTTCTCTTGCAGTGTGAGCCAGTGTGCCATCAGGCTTCTGAAGAGGCGGTAATGATGAGCGACAGAAGTTGGATATTGTCTGCATCAGGCTTACCTTTCCATATAAATAATCCTAATCCTTAGGGACAAAACAAATTAGTAATAAAACCAACAAAGTAATTACTGAATTGGACGGACCAGAGTACAACTAAACAACATCATCAAAATCTCGAGACGGGCATAACGTTCGCAACAATTACGAACAAACAACAACTATAACGCGACGTGTAGTTAGCGAGTTGACCAAAATCGCCCATTTCATATCGGACCCACCCCGCACCCACTGTGACCCATCGTGGCCCACAAGACCCCCTAACAAGGGGGTCGTTTAGATAAGGCTATCTGCTGGACAGAAACCTTCTCAGATTACTCTGGAAGTGAGAATTTTTTGGTATCTATGTAATAAAAGAGTTAATTAATGGACATCCATTATATGACAGAGACTCTTCTTAGATATCAGTAACATATTTGTGCATCTTAAATCCTATGAGAAATTTTAGTACCTACTAGCGAAACTAAGCAACTGCTTTTATTTCAAACTAGTGGACGCCCGCGACTTCGTCCGCGTGGACTACAGAAAAACAAAATGTCGAAATTATCCGGGTTAAAAATATTTCCCGGCATAAAAAGTAGCCTATGTTTTAATCCAGGGTGTCAGCTAACTCCGTACCAAACTTTATTAAAATCGATCGCTCCAGCCGTTTTTACGTGAAAGAGTAACAAACATCCATCCATCCATCATACTTACAAACTTTCGCGTTTATAATATTAGTAGGTAGGATGTATTTTTTTCCGTAGAAAACAGCAACGACGACAGGATAAGGAAAAACAATCTAATGCTCGTGAGATATTAACCCCGCTGTACCAGGATACCATAAGTTAGGAGGATGCAATATCCGAAGCACGACACTCCCGAAAAATCCCCAGCGAGGCCGTACCTACAGTTTGATTAATGTATGCCGATGTCACAGTTATATTGCGAGAAAAACCCCTTATATTCGTCGCCTAGAAAGCCCCTACATCAGAGGTGTTATTGCAAATCTAGGGTATATTAAAAAGGGCGCTGGTACTCCTATTTATGTGACAAGCCGTACACCTGCACAGTTCTGAGAGCCTCGTACTCTCACGAAGATATTCCTCGGGTTTTTTGAAGATATATTACTTGGTCTCGCTTACAAGAGTTACTTACGTGAAAAATACACATTTTTCTTGTTTGCATCGTGACAACTTTGTCAACGAACTTGCGCATGCTTAGAAGCATTTTCTAAATTTAAATGGATTTTTTTGCTGTCAATCAAATTGAAATACATACGCGAGAAACATTCAATATCTATTACAATGTTGTTTATTTCCATAAGTAAGACAAATGCTAATTAATTAGGAAGAAACGTAAAGAAAAGTAGGGTCGGTAATTCCGTAAATGTAAAGACGTCAGTCTCACATGTGCCAACAACTTGGAATAATGGTAAAAAACTAGTCAAAACCCCATTTAGTATTCCAAAGCAGCCTTGTTGTGAGAACTTCATTAGTTTTCTACTATTTAATATTAATTTATTCCGAGGTATCTTAAGATTAAATATGTGTATGCATATAGTAGTTTTTTGTGCGAAAGTATTCCATCAAGCGCGCGAAACGTGAAGTGTGAAAAATTACTTACAAAACGGAATAATTATGAGCAATACCTCATTGATTAATTCAGAATCACAATTCAGAATACTTTTAACGTCTGTATTGAAGAAAAAACTACTCCATTAGCAGCCGTCGCTTAATCATAGTTTAGTCGACACAAGAAAATACATATTAACAAGTATACATAATTTCTTTAATATACCTAATAAATTATATTGGTGTATTTGCAGAGCCGTACTCTGACCCATTTCAAAAACATCCTAACCCCAAAATGCTGGGATTCCAATTTACAAGTTTTTCGACAAATTTGTATTTCCGTCCAAGTTTTTCAAGTCTTTTACAAAATCTTTTTCCTTTAAAACATTTTATATTGCTCGTTTTCCAAGTTCGTAAACCGCCAATTTAATTTTCCCCGTAAAACAGAAACAGGGGTCGCGCTAATATTTTTGTATCCGTTCACAATAGAAGAAGTTTTAAAAATGTAGCGGTAGGCCGTTGTCTAGTGGGACCAATCGTAATAGACGGCCGGTCAAAGTGTTTTACTGATGAATTCTTAATGCGGAAGAACCCTTCCCTCCGGCGCGGTGCCCATGTGCGGAGGGTTACTTGATGACTTCTGATGTGCTACTAACTCACCCTGCTTCTAAAACAATATTATTTTTATCCTTGCGCTAATTGTTCATACTAAATACATATCCACCAGCGAAACGTTTATATACGACTCTATTTTCATCAAAATACGTTTAACCGTTGTCGTGAAAAGGTCACAAACATGATACTTGCACAGCTGGTATGTACTCGTATATACCAAAAATATCTTAGTGTATTTTCTTTCTCCGCCTTTGATTTCGTCTACTCCAGTATTCGTGACTTTTGAACTTAAAACTAACTTCCTTGTTTATCTTCACACTGTAGTTTTGTCTATTTAAAATTGTCTGTTTCTATTATAATACTCGTTCCCGCATGTGGAGAACATCTAACTTGAGCAGTAAATTTGTGCTAAAGTGAATGGGGTTACACAGAATTTTTCCACGAAGAAAACTTACCGTTTCCCTAGCAAGTCGGTAAACTTGGTGCAAGTAATCTAAAGTTAGGTACCAGGGCGGCAGAGGCTATTTAGATGCACATCTTAACTCGCCCATATATCTAGATTGTGCGAGAAGTTCGCTCGAAGCCCGGGGAACTCTGAAAGTGTTTCCCACCGGATGTTTTTTTCCTTTCGCGAACAAAATTGCTAGTGTGTCGCAGCTACAACGAGTAATCCAATAAGACTGGACGGCTAAACGATTGCAGCTTTTAAAGAAACTAAAATACCCAATACAGTTAATTAAAACTGAGTGTGCTGTGAATTTATTCGCGCCTAGTACATCGGGGACACGGCCGTATTTATTTAATTTTAATAAACAAGGCATTTGCATACGCAAACGGGTGTCGGGTGTGGTTTGCTGATAATGTGAGCATTTGCATCCCGCTCCGTGTCGATGAGTTATCGTTCAGGTGCCGTGACAGCCGTGTGTGCCGACCTACTATCTATTGTTTGACATTTAAATTTGTAACTACCCTACCACTAGATTAACCAGAAAATGTGTGATTCAATGGAAATTAATTCACGGTTTAATGACAAGGAATTTTGTCATTAAACACAAAGTATCGGAAAAACATAAGTTAATAATGCATATATTATTATCATGTACCTAATTGTCTTTGTTTTATTACAAAATAACATACGAGTACAAGTATTATAGTTCATGAATATCCCATACATCATTGTTCCGACCCGAAGGACCAGAGAAACGGTTTTTGTCATTGCTATCTCATTTCGATAGCGGGTCAAAGGTACACAACAAGTCGTGCCTGCATAATTCCGGGTACCAGATCCGCAGGGGGTCGAGGGAGCTTAGCTAATCAGAGGCCTCCGGGCGATTAACTCAGGGCTGGCCGCGCGATAATGCTTTTCGCCCGATTAGACACGCTGACCACCCCGAGACTTCTGAGCCTGGTAGGTATCTCTCTCTACCCTCGAGGAGGTTTTACCAACTTTAAGCCCGGATTTTATCTTTAATTACATGCAAATCTGTTTTAATGGATTTGTTTTTGCTATCAATATGGTACAGATCCATTTAAAAGTTTTCGTAATATTCATGAACAAAGTTTTCGTTTTGACCAAATTGCTCTCCATTTGCATTGTATAGGTACAGTATCTGTTTGCTCTTGGAAGGCTATATAAAAGATGTCACTATTTTAAGAGTCATTTTAACAATCTAAGCTTACATGACCACTTATTGCCGGACAAATTAATGGCAGGATGTCTATGCATTAATAAGATTTCGTCGTAGATCAAGAGGCTGCAACTTGGTATATAAATATAACACATCTATCAATAAAACTTTTTACATAAAAATAATCAAAACGATACTGGCCGCCAGGAAGAGAAACAAAAGAAAACTTTAAATACAAATTCTAAGTCCCGCGAAAAAGGAGCGTATCTCAGAATTTTCAATTTTTAAAAACGTTTCATAACTCGCGGAATAAGTAAAGTTTAAGCCGCCATTAGTGGAATTGGACGGAGTAAGACGTCAGACCGGATTTACGCGGCGTGACGAGCCCGACGGATATATCGTCGTATTTGCAGGAAAAGCTTTAAAATATGGACGAAAATAGCCAATTTCATAATGTTTCCATTACTTGATAGCTAGAAAATTTCGTGAAAAACTTTTACGATTTTGTCGCTTATTTCCTTGCTGAATAAACGTTTTTGCTTTCGTGTTGTTCTTTTTCGTGAACTGCATATCGCAACGGAAAGTTGTTTATTTCAAAATGCACCTACGCTATTTTTCCGTGTGTCTACTTTAATAAAAGTACTACATATACAACTGTAGGTTATATAGGATATTTATGACTTTTCTATATAAACTACAAGCGGCTTGTATTATCATCACCAATATGTTCTAGACAGAAATAAAATTACTCGTGATCTCTCTATTATAAATTAGTGTTAATTTTATTAAACCTAAACAAAAAAACAATAATAACACCGCTGCAGCTATAACATATTATTTGAAAAATAACATATGAAACACACAAGCTCATGATCATAATGCGAATAAATTATTAGTATGCACAAATGCAAAAAAGAAATGTTACGGCAAATTTAAAAGAGTCGCCGCCCATGAAACAATTACTTACTGAAAGGGGTGTTAATGCTGAGCCAGGGGGGTAGGGAAGGGGGGGGGGGTACCTGAAGCCATTTTCATAATGCACTACGGGTTCACTTCTTCAGCGTTTAAAGTTCTCACTTTAAATAATTGCCGTCGGTTGCCTGCCAAACAGAGTACCTACCTACCCCAGGTGCAGTGGAATTAGGCTGTTATTAATGTGATGCATGAAATTTTTATGTAAATTGAAAATTGTAGGTAGCCTTTAAGATGTATAGGTATAGATTCATTTTGGGAGATTCTCATTGCACGTTTAGACGAGCTACCGACTAAAGTAATTTTATCTAAGAGCCCAAAAGTGGACGCGCTCTAGTTGGACATTTGACTTTCCAAATAATAACGCCTGATAAAAAACTATGCAATATATAGACATAACATTTAATGTATATGACTAATCTTAGTAATTGATTTGTAATATACGAAAGTATTTGGATATATTACGTTTGTTAGCCCTGTGCTAATGAGGGGTTTCACTAGAATACATCAGCTGCATCTCCTTCTGTGCATGTCGTCAGATTCGACTGGGGAACTCAGACATTCTCTCAGGCTAGATAACCTAACAACTGTCACTGGCCATTTACATCAATCCTCGATATACTAAATGTGGCTGTGCTGAGCTACCCTCTGGCTACCTCATTACAGAAACACAGCGGTGTGTATATGTGTGTATTTATATGTTTACTAGTCATTCGCTTTACAAAATAACGAGTGTTTGCTCTATCAATGCAGTCTGTAACTTCCCTTTAAGCTAGTTTATGAGCTTAAAGGGAAGTTACATAATTTTTAAGGCCTGTAATGATGGTGATAAGGGAGAATAAATAAATAAATAGTGTAGTTTACACGCACAATGTTTAAAGTAAAGCACCAATTACAATTTGCCAAAATTCTTTTCTATAAACTGGCCATAATATTAACAGCAATTTTAAATAACATCTAGAATCTCATGTCGTTTAATATCCTAATACGCGGCATGCGCATCTTCATCCATAACTTACGTTGGTCTTAAAATTCCAACTTGCCTGCAGTTTTCACTGTGCAAGAGTTAAATTATGCCCCGGCTGGAGCCTGCACTTAGTCATATTAAATATGTAGTTTTTGAATTACGTACTTTTTGTTGATGACTGCTTGTTTTTGTAACGATGCAACTTTACTCGTTTCTAGGAGATTAATCTAAGTTGCATTGTATAGTCGTAGTTTTTAATTTGAATTATTTTTTACTGATTACAGTACCTATTAAGATAGTTGTAATGTAATTATTGTAACATTTATACGAGTACACATATACAAAGAAATGCATGCAAAGGCGTGCTTATCTCTGCAAGAGATTTCTTCCAGCACACCAGAGAGCAAAGTGAGACCAATAAGTTATAAAGGTAATAATGGTGATAGACACAATTAAAGCTAGGTACCTTTATAATAAACATAAATAAAATATACATTCTCTCAAATATTTGTAGATAATCGCAACCATGACAAGTTATGTTAATTCGGCACTAGTGCGGAATATTTTTTTATTTTTTTTATTTGTTATAAGTTGTTACAACACAGCAATAACATACTATTAACAATAATTCACATATAATGTGTGTAGTGCCAATAACGGTAACAACACTTATAATTTCATGGTGACATTGATATAAATAAGAATATAAATCCAATAATATACCTATAATATAGACCCAGGAAAGGAAGAGAGGAGTTGGGGTAGGGTAGGATGGGAGGATACATTTAAATATTTACTAAAAATAAGAATAGGAATAAGAAATGAATATGAAAGTCTTCCTGTGCTAAGCCTTGGGTTTTACAAAAAGTGGGTTGTAATGTTTTGTCACGAGGCCGCGTGATATTTTATGCAGGCTGATTGCATTGCAGGCATTTTGCAAAACGTTACAAGACAATTGGAAAGCTAAATTATTATTTTTAACCTCCCCTTCTTATCAATGTTATCAAGTTAGGTGCACAATAAAAAAATATATGACCTAAGTCGACCAAGGAACTCGGGCATTCTCTCAGACGATGAGTTAGCAACTTGTCACAGATCGCCAGAGGTCGGAATTAGGTAGAGTCATTTATGTACTTGCATAGAAATGTTGATATTAATGTGGACTTTCCCAGGATTTCTAATGGACAATCAAATAAATAATAATAAAACCCTCAGAGATAGACAAATAAAACAAAGATAATTAACATAAAATTTCTGCTCTTTAAAATTAATACCGGAATTTGAGGCATATCCACTTTATTCTTTCGCTGTATGAAATCAGTGCAAGTACATAAATGACTCTACCTAATTCCGACCTCTGCTGATCGCGGTTGTGAGATCTCCTATACGACAGTTCTTGCTATCCTATTTCTGAAACATAGCCATGTATGTTGTGAAAAAAAAAATATTAACAACATAACTAGTAGTAGGGAAGCATGAAATACAAATATATTCACTTCGCTCGGCGTCGCTCACGTTTGTGATGCTATCTAGATTGAGTCGTCTCGGTACTATGTGCGGCGGCTTACGAGCTCTTTGTACTTATGAAGTACTGGTAGCTATGACAGTATAAAGCCAGCAAAATTTATTTAAAATGTTTTTTTTGAAAAACGAAATAATTACTTTTTACTTGTAGCTAAAACTAGCAGACGCCTGTGACTTCGTTCGGTTGAACCTATGACTGATGTTTCATCAAAACACATTAGTAGTTTTTTTTTCGTGAAAAAGTATCAAACATCTAAATTGATATTGGATAAAATTAGATAATGATTACTTTAATTTCTATAGAGCCCAATAATATTTATTGATTTCCCTTATTCTATGTTATCTTTTCATCCATCAACGTAATAATAAGGTCATATACAGGGTGTTCAGACTAGTTACTCAATAAAAATTTATAAGCATCAAATTATTCAAAGCCGAAAAAATAAGGTCGAAATGATCGCAGCCGAAACACCATTAGGTAAAAATTAATCAATTAATGTACATGTCGATATGATAAATTGCCCCACGGCTGAGTTCGCGGAGGTCAAGTTCGTAGCGTAGATAATATTATAATTATGCCTCATGTATTAAATGTACATAATTTATTTGATGGGTTTTGAAATAAAACGTAAGCTCTAGTTGTAAATTGTGTCTACGTAAATTATTATCACGCACATCATCATTTCAACCATTGAAGGTACACTGCTGAACATAGGCCTCCCGCAATGACCTACACCCACAAAAGGTTGTTTTTCTACACATTTTGGTTTATTGAGATCGACGAACGTGCATAAAGAATATCATGAAAGTAGATGAAGCGAAAGAGGTGTGTCAGGATCGTAGCAAATGGAGATCCGTGATCTCTGCCTACCGGAAAGAGGCGTGATTTTTATGTACATATGTATGTATGTATCTAAGGAACACAGGGGCGTTCTCTCTAGCGATTAAGTTAGCAACCTGTCACAGATCAAATCAATCAAATCAAATCAAATCATTTATTTTGCACAAAATATGAGTAACATTGTTACAGGTTGTTATAGTTTAGTCTAGTTCATACATATTTTGTCATGGGAGACATGCAAAAAACTTATTCTATTTAAAAATTATGATCATTAATTGTAATATTTCTGGTACAAATACATATTCTTATTACATAAACATGTCAAACGTTATTATATTATGTCAGATTAAATTAATACAAATAGGAGCATACATAAATTCATTATAAAAAAAAATTCCTATTTGATTTCAAATTTAGCCGCTAAAAATTCATTTATTGAGTAATAAACGCCACTCATCAATAATTCCGTAAGTTTTCTTTTAAATATGGATATAGACTTAATTTTACAAAGTTTTACAAAATTTTGATCATTAGCATCTGTTCCCGCTATGCTAAACGTGTCTGAGGGCTCTCCTTTATGATGCTGCAGTACTGACTACTCCGTTTGTATGTATGTATGTATGTTCCGTCAATGGTTTCCATATTTGACCTCAATCTTGCCTGCACCTGCATCGCAGGTGACACGCTATGTTGAAATATATTAAATAATACTGGACGCCCGCGACTCCGTCCGCGTGGACTGCAGAAAAAAACAAAATGTCGAATTTATCCGGGATAAAAAGTAGCCTATATGTTAAGTTCCCGAAAACTACGAACCTCATCATCACGTCACAATGTGTCTGAAAACTGCTGCGTTTTTCTGCATCGACGCTCGTAATTTTTTCGGTCCAACATAAACACTAGCCTATAAATTTCGTCAAGGAATTTTGTGATTAGTATAGAATACGTGTTAAAGGTGGCACAAACATGTATGTTAAGTGGAACGATCTGAAAACGTTACCGTTTTTGTGAATCATATTATATGTATAGATATACAGGGTGTAACAGAAAGGGTATGTTAAGCGAAAAGCTATGTAAATAGCCCACTAAAGAGAACCTATTTCCAAAATTTGAGACTCGAAATCACATTTCTGAATTGTGTATGAATTCTCCATACTATCTAGAAAAATTTACATGTGTTTTCTCAAATATTGCGGGTAGGTTCTTTTTAGTGGGCTTATTTAATTCATATAGGTACCACCGCAACTATACACCTGTATCTAACGACCAATCATACGCCAGACAGCTGTCAGTCGTTATCCAATCACAGGAGAGAAGGTTGCAGAGGAAACCACTTTTAGGCTTCACATAGTACCTATATAATGTTCGAGACCTAAGATCTAGGTCAGTCACAAAATATAAATATGTATGTTATAAATATAATTGCAGATATTTACTTCAAGCATAAAATAAGCTCGATTTTAGAGTTAACGTTTCCAATAATATAATTTCAAAAGAGATGTTAAAATTCGTCATCCGAGTAATTGACCCGGTGGCTCAGTGGTAAGAGCGCTGGCACGGAATGCAGAGGTCGTGGGTTCGATTCCCACCCGGGTGAGGAATTTTTTCCATTGCTTTATTAATAATTTTATAATAATTAAATGATTATTGGTAGATATTTTGGTTTGAGCTTTCCTATTAAAGTTATATGGTTAACCTATTTTCAAAGAGTCTAAGTTACGATATTTAAAATTGTTTGAAAAATATGCGCTTCTGCATTATTTATGTAAAAATTAAAACTTCCCAGCATTATCCATCGCCATAAGTAATGAGTTAATGTGGCTGCGGGATGTCATCTATGATAGTACAGTTCTTACTTAAAGCGAAAGTAATTTTGTTTGTTACCACTTCACACTTTAGTTACTCAACTAATCTTATTGAAAATTTGCATATACAGGGTGTAACAGAAAGGGTGTGTTAAGCGAAAAGCTATGTAAATAGCCCACTATAGAGAACGTATTTCCAAAATTTGAGACCCGAAATTACAAGTTTATTTTTTAAGATTGTATGAACATTCCTGAGTTATTTAGGAATTCTCCATACTATCTGGAAAACTAAACATGTGATTTCGAGTGTAAAATTTTGATACCCCTTTTGTTACACCCTGTATATTGCTGGAAGTACGGAGAAGGACACTCTATAGACCACGCGGGCGAAGTCGCGGACATCAACTATAAGTAATAAAACTCACCCTAAAAAACAACATCAAAAACCAACATCACAATTCTTTTCAACGACAAATCGAGAAATCCACATTTTCAGCGCACATTCCAAGAAAGCAAACATATCATACAAATTACTATTATAAAGCAGTGCACACACGACCCGGGCATGAAGCACGGCATGAAGACGTCTGCGGGCCGACAATGGACGACAACGGTGCCGGACCGTCACGTCTGACAGGGTTATCGGACGCCGCACAATGAGCCTCGCTTGTGGTCTAAGATAGGAGCTGCGAAATATTTATTTTGAATAACTATTTGGTATAATAATACGCTGTTGATTTCGATCAGTTTTAATTAATATTGATATATTAAAATTGACATCGGCCCTTGGTGCTCTGCCTACCCCGTAAGGGATAAAAGCGTGATTATATGTATGTATGTATGTATTATATAACAGACACGGTTGTGTTGCCGAAATCAGTACTGCAGGATCCTAAGGGTGATCCCACTGCCACGTTTAGCATAGCGAGGACAGATGTGAATGATCAGTGACAAGTTGCTAGCTTGTCGCCTGAGGGAATCCTCGAGTTTCACAATCGACTCTTACGACAAGCACGGAAGGATATGCAATTGATATTAATTGCTGAAAAATCAAATAGAAATAGAGAAGATAAAAATGTCTCTGAATATTAATTTAATTTTACAGTCTAACAATTAAATCACCAGGAATGTATATTCACATAGGTAACTATTTATTGTAGTGAAATTGTAGGTAAATGCAACATGTTATTTTCATAGTCTCATTGAGGGCAAAATCGCCTCTCCTATGAACTCAAGCCACACGTACGATACGGTATTGTTAAAGCTCATGAATTCCGGGCTGTGAGCACGCCTCTTTATGTTTTGTCTTCTGATTGGGTCTACATATAAATCAAATTGATAACAAAATGTTACTAATATTATAGGTACATTTTCAATAATAAAAAGAAAATATAATCGGCTTCTTCTATGCAAAATAGTGAGAAATTTTTACACCTTTCATATTTAAAGCAAGTGATTTTTCCTCTGTCAGTCCCGAGCAGGGTATCATACCTATCTGTGAGGCAGTTCAAAGGAGCTGCAAACAAAGTGAAAACAGAAGTTGTACGTCTGATTAGGCTTTGTGCCTTGCCCGAGGGTGCCTCTGTAACCTTTGTATGAACAGACAGGCTTACAATCAAAGCTTTGAAATCGCTTAATTCAACCTGTTGTCGATTTCTGCTATACGGGTACAATAATTTAACTTTTCGACGTTGTAAATCAGGTCAAACTTACCTAGTTTCGGAAGCGCTTTCAATCTACTATAATTGAGTCGTTTTTCTTTTATCAGTTATTAGATAGTGTACACAGAAAAATAATTATAAAATTATTAATAAAGAAAATGGAAAAAATTCTTCACCCGAGTGGGAATCGAACCCACGACCGCAGCAAATCGTGCCAGCCGCTATAAATACTAAGCCACCGGGTCAATTAGTTATTATTGCATATAATTTTAGTTCGTAGGTTATTAGTTGTTTAGTATTTATTATGCTACGTATTATCTATTCTAATAAAGATATTACACCAAAACAATGTTGAAATCTGCATAAAAAGTACAATCGGGTACAAAAAGCGCACGTGTCGCGGACGTCACTAAAATTTCATGTTTACACGGCTCGTGCGATACCGCCCGAAATAAAACCACTTCATACAGTTTTTTTGGAAAATCACAAATGAATTTATTCGCTGATATCGGCTGTGTGGATCGAGTGGATTCTATTTTAGTTTCAAATTGACTACATACTCGTACATTGAACAGAGGTAGAATATCCTCGTTCATGTTGATATTATTTCAAACTAAGGGCTGATTTTTCCAAACGTCTTTCTCTATAACTTAAACATGATAGCGACAGCATCAACTTTATTCTTCTGATAGCCTATCTGACGTTTGGAAACATCGGCCCTCAATAGAATAATTTCATTTGGACCTAAAATACCATACTTACTCATAACGATTATATTGAAACAATTATTCATATTTCTTTTATTTGTTTACGATTCTATTCACAGCGCAAAAGCACTTCAAAGCCAAACTCTGACGGTATTATTACAAAAGAGCGCCTAAAGTTAGACTCGATTTAAATATGACAGCAAAATGTATGGCATATCTGCCAAATTTAGGGCACGGTTAGCTTAAAAAATGTTTAAATTCTTTTGTTAACACGGTATAGTTTAGAATCACATAATATCTACCTACTACCTAAATAAAAGTAGATACATTTTCCCAACTTCGTGTGAGAACGCACAACACTTCATAACGTCGATTGTAAATAAAAACCAAGCAATAAGAAAAATTGAAGAGATAATAAATGGTATTAGGTATCGCTTTCTCTGCTATGCTGGTGTAAAATACACAAGTATATTCCCATAAACTATCTAGAATCAGATCTATTGCAGTCTTTGTCTATTACGTTATATGACATCGTAATATCTTTTTTCTCATTCTAATTGAAACGTGTAGCTGTCATCTAGTAATATATAGTTGACATAATGAGACAGGATTTGTGCAAGTTTGCGCTGTTCTCGTTTTTTTGTGATTGTAAGTAGTTAACATTCAACACAATGGCTGGTAAAACGTTTGTGCTGTCTTTAACGTCATAATACTTTTCCTAGGCTTTTTCTTTTATATATTTAAGCTTTGCATCAAATCGGGACAGCTCTAGTTTTCTTTTGTTCGACTTTAAAAAAATCAAAAGTGTCGAGATATTCAGTGTAAAAGTCGAAACGAGATCACAACTAAAAATGTCCAAAATGTCATGACCCAAGAGGAGTGTAATTTTTTACCAAACTATATACTAATTATTAACTATTAATTACTGATTATCATCTAATGGCTGCATGTCTGCCAGTGGTTATTAAATGAGTTCTTATTTCTCTGTCATCTCATGTAGCTATTGCTTCTAAATCAATCACCACACGTTTGAGAACAAAGGAACCATGTCGTACAATGTCACGATTCCCTCACACAGATTTTCCCATTTTTTACTCGATTTTCCCCTGAATAGTGCGAATTTAGGCTCACAGAAAACCAGGCAGTTGACTGACAAGCTATTTTAAGCTTTAAACACACATTTTGTGGAGGATTTTAAAGTTTTTTGGCATCGCCGCAGATGGGCGATTGACAGCGCTGTCACTTTGCATTTTGTCTGCTTTTTTCCAAGTTACACTAGACAGTGATTAGTCAGAGCATGTTATCGTGTCATTAGATTTTCAGCTCTTATTTTGAGACATCGTTCCCGAAACCTACGTGTACTAGCACTGAATAAAGTTCTTGTTGTCACTTTTAGTATTTCTTTATATTCTCTTTATATTTTCGTAATACATAACTACTTCTCATTAACAGAATAAAATACCCAACAAGAGGTGACTCCCTTATACAGATCCATACCCGTATCACATGACTTGTTTAACATCTAACAAAGATCGGAGCTCTCAGACTAAAAGCCGCCGCCATTATAACAAAATGGACATCAAAATTATAATATCAATTACTGATGCATTAACAATTCATATTACCAACGTAGCAGAAACGGGAATCTCATAATATACGTAATGTTATTATTGTAGGAGGAGGATAAAAAGATTGGTGCGCGCGTGGGGAGAGAGAGACGCCGGCAGACGTCGGAGACCTGTCAAAATGTCAAATTTCAGAACGTTGCTCGGCGTAACTTCAAACGTGCCCCTACCGCATGCAGCAGGCGATAGTCGGGAGCTCTAATATAGTTATGGCGCCCTGGTACCCGCTCGCGTTAATATTCATGCATCTCATCCGACTGCTCTTGCAACCATTTTCGTGAAAAGCCAGCCTTGCTCTCTATGAATATGAATGATTTCCTGTTCGTTTCTTAAATTAAACTTTAGATCTTGCATTTTGACTTTGAAAGCAAAATTCAATGCTGAGCTGATATTCTTTTTTATATTCTATACTAAATAGTCAGAATCATTTATTTTAATGCTTCACGTACCTATCTAGGTGTCACATCGCGTCGCGTTGATTTGTACAGACGAAAGTTACTCTGACCAATTTTGAGAACATCAGTCATCAGTTAATTCGTTAAAAGAATATTCATTTAAAAACTTGGTAGGTTTCCACGATATATTCATGCAACACAAAGTAAGCAAAGTAAAAACGAAATTGAAAATTCCAATTTCACGTCCATTTCCGGGCAAAACAGGCGGTTTTCTATTTCATCTTTCAAAAACGTTCGCTGGCTACCGATGCTGTCTGTCCCTCTTGACGTGGAGGATATTGGAACTGGCCGAAAATGAGAAGTAAAAGAAACACTGATTTTTGACATTTCAATATGCACTCATCTGCGCTCGACGAAGCGCTCAGTTAATTAACATTAAACCTCGAAGATACGTCAATATTATGCTGAAATTTCAACCCTGCATGCATTAGATAAGGCTGCTCAGATATTTTCAAAGTCAGTGACATCAGAAACACTTCGTTTCAATAAAAAAATTACAAACATTTCCGAACGGAATCTAACAAGCTCGCACTTGACTCGCGGTATTTATAAACGTCAATCACGACTGTCAAAAGTGACAGTAGTCAAATCCCCGCCCCGTAATAACTGTATAGGATGTTCCCAATTTGAAAAACACACGTTCTGAGTTCCCGCGCGTGCTCGATTTGCCGATTAGTGTTATTTTTGAAAATGAAATCAGGGATCGTGTCGCCTTCGGGTGCTCCCCGCCCACAAGATGGCGGGCCTAATCATCCGACGCGTTCGCGGGAAAAGAGTCGAATGATATACAATTTTACTGAAGTGATATGTTATTACGGAGTTGAACCTATAATTACGTGCAAGCTTTGTGCGTGGGAAGAGATTAGAAAAAAGTAATGTTTTTGAGACGGCTCGTGCTTTGTAATTGGATAGAGCGTAAACCATTCACGAGCAAATGTAATTTACGAACGAGATTTTGTGCTTTTTCGCGCTCTTTTCTTGGCCTGTGAGTTTAGTTGTATTATGGCGGGTCAAGGATGAAATTTTACTGCCTCTGTTATATCCCATGTCTTCGTCGCAATATCATTATTTATTCGTGGCACTCTGACACGGGGTCCGACCCGATCGGCCTGATTTATCAGGCGTCAGAGCGCTGCTCACTTCAGGTCCTACATGTTCCGGTTCAGAGGTCAAGGGGGAAACTAGGACTGTACTATAAGATGCAGAATGGTAAATAAATTGGGCATTTTATTGAAAGCGGTAGAACTTATTTTAGCAGTGAAACAAAAAATATATTAATCAAGCAAGGTTCTTTTAGAGTAACTAATATAAAAACACATACATTGTAGTCACGCCCATTATCCCCAAAGAAGTTGGACAAAAGTGTGCGGTGACGATAATTACATGTCTAAAGTTTTATCAAAATCTTTTCTCTTAACAAATCCACAATATACCGTCAATGACAATAGGCATAGTGTATACGTCCGGTCTGTCAATAGAGCCAAATTGGCGACAAGACTGGGCACGTGCTTGGGCGGGGCTGGCCTAACGCAACACCAATTTGGCGGGGCCAGTCCAAGTGCGGACCGGGCCAGGTGACAAGTACATGCCGGTGACGACGACGACGCTTGAACTGCAAGGAGGATGTAGTAGGGTTTAGGAGTGTCGGTTGACATGGTTTCTGATCTGGAACATGTTTTGGGTAGAAATAATGCTTGTATAGAATCCCTTTGGATGCTGGTATGAATAGAGACAACCATCTTGGTGTATCTGAAAACTACGTAGAACATTTTAGGAGCGATTTTTCCGACGGTCATAATAATAATAATAACCTATCTGGAGATTAAAAACATGTGTATATTTTTAATTTATGTGCAATAAAGAATAAGAATAAATTTGATGCTCTGATTCTCTTAAACTTAATCAAGGTAAAGACTACGAGTAAAGACAGCATCAACATCAATTCTTCAGATAGGCTATTTATTTGATATTGGAAAAATCGGCTGTTATTCTGATTTGCAGTCTAAATAAATTAAATACATAATAATAGAGCTTTATTATTTTGTATATTATGTAGCTAGCATTATAAGTATCGGAAGTAAGCGAAAACAGCGTTGTACCAGGCAAACAGGGTGGATGTGTTTTGAAACAATATTTGCTGCGACTAACTCATGATAGCTACGTCCAAGTCCAATGTCTATCGCTCCTAGACGTTTATGTATTTCTGGTACCTAGCTGAGTTTAGAATTGTCAACACATGCTGGTCTAATTTCGAATCTAGGTTAAATGACATAGCAGTTAAGCTTACTTTACACAAAAATAGAAAAGCTGCTGCACTTCCTGACAAGAAAATTCATACAATATTTTCAGACAACTCCATAAAACGGCATTCGCAAATACATAAAATTTCCTTATAAGCCCAACAAAAGCCAACCAAACAAAACTATCGCTCTTACACCACATCCTTCACACATCATGCGCGAGGCAGCCATAAAATAACGGCTCGTTCACACCAATAACTCACGCATGCGACATAAAGGCGGGCGCAGACCGAGCGATGATTTACGCCGCATCGATATCTGTTAGATATGAAATTTGTCAAGCGGCCCGCGATACGACCTGTTTATGCGAGCTGCGTGAACATTGCAAATGCACTCTCCGATGTTACGGGCGCGAGTTTATGTGCCGAGGTGTGTTTATGCTAGTTTGGTGTGGTTAAACGAGTTTCGGGACAGAAATAGCCGGTAAATACTGTGAATATTCAGTTTAAATGCACAATATTTTTGTACAGATTAAGGTTGGACGTAATATGTTAGGAATACCTCATTTGGAGCTGGTAGCTATAATCACACTTTCCGATAAGTGTCTGATGGGATAAATAATAATAATAAATATTCACACACTACACAACACATTAACTTAGTCCCACATTAAGATCCCTAAGGTCTTGTATCGTGGGTACTAAGTAACGGTATATAAATACATAGATAAGTATAGAAACATCCATGGCTCGGAAACAAACATCGATATTCATCATATCAATGTTTGCACCTACCGGGATTCGAACCCAGGACCTATGGCGTCGCAGGCAGGGTCACTACCTACTAGACCAATCGGCCGTAAGTGTACACAAGTAACAGTGTCGTACTATAAAATTGTGTACAGTGAAAAGTCATCCTATCAATGTCAACCGGTCAGCATCCCCCTTATCTCTCTACTAGATCTTCTTTAGCAAAAAATATGAAAATCGGCGATTGTCAAATACGTGAGTGATGTTATTAAAGTTACTGAATAGGAAGTATCTACCTTACATTCGTAATTATTTACTTGACTCTGTTGTCTAAATTCGTCGTGACGATAATAAATAGAACAAATAATCTTCTGTCAACTCTATTTCACGTTTTGAAGTCTTTTAATTATTTACAACGCCATAGCTTATCGTGTCGGCAACTGTAATCGTCCGGTTTTCAAACCGATTCATTCGACTACTCAAATTAATCGATTGTTTTTCCATCCAATTCATCCGATTATTATTTATTCGCTCGCGGCGCTAATCAATGAGCGACACGCATTTAATTTATGCGTTCCATTCGTTCCAGATTTAAATCGTTTTAGGTTTTAATTTTTTATTATTGACATTAATGTTGCGTGTGGTACGGCCATCTCGATTTTCGTTCGCTAAAAATAGTTTTTAATCCGATTCAAATCTGGTTTCGAAGGTTTCATTACTTGAGATAAGGGTTGGTATCTCTTAGATTTATCTAACAAACATTGTAGGAAGAAAATAAGAATAAAAATATGAAATTAGTTATACGATTAATGAATTAGTACTAATACTATTTTAATTAATCGCCAAAACACATAGATAAGTCAATACTCACCTAAGCAACAGCGTATGGAGTATGGTCGTATAATATGTTCTTTATAGGTCCGGGGTAAGAATGGATCCGGCATACATTAATTATACGTGAAGACATATGATGTATATAATGTATATGAAGTCTTAATCGTAATCTTCTAACAACAAACAAATTAGCCTCTGTCAAAGTATGTTAAGAAAAGCTCAGGAAGTTAGGTTAGGGTAGGAGGACAAAAAGGGTAGTTTTTTAAAAAGTTTCTATCATTTCAAAATCATAAAGATTTTTATTCCCCTATTCAACTAAAAATGTATTTGCTGCCTTTACCTACCATTTTTCTATATTAGCTTGTATAGGTACCGCCACTGTTTGGTTGTCAATCCATTTGTTTGTAATCTAAGTTTGGTATCGGTGACGGCACAATGGCGCAGCCCTACTGCGGGACTTGTATGCAAAACTCTGCATTTGTAAACTGCAGGGCTGCTCTTGGAGGTTTAAATGCATTTTAGGGTAAAGACTGCTATTATTGAAGCACTATTGGAAGAAACATCTCCCGTAAATGATAATCTTGAAAATTGCCTCGAATCATTCGCTAATAATGAACTCTTCTCAATATTACAAGTTTACTTCTTTTTTATACAAACACATCAATTCATTCAGCTTCAAAATAGAAAAACTAGGATTCTGGCTGGACATAGACAAGTGTAGAATTAGGAAAGTATACCTAAACAGTCAGTAAAAAATACTTTCACAGTTTTGGCACAAGACAAGATAATTTTCGTTCGATACGAGACCTTCTAAGAACTTGCTACAGATAACTATAATCATGGCAGTAGTAGTTTTTGTAAGCCCTGAAAAGCCATTACTGGAATGCATTCTATTTGCAGCCACTCTGCTGCCCATTTCTGAAATAGCTCCAATTCTGTATGTCCATTCTTGAATTGTCAACCCTGGCCTTCATTCAGCATCCGGCGGGATTGAGGTGCTCCTCATGAATATTGTTGTTTTTTTTTCACATTTATTTTGCATTTACAACGTTTGAGCTCACCGCCTGCGCCCGCGCCGCCTCGCTAGCTATGCCGCGCGCCCTCGTTCCTCTTCCACTTAATGATACGGTGCTCTTTGATGTCCCGATTGATATGCAAAACACTTTATTGTTTACTTGTTGTACTTGTTTTTAAGGCTTTGGTGTTGCGACGGAGAGTTTGAATTTCTAAACGAAAATCTTGCGGTAGGTAGATTTTTATCATTATGTGTCTCATAATATATACCAGTGCAAGCAATATTCCAGGTATGCTTGTCTTCACAATGACCCTTATTGGCCTAATTTCATCCAATGACAAACGTGACAAGTACCAGGCCTACATAAACAGGCAGGAGTTACAAACGCACCTATCTCATTTCCTAGCCCAGTTGCGGCTTCCGAAGCCGTCAGCGCGGCCTCTTCCGGCTCCGCACAGATTAGTATCGACGCTATTTACTGACTCACTGCCGCTATTGTTTCTATTCGTTGATTCATGCGAACACTGCCCAGCCTCGTCATTGGCCCATTCTAACGCTCGAAATTGAATTTTCAATTTCAAAAGCCGTATTCTGAAATTCAAATATTGCCAGTTACTAACTAGATTGTAGTTCACTATAGAGCACCATTAAACAGACATTTAAACGACAAGTGATTGAAAAAACCCCTTTGTCGGCAAAAATGCGCTGCTTCGATCTCTGCCCATTACAAATCTGCATAATTTAAAAGCTATCCTGTCGCGGTAACTCCAAAATTGGACCTTTGAATTCTTTATACGCCATTGTATTTTGCGCTGCTCTAAAAATGTGGTAACGTCCGCTAAAATTGGCAGGTGTCGTTCAATTAAGCCTATCCGTGTACCATTTTTGCGTCCCACCGAATGTATTTCGGATACCATTTGCCCGCCTAAATTGGAATACCTTGTAACTTAAGAAGGAGCAGTTTAGGTTACGTTAAAATGTCACTAAAGGAAAAGAATGTGGCCCGAAGTGGCGAAGGAATAAAAAGGAGTGCCGCGCACATGTTCGCACATAAACAAAACATAAAATAAATAAACAACAAGCCACGTCGAGCAGAAAACAGAAGGATACACTCACGAAGGGTTCAGATAGTGCCATCCATCAGGCGGTCACATCTCTTCGATAGGGTTAGGGCCACCTCCGCACCTTTATGTGTCCCTGGTGGGAAATAAAGGCCCCATACTCGGGGACGCTACTTTTTTGACATCTATTTGTGGTCGCCCTTTGCTCGTAATGACTTCTGTGCACACTAAATTTAAAATAACAAACTAGTGCCAACAAAATCAAAGAATCTTCATAAGTACAAAGCAAAAACTTTATTCTTAATATTTTCATACGAAGCACTTATTCTTCCTCGCGCGTGCGAAATACAAAATGATACAGAATGAGTAACAGAACATGCATAATTTAGATCTCAATCTGAAACCGTCACGTCGCACTACCAAAAAATTTAATCCATCACCATAGTTGCTTTGGCGCGAACGAAACACGCCCGTTCGGAAACTAAGGTTTTCCCGCTTTTTCTGTAGAGATAACGCGAGGCTCCTCGGAGACGCTCGCTATGATTTTTACGACACGTCCGGAAATCACCGGAGCTCCTGAATATATTATTATTGTTATGGCAACACCGAACGCTGGGAAAATTGTAAAATACGTCGTACACTCTTCCCTGGTACAAGAATTATGTTTTCAGTCGCATGTCATTAGGGAATTTCGGTTGCGTGTGGAAATACTAAGTGATTTTTTCACAAAATGGATTTCTTTAAATTATGATCGAGGCTCGTCTAGATAAACAGAGAGTATACATTTGCGATGAGATATTATTTCATTTGCTATGTAAATTTTCCGATAAACGTTCGGGAAACAAAGTAACGTAGGTACTCGTATATTACAAAAGATAGGCATCTTTGTTTAGTCCAGTCATACTTTCGTACGTGACATCATACGGTACGTGTGGTTCCTGCCTGAGCCAATTAGAATAAAGATATCAAATGTCTGTACTGAAGAGAAATACCGGAGTATTGTTCGGATACTTGCAAAAACAAGATCAACTTAATAAAATATTCTTTCCATAAAGGAGTCAAGTTAATAGAGATAAAAAATAACTGTGAAAGAAATTATAAACTTACCTATCTAGAAGGTTAAAATAAGGTATACTTTAACAGCATATACCATTTATTGGAATTAATATAGATTTTATTTCTATTAAAATTATCTCCAGTCATTAGAAATCAACGTGTTTTCGCAAAAATGAGAGTTCAGGCATCGTTCGTTCACTCCGTCTGCGGTCCCTGAACGTATTTACATATTCTCATTTCAAACCCCATAGATTTAGGTGCCAACAAATGGATTGTTTCTCCTTCACATAGCAAAATAAAATTTATAGTTCCAAAGGAGAATTTTTCGCCTCGGGCCCTATGCGGGGGTGCCTCGTGCGTTTTTTCTTCCGATTTTCGATTTATTGCTAACTTATGCCCGGTATAATCGTGATTTTAATGCTTACCGTGATTTATTACGGTCGAGTGAGCGGATGAGAGCGGAACGGGATTGCTTTTCGAAATTTGATATCTCAATAGTGTATACAACACCCTCGTGCATACACCACCTCAGTGTTGCCAGGATCACAATATCCACTTTCAAGATCGATTATGCGATGACGTTGAACAAAAATAATTGGTCGTCGCCGGCAAAAACGTCGCGCTCAGTATAAATTTGACAAATACCGTTATCCGGCAGAGGGCCGAGCGGGAGTTTATCATTTTTCGGTTTTTTGCGGACCGTAATAGGCTTCATAAATTTTTGATAATGTTTTTGTGATTTTCGACGCGGCGACTGCCCGCGCCCGATTCGAAAAAAATATATTTCATTCGATTTTAAAACAGACAAAAGACTATCTGTTTTTTTGGAGCGCATCAGCGTCGGTAACCGCTTCATATTGAGAATAAAATACGGTGGGATAATATAAACATGAGCTTCCTGCTATTATCGGAATATGATCGTGTTCGATGCATTAGTGCAATTGAACAATAGTAAATACGGTAATTGTAATAACAAACATGAGACCTCCCGGGTGGCTACATCTGACATCACCAATGTTTGACAGCCAGTTTACCTTACCCTGTTTAGACGATACGTTTCTGCGTTCAACTAACGTTAAATAGAGCATACCGATGATATTATTGTATGGTTCTGGGGAATATTAACCTGGTTTAAACAAAATTTAAAATTGATTTGGAGCATTTTAAAGAAGATATTGTAGTTGGCAGTAAAATGTCATCATTGAACCTCATTTCGTCTTTGTGTCAGGTCATGGAATAAGACAAAACCTATTTGATCCCCTCAAGTACCGAATTCATATTGGAGAAACTGTATGTTGTACACAAAATATAATAAATTTTGATGTCCACATCAAATAGCTATACCATAGGTATTTATACTTTTTAAATTATCATAATGATAACCTTTACTATTCCAATATCTTTATTCAGAAGGTAACCAACAGTCAAGCTGCCATAATTCGGCTCATAACACTTCCTCTTAAGTGGGATTGTAATTTTTTACGTGCAATTTTCACTATGCATATAATATTTAAGACACTCCAGCGCATCAGGGCGCCTGAGTAATGCTCCATACGGTTTTATTTTTACGGCTTGTTTTTACGAGAACTGAAACGGCACAGGCATTGGGGTGGGTGTACAGACTCATTTAGATTTACTGTCAAATCCAAAGGGTTTGTGATAGACGAACGAGTGCTTATAGATTTCGGAACGCGCCTCTTTATTCCGTGGTTATGGTTTATAAATCATACTAAAAATAATATAAAAGCGTGGAACAATGCTGTACAGGCATTGTAATGTATAACGTATCAATTTCGTTGGCTCGTGTCTTATCGTACTCATCGTGCGTCAAGTTTTTTCTTTTCTCGTGTCGTCCATGTCGGGATTTTCTTACTTGCAACCGGATCTTGAGGCAGATCCTATCAGGCTTTTATAAATTAATTTTGGATTTCTATTCCTGTTCGTGTTGGAGACATGCAAAATAATACATACGATAAATATTTGATTTACTTGTTCATATTACTAAAACAAAGTACAACGTCTAGTTGCTACACATTATAGTAGAAGGTATACAAAAAGCCACCTCAATAATTTACAACTACATAAGTATACCAGGATTGCATAAATTTCGAGGAGGTCTCGCGAGACCAAAGACCCTTTGGGCAACCCCAGGAACCAATAATTTTAGGTTTTCTATGTGCTTGATATTGACATTTGAGGTCGTAGAAAATAAACTTATATGTGTATACGTACAAAAAAAAACACTAAATTTTGGCATGTATATTCGATTCAGCAACAAGTTTGTAAAATGCCTCATGCCTCTTAAAATACACCATACCTACCGAAATCATAAACGGATCAGTATCGAAAATATCTCTCGGGTTGTTTTGAAAAAAAAAATCGTCTAAGAATACTCACTAGGAACATATTCAACGGAAATTTATTCTCGCAATTTTAGGCGTGTCACTGCCATCACTAATATGTATTCTATCTATCTCTAATGGGAAATACTAAATAACTTTTCTGTTTGTTACAGCATCCGTACCCTTCGGAAGACCAGAAGAAGCAGTTAGCACAGGACACAGGGTTAACGATACTACAAGTAAATAATTGGTGAGTGCTAGCGATTATTTTATTTCCTTCTGTACAGAACAAAAAAAACTAGGTCTTTTAATGCCTACACTGTCTTTGTATTCGTATCGAATTCGAGAAGTGACGAATGTAGATAAGTGACATAGCGTACTAATTTGATATTTAAACCTAATAGGTATTTTAATTTATCACTGATAGTTTACTGATATAAGGAAGTCGTATTCTCTTAAAATCAATCCTCACTATGTAAGTACCTATATTTCTAGGAGGAATAATTGTTTTTATACCGACGCCAAGTTTATTTATACTCTCGGTATCGCCAACTGTAAGATCTCAATTTGATTGCACTGACAACCCACTAAAATCACATAACAGACATTTAAATATCTTATTAAAATATCACCAATGTCGTCACACGACCACCTCATCTAGACCTATAAGTGTTTATACATTTCTCATCGGCTGTAGGTCTTTATAAACTGGTCTAAAGTTATTTAAAGCACCAGTATAACTTGGAATTTGATCTGTACAGACTGCTATAGTTTCAGGGATATCTATTTGTATTGGTTTTTAAATAACATGATTACCTATCTGTATTTCAAAGATATAAACTGTGTGTTTTTACTGCCGATCCCTGCCTAGCTTTGAATATTTTATTGTTATGTACATAATGGGAGAATTCGCGCGGTTTATGAATAACTAATATTCAAAGTGTGGTTATTTTAACTTTGATTTTTTTTTGTTTCTTTCTTAAATAAAGCAATAATTTAAATTCCAATATTTGATCTTTCTTATTTAAAGTCGGTAGATCTAAATACGGTGTTATATACACGCGCTTTACGTACCTTCCTCGACTTTAGGTAAGTACAATTTTTTCGTACGTTCTTGGCTTCCAGTTGTCAACAAACATATACAGAAATTTTCGGGTTTTTAATAATTTTTGGAATCAACTAAATACATGATTTCAAATTATTAATATATGTCTTTGATTTCGTTGCAAATTACTTTTTATTACAACTACGAACAGAGCCTAACTGAGACGTACTTACCTATATTATAGAAAGCACATAAGAAATAAACTTAATTCATCGCTTATTACTATTTCCATAAAAACACTTACAAAAGCAATAACAAAAAAGACTATACAACCTTTTTACTCAGAACAAAAAAAGTTTTTATCTCATAAAAGGACAAAATTACCTTCGGCGTAAAAAGCAACAAACGGCTTTTATTAAACATATCCCATGTGGGTGTCGCGTTTGCAGATTCAATGTAAAGCCACAGATAATATAATGCATAAAACTGAGTAATAAAGAGCAGGATAAATTGGCGAGCTCGACATCTCGATATGTCGCCGACGCGGTTCCGAAATGGCCAATCGCTATCTTTCTTTTTTTTTTAATCGCGCTATGGACATTTCTTTTTCATTTATTAACAGCATAAGTTATGCTGGAGACGTAGGTATATATTTTTTGCAGTTCGCTAATTTGTATTAAACGTTTTCTGCTTTTTATCAATTAGTCACACTAAAGGACTTTAAATTAATATTTTATTATGTTTTTAAATTCGACTTGTAGTAGAGTTGAAATCGTTCAAACAGGAAACCTGCTTCCCTCACCTTTATTTTTATAGGCGTCTACTTACTTATATTTTTACAAAATTTGTCGTTTATGGTTTCTAATAGCTGAGCAATAATAAGCCGTAATAGGTAAGTAACTTATTGACATTAGTGTCAAACGTCAAGCTGTCAATCAACATAATCTGTGGTTTACACAGGTTTCTGTGACAGGCTTGATTTTTTAAAGCTAATTATGTTAACCTTTGGTTCTAACTAAAATACACTATAGCTACTATATACATGACTTAAATTATTATTTTATTTATGAATATAAACTATTCAGCCTAAAGTAACTATCAAATAAACAAATAAAGTAAACAATGATATTTTTTGTGTTATCTAATAAGTATAGATACCAGCAAAACATAAACATAACGTAGATGAACACAACACAACGACATGATCCAACTTAATCCTATTTACTTGACACGATCATAAAGGCCATAAACAAAAATAGGATAGAATAGAATAATCCTATTTACGTCAAGTGCGTTCTAAACGTAAACGGATAATGTGAGCACATCGGTATTTCCAACAATTTTTCTACTAATCCTTGAAATAAGGGTTAGTTGGTAAATAAAGGGTTCAGTGAAATCCTACCCTAAAGCAATACAGATAAGTTGTTTATCAAAATGAAAATCATTTGGGTTCATCATTTAGTTCTTGTTAGAGAAATCGTTAGAGCAGTTATGCTGGACTAGTCCAAGTTAACCTAAATTTTACCTTAACTTATAATTTGAACTGAATAATTTCAGTGTTGATATTATTTTTTATTTCATCAATTTAATTACCTAATTTATGGGATATACGATATTATTATGTCAGGAGTCAAAAAGTATTTTTTTGTTCACACCTCCAAATATTTTATAAAAACATTCTATTAGTTAAAAATAATAGTTACATTGACATAAATAACTCATTTTGTACAAAATGTCCCTTACAGCAATTTATACATCCGCCATCGCTTTGGTGCGCGTCAGACATAATGTACTCGTAATATAATTATTAGTTGTTAGCCAAAGGTACCTACGCTAATTGCATTTAACCAAGTAACTAAAACAGGAATATTTACAACGTGACATTTTTTATATCGCTCCATTACTAAACAATAAGTACACAAACATTTGCTCAGCCATAAAAGTATCACGAAAATCCGTCGAGAGAGTAATTAAACACACAGACAGACATTTACGACTATCGGTCGGAATTGGTATCGCTCTGCACTCGTAAAATCGAGTGCTCTGATGTCTTCTGATCTGCTGGTATCTTTGATATCTTATTTGGAAAACATAAATTATTTTTAATGGGCCCAGTTTGAACAATCCCTTAAAGATCTAAAAGGTGAGATGCAGGTTATAGGGAAACGTAAATGTGCAAAATCACAATTTTTTACCGTGTTTTGGATTGGATTCCGTTAACAATTCACCAATGCAAACTAACTTGCGAATGCTTTCCAAGGGATGAATATACGCAACCAGCTTAATCGTTCAATAATCCCTCAGTAACATCCAATAAGCGGGCTCACACTTAGCCCATCCTTAATTAATCTATTCCAATGGCATATTGAAAGTAACGATTACTTGCCGACTGAGGTGCACATTACATTGATGCAAATGTCCCTAATTACATTACACTGCGACAAGGTCGTATCTACTCTCTATCAAATTGAAATGACTGCCTGAGCGTCGCCTCTGGGACCTTGTCGAATTAATGAGCGCGCCCCTAATTGCGATTGTATGGAGATGTAAATTGGACAAAGAATGGGAATGAGGAAACGTCGCTATCTCTTATTGTTGCGATCCTAGTAATTGTAATTGATAAGGCGTCGGCGGGCCGAATTTGAATTTTAAATTTCATTCGAGAACCCCTTGGGAGTTGAATGGATTTTCCTTTGCCCTTTTCTTGAGTTTTTTGTTTTTAATTCGTTTACGCGCTTTTACAGTGCAGTATGGGGTTCGAGGTTTTATAATTCTATTTTCAAAATTTTATTTTACTTAGAGCGGGAAACTTTCCCACACTCCTAATAAAAAAATACACAATTACAATTGCAAATCAGAACATTCTAACTAGAATTTATGTCAAATATTTCAAATAAGCTACAACTCTATTTATCATATTCATTAACATGAGTAACCTGACCTGTAAATCTTTATTTCTCATTCAATCCCTAATCCTTTTTTACTATTTGCGTTATAATCAAAAGATTAAAAGACTTCATAACTCCTTTTACTTTTAATACACAGCTCTCTCCTAAGTTTTGCATGTCATGTACCTCAGATATTCCAGTGTCGCTCATTCCGTGTGTCTATCTCTGTGGACTCATGTATTATTCCACGGCCTGACTCCACTGTTAGCTTCTTTGAAACATGCTGAATTTGTTATTCGTCTTTCCGTTTGTACAATTTGTTTTGAGATACCTTTTCGGTGTTATGTTATGCTGATCCCTGAAGTATTTGGGTATCATTATTATATAAAAAAAACTGATATTTTAAAGAATTTTTCATACTTACATGTAAATGATATTTGAATGAATTCATAACAAAAATATTTCTTATTATTTTCTATGTACCTTCTCTCAATTTATTTAACAGTAATTGATATTATAGGAAAATCTAATACGTAAAGCAAAAAGTTTGTACCACTTTTTAAGAAAATTACGCGAACGGACAAACGCATTTGACACAGTTAGAGAAAACGTGAAGAGCATTTTTTTTATGTACTAAAAATACTATAAAATTATCCTAATTTAGAGTGCTAGGTGACCAGCAATACTAACAGTTCCGTGTAATCTCCAGCAAAGCTCATAGCAGAAGGTCATAAGTCACCTCCCGTCACTTGATGTGCATTTGCTCATTGTCCGCGCCTCAAAGGCACAAAAGCGGCTATCTGACGCCAGAAATTGGATATAGTATCGGCTTGTACACAATGGATGCAGGAGATATATGTGTTCAGGTGTATGCGGTCAAGATGGCTATTTAAGCTATTGAGGTTTAGTGGACTTCAGTATCTAACTTTGGAAAATGTTTTTTTTTTCTCGAAATGAGTTTATTAGGAGATGTACGCGGATTGTTGCAAATGTTGATTTCCTCTACAACAATTTTATTATGGAATGGAATATTAAACATATTTTATAAAATAAAAACTGCAATTTTACTTCACTCTCAAATGAACTAAAACCAAACTAAACTAAAACAAAAGTTATACATACATACATATAATTACGCCTCTATCCCTTACGGGGTAGGCAGAGCACCAAGGGCCGATAGAACCACATGGTGGCACTTCTGACCAATTTTGAGGGTATAGTTGAGATGTACAAGTTCTACAAAATATAATAAACCTAATAATATGCCCCAACTTCATCCCAGGTTTAGGCCAGGCTGTCCAATACGCAGATTAGGCAGCTTACAGTAGCTTAGCTTGATTAGTAGTCAATAGATTGTGCGTCCGAACGCGCCGATAATTATTCACTAAACCCAGATTTTGGGCTAGCTGGAATAAATTTGGCAGATGAAATGGGTTTAGCTAATATAAAAATTCAGAATTGTTAGGTAAGTTTATAATTTTATTCATGCTCTCGTAGCTAATCCAACTTTTTTTGCTCTCAAAGGATACATTGTTAGCATCAAAATAAACAGAACATCATAAACTAGAAGTGCTGCTTCACCCTTCAGCGTCAGCTGTGCGCGCAATAACGAGAACTATGCGGCAATTACACCTCCTCCCGACTTATGCCCACCTGGTACCTGCTAGCGAAATACCAAACGGGAAAATTCGCACCTCTCTCCGTTCATGTTCAGCTGATGCACTCAAAAGTTTGCCACTTCAAGCTGCAAGCTAAGTAACTCCTTTGTTCACGATACTAGTTATTTATGTCAAAGTAAAAGTTATTTTTACCCCTTACGAAAATAATAAGGCTTTATTAATGTAATATTCTGACTAAAATCAAAAGGAAGGAATTTGGTCATTCTGTTAGGGCGATACGCTAGCAACTTGTCACTGATCATTTAAATCTGTCCCCGGTTTGCTAAACGTGCCTGTGAGATCTTCTTCATGAGTCTGCAGTTCTAGCCACCCCATTTCGCGATCATAGCTATGTATATAGTATACTAAATGTCGTGTACAAATGGATTAAGCGAATGTTATTGCCTCCACAAACCTATACAGAGGTTTAGAGGTAACTGAATATTAAAATGTATATTATGATACACTGTAATTACCCGAATAAATAAATAAATAATAATATGTACATTATGTAGATCAGAATAAAGGGTCTTACTGCCAATTTCTATAACTGATCTTGAGAGATTTTTGACATATCTCAGATTTAATCTTCAATTATTTTCATACAAAATTTCAAATTAGGAATAAAATAATCCGAGATTCTTTTCAATCTCTCCTATAGAAATTGGCCGTTATTTGGTAGAGTCGAACCAAAATCGACCATTTAAACAAACATTAACCCACAAATCACTAAAAAGATCACTATAAAAACTTAAAACAGCAAACAGATTAAAGTTACATAATTTAAAGTGCTTCGAGGGCTCCAAAACAGCTTACGTCTCATAAAACTGGAGTGAGACAGTAAAATAATTTCGCAGTAGGGAGCAGATAGGGCAAAGGGTCCTCGGCTCTATAGTCCATCAACAATCAGAGCCGGTAGCCGTTTACGAGCGAAGACGCGGGCTGTAAAACAACTTGCCAACGACACTTGGCTTTATATCCTTGGATTTTTGTTTTATATCTTTCGATTTTAAGGAGAAAAAGGTCGTTATGGTTTCTTTAGTAGGTAGTACGAGAATATCAACAAAAATGCTATTTTAAGATACTTATAACCAAAGTTATGTTTAAAGTAATTCTAACTTGTTAATGAGATCAAAAGATACAAGAG
The DNA here is from genome assembly GCA_014607495.2 of Carposina sasakii. NCBI lineage: Eukaryota > Metazoa > Arthropoda > Insecta > Lepidoptera > Carposinidae > Carposina > Carposina sasakii. Next base: position 404,180 of record CP053166.1, read on the forward strand.
AATCAATACTTCCAAATACGAAATAACTAAAACCTTTTTCTAAATCCATAGACAAAACTACTTTACCATAAACAATACAATCTCTTTGGTAGACGTACTCCCACAAATAGAACCATTCGAATCCATTCAAATTCGCACACCTCCAACAATCAAATCACGCTATCGCCCCAGGAATCACCATAACGTAAAAGAAAACACACTATTTTCCATTTTATTCCTTCGTTTACTACACCTCTGGTACCAACGCATCATGGCTTAGATCCCCTGTCTGTAAAATGTATGCTTGGATACACACGGCAAGTGGGAGTGTGCGAGAAAACGCTGCTTTTTGTTTTACATATCGTTATATAAAATCAAGTTGGAAAAGAAAAAGAAATTAGTTAATTAAATAGAAAAACATAGACAAAAAAATATTAATCATTTAAAAATCAGATAAAATGTATATTTTTTATTGTAAGCTTCATAAGTAGTGATAGACAAAATATATAAAAAATAAACACTTAACTTGATGAAGCGAGAACGGGGTCATATTTACAGAATCAAATATTGTGATGCGGAGCTTCACGTAATATGTGATATATTATTATTACATTATGGGTAAGCGTATCCCGAGGCTGAAGTGGAGGTGGGCGGGACATTTGGCCAGGAGGGATGATGGTCGATGGACCAAGGCGGTAACGGAATGGTGGCCAAGGGACGTTTTAAGACCGAGGGGCAGACCACCCGCCCGATGGTCAGATGATATCCGAAGGGTTGCTGGACAGCAGTGGATTGAGGTTGGCCCAGGACAGAGGACAGTGGCATAGGGAAGAGGAGGCCTTTACTCAGCAGTGGGTGTAAGAGTCTGTATAGATATTATATCAGCTGCATCTCCTTCCGTACATGTCTTAAGAGTCGACCATGGAACTCGGGGATTCTCTCAGGCGATAAGCTAGCAACTTGTCCCTGATCATGAACATCTCTGCTCGCTATGCTTAATGTGGCTTTGGGATCTCCTATGATCCAGCAGTACTGACTATCCCCATTTCGGTAGCACATACATATATATGTATGTATGTGTTAGAGCATTAAAATTCCACCCCGTGTGTTGTCTACCCTACACACCGCGAGAGGTCGTTGCGAGGTGATTCGCGATAAAACAACAATTTCCTTACTGTAATCGCTGCCCGAATTTTTACTAGAGATGCGTATCGGAGAACGACGCCATTGTACGACGTTCGAATTTCGAATAGCGCGCTCTTAGTTGATTCTGATGAAACCATAGACAAGAAAATGGAGAGGGAAAATGGTAGGCTTCTCTTTGTTTTTTTTTTATTTGACGATAAAAGAGAGAAAGAACTTGATTCATAGTTTATTGCCTATAGACCTTTTTTATCTTATATACATAACGAAAATAATGAGATTAGTTATTAAAGTTGTAATTATCTATAACTTATGTAATTAATAACTAACTTTTTTTAATACTAATTAAAAACTTGCCTTTCTATATTGAGGCCATGTAATAATAAAGACTTGATATTGATATACATATTACCATCATATATTTAATATTAATAAACACTTAATTATACAATAATCTTAAATGATTTTACAACAAATAAACAAGGCAAAACATCACTAACAAAAGATTACAACTCAAATCGCCGTAAACAACACCCCGCAGTCCAATAACAGGTTAGCCGACGGAATAATTACCAAAACAAGCTTCGAATTAAACCGAAGAAAAACAATTACCTCTTATAGCACCATAACAATTCACCTCTACGCACATAAACAGGGGTCTAAGCCTCAAAACCCCCTTACACTCGTCAAAATAATTCATTTTAATTTTCTTTACGCGCTAGTAAACCTTTATTTTACGACGGTACTACCCAAGATAACTCGGGGACTCCCTTAAAGGCTCTTATTCGCGTCCCTTTTACAGCCCTTTGGTACGCAACGCCAGCTCTCCTCTCTCGCTCTAACCGCCAACGAGAGACAGAAACAGAACCGCTAGTGATGCGATGATGAAAAATTCATTTCCACCAAAACGCAAACTTGAAATAACGGAAAGCGCCGCCGTAATATTTTTTTCTCTCGTCTTGTAAATATTAATAATAATTAAAAGAGCTTTTTGTGCAAATAAATTATGATGGGGCACTTCTTTGTAATGTTAATTAAATTTTTCCTACCGTTCTTTGTTTCAGGTAAGTGGATTTCAGTGTATTTGTGACGCTTGAATAAATAAGTTTTCCTGGTAAGTTAAAATAAGAATTTCTCAGAAATTAACATTTCCTTAGTTAGTTCGGCGGAGTTTCACGTAGTAGGATCACATAAATGCTGGAAGGTCTTGTGATCCGGGCCACTTAACGCCGCATTAAGCGACCTCTTCGCGGTCTTTACGATCCGGGTAATGTCGAACCCAACGCCCCATGAGAACTGCCTCGATAAGAAAAAAGACAGTGTGTTCTTGAAGAAAATCTGTACACGTTTTAGTAAACTACACTCTTAAATTGACCATGTAGTGGTACTAAAGATAGGGTTAAACATTTTTATACAAAAACATAGATTACTTAATTACAAAGTTATCAATTTTCATTTATTTAAATATATGAAGCGTACATATATCAATGATGTTAAGTACATAATAAATTTATCTAAGCACAAAAAGACCATGTCCAATACAAAGTCAAACATTCCGCCCACACATAACACCACACAACCCAAACAGTCTATCATAAAAATTACAAACAACAATACCTTTCAAAAACACAATAGCATTTGACCCAGTCGAAGCTCGACCCCTTTCGGAGTTTCCACACCGGCGCGTCATCATTTTTCACGGCTCCTCCATTTATTTTATCTGAACACCACACGCTCAGACGATGCCTCGTATTCGAATTTCGAACATCAGCTGGTGAGACGAAGAGATTTATCGTCGCGCTCATTCGGCTAGAATCCGACTGCCAATAGCTTTTTCCATTTGAATTTGCATTCTATTGTCTATGGTAGTTTTTTTTGGGACCCTTTTGTAATTCGAATACTATCGATATACTGAGGACGACAACCCTGCGGTTGATCTATTTCACATGATTTCCAAATGAACTAAATTGCTGCATAATCCGTTAATTTCACATTATTTATGGACTATAATTCACCTGATATACAGGTGTATTTTGGTCGTAAACGTTCCCGAAAACTATGGAATCTCCTCATCATCACGATCATTTTTCTCCATGGAAGCATACCTGGAAAGTGTCTGGTTCCCAAGATATTAAGGGTCCAAAGTTTAGTAAATAGACTGCGGTTTTTTTTGCATAAATGCACATAGACCCGCCTAGCAAGATATTTTCACGAGAAATAATTAATATCTATCTATGAAAAAAATAGCAAATACTGGACACTATAAATTTCACCCGATCAAATAAATTTAAAAAAAAAAAATTTACATCGTTTCCCAGTTTTTTTTTTTGCATAGACTTACTTAATTTGATTTATATTATAGAGTACGTACCCTTCGTTAAGGGTGGCAACGAAAAAACATTCTGTATAAAGCTGCATTTAAATAACACAAAACATTAAGCAAAAGCATCGGTTTTAATAGACAAGCGGTCTTTGCACTAACAGAAGAATTGTAAAAAAAGTATCGATTTTTAAAAAATCGGAAAACATTCGTAAACACTCGCCTACATACAATGTAGTTCTTTCAAACAGTTTAAACGAAACCGTTTTACGCAATTAAATTGAAAATAGAACACCAATAAAATCCGATAAGAGGTTATTAATCGCAAAAACTTAATCGCTCGTTTACTTTATAAAGGCTTAATTAAATGTCAGCATTCCGGTACCGTAAAGGGCATAGCTTATTTATAAAATACATACTTATTTAAGTATGAATGGTGCTTCAAAATCATCGAACAAATAAGTAATCGTTGGAAAACTATGATAAACGTCACAAAACCAAGGCAGGGTCCCGGAGCACATTGTTAATTAAATACTCATCAAAGACTGAAAATTTACTGAAATAACTTCGCTAAATTGTATCGAATCTATCCGCAAAAATAATACACGGTGTCTCTTCAAAACGTACAGTGCTCAATTTTTGTCTAAACTGCAACCAACAGCAAGAAATTGCGCTCAGTAGCAAGTTTACATTATATTTTAATTGCCGATTGGCACCCTTAAGTTGGCATCAGCAAAAAGGTCCCGAACACAGCTCGGCTCACATTTCCCTATCTCATTTTCCATTTGACAAACATCATTACATCTTCCTGTGTCGCCCCTCGCGGCAATTTCGGGAAGCTTTCGGGTGCGTTCGGGCGCACTCGGCGACTTCCGGACGCATTTTGTGCAAATTCTCGATTTGAATTTTGAATAGTTCCAATCTGATACTATAAATTTTTAAGGGAAAAGCCAAATTAAAGGCCAAAGTAGGTTTTGGAAAATTTGATATACCTACATGATAAACATAAATAGCTCCTCATTTGTATGTTAAATTCGAGGCACAAAGGTTATTTTTATACAAATGAAGCATTTTAGAAGCATAACCACCACCACAAGGACTAGCATAGCATAACCTATAAATACCTATTTCAAAACTCGTTACACTTGTCGGTAATGAAACAGAAGCGTAGGATTTTGACCGTCTTTCTGCGACAATGCTGCGGGGGGAGGGGGATGATTAATTGTTTCACAGGGGGTTGGGGGGGTGAGCATTGAGCCCGTGGATCGTCTGTTTCAGTTTTAGAAGCTATTCCCGTTGGTTTGGTGACTCGTCTAATTTATTTTGTCATCCGAAGTTGATCAGACGTATGGAGTTGGTCCATTAAACTGATATGCTAAGTGTAGTCTTGTGTACTACCCTGGCTATTGACCCATGAGCAAATTTTTTCTTTGGTAAGTAATGTCGAAGATGAAAGAAAGTGTTCAAGCTGACAAAGTAGATGAATCAAGTCTATAATGGGAACTTATGGAAGAGTCGACGAAAGAACCTAAAATAAAATACAGGGTGTGGGTGACAGCCAGGCAAATACTAAAATGCTGAACAAGTACCATTGTGTTGAGTTATACGACAGTGTTATTACTCGCAGGAAATGTATTTTTATTTGATTATCAGTAATCTTTGCTCTCCGCGCCAATTGTATCGGGCGATCCTGTGACTAATTAAATAATTAAATGGGCTTCTTGGGTATTGTGTGACATATTCATTGCTGTTTTTTGGATCACTTGTGACTCCATTACGGTTGATCAGTTATTTGAACTTTTTCGAGGGAAACTTTTTTCCGTAAATCAGCTATTGGTAAAAAAAATATTTTTGACATTATCTAGGGCCTAATTAAAGGAACAATTTTTTTTATTAATGAAAAAATTTTCAGAAAATTTTAGATTTTTTCTGTGTTTTCCGCCTCAGAATCATGGTCTGAAGTCGTGGTATTAATATTTGCCTGGCTGTCACAAACATCCTGTATACAAAAATAATTTACGAATAAATAGAACATGGGCTCCAAAACCACAAAAGCTCTCCATTTTGTCATATTAAACAGTAGTGCCCGATATAATTCGGCATACCTACAGTTCTATACAAGGGGCTGTTATCTGGCCGGAACGGGCCCCGGGCTGACAGCTCTAGTGATGTGCTGCGCTGCTGGTATCTACTACAAATATTCTTTAACCTGATTTGGAAAAAAATATGCTAAAATCGCTTTGCAGCTTAGAAATTTTTAAGCAATAGATATCGCTCCTAAAACAAAAAAAAAGTATAATTATAGAATAGTGAGACTTATTACATCAAAATATTACTTCTATAAGTTCAACCATCAGAAAATTGTTCCATAAAAGTAGTGACAATATTTCTAATCATTATCTAATGGATTAAACAAATATGGCGCCAACGCGATCTAAAACCAGATTCCTAATTAGTTTATATTGAAAATAAATGAGTGCTTAATTTAAATATTGACTATGCGCACGTCACTAGCCAGCCTGAGGCACCCTTTGTGTTTGTCTGTTTGTTCGCTCCGTAGAAAAACAATCTTACTGCTCGAGTGGTGTGTTAGTACACTTGCAGGGTGCTTCACGTGAATTGCTTCTGCGGTAATTGTGGGGTTGTAATCGGGTTATTTTTAATTATTAATGAAACACTTAAAAAAAATATAAAACTCATTTCCCATGTCCCAGACGCAGCCATAAGAAGTGGCTCTGCGGCCGCCACAGCGGAATACCTCAAACGGCGCAAATATGCAAACCTCAGTGGAGACTATATATTTGAGCCGTTCGGGGTTGAAACCATGGGGCCCGGGATCCCATGCCCTTTTTAAGGGCATTTCGAAAAGACTGTTCGAGACGTCTCACGACAAAGAATTAGCCTCACTATCTAGCGGGCCAATGCGGCCAGCCTTTTGGCCACGTTGTCAGCGGTGGAGGAGTTGCAGGCAATTTTCTGTTTATAAATATGTTTTAGATTTAAGTTTTTTGTTCTGTATTTACCCAACTACATAATTCAAACCTCATTTATTTAAAGAAAAAAAAAACGACTGTGTAAAATTTTTGACGTAGTGTCACTCTCACGATTAAGACGAGTCTTATGGATCAAGCTCAAATGCGACCAGCCGTTAAGGCTCTTGAGTGTGCTAAAGAAATATATATACAAACATTATTACATGTATTATATTAAACCTCCTGTTTTCCTTTTCTCGTCCGATAGAAGAATAAAGATTATGAAATCCTGATACCACCCCAAGAGCACTCACAAAGTAAAAGCAGAGTTACTTATCTCACTATAATGAGATGTAACCGACACCATAACAGCGCCAGCTGTCACCCTCGCCAGCAAAAGATTCACCCAACAATTTCACTTTATGACGTATTAGTGAGACGTCAGACGGCAGACATTTATGACGCCGTAAAACGACCTCTGTTCACTTGTTGAGTTTATGGGCACGACAAATTTCGGTTGCGCTCTTATTCCGCGAAAGTTAGAGTCAAAAATGTTCCAAAAAGTCCGGAAAACGGTATGAATGATTAGTTCATAGTTCGTTTTGGGAACTATATGCGCAACACTACTTGAAACAACTTGGTGCTTTACAAAACTGCTTGCACAATGAAATTATTCCTTTGCATTTTCTTGCTTCAAAACATTCCAAGTTTGTAATTCAAAATTCATTCCAAACATGGCAATGGTTTAAATTAAGAACATTAGTGTTCTCTATTTATTTATTTGGTATTAGGAAGACCAACAGCTATATTAAGGCAGTTATAACATCTATTCGACTATCCTTCCATTTTCGAAAAGATCGCGCAAATTAACAAAATAATAAACCGAGTGAGGTCATTACGCGGCCTCAGCGTTGAACATTCGCGTGGCACTTACTGTAATTACCAAACCTCGTTGAAAGACAAATGGGTGGTACATCGCTCGCGTCCATAGGTACGAGACACCTCCTGGTAACTTATGCTCGCCGGGGTGCCGGTTAATAGCTAATATCGCTGCCTAATGACCATACTCGTCTTGAAGGTAATGCCCCACATGGGATCCGAAACTACGGTAGAACACGTCGCATTTATGTTCTCCCGGTGGCTCTAGTAATTTAGTGGAGATCTTTTGGGTTCGTCTCTTTGTTTGTTCGATGTTTGTAGATTTTATAAGGTACCGTTACATAGTTCTTGTTAAAATTCATTATTATTTTCTAGCTTTGTTTACAAAAGCTCATTACTTTTAGTTACGGTCTCTTATTCGGTTATTTTACTAGATGATCACGCATTATATGCATGTCTTGCCAACATTCTATTTTACATACATAAATACATAAAGGTCACGCCCATTATTCCCCAAGGATTCTGTTTTAGTATTTACGAATGTACCTACAATACATACATACCTAAATGTAAAATTCATTTGTAATGTGCAATAAAATACGTGTCAGTTACGTCAGCCTAAAATCCACTCAATGCTCGCTGCCCAAACCCAAAAGAACAAACCACTAAATCATTCCAAAATTATTCACCGACAGGCGCCTAGGCAACCAAAAACGGACACCAAATAAAACGTCAAACAACATAAACCGTACATTTATACAAGTTTTACGTTCTTTAATTTAATAGCCGATACTATTACAAAGGATCTCTTGTTTTCTCAGACAAACTGATTTATGGTTGCGTTAAAAAATAAGAAAAAGATTTTTCTCTTTTTTTTTTAACGAGAAAATAGATCGACTCGTCTCGTTTGACATCAAGTTGAGCAAACAATAAGTTAACTACCGGGCTTGATGATTTAAGAGATATAAATTTGTTGAGCTCCTTTGATTTCTGATGATTTATTAAGCCTATTTCTCGAACCATGACAGTTATGGTCTGTTTTGCCGCATTCCTCTTAGCGCAATTGGAAAATTACTATCTTAATTCCTGTGCTAGTTTGTTTTTTCATTAATTATGAGTTGGCTGCGCAATATTTATTTATAATTTACTAGCGAACCCGACAGACGTTGTCGTGTCCTACGTCTTAAATACACACTTTCTGAAATAAGCTGTAACAATCTGGATCGTTATAAAAATATTATCTAGTTGACCGAATTGTGAATCTAAACCATTCTCGAACTCACTTGAACACACGAAAAATTTCATCAAAATCGGTTCAACCATTTAGAAGGAGTTCAAATTATATGATATGATTAATATAGATATGATTAATATGAATATCGGCCACTTTCTTGGGCCTGTTTTACATAAACTTCGACCGATCACCTGCAAAATTAGCCACAACCTTCGAATGCACCAGAAATGGAGTTACGTTAATAATTTGCTCTTAAAACAGATAGTGATCTGGTGCATGGAATCGGTGCACCGTGCATGTATCGGAAACAATGCCTTGTTGCAATTTGCACAGGCAGCGGGCCGCTCCTTTTACGGCTCTAGTCTATGGTCCAGGCTCTATGTTTGCTGATGTGGCCATTGCCGATAGTCTATGGTTAGGCGACAAGGCTGTATCGTGTATATTGCTTTTGCCACGCTTCGTATAGAGAATATAGATGATGGAGTAGCTTTTGAAATTGTTTTTTCAAAAGAAAATTTATTTAACTGGACAGTTAAATAAATTTTCTTTTACTAGAAGCAAAAAAAATTAATAGATTCCATAGGAAAGTCTTCCTCAGATTCCGAACACAAAAAAAAGTAATAGTGATTTCACACAGAAACCTAAAGGCATGGCGAGCAGCAGTCACATGCGATCTTGGGAGGCTGGCAACACCGCCATTACCCCGTCATTGGTCGCCGATCGCCCCACCTTGATTACGAGAATTACACGAATTATCGCGATTACTGTGATTACGGGAATATCGTCGCTTCGGATCGCGATTACGCCGCGGGCCGGTACACGCACAAAGAAACAATGATGAGGAGGTGGAACAGTCAATGATGCAGAGCAACTATAAATATTATTCGACGTACGAGTATAATATAATCGCTGGCTGGCATCTGTCACCTGCGCAAGTACTCACTGCTCTTTGCTCAACGTTATTTCTAGGAATAAATGTTGTAAGCCCCTTTTTAGTCCCCCTCCTTTGGCTTTTTCCCAATATTGGCTGGTACACCACTTAAGCTATAACTTGAGCCAAAAATAACCGATTCAGTACAGACCCGGGCGTGATATTAATCATCTAGAGTTTGTAGCCCTAAAAGTCTAAAATATGTAATCAAGTTGTAGAGTTAATAATACAGCCATAGTATCTAACTTTCAAAATCACTTTAGCTAACCCCTGTCGGTCGTTATGTAACAACTCCGCATAACTTCTCTCTTCCGTGTATAGAATACATTGTAAAAATATTAGTGGCGCAAAGCACGTAATCGTTCGCCGGCATCTCCGTTTACCGTTCACCAATCTGTTTTCGATAGTCAATGAAAAAGTTCATTCTGTTTTCGAAAATTTGAAAAAGCTTTGTTCTTAATTTGGAGTTGCATAAATGTACCCAGAGCTTCTATGTTGTTATGCGATGCTAGTTGCTAGTAAGCTATTATTTCTTCGAAAAAAGTAAATTTGTTAACGTCGTAAACCACGTTTATAGCGGGGATAGGTGTAAAAATCAGGAACAACTTGCTAGCTCATCGTCTAAGAGGACACTCCCGAGTTAGTTAATCGACTCTTACGACGTCCACGGAAGGAGATGCAGCTGATGTATCAGTAAAGCTCCGCATCGGCACAGGACAAGCTACCCTATAATGGAATCCCCTTCTCGTGTAATACTGTTGTTATTCAGCCGCCGACGTACAACTTATATAAAAACCTATTCTATCTATGCAAATTGCAATAAGCACTAAGGTTTTACTACAAACCGATGTCTGAATCGAATAAGCAAATACAAATTCCCATCAAGTATCCTTACAAGTATAGACAATAAAGTTAACAACAAAATTAGGTACAATTACAGCAAGACTGGAGCGAAACGCGCGCGCAATCAAAAACAATTTGGCCAATCAGCGTCGAGCACCGCAGATCCTGTGTTAAATGTCACGATATTTTCAAGTCATCGCGGGACCGCAAATTGGTCTATTTTGACCCGTACCGAGACCGCAACGATTACACGAAATGCCCCAATAGTGCAACTCTAAAAGCCAAATGTCAAGTCGACGTAAATTTTTGAACGAACCCCCTCATTTTTGTACCAGCTTTTGCGGTGTGTTTTAAAACTCAATGCTTTTCGCTTGTGATTTTTGACAATATGTTCTAATTGTGCGTTTCCTTTTACGGTTTTATCAAATTAAATATTTGTATCCTTTTGCGGTTTTCGTGAATTATACAATTATAATAATTTTGTGAGATTTAATTGCATCGTTTATTTATACCTAATAAAATACAATTTCATAAATCGTAATAAAACGCAGTTAAAATTACAATAATAATTTAACTAACAAGCTTGTAAATAGAATCTCATCTAATCAAGTGTCTGTAATTTTAGTACGTAGGTAATAGCGCCAACATGGCCGTAGGCACATAACGGTTGCCTTGCATCTCAAGGCCTTACAATCCCCCCCCCCCGTAATCTTGGTAATTACGGTAATGGCCACGGTACATCGGTAATACATCCGGTAATCGCGTCTGATGTCTATTGCGACACGTAATTAGGGATGCGATTGTCACCACTTATTTAGTACACAATCAGTAAGTGATTGTTGTTTGGAACCTGCGGTGTTCGATGTTCTGCGCGTTTATGCCATGCTAGTATATAATTTACTTTTCCTTGATGGTGTAATGAGTTGACTGGTTTTGATTAGCCGACCACTCTGTTCAAGACTGGCCATATTGTGAAATAGCTATGAAATAAGCCTGAGAAAGCTTATCAGTGAAAATTTACTACATAGAATAAATATTTAATTCTATTCAAATGAAAGAACAAGTACAATAAGTTATAGTCATGTTTAAGGACATAATAATGACACACCTGCAGTGCAAATGCCATGTCTCAATTATGTCAATACTTTATGCCTGTTTCCGTTTGTTTTGACATCTGACTTATTGCATCACAGCCTATTTTATGACTGCTTATGATGCCCGTCCCACACCATGTCATGGCTGACTAAAGGCAGTATGAAACTTCGAAAAGCTAACGCAGTAAGGATTACGTAGGTATATTATGAAGTAAATTAATTTTAAACCGCTAGATACTGTTTGACCATGTTAATTTGGATTTAGAAGAACCCTGCTGGGCTTTATACAGGATGTAACAAAAAGGGTATGTTAAGCGAAAAGCTATGTAAATAGCCCACTGTAGAGAACCTATCCACAAAATTTGAGACCCGAAATCACATGTTTATTTTTCCCGATAGTGTGGAGAATTTTTTAATATCTCAGGAATTTTCATACAATCTTGAAAAATAAAAATGTGATTTCGAGTCTCAAATTTTGGTAATAGGTTCTCTATAGTGGGCTATTTACATAGCTTTTCGCTTAACATACCCTTTCTGTTACACCCTGTATATACTCGTACATAATATGACGATTTTTCGAAGTTATCTTACTTTAGTCAGCCGTACATAACCCATGAAATATTATAGTGTGGGACGGGCATCATTCTAAGACTCTAACCGAGATGCACCGGTTTAGAAATTTGATTTCAACGTATTGCAGTCAAGTTAGGTGTCAATATTGGTCAAGTCGCTGACTTATGCAGGTCTAGGGGAGACTAAGTTACACGCGTTCGAAAACATAGAATAGTGTGACCTCAGCATAACAAAACTATCCCATATATACTACATGCAATTTAACGCTCACATAATCGCTTCAGACATTATAAAAGTTTATTTAGCAAAAAGTGTTGTTCAGCGTAACGCCGCTCGGTCAATTCTATTGAATATTTATAAACGGGTCCCATTATAGTGTCGACATTTTGAATAATTAACTAGACGCCATTACGAAGCCCAGCTGAAATTGCCAGACACTTCAGTAAATAACCCCTTGCTTTATGAATAATTACAGCAATCGATGATTTCAGTAATAGCTTTGTGTTTTTGTGCCGGCGATCGGCTTTGTTGATGTCCTGGCAGCTGTAGCTATGGCCAATGACGCACTTTCATACCTATACTATGAATAGAGCCTACCTAACCTAGTATGGAGACCCTAGCGACCCGAATAATATCTTTATTTTTCCACATAAATTCCTAATTTAAATAGCTGTTCGCTTAACATACCCCTTTTGTTGCACCCTGTATCCACAGGGTAGTGTTCCCGAAATGGGGTAACCAGAACTGCAATACCATGTAGGAGCTCCTATAGCTATGTTTATATACATAAAAATCACGTCTCTTTCCCGGAGGGGTAGGCAGAGATCACGGATCTCCATTTGCTACGATCCTGACACACCTCTTTCGCTTCATCTACTTTCATGATATTCTTCACGCACGTTCGTCGGTTTAGGGTACCCAGGTCTTCCCCTTCCAACCCTTCCATCCACTCTTGTACACTTTCTTTGTCAATCTACTTTCATCAATCCTCTCCACATGCCCAAACCATCTCAACATACCTTTCTCAATCTTCGTCACGACGTCCTCGTCCTCGCTTCGCATAGCGTGGCAAGATAATAATAATTAGTGACAACTTGCTAGCTCCTGGCCTGAGAGTAGAGATGCTCCTGATGTATTCTAGTGAAGCTCTGCATCAGGACAGGATTATAGTGATGCAATGGGACAACTTATATATGAGAACGAAGGAATATATTTACTTTCTTGTCTAATGCCAAACTGCTGGGTACTTGATCAAACGCATGACAGGCAACGTGTATTCTATAAATATTTTTCTTTAGAAGCATATCAATGAAAGCTTCCGAAAAGCTCGCTGGCAGTTAACGAAACAAATTTCAGAATATGTACCTACTTTAAATTAATAATATAGTGATATTTTTTTTTTTTTTCACTCAATTTTTTATTTTGTTGCACCGCAATAATATATCGAGAAATTTTATATGTATCAATCAGTAACCCGTAGCGCGTGCTACGGACTACGAGCCTACTGCTACGAGAATAGCTTTATTATTTGCGCTATGTATGAAATTCATTGCTATTTTCTTGAAAATATAATAAAGTTTTTTGACCTTTTTAAAAGAAAACAATACATTTTTTTTTTCAGAAAACTTCAATGTCTTGACTTTATGTCGCAACAAAAGTTTTCCAGAGGTTTTCTTTTTTTTTTTAACAAAACGTAAAAGCTATTTCAAATAAAATAGATCACGTACCAGGCTCGCATAAGCAAGAGGCAGGTGGGTTACGCCACATGAGCCGGAATGTGCGGTAAATTTTCCGGATGCCTTACCAATGATTTCCTCTGAGACCGCCGCCGGCCCAGATACAGCGGATTTCGATACGATAACGCTTCTCAATTTCTACTTGCTTGGTACCACTATATTGTGGCCACGCCCCGCCCCATTAAATATGTATAGGTACGGGATAGTTGGTTGATATTTTTTCTCTATAAGTTCCCCGGGGACCTCATCTCGAAGTATCAATCGGCGATATTCGTGCCGCCCGTATCTTCACAATAACATCGTGGGACCGAACAATGTTGTTCATTTCACGGAATTGGACGGAAGGTGTCTTGGAAACAATATTTGGTTCTCGTTTTAGACAGACCGAATATGTAAGCAGTGACGTAATGGGATGGCAGGTTGACTCGGCGTTATTATTAGAACGTGGATATCTCTAAGAAATTGTTATTGCTTTGTGTGAAATGGACGTCGTAAATAGGAATTTGCAGCGTTTATTATTTCGGTTTAACTTTTTCTTGGTAATGGGGGTGGCTTATAATTTGCGGAATTTTTGATAAAATGTAAAGGGGTTTCATTTACAAGGAAAACGTCTAAAATATCAAATAATTGCGCTTGGAATGGCTTCAATTATTCACGAGTAACCGCGGCACGCGATGCGGTGGCACTTCCTAGGTCCGACCGCTTTGCGGCTTATGCCACCCTGGTACTTGCAATTATTTAATCACACTCTAATTAAATAAATTAAAATATAGAATAGAAATTCTATTTTTAACTACTAAAATTTTGATATACCCGACGTAACAATCGAAGTATAGGTACCTGTTTAAAAATCTCTATATCTATCTATTGGTATTTTGTACTTCTTGAAAAAAAGTCTGAAATTATGTCTAAAATTTTTATGATTAGTGAGTAATTTTTCTCAAACTCTAAATAAGTTACTCATAGAACTTGCTATATGCATCTACTTTCACGTCTCTATCACATTAGTATATTTTACGTTGTAAATCGTCAACTCTATCTGGTTGAATTAAAAAAAACTAACGACATCTATAACTTAAGTTCTTGACTAATTTCAGCCAAATATTCCAGGACAAGATAACTTCAACGCTCGAACCCCTTTTAGTGCAGGTGTAAAATATAATATTTATGGGGTAAAGAAAGAGTTCGAATGCTTGTTAGCAGTAATGAGGTGCGCGCGCAGCTATAAATTCGTTCCAACATCAACCGCCTGAGGGCGCTGGTCGTTTGCATATTTATGTTTTTCTATATCCAGACGATATTTTCGTCTTTTTTTTTTGTTAAAAATAGCATAATTTAAAGTTTACAATCACTCACAACACTCGGTGTATAAGCACCACCGTTAACAAAGTTTGTCTACTCGATAACAGATGGCGCTGCAAAAATAGGTTCGTGTCTCGAGCTTGTGCTGAAAAATGCTTCGTCATCATGACACGCCAGGGCCGCACGGCTCGTTAGCCTGACACGGCGCCTGTCAAGTTTTTGACAGTTTTTGACAGAGACATCGATAGTGAGGCGCTTCGTTACTGACGAGGCGGGTCGGCGCGCGCCGAACATGTCTTATCGTACTTTGTGGACTTATGTTTGATTTAGTCGTGTTAGTTCATTGTCACACATATCTCTCTCTTGTTACCTTTGTGATTTATGATATTTGTACAAGGCATTCGTTACACAGCGTAACAAAAACACCGCGTTAAAAAGCTATTCGTCCAAATTTCGCGACCAATTTAAAACGTAACAACTTCGTTACACAATAATGACGTGGCGAAGTCGCAATTTCGGATTCATGAGGAAGCAAGCAGGTGTCGCGATACATCCCGTATTCATGGGCCGATATATCATCGCCGTGGGCGCTAAAAAAGAAAGCGGAAAACCCGCCAAATGCCCCCAGTTTCCTCCTTGACGTGCAATTATAAAGATAATAACGTTTTCACCTCGCCCGGCGTTTTTATTTGTTCTCTCTTGATTTGTAACAGTTTGTTGTCGTTTCAGCTGGTGGAACGCGACACCAAGATTACTTTTTTGAATATTCAAACAACCATTATAGCCTTCTAAATCCGATTGAATCATCGGAAAAAAACGTATCTGGTTCCCACGCGGTCGACCCGGCTGGCTCGCCGAACAAAAGGATTTTAATCCAAGCTCCGGGCAACGCGTAAACTATTTTGATTAGAATGGCATTCCGCCCAAAAAGTAACCTCAAAAAATCGCCGCCGTGACATTTCTCAAGTTGTCAACTCCGCGCGGTTTTTGCGCGCCGCATACCGCCTGCTCGCCTTGAAATCTCAATTCCAAACGCTTTTTTCGGGAAACCATAAACAACGAGCGATTTATAGAGCCGGTACAATTGACAATAATGATTTGCTCGATCGAAGATAGATGGCAGTTCACGCTAAATGTCTTCATTATGTCCCGAGTTATAGCTATGGAGCTAAACGTATGTATGATGTAGCAATGCCTTTCTTAGAATTGATTTTTTCCTGTTACCGGTCGCGCGGAGAGGTTCCGCCTCGAGTGAGTTAATCATTAATCACGAGCTCCGTTCCCGCAGCGTAGGTACGTAATGTGATCCGGCCTCGCAAGATTACATTATCGTAAATATAGTTTTACAAAACGGCGCGTCTACCGTGCAAAACAAAAAGTAACAGTTTCCCACAAGGTGACACCCGAGCCGCAGGAATTCGCAGGCGATAGCCGCACATTATCAGTAATTTACACCCGGTCATAACGAAGAACCTAATCCTCGGGTCAGTGCGCGTTTTTGTTTGAAAAAAGAAAAGCAGTGACAGTTCGAAGTTGGAAAACAAAGCGTCGATCAAGCCCGTTCACTCTCACATAAATCAGTCGGTCGTGAAAGAGACAGGTGCAAGGACGGCGCGGCCAGTCGATTTTACAAATGGGCGGAGCGCTGAGCGAGATGTCGACATCGTCGAAACAAAAGAGTGAAAAGGAAATAATAACCGGTGCAAGGTGCAGGCGGAGAGAGCGGGATGGAGTGAACGGTAAGGGTTTGCATCGGAAAACGCTAAGGCGGTCGGAAAAACTGAAGAAAAGGTGAAGTGTAACTCGCTTAATTACCGGCGTCCATACATAATGCACCAATTATAGATTTTCGTTCTTTAAGTTCTGGTTAGTAATTATGTTATTTATCTATAAAATCGTTGGGTAAGGGGTTAATAAGTGTTTGAACTTTGAAAATGTAGGTAAATTACGTTACTAAGCTCATGTTGTCTAGACACGGTGCTCAAGTGCCGAAAGCTTAAAATTACCTCAATAGCACTTCCACTCTCTTATGTCTATATATATACTATATATATACCTTATACTAGCATACTATACTAGCATATAATGTCTGTTACATACCTATTGTATTCAGTAGTAAGACATTAAATTAATCTACTCGTAGATATTCCATTGTTTAAAAAAAATCAGTTTATAACTGTAGGAATAACATAATATTGACGCCCAAGAATATAATTTATAATATATGTATATTTATGATCTTCTTCATTCACTTATGAATAATTTACAAAACTTAGGTAAATCAGACTCTCTGAGCTCAGTGACTGAAACAAACATTAGGTCCGATAATAGAAATATAACCTATATATATTTATATTTCTATTGGTACGATATTAGGATATGAGTGTGAAACAACCCCGATTAATATAATTCTCCATAACAACAGCACAATGAGGTATAATTCTATTACAACTCCCATGTAAAAATCACAATAGAATTGACCGGAATCGGTACAAATTGTGGGTATTACTGTACCCACCGATTTATGTAATTCGAGTACAATTTGCGTGTCAAACATGTCCGAGTGACGTGTCGTGACGTGTCGTGACGGGTCCGTGACGGGTACGGCACGAAACCGAGGCGTGCCTACTACGTACGTAGAGGGAATTTTATATAATTGCAAAGAAATAGGAAGTAAGAATACAGCATAATTTAGAATATTATACTCGTCTTGAAATAATAGTAGAGCCAAACGATAAACAAACCATAACTACCTTATATATATGAGTCAAATGTATGTTATTTATGCTATGAGGAATAGAGGATTCATACATTAAACTAAAGTGCGTCTCATCAAATAGTTCTTTTGAATCATGGCGCTATTTCTATGAAAATAATAATTATATTCTATGAAACGGACTCAACCAAACAAATTTTGATGTAACTTGACAGACATTAGTAGGTTTACAAATAGAGATATCGGAATAACTCAAAAGGCTACCTATACAGTTTTGCGGAGGAAGTCGCTGGCGTCAGGTAATTTAGTAATAACTCGATAAAAATATAATTCAAAAGGTCATCGACACCTAGACCACAACATGTTAAAAATTATACGTCCATTACTAGAGGCGATTGCGCAATTTTTCCAACAACGCCCCCTCGATAAGGTGAAAATCACCATAATAGCAGTGAATTGGCCCGTTTTATAGCAAAACAATAATTTAATTCGACACAAAGGTAGCAATTTTCGATTGATATGGCGATAATTTGGTGAATTAGAGGCTCGCGAATTACAGACATATGGCCAGCACAGCGCACTCAGCAGGTTTTTTTGGTTTTAAATTGAAACTTAATGAATAAGTGATTATAGAACTAGTTCGCTGGTAATGCCGGTAATGCCGGTATAAACGTTCTGATTGCAGCTATTATTTATTCGTGAAGTTTATGTTAAAATATTAAAAAATGGCGCAGCTGCCATTTCCAATGGAATAGTGCATATTTTCTTTTATAAACCCTTATTAATAAATTTTCTGTGCAATTTCTAATGAGACTTATTTTTGTTACAGGTAAGCTATATTCATCGACCACAGACAAAACAAAAGCGTATGATACACGTGAGTTTGAGAGTCCAGCAGCTGGACCATAGACGTTTTCTTTTTTCTTTAATTCGTATTCGGAACAAAAGAAGCTCGGGTCATTCGATAGCACGTGATCTTGAGTGATTGAGGCGACCGGGATGCGATACCATCTCGATATATGAGCGAGCATTCGTCTTGGTGTCTGTTGTGTCTAAATTATCGTAATTGCTGGCGTACTTTATTTGTGCTTGTTAGGTATAAGTAGCGTTATCTAGATTCTTCTTTAGCGACTTATTTGGTCAGTAAACGTATTCGGTATACCTACGCATGTTTCCTTTGCACGTCATAGATTAAAATATCTTTAAAACCTTACGCAAACTTTTGACGGGGAAAACATTTTGTTATTATAGTTAGATCTTCTCTTAAGACAAATCACAAAAGACATTTAGAATTTTCCAGTAAACTAAGCAGCCAACGTTAACAAATTGGAATTCACAAAGATATTTTATTAGTTGCAACAATCTACGGTACTCGCGGTATAACTGCAAAAATAAAATAAAAAACAACCAAAACTGACTTAAATTACCTTACAGGTCGAGAATATAAATACCTATCATACTCTATGCTTACCTTACAATCTGGTAAAAAAAATTATCTCTCCATACTCACCGACCACATGCTGTTAGCGCGTGCCTTTAATAATACATGAAAATTAATAATTTTAATTGCCGTATCCATGTTTTTTGTGATTAACGGTTTTACTTTATTACCTACTTGTTTGTTGTTTCTTGGGAAAAAAAATTGGTAAGCGCAAAAATTGGGGATAAACAGTGAAAAAAAAGATAAAACAAAAAACTTTATCCGGTGTTATTCTACGTACCTACAATGATAAATAAACTTTGAAGTAGGTAACTAAGCTATAATATTTAATAATTTTTAATATCATTTTAACTCGTAACTATTAACATAATTCTCAGTAGATTACAAATACCCAAAACAAAACAATCAGTCTTATTCGTGTATGGATCTCGAAGTGACATTTGATTCCTTTTGATTCAAATTTACGGGTCCGACTGAGGGTCAAGACTTTTTTTTTTCTTCTCCAAGATTTTTTATCCCGCCCGGTTCTTTAAGGCTTATATTTCTGATGTGATCTCTTCGACGTGCATACCAAACATATTTGATTTTATTCCTCGATTACTTTTTTCTTTCGAAGCGGTTAAATAAATTTGATTGTACAACTAAGGTCAGATACGCGGGTGCGGGAATAAATCTCGGCATCTAGGAGAGTTACCACAGAGTTACGAGGTTGTTTACTTTCTAAGGATGCACTAGATAGAGAAAAAGCTGAGAAAAACCACTTTCTGGCTGAAACATTCTACCATTCTCCATTGAATAGAAATTCCTTGTAATGACAGGTGAACCAGACTATAATAATGTTGAAGTATATTTTATTTCGTGGTCCACTGCCATTAACGGAACCACAGACTGCATTACTGTATCTTATATCCACATCGACACCGCACTAGACCCGCGCGAAATGCGAATTCAAATCGCGAACTAAAGCATGTAATGGAATATTTGCGTCGTTGATTTCGGTGATTCCGCAAAGTTATGAGAACACAGAATGTCAGCTGTCAGCCATGACATAGTGAGGCACCGGGCATTCAGAAAGCAGGCGTAGATCGCAGCGGCCGCGTCACGTCACGCGTCCGGCGCGCACAATGCTCGCCCCACACGCCCGCCCTGCGTTATTGTCCAACAATGCGTGAAATGCTCTGACAAACGATGACAGCCGCTCGCCCAGCCTGGTACACCCGACCTCCTGCAATTTATGATATCCTATTACGAGATTTAATGACACTAAACGTCAGCCCTGTTTGTATGTCACAAGACAGGATATACTTCCGAGTTCCGACTACCCGAAAGCAGAACTCGACGCTCGTAAGCGATCTCGAACAGAGTATACAAAGGGAAGGAGGCAACTGAAAAATTACCATATCCCGTTGTGCAAACAGTTGCCGACAATCTTCCCGTTGTCAGCCGACAGTGAGCGTCCGAACTCGAAGCGCCAAATATTTACCAGAGTCTCATAAATTCAGCGGCGCCCCGCGCGTCCCACCAGGATAACATACATAATGCGCCGCTCCACGGATCGGTAAACATATTGTAATGGAAAACGCCGTCATTGTTTACACTTTATGATGTCCTGACGCTGTAAACTGATGCGGTACAGATCCGCTCGCCTGCAAACAAACAAACAAAAATTTCACTCAAGAAAAACAGTGGATAGTGCGAATTTGGCGCGGCGAAAACTTTAAGCGCGTATATCACGCCGGGCGGGTCGCAGCTGAGCCGATATTAAAGCCGCAAGTCTCACGCAGCTGCTCGGGATCTTCGCTAGTTTCATTCTGTAAATTATCATCGCCTTATTAAAGGCTAAGCCGTCCCGGGGCGATATACGAGGCGCACGCAGCGCGTAACTCGGCCTAATCCCCTGACCTGCTGCTAAAATATTCGAAATCCGTCAAAACCGTAAATTCCGCCTTTTGTATGTGGGCTGGGGTCGTATTTACGAGCGGCGGAGAGCTGCAGATAGCCCGAATTAAACTTGAATTTAAAACCATTTTATATTAGCTAAGCTAGCTTAGATCGCGCAGCTCCCGCGCGCGTGAGATAAGAGAATTGGCCTGTCAGACGCCGGATGATATATTTGACCAACATTTCCATACCGCCCACCCTCGCTCCCTCTCCCCTATTTTCATTTTGTACGTGTCTGCTCCGCCGCGTATCTATAATGTATCCTTTCTGTTTAGGAGTTACATTGAATAAAAAATTGCGAAGGTGAGAAGGGACGCTTATAATTTAATAGTGTACATTCTGAGCTGTCAAAGTTGACAAAGGATGTAGCGTTCCTTGTGTTCTTTGATCGTTGTTTTATTGTATGTCGGCTAGGCCGGGAGCCGGCGGTGTGCAAACCGCTAGTTAGTAGGCTGCTGGCCGAAACCAATTAATCGGTTGTTGCCACACACAACCTTCGAATAAGGTTAGCTGAAAAATTGCTTGTGAAATTCAGTTGGAAATTGGCCACAACTACTAGATATATTTAACTTTGAAAGTTATTTTTAACCTTTTTTATTTATAGTTTAAAGTCACTAACACAAATATATAGAATTAAGCATTGAGTGTCCCACTGCTGGGCAAAGGCCTCCCCCTTGTAAGTCCACACCTTTCGGGTTTATGCTTGTACATACCCTATTTATACCCTTACAGAAACCTATCGAGATCGTACAAATCGGATAGTTCATTAAATATATTCAGCTCCGACCAATGTTTCAAACAATTTTGGCCGCTCATCAACCTGAAGGTGGTTTCTTGGCTTGTGCAGAGCCAGCGGAAGGTAGGATATTATTCATGGACGTTTTTGGAATTCTCATTTGAATAATTAAAAATTTGGCAAGAGATCTCGCCAACGGTGGCATGTATGAAATGTCTGCGCTAGGCCGGGAGCAATCGTCCGGCTTTACTGCAGTGCGCTGCACAAAGCCATTTATTGTTGTTATTTAACTTCGCGTAATCATTATGAGCTTTTAAACTCTCATACGCAGTGTGATGTATGTTTTTTATATACCCTGGAGTAAGGCGAAGAGTTTGAAAATTCTGTTCCTATGATCTACTTTTAATATTATTTCTCAATTAATTGGCCTTCATAAAGATTGTCATCTACAACCATTAAAGCGAATCTATTCATCAAAGGGACCTTTCACACGAGTCACTCACACGACAATTACGTCACAATCTCCGATGCCGGCCACCTTTAAAATGTGTCCTGTGCATTGAAATTCGCGGGAAAATCCTTTTCCATTGCTCCTTATCCCGGTGCGATAAATCAGCCGAGTCCATTGTCGCAGCGTCGAACGGCTAATGTACAGGCTCCATTATACAGTATTGTTACTTAGCTCGTGGAAAACTCTGGAGGACGTGATTTCGATAAAGTTTTATTTAATTCAGTAGCTATACCGTGTGGGGAAAATGGATTTGTGCTTTTTCTTGATAGTTACGAAATACTTACTTGTAGCTATAAAAATAGTACTTATTCATCTTCAAGCAGTCTAATAGTATGATTATAATAAACATAGTTGTCTACATAAAATACAATATTCATATGATTTTCATGTACAAAACGAAATCCATAAACAGTCGATGCAAGCGAATGATTGACACGTGACTGACGCATCCGTAACGCTGCTACGCCGTAGTATTCGTAGCACGACTACGGAATCCTAGACTTTCTGCCAATATGCGTTTTCATTTCAGCGTAACTCTTTCTACTTTTGCAATACTGGTATTTTTATAATTTTTTTGCGATATTTATATATCGAATTTAAAAAATAAAACGGTAGATAAGCTGAAATAAAGTAGTAGAGGTACTTACTACATAAGAGCTCTACCTATGTGCATACCGTAATACAACTTAAACACAAAAGCTTTCAGGTTGCCAGCGCTTTTAACAAAGCTCTTGGCCGCGCTCCAATAAAATTGACACATTCCTAGCTAGATGTCGCTACTTATAGCAGTCGGAAGAAATACTATTTTTATCAATATCAACCCCGAAACTAATACCTATTTCTAATAAATCTCAGCCCAACTAGTATATAGGTACTAGCATAATATAAGTCAATCGGACAATGAATTATCGTCTTTAAGACGTCGCGTTACGACCATCGACGCGTGTCAATGAAATGAGCAGCCTCCGTACATCCGTCACGTTCCAACGTACGCGATCCGTTCAAGTGTGAGCGAGTGAAATATTGTTTTGTTAGTCGCCAGTTCGGTTTCAGCAAACAAAGAAATTACAGCTGCGCAGCCTGGTGGATTTATGACGCAGTGACCAGATATCCTTTTTCCTCCGGTGTACTCTATTCGAAAGACTACGATCACAGCAATTTTAGTCACCATATTTCTTTTAAAAACTTTCGTGTTTATAACATACCTACCTTTTTTTTTCATAAACTAAGAATATTATAAAAAGTAATTTAATGCATTAAAATGGGATAGTCTCGGATACCCACTGAGCTTCTTGCATCGAATTCAATTTAATTTTTAAAAGGATCAGATTGCGACGAGTCTATTAAAAGTTCGTACAGCCAGACGTACCTTTAAAGTCGAGTCTTAAACCATCTGATAAGTTAAAAAAAAGTTTACCGGCTCACTGAGTGACATTATCTTTGCCCCTGTAATACTCCAATTAATTTTAAAAAATAAGATTGACATTCCGTTTCCCGCAGCCACTTGACACTATCTTTATGCGCGTTCAAATAAACTTTTTAAACCCTAGTTTTTTCGTTATACCTACTTACATAATAGACACGGCTATGGGGTAACTAGAACTGCAAAATCACGATGGACATCCTACAGCCACGTTGAGCCAAGTGAGGTTAGTTGTAAATTTGTAACAACAAATGTAAAACATCAGTGGCAAGTTGCTTGTTCATTGCCTGAGAGAATACCCTGAATCGACTCTTACGACATGCACAGAAGTAGAGGCAGCTGATGTACTGGGTTTCACTAAAAATCCAGAACAAGTACAGTATTTTATCATAAGCAACTATACAGGGTGCAACAGAAAGGGTATGTTAAGCGAAAAGCTATGTAAATAGCCCACTATAGAAAAACTATTTCCAAAATTTGAGACTCGAAATCACATGTTTATTTTTCAACGTTGTATGAACATTCCTGAGTTGTGTAGGAATTCTCCATACTATCTGGAAAAATAAACATGTGATTACGAGTCTGAAATTTTGTGGGTAGGTAGTAGGTCCTTGTAGTGGGCTATTTACATAGCTTTTCGCTTAACATGCCCCTTTTGTTACACCCTGTATATATACAGTTATTTCCAACAAAAGGTCAAGAGTCACAGTGATTTGTAACTTGTAAACTTTAATAGGGGCCATTAACTTGAATCAGAGTTTTCTTTCACGTATTTTTCGGTTGGTATGTAGTACAACGGTACATTTAACAGTAAAAGATCATGATATTGATTATCGTTCGTCTTGAGCAAGTAAACTTAGCGTCATCGATCTCGGACACGGGGGTCAACGACCGAGGCCTGCCCACGCGCAGCTTACTCAATCTCCGTGCCGGCATTTGCAAAAATAATTACCTATGGTATTCGGTAACTAATTTTGCAGATACTTTGTTTTTAGGAAATTGCTGTCAGTTAGCCGTGAAACTGACAAACGTTTTGACAATATATGATTTATAGTTAAAGCTGTTGGGATTAATTTAAAGGTTAGCCCCCCTAGCATGACCACGCATCGTGGATATCGTATCGTTCGATATTTATCGTATTTTGACAGGCTAAATGTCAATAAATTAGTTTATCATATCGTGTTTGGCAGGTCATGCTAGGCTTGCAGGATTCGATTCACGACTGTGACAGAGTTTTGTAGGGCATGAAAACTGATTGGTGGTTTTTTATCCATGAGTGTGGGTATATGGCCAGATACTAGGCAGCTAATCCGAGCGAGGTGCATCATTGTAAGATATATTTATTAACAGTAAAATATTTTTTAGAAGAATGCTAATATAATCTAGATTTTTTAGTAGCGGATCGTCGTATCAGTCAGATACGAGTATAAGTAAAACATATATCTGCCCAATTTTCTCGAAACAAATCACGAGAAACAACTAGTCGCTAACAAAAAATACAGTTGTACATACAAGTTTGTTTTTACCGTTTAGTTAAACTGTCAATCATAATCAACCCGGCATGGCATATAACACTTGATACGGTGTTAATATTATACAACCAGTAATTAAGGTTTTCTAACATACCATCAATCTCGAAAATAGCTGTACTGACAACAATTATGTTGTGCGCTTATCACGTGTCATTCTGCGTCAAGGTAATGATGGCCTGGCTCGATAATTTTGACATTATGACTATGTTCATTATGACTACGGTCATATAAAAGTGTACTTGTTTAAAAAGCTACATAAAAAACCTAAGAAATGAATACTGATTCGGATTTTTACGTGCTCTTTTAAATTATTGTCCTATCTCAATTCCATGTACCTACCAGCGCAGCATCAAACAAAGGTGTCATTATCTCACAAGCGACGTATCAAGTCGGTACTTTCACATCGTCCGCGTATTGTTTTTGTATCGTTGTCATGCGCCGCCGGCGGCCGCGCCTTTCGTGCACTACAAAGCCATTGGTTCCGCTCTCCGATCGAAATTGATATTATTATCATTACCCCCCCCCCCCTTAACACTGTTACCCTGGTACATAATAGTAGTGGCTGTAATCAGAATAATAAGGTATAGAGAGTAATAATAATGATTACGGTATCTAAATACACTATTGTGATGCGATGCGCGCTCCGTGACCGCATCTCATGTCAGATTTGACGGGCGGTGATCGTGGACTAGAGTTACTCTCAATTAAATTATTATTATGAATTTGTTGTGCTTTGTTGAACTAACTTACAGATAATTGTGGCAATTTTCACATTATTATACCTTTGCTATGTTTGTAATAGATCTTACTGGGAACTGGGAACACAGTAGAATATTCGCTGAATTGGTGTAAGTACAGATAAAAGGCAATCATTTTAATTGTTTCAGCAAATTTCATTACTATTTCATTAAATTATGATCTAGTTACTAATCTATGATCAATAAACTAAATTGCCTCACTAGATATTTAATACCATTGTGTGACAAATTACAATTTAATGATACTAAAATGAGTTATAAACAAACTCTACTCGTACTTTGCATGAAGAGTCTAATGAACAGATATGGTACTGGACTAATGGCATTTGATTAAAACTTCATTACCATGATGCCATTTATAAAATTATTAATACAGAAAATGGAAAAAATTCTTCACCCGAGTGGGAATCGAACCCACGACCACTGCAAACCGTGCCAGCCGCTATAACCACTAAGCCACCGGGTCAATTACTCGGATGACGAATTTTACCATTTTGCCATTTTCTTGTCTGTTGTATAAAATTTTAGTGAAGCAAACAAATGGCATAGTCTAAACCTCAGATGAATGTCTAAACTAGCATTTTTGACATATTGTTCAAGTTTTTACTAGTCAATAATGGCAAATAAATTTTATTCAATTATTGTCCTGAATGTACAAGAAAGCCTACTTGTTTCTTAATTCAAAGTTTTTAAAAATTTGATTAAAAATCGATGCACCAATCCAAGAAAGTTCAAAACGACAAAGTTTCAATTTCAACGCCCAACCACTGGTACCATCTGGCATAATCAGAACTAAATAAACAATTAATCTGACACTCGCTCCATCGGGTAAAATGCTCAAAAATCCCACTTGTTTTGCAGGCAGATAAAACTCTTAACTGGCTTAAGTCGGTTCACAATTATGCCCACTTTGAATACGCAAAAATAAACAGGGGTGGGACCGCACCCTTATCAACTAATGACACGATTTAAGAATTCACGAGCGGTGCGCACCTGAGCCTGTTGAATTATAAAAAAAAGTTGAAATTAAAACGCTCATGGCTCATTGAACATGTTTGTTTTTACCCGACTGCGTTAGAAAGAAGGTTATGCTTTGAGTGTATGAATGTATGTTCGCATGCTCTAGAACAAAAACGGCTTGTCGCATTTGAGCTCGAGAGGTGTCATTAAGAATCATCTAGAGTGCGGGGCGTCACTAGAATATATCAGCTGCATCTCCTTCTGTGTACGTCGTGAGAATCGGTTAAGGAACTCAGGCATTCTCTAGAACGAAACGCTAGCAACTTGTCACTATCATTTACATCTGTCACTCCCTGCTGTGTTATACGTGGTTGATCTCCTTTACGATCCTGCGATTCTGGCTATATGTTCTATTTTTTAACCATCATCATCATAATTTTGTTAGCAATGTAGTAAGTAATGAATCTTTCTCCTCTGGGATTCATAACTTAATCTACAGAAGAACAAAGATTCGCATTACCAAAAACAATGGGACCACGCAAAAAGGACCAGAGACAAAGGCCTCCCAAATTTACGTTTAAAAACAACGTAAATACCTAAGCGGGATCCGTATCTCTATCCTATTTAGATATTAATCTAAACGAAAAAGCAAAAGCAATTCAAAATAGGCAACAAGCTAACAGAAGGGACGGGGCGGGCCGCTCTGTAATTGGCCATTTATCAAACGGCGAAGGGGTTAGGGAATGCTCCTGCCGCTGCTGCCGCCCTGGTACCGCTCCATCGGCACGCAGGAAATCCCAACAAACAAACACACAATTTTGGTATTTTTGATGACCAAAGTTTTCGAGAGAGTAAAGAAAGAAAAAGTTATCTCTCCTCTATCTACTATGGGATATATCGAGACGTTTATGTATAAATCTGTCCATTAAATGTGTTTACAGGGAATTTAGTTTCTCCTTAAACTCGCATAAAGGGAGCACTGATGCCTGTACGGTGTCATTTGTCCATGGCACTATACTCTTTTCCCACATTAACACGTGAATGGACACCACTAAATACTAAATAACTAACATTATTGATTCTGTAAAATCAATATTATTGCGGTCCGATACGATAAACTGTTATATAAAAGAACAATGGAAACACCTGAAAACACCCATATCTAAATCAAACCTGTAGAAAAGTTCGCCTCTGCTATACCAACACAGTCGCCAATTTTAAAGTTACCAAACCGCTTATATAATTAAAATTATACAAATTTCTAACAGCACCTTCGTCTTTGCTTACCCCAGCCCTAATTAAAATTGGAAACAATAAATCCAACAAAGTCATAATCTAATAAGAAACCAATACAAACACAATTTCGGCAGAAATCCAAGAGTAAGCACACAGGTGCCCTCTGTGGGCCCAGATACCGGATAAGCTCCCTCCCTGATTAAACCGGGTTTTAAATTCAACGTTTCGGGTACCTAATGAAAGTTCCTTATCAGCGGACCTCCGGCTTTGAGTTATGGCCGTTGGTTATTCAGTCCCTTCCTTCTTAGCTACTACGCTCAGGTTCTGGTATGCTGGTATACGTTGCTTAAATATTTAAAGTTTTTAAAATGACGCATGCTTTCACATCCCTAATTGTTAATTTAAGCGGGGTTTCACTAGAATATAGGTACATCAGCTGCATCTTGTTCCATCCATGTAATCGTACTAAGAGCCGACTAAGGAACTCTGGCATTCTCTCAGGCGATAAACTAGCAACATTAACATCTGTTTAGGCTATGATAAACGTGGCTGTGGGATCTCACTTATGATCCTGCAGTTCGGGAATACAGCCGTCTCTATATCTATGTACCTATTTCTTCTATGCTGCTCTGGGAGTGAAAAAAAAAGTATAATACTACAGCTGCTTCTCTTCCCGGGCATACTGTACAAGTCAGTAGAGGGATAAGAGGGTCTTGGTGTTTTGTAGGCGACGGGCTGACCACCTGTCACTACTAACCGAACTTGTACATCTCAACTATACCCTCAAAATTGATCAGAAGTGGCACCATGTGGTTAATCGGCCCTTGGTGCTCTGCCTACCCCGTAAGGTATAAAGGCGTGATTGTATGTATGTATGTATGTATTTATATTTAGGTATATCAACTGATTCATTATTTATTTTCAAATCCCAAAATGGAGTTCCTTACAAATTCTTATCTTAATCTTCCATTAGCCGGGGATAAACAAAACAACAGCGTGTGTTAACCAAACAACTGACAACAATTTGTCATCCCTTCACCCCATGATTGTCAAAGGGTAAATCCGTCTGCCAATCCACCCGTGTATAATTCAAACCATTGTCTATGGTGTTGTGATCGGAAAAGTTAACTTGTAATCTCTATGGTCGCGCTTCTTTGTCTCTGGTGCGATGGGGAACAAAATTTTAATGTGCTATATTTAAATCAACCAAGCTTATCTTCATGCCAATTGTACTAAATATGTATACCCTCTTCTTTACGCGGTAATTAAACATCAATATATATCTTATATACTTAGTACACTTACAATTAGTTTAAATTTATTATGTATCTTTACAAATTGTTTGTTAAGTTTACAGCGCTGTTACTAAACTCATTAATTCTGAATCATAAAATAAAAAATGATCTAATTAAACCATGGTTTAATTAACAATCCAGCATCATAATACATGCTATAAACGAAAAAGTTACTGCTTCCATAACGATCGTCATGAGCATTTGGAAGCATCAAAACGCATACATTGCCATGTTGATGTTTCTTAATAACTTGCCACGGCATAAACCGGAATAACAAGACCAGCAATAAAAACAAAAACATTATGTCTAGTTAATGGACGCCGCCCTCGTATTTCCTCGTGTATTCTAAGAAAATGATAAGCAACCAGCCCCTCGAGATAAAAACCAAAATGGCGAACCACGCAATGTCAAGCGGCCCCGCGGTCGCATCACTATGCAAATACACTTCTTAATTACCTCACATTATCTTTACTACAATCTGTAGTAGATCGTTTACTCGGGTTTCTTTTGAAACAATTATGTTAATAGCCAAAACGGTTAAACGGGGATCGTAATAATTTACAATTAAACCTGCGATCCGTGCCATTTCTGCGAGTGTAATGGGTGCGTTCAGAATTGTCACGGGACGTCATAATCTGCGTTCGGATTTGCAGCAAAGCCCCGCGACGCGACTCTACGAGTTCGCCTGTAAACTCAGCTGCGCCTGTAATGTAGTCATACGTAGGTATTAGAGTTGCTCAAATTAATACGACAGGGTGGGCAACACCTGCTCCTCGCCTCTGTTTCTTTCCTACAAAATTAACTCGGCGTACTTGCCAACAATGGCGCCGACCCCGCCCGGCAAACTTTTGCACTGTTATTTTTTCCTCCGACTGCGGTGGCTATATTTCAAACTGTCATACTTAATCTTTTTATCAAAGTTTGTTAAATGCTATAAGAAGTGCACCCGTCTGCGTTGTGAAGTTCTCATCTGCCCTCTAATTACGTTTCGAGTTTGTTCTCAGAGTTTTATTACGATATTAAAAGTTTTCCTTTTTTGGTATTTTTAGGCAACTCCTGCGAATGTAATTTTATGTAGCGCAAACTAGAGAAAATACCAGAACAGCGACTAATTAAAATCCAACGGTTGTTTATTCAGCATTTCGTATTTTGCGCAATAATACCAGGAGAGCAGCGGGGCCTAGGAGCGAATAATTTATATTTAATTTAAACAAGACGACATTGGTATTCGGAATACGAGTGCGTAATTAAAATTCCCGCCGTGGTGGCGCCCCCCCCCCTCGGCCGCAACAGTTTTCGCGCCAATTTCAACGCGCCCGGAAATTAATTGTGACAGGAAGACGCGGTCACATCCGACTGCGTCCCGTTACTCTATGTGTTTACATTATCTATGCATTAGTGTAGAAATTATACAATGTTCAATAACTTAATACGACTAAAAACTTCATATTTCAGTATGTATTCTATAGCTAAGTACTAAACAAAATGATATCAGTACATTAATTTATAAATTGTCTATGAATATTCTACCCACATTAATTCCCCACTAAACTGTACAAACAAATAAAAATAATTAATCTCGCCGATAGCCGTCTGCGTGATTTATAATATCGATTACTAAAATACCATCACTTGTCATAAAACTGGTTAGTCATCGAAACATAGAAAAAAAAACATAGAATATTTACGTCGTTCAGCCATATAAAATGGTATAACAATTAATAAGTGTCAAGTTTAACATTTCATTAAAGTAGCTGGCGATAAAACTCTCATAATCCCACGTAGATAGAGATAGGGTTACATTAGCATACGAATGAATCTATCGAAATCGGAACCTTAAGAATAAAAGACAATATAGAGTCACGATTTCCATTCGCATTCGTAAATCAAAACGATTTTTCATTTATAATCGCGAGGTGATTTCACGCTGGCCAGTAACAATTGGGCGATCTCTGGTGGCATCTCGAGTCCCCGCGAGAGACACATTCGTTACCTCGGCTAAGGGCCTCTAATGGCCTCGCCTGGACCCGACCGCCCCTTAAAATTTTAACCGTCCTTTTATTTATGGAGGCTTTTGTCTCGACGATACAGCTATCGACTCGAGAGATCTATTTAGTTATGATTCCGACACGACGTCACGTGTTCATTGATGCATCTCTCCGCCAATTAATTACTCTCGTTTTGGAAAAGCAATAAATCTCGACAGTTAAAAGCTTAATGGCGACACGTTTTGATGACAACGCTATCGTGGCATATCTGTCGTCAGTCAGCGGCCATTAGTCCGAAGCTAACACTAATATTTTACCAATAATTATAACATCGAAGATGACACACGGGCAATTACATTAGGCTCTGGGCAAAACGAGCAAACCGTACCAAAAAAAGTAAATGTCCACTTTATTACCGTTTAATCGCTGTTCAGGCAAGGTGTGAGTATCAGAGTGTGAATTTATTTACAAATAAACTAACATGTATTTATTACATTGTAAGCGTCACATTTCCACAGGTGCCGGTGTAATGACACCTCTCTTGGCGGCCATTAAAATAATGTCTGCCACAAACAAAATGGCGCTGGGCATAAAAAGCTATCGGAAATGTTTGATACTCACGGCGATGCTTGAAAGCGTCTTCGATCAATTAGTTTATCTCACAGCGCGTTCGAACTTTGAAACATAATAAATTACCTACATTCAATCGAACAGCAGGGTTGCCAATTTACGAATTAGAATTAATTTCCCCGTTCAAATTGGCTCATCTGGAGGTAAATCGCATGTGAACAACATCGTTAACCGACAGACTGATGCACGCTAGAAACAAGCGCTCCGTAATCAACGCCCTTATCTTAGGACGGTTTCAAAAAGGCAAAAACTGCAGCCATTGTTAGTTCCGATTGCGACACGCCGATTAAAGTGCGCGCACCGCTAATTCGAGTGTGGCTTACACGCGAGGACGCCATTACGATAAATAAAAAAGCATTTCTACGATAGAGATGTCTAGAGATTGGTGACGGCACACTGGACGTCAGGTGCTCGCTTAAAATTCTGATCCTACATCATTAATTTGACAAATGGTAGGAGTATAACGGGACGAGTAGTGGCGGGCCGCCCGCCCCGTGTGCGGCATTCCTTTCTCAATTTATTTGGATTTAGACGCAAGTTTGTTTTTGCTTTTAATCTCCGGACCAGACGATTCCAATTATATTTTTATAGCGCGTTGTTTTGCTGTTTGACACATTGTTATGCTGTTTTGACGCGCTGTAAACAAAAACGAAAAGCTTTCAATAAGATATTTATAAAATGATTGGCTGAACACATTAAAAATATTATGGAAAAAATTCTTCATTCGAGTGGGAATCGAACCCACGACCACTGCAAACCGTGCCAGCCGCTATAACCACTAAGCCACCGAGTCAATTACTCGGATGACGAATTTTACCATCTCTTTCCTAAATTACATATTGGCAACGTTATTCTTCATCCCGATAGCTATACACTAGCCAAATCTCGGCAAACAAAGCTGAATCCCTCAGCACAATGTTTAAAGATGAAAAGATCAACCATATCCTAACGAATAATATTAATGGAGAAGTGTTTTTATAAATAAATTAATTAAATAAAGTAATTGACCCGGTGGATTAGTGGTTATAGCGGCTGGCACGGTTTTCAGTGGTCGTGGGTTCGATTCCCATTCGAATGAAGAATTTTTTCCATTTTCTTTATTCATAATTTTATAATATATAATATCTTGACTAAAATATTACATTAAAAATAGCCAAATACATGGAACCTGTGCACGAATTTTGAGACTAAAACAATTTAATTTGGCTTTTTTCTAACTAATGGTTTCCTGATTGGATACACTGCACATACATATTCCTAAATTGGCCAAAAGTGCCAGTTCCCTAAAACACATATTATTTTTTTACTCTACTCGTGTTTGTAGACAGAATAGGGGCTATCTCAATTTTTATTCGTAACTCTACCATCCAGGAAGCAAATTTTAATTAACAACAACGCACTTTGCAATTAGTCGACCATAGTACCAGGGTACCATAAGACAGGCGGCATCAGCAATCAACAATCCATCATGGTTGGCATTAATTCGCGCGCGCGCCGCAGGGCGCTGCTGTCGCACTCATTAGTGGTCGCTGTGCTGTTTTGTCATAGTTTCGGCATTTGAAATTAGAATGCAGTGCTAATTTTGGAGCAAATATATGATTTTGTACATAATTTTGTATTTATAGTGTAATATTTTCCATTTCGTAAGCCATTAAGCCAGTACGCACATAGGTATTTACTTATTTATTTTTTCATGCGATTTTTTTTTAGGTGTTAGAGTAAAGTTTAATCTAATTAAACTGCTGTAAACTAGCAAGTCATTTGTTGACCTTCCGACCGAAGTTGGACCAACACTGGCGCAAACATTCCAACCCTTGTAATATTTAACCCTGGATCTGCCCCACACGTCAAGCGATCAGCGCAATATGGCGCGGGTAGGGCCATTATCACCCGCGCATGTTCTACGACCCTGTCTTAGGTTGGAGCCACAGAAATAGCGGAATTATATGTAACTTGTCTATGGAAAAATGGCTGGAAATTACAAATTTTATATAGGAATTACATTCAATTGAAAACTTTGTGTAATGTCAATCGTAAATAGTTGCGAAAATTACTATTTGTCGATATGTTACCTTTTCAGGGCAAAACAGATGAATGGATCTTCTTGAAATTTTGTTTACAGCTAGCGGTATATTCAGAGAAGGATATTAGGTATCTTTATTTATTTCAGGAAAATCTGATTTTCGCTTTTGGCAATAAATACACTTAGATAAATTTCTAAGCCAAAATAAAAACTATCTATAGACTATAGACATTTAGTGCGAAATATAAGTTGAAAATTGTATGCTCATATCAAGAGAAAACACATTTTCTGATTTTTTATATAAACATTCGCCTGAATTTCATTATATAGGTATTTTATCTATTATATTTCCCGCGACTAAGCCCCCGCTACTCTAGTAACCCCACTTACGCCACTGTTTTGACACCATCTGCGCCAGCTTGAAATATTTACTGCCGGTTTATGCCGCCTTGGTATCTAATTACGAACGCGCTAATTTCCGAACCTGTGATTTGGGGTCACCACCCCGGGGCCCCAGAGGTTATTTATTGATTGGAGCCTATTTGAGGCTACTTCAAATTAAAACTATAAATTGAGATATCTTTTCAGAAATAGCTTTAATGTAAGATGGTGTCTATAATATTTTATACTTCAAATCATTTTGTGATTGAGGAATATAAGTTTTCTTTTCAATGTAAACAACTGAATCTATTTACAAAAACAAAAGCCAAGATGAAGATACAACCAAAGTCTTTGTAAGGGAGAGCCCATGATTCTCTTTTAATAAATTTGGGAACGTTCATTTTTCGTAAATAAAGAAATGTGAATGAAAGAAGCCGTCTCTATTTATAATAAAACTTGGACGCTCATATAAAATTAGCAGCACCATATTGTGTCGGTCGAGCGAGGCCGGGGGTCGAACGCAATATATTGCGACGTAATCACAGTACCAGGCCTGCAGGATTAACAAGGAGCTCTACTTAAAATGAAGCATTTTCCGCCACCTCATTTATTTTACGGTCACGATTTTCGCCATTTACTTGGAAATTAATAGTTGTACGTGTACCATAATTTTCTTTCGTTTCCGTTGGAACCATTTACTTAAATAGGTAGGTAACATTTTTACTACTTTTCTATATGAAAATATAACTACCAGTCAATAATAATAATATCCAAGAAAGCTAATTTAGAAAACGACAATTTCGTCCTTCACTTCTGATCCCTTGGTATAATATACTGGTCACACCTATAATTGCCTGATTTAGGGCAGTTTCTATGCGACGTCGCAACCGTGGGATTTCCCAAAAAATATTTATTGTCCACCGAGGGGATCGCGTATGGATTAGACGAATTTGTACGTGATATTATTGGCATTGTTTTTCTTTGTGAAATAACGTGCCTTTTTAAGACGCAGTACCAGAAAATGAATGAAATGAAAACCCATACTTATGTAGGTAGGTTCTTTTTTTATTTAGAAAGAATGGAAATTGTGGTCGTTTCGCATCCTACAGCTAGAGTCACCATTATATCCTGCATCACAAAAATGGCAATTATTCGGCAACTAACAAAGAAATTATAATAGTGCTCAAGCCAGAGACTTAAGCAACTTGTACAAGAATATCTCAAAAATCAGCAATCAATCACCTCAACAGAGGGTATCTCGACATCAAAACGCGATCGGTCCGTCTGTCCGGAGTGGATTTGGCGGATTTGTGCGAATTCCTCCGCGAGAATTATTCACCCTTTCCTGATCTCAGTGCAAACGATAGGCTGTTACAAATCTATGGATACTAAAGGATACTTGTGACTCGTTTTTGCTCTCACTTTTGCAGAACACGCGTTTATAAAGGATCCATCCTCCTGAAACAAGTTGAGTTTCGAGCTTTTTATGCGCACCTTCTGAAAATATTACTTCGGTTATCCAACTTTGCAATACGTGTTATATTTTGATATTCCACAAAAATTTAACGAAAAAGCTTTTTAGGTACAACAATCGTTAGATACAGTCAAAAACAAAAAATACTGGCCATAAGTAAAATATAAACTTTACGTGCCCCACAAAGTGGCGACAGGAAAAACAAGTTACTAATAATGAAATATGCGATCCTGGTCGCAAAAACCGAGCAACTCGACCCCTAATGTTTTGTTGGTAACTTCTGCCAACTTCCATTTGCCATTGCAGTTAACTTGAATTAGATTTATTTAATACAAGAACCAAAGGAAATTAAAAACCCTAATCATCCGGAACGTAAACCCCATCATGGAACTCCTCATCTTCCTTAATTCCTTCTGTAATTACGACAAAAATAAATCAAATTCGCTTACCGCTGAAGGCGAAACCTTCAGTTATCAGGCTCATTTATCAGCTCCCATGTAGCAGAAGTGCAGCCCTATGTAGAAGTAAGGGCTGACCGAGGGCTATCTCCGGGCGGGCTTTATGAAAACTAATGCCTTCATTTGGCGGGAACTCCGGCGACCGACGATAAGCTATGTCACCCTGGTACCCGGATTACAATTTCGGGATTTGCCGGACCGGGACTCGTAGGGTCCGTCCGATAAAAGTTTCGTGGACTTTCGAATCGTGTTTGTAATTTAAATGTTTGGTATTAGATAGGCCTTTAACGGCGGCACTTGGTTCAAAGGCTTAGTTAAGTTTATTCCTGTAAATTTATCTACTATGACTTTGTTAATCAATGGTAAAATTCGTCATCCGAGTAATTGACCCGGTAGCTCAGTGGTTAGAGCGGCTGGCACGGTTTGCAGTGGTCGTGGGTTCGATTCCCACTCGGGTGAAGAATTTTTTCCATTTCTTTATTAATAATTTTAAGTTACATACATTGCTCATCTCATCTCCATTCTAATATATGTACCATATTGTCAGTCGTACGTATATTCTCTACTAGAACTGACGACAGACTAAAATAGTATGGTTCTATAATGCACTATTTTACTACTTACACAACATGCTTAATGACGATGTAATGCTGCTACATTAAAACAGAATTGATTTGTACTAGCACAACATGACGCAGCAGGCACGAGTACTTGCGCCAGCCGCTCGCCCCCGGGAATTAGGCCTTAATTAGGGAAAAACAGAATTTATTGCCTTTACAGGCTCACTTTCACCCACCTGCCCCTTGTGGACGCAGCCTAAACAGTAGAACTGCAATTACTCTACTAATATTAGAATTTGTTATTGGTTTCTTCTGTTTGTTTCTGTTTCGTGGGTGCCAGAGGCCACTTGGATGAATTCATGAGAATTGATTTATACGCAACCAAAAATTATTTCGACACTTCAAACTTACTTAGACAGAATGATCTAATTTTTTGTAAAAAAATTAAATAAATGAAATTATGGTAAAAAAAATAAGTGTGCTCATCATGCAAAGTCAGAAATTATATACTTGATTTGTTGATAGTACGTGTATGTAGGTAAATATATTCACTGAAATAGAATTAGTAACTTCACGAAAGGTTGTGTGCATCGTGTTCGTAAAACATAACAAATCACTTCCGTACAATCTTATATTAATGCAAAAACAATTTCACTTATTAGCAAGCATTAAAACGCTAGACGCAACTCGGAGCACTCCGCGAAATAGCACAGAACTCCCGAATTCCCGGCATAAATTATAAATTACCGCCCCTACCAAGAATCTCCAGTATTATTGCAAGAAATACCTCTCAGACCCGCTCGTTATTTAATTTGCTCACAGGTAATTAAAATCCAAAAACTTGGAGTCGAAATTAAATTTTATTCTGAGTTGGTAGCAGGCCGCCCCCGGTCGGGGGTAACTACCCAGCAGACGTGCCTGAAAGACCAAACTACCCTGTTAACTTATCCTATTTAGGGTAAGCTGGCGGAATCACACAATAATAATAATTGCAAATAGGTACGGCGTCGTGATCTTTATGTGCTCTTAGTGATGGAATATATAGGTAACATACAATAGACACCACTGACTGCATGTGGATCCATCTTAATTATGTATATGAAGTCTCATCTAATGTTATTTTTATACATGTGACCACTCAAAAAAGATATAGGTATGTGAAGTATTGGCTGAAGGCAAGTCATGTATGCTATTCAATAGATTACCTTTACATAAGTTACTTTTAACATAGAAAACATATTACATAATGAGAGCTGTTCGTAAGTTATTCATGTTTATTCTCACAAACATTGAAATCGTAATTTAATTTTTTTTAATGTATCAAACATGGGGTAGAAATTACTTTATGTAATTACAATTAGTCTAATTTACATATTGTCACCATTTATCACGTCACATATGCATTTTTGAGTGCATCTAACAACTATAGTACAAGGGTATTACGGTGACGCGCAACCCTTCCCGCCGGGGGTTGAAATTAACAAATCCAGATCAGTGTTATGATTTATAACCCCCGTTATCGGCCCGGCTATTGTGTTGCGAATAAAATAAATATATTGTACAGAATTCGCCATTGCGCTTGTTTCAACGCTTGGGATTCGGTGTTTCTAATGATAACACGGTTTTACGGGCCGAATTCGTAAATTATGAAACATAGTTAGCTTTATCTAGATAGGTTATCTAATTTAATGGATTAACTTATTTGGTGATGAAAAACTCTTAGTGAGGAAAAAAATATGGGATTGGATGGACGCTGCTGCTTAATGTGTCGTAAAGAGAAGAAAGTAGGGACGGCCTTTATCAGAAGCATCTACTTATTAAAGAAGCCATGGATGGGTGTTCAAATACCTGGCCAAACAATGCAGCAAACGATTTACATAGTCATGTCATAGACTGAAAAAACCCAACCTAAATTTATTTTAGCACAGCGATTTAATAACTTTATCGAGTGTCCGAAAATAAAATATTGTAACTTTACAAACCTATAAAATTTAAGGTGTCATTTAGTAAGTTACAATGTATGCACTAGATACTATATGTACCAGGGCAGCAGCATTAAAAATATACAGCCTAATAAAGACACGTATGGCAACCATTTTAAACCTCGCTGCAGTCGTAAAATTTGTTGGAGCAGTTTGGGTAGCCCCTTCCTCAGGGGACGGCGGATGAAGAGTTAATGAACTAATCTTGATATTAACAATACATTAGTCGCATCGGACGCCGCGCCATGTTTCACTCAAGTAATTACTTGGTCCCTTCAAGGGATAGTTGTCCCTTCCTGGGACCAAACGCTAATTTTGAATGTCCCTCGCGTTTACAATCGAAATTACAGATAATTTTAGTGTTTATTAAAATTAGAGACGCAATCCCGTCGTTATATTGTTGATTGTTATATTTGTTATTCATAGTTAATGTCGTAATACTAAGGAACTCAGATGCCCAGTCACTAGTCAGGTGGCTAGTAACAGTTACATATCTTTTACATCTGACCCCACTATACCAAACGCGGCTATAGGCTCTCAAATCAAATCAAATCATTTTTTTGCACAAAATATGAGTAATATTGTTACAGGTTGTTATAGTTTAGTCTAGTAAATCTCTTTTGTGATCTAATTTTGAGAACACAGCCGTATAGAATTCTTGATAGTATTTAGTTTAGATAAATTAGTATTCGACGACACCGGTGCCCAGAATCCATTTCGCTCGATCACGGCGACCGCTAATCGATCGCAAATGAAACCGACGATATATCTATTCGGAATAGTCGACACGATTACGTAAAAACTAATCGAATCACAAGGCAATCGGAGGTATATCTCGGTGTTCGAGCTAAATTCATTGTGACATTTAATTTGGAAATGCATCCGCGTTCCCCTCGCGGGATTACTTATTCAGCAGACGTATAACATATTGCCCAAGTAATTGTTCCAAATATACTTGTGATTTACCTATGCGTGCCTGGTACCTCGCGAGTTTGGTAATTATTTTTATTGAATTGGGCAACCTGCAACATATAATAAAAAAGGGCGTCCAAAACCTTAGTCTCAAGCGATGAGTTAGCAATTTTCTCGCTGATCTTTGACTACGCTATGCTGAACGTTGCTATAGGGTCTTCTTCGTGATCCTGCAGTTCAGCCTACCTTATTTTTTAATACATGCCTAACTATTGAGAAATTTCCTCTATCGACATTTCATTGAATATTATCCAAATTAAATTATGTTGTCTTTCGTTTCAGGTTCATCAATGCGAGACGTAGGATAGTGCAGCCAATGATAGACCAGTCAAATAGAGCAGGTAATTTTTTCTTGTACATCTATTTTGTGGCCGCTTCGAACTGAGAACATAAGTTAAGTGATCCAAGACTATAAAGTTCTAGATATTTACTTACCTAGTCTTCGGACAACGCCTACACTCGTTTAAGTATTCCACCGCATGTGAATAATAGATTACCCTGGGCTCCTTGTCTGTTCGGCACGCTACAATAGCTCCAATTCGCCCATCAATAGCCATTAGGTCCACGTGTAGACGTTTGAAATTCGAGGCCGCACGTTCCAAACGACTTTGAAGTCGAAAATTGAGTTTGCTGACCGCACGGAGCGGAGTGCCTTCATACAGTATGCAAGCGGTGCACCTGAGTAACGCGCGCCCCGTGGGGATACCGCTCTTACCGGCGCAGAGTTATGCTGTGCTATTACAATAACTTAACTTCCTAGATGCAGCTAAACTATACAGAACATTTCCAAGCATAAAGGAAACCATAACAAAAACAACGACAATTTATTGCTGACATGAAACTTTTTTGTCCATCCCCGCCGACAATATGGAATAGAATTACATACTACAAACGACCAATTCTATTTTTACTTTGTAATTGTAACACACAGTCCATAAAACGCTCCCGGCCCTGCGCTGCTAACAAAAATTCCACCCTGAAAAAAAAGGACATCGCAGAAAAAGGGCTTACTCTTGCGAACGCCGGGAACGCAAGAAGGGTAAAAAAGAATAATGTCCGAATTCGTTGACCCGTCCCAGGCGATCCATCACTCGCCCCTCCGACTATCGGCGATGTATGCTCGCTTGGTGCCTTTATCTAGATGTGTGGATGTATCCTTCCTTGCCTATTCGGGATTAGACTTCCTCTTTGTCCGTCCGTAAATTGCACTCTGAAAACGTTATTATTACAGGCCGCCGCGATTTTAATGGGCTGATGAGAGTAGCACAATTTAATCCGTGCGAAAGGCTCAATAAACGATTGGTCGGAAATAGCGTGCGATGGTCGCGCTCGAGCGAATTGTAATTTACAGGCAGGCTCGGTAATGGCGTCGCATCAGAGAGCAATTTATGCCCTTATAATAAATTCATTAGCCGTGCTGTCCGCGTCGCTGAAACGTCGACCTGCTCGTATACTGTGGCCACACGTCGAAGCTGCGACAGCCTTATGTGCCGTATGTCACATACATAACATTAAATAACATGTTATGTCACTTTAGGATGGACTAGTTGGACATTTCAGCACACATGTTTGTAGAGCATGACTTAAAGGATGGCCCACTAATAGCAAGTAACAACTGAATAAAAGCACAATCCGTAATTGTAAGCTCCGAAGCAACTCGCATCCTGATTGTGATCTGAAGAAGGATATGACCACATGCCTATAGATTAGCCAGTTTTTTTTGTGTAGTCTATCATGGATAAGCCCGTAAGATATACATAGAATATTTACTAAAGTTTTTCATAAAGTATCAAAACTGCCGTACCATTCTCGTCTTGTCCACACTCGTATACGAGTAGTACCAAAGTCTGACAAACGGTAGCAGGCGACGCGCGCAGAATACACAAGCGGCCAAATAATGTACTGATTGGAAAAGCGCCTTTTGGCTTGACCACAGGAAGTGCGGTGGCCATTTTCCTTAGTCCATTGCCAAAACAATTTTCCATCTATCCTTCTCCCCGGTTTTTCCATTTTCCGCAGTTGGCAAACTCCGCATCCGCTTTCGGAATTTAGAATTTCGCCCTTGTTTTATGCAGACGGTAGTTCGCTAAGTGCACGGTATTTGGCGATATTTTGACGCCTGAGTATGGAGAACAATAAAGTCGGGAGCTGACTGTTTCTGGACCGAAACTCGGCGCGATAGCGTGAAATGTGATAGTACTCTGAGCATTAAACTTGGCACTTCCGTCTGGCGGGAGCACTTTCCAACAATATCTTTACCGGCTTAATACTTTGGACATTTTCTAAAACTTTAAATTCGGAATAGCAAATCTCGGAAGTTTATTTTAAAACTTATATTGGAGCATCAGCTACCTTTACTACAATTGTAGTATTATCAAAATAATTACGGCTGCCATCAGCCGGCGGAAGTCGCCACAATGCAGTGATCAAGGACGTTCTTATCTCGAGCGCAGTATATCATAGTTTCCCGTACGTAGCTCCGGGGGCCCGTTATTGCTTCCTTTGGTTCCTGTTGCCCTGGTACCAGACGACCGTCGGACAACCAGTTTAATGGTGCTTGACGATGTTA
This sequence comes from Carposina sasakii, assembly GCA_014607495.2. Classification (NCBI taxonomy): domain Eukaryota; kingdom Metazoa; phylum Arthropoda; class Insecta; order Lepidoptera; family Carposinidae; genus Carposina; species Carposina sasakii. The sequence goes on from CP053166.1 coordinate 446,772, forward strand.
TTATAAAAATGCGTTTAGAAAGTTTGAGTGAAACTGGAAAACCTTTTACAGGTTTATTTTTGTAATTTAATTGCACCCGCAAAGTAGAAAAATTACAAATCTTTCCACTAGAGCTTAACCCAAAGATTACATGCTCGCTAAACTAGTTTGTTTACCCAACTCATAAAACTAACAAATCCACAAAAGAATCATGCAAAATTACCCAAAAAAACTCAACTAACAACCTCAACTTCGAACAAAAGTGCCATTCAGCAAAACTATGGTAAATTCTGACGCTCCGGATTGATCTCCTGTTTGTGCCGCTCTCGGGGCGCAATGGCGCGTGCCACCATAAAGACCCCACGGGAAAGCGGAAATCGACGTCTATAATAGTCGAACACCATTACTCCGCGATTGATAATCCCCTGGAAATATGGCCTTCGGAAGCCATAACAGTTTTGTGGTAAAATTGAGAGAATTCCTACGTTTTCGAACAAGTCGACAATAGGACGACGTCTTTTTTGCATTCGTTGACGTTTATTGTTATTGCTGGAGGTAACTCTTGCTGGGCTTATGAATAAAACTCGAGTTAGTGAGCTAAATGTATTGCCCTTACAATAGGCTTTGAGGAAATCAATTGGTAGTTCGTTTTTTGATTTGGCAGTTCCACTTTCAAACTTAATTCTGGCTAAAGGCACCTTTACATTGGCGGTTTTTATCCCGAAAGCAAATAAACACTTATGTATTTTCATTAACTGACATAGCTAAATGAAAAACCGGTAAAAACAGTAGGGCCCCAAACAGCCAGCGTAATTAACCGTCTAGTATTCTACCCTGCAGTGTTCCCCCACGCGGCGGGCCCCAGCGGCGCCTACAGCCCCGAGGCGACCATGGGCTACATGATGGACGGCCAGCAGATGATGCACAGGCCGCCCACCGACCCGGCCTTCCACCAGGGCTACCACTATCCTGCCGAGTATTATGGACACCATCTCTAATGCTTGTCGGTTGTACATGTGAGTATTGTATCACTACATATCATAAAACAAAGTCGCTTTCTGTCTGCCCCTATGTATGCTAAGATCTTTAAAACTACGCAATGGATTTTGATGCGGTTTTTTTAAATATATAGAGTGAATTTGAACCCGAAACTAAGCCAATTGACGAGTTTACGATTACGGCTTTTCCACGTACGTAACTGTCTGTGTTTTCTTTTTACGTTAAAACAGCTGAACGGAATTAGTTTGATAAACATAGGACGCAACTTGTAATATTACCTATACTCATTCAAAACCCGTGACAGAAAATGTAAAGATATTAGTCTGGAATCATATTTATCTTGCTGACCACTGCAATTTAGACAAGTATTAACGTTATAGGATCAGCTTAACATACTCTACAAATACCCTGATAGTAAAACTAATCATGTTTTATTTTTTTTCAGATATGAATAGCAGTGACATCGTCCGGCCGAAGCCGACTAAGGGCGCATACACACTCGCGACGCAGTCCCGCGCTCGGGACACGATCACAGGAGAACGATGCTACGTGTACATAAAAGCGAAACATTTTGTAATATTTGAAACAGTATACGATCTCCTAAATTAAGATTTAAAGTCAACTTTAATGTTTAAATTAAATGTAAATGTAAATTTACGCGAAGTGACACTGTGGACGCTGTATTATACTGGTGCAATCACCTAAATATAAATAAATAAAATGGTTTTATCACTCGGAACAATAGGAGCAAGATGATGAATGTAACAATAAAAAGGTTTGATAGTTATCGTATAAATATTTATAGCTAATTGTGTATTGTTATTACGTAAATATAAATAATTAAATAGTTGTAAGTTGTAACTATCACTGGAAGTACTTGGGTCGCAGATGACAGCTGGTAATAGAAATGGGACTTTTGTAAAGGAGTTATGTATGTATTAGGTTATTTAGATATGTTCTTAACAACTTTTGTTATCGATGGACCACTGTACAATGACGACTGATAAGAAATGTAGAATCTTGTTCAGAACTTTTGGAGCTGGTTTCGGCTTCGGCGTTGGCATTGACAGTGTGCAGTGGTCCTTATTTTCTATTAAAGTTGAACATTCTGTATATTTTTTAGTTCCTCATGTTGCGTCTGTTACCTACTTACTTATATTTATTCAAGCTCAAAAATTCGTACTTCTAGTTGAATGTCAATTTCCTAATTTTAATTGTCCGCACACTAGTTTCGTGATTTTGCGTTACAGGTCAAATACATATCTTTGAATATATATATTTATTGATATAATGATATTGTGGAGCGGATATCGTTGTTTCACCTTGCCTTCGTGTTCTAATAATGTAGCACAATTTGTAACCGATGTATACGACAACAAAATGATATTTTACAATGTTAAAAAGAGATTTTAGGTGTATTTTTGTCTTGAACCTGACATTGATTGCCTTCTACCTACCAGGAGACCATAAATATATACGTTTGTTTGTTCATACATTTAGGGAGCTACCAGCAAACGTGAATGTTTACTCGTAGCCTCCCCTTAATTAGGATCATATTGTGTGATTTTCATGACTGAAAAAAAAAGTGAGCTTTTGAATTTGATTTTCATCATCCGTGGCGTTACGTCTGTTTTGATGGAAATATTTAAAGTTTTAATGACATTTTTTGTGAAGCCACGGATTATATTTTTCACTGTAATGTAGTTGATGAGAATTCACTATTATATCGTAATGCGGTGCATTACAGCCTTATGCCATGTATACGAAGGGGGTAAAGACGTCTAATGGTCCTAGATATGGTATAAGTTTGATAGAGGAGATAAGTTATCCGGGGACAAGCTTTATTCTAGGCTAACTAACCACATTACGTCATTTGGATTATTTGTGACAGAGTTGTTCCGATCATTTAAAATTAGTATTATTTATCAGCCTTACTTAACCGAAATATTTAACAGCTGAGTGGTGATAGTATTCTATTCTACATAAAGTTACGCCCACTCTTCCTACAAAGGTAAATACCTATAAATAAATATTCACACACTTCGCAACACATTAACTTAGTCCCACACTAAGATCCCTAAGGTCTTGTGTCGTGGGTACTAAGCAACGGTATATAAATATACAGATAAGTATAGAAACATCTATGACCCGGAAACAAACATTAATATTCATCATATCAATGTTTGCACCTACCGGGATTCGAACCCAGGACCTATGGCGTCGCAGGCAGGGTCACTACCTACTACACCAATCGGTCCTCAAAGGTTGGGCAAAGTTTTCAAATTACACACCCAGCAAGCCCATTAAGGGCCGATTTTTTCAATAGTCAGATAGTTCATATGAACGATAATGTAGATGATGTCTCTGTCGTGATCAAGACTTAGAGAAAGACCATCAAATCTAACTTTCTGATAGGCTATCGAAGAATCGTCCCTAAGTCCTAAGTCCTATTAGAAGTAAATACAAATAGTATGTACGAATCGAACTCCCAATTAATTCACCTCAAAGTTTTACTTTTGATTACTTGGCCGAACCCAACTTAAGTATATAAATTATGAATTTACACTTCAATGGGTTTTGACACCATGCTAGTATAAAATATAAACGCAATTACGATATGGCTAATGCACTTTATAGAAAAAATAACGTTATCTTCTTGCAAATACTATTTGAACAGATATTGCCACTTAAGTACTTTTTGTTTTATACTTTTGCACATAAATAAATAATCCGTGAGATATACAACATTCGATAAAAAAGAAATACTTTACGAAATAGTAAAACTAAGTGGTAAATTTAATACAATTTGCATTAGATACAATCATTTTGAATTTTATAAAGGTCACGCTTATAGTGCCCTTTTTATAATTTGCATAATACCCGTTGAAGTTGAAAACGCTTATGCATATCTACTTGATAATTATATAGTTAGGTATATTCTGCTACGTTAAGGCTTAGCGTCGTTTTAATTTTTTTTAAGTTCCTGGGGCATTTCACATTTTTATATTACTACTTCACATGGCACAATTTAAATATATTTATTTTAAATTTTACACTTTGATTATAGTTGCAATCGCATTGTGTTGTATGGATTAAAAAATCTTATTGAAATTCATTACTATTCTTGATTGTTCTTACAGTCAGATTGGTAAATAAGATTGTACTGTGTGGAAGGGATATAAGAGATAGAGTAACGCGTATTGCACGTATACATAACCTTTACATAAATAATCTTATGATTATTATTAATAATAATATTATTATTAATATATTGAAATTCTTTACGAGGTTTTGAAGTAAGCAGACGAGCACACAATAAGTACAGGTACTTATATCTTTGATATCTCTAGAACTCGCATTTGCCGTAAATATATTTTGTTACATATCACATCTAGTTCCTTCTATTATCATAAAGATGTTTTGTGTAGCAAAATTTATTTAGGGTTACGAAAAATTTTTGATGCCTGCGCTGTGAAAGAAAAAATAATTTTTACCCATTGACTTATGTATATTGAGAATGGATAAGAAGTAAAAGAGGAGTAGCGGCTAAGTATATTTTCATACAAAAATAGTGTGCCGCGGAGCGGGGGTGAAGTATGGGACGAGGGGAGCATTGAACACTGTAGCCCTGCCCATTTACATAGAAACCACCTTGTAGTGACTACTCAAACTACTTGCTCATTATCAATATGGTTCAAGGTTGTTTTACTAGTGCAATTACTCATCACTAGATGGCAATATTATACCTACTACGTTTTAGTAAAAAAGTACCCTGATAAAAGCGCTAGTGTCTTTGTAATTTTAATACGGTTTTATTTCGGAGCCTTGTGTTGGTTACAGCTACTGCGTTACACTAGCGCTGAAGCTCCGCCCCTATTATGACGTCATGGCCTCACGATTGCCACACGACTCAAGTCATAGTCCCACCTCCTCTTTTATACCTTCTTCGTGATATTGAGTCATTTTTAACTTAATTGTTCCTATACTTGTCTCTAATCGCCGAAATTTAAGTGAAGTCTTTTGCACATGACATCTCTTTCTATTTATATCAAAAGAAAGAAGACGGAAGATCATGTATCAAGTGCTAGTAATCCTTAGGAGGGTCTATCCACCATAGATGTGCTATGAATGCATTTGTTATCCACCAATTAATTTAATTGATTTTATGGACAAATAAACATGATTGTTGTATATCACACGCCTCCGTAGCGACGTCGCATATGTCTGCTAGAAAAGCTACCAATTCATGCTAAAAGAATAGAATGGAATAGATTTTTATTTGAAGATTACATATACACAGATATAATAATAATACAAATGCTGAAGTAATATTATTATAATAATGTAGTGAACAACTCTGTCACGTTATATGTGTCGCGAGTAGCTGCAGCTCGTTAATTTTTGTAAATAGATTTATATATAAAACCTTCATTTACTTTGTATATTACCGTTTCATTTCCAGTGGAGTTTCAGTATTAAAGTATTTTGGGGAAAAAATTACCATACTTTTGTTTGCAAACACCAATACTTTGTTATTCTCTATTGTTACTTGCGTGTAATATATTTTATTAAGAGAAAAATCTTACATAGTAGTTGTTAGGCATTAATGTATTAATTGAAGAATTTTATTTTGATTTTTCTCTTTATTATATGTATATGTACATTATTATAATGATTTTGAAAGTCATCAATGTAAATATAGTAACTAAAAAGCGATATTTTGGGCGTCTCTCAGCGGAGTCAATCGGTGAAGAAATTTTTTATTATATATTTGTATTATATAATTTTGGCGAGGTATTATATGAATATATACATGAATAGAAAACTGGTTTAATTATGTATCAACTAGAAAATCCGCGGGGACGAGGGGGGGGGCGCGTACTGTGTCGGCATTATGAATGCTACAAATTGTGTAAAAAATATTAAAACCTTAAAAAAAGTCTGCCTTGTTTCATTTTTTTCGTTTGTCACGCCATCTCTAGCGGACACCATCTAATTAAAAAAAACCTTGTATTATAGTAAAACTGAAAATATATACAATACTTAAATTGAGACACGTAGTATAAAAACATTATAATTATTCCAAGATCATCGCATCCTACCCATATTAGAACAACTTACCTAACATAATCATTTAAAATTGTACGGTTTACAATAACACAGGGTTTTATTACTTCACAATAAAAATATAAGTGTAGTAAGTAATCACATAATTTTCCATCTTCAAATATTCAGCGTGTCATAGAAGATTCAGTCATATTTCCAAATACATAGTGTCACATACTATTTATTTTAATTGAACCTCTTGAACTCGGAACAAAAACTCAATATAATGATCAGCCTTTTTACATACAAAAGAGGCTTACTTCATAAATTTCATGATGAACATCTGACTAGATATTTTTTTATCAATGAACACTCAAGTCAGTAGGCCGACAAGAAGCGTAGCACCTCGTAGCGCGCTACGGCGTAGCGGTACTACGGCGTAGCGGGCGGGGACCAAAATGGCGGACGACGTTGAGTAATGGCTCGCTGGGACGAGGCCAGTGACGCGTGCCAGGGCTGCCACTCGTCGGGAAATTTAAGTAGTATTAGCAGAACCAATGTTCAAAGATAGACTATAAAAATAAAGATGTTTTATGGACTAAATGTACTAGTGTACAAAACGATCTTCATGCAACGTTTTATAAGATAGATAAATTGACACTTATTTGTACCCGAGGAGGGTTGGCGTCAGGCAGACAGGTCGTACAACAAAGGGCAAATTCTTAGCAATATGAGTTTCGAATAACACCATATTGCGCCAATCCCCAATAAATGATGGGGTAAAGGCAGGAAGATTATCAGCTCCCAAAGTCACACAAATCTTCTGATTTAACCAACTACTGACCTTCATCTTTCTTACTTTATAATATAATCGCAAAAGTTTGTGAGTATGGATGGATGGATGTTTGTTACCTTTCACGTAAAAATGGCTAGAGCGATTTTAATAAAATTTGGTATGGAGTTAGCTGACACCCTGGATTAACACATAGGCTACTTTTTATCCCGGGAAAATATTTGTATCCCGTATAATTTCGACATTTTCTTTTTTCTGCAGTCCACGCGGACGAAGTCGTGAGCGTCCACTAGCTACTACATATAAGAATAAAATCTCCATATTTTTCACATGAAATCAACAAACAATATATCTAACAATCAGTCGACAGCCCTAGTTTTTTCCTCCACAGTAAGCAACGCAACGATTGTATCGCTCGCGGATGCTCGGAGCGGCCCATTTGTCAACCAGTCCCCCCACCCCCGCGACCCGCCGCGCCTGAAGAAACGCTCCAGATGAAACCGAAGCTGTGCGGATTTATGCTAGCCTGGTACATGTACGGCTGTGCTAGTACATATACTTATATATTTTTTGTAAATTAAACATGAAATTATAAAATTATCAGCCTAAGGGTACATGAGGCTTAAACTATCTACATGTCGCCCCCTTTTTATCCGACTGCGCCAAAAGGAGGGTGATGTTTTTCAGTGTATGTATTGATCCTAGAGATCAAACGCAGAATAGCTATGGCCAAAGACGGGATGACACGTCTTCAGAACATTTGGAAAAACCGGGGAATAAGCTTCAGGACAAAGACACGTTTGGTTAGGGCCCTAATATTTCCGATTTGCCTGCATGGAGTGGAGACGTGGACAATCCGAGAAAGAGAGATATACAATAGATGCATTCGAAATGTGGTGCTGGAGGTGAATGCTCCGAATACCGTGGACAGCTAAACGCACAAATGTATCTATTCTCTCCCAACTTGGCATAGAAACTCGATTGTCAAGCTTATGTCTGCAACACATACTTTCCTATTTAGGTCACATAATGCGGAGGGGAGATGATGGCCTTGAAAAATTGGTCATTGTTGGCAATACCGAAGGAAAGAGATCGCGAGGCCGGTCACCAACACGATGGTCTGACCAAGTGAAAGGGGTCTCATCCCTATGTAAAAAAAATAGAGTTGTAAAGGTGAAAATCGATTGTCATATTGGAATAAACCATCCGTATGGAAAATCTCATTTGTTCCCAGTTCTCAACGATTCCGAACGGGTGTTATGTTAGCTACCTTTCCGCCATCTATCCCTGCTATGCTAAAGGTGTATGCGGTATCTCCTTGATGATGCTACAGTTCTGGCTATCCTGGAAAATAGCCGTGCATGTATGAATCCTTTAAAATCCTAATCCTGCTTTCTCAGAGCTGTGAACATCGCTGTAAACCTTCGTAATTTGGAATCACACCGCTGAACTTAGCGGCTTCTGAGGGCGATGTTTATTAGTTAATTAAAGTTTGTACAGAACCCGAGTTACACTGGCAGCTTCACACTTGGCAGGGTCATTTAATGGTTAACTGCTTATGGAACTAACTACGTATACGTCAAAAGTACATTCAGGAGATCTGGTATAATTTTTTAATATTTAATTTAATTTATCCAAGTAAGGTTGGGACAGAAGGACCAAAGACATAGATTACCAAAGATAATAATACCTTAAGACAACTAGATTTTTACCAATCTCATCACATGACACATCACTACTCCACAAAAAGCAGCAAAAAGGACTCTTATGGTAGCTTATTTGTTGGTACTCAAAACATGGAATGCGGGAGGCGCAACGTACAAATTATAGTGGTTGTCTTATTATGGGACTACTGAATCTATTTATTAATTTTATTTTTCAATGTGGCTAATATTATAGATCAGTCGAAAGAAATTCGAAGAAATTCAATAAAAGTAAAACCTATATCCTAAAAAGGTTGTAAAAGTCTACCTGCTAGACATCTGAGAAATCATCAGAAAGGTTCATTCTACAATGTACGTACACACATGAATCTAGTTTATCCAGCTAAGATTTTAATTGCAGTGTCTAAGTTAGTAAGGAATCTAATTACGGTTGGTAATTGCCAAGGTAGGGCGGTTGTCCATTACCAGATGGTTATGTAGTGCGGGTGCGTGAGTGAAGTGAGTGAAAGTGAGTTTAGTTAGGGCCGATTTTTCAATGGACAAAGTTTTAACAGATGAATAAATTTGAAGCTGTCTTTCTCCAATGATCACAGATTCACCAAAGAGACAGCATCAACATCATCCTTCAAATAGGCCTATCTGGAGTAGGTATCTTATCTTTACAAATCGGCCCTTAAAAAATCTTCCGCTCTAGGTTGCTATACCTAAATATTAAACTAAAATTCATTTATAAAGCAAAACAATAGCCGTTTTTGATGTTTATACTTGTCTGGTTATCCGCTTGGAATAGGGGTCTGGTCTAGACGTTAGTGACTTCATATAGATCAGAAAATAATGTGGTGGTGGACTTTCTGGTCCAGTGGAAACATAGATAATACTGCACCCGTATGATGAATTTGGTGAGAGCGAGATGTCTCACTTTTAAACGTCAAATTCACAGAGCTATCAATAACTAGATAAACTAAGTGTGTGTACTTTGCATGTAAAAAATAGACTTAAGAATTAGAATAGACACTCGTTTTCGAGCCGGGACTGAATGAATTAGGGCTGATATAAGAGGTTTGCAATCCCTTTTTGCACACCAAGTAGAAACACTTGCCTTGTCGAGTTGTAGTTATTACTTAGCTCTGTGGATTTGACGTTCCAAAGTGAGACATCTTGCTCTCACCAAAATCATCATACGGGTGCAGGAAGCAAAAACCCGTGCACTGCGCCTTAAAGTAAAACTTTAGGGCCCTTTAAAAATACCATCCAAAAGTAAAACAATAAATTATTACTAACAATAAATAGAGTAGCGAGTTATGACTACATCTGAATGGCGAGGACACGAAGCAATCAGCGCTACGAGGAGTCATTAGAAGTGGCCAGCGGTAACCGCTCGAAGGATACTCTCATTTATCATTGCCTAGTCAAGTAATGCTGGTATAGGATGTTCGTTAATTGAATCTGAACTGGCGAACTGCTTGGCATTTTAATAATTTGTATACTGAATTTTGTAATTTGTGTAATGAAAACTAAGGAACCTGGGTGTTTAATGGGTACCTAAAACTATAACTTTGATAGGTACTTTTATATCTTTACCATCAATTTATACAATTTAAAATACCATGTAAAAGGTGCATGTTAGAAAGTCCCGTTATAGAGATGTTAAAAAATCCCTAGTCGGTACCCGTATGCTTTATTTGTAGCTTACTTTGTATATTAGTAGGCATATTATTAGGTATAAACCTATGCCAACCATATTCCATGTTTATTAATGTTACTTAAACTTATATCTCAAGACACGCCTCCGATAATTATTGCTAATTCCATATAACTATTCAGTCTCGGATTAATAGTGATATTTTTTACACAGCATGTTATATTCTACATCGATTTTATAGAACCAAATTACTGTTGCATGTCGTTAATTCGCGTTTTCATCGTGTGTGTCCATCCATTCAGCACCAACCGGCTACAAAGTAAGAACAAGTTACGCCGCAAACTAATTTGCAATCAATTACCTAGAAAACATTTATATCTGCCGTACATCAAATATGTAGATGCCCTATGAATATGAAGCTAGATAAATCGGTATTATATCGCCCTGTATCTTGAATATTAACCGGGATTCGAAGCCGCGATCGGTGCTATCAAAGCGAGCATCCTGCTGTTCGCGACATGCGTCTACCAGGCTAGCAGAGGCACGCAGCATGAGCCGGCCTTTAAAATCGCTTATACCATAATAAATCTCATTTTAAACCTCCCGCCCCCCCTTTGCTAGGCTGGTACATTTACAGCAACTATTTCACGTTAAATGGACCAAATAACTGCTTTGATAGCTAACGTTGGACGTTGTCCGGCTTTTTGGACGATTTTTCGTGAAGAAATTTTCGTTTTTCGTTTGGAAATTACGGGTATTGTTTTGTGCAGGCATTACTTATAATAATAGTTAGTCTAGTCTTGTATCTTCCGCTTGGGCCTCATGTGTGGAAAATTCATTGCCTGCTGTTTTGCTATTACACCGTTTCTCAAATCTTTTCAAAAAGTTTAATAGAGGAACTTAATATCATTTACAGTTTAATATAGTCATTTTACGCTCTCGAAATTTTAACTAAAATAACAAGAGCTCTGCTTGTAACCGCATATAAAACCGCATCTAAATCGCGCGTACATTAGTAGGGCGAATAGATCACCGCGCGTCGTGCGTCGTGCATAGAATGAAAAACGTTCGGTCGCGCGACGACTAACGGCCGTGTCGCGTGTGTCGGAAGTCGCGGGACAGACAGCAAAAAAATACATCTTGCTGTTAGATGTCCAAGTATTCGAATCCTAGCTGGCAAAGCATTGAAGGTAGTATCATGATAGAGGACTGGGTAACTGAGTCCTAAACAACACTAGACTGTGTAAGGCTGTCGCCCGCATGCCTGCAAAATTAGTATAGAGACCATAATATAGAGACCAGCGTTGCCAGATTTTTTTGCCAAGTCGGGATTTCGAAATTTTTCAAATGAAAAAAGCGTGATTCTTTCTTCAAAAGCTGGACATAGTAATAAAAACGTATATAATCAAAACGTATATAATCAAAATTATTTGAACATTTATTTTTTATTTGAGGTCGAATTACGTTTACAAGACAAAAGATAGTAAAATATCCATATAAAGGCCCGTCCACACTTGTCTATGCCACTCGCCCGCGCTTTCTCAGTACGCTACACGCACGATCGAGTTATTCCCGAAAAGCGGGACTGAGCCTGTCCCGCGCGGGACATTACATTTATATTAAAAATCGGGACTGTCCCGCCAAAATCGGGACGTCTAGCAACGCTGAGAGAGACTCACATTTACCCGAAGGAAAGGCAAGGGGAACTTGTTTATTCTGAATTTATGATGGATGATAATGATGATGATGAATGGAAACACTGTTTGCCAGACGTGAAGAGATCAGATCGAAATCATCACATCACAAGATATGAAAACATCACTTTACGTAAGTTACAAATAAATTTTGATAGGTAAGTAGGATTTTATGGTAAGTTTAACCAGAATGTCCTCGAATGGAAGTCTTTATATTACCTTCATAAACCTAGCTATTGGTCTAGCCCAGTGGTGTATCCAAAATAGGGCAGCCAGACAGAACTGCAGGATCATGAGAAAGATGCTAAAGTTACGTTTTATACAGGGTGTAACAAAATGGGTATATTAAGCGAAAAGCCATGTAAATAGCACAGTGAAAGGAACCTGCCTTCAAAATTTCAGAGTCGAAATCACATTTTCAAAAATCAAAATGCAGAGGTCGTGAGTTCGATTCCCACCCGGATGAGGAATTTTTTCCACTTCTTTATTAATAATTTTATCACATTTTTATTATTCCAGTTAGTATGGAGAATTCCCAAACAACGCAGGAATGGTCATACAATCTTGAAAAATAAACATGTGATTTAGAGTCTCAAATTTTGGAAACAGATTCTCTATAGTGGACTATTTACATAGCTTTTCGCTTAACATACCCTTTCTGTTACACCCCAGTATAGAAGAGCCCAAAAATCTTAGTATTGTATGATTTCAGCCATTTTCATTACGTTTTTGCTAACGCTACATTACGCACGAGCGCGATCGCTTTCCACGCTGACGACCAAAAAATTTGACGTTCTCTCGCGATTCCGTTGTGGGTACAGGCTACAATCACCTCATATACAGGTGATTTTTGGTCGTCAACGTTCCCGAAAACTACGGAATCTCCTCATCATCACGATCATTTTTCTCCATGGAAGCATACCTGGGAAGTGTCTGGTTTCCAAAATATTAGGGTCCAAAGTTGAGTAAATAGACTGCGTTTTTCTGCATAAATGCACATAGACGCGCGTAGCAGGATTTTTTCACGAAAAATAATTAATATCTGTCTATAAAAAAACTAACATAAACACTAGACACTATAAATTTCGCACGATCAAGGAATTTAAAAAATTTTTTTCAAAAAAAAAAAAATTCCCAGCATTTTTTTTGGCATAAACTTACTTTATTTCATGTATAGAATACGTACCCTTCGTTAAAGGTGGCCACAAAAAAACACCCTGTATACCACGTGATTAAACCGGAATATTTCGGAAGTCACGAGTATGCTTTTACGAGTTGGCTACTGCAACTTTACTAGTAAATACCTACTAATGTTTACTTCTGTGGTGATGGTACGAGTAGCATAGGGATGTTACTCAGTAATGGCTAGTTGTTACTAGATACCAATTTTATGGAAATGAAGCTTACCACAACGTAGGTAACTTAACTTAACTAAGTACACAGGATGTTTTTTCGTTGCCACCCTTAACGAAGGGTACGTACTCTATACATCAAATAAAGTAAGTATATGCCAAAAAAAAATGCTGGGAAACGACGTAAATTTTTTGAAAAAATATTTCATTACTTGATCGAGTAAAATTTATAGGGTCCAGTGTTTATGCTAGTTTTTTCATAGACAGATATAAATTATTTCTCGTGAAAAAATCTTGATACGCGCGTCTACGTGCATTTATGCAGAAAAACGCGGTCTATTTACTCAACTTTGGGCCCTAATATCTTGGGAACTAGACACTTCCCTAGTATGCTTCCATGGAGGAAAATTATCGTAATGATGAGGAGATTCCGTAGTTTTCGGGAACGTTGACGACCAAAAATCACCTGTATAATACAAGAATTCGGAAAGATGTCAGATTTGCTTTCCACTTCAGTAAACCTCATGTAATACATGTTTTAGAACAAATCTACAATCTTTTTCAATAAACAAATAGATATTCACATACTTCACAACACATTAACTTAGTCCCACATTAAGATCCCTAAGGTATTGTGTCGTGAGTACTGAGCAACGGTATATAAATAAATACATAGAGATAAGTCGTCATTGTATCAACATACTATTATGAAGCTAAATAAGGAAATAATTATTTTACAAGTACTAATAAATGAGACTGAAAAAGCTTTGGTCCTTCGAGCCGGATTTTCCGATATGCCGGTTTTTAAATAGGGCGGCGTATTCCCAAAAGAAATTATTCAATGATATCGCATACATTACATCCCATCAGCGATGTTAAAGGATACATAAAAGGAATTGCAATTTCTTTAATACCTCATTCCGATTCAGTCTGTGACGGCCATGTCAATATAAGAAACACAAGATAGATGTCGCCACTTCGCTACACTGTGACTAATGAAAGCCACTCGTATGACGTAAGTACGCGAATCTCCTCAAGACTTTTGCGCCCCTAGTACCTAGTATCAGGATTCAGTATCATGTGTCAAAGTTATAATGCGCTATTCTCCGTTTTTCGGAATACTACACATGTTTCTTTACACAATATGCAACTGTATCTTGGGTTCTTGGAATTCAATATCAAATATCACTAAAAAGTAGTTATAAGCCTTTATATTTCTGGATAAACCCGATTGTTTACATCGTTTCAACTGTCCCTTTTTCGCACAAGTGTCGGTGATATCGCTTTCCCACTTGCACTTCCATACGTGACCGGACATTCAGATGTTCGCTCTGGCCGGATAATGGCTGCTCGGTTTGACAATAACATTAGTTCGGATACGAACCACTTTGATTGGATTATTGAAAGATATAAAGATACCTTGTGATTTATGGTCGCCTGGTATTCATGACGTATTTCGATTGGGCTACTTAAATCTTTGAAATAAACTAAAAAATTCATGGCAGCACTGGCGAATACTTGAAGATCAGCGCTAGCTTTCAGTCTGGGTAACATGGCATTTGGATCAGGGGCGGTTTATACACTAGGCCCGCTAGGCCCGAGCCTAGGGCGCCGTGCCAGAAGGGGGCGCCACGGGCCGGCGAAATTCGCAAGTTTGCGCGCCCCCTTCTCTTATGCACCCATACAAATCGTACGCCCATTGTGAAACATCCTGACAAGCGAATTCAATTTTTTTCGTGCTCAATCCATTTTTGTTGTCAGACATTTCTGCGAACAAATTTCCCACCCTACAGTCCCTACATTGTAGTACAACCATGAAGAAGCGAACCAGTGGAGAGCGGATACGGGGCGACCGCACTCACGAAACATATGTTACTCGTATATCAATATAATGCTTCGAAAATTTTAGTCAGTCGGACTTTACAGATGAAAACTATTTAGTAGTATGTAGGGCTGACGTGTTACTTGAATCAACATCTGATGCTGCTGTGCTGATGATGAAGCTACAGAACTCCTTAACGGTTAGGAGTTGGGAGACAGTACTGCAATTGGTCGATGGAAACTATATAGTGGTATGTAGGGCTAATTTGTTGCTTGTGAGGTATACTTGAATCAACATCTGATGCTGCTGTGCTGATGGTCAAGCTACAGAACTCCTTAACGGTTAGGAGTTAGGGGACAGTACTGCAATTGGTCGATGGAAACTATACAGGGTGTTTTTTGTGGCCACCATTAACGAAGGGTACGTACTCTATACATCAAATAAAGTAAGTTTATGCCAAAAAAAAGCTGTTTTTTTTAAATTTAATAACTCGATCTGGCGAAATTTATAGTGTTTATGCTAGTTTTTTTATAGACAGATATTAATTATTTCTCGTGAAAAAAATCTTGCTACGCGCGTCTATGTGCATGTATGCAGAAAAACGCAGTCTATTTACTCAACTTTGGACTCTAATATTTTGGAAACCAGACACTTCCCAGGTATGCTTCCATGGAGAAAAATGATCGTGATGATGAGGAGATTACGTAGTTTTCGGGAACGTTGACTACCAAAAATCACCATGTATAAACTAGTATCTATTTAAGTCCACAACGCATTAACACAACTAAAAATCGAGAAATAAACTGACTTTTAGATAAAAAATTTAACCGACTTCAAACTTTAACTAAAAAGCGATAAATAACGTAACAAATTTATCTACTTAATACATATTAAATATCTCAAATTATTTAAATATTTACAACTTAATACCTAATACTTTAACAAAGTCATCTTTAACTATTTAAATATTTATAATTATCACTTATTTTTTGGAGTCGGTTTTGAAAATTTAAAAAATAACAGGCGCCGATTATATAGCTCTAGACACTAGACCGTTCTAAACACTTGAAGTTGTAAGATATTCTGCTCGATTTCTGTTCTATATAAAAACATTGTAACTCTATAATCTATTTATGGCGAGTCAGGTATCAACGCTCGCTTTGGCTTTCTCAGTCGTTTGCCATCACTCACGGATGCAGAGATCATCACACAATGTGAAGATTTACAGACGATATACTCCACCGATCTCGACAACGATTTTGGTGAAGAATGTATACATTTCCGGAATTTTATCCGGGAAATCGGATTGACGGATGATGAAATCAACATTGGGAAATGTTTGATGATCATTCGCGAGAAGAATATTGTTGCTACATTTCCCAATATGGATATCGTTTTTCGAATGTATCTCACGCTTTTCTCCAGTAACGCTACAGGGGAACGTTCCTTTTCGACGTTGAAAAGAGTGAAATCTTATTTACGAAATACGATGGGTCAGAATCGTCTCTCTAGTCTCGCGTTTTTATCGTCGAATGCAGAGCTTGTTGATATGACAGAGACCGATGCAATCGTTCTCGGCAATATCTCCAAAATAAAATATATACATATGTGCTCCATTCCTACCTACAAACCTACGTCATATACGAGTATGTATGATTGAAATTTTGTTTTCGTTAAATTATTTTTGAAATATAAAAATTATTAATTCTAGCCTATGCTTTTTCAACTATTTTATGGAGAGGGGGCGCTAATTTCGTCAGGCCTAGGGCGCCCGTTTTCGTAAACCGCCCCTGATTTGGATAATATGTCAATTTTACAAGCGACGACAGACAATTTTCTTAAAGTTCGATTAATAATGTGTCGAATTCAAACTGCAATTTTATTGGTACTAATTTTTTCAATCACTTTCCGAACCTCGCTGTCAATTAAGTAACCATACGAATTTCAATTAGTTTAGTTAAGTAGTTACTTATAGTTTTAAGACTTCATCAAAATTTGCTCTATCTACTGAAAAAAATGTAACAAAAGCCGGAGACGTGGAGTCTATGGTCTACGGTTAGTCTAGTCTGGCCTACGACCTACAAGTAAAATAATGAATATCCACTATGTAGCTATTCTGGTTTATTTATATCAGACTCAAAAACCTATAATTTGGCCGAAAACGCAGCGATCATTCAAAATTCCGGGCCCGAACCTACATCTACATACTTCACTAATAGCATACAATGGATACCTCCTACTAATACCTACCTCCTTGGTCCCTTCACGTCAGCATTACTGAATATGACTTGTGAACTACCCTTCCTCATGTGAGTTTTATGCCTCTGTAATAAAGTGTGAATTGGCCTGTTTAGAGCGTGTCTTAGTATATTATAGATACAGTCTGTCGGGTTGGGTTTAAGTACGTTTCCTTCATTTCGGAATTCCCTCTCACAATCATTGTAGCAATTTTCCGGGGCATCCGTTGTGAGGCCGCTGGGTTCTACTCTAGGAGGTGGATCCTTTTTCCTTCTTTTAAGTTCCAAGTAGATAGGTACTTTATCTACTTTTATACCTATGTACCTATGTACCTATAACCGGGACTGTCTACTCCTCCTTTATTTTATGTATGTCTTTTTCACTATCTACTGAGAGGCTGAGGCTGATTTTGGCTAACATATCAGTATCTAGCAATAATTGCGTAGAGTTCATAATAATAAAAACGTAGGTAAGTGTATCAGTCTCCAGACTTCCTCCTCCGTTACATAATAATTAGGTTGATCTATTGTCAAACAAACTATTAAACCTCATTTCCAAAAGAGCACACACAATAGTCCACAAACTAGAACCAAATCATCATCATCATCAGCCTATTGTAGTCCACTGCTGGACGTAGGTCTCCCCCAGGGCACGCCATAAGACTGCCATGGGGGGTATTTGCCCATAGTCACCACGTTAGACAGGCGGGTTGGTGACCGCAGTTTGTATTTTTTTTTTTTTTTTTTTTAATTTATTCATGACCATGGATACTGAGTCCTTCAGTCGAAATCAAAAATTACAATAATAAGGTAAAAGAGATAAAGTTAAAACAAAATGAAAAGGTTACAAAATAACAATACTAAATATGTTCTACAGTCCCTAATATAAATTTAAATATGGCAACATAAAACACTTCGTTTGCTAATAAACACTTTGTGTGGCGGGGAACACTGATTGAGTTTTCGCGTGCGATATCACTTAACTCACTTATAAAAATAAGTCGTTGCACAGCATATTCTTGGCATTTCATAAGAAAATGCTCTATATCAGCATTATTTTCATAACAGTAAGTGCACCTGTCATCTTTGATTATATGCATTCTACTGAGGTGAGCAGGGACTAGGCAGTGACCGAATCGTAGACGAGATAAACATGTAATAAATTTTCGGCCTCTGTATCTGATTCTAAAATACCATGGAGACTTTGGCATGGTTTTTTGTATCTCGGCATACCATTTTCCTTTAGATTGTCTACATATATCCCAATAGGACTTCCATGTATCATTTGAAGATTTTTTAAATAATTCATAGTAATCAGTGAATGGGATTCTGAAAGTATCGGACTGATCTTCGTCTTGGTCTTGATGCATTAGCTGATCCACTATCTCATTTCCAACTATGCCACTGTGGGAGGGAACCCATACAAATTCAACATTTTTTAACAATTTTTGTAGCGTATCCTTTATCTTATATAGTATATAATTTTGTTTATAACTTAAACTACAATTACACAAGGCAGACAATACACTTTTGGAATCACTAACAACTAAAATATTATTACTATTTACATTGGTATTTACATATGTCAAAGCAGTCAAAATTGCATAAGCTTCTGCTGTATAAATGCTAGAATAATTTGGCATCTTTATACATTTGGTGACTTTTGTTTGAGGATCATAATATGCTGCTTTAACATAATGACTTTTAGATCCATCGGTATACATAATGTAGTAATTTGATCGAATATTTATAAATTCTAGAAAGTCTGGATTGTTTTTAACGGAATCTAAATGACATATGATATCAAGGGAACTAATTAAAGTGTTATATGGATATTTATATATTGGCCAAGTGTCACTAACAAACATAGCTTTAGTCAGGTTATTAACATAATTCATTATTGTGGGTATTTCAGGCAATTTACCACTAATCAGATCATCAGCTGCAATTGTGGACTGTGTAGCTATCTGCTGTGAGATCTCAGGTGGATATAAAATTTTACTAACTATATGACCATTCAAGCAAGATAACTCCTTAAGGCAAAATCTTTCAGTCAACTGTAAACGTCGCAAGGAGAGTGGAGGTATACAGTTTTCAATTTCCATTGCATTAATAGGAGTGGTGCACATGGCTCCACAAATTATTCTTAAACCCATGTTCTGTATTACATCCAATTTCCTTAATAGGACACTGCTAGCATTCATGTATGCTAAGCTACTATAGTCAAAATGGCTCCTTACTATGCTCTTATACAGCATGTTAAGAATTTTTGGGTCAGAACCCCAAAAAGTTCCTGCCAAACTTCTGAGAACATTAATACCTTTCATTGCATTTTGGCATATGTAATTGATATGCTTATCAAATTTTAACTTATTATCTATTATTACACCCAAGAATTTGTGATCCTTAACTATAGGTATTATATTGTTATTGTATGTAATGTTCACAGAATGTTGTGCAAGTGGATCTTTGCTAAATATTAACACTGAACTCTTTTCTGAACTAATCTCTAATTTTAGAAAGTCATTATAGTAGTATTGTAATTGGCTTAATGCATTGTTCATATTATCAATTGCTATTTGCAAGTTTTGGTGTTCAATATATAACAGCAGATCATCTGCAAATTGCAGAATTTTGACTTGTGATGTATTTACAAAATTAAGAATTTGTGAGGTATACAAATTGTACAGTAAAGGAGATAATGTTGCTCCTTGCATTGTTCCTTTGCTGACATACCTAGGACCATGTAATTTATTATTATATTTTACATACAAAGTTCTTTTATTTAAAAAGTTATATATCCAGTATAGAATTTTCCTTGGGAATTCTAATTCCTGTAATACTTTAATAAGGCTGTCTATATTTACATTGTCAAATGCACCTTTAACATCTAAAAAGACACATATCACATTAGAGTGACTTAGTTTTGCTTTTTTTAAAGATGATATAAAGGATACAAAACTTCTGAACAACTTTTACCCTTTCTAAATCCAAACTGTATATCTGGTATCTTACCTTGTGATTCAGCAAAATAATCTATACGTAGTTTTAACATGTTTTCAAAATTTTACCTAGGCATGATGACAAAGATATAGGTCTATAAGATGAGGCATTGTTTGCAGGTTTGTTAGGTTTTAATATGGGTATAACACATTGTGTTTTCCAAGAATCTGGTATAATAGAGTTATCCCACAGCTTGTTATAAATATTTAACAAGGTTTTCAGTGCATTGTTATGTAACTGCTTTAATAACATGTATGGTATGTTGTCCAACCCTGGTGTGGTATCTTTCCTACTCTTTAAAGCTGTACATAATTCATTCATCGTGAATGGTCTAATAAGGAAAGAATTATTATCATTTTGAGCTGATTTGTCCAAAATGTCATTCAAGCTATTATTATCTAATTGTAATGTGTCAGATAATTTGTTCAGAAAGTTTGGTATCCAATCATCATTTAATAATTTATTATGGGATGCACCAATTCTTTTAAATCTTTTAATATAACTCCATATTTTAGAAATAGGTGTCATTCTGTTGAAACTAGAACACAAATCATGCCATGAATTAATACTTTCTTCTTTTAGCACTCTTTTCTTTTTAGCATCAAGTTTTTTATAGTTTATGTAGTTAGTTATTGTTGGTATTTTTTTGTACAGTAAAAGGGCCTCTTTTTGACTTATTAACTGCATCACTACAAGATTGATTCCACCAAGGTGCTGGTTTTCTCATAAGTTTAAAAGTTTGTTTTGACTTTTGCTTTGGAATTGATTGTGTTCTAATGTCATACAGAATATTTACAAAATTATTATATAACTCAAGAGATTCTATACAACTATTATCTAGATGAGAAAAGCCAGTTTCTGACAACAAATTGTACTTAGACCAATCTGCCTTACTATAAATATATTTTTCTTCCACAGGACCTACATCATATGTTGATGGTTTTACATTTAAGATAACCTGAGTTGGACAGTGATAACTGCCCATTGGATCGTTATGAACACGCCATTCAGCCAGATGAGCCATTGAGGAACTAATGAGAGCCAAATCGATTGCTGATGGATTATTGCCAGGATATGGAATGGTAGTTGGGCAACCATCATTTAGAACACACAAGTCAAAGTCATCAATGAGTTTATAAAGACTGTTTCCCCTATTATTATTTGAATGGCATCCAAACAATAGATGATGTGCATTAAAATCGCCCATTATGAGACATGGCTTAGGTATTTCATGAAATAACTTTTTTACTTTCTTTGTGTCAAACTTGTTGTTTTTGTTGTTGTGAGGACAGTATACACACAAAATATGTAATTTACCAAGAAATGTATCTATTGACAAACATATATTTTGGACACATTCATGGAAAGTTGTATTTATAATATTGTATTTCAAATTTCTTTTAATTAGTACACCAACTCCATTATGAGTATTTATTGAATTTTTGTATATAAGATTATATGGAGAAAAGTTTGGAATTATGCTATTATTTTTAAGCCAAGTCTCATTCAATAGACATATATCAATATTTTGTTCAGATAGAAATTTTTTTAATAGGATTTTCTTGTTCAATAAACTTTGTATATTAAATTGTGCAATATTAATATATGTATCCATTAAACTAAATTGTTTAATAATATTTCTTTTATTCTCTTAGTATTAATAGGTTTATTGTCATTACCCAAAGCAATAAGAGATTTAATTAAAGCATTCATTATTATATCATTATTTACAATTTGTTCAGTACTATATTTATTTTCTACAGGTTTAGTCAAATTAGGAAAATGTTCAAGAGAAGTAGTAGGTATAGGTATGGAAGTGTGTGGTGTACTCACCACAGTGGCAAAGGATCGGTTCGTGTTAGTAAATTTGGATTTCTTTTCTTCCATCTTAGCTTTCTTAACTGGACAATCTCTTGAAATGGCCAAGTGGTTTCCGCAGCAGTTAATGCATATAATGTCATCATTTTCACATTCTTTGTATGAGTGCTTACCGGCACATGATGAGCACATTTGCTCTCCTCGACAGACTTTTGCAGAGTGGTTGAACTTCAGGCATTTGTAACATTGTACTAGAGGAGGTATATATGTATGAACTTGGTACCTGTACATTTGAATATAAGCATACTGGGGCAGGACTGTAGCTGCAAAGGTGACGGCAATGGTGCCCAGTGGAGTGAGTTGACCATCTACCTTACGCATGAATCTTTTAACTGAGATTACTTCGGTGTCACCACATGTAATGTTTTTGTATATGTCTTCATTGGTCATATCTTTTGGAACGAATCTAATAACGCCCGTTCTTTCTGTGAAGTGTGCAGGCACAAACGCTTTCATATTATTTTTCTTGAGAAAGTAATCCATTTTCAGAAAATTATTAGCCGTTGCTGGCTTTTCAAATGTGACCCCAATTTTATGGGCATTTACCCGATGGACACCTGTGATGCCCTTTACATTTTCTCTGAACAATTTGGTTATTGATATTGGGTTTTTATTTCCGATCTTTTCCTGGTCAAGCGACTCCACATAAACTACGCAGTCGGTGCTGTGATTTTGTGGAAATTGTCTTTTATAATTAGGTTTTACGTAGATTTTATAATTTTTGTTGCTATTGTTCGTAGTAGTATTAGTGAACTTTCGTTTTTTCGCATGTTCAGTTGGGGGCTCGCCCCCGTCGCTGTCTGCATCCATATTAAGTGTTCACCATAAAATACGACTTTTTTAAACTATACTTATATGGATAAATAATAAAACAATGAATTTTAAAACTTTGCAAAAATTTAAAGCTCCCGCTCGTCAACTTCCCGCCCCCGCAGTTTGTATTTTGGACGATGTTGTCAGCACAACCAATAATTAATTACCATACATGCCTTACTAGAATAGAACATAGCCGTAATACCAAGTCAAATTAAACGCCCAAAATAGCTAGTAACTCCCGGAGTACCCATAGGACGAAGGCTGCAGTCAGTGACGCCGCCGGAGCGTGCGAAAATTACATTCCGGGAGTGCCTCGCGTATCTATCACTCGCAAATTTAACTTTAGTTTCTGTCCCAGTGTGAATTGTGCTTATAGACAGCTCTCTGTGTGTGTGGCCTGCCCTAAATGGGCGCACCTTTGTATTTTTCGTAGATTCGGAAATTTTCTTTTCCGCCTTTTATTACTTTACGACGCAAGTTAGGATTCCTTGAAAGAAATCTAAGATCAGGTTTCAACACAGTATCTTTAACCCCAAACGACGACCAAAATTAGGTAGGTACTTATGTAATTTTTCATTTCAGCCAAATATAGATACTAGGACATTTTAAGGAAAAATAATTACTATTCTAATATATAACGACCAAAAGAAGGGAGAAGGCGAATAAAGGTAGACTTTCCGGTAATGCTCTCTATAATGCTTCGAAAGAGAAGTGCGCATTCTATGTCCATTTAGGTATATTATACGCGGTGTATGTGACAGCCAGGCAAATACTGAGGTACTGAACAAGTAACATTGTAAAATTATTAATAAAGAAATGGAAAAAATTCCTCACCCGGGTGGGAATCGAACCCACGACCTCTGCATTCCGCGTGCCAGCGCTCTCACCACTGAGCCACCGGGTCAATTACTCGGATGACGAATTTTACCATCTCTTTTCTAAATTACATATTGGCAACGTTATTTTTCATCCCGATAGCTATACACTAGCCAAATCTCGGCAAACAAAGCTGAATCCCTCAGCACAATGTTTAAAGATGAAACGATCAACCATATCCTAACGGATTATATTAATGGAGAAGTGTTTTTATAAATTTATCTTAGTCAAGATATTATATATTATAAAAGTAACATTGTTTTGAGTTATACAACAGTGTTATTACTACTCGCAAGAAATTAATTTTTGATTTGATTATACGCAATGTTTGCTTTCCCCGCTAATTGTATCTGGCGATCCTGTGACTAGTTAAATGGGCTTATTGGTGTGATACATTGCTGTTTTTGAGTCACTTATGATCTCCTTTGGGGTTGATCAGTTAATTGACCTTTTTTGATAGCACCTTTTTTATGAAAATCATCCATAGGTTAAAATTTTGTTTTTGAGTCATTATTTAAGGCCTACAATGAACCACACATTTTTTTTCTGTAAAAATGAGAAATTTTCGTGCGTTTCATCTCAGAATCATGGTCTGAAGTCACCATATCAATATTTGCCTGGCTGTATAGATAAATGGAATTTATAGTACGTAACGTAAATTATTTGACGATAGTGGTGGTGGTGGTCCACACTGGTACACGCTCAAAGCTCAAAAAGCTTTATAATACAGTATAGTTAAGTACTGATATCATCTAACTTTGTAATGAACAATTTACACGACTCACCTATGTAATATAAATTCATTTCCACCAGTTAAATCAAGTTAGTTTGTCCCACATTAGACTCGGGAAGAGTTTAATATTTAATATTCAATAGCGCGGTACAGCTAAATGATCCCTGCCGGTTACTAAGCAAGCATAAGTCGGCGCAATCAGAAAGACATTACGGACTCGTTTGCGCGCACCTAGCCTAGGCAGGAGCTACTCGTAGAGGCTCCTTTTATATGGTCGATGGGAAACGACCATCTGCAGAACATCTTCTCTAAGCAACCTTTTCGAATAGGCGACTTTGATTTGCGGTGGCGATGAACGCGACGATACCCGCTGTCTACCGCTATTGGCGGGTGTGTGTTGCGACAACGAACGTCAATTTCTAAATGATGTATTAACTAAGCTGGGGTTTGGAGAATGTGTCATGTTCTAGCGTCATTTAAAGAAGATTTCGTATCAAATTGGATTGGAAATGTTTCTATAACTTTGCGAAATTCACTGTCGCTCGTGGAATTGTTATGTAGCTCCCAGCTCGACATTTAGAGAACTCCTTGGCATTGCTGGATGCATTTAGAGTACTGTTTGGCGTTGCTACATGCTGCCTCTAGCAGGATTCGAACCCAGGACCTTTGTCGCTATGGACCTACTGTGCGAATCGGTAGTCGTATTGTAAGAGAACGCAAAAAAACTACACAAAATCTACCTATTAATATCATATAATCGACCAAATACTCGACTGATGCAACACGCCTTCAACCACTCAAGCACCCCCTCCCGTCTGGCGGGGGTGGGGGAGGGTACTCAGTGCAGTCGATTTTTGATTATGTGCACTTTTCACCTCATACTATGTAACTGGTAGGTGCTTATTAAATCGAGATCTTAAAAAATCTTCAAGCAGTGACTATTGCCTTTATAATTTACTCGCGAAAACAGAGATTACATTCATTTTCTTTGCTTATTATGTTTAGTGTTTACCTATAAGCAATTTCTAGGTAGGTACGCGATAACAGAAAAAAATAATTGAAGTATGTTATGTTTTTTTTTTGGAGTTAGTATAGGTGTGGGAACGCTGGGTTGAGACTCCAATCGACCAGCAGGTAAAACGCTGCAAGTGGAAGACCTGGAGTTAACGGGAGCGGAATGGCGGAGAACTGTGGAGGCTAGCTTCTCGCCTGAGGGAATGCCCAAGTACCTTAGTCTCTTACGACTTTTCACGGATGGAGATGCAGCTGATGTATTCTACTGAAATATATGTATTTTTTGTGTGTGTGAAATAAATAATAAGAATAAGTCCTGCATCAGGAATTACAGACAGATTTCGCAAATTACATACAACCCACTTTTCATAAGCCCATCAATTCCCACGTGGTGAGCCTACCGTTGTTTTTCGGTCATAAGTATATACTTACCATAATCTGTCATAAGTATACGTACCAACTTATACAAAAACTTTATGTTTTTGGGTATAGGTAGGTAGGCTATGTCGTTAGGAACAACCTACCTATATACCTACCTCGCCTATATAACTCTCGGTGTGTTTTTCCATTTACTATATACAGGGTGTAACAAAAAGGGTATGTTAAGCGAAAAGCTATGTGAACAGCCCACTATAGAGAATCTATCCACAAAATTTGAGACCCGAAATCACATGTTTATTTTTCCCTATAGTATGGAGAATTTTTAAATATCTCAGGAATTTTCATACGATCTTGAAAAATAAAAATGTGATTTCGAGTCTCAAATTTTGTAGAAAGGTTCTTTATAGTGGGCAATTTACATAGCTTTTCGCTTAACATACCCTTTTTGTTATATCATGTATATCTGAATAAAAACATTTCTCTATCCGACAAAATTCCTGTCAATTTCCTTTTGTAGTTCACACAGATGTTTCGAAACGCTTAGTTTTACGCAGCACTAAACAATACGCAACAAGAGCACCCTATTTATACTACAACCACCCTTATGTCAAGGATCATACGTTTTAATACAACTGTAGAGAAAAGCTGGTTAGCTAGCAGTTGACTATTTTTATGTGGACATAAAAATAGCACCCAGATCATAATACGCGCAGTAATTGTAGAAACTGCTGGGAATAGTACCTATTGAGATTTTATTATTTGATGTATAGGTACATATACACCTGATTTAATAAGTAAGTAGGTACATATAGGTACATACAACTATCAGTGATTTTCATGACTTTCCTGTTTACTTAGTATCTTATTTATATTTTTGTAAAGTAATTTTTGAAATAATGTTACTTACACACAGACAAACCGACAAACAGACAAAAATTTCACTTTTGGGTACTATTGCGTTTATAAAGGTCTCCTATATTATTTTTTCTCATATATCCGTTACATTTTTATTATAGGCGACGATGTGTCTACTACTACGTAGGTAGGTTGGTAGGTAGATACGTACGTAGGTGTCATGTAATTATGTTCTTTTTTTAATCGGCAGTCATCGACTTATATCATAGTAGTTAAAGCACCTAGTATAGTAGGTAATGCCTGTTAAATGCAACTTAATAAGTAACTCAGCTATTACGACTAAATTAAGCTTTTCCAACGTATTAATTTTCAAGATAAAAATAATACGAAATATTTACGAGCAAAAAATTTATCTGTAGAAAAAGCTCTGATATTGAACATTTGATACAACTAGCGTCATCTAGTATGGAGTAGATGAACTATGAGAATTAAGTTTCCATAAGGGGAAGCCGTCAGAGTGTAGAAATGGATTCATCTAAGTTAGAATCTAACTAAATAAATGTGATTATTCCATTCAAAAATATTTCGTTATATAGTTTACAAAATTGGTTAAACAATTTAATAAGTCTTCGAAAAAGCTAGATTGTGGTCATCATGGTCATCATCATCATCATTTACAGCCCTGAGAAGTCCACTGTTGGACATAGGACTCCCCCAACAACTTCCACTCCGACCGGTCGGAAGCCGCCTGCATCCAACCGACGCCCGCGACCTTGGCCATGTCGTCCGTCCACCTCGCGGGTAGCCTTCCCAAGCTGCGCTTGCCGATACGTGATATCCACTCTAGAACTTTGCGACTCCATCGGCCATCAGTTCTTCGAGCTATGTGCCCTGCCCATTGCCACTTCACAGCTTGCTGAGCTATGTCGGTGATCTTTGTTGTCTGCGGATCTCCTCATTTCTGATTCGATCACGTCATCATGGTATTCGTATTTAATGGCGCTAGTGTATACTCGAGCGTACTTCTTTGACTTTCCCGTACATAGTCACTTACGTCACTTATAATAAATTGTTCCATACAAATCCACCGATCAAAATTATTTTCTGAGAATGCCATATTTTCCCTTGATAAAACCTTTATATTTTTTTGAATATTAACAGCGTGATACATAATTGAGGTGCAACATGAAACCAGAAGATAAAAAATACTTCCTATAATAGAACGGCCGATTGGTGTAGTAGGTAGTGACCCTGCCTGCGACGCCATGGGTCCTGGGTTCGAATCCCGGTAGGTGCAAACATTGATATGATGAATATTGATGTTTGTTTCCGAGTCATGGATGTTTTAAAAAGAGAAAAAAGTAGACATTCAGTTTTTTAGAAACGCACTAAAAAGTGTGGATATTATCTAAATTGTAGAGTCTAAAATATTAGGTTCCTTCCTTATACCACAGATATGATAATGCTTATACTCAGGTTTCGTCTTCGTCTTCAGCCTATTGCAGTCCACTGCTGGAACTTAGGCCTCCCCCAGGGCACGTCACAAGGCTACTGCTACAGGGGGGTTTTGCCCATAGTCACCACGCTGGGAAGGCGGGTTGGTGACCGCAGTTTGTATTTTGGACTATGTTGTCAACACGGGAGGCGCTGCTGCCCACCTCCCGGAAACCCTTAATCGCCTCGTACGATACCCACGGGCAGGCATAGGGTGGTACAAACTCTACTCTGCCGGCACCACGCGGCTAAGGTTTGGACTAATTTAAATACCTAGACCTACCTGCTATAGGTATCACAGAAATGACGAAGGAGGTCCTGTGGAGGTTAATGAACGTGACCTCCGCGATTAGAAGCCGGTCTCGCCTCGGGCGCGACATTATGTTCTGTGATTGCTTTACAATAATATTATTAATTATTAATACATAATAATAAGACGAAGCAACGTCACTGCTGTTTTTAATCTTTAGTAGGAGGTGATAGGCACCTTACCATTTAAGTAGGTAGGTACCTATACTGTATACATGTATAAATATATACTTATAGATACGTATATTATGTAAATATGATTTGTAGACATCGATAAATATATTATTATTATTTTCCTTTTTTTTTCACTCATTATAAGCTAATGAGGTGTTTATTCATAACCGCGGGCTTGTGACCAAACGGAGATGAATTTAATATGGGTTTGATAAAAACTTCCTAACAATACGGCACGTGTTCAGAATTATTGCTTTTTGCAGAAGGCAGGTGATAGATGGATGTATGTTTAATGTATCAAGGCTGGTGCGGAGTGTTTTTGGTATGACGCCCGTCGTAGACAACACGATGGGTATAGTTTTTACCGTATCCACTTGCCATTGAGTTTTAATCTCAATAGACAGATCCGTGTATTTGGTAATTTTCTGCGTGTACGTTGATGTGAGATTGTGTGTGTTAGGTATGGCAATATCTATAACGTAAACTGTTTTGTTGGTTTTATCATGAAGAGTTATGTCCGGTCTATTGCAATGAATCGTCTTATCTGTAATTATTGTCCTGTCCCAATATAGTTTGCAGGTGGAGGAATCGAGTACTGTCTGTGGTGTGTACTTATAGTATGCTGTTTTTTCTGTGATGAGTTGATATTTATAGGCTAGGTGTTGATGAATGATGACCGCGACCTGATCATGACGATGCTTGTAGTCGGTTTGTGCGATCGTCCTGCAAGCTCCGGTGATGTGCTGAATGGTTTCCGAACTGCTGTGACAGTGTCGGCATAGGTCTGATGTGAGTGTTGTGCTACGTATTATGTGTTTTTGATAATTTTTAGTGTCTATTACCTGATCTTGTATGGACAGCATGAATCCCTCAGTTTCAGGAAATAGGTCACCTCGTTTGAGCCACTCGTTTGAAGCAACTTTGTCAATATTGGGATTCACCAAATCTAGTCGGTGCCTACCATGTAGAGATTTCTGTGTCCAAGTGTCTATTTTGTTTTGAATGGTTGTAATGTGCTCGTTTGCCTGTTTGTCGTAGGATTTTAGGTTTAGCGGTGTGTATTTAGTGTCTGTGTGTACTATAGCATTATGGAGAGTGGATCGTTCTGTTTGTGAGTGAAAGTATTTACGGAGTGTTGTGATTTGTTTGTTGTGTAGATTTTTAATATCAATGAGTGCTCTGCCGCCTTCGTGTTTGGGTAGTGTTAGTCGTTGGATACAAGATCTTGGGTGGTGTTTTCTGTATTTCGTCAATAATGTGTTTATTATTCGTTGTAATTGTGTCAAATCGGTCTGTGACCAGGAAATAATTCCAAAAGAGTAGGTTAGTGTGGGTATAGCAAATGTGTTGATGGCTTTTATGGTATTTCGGGAATTTAGGTGAGTATTTAGTATTTTATGAAGTCTGCTTCTAAACTTTTGTTTGAGCACATCTTTTGTATATTTGTGATGTATTTGTTTAGTTTGTTGGTAACCTAAGTATTTATATCCATCTATATCATTAACTGCATCTATTTGTTCTCCGTTATTTAGTTCGTATGTATTGTGTTCTATTTTACCTTTATTTATTGATTGTAATTTACATTTGTCTATTCCAAACTCCATGTGTATATCAGCCGAAAATCTCTCTGTAATATCTGCAAGATTGTATATTTCTTCAAGGGTGGATCCGTATAGTTTAATATCATCCATATAAAGTAGATGTGTCAGTTTCTGTTGCGTGTCATTGTAGTTAATTTTATAACCGTTTCCGCTATTATTTAGAAGGTGTGATAAAGGGTTTAGGGCAAGGCAAAACCATAATGGACTTAAAGAATCTCCCTGGAAAATTCCACGGCGAATGGTTATAGACTCGGTTTGAACAGATTCTTCTGTGGTATTTAGCTTTAGTACCGTCGACCAGTTTTGCATTGTGTTTTTGAGGAAATTAATTAGTATAGGATGGATTTTGTAATATTCTAGTATTTTAATGAGCCATGTGTGTGGAACTGAATCAAAGGCCTTTTTATAATCTATGAACATAGTGTATATGCTTGTTTTTTTACGTCGAGTTTGCGCCGTCACTACTGCATCAATAGTCAATTGCTCTTTGCAGCCCTGACTACCTTTGCGGCATCCCTTTTGTTGTTCGGCTAAGATATTGTTGGAATTTGTGTGCTGATATATTAGACGGCTAATACATGAAGTAGTAATCTTGTATATGTTTTGAAGACATGTGATTGGTCTATATTTTGCGGGATTCTTTGTATCGGTCATATCTTTTGGAATCATGTAGGTTGTACCATGAGTAATATAACTGGGCATTGATTGGGGTTGTTGAATGAATGTATTAATGTGTCGTAGTAGTGTGTCGTGTAAGCATGTAAGTTTTTTATACCAGAAGTTGTGTATTTTATCTGATCCCGTGGCTTTCCAACTGTGTGTTTTGGATATAACCTGTTTTAAGAGGTCTATAGAAACTTTGTCGAAGGCCATGTCTGTGACAGAGTTAATTACATCGTTCTCGCTATCTATCCAATTGTTACAGGTGTGTTCTACGGGATTTGACCATATATTAGACCAGAATTCGTATAGCTCATTTGCTTCAGGCAATTGATGAATAGTGTTAGGGCTCAATTGATTGTTTTCTGTAGTTGTTAACTTCCTGTAAAATTGCTTTTCGTTAGAATTAAAAAGTTTATTTTGTACCTTTCGTAATGTAGTGAGTTTGTATCTACGGAGACGACTGGAGAGAGCATTTAGTTTTTGTTTAAGTGTATATAGAAAATCTATGAGTTGCGTGTTGTTAGGTTCATGTAGTGAGTGTACTTTATGATTAGCTAATATATCTTCGACATGCTTTTTCAGTTTAGTATTAGTGTTGCCTTTCATAAATTCAGTAAGTCTACCTATTTTAACTCTGAGCTGACCTATCCTTTTTTGAAGTCGGAGCTGCCACGATGGTATTTTAGTTGTAGGTCTATGTATGTCTTGTTTATTTTGTGGTCTAGTTTTTTAAAGAAGAATGTAGAAGCTGTGTACGCAGCACAGTAAATCAATGTTTGGCATGTCATAAAATCCGTGCTGTCAGTAATATGATCAGGGAGAATTTTGTGGTTTATCGCTTGGACCATCAGTGCTAGTTTACGACATGGTCTTAATTTTGGGATGAAAGGTCTATTTACTGCTTCAATGTCCTTAAAGTTCTTGTAAGCATCATTAAATGTGTTTCTTAATTCAGCTATGGCTTCTGGCAAAAACAAGTTCACCGGAATGTTATTTGAAGATGCATCAACTGTAGGATGTATCAATTCTATTGGATTAGTATCTGTGGTATTGAATTCTATTGCGTTTAGTGTTATATTTTGACTGGTTTCTTCAGAATTTGAAAGTTCATAGTTAGCAGTGTTCAAGTCCCTGGCCACATCAGCTTTAATATGTGATAATTTTTCAGCGGAGAGTAATTTGTTATAAATAATTGTTCTACGTTGGTCAGCAATCCTTTGTTCTGTTATGTGTGATAAGTGAGGGTATGTTGTAATGAATGCTGTATGTAGAGCTGATCTGTATCCTGTTATATTCGATTCTAGATTTGTTAAACGGTAATAGTGGCGCATAATACATTCGTTAAGATCATTAGACCAGTGCATGCGCTGTGTAGGAGTTGGTAAAGTCTGTATCTGAGTTTGTGTATCGGAATTGTTATAATGTCTTCTTGTTTCATTTAATTGTGTGAGTACTTCTTTTCGTATATTGTCAAGTGTTGTTTGTGGTAAAAGTTTATTGTTGAGGATTGTTCTACGTTGATCGCCTATGCGATTTCTAGAGACATCTATGTTTGGAAATTTGGCAATAAAAAGTTTATGAAGCTGTTCGAGAAATCCTCTAGGGTTTTCTTCGAGATTAGAGAGTATGAGATAGTTGCGCCATATGAATTCGTTCATTTCTTGAGTCCATCTGATGCGGGCGCGTGAGCCAGTAGCGGGCATAGGATTATCAGCGAATGCTTCCTGTGCAACGTCTGCTGACCGTGGTGATGTTGATGAGCTATGAGTGGATATGGTAGATGAATATGTAAAGGGACGATATGATCTACCCGATGATAATGATGATGATGGGGATATGTTATGTGGATAAGCGATTTCGCATGAAGCTGATTCGAGGGTATTCTCGATGGAAGACCGCCTACTGCATTCTGACGCAGCTTGGCGGTTGGCACCGGCTCGTGATCGCAGATTATACCTGCGTATAGGCATTGAAGTGCCCCCCCCAGAATACGAAGGGCTGCCCGAGCTTGTTGGCTCAGGGAGGGATTCTCCAGCGGCGCTGGTACCCTCCTGGGGTAGTAAATTTTTCTTCTTTGCCTTTCTTAACATACGGGTTACTTTTACATGTCCAAACTCCAGGTTATCAAATAAGATGGAGAAAGGAAAGGTTGGGATCGTTAGTTTAGAAGGGTATGTGAATGCCTGGTTGTGATGGCTTAGGGTATATGGTATCTCCCAGCTGGGGTTCGGTCAAGATGTGGTGATCCTGTCAAATATTATTAGTACAAGCCTTCTAATAAGCCCCCCCACCACGGCAAGGTGATCCCCTGGGGGGGTTATTATTATTATTATTATGCTTTATTGTACACAGTAAAGTTTTCACAAATAAAGTTTATGACAAAGAAAATGTACAAAGGCGTATATACTTAATAAACATGACAAGGACTGATAGGTTCCAGGTTCTTTACCTCTCCAATTTAAAAAAAGACAAACTTACATACAGTTAGCTTAAATGCAGTTAAGGTCAGTTTTTTAGAAAAATAAAAATATATCCATTAACCACATTAGTAATAGAGTTAATATAACTTTAAAAGTTCTAAAGCCCTAAAGGTCAAAAGCTAAAGCATTCGATCGAAATCTTCGTATGCTTTTGTTTTAACATCTCACAATATAGCACACTCATTCCATTAACCGCAACGTTATAACTAAACAAAAAAGTATTTTAATTACTACACAAAGTGGGGTCCACGACCTCCGTAACGAAACCTCGCCAGAGCCATCGATCCCTTGCGATCGTGATAGCCTATGTAACTCATTATGGCCGACTTAATTTTATATTTTTCAAAACTCCATTAGGCTTCGACCGGGCTTCAAGACAGCGCGCCCGTGCCCGTATGAAAATCGAAGTAAAAAAAAGCGCGCGCTTTGAATATAGAACTTTCTTGTCTGTGGTATTTTCGGTCCTTTTCTAACAACTAACACCTCATTTTCTTTCCCTGTCTCGCAGTAATAAAACATAATTGGTTTTAAAAGGATAGGATTGGCGAGGTAGAAAATTAACCAACTACTGGGAGCAATTTACCGGGCGGTCGCAAAGGCACCTCTTATTACGGAGGCCTTATAAAAATTATTATTTCTATATTATAAGGGTAAGTTTCCAAAATACTTATGTAAGTACATAAGTAATGCTAAAACTGTTTTAAACAACGGTTTCTATAGGAAATAGCTAGCAGGTAATATACGTACCATCATCATCAGCCTATTGCAGTCCACTGCTGGACGTAGGCCTCGCCCAGGGCACGCCACAAGACTGCCATTGGGTTATTTGGTTATTTGCCCATAGTCACCACGCTGGGCAGACGGGTTGGTTAGTTGGTGACCGCAGGTTTTAAAATGTGCCTAATCATTCTCGTTGTCTATTATTGACTCACCTCCGGCCGAAAAGATGGAAAATGGTCGGGAAATACCCACTAAACCCCCACGGTGTGCTCTTCGTCGCCTTGCACGGGGTCGTGGGACTACCGAAGCATTCTACCTCAGACCCCGTGCTGCGGCTTGTCCGCCCCGCCTGGGCGGACCCTCTCTCGGGGCACTCTGCGAGCGACCCAGGGCGCCTCTGGCGCCCTATTATCTCGCGGCGCGTGGGAATACAAGCACGCGCCGTTCGACTTGAGGACCCGTGCAATGGGTGACAGTTTACCCGCAACTGCCACCCGAGCCCTCACCGTGGGTACTCCGGTGCGCAGCCCGAAGAACCTACCACCGTCTCTCTTATCCCAAGGGAGACTACGCGTTGGCCCGCGCCGCAGAGCATGTTGCAACGATACACAGATCATGATACGGCGCGAGACCCCACCTCCCGGGGATATGCACCCCCGGTAGTCCCGTGCCGCAGAGCATGTTGCCAGAACATACAGAGCATGATACGGCACGGGACCCCCTCGTCCTCCCCCTCCTGGGGAGCTCGACCTCCTGAGGCGTACTAGTGGGGTTCGACCAGCACCCCACGTTCCAGCCTCCCACCTCATGTGGACCTACTGACCACCCAGGCCTCTCCGCATAGACTGGACCTGCGCGTTCAGTCAGAACATAGAGGCCTGCCACCTCATGGTCCCATCGTGGCATGCCGAACCACGACAAGAACCACGAACTCTCCTCTTTGGGGAGTCTCCGTTTCGCGAGCCCGCATTAGGGCCGTCCAAAGCCTCTCTGTACGCAGAGGGACCGGATAGCCCCCTCCTCTGGGTGAAATTTGTCCGCGGGGACCCTAAGGCCAGGCGGATTGGCCGCATGTGATTTCCAGCTCCAGTCCTGCAATTCTATTTCTCCGTTTCTTAGCTCCGGTGGACAGGCAGCCTTATATAGGTATATAGGATGATTTTTGGTCGTCAACGTTCCCGAAAACTACGGAATCTCCTCATCATCACGATGATTTTTCTCCATGGAAGCATACCTGGGAAGTGTCTGGTTTCCAAAATATTAGGGTCCAAAGTTGAGTAAATAGACTGCGTTTTTCTGCATAAATGCACATAGACGCGCGTAGTAAGATTTTTTCACGAGAATTAATTAATATCTATCTATAAAAAAAAACTAACATAAACACTAGACACTATAAATTTCACTATAAAGTAATTTCAAAAATAATGCAAAAAAAGAAAATATTTTTCCCAGCATTTTTTTTGGCATAAACTTACTTTATTTGATGTATAGAGAACGTACCCTTCGTTAATGGTGGCCACAAAAAACAACCTGTATAGCTATTATGTATACCAATATATTTCAATTGGAGTAACAAAGAATTCCTATTAAGATTTACGGCAAAGCAAACCGATTCAAAATAAGTAATTTAATATCTTTCCGAATTTTTAGTGGTAGGTATACATTGGAAAGCTTTTCCTGCCTGTATGTATGAAACTTTTGAAACTTACCTTGATATATTCGCCACTTCGTCAAATACTGTATGCAGCCCGTGAACTGCCCAAATTTGGGATAAATTAATTATACATATTATTATTTTCTCGTTCTAACTCAACTGATGAAAAAAATGTATAATGTCTTTCTCCAAAACTTGATAAAGATAGAGACAGCATCAACTTTATCCTTGAAATAGACGTGTCTAACCGTTCGCAATCTCTAAATCTAAAAGCATCGACCTACCAAAATAAATAAACTTATAATATAATCTCTTTAAGAGATAAGCTCGCCTTTGTACAATATCTATATTATATAATTACCTGCTATATATTTTCTGTGTACAATAAAGAAAGAAAGAAAGAAAGAAAGAATTATGTATGTAAAATTGAGAATTAATATTATCATACATGTAGGATATTTTTTAAATTTTTATGGCAACCCACAATACAGAAACGTCAAAACACAGATGATATAATACATGCTCGTGAGCGAACAGTGTTTTGGTTATTTTAAAGTTTTAAAAGATAATTAAATGTAACTGTGCATCTAAGGTAAAGTGATTAATAAATCTAATCATGTCTTATGCTGTGATACGTAATTTACGTCGGACAGGGATGTTGTTCCAACAAAATCGACTTGAGACGACCATGACCAACCTAACTCAGGAAGATTTCGTTTTTCGACCTCCAATTGCTCAGTGGGGCAAAGTTATAAGAGAAGCAGAGAAGATTGTTGGATATCCGACCTCGTTTATGAACCTCCGATGGTTACTAAGCGATGAATTCGCTAATATGGCCATGCATCTGCGCAAAGTGGTGAGTACACATTTCGCATGTTTTTGTTCTCTCTACCATTGTTCTCCGCTGAAAACGTAACAAATCATGAAAATTCATTGAATAACATTAATTCCCTTGTATTCTGCAATAAGTTTACTTGCAGGTAAGCAACAAATGATTACGTAATTCCTTTTGACAGGAGATTTCAAGGTAACTTCCTAGTTTAAAAAGATGTAAGTCAAGGTTTGCACAACTCGCCAAGTACAGGGCTGCAATAAACAAAAATAATAAACAAAACAATCTCTTTTGAGGTAAACAGCCCTGTAAGTTAATGGAACAGGTTATCAGGCTTATTTATATTTCACCTTGCTGTGTGAATCTTATATTCATTGAATACTAAATCAATTTTAAAAGTACCCTGTATAGATGATCCATTCTCCCTAAACCAAAAGGCTGTATGCATATTGGTCTCTCGCTATAAAGCACACTTTAAAAAATATGCTTTAATTCTCAATTTTTTTTCTTACAGGTAGGAAGTAACCACCCAATAGTACAGACAGCAAAAACAGTCTTATACAATGAGCACAATAACTTACAACCTTGGGGTCTGGTTATACTATTACTTTCAAAGGCTGTTCATCCAACAATAAATATGTTACAAAGTAACAGTGTTACACAGAAACAGAGAGTACTGGCAGAACTGACGGAAATGATACGCACAGGTCACTATGTTCACAGAGGCCTCCTCAACATACCCGTAGAGAAACAACGGACTGCTGACACTGAGATGTTTGCTAACAAAATAGCGGTCCTCATTGGAGACTACCTACTTGTCACTGCCAACGGAATGCTTGCCAGAATAAAAAATCAAGACTTGTCTTACCTGATCTCAACGGCTTTAAGGGATATAAGTGAAGGAGAGTTCTATGGTGACAGAGATAGTCAAAATATGCCAATACCAGCCAAACCAAGACCTGTAACAGTGGATGAATTTGATATTAATAGTGACACATTACCGCTAGATACTAGAGAAGCTGCGGGGTCTCCAGTGAGAGAGTGGACATTACGCACAATGTATAATGGAGGGTCACTGTTTGGACGAGGTTGTCAAGGAGCGGTCCTCCTTGCGGGTTTAAGTATAGAGGAACAGGAGACAGCCTACCTACTGGGTGCACATTTATGCCTAGCCTGGCAAGCTTCTAGTGAATTACAAAAAATAACTTCAGAAAACAAAGAGACATTCTCTTTAGTGAGTGCTCCAGTTTTATTTGCATTGAATGAAAATCCAAAAATTTACGAGAGTATAGAGAGATGTAAAACAAATGTTACACAGATAAACTATGATGATTTAAGAGATGATATTTTGAAAACGGAAGCTATTGAACGAACCAGAATCCTGTTTGAAGAGAACGCACATAAAGCTAGGAATTATGTAAACCTGTTTGGTGATAGTGAATCTATACAGACAATAAATAGGTTAATTAAGACTTTATAATGTGGTTATAGTTTAATATTTATGTTTTTATAGCTACATGTGACTGTTGATCCATTCTGATAACAGTAGGTTATATAAATCATTTTCAAACCAGTGAACATGTTTGGTTGCCAGTCATGAGTCTTGTGATCTGGTTGAATCATTGATGATTTAAGACAACTAAATTTCTATGGAATATACGAACCACCAATTTCAATACGAGATATCAAAAAGAATCTTGGATTCTTTTATTCCTAATTTGAAATTTTGTATGAAAACAATTGAAAATTAAATCTGAGATATGCAAAAAAGTCTCAAGATCAGTTATAGCAATTGGCGGTAAATTGTTGTAATATTGTTGCCAGTCTATATAATCAATAGATAAATAGCAATTTAATGGGTGCAGGAACAAAAAGGGAAAGTACAAAATGTTCATAGCTTGTACATACATGTTTATGTATTTATTACAAATATTGAGTTGAACTCGGGCAAATCAGGTTATTGTTTTTATTTTATATTTTTTGAAACTGTTACCATTATTTATTTATTGTTAAAATTATATTGTAGGTTTTCATAATAAAGTCAAAAGTTGTCAACTACTTAGGTAATTTACAATTATCTTTTAATTTGTATGAATAAAATAAGATAATACGTTGGATCTTTAGGTAGGTACAGTTCGCGCGTTGTAAGCTGAGCTTCGCATTTGTGTGGGTGTACATAGATACGAGTAAATGAGGCTTTAGTTTTGCACTTGGGTGAGTGTACATAGATAGAAAAAATAATGTTGCCTAAAACGTAATGTAAGAATAAAAAGTTTAAAAGAGATGTTCAAATTTGTAATCCGAGTAATTGACCCGGTAGCTCAGTTGGTGAGAGGTCGTGGATTCGAGTCCCATTCGGGTGAAGAATTTTTTCATTTCTTAAAAACGTATTTATAATACATAGATAGTGTTTGTGTGCATCGGCCTGTCATTTGCTTGCAAATTGATTGTACACTCACCAAATGCAAAGCTCAGCTTACACCTCGCGGACTGTATTTGTGAATCCATAGCCACTAAGTAATCATCATCATAAAAAATCTATTGTATTGTCATTACCCTCACCTCAAATGATGATAAGGGTAATACTAATAATCGATGAGACTTATCACTTAAACATGAAACTCTCGATTTAGATAATTTATTTTTACTTTTCAATATACTGCATAGCCTCACTGTGAATAGTGACTGCCATTTTCTGCAGCGCTCCTCTCGCATCGTCCACCGGGAAACTGTCGCTATATTTCAAAATGGCCTCCAACTCGTCGTCTAGAAACTTCGTCAAATAATCCAGCGACCTCGTCCCGCGTACCGCGTAGTACAGCTGCTTGAACTCAATCGGCTTCTTCTCTAGCCGTGCTTCTATAAAATGGCTGTAAATCGTCGGATATTCCCATAAAGCCAGCACTACGGGCGCACCCACCAGCGAATACGAGTACGGGTGGGTAAAGAAGTCCTTTACATCAAGGTACAGCTGCCAGATCAAGGCCAGATGTCCACCTAGCTTATAAGCATCTTTCTCCATCAGTTCCCCTTTGTTGGCCAGCTTCATGGCCCCTTGGCAGCCTTTGCCGAGTATACTGCCAGAGGTCAACATGGTTCGTAATATCCACTCGTCCTTTCCTTGTCCCAGGAATTCGTTTGAACCCAGCTTATCGAGGTTATGCTCGTCTTCCCAGGTGTAGGGGGTATTATCGTTGAGTCCTGCGGTAATGGAGTAAATTATTTATCTACGGCTATTTCCATGTCATCAAAAGTCATCAATGATGACTCATTATCGACGTTTAACTCCAAGAGCGTTGATCGAAGATTCGAAACCTACCCAAACATCTAATGCGTAGCTAGCTTTCACTGACCTTTTGGTTGCGAGGGCAGTGGGTTGTTCTCATTGTCGTGCTCGCCGAGGAAGTCCCCTTCCACCAGGTCCCTCAAGCCAGAGGAGATTAGCTCTGTGACCTCATTGTTTCGTAGACCGCCCAGATGGTGAAGGCACTTTGCTAGCAGATAGTCTCCTGAAATATGAAGGAACCGTTTTCGAGTCTATTTAAAACGACTTTCGGATCTCCAAATTATGTAGAGGTTTAAGTATTGAATTATATTAATTAAGGGGGTATCTATTTTATTTTTTTTTTATATCTTAGCTACTAAGATAAAGTTTTACAGCCTTCCAGAGCCTATGGAGGATTGACTGGACCTTACCCGTAAGCAAAACAATCTTGTTTCCATACAGCAGATCAGGGAAGTTCTTCCCATGCTTCTCCTTGTCCTGCAGATTGGCCATTGTCTTGTGGATCACGTGGCCAGTCCTCTTCATCTCCACGATCTCTGCCAGTGCTCGTTGAGCGTGGAGCACTCCGGAATCGTAGTGGTCCCTAAGTAA
Organism: Carposina sasakii; assembly: GCA_014607495.2. Classification (NCBI taxonomy): domain Eukaryota; kingdom Metazoa; phylum Arthropoda; class Insecta; order Lepidoptera; family Carposinidae; genus Carposina; species Carposina sasakii. Next base: position 487,360 of record CP053166.1, read on the forward strand.
TAAAACTGTATGTATAGAGGACCTGTATACAAAATTTGAGGCTCGAAATCACGATAGGTGGTATCTTTGTTCTTCTAGATAGTAGGTATGGTGACGTTCTTATAATAGGTGCCTACTATTTCTATAGTAGATGCGCAACAATCTTGAAAAATAAACTTGAGATTTCGAGTCTCAAATTCTCTGGATGGGTTTTCTATAACGGGCTATTTTCAGAGCATTTCGCTTAACATATGACATTTGTTACACCCTGTATAAGTACGTTGTTTCTTTCTAGACGCTGGCGGATTCTATGGTATTTAATGTGCATGAACTTACTGAGTATAGTCATCCTTATTAAACCCCGCAGCCTTTGAGACGAGCAGGACGATGAGGCCGACGGACTGCAAGTTACTCTTGGAGCCTATCAGGAGATTCTTAGCCGACTTCAGCAGGGGGTGGTTGGTACCGACCTAGCGGGCAACCCAGGGTCAATAGCGGTTAGATAATTTGATCATGACGCTTAAGGAACGTGCTAATTGAAGACTTCCTATTGCTAGAAAAACATGAAGCAGCGAACCAGGTTCGCTGCTTCATGTAGAAATATGATGGTGAAGCGTCGGAATCGGAATAGATGTAGCAGAGGGGATGTATTACCAATGCCTATAGACAACATCTAAAAGAAGTACCTATGGATAGAATACAACATGGAATAGGAGACATTAAGCTCTCAAAAATATGTTGTGCATGACACGACATGCATAATCATTAAGAAAAAGTCTGAAGTAGGCACGTCTGATTCCATAAAACATTTTTTTTGCATGTTGATATCTTATTAACTTTGATATAGGTTCGCCTACCTGGACTACAGCAAGCTACACCTGTTTCTCCACTCACTAGCTTTCTTAGATGTATAGCAGTGCTAGCAATCTCATCATTGAAGAGCCACCTCAGGTTGAGGAACGAGGTGGGATAGCCGACGATCTGCTCTGCCTCCGTCACCACGTCACGCCAGTCCAGGTCGCGGCGTCCGAGGCCGAAGCCAAAGCTGCCCCAGCTGGAGTAAGAGAGACTGGAGGCAAGGTTCGCTGTGGAGACGATTCTGTAACGCCAAGTGCATGGTATCATGTTTTACTGGCGTCCGACTAGATATCTTTGAACTAGGGTAAATGTTTTTATAGGTAAATAGCTACTTACTTATATGGGAGAGACCTAAATAGGTAAGGTAAATCCATAGTAGGATATTAACCTTACTTAAAATAAGCCTTACCTGTATGTTGAACCACGTTCCCGCAAACAATTAGCAACACATCTAACATTATTGTGGAAGATATAAAATTTTAATGGGTATAGCGGCATGTTGTCAGTTAATTTTTGTAATCAATTCATTATATCGGCCAAAATGCGCGAAATTTCCGCGTCTTTTTATGACGTTTAAATGTCGAAAGAGAAAAAGGAAAGAAGTTCTCGAAGAGTTTGATAAAAGTTCGTAAAAAGAGTTCATGCTCGGCTATGATCTTAGAGCAACATCAGCTATGATTTACCTTATTGATGCTCGGTAAAAGTGTAGAGCCCCCTCAAAGGGATGCACTAATTTTTATTGGATACCTACCTAAGTACCTATAATTATTACCGGCCTCTAATTCGACAATTAAGTAACTAGGGTTATTTATTTCCCAACCTAATACTATTCAAAAAGTTGAAAAAACACAATAATAGAGCGCAGAGATGGTGCAATTAAACTCCAATCGTATTATTAACTTAAACGTATAATTGTGGGCTTTTTATTCGAGGCGAGCGTATTATTATTGAAAGGTGAATTTTAATTAGATACATAAATTAGAATAAAAGTGACTTACAAAATTTTGTAGCTAACTGATGCTGGTTGTTAGAAATTTACTTAAAAGTTAGTACCGTAGGTACTAACGTAGGTTAGTACTAGTAGATTTTGATTGATAATTAATTAAGAGGTAAGTAGGTATCTAAAAGATAGTAGAGTTGGTATTACCAAGGACCATTGACTGACATAAGTTAATATTACTTACTTAATACCTACGCCCGTAACTAAACCTCAACCAAGAACTCTTAGCTGGCCTCTTTTGTACCTATGGGACCACCATCGAACCAACTAACTATCATGTAGGTACCTATAGATGCATAATGTAGGTTCTAAAAAGTAACTAATGGTTGTAAAAGATTGGAGCCCTCATATTTTACAATATTTACGGCGCGCAGACCGGTAGGCTCCGACACGCCCCGCAGTTATCGAACGAACTACTTATTACTTATTATTTTGCTTGATTTGTTTGTTATCTCAGACCTCCATCTTCTATTTTATGTACAACATATATATACACGCGTCTGTTTTCAGAAACGGGGTAGCTAGAACTGCAGGAAGTTAAATGAGATCCTGCAGCGCACGTTTAGCATGGCGAGGTCAGCTGATGTTTAATGTAAAAGTTCGGTCACAAGTTGCGCCTGTGAGAACGTTCCTGAGTTTTTAAGTTGAATCTTGCGACATGCACGGAAGAAGATGCAGCTGATATATTCTAGTGAAACCCCGCATCAGCACAGGGAAGAATGCAGGTGTTTATTGTAGTTTATAGTGCATCTTCTATTAGTATATATGCTTAGACTGCCAAATATTTTAAGATTTTTATTATTGTCCTATTGATTTTAACCGGTTGCGTCAATTACCTTATTGTCCATCTAAACCTATGTAGAGAAATTACCCAGGTCGAATATCTCTCTCCTATGCTACCTATGTAGGTAATATAGATGCCTACGTACCTACCTGACCTTTGTAGGCGTGATATTATGTTTCATCAATCGATCAACATGTTACTTACGACTAATGGAACAACTTACCTGTTATTTTACAGTTTTGACAAAGACGTAAATATGTCTAGGTACAGCTAACAATCCATTAGCAACTATAATTTTTGCTTTTGCAAATAAATTCATGTCTATCATAATTACAGTACCCGTGTTAGCAGCTGTTAAACTGGATAACTGTTAATGTCAAGCGACCAATAGCCTGTAGGTGGAAGCAACCTTTAAAGGTACTTATTTGCATTTGGTAACCACAGACGTGCAATCATTGTTCGATTAGCATAGGGTATCTATGTTCTGTTTCCTAGGCTACCTATGTATCCGTAGAGATTGGTCGCCTTGGCCGAAATACGGTCGGAGATCATCATCATCATGTATCTACTGTGGTTGGCTTCTGAATACGCGTAGTAAGTCGTCTGGGTAAGCCCCAAATGTTGAAGGCTCTTTACATTTGTCTCTTTACTGATTTACTTACCCTTAACCATTACATATTGCATCTATACCTCGACGACGACGACTAGAATGAAAGACACCCTCCGATTGGTAGTGTACTAAGTGTACCTTATACTGGTAGACAGGCAGTTGTAATGTAAGGCTTGAATCCTTCTATGCTTTAGTCATTATCTGGGGAACAATCGTGGACAAAAAAGGAATAATGACCGCTCACTACACGATAGTTATCAGAGAAAAATAGTCTACGAATAGTTTACGATTTGCACCCGTATGCTATGCGATGAAAAGCATATATTCGTATGCTTGTTTTGTTTTGCAATAATTACAGGGACTCATAAAAACAGTGCCCTGTCGTGCAGCTTTCATCAGCTATTGGTCAGGGTGTGTGACGTCACATAGCTGAGTAGCCAATGGTAAAGTTTTACCATAACACCTCGAAGCATGGAAAAGAAAGTGAATAATAAGGCAATATTTGCATGTATGAGAAAATGAGTAATTCCATGTTTATTAAGGGTACCAACACAATAGGTAGCGGTTTTTACGAATGCACCATTGCATTGGGTTTAGTTTGATCTTACAAATGTACAAGCCAGGATAAGGCTAGCCCACTGGCATTAACTGGTTAATATGTGTGTGTAATTTATTGTGATTTCTATCAAACATGATGCCTCTTTCGGTTTATGTCGAAAAGAGCAAGTCTGCATGTGAATACGCAAATAAAATTAAGAAGTATTCCCTAGGCCTCCAGCAATCATGCGTTTGTAAAACTCAATGTTCCTACTTCCCAAGTTATTAAAGGGCCTTATGTTAAAATTAGCCAAGCCCAGTCCCGATTGATTAAAATAATTGATACCCTGCATCATGCAGCCGGGACCTACGTTCCGGACCCAAATCTTGATTGAAAGGAGTCCATTTTGAATTCGAAAATAAAAACAAAAGATGGCGACTCGAGGCGGGAGTCTTTCGGTTTAATTGTCGATTGCATGCAGGTTGTAACTTATTTCGTAGTGGCCAGCGTGCGCCCCGGGGCGCGTAGGGTCTGCAAAACAGATTTTAATCTTTCGTATTTTGTTTTACAGTAATTTTATGTTTTTTTTACTGCCCGGCTAAATCCTTATTCAAATCTTAAACAGCGCCAGCAAAACCTCTGCTGTAGTTAGATCTAATATCCGCTAAGGCTTTGATCTATTATGTAGGTCCAACATAGCTACAGTAGGCAAGCTTGTGCCATTAATGATAAAAAGGTGTAGAAACCTAGGTAAATAACTTCATAGTCAACTTTCTAGTACTTAAATGTGGCAACGGATGAGCCTACCACCGACGTTCTACGGATAACAATTACAGAACAACCGGTGACGAATCCCACGTCCAATTAACAAGACATTTTATGACCTTATCTGCTATCTCTCCTTCCCCAAGTCCAGCCATGTAATTTTTCATGCTAATACAGGCGCTACCGGCGACTTATGCTATGCAGTGCTTTACGGCGCTGCGTGAGCACAGTAGCGGAGATCGCCGGGTATAGACGCGCGATTTATCTACCGTGTACTCTACCTAGTCATGTAGGCCTGGTACCTTTGTCTAGTAGGCGTACGATTAGATGTCGTAAAGTTTATTCAACTGGTTGTTTTATCTATCTACATAAAATGCAGTTTCGGCTCGGTTTACCATCTGTACTTATATTTCTGCGCGATGAAATATAAATATTTGGAAATCGCATCGGTAAGAACCCTGTGTGTATTGCTGTAATCATGTTTGTCTAACTAGGTATGGTGAATATTTAGATAAATTTTACGATCTTCGGTATTGCTCGTAAAATCGCTACATTGTCTAGCCCTCTAAGGTTCGGGATATAAGGATATAACCCATATCCCCTATATAGGCAGATTTTTGGTCGTCAACGTTCCCGAAAACTACGGAATCTCCTAATCATCACGACAATTTTTCTTCATGGAAGCATACCTGGGAAGTGTCTGGTTCCCAAGATATTAGGGTCCACAGTTGAGTAAATAGACTGCGTTTTTCTGCATAAATACACATAGACGCGCGTAGCAAGATTTTATCAAGAGAATCTGTCTATGAAAAAACTAGCATAAACACTGGACACTATAAATTTCGCTCGATCAAGTACCTACCAATTTTTTTTGTCTAAAAAAATTATTTCGTTTCCCAGCATTTTTTTGGCATAAAGTTTCTTTATTTGATGTATACCTATAGAGTACGTACCCTTCATTAAGGGTGGCAATGAAAAAACACCTGTACCTATTATAAAATTAGTAATAAAGAAATTCCTCACCCGGGTGGAAATCGAACCTGTACCTATATCCAAATATCTGATGATTCGAAGTAAAACTTGTCGGATCCACTTCCAAGCTCAAAGAAGTTGATTTTACCTACTTTGTGATCTTGCTGGATGGATACCCCGTTACAGCCGTATGTATTATCCATGTCGAAGGCATATTGTAAAACACGCCCTATTACAAAACGGCTAGGCATTTTGAATAGTATGAGAGAAAAAATATCTTTTAGCACTTCGCCGGTCGCTGCAGGGACATGCTCGCTACGCTCACTCGACTCGTGCGATTGTTATTTTAACAGGTCTAACATAACCTAACCTAATTAATTAAGCAGACCAATTGCTAGAAGCCAAATTGTCTCGCTCCAAAACCCATACTATTCAAAATGCCTAGTCGTTTTGTAATAGGGCGTGTTTTACAATATGCCTTCGACATCCATATTATGAACAAGGTATACCTACCTACTTCTATCTATCTACCCTTAATTACCATACTTAATGAAATAGGTAGGTATTTGCAATATGTATGGGTCTTACTTCTAAATCAAACCACCCGAGACATCCGTAACAACAATCAAGGTAGTAAAATATTATTATGCAATGTGGGATAGCTGTCTTTGCGTAGCCGCCGCTACCGAAAATATTGCATTAGGTTTGAGACATAGTGAGGCCTCTGCCAATGCATCTTCCTCATGCCTTAGTAGTACTGAGTACCTAAGTCTTCTAAGATTAAGTTGAGTTGAAGGTTTCTTTAGCGAAACCTTTGGTTCCCAGGATAGCGGTGCCGTTAATGCCATCATCTAACGGTTGTGAAGGTATTTTTCAGCCCATAAAGATAAAGATTTTTAGCTCTTTTAGCGTTGACGTTATGTAGGTACCTATGACGGCGGTGACACCGCTATCCTGAAAAACCATTTGCATAATCTCAACTCAATATACTCCTCTCATTATACCCCATTCTTTACTGTACAGCAAAGTAAGGCGGCAAAAAAAACAAGATGGCCGATCGACGCGATCTCGAATGCAAATGGCGGCCGCAAAAGTGCCGCCGGCACATTTAAATGTCGTGTCTGATCTCGGTGCCGCGCCGGTCGTCACTTTTGCTCTATTTACCGGTATTTGTGCATTGTTTGGAGGAAGAATGATAGCATTTACTTAAATAAACAGGCTAAAGTATATTCCTGAATGGTAAGGTGTTTTGCATGTGCAACTACCCGCCGATCTTATTAAAATCTGTCTGAATGTGTTTATGATATTACATAATGATTGGAAGATATAGCATTAAAAGTTTCTAATATATAAGATGATAAAATTATGACAATATTAGACAAAATTTAATACTTATAAACGTTCTACGTACGTAAAACTACTTAAACTTCTTTCTAACTATACAGGGTGTAACAGAAAGGGTATGTTAAGCGAAAAGCTATGTAAATAGCCCACTATAGAGAACCTATTTCCAAAATTTGAGACTCGAAATATCATTTTTATTTTTCATGATTGTATGAAAATTCCTGAGATCTTTAAAAATTCTCCATACTATCGGAAAAAATAAACATGTGATTTCGGGTCTTAAATTTTGTGGATAGGTTCTCTACAGTGGGCTATTTACAAAGCTTTTCGCTTAACATACCCTTTTTGTTACACCCCGTATACTGTACAGTCTTAGATGTGTACAGTAAAGTATATCACTTAATTCATTCCACCTATCAAACAGTTATGTTTTTTTTTACATTATTTTACTGGGTATTATTCTTATAGGTACTTTGAACATAAAACTTCAAGAGTAACTTACTTAAGTACAGTATATTTACTAAAAAAAAATATAATTAACTTAATTAAAAACCGGGGCACAGCACCACACAATATTCACAGAGTAAATTCCACAGACATCGACTTCTATGTAAATTCACAGTTTGATCAGCCAATCACATTAGAGTATCGTTTCACAATATCCCTATAGAAGTCGAATACAAGATCGCTGGCGTGGCGACATCTCTCCATAGCTTCTTTGTATGTGTCTTCGCTGAATATTCCGTCTGTGAAGCCTGAAACGGAGACATTTTTTATAATTAAGTATATTGATAATGATGATCTCCGACCGTATTTCGGCCAAGGCGATCAATCTCTACGGAGATTGGCCAGGTACGCAGGAGATATTATAGTGCACAAGTGTGTGCGCAAACACAGGTGCACTCTCTATTCCGTTACTCTCATAGTCCGGTGGGACGGAAAGCCGACACAACCGGAGAGAGATCAGGCGCAGGACCAACGTTTATACGTGCTTTCCGAGGCACGAGCTAAGTGACAATTTTGCAACATTAAAATCTGTACATGAAATAAATTCATTAATTAATTATATTATATATATTAATTAAGTATATTATTATTATTACGGAATACATACATAATGTACGTAGGTATTCATTACGTATAATAGATGCCTGTACCGATGAAGGTCTTCAGTGAAATACATCAGCTGCACCTCCTTCCGTGAATTTGTAGGAGTCGACTAAAGAACTCAGGCGTGTTTCTGATTGATCTTTTACATCAGCACGCGTATGATGAATTTGGTGAGAGCATGTCTCACTTTTAAACGTCAAATCCACAGAGCTAAGTAATAACTAGACAAGACAAGTGTTTCTATTTGGTGTGTAAAGAGGGATTGCAAACCACCTCTATCAGCCCTAATTCACTCAGTCCTGGCTTGAGAACGAATGTCCATACTAATTCAAGTCTATTTTTACATGCAAAGTACATACACTTAGTTTATCTAGTTATTAATAGCTCTGAGAGTTTGACGTTTAAAAGTGAGACATCTCACTCTCACCAAATTCATCATACGGGTGTTGGTCTCGCTATGCTAACGTGACAGTAGGATCTTATTCGTAGTCATGCAGTTCTGACTACCCATTTTTGTAAAAGTGAGCCTACCGCCGCTACCGGTAAAAAGTCCAATGGAATAGATTACTGAATGTTTATAGTATCTACCAATCTAGAAGTTTGTTAGAGGAATGTTGTAAAATTTGTCACTTAGCCTCGGAAAGCACGTAAAACCGTTGGTCCTGCGCCTGATCTCTCTCCGCTCGTGTCGGCTTTCCGTCCCATCGGACTATGAGAGTGAGGAAATAGAGAGTGCATCTGTGTTTGCGCACACATTTGTGCACTATAATATCTCCTGCGTACCTGGCCAATCTCCGTAGAGATTGGTCGCCTTGGCCGAAATACGGTCGGAGATCATCATCATCTAGAGGTACAGAAGGAGCGCTACAGGCGTGTGGCTAAAACTTCAATCTTAATATTCTTCATATGATGCAGAAGATTCCATGTGCTTTGACATGAAGAAAAAGACACACTGCATAGATTTCAGTTGGTATTTTAGGGCGGAAATTGCACCTAATTACGTCAATCTGTTTAAACTTTTCAACCTTATAAAATAATCATGGAAAAAAATAATAATACTTACTTGTAACTAAGCTCTTGTTCCTGCTCTCAAAAACAAAGTTCATGCCAGCTCGAGCGGTATCAAGTTGCGTGTGCGAGGGATCCAGCACGATATTGCCGTCCTGCTCTACCGCGCACGACACTGCCGCAAACACGTGCCGCATCCCCACTCCGGAATTTATCAGGGCGAGACATACTGCGTTCACGCAGCAGGAAAGGAGCTGGAAATCAATTCTTTGTTGAAAACTATAGAGTTACGAGGCTAGAAATAGCGTGAACAAAAAAGCAGTGGTAATAAACATTTTTATACAAAGTACAAATAATTATGGTGATAGAAATAGATTAACAATATTAACCTCAACAACAAAATGCAAAAAAAGTGAGATTTTTATCCTAGAGTAAAACTAGTATGAATTAAGTAGCGAACACTCTAAGAATTTTATTTTAGATAGTAATACAAATAAATGTAGGTACATACATGAAAAAATATTTATTTATTTATTTTAACATGTAACCTTATCAAAGAAAGTCCCTTCATATTATTTTTACCTATTGTATTACTTTCATTGTGTAACCAGAATCAAATTTGCTGAAATAACCAGGGTTCGAAATGTTTTGATAATTATCTAGATGATTTGTCAACTAAATCGTAAGTTTTCTTTATTTAAATTATAATAATATTTATCTCAAAGAGGGTCTCAGTTTTTTGTCATTATTAAATGAACAGCAAAGAATAATACAATAAATTAATTCAGAGTTTGTTTTTATGGCGTCAAAATAGTAAGAAATTATCATATCAATAAATATAAAAAAAGCGTTGACTGACAAGAGAAGTGTGAATTTCAGAAATTACGTAAAAAAAGAGAAATTCCTGAAATTCACACTTCTCTTGTCAGTCAACGCTTTTTTTATATTTAGAGCATTTGGATATGTAAATAAACTTAGATTATTTTACTGTTTGATTTTTATTAATTACCAAAGATAATTATCAATGTATATTACGTTATCAAGATACTATTTATCAAGTGATAATTATTATATTATTGATAATTATCACTTCGAACCCTGGAAATAACTATTAAACATTTCAGAAACAGCAAATCCCCCAATTTAAAAAGATTTTCTTCTAATACCTCTTGCCATTACCAAATAATGTAGAACCAAAACATCCTGGACTTACACCTCCGTAGTCCTCCAACTCCTGTATAGTGATGGTGATACCGGTACGCGGATACAGGCTGCCTAGTACTGCTGTCTCACAGGATTGCTTTATAACATTTTCTCTATATCTAAAATTAGAGTACACACAATTTTGTTATCTATCCAACAATCAAAAAGCATGCCTAACCTAGACAATCAATTAATTCAGTAATAGGTCTGATTACCTGTCCTAATGAAAGTGAAATAGATTATTTATTTGCTTAAAACATAGTAAACTAGTTATAATTTATTTTAAAGTATGAAACAAAGCTCTTCTTTTAACCCAACTGTAAGTAGACCTGTGAAACACAATATGATAAACCAATTTATCGACATTTAGCCTGTCAAAATACGATAAATATAGCCGCCATGTTGAATTTTGTATACAGATGATACAATATTGTACGATGCGATATGCTAGGGGGGCAGGTTGGTTTTGGTTGATGGTTGTGTCGGCGACGAAGACATGAAACCTACCTAATTTGAATGATTCAATGTTATGTACATATACAGGTTGATTTTTGGTCGTCAACGTTCCCGAAAACTTGATATTTGAATACCTGGGAAGTGTCTGGTTTCCAAGTTTTAAATAGACTGCGTTTTTTCTGCATAAATGCAGACGTTGTTTTTCTATAAAAAAACTATGACACTATGTATTTAAAAATTATTTTCAAAAAATTTTTTTTTTTCCCAGTTTTTTTTGGCTTTGACACACCACAAAAAAACACCCTGTAGATAAGGTTGATATTTGAATAAAAAGTTTTCCTAAACTTTGACACACTGTTTGTCGCATTTGAGTTTCAGAGATAGGTATCATTAGATTCATCTTAGTTGTGAGAGTCAAAGTTTTAATGCATATGGGCTTTTTTCTTTATATGTATAAACTTAGACCAGCAGGTTAACAATCCAGGATTAAGCATTACCATAGAGGAATAAGATGGTCATAGAGTGCTAATGTCATACTGTCACAATTCCAGTCCTTGGCACTTAGATTGCATTACTGTATGTTACATACGGCAATCCAAGTGTCAAGGACTGGAATTGTGAGGCACCGAAAAGTCTAATGGTGCATCGAGGCAGTTAGTATGACATTAGCACTCTATGACCATTCCTCTATGGTATTACCTACAGTTACAAAGTGTTAGTTACCTGTCTGCCACTGAAGGTTTGCCTCCTTTACTGCTGTATAAAACTTCTATAGTGCTCTTCACAATGTTCTGACTCAATGTCTTTATATCTAGTGGTCCGTTCACACTGACCACAGCTACTGTGTCACCTGAAATATCATGATTTAAATCTTATTATCATTTTAATCCTGTGCTGATGTGGGGCTACATCAAATTTATTCTTCCATGCATATTGTGAGTCAGCTGAGGAACTGAAGGGCATTCTCTCAAGCAAGGCGATAAGCTAACAAGGGGCTATCCATATAATTACGTCACAGGTTAAGGGGGAGGGAGGGGGTCGTCAAACTGTAACATTGTGTGACAAGGGGGTGGGAGGGGTCCTAAATTTCGTGATGTCACATTTTCATTCAATAATCTCTAAATATGAATTTGCAAAAAAAGCTAAATGTGATGTCACACCAGGGAGGGGGGGTCTCACAAATGTGACCAGCTGTGACAAGGAGGGGGGAGGGGCAAAAATCATGAAATTCTTGTGACGTATTTATGGATGACCCCCAACTTGTCACTGGTCATGATCATTTATATCTGTCCCCGCTTTGCTATATGTGGGTAGAGATTCTCCTATATACCTAACCTGCTGAACACAGCAAACATGGTAGTTTTGATTAAATGGATTTATTAACCTTGGGATAATATTGCAGAGCCATCAGATCTACTCAAAAAGTTAAGTTCACTTTTCATGGGTCTCAGTTTAAAATCTTTTAAGTTTTCTTCATTTGCACCCATTTTTTTCTGTTTTATTTATACATAAAAGCGTACTTAAAGGTTAATTTCACTTTGAAAGGAAATTAATGAACAAACTATTTTAGGTTATTTTTTTTTTTTTTTTTTTTTTTTTAGTTTATCCCGAAGGAAAGGCAAGGGGAACTAAGCCCATACAGCCTAATCATTGTTTAGTAAAATTATTCTGAATTTATGATGAATGACAATGATGATGAATGGAAACGTCGGGAAAATCCTCAAGAACAAGTGTAAAGTTAGTCAATATTTTAGGTTATGTTTATCGCGCTCGTTGTTGTTGTTGTTTAGTTTATCCCGAAGGAAAGGCAAGGGGAACTAAGCCCAACAGCCATTGTCTTTATAAATATTTCTGATTTATGGGATGATAATGATGATGGTGATGAATGGAAACGTCGGGAAAATTCAAGAACAAGTGTAAATTAGTCTGAAAAATTATTGCAGAAACAACTACATCCCATGAAAGATGTATTCCGCAGTTTTACTCACTTACCTGCGTATAAAACCATGCAACGCAATAGATTCACATCACAAGTTCAAAATAATTTTACCAGAAAACATCACTTTGCAGACACATGCAAGCCATTTACAAATATTTTTTCATTTTAACAAGAAAATTACACCTGCACCCATCCAGATTTTCCCGCCGATCCTATCTCGCTCGGATTCGAAATTGAGACAGACGAACGAAGTTGGCAGACAGCAAAACTATTAATCGATTCTAAATCTTTGAAGAAGATCTGTGAATCAAATTTTTCTCTTTGGTTATTGTAGTCAACTGCCCAAATGCCTTTGAAGAAGATCTCAACTGCATGATAAGCATCAGCAAAGATGGTAATAAGTTGATAAAAAAAAACCATCTCCTCTTCGACAACGACATCATTCATAAAAAAGAAAAAAAAGATTAAATTCACTCGCTTTTGGGAAACTCGTTCTGTGATCTCCTTTGTCGTTTAGTAAAAAAAATTAAAACGTCATAAAATCGCTGGATTATTAGGGGTCCGTATCGCAAATAACAAACAAAACCCGGGATTCGGCGGGAAAACATTTAATTTTCGGAAAATAAAAATTGTTTGTAAATTTCCATGCCAAAGTACGGTAGATAAGTTATGTTTTTATTACTTGTCTAGTGCGTGTGCATGGTAGATATTGTTTAAAAATGACATTTGTTTTTTGACACGCCAACATGTTTAAAATGCTCAATAAATTAAAATTTAAAAAAAAACCCTTAAACATGGGTATTATTGGTCTCATTAGTGTTTAAAATGACATTTGACAGCAACATGTTTAAAATGCTCAACTTGGGGGTGTGCGAGGGGAAACAACCTATGTGAATTGGAATTATACCATCGGTATCCAGATAAACCTGACTGGTTTTTGTGTAACCGCATAAGCATGTTATCTATGTAAAATATTAAAATAAATAAATAAAAAAAAATCTTTTTAATTTAGGTAATATTAACTATTTTGTTATTACACGGTAAAAGTTAAATACATCAACAGTACCAGTTTTCCCGACGCGCGACGAACTTACTGTATGAGTATATAATTTTTAACATCCTTATAAGTAGGTACTTACTGTAGCGCGCCACCGTCCTATCTGACAGCGAGCGCGTTCGCAAGCGGCCTGCTCGCGTAGTCCGTTGCCCCGTTCGCTACCTCTAGGAGCTCTCTTGCCTTTATTTATATTTTACTTCTTTTTTATGTATTGTTTAGTTTGGTCAATTTAATATAATCATCACTACCTTAAAACCAGTGTTTCCTTGCTGAAGAAAGATCACGCCCATCCGAACCGAAGCATACCATCTCGCTTCCCACAGTACCTAATATTTTTTCCAATGACTGACCTCTATTTAATTTACCCAACAATAATCAGCCCACAAGGTGCTGACGCGACGGGCGCGCGGGTGGTGCCCAGCGCGCCGTTTGGTCGCAAGTCGCAACTAGCAGCAACTAGCAGCAACTAGTTGCAAGTTACTAAACAGTATGCGGAATCATTCACACGATTTCGATTCACGCTTAACCGGCTACTATTATTATTTTTGACTTCGTGCCACCGAGACTTTAGCCGGATTACGATCTTCATGGGCGCATGCGCAATAATTGACGAGGATTTGACGTTTCCATTGTGAAATTAATAAGGCTGTATGGGCTTATAAACTCTTGTTATATACATTGCTTCGTGCGAATTGGCGATCTCTTGTTATTTCACTGTGTGAGATCAAATGTGATGAATTTACGTATGACAAAATAATTCAAGCTACAAAATGAAGACCAGATTCAATACATACGACATAATATGTATGGTTACGGAATTGCAAAGGTAAAACGATTTTTACTTAATATTTTTCTTGTTTTCCTGGGATTATCACGTAGCCAGCCGCTTAATCAAGTCTCCCACTTGCTGTTCAACATTATATTACCTTAAATTGGTTGCACAAAACCATAATACATAAATATTACTCATAATTTTCAGATTGGTTGGCATGCGTGTCAACCAAGTCTACGATATCGACAACAGAAGCTACGTGATACGTCTGCAGAGGTCTGAGGAGAAATGCGTACTGCTGCTGGAGTCGGGAAATAGGTTCCATACCACCCAGTTCGAGTGGCCCAAGAATGTAGCCCCCTCTGGTTTCACCATGAAGGTACTTTATTATGCAATATAATATGAATATACATATGTGAATCACACATAACGCTGTTGATATCATCTGGTGGATACCATGTTGTCAAAATATAAACAAGATTAGTCAAGATGTATTACTACAAATAAAATAAAGCTGTTCTCCATGATCTTGAAGATATGGCTACCTAATTTATGATAATGTAGGTACTTCCAAATGGTTTTATACACATGATTCTTTTTCCAGCTCCGTAAACATCTGAAGAATAAACGTTTAGAGAAGCTATGCCAGCTTGGTGTGGACAGAATTGTAGACCTGCAGTTTGGGAGTGGGGAGGTGGCATTCCACATTATATTGGAGCTGTATGACCGGGGAAACATTGTGCTTACAGACCACGAATGGACCATACTTAATGTACTTAGGCCCCATGTTGAAGGAGACAAGATAAGGTAAAATCATAAGCATGTTTTACGGTGGTAGACCCTCTCCTTACCACATGGGACTTTTATAAGGAGAAAGGTAAGGAGTGGGCCTAATGGCTGACCGGTGAAAATTTCGCACTCCTCTTGGGGGGGTGTGACTATACTATTTGGGTATAACAAGTCCAAGTATTATTTAAATGTAAATAAAAATCTAAGAAGATGATCTTTGCTTCTGATAGTGTAAATAAAGATGCCTCTCTTTCCTAGCACTAGGATTTCCTCCACAAGGATAATTTTATAGACACTTTAACAGGCATAAAATAACATTAGGGTTGATTCCGGCAGTCACACTTAAACCTAAACCTAATCTTAGTCAGGTCTATCTTTCTCCGTTCTTAACATAAATGGCTGACAGAGAAAAGTACAGTTAGGACTAATTTTATGTTTAGGTTTAAGTGTGACAGCCGGAATCGACCATATTATCTCTGACACTTGCTTTTTCTCAATAAAAAGTGAATCAATCTAACTTAATTTTAGTATCTACTTCTCCAACTACCAACCTTCTCCACAGATATAGGCTTCGGTACACTATTTAATATGATCTTCTAGTTTAGTAGTTGTGTCCTTAATATTTAACACAGTGTCACAGACACAACCATATTATAAGAACATTCACTAGGGCCATCTAGTCTTAACTTAGGTAAACTGTATCACTCTTTAGCACCCATAATGTATTGACTGTACTATCGACCATACTAACGGATACTGGACCCGGAGGCTAGATGGCGCTGATAAAAATATATATACATATATTGAATATAGAATCTCAAGAGCAAGATGCTCTCAGTGATTTTATTTGCTTCACCACCTTTCCCAACTCCTGGCTGCATCAGGAACACACAGATTTATTAATACACATGCTTTACAAGAGTAAAATTCAAGAATAAGTGGCAACAGATAATGTGCAACAAGTGTTAACATCGCAGGTTTGCTGTAAGAGAGAAGTACCCGCTAGACAGAGCCAAGACATCTTACACTGCACCTGACGCTGATCAGCTCAAGGAGATCTTGAGCAGGAGCAAGCCGGGAGACAATCTTAAGAAAGTACTCAACCCAAACTTAGGTAAAAGAATACTTATTTACCCTTATATAAGTTAGTTAGCATCAGTTGGTTCAATTTCAAAGCCTTTATTGCTGAATTTTACAAAGGTAATATTAAATTATTTTAATTATCATGTCTCAGTTATTCAGTGTGTCCTCGTGACACATAGGCCTCCTCTAGATCTTACCATTTTTCTCTATTCCTGGCCAATCTTGTACACACCGAACCTGCCACTTTCATTATGTCATCTGACCATATCTTTCTCAACTTTAAATAATTTGTAGGTAAGTATAATGATTTTAAAGCTTTTTAAGAATCGGATAGTCCATAAATTGTGTTCTGAAAAGATTTACCCAACTAGAGTCCTCAATTTTTCACTTAAAGCAGTGTAGTGTTACACCATTCTGTCAGTGCTGCAACAAACATCTATACATATAATAAAAATGTAACAGATCGCTGTCTGTACATGGAAGATATAGAGAAAGAAATGTTATAGGAGACCTTTATCAGCGCAATAGTACCCAAAAGAATGATTTTTGGAATTTTTGTCTGTTTGTTTGTTTGTCTGTGCGTTTGTGCACGCTAATCTCATAAACGGCTGAACCGATTTCGATGCAGTTTTCAGGAATATATTGTGACAGGTCTCACTTAACATATAGGCTACTTTTAATCCCGCGAAAATGTTTTTATCCCGGATAATTTCGATATTTTGTTTTTTCTATAGTCCACGCGGACGGAGTCCACTAGTACAAAATAAATACGCAAATACAGTTGTCGTAATCATTCTTCAATATATTCACGAGGGCTTTGGGGGACTGCACTTAACACGGGTAATTCACAGACACAAATTCAAAATTCATTTATTTCAGGTAATAGACCCATAGATTCTGATAACAATTGTTATTATTATATTATTAATATCAGAACACATTTAAAAAATTATTACAAATTTAGTTAATTAAAAAAGGAAAATAATGTCTGAAATTAATTAAACACACAGACACAAAAAATTAACACTAACAACACAAGGTCAATAGCCCCTCACAAACGGCACCACTGGAACATGCCTGTTACAGCAATGCCGCATATAGGGGCATCCAGTCTGTCGGTAATCATCGCCAAGACTGTGTTAAGGCTGGCCTGTACTCTGCGCACCAGGGAGGCGCCACGCTTTCGCATTGATTCAGATTCAGATCATTTATTTGCATAAATATGGGTACATAATGGTGATAGTGTAATAGAAAAATTTGCTCCTGCATATTTGCCAGTCATTGGCATGCAAATGTTAGTTATGTTAGTTACACAAAGATAAAGTTTAATAGATAAAGCTAAAAGTTATTAATTGGTTAATGTTATAAGTCTAGTTAGCATCACATACAATACAGATACTCTAGCATATAGGCTTTTTTTTAAATTCTAGTAGTAATAAATGTCACATTAATAATAAAATAAAATAGTAATAATAAATTAAATGTCAACAATTTTACAATTATATAGTTTTTGCCACATTCAAAAATTCCTCAATCGAATAGTAGGCACCACCAACCAAAAGCTTGTAAAGTTTGTTTTTAAATATATTAATGTCATCAGTCCTGCATATGTCACTTGGTAATTTATTATATACTCTAGGAGCCATGCCAAATACGCTTTTATTATAGAAAACTGTTTTGCATAATGGCACACAAATTTTGCAATCGTTACGTTTTCCCCTCAGTTTTTCAAATTGATCAATATTAACTTTAACATATAGAGCAATGTCATATATGTACATGCATGGAACAGTTAATATTTTCAATCTTTTAAAGTGTGGCTGACAACTCTCAATTTGCTTAATATTGACAATAGCTCTAATGCATCTCTTCTGCGCTTTGAACGCCATATCTTTATGGGTCGAGTTACCCCAAAAGATTATACCATACCTTAGACAAGAGGCAGCATGTGCATGATAGGCCATAAGTACAGTGGGTTGGTTTACCACTTTCGAAAGTAAGCGTAGCGCATAAGAGAATGAATTAACCCTAGAGGTAACCTTTTCCACATGTGCTTTCCAGTTTAAATTATTGTCTATGTGTAGGCCTAAGAATTTAGTCAATTTTATGTCATTGATTTTAGTACCGTTATATTTTATGTCAAGTTTATTACATAATGATTTTCTATTATAAAATGTCATAATTTGTGTTTTGTCAATATTTGTTTTTAAATTATTTGCAGTCATCCAGTTTACTATGTCCTTGAGAGTACTATTTATATCATTTTCAAAATTAATTATGTCATTACCTAAGAATATCACAGTACTGTCATCATATTGAATCGTGAAAACAGGCGGTGCGCGCCTCTGCGAACATACCCGAGGCGCTGCAGAACCGGGGCAAGCCCATCACAATCCGGAAGGCATCATTATAAAGAACCTGGAGGTGGCTGTAGCTCTTCTGTGTGTAACGAGCTCACAAGCTGCAGGTGTAAAGCGACGTACAATAAGCTCTAAAAAGCTTGACTTTAACATCACTTAAACACCTAGCAAACCTGCGGGCTATCATGTTGGCTCTTACGGACATCGCCCTCCGTTCTCTTTCAATGTCCTCATCGTCCTTGAGGTCAGCAGTGAGGATATGCCCCAGATACTTGAATTTATCCACCCTTTCCAGGGGAACACCATTCAGATATACTGATGGAACATTCTGGTGGCATATCGTGCCGGCCTCAAATACCATATACTGGCTTTTCGCCACATTATACCTCAATCCGTGGTCACGGGCATAATCCTCACAAAGCTCCTCCGCAACTATGTCTAAATCATTTTCTATCAAATGCCAACATTTTGACCAGAATTCGGTGCATCAATAATCGACCACATCCTCCTTGAGAATGGCCTGACTGGCAACATGAAGATCAGTGCGGACCCTAACAAGGGCTTCTATGTGGATCGCGACCTTGACAAGCTGGTGGTGGCTTTGAAGCAGGGAGAGCAGATGCTGGACTCTGCTAGAACTGAAGTGGCTAAGGTTTGTTTTTTTCCAGTTGACCTTAACATGACCTATCCTTATAAATAAGAGTTTGGAAGTTTAAAATGTATCATAACTCATACCTTTTTCATGGAGGGTTCGGGCAGAGATACCCCATTTGGTACAATCCTGGTGCAACTTTTTGGCTTCATCAACTTTCATGAATGAATCATGCAGCATGATTCTTCTTCATGCATAGTCATCTATTCTATCTTCCCCTATATCTATGTCTCTGTGCATATATAGGTAATAAAACTGTAACTGAAGCATCCTGGGAAGTGTCAGTTTGTCCAAAGCAAAATGCACATAACGCGCGTCAAGATCAGAAACTGTCTAATAAAACTAGCACAAACACTAACTATAAATTTCGCCCGATAAGAATTCAAAAAAATATTGTTTCCCAGCATCATAAACTGTGATAGGTACACCCTCGTTAAGGGTGACAACGAAAAAACACCCTGAAGGTAATAAAACATTTAATAATCTCAGTTAACCGATTTCAATATTATCATTGGGCTAGAACATTTAATGTTTTTGGGCTAGGGTTCCGAAATTAAACGCGAACGGAGTTGGGGGCGTTTGTTTTAGAGGTGCCCCTGACGCTTATTTGCGTCCTGGCACTAGGCATTGAACTCATGTCGGCATGCTTAGAAAATCCACAACCAATTTATGCCACCTTGAACTTAATTTAACACAATCCGCTAACCATAGTTTTCTGCTTGTTTCTTAGTTTCTTAGCCCAAGTTTTTAGACTTTCTTAACACAAATATTCTTTTTCGGTACCAGGGCTACATAACCCAGAAGAAAGAAGAGCGTCCGAACCCGGACGGAGGCGCCCCACAGTACCTGCTAACTAACGTGGATTTCCACCCGTACTGCTTCCATCAGCTGCGGGACCAGACGGTAGCGGAGTATGAGACTTTCGACCGAGCTGTCGATGAATTCTTCTCCGCTTTGGAGGGACAGAAGATTGATCTTAAGGTAGAGTAAACTGTAGCATAGAGGAATCTTTGAACTACAGGCATAGAGGAAAAAGAGGAATCCGTGTGTTTAGGAAGGGGCTGGGCCAAGGGGAAATTTCTAGAAGTAATGTCAAAGAGTTACCTTGTGTGTTTTCTCTTCTTTCCTCTTCCGCGCGGAATTTATCGTAGGGTATAGGTTCATAGTTCACTATAGTCCACTTTTAGGGTAAGGGCACTCTGATTGGGCAGGTCAGTTTGTCACACACAAAATTCACTTGTCAAGACGCGAGGTCAGTACCGCGGTGGTTGGACAACTGACCGATACAGGGGGGGGGAAACGTGGCCAGCTTCCGCGGCGAGGAAAAGATATATAAATACTAGGACGATTAGAAAAGGGGTTGATCAGGGACAAACAAAATTTTTTTCAAAAATTTTAGTTTTTTAAAAAATAGATGTTGTCACCACCCTAACCGATATGTGTAAGATTTATGTATATTTAACTTCTATGACACGAGAATTTTATATATTAGATGTTTTATAGAAAACTAGCTGCCACCTTAATTTTTCTCTGTTAACATTTTATTTTATACGAACCTTGTCCTAGAAATAACAAACAAAAAAGAAAGAATCATCCAATTTGGTGCAGTAGTTTAGAAGCTATGCGCGTACAAGTACATATATTTCGGCGATTTATATTTATTTATATACCGACCTATAGGTATAGATGGTACCAAACCACAAATTTTAGAGTTTTTTTTTTCATGTTAATAAAAGACCAAATATGTAGTTCCGTTATTGACTCTGTGTAACTGAAATCAGGTCCTAATCAGCCATGCCGTTGTTGTTCTATGAAACGGACTACATGTAATACAACTTTTTTGTATCTACCCTCAGATGGTACAAATAGAGAGACCTACCCTATAGTTTGTATACTATTCAACTTTTTCAATCTACCGTCAGACGGTACAAATAGAGCGCGAGGCGATGAAGAAGCTGTCGAACGTGCGGCGCGACCACGAGCGCAGAGTGCAGGAGTTGTGCGTCAGCCAGGGGACCGACCGGCACGCCGCCGACCTGCTGCAGGCCAACGATGCGCTCGTGGACGCCGCGCGCGCCGCCGTCTGCGCTGCCGCTGCGCAACAGGTTTGTAGCTATTATTATTATTATCATACATTATCTATAAGTAATATATATAACTGTATAGCCACAAGGTTCTAGAGTGGATACCACGTATCGGCAAACGCAGCGTGGGAAAGTCACCCGCGAGGTGGACGGACGACCTGCACGCGTATGATGAATTTGGCGAGAGCGAGATGTCTCACTTTTGAACGTCAAATTCACAGAGCTATTAATAACTAGATAAACTAAGTGTATATACTCATATACTCACGTTCTCAAGCCAGACTGAGTGAATTAGGGCTGATAGAAGTGGTTTGCAATCCCTTTTTACACACTTGCCTTGTCTAGTTACTACTTAGTTCTGTGGATTTGACGTTTAAAAGTGAGACATCTCGCTCTCACCAAATTCATCATACGCGTGCTGGCCAAGGTCGCGGGCGTTGGTTGGATGCAAGCCGCTTCTGACCGGTCGGAATGGAGGTTGTTGGGGGAGGCCTATGTTCAGCAGTGGACTTCTCATAGCTGAGAATGAAGTAATATAAAAAGGTGTAAGTCGTCATCAGCCTATTGCAGTCCACTGCTGGACGTAGGCCTCCCCCAGAGAACACCACATGGCTCGATCTCCCGTTTTCGCCATCCAGTCACTGCCAGCCGTTCTCTTTAAGTCATCGGTCCATCTGTCCGGAGGGCGCCCAGTTTACTCCACCGTCCCTCATTTCTACGACAGATGTGACCCGCCCTCTGCCACTTCAGTCTGCTACATTTCGAGACTACGTCTGTCACTTTGGTCATCTGCCGGATTATCTTGTTTCGGACTTTGTCCATAAGCGAGATCCCGATAGACCTTTTCTCTTTGAGTGACATAGTAATAGTGGTTGTGATGATGATCGCCTAAAGGCCAATGTCATTTTAACTGGCATTTTCCTCACAGATGTCCTGGGACGACATCCAGCTACTAATAAAGACGGCCCAAGACCGGGGCGATCCCGTCGCGTCTGCCATCCGGGAACTGAAGTTGAACATCAACCACATCAGTCTGTACCTGACGGACCCTTATCATGAGGAAGGGGAGGAAGACTGCCTCGAGCCACGGCTGGTGGACATCGACCTGTCGCTTACCGCCTATGGGAATGCTAGGAAGTAAGTAAAGCGATAGCGAAAATTTTACAAAATTCGCTGATTGCTTGTCAAATTCGTATTACGTAAAATTAATTTCAAAGGAACTTTGACATTTCATGGCGAATATTGTACAATTTTCGCTATGGCATTGCTTCGGGTTTGCTATTGCAAATTAGGTAATCAGGGGGCTGCTTTTTGTGATTAGGAAACATGCACGCTCGTGCGTGTAGGGTACTCTTGACCAGCTCTCTTTACATGTTTGATTTATTTAGTTAGTTTAAGTATATCCGGCTCGAAGGACCTTTACATATTTGCCGAGATTTGGCTTATGTATAGCTATCGGGATGAAAAAATAACGTTGCCAATAATGTAATTTCTAAAAGAGATGGTAAAATTCGTCATCCGAGTAATTGACCCGGTGGCTCAGTGGTGAGAGCGCTGGCACGGAATGCAGAGGTCGTGGGTTCGATTCCCACCCGGGTGAGGAATTTTTTCCATTGCTTTATTAATAAATTTATAATATTGATATGGTTTTACATTTTGTATAACATTTTCAAACATAACATCTATCTTATATCCATTCTATACATATAATAAAATTGTAACGGATCGATGTTTGTGCACGCTAATCTCAGAAACGGCTGGACCGAATTCGATGCAGTTTTCAGGAATATATTGTGACAGGTCCCATTTAACATATAGGCTACTTTTTATCCAGGGAAAATATTTTTATCCCGGATAATTTCGACATTTTGTTTTTTCTGCAGTCCAGGCGTGCGTAATCGCGGGCGTCCACTAGTGTTTAGATATTATCCTAAGCTAATGCACTGGAAATAATAAAATAAATATGAGCTCTTATTCTGTGATTCTAGCTCACAGGAAAATGGACATGAGTACTGAAATTAGATTTGGCATATCCGACATAGACACCCCCGCTATAAACATAACACCTATTGTCCATAGATATTACGACCAAAAGCGCAGCGCGGCGAAAAAGCAGCAGAAAACGCTCGAGTCAGCAGGGAAAGCGCTCAAAAGCGCCGAACGGAAGACGAAGCAGACGCTGAAGGAAGCCCATACAGCATCAGTAACATTACCAAGGCGAGGAAAACGTACTGGTTCGAGAAATTCTACTGGTTCATATCCAGCGATAACTATTTGGTGAGACCTCTTATCATCATTGTTACCCTTATACCATTGTTTATGGGGGCGGGTTATATCCTTTCATTTGTAACTCATTTATTTCTTCATCTATAAATGTAGGGTGCAAGTGGGTTCGACTTATACCTGAGGACCCAAAGTCAACCTGTCCGTGGTGCACTATCAGCACTATGATTGATGATCTCCGACCGTATTTCGGTCAAGGCGACCAATCTCTATGGAGATTGGCCAGGTACGCAGGAGATATTATAGTGCACAAGTGTGTGCGCAAACACAGATGCACTCTCTATTCCGTTACTCTCATAGTCCGTGGGACGGAAAGTCGACACGACCGAAGAGAGATCAGGTGCAGGACCAACGGTTTTACGTGCGTTCCGAGGCACGAGCTAAGTGACAATTTATACAACATTAAAATCTGTAGGTACATGAAATAAATTCATTGGTACAGGCCCATGATTGCAACCACTGCACTATATGCAGGGCTACCAAACCAACCAACCAACAAACCAACACTTTAGTTTTTATACAGATCCGCATCCGCGGATGTGGAAAAATGTGGATTGGCAACATCCCTGTACCCGAGTAGGGTTGTCGTCAGGGAAGCAGCCGGCCGTAAAAGAAACGCCAAATCCTTGGCAATATGAGTTCCGAAAGAAACCATATTGCGTCGATCTCACAAATAATGGGAGAAGGGCAGAAAGATGATGATGAATAAAGTAGTGAATGAAACTAATTAATTATTTTAGTAGGTATTAAATTTGAATATTGGAGCATTATATTTAATGAAAAGTAGAATGGCCGCCTTATCGGACTCCAGTCTGTTTCTCAAGGGTTCATATATTAATCCTGCGCTACTAAATAACTGTTCACTTGCGGCTGTCAAAATCGATGCGGATGTTCCACACATGCGGATGCGAATATTCGCAACATCCCTGCTCGGATTTAACTAACAAATTTTTACCCGATAGTATATGTAGTAGTATGTATATACATTTCTTAGGCACGCGCTAAGAGCCTAAACAGGGCCCTTTAGTGTGTCGTTTTTTCTTGTTATTTTTTTTTTATTTACCTATTCGTTCTGTAAATCTATGTATCCGCACAAATTACCTTCTTAATTAGCTGGTAGAGAATGCCTTGCAAGGCATTAAGCTCGCCCTTGTACATAATGTGTTTTTGTAGTACAATAAAGAATTTTATCTATCTACCCGCAGGTGATAGGCGGTCGCGACCAGCAGCAAAACGAGTTGCTAGTAAAGCGTTACATGCGATCACGTGACGTATACGTGCACGCTGACGTGTCCGGTGCCGCAAGCGTCGTCATCAAGAACCCGAGCGGCGGTGACGTGCCGCCGAGGACGCTCAGCGAGGCGGGGCAAGCGGCTGTGGCTTACAGGTGAGTGACGTGACGGGAAGTGTCGTGACGGGGCGGTGACGTGCCTCAGCGCGGGCCAAGCGGCTCTTACAGCGTGACGGGAAGTGTCGTGACGGGGCACGTGCTGCCGTGGGCTTACAGGTGAGTGACGGCAAAAACGGGATATAGAGCCGTGTGGCCGAGGACGCTCAGCGAGGCGGGGCAAGCGGCTGTGGCTTACAGGTGTGACGTGACGGGAGTGTCGTGACGGGGCGGTGACGTGTCGCCGAGTCCAGCAGTGGACTGTGTGGCTTACAGGTGAGTGACGTGACGGGAAGTGTCGTGACGGGGCGGTGACGATCGCGAAATTCGGTCTCGCTAATGGACAAATTCAGAAACCCTAAACGGGTTCTCGAATGGAGACCGCGGCTCGGCACACGTAGCGTTGGAAGTATAAAAGGGTGGCAAAAACGCCGTGTGGCTAAGGCCTACGTCCAGCAGTGGACTGTAATAGGCTGACGACGATCGCGAAATTCGGTCAGTTGCAAGTATAAGGGTGGGCCTTTACATTAATTTCTATCGTTTCATCATTAAAAACATTGTGCCGAGGGATTCAGCTTTGTTTACCGAGATTTGGCTAGTGTATAGCTATCGGGATGAAAAAATAACGTTGCCAAAAACGTAATGTAAAAATTAAAAGTTTAAAAGAGATGTTCAAATTCGTCATCCGAGTAATTGACCCGGTAGCTCAGTTGGTGACAACTCTGCACGGAATGCGAGAGGTCGTGGGTTCTATTCCCACTCGGGCGAAGAATTTTTTCATTTCTAAAAACATATTTATAATTGATTTCTATTGTATACGAGTCATCATCCTCTGCCCTTATTCCATTATTTATGGTGACGGCGCAATATGGTTTCCTTCGAAACTCATATTGCCAAGGAATTGGATACCTATCTACAGGGTGATTTTTGGTCGTTAACGTTCCCGAAAACTACGGAATCTCATCATCACGATCATTTTTCTCCATGGAAGCATACCTGGGAAGTGTCTGGTTCTCAAGATATTAGGGTCCAAAGTTGAGTAAAGAAACTGCGTTTTTCTGCATAAATGCACATTGACGCGTTTAGCAAGATTTTTTCACGAAAATGATTAATATCTGTCTATGAAAAAACTAGCATAAACACTGGACACTATAAATTTCGCCCAATCAAGTAACTAAAAAATATTTTTTTTTAATTACATCGTTTCCCAGTATTTTTTTGGCATAAACTTACTTTATTTATATTGTATAGAATACATACCCTTCGTTAAGGGTGGCAACAAAAAACCAATACAGGTATAATGAGTGTACTCTACTCAAACGCAGCGTGGGAAGTCCACCAATGAGATAGACGGACGGCCTAGCCAAGCTCGCGGGCGTCGGTTGGATGCAGGCTGCTTCTGACCGGTCGGAGTGAAGGTTGTTGGGGGAGGCCTATATTCAGTTGTGGACTTCTCAAGGCTGAAAATGATGATGATACATACATACATATAATCACGCCTTTATCCCTTACGAGGTAGGCAGAGCACCAAGGGCCGATAGAACCACATGATGCCACTTCTGACCACATTTGAGGGTATAGTTGAGATGTACAAGTTCGATTAGTAGTGACAGGTGGTCAGCCCATCGCCTACAAAACACCAAGACCCTCTTGTCCCTTTACTGACTTGTACATGATGATGATATCCTTTTTTATACCAGCGTGTCATGGGAAGCGAAGGTGTTGACCCGCGCGTGGTGGGTGCGCGCCGGTCAGGTGTCGAAGTCGGCGCCCACCGGCGAGTTCCTCAGCACCGGCTCCTTCATGATCCGCGGGAAGAAGAACTATCTGCTGCCGGACCAGCTGCACTTCGGGTTCAGCTTCATGTTCCGGGTATGTGTACTATTATACCAGCGAGTCATGGGAAGCGAAGGTCAGGTGTCGAAGTCAGCTCCTACCGGCTCCTTCATGATCCGCGTTAGAAGGCCTATTTGATACCGAACCAGCTGCAGTTCGGTTTCAGCTTTATGTTCCGGGTATGCGTGCTTTTGTTACACTCTCATACGCCATCAGCCGATTTTCCACTGGACGGCGCGGCCACGATACGGCACCCTATACTAGATGACGAAATGTCGTGTCGTGGCTGTTGTCGTCTAGTGAAAAAACGCCCATTCTGTGATGATGCCGTTCGATTACTTCAAAGTTGTTGGTGGTATGTCAATATGCCCCTCGCAACCTCCCCCTATTTGTTATATGTCAAACATCAGACAATCTCACACAGCTGCAATCCATACACACACACACACTCCTCTTCAAACATAGTCGTTGTAATTAAGGACATTGAATTGAATTTATTTATCGATCTTATTGATGACATTTATAATCTTGATACCTATAGACATTGTCACCATGTGGTTCTATCGGCCCTTGGTGCTCTGCCTACCCCGTAAGGGATAAAGGCGTGATTATATTATTATATATATGCTATAGACATTACCCCCATATGTTCCGCGATTTTTGTAGTTTTCGAGATATTTTTTTTTCTCCTTGGCTTATAACATTATTGAAGAGACTAACAAGCTTTTTTTTTTTCTGATTGAACAGTAGCACTTGAAAAACAAAAGTGGAGCCGATTATATTAAGCATTAAAAAAATTGATTATTTGTTAATTTATTAAAGATTTTAACTGTGCTTTCCAGCTTGTAAGTGAGTGTACGCCTGGAAAAGGTAGACATTCAGTGATACTACTTTATGCATCTACAACTGCAAACTGTACCTGATGTCACATTCAATAAACATTTCATTTCATGCAATTTCGCCGGCCACGATGGTGTCGTCTGCACTCATCGGCCGTGTGGTGGACGTGTCGTCTAGTCGACAAACAAGCCATACTATTTAAGCTGCTGAAATTCTTTTTGTAATCCGATCCATTTTGGATCGATTGGATGTGTCTCTTGCCAGTTCTTCGAAAACCGACCTGGTACACCTTCCATGTAACTATTATGGTCAATCACAGGCCAAGTAGGCTGAGGTTCACCACTTTTTGTATGCTGTCTGTACCTATCGCTTCCGAGGTATACATAAGCGCATAAGACGAGAAAGACATGCTCAAATTTATTGCGTTGTCCCAATTGTGTGCATGAAGTGAGAAAGCCAAAGTCGTCTAAGAAAGTGAACAACACAAAAGCCAATTTAACCAAAGTTAAAGAAAGCAAAGTTTCAAATTCACAAAGGAGCTAGTAAAGTAACGTCGGGCGCAAATAGCTGGAAGACCGGTAGCCGCCGAACACAATGGACCAACGCTAACCCGCTCCCTCATAGCTTCCCCTTGTCTTGCCGCAACTCAGGTAGTAAATTCGAGAATCACATCACCCTTACAGCTCAACTGCGAAGTGACGTAAGACCTGTTAACGGTCTTGTATAGATTTTTTTTTAAGGCGATGTAGAATTTGTATCGAGCAGGAAGGGCGACATTGACTTTTTGATTTAATAATAAACAATCAATAATAACATTTTTTTAGTTTTATGGCCCAATCTTTTAATTAAGTTTTTTCGTCTGTGTTTCACATTTTTTCAAGTATGAAGTCTGAGATAGCTCAATCAAATTTACATGGCAAATCACAAATTGGCAAGTTTTTAAAAATAATTTTGGAGACATTTTTGGGATAAGTTTTTTTTTTAAATCTAAAAGAGATCTTTAATTTAAACATTTTAACAAACTTAGGAACATTTTTTTAATGGCTTAATAGTAGACGGCTCACAATTGCTTTTGTTTTTGCAAGTGCTATGTTCACCTATTTCGAAAAAAAAATCAAGCTTGTATCTCAACAATTGATGTCTCTGTGACCAATGTTAAATAAGCCAAGGTAACAAAAAAATATGAAAAAAAATCATATCTCGAATACAAAAAGTCGCGGAACATACTTTTCGGGTATAGGGGTATTCTGTTTGGACTTCCGCTTGACACTATTTCTTGAATCTAATAGAATAATACTATTCTCATAAGTTTTTATTGTTTGATTTATGCATTAATTGATATAATTTATGATTTTAACTGTGCTTTCCTTGCAAGTAGTACGCCTGGAAAAGGTAGACAATGAACTCAATCTACAACTGATAGATGTCCTTTAAACATTTCATTTCATGTTTCGCCGGCCACGATGGTGTCTCTCACTCATCGGCCGTGTGGTGGACGTGTCGTCTATGACAAACAAGCCATTAATTTTAAA
Organism: Carposina sasakii; assembly: GCA_014607495.2. Classification (NCBI taxonomy): domain Eukaryota; kingdom Metazoa; phylum Arthropoda; class Insecta; order Lepidoptera; family Carposinidae; genus Carposina; species Carposina sasakii. The sequence continues at coordinate 516,601 of CP053166.1, forward strand.
GTTATCTAAAACCGACCACACACGGTAAATTATACCTATACATTAAGGAGGAACGTTGTGTACTAAATGTGATATGAACAATTTAGTTATTTTCCGTAGCTGGAAGACAGTTGCATAGAGCGTCACATCGGCGAACGTAAGGCGATAGCGCTTGACGAGATGTTAGTCTATAACCGCTGGAACCTCGAGGAAATACCCGTCTCTGATGATGGTAGGAATTTACTTTTATATGTTTGTTTTTAGAATATAATAGAATAGTTTTATATTTCAAAATCACAGACAAATACATAGAAATTCAAGATGTCTGAATGTTAATTTTAAAGTTATCTAATTCTCAATGTTAGTAACCCCATTTATTGCTTCTTGTGTTAGTCTAATTCCATTCGAAGTGGAAATTTGTCGAAACACAGAATGTAAATTGAAGTGGACGTTGACAAACCACAATAAATAAATAGGAATTCTTCTTCTAGCTGCTCTGGGAGAAAAAAAAACATATAACATGTCTTCTCTTTCCGGGCATGTACAAGCATAGAGGGACAAGAGGGTCTTGGTGTTTTGTAGGCGATGGGCTGACCATGTCACTACTAACCAAACTTGTATTCAACTATACCCTAAAAATTGTCAGAAGTACGTGGTCCCAGGCCCTTGGTGCTTTGCCTACCCCGTAGAAGAGGCGTTATACAGGCTGTAAAAAGAAAAAATGTTTTATTTTAATACTCGTATTCGAAGGTTAATCATTTTCTTCTATGCCAACCCTGAAACGACAAAAAAATGAAAAAATACTGTATTTTATTGACTGTATTCGTTTGACCGCAAATGTACTACAAAATTAACATTATAACATTTTGGATGGTATCTTTGAAAAAAATGTTTGTTAGATTTCAGGGATTTATGTAAAAAAAAAAATGATAATATCAATTTTTGGACTCAATAACTTGAAACCCGTGGTTTCCCAGGGGTGCTTCCAAAAAAAAAATATTGGTGAAAAGAATGTATTAAAAGAACAAAGTTGTCTTTTTACACCCAGTATGTATATGTATGTAAATAAATAGGAAAAAGACACATGTCTTGTAACATCCCCCATTATTTGTTACGAGTCACTAGAAGATTATTGTAGACTCCGAAAAGCGATGGTAGACTCACCGCCTAGGATGCAAGAGGCTTTCTGATGAAAGGTGAATGTGTTTACACCCTTTCCTATATTCTGTTAAAGTTTTCAGCTAAAGCTAAGCTTTTCCGAAACGAAACTAAATACGAGGCGTCCCCCCACGCCCCACCCACTCACACAAATACTTTTTATACTTAGATGAAGCTTCAGACAAAGATGAATCTCCAACGCACACCGACAAACAACTACATACGATATCAGAGGAAGTCGCTCAAGTGGGAATAAAACATGAGTTAGAAGAGGACAACCATATCGAAGAGAGCACAGATCAGAAAGAGACAGACAACAAAGACGACAGCCAATCAGAGAGCGAAGACAGTTCAGAGGAGGGGCTGCTTAATACACATATTAAGGTTGGTTAAGTATATGTTTTTACTTAACTGTGTACTTATATTAGTGATCTCTAGTATTTTTTTTTTTATGCAAAATATTTTCAAGAATAATGAATAATTTAGAAATATTATTTCAGGTAGACCATGGCACGGGGCAAGTAATCATAGAGTCTAAAATAAGAACCATATCTGAAAAGTCAGATCCTAGTAAGTACTAATTTATAATGATATAAAACGATTTACATACTACATTACATAATATATATGTATATTTTTGTTATGAAATTATTAATAAATTTTTGTTATGTATGTACAAACTGTCAAAACAACTTGATATTTGGGCTGTGGCTCCCTTTTGTGACGTATGAAGAGATTTTCCGAAAATCCCATTTAGAATTTTAAAAGCTAGTGTACAATATAAATATGTTTTACAGATATGGACGAACCAATGAAATTCCCAGCCCTGCCCAGAAAAGGCAAGAAACCTCAAAACAAGAAAGAGCAGAAGAAGAAAGAAGAACAGAAGAGCCAAGACGGCCTCAAGCGAGGGCAGAGAGGGAAACTCAAGAAGTTGAGGGAGAAATACAAGGATCAGGATGAAGAAGATCGCGCGCTTAGAATGGAAATATTAAAGGTATGTTCTGTTATATTACTGATGTTATACACTATTGATAGTGAAAGAAAGTGCATATTTGCTTAATAAGATTAATAAGGTAGAAGATATTGTTTCTATTTTGAATTCTATTTTAAATATAACACGGTGGTAAGCGCACCATTTAACATTGCGCTGGCCAATCAGAGCATAACGTCACTTGATGGAATTTAGCCAACAAAATAGTCATAATTTCGCCTCTATTAACATTAATGAAAGTTAGCAAATCTGGACGTAGACCTCCCCCAGAGCTCGCTACAAGGCTCAATCTCCCGTTGGATAGATGGCGACATCCAGTCACTACCAGCCGCCCTCTTCAAGTCATCGGTCCATCAGACCGGCAGGCTGATTACGTACCTTGCAAAAGCAAAGCAGAAGCAATGCGATTGCGATGAATGTGCAATGTTCGCGATGAAATGTCAAAATTCCTTTGAAATTCAATTTACGTAATACGAATTTGACAAGCAATCAGCGAATTGTGTACAAATTTCGCTATCACTTTGCCTTTGCTAGTTAGGTAATAAGGGGGCGAAGTGTTAATTAACTTCCATATGTTACAGCCAGCAGCCTCCGACAAGGACTCGAAGCGAGCTCAAAAGAAGGCGAGCTTAGAGAAACAGAACAAGAAGAAAGTGTCTGGCAAGGCGGGGAAAATCCCACAACCGGCACCTTTGATACTGGAGGGGGAATCCGAGCCCGAGGGGGAGGGGGAAAACGAGCCTGAGGTGAGGGGATGAAGATATCCTTGATATGAGGTCTATGTATAAGGTGTTACCAAAATTAACTAACTCAACAAATGATGCGACCATTTGTGAAAAAAAAAGTTGATAGGCACGCTAGTTTTGGAGAAATCAAATATACTAAATACATACTCAAAATTCATTCAAAATCATTTATTCGACATGAAAGCATTAACACTTGTTTGTCGGTTGTCTAATTATATGTTACTTTCTATGTTCGCACCCCAAAAATGAAACCGCTACCAAACAAGAAAGGAGGTGAATTCAAACAACCCAAAAATAAATAAATCGCAAAGCTTTTGCTTTGGCAACGGTAATACTATAACTTTGATAGCGAAAGACGAACATGGTACGTGTGTATAAAGTAAATGTATGCCGTCTCGCTTTCTAAGTATGTACTTTGTGGTGGCACAACCGTGTGTATATCTATGTGTGTGTGTGTGTGTGTGTACATAAACACTAAAATATTGATATATTTATGTCGTGTAGTCGGAAGCGGGCGGACCGGACGCGGACGCGGAGCTCTTGTCGCAGCTGACCGGATGTCCGCTTGTGGAGGACGAGCTATTGTTTGCGGTGCCCGTCGTGGCTCCATACTCCGCTCTACATAACTACAAGTGAGTTGTCATTACCACTACTATGTATGTATACAGTTTCTAGCAGATGTAGGTAAGTCAAAGAGGTACCTGTGGGGTTTTGTTCTTTCTTCTTCCGCGCGGAATCTCTTGTAGGGTTTTGGGATTTTTCACTTCAATCTTATTATAGGTATTCTTCACTGTTACTTCACTTTTAAACGAAGGGCACTCCATTGGGTAGGTCAGTTTGTCACACACAAAAATTCACTTGTCGAGCGAAAGGTCAGTACCGCGGTGGTTGGGCAACTGCCAGATAGGGGGAACACACGTGGCCCGCATTCGCGGCGCGAAAAGAGATAGGACGATTAGAAGAGGGAGAAACGAAATTATAACATTACATTTACTAAAAAGTTAACCATACCGTTATAACCCGCCTGCCCAGCATGGTGAATTGGCAAAAGCATCCCTATGGCAATAGCCTTATGGCGTGCCCTGGGGGAGGCCAACCTCCAACATCGGACTGCAACAGGTTGATGTGTATCTACATTCTCCAGGTACAAAGTGAAGCTCACTCCAGGCACCAGCAAGCGAGGTAAAGCAGCCAAGACTGCCATCCAGGTGTTTCTCAGAGACAAGGCTGGTACTCCTCGAGAGAAGGACCTCCTCAAGGCAGTCAAAGAGGAGAATGTGGCTAGAAACTTCCCAGGGAAAGTCAAATTGTCCGCGCCTCAGTTGCATAAGTATAAGAAATAGGTGTTAAACGCTGGTTAGTTTTCTAATGTTTTCTCTCGCTTGGACAGCATAATTTATCAAAGAACACAAATGTGTGCGTTTTTATGCCAACTGTTAATTTTAGCAAAACAACTGTTAAAACATTTTTGTATATTTAGCTAAATGCTTTGAATATAGCTCACTGGAAAGAGAGCATATCTGCTCAATTTGAGACTCGAAATCACTTGGTTATTTTTCCAAACAGCATAGAGAATTTCTAAACATAAAATCACGTCGATTTCCCGAAAGGGGTAGACAGAGATCAATGATCTCCATTTGCCAATGTCTCTTGCTAATTAAACAATTCCTAGACAACTCAGAAAATATGTTCATGCAATCTTGAAAAATAAACATTTGAATTCGAGTGTAAAATACTGTGAATAGGTTCTCTATCTATAGTATAGTATTTTCATGTTATTTGGCTTAACATACCACTTCTGTTACACCCTGTATAGACAACGTACACTTGAAGTTAAGCTCACCATTATTATAAAATTATTAATAAACAAATGGAAAAAAATCCTCACCGGGTGGGAATCGAACCCACGACCTCTGCATTCCGTGCCAGCGCTCTTACCACTGAGCTACCGGATCAATTACTCGGATGACGAATTTTACCATCTCTTTTTGAAATTACATTATTGGAAACGTTATTTTTCATCCCGATAGCTATACATAAGCCAAATCTCGGCAAACAAAGCTGAATCCCTCAGCACAATGTTTTAATGATGAAACGATCAACCATATCCTAACGGATTATATTATGGAGAAGTGTTTTTATCTTAGTCAAGATATTATATATTATAAAATTATTAATAAAGAAATGGAAAAAATTTCTCACCCGGGTGGGAATCGAACCCACGACCTCTGCATTCCGTGCCAGCGCTCTTACCACTGAGCCACCGGGTCAATTATTATATTTTGTTAACACACATTGTTACTGTTAAGTGGATGTAGATCGTGATGTCTACAGAAACAGATATTATTGTAAAAATGAATCAAATGTGATACTTGTTGTATTGTATATACATAGATTTGTGAAAATAATTACCCACTGGTAAATAAATTATTTTTAATTATTCACTATGTTTATGTCTTGCTGAAATTTAAACCTACCCTTGCTTGGCACTATGGGATCTTAGTTTCATACTGGCATGAAGAACTTTTAGGTGGTTTAATTTAATTACATGTAATGTAATGTGCCTAATGCACTAAGTACATGGTTGGATACATTTTGCACGCCCTTTTAGGCGGATGGAGTCCTGGGAGGCCGCTAGTATCATTATATAATAATAATCATAACAACATGAGCAACTTTTGGGATCTGGCTATACACGCAGGCAATACATACGCAGGCAATACATATACAGGCAGGAGGTATACAGGGTGTAAAAAGACAACGATTTTTTTAATACCTCGTATTCTTTGTAAGGTTACGATCATTTTCTTCTATGGAACCAACCCTGGGAAACGACAAAAAAATTATGAAAATATACTGTCATTTTATTGCAAGCAATGTATTCGTTCGATGTTCAAAGTACAAATGTACCTACAAAACTAACATTATAACATAGTAACTTTGAAAAAAAAAATTGTTAACCGATTCCAGATGGATTTATGTAAAAAAAATGATAATATTAATGTAACTTTGGACCTCAATATTTTGGAAATCCGTGGTTTCCCAGGGGTGCTTCCATAGAAAAAAATGATCGTGATGTTACAAAGAATATGAATTGTTAAAAGAACAAAGTTGTCTTTTTACATCCAGTACATATAAATGACCAAATATAATACTAACAATATTTATTAACTAACCACAATAACAATAGAGTAACCAAATAAAGTAACAAGTCTAATCCTCGTCTTCCTCTTCCTCTCCAAGCCCCTCTCCCTCCCCCTCTAACATGACAGGGATGACAGGCGGCAGGTGTGCGATGCGGTATGCCTGGCGAAACGATATCTCAGTTCTTTATCGTTACATTATCGCTTATACTTAAGTACGAGAGCACGGCTTTCCTTATCTAACATCGCTATCCTTCTTTATCACAGAATGCCACGGAGCAGAATTCTTAATACTAAGGGTCGATTTTTCCTATCTGAAGAAAAAATCGCATAGATTTTGCTAGCGAGTCGCTAGCGTTACGCCGCGTAAAAAGGTTCGTGCTTACACCACTGATCATTGGAAAAATCTACTCTTTGTGGTACGCGTCCGATTCAATGCTATAAGTATTCGCTAAGCGTGCATTCTTTAGTTATGGAACATAAGGACTTTATGTTAGAGAAAGCTTCAGCACTGAATTGCATCGTATTACGTTGCGTGATGCGCTAAAATAAAAAAATACATTTTTTTCAGACAACGATGATAGAACGTTAGTAATACACAAATGACTTACATGACTATTGTTTTGTGACAGTAAGCCTAGTCCGTAAATGATATTCCTTCCACAAAAGAAAGGGTTCCAAACATATCGCTATCTCACCTCCTCATCAGCGAAGGTGGGATCTTCAATCTCCATAACCTCAGGCCCTATGACATACTCGTCCTGTGGCGCTGGCAGCTGCAGGGGACTGTAGTTCGGCGGCTGGTACTTCAGGCCCCAGCCTATGTACATACTCTCGGACTTCCTAAACACATTCACGTGGAAGAAAAAGATAAGTCCGCTTGAGAACCTTGTACAGCGCCCTAATTACCAAATTTGCAATGCTTGCAGAACCGATAGCAAAAATTAAGAATGTGTGAGTGCGCAGGACATCAATTTTATCGCTATCGCGCTGCTTCGGTTTTGCTACTGCATGTTACGTAATCAGGAACCGTTGTTTCCCGAGAAAGGCCATAGCCATAGTCGCAAAATTATCGAAACATTTCCTAAAGTGAATGACGTGATGTATTCTAACCCCTATTGGTAGAAAATCCATAACTTTGCGAACTTTATTGCCCCTTGTAAAATTGTTGCATTATCCACATGAAGAAGGTATAATAGAGGAGGTGGGACTATGAAGTGAGTCGTGTTACAATCGTGAGGCCATGACGTCATGATAGGGGCGGAGCTTCAGCGCCAGTGTAACGCAGTAGCTGTAACCACACGCTTGTGCTCCGAAAGGTAACCGTATTAAAATTACAAAGACACTAGCGCTTTTATCAGGGTACTTTTTTACTAAAGCATAGTATAATATTGCTATCTAGCGATGAGTAATTGCACTAGTAAAACAATCTTGAACCATATTGATTATGAGAATAAGGTGGTTTCTATGTAAATGGGCAGGGCTGCAGTGTTCAATGCTCCCCTCGTCCCATACTTTACCCCCGCTCCGCGGCACACTATTTTTGTATGAAATTATACTTAGTCGCTACTCCTCTTTTATTTCTTCTCCATGATTATCCCCCTATTCTATAGAGTGCGTTTCACCGTTAGTTCCGATGGATGATGGCGCTAGTTACTGTGTATGACCACATTTTCTGTTTCACTGCATACAAAAAATGTTGGTTCCTCAGGCACAGAAAGTATTCTATGAAACTGTTAACACTAACTTGCCCGTAGTAGCATAAGCCACCGCCCCCGGCCACAGATTACTCCTAATGACCACCAGAGCGCGTTCAGGAGTCAGCATGGCGCTGACGCGAGGAGTCCACGCGGACAAACCCTCGACGCGGCCGTCCTCGGACAGAGGGGAGAATAGGGGCGGACCGGACTCCGGGGGAATCGGGGCGGGACCTTCATCGTCTTCCTCTTCTAAGGCCTCATCCTGGAAAAGGCTCGTCCTGACAATCGCCCGCCATCGATGTACTAAGTACCTAGTCTCACTACAAGATCAAGCTTGAATAGTGTCTCTGCGTCAACTATAGGTATATGTTATTGTTATTTTATTATATATATATATTGACTATGCCACATAAAAAGGTTGGCCTTTTTGGCTGGCTCTGCAATTGTTCTATTGGATTGGCGCTGTAAATGTTCTAGACTAGAGGGAGCTAAGAGCCAAACCTTTGGGATTCTAAATATTTGACGGGAGTGTATTGAAGTTTTACATATATATATATATATATATATATATATATATATAAGAAAACGTGGCAGTAGGATCTCTTTCGCGATCCTGTAGTTCTGGGCACCACATTTCGGGAACACAGATGTGTGTGTTTATATATATATATATATATATATATATATATATATAAACACACACATCTGTGTTCCCGAAATGTGGTGCCCAGAACTACAGGATCGCGAAAGAGATCCTACTGCCACGTTTTCTAAAGCGAGGTCAGATATGAAACCAGCGCTGCAGACCATCTGTGTTTGGTCTGCAGCTGTATGCTGAGCTGGGTCCATTTCAGCATATGTTTTTCTATTTGGCTGTATTGTGAAACATTTGTAAATGCTGAATAAATAATTTATTTCTTTCTTTTTTTTCTTTCTTTCTTTCTTTCTTTCTTTCTATTTTTCTTTCTTTCTTTCTTATATTTAAGATCAGTGATAAGTTGCTAGCTCATTTCCCGAGAGAACGCCCCTAAATTCTTTAGTCGATTCTCACTGGATTAATAATCCATCTTTAAATTACAATAAAATGGTTCTAGCAACAACTTTCTAGCCTGTAGGCTGTAACCAAAAGTCTGAAACCTAACAAACACTACTTTGTCTTCAAGATATACGATAGGTTTACAAAAAGCACCCAGCCTAACTAACCAAGCCAGCATTGGGGTTCCACCACAAGGTGCGGCCCTGCTGGAGGATGTGCCGGCCGTGGTGCACCCAGTACGTGAGGTGCGAGTCCACCAGGTCCTTGATCGTGTGCCCCTGGTAGAACGGGTTCGGGTTGAAGTTCATGTCACCTGGGATTTGTGATGTTTTATTATGCTGTAGATGATAACGTTCACGTACCATGTTGTAATGTATGTACATAGCTTGTTTTTCTCGCTTAGGTACTGTTCGCGAGATAGAGCTAACTCCCGATGGAGATTGTTCATGGCAGAGCTCTACTTGTTCATGTTCTACCTTCGGGTAGTTTCACACAGTAGGTACCTACTACACTGGTTTACATATCCTCTATTATTATATTGCTGTGAAACCTTTCGAGTACGGACGTTACTTTTCAGGGGAGAAAGAAAAGTGCTCTAAGGATACTTAAAAAAAAACTATTTGGTACTTATTACAAAAAGCATTTCCGTCTACGTATGTAAGTAGATCATTTAAGAGTGCAGACACAATCACTTGGCATAGTTTCTATTTTATGGTGACCAAAGTCCATGTCTGACCGGATTTTTACCTGAAGATTAGTAAAAAGAGTCAGCTACTAACCGCCCCCCTCCTCCATATCGATATCCTCCTCTTCCTCCCCGGAGCCGAAGGTGTAGAACCCTTGCGGAGAGATCGAGGTGGCTGCGGCAATACGGGCAATCTGCGCGCGCAGGTAGTTCCTCTCCGTACCCTCGAATGGAGGGAATGTGTGTACCTGGATCACGGGTATATCTACCTACTAGTTTTTTCAAACGACATATCTTAATATGTTGCTTTACTTTTCAGAATAATCTAGAAACCTTTCTAAAGTTCCTATCCTAACGCAGTTAAATATAATCACATAATATGTGATTAAGTACTCGTACTTATATAGGTAGGCTAGGTACAGGTTATTCACAGGGAGTGATGCCATATAATGATTTTATCAATGGCCCTTCAAGCCGGATATCTGCATATCTATAACTCATCTAGGTATTCTACTATTTGAATGAATTATTGGATATTTTAAAGGCGGTCGTATTTTCCCAAATATTACCTCTGCATCCAAATCCCCAGTCATAACTCGAACTGTTAGTCTGGCGACTCGAATCTGCTGTGGAGTGACATCGGGGAGACAGATCCATTGCTCACCGGGGCTGTTGCAAACCCAATACACCTGGGTAAAAAATCAAGAAAGCTGTGTAGGTAGTTTACTAATTCTCAGATCAAATCTAGGATACGCATTCGGCACACGTGGAGCGTAATGCCATTTGTCATGAAAAATAAAGAAGTCCTCTAAATTGCAAGCTCTACCTTCTTATTAACACCCTGGCCAGGTCTCTCCACCGGAATGGGCGCCGGGGCCTGAAACGTTGACACCGGGAGCGGGGGCAGCTTCGGTGGCACTGGCTCTTTCGGCTTCACCTCGTGAGCCTCGTCCTCGCCCACTGTAATTAACCGCCGTTGTAACTCGTAGGTACTGTGGAACTACTACTTAGCAGCTGCTTAAATCAATCTTAAAGGTGTGTCTGAACCGTAGCAGATGGAGCTCCGTGATGTATATATACATACAGGGTGTTTTTTCGTGGCCACCCTTAACGAAGGGTACGTACTTTATACATCAAATAAAATAAGTTTAATGCCAAAAAAATGCTGGGATTTTTTTTTGTTACTTGATCAGGCGAAATTTGTAGTGTCTGGTGTTTATGTTAGTTTTTTATAAATCTCGTGGAAAAATCTTGCTACGCGCGTCTATGTGCATTTATGCAGAAACACGCAGTCTATTTACTCAACTTTGGACCCTAATATTTTGGAAACCAGACTCTTCCCAGGTATGCTTCCATGGAGAAAAATGATCGTGATGATGAGGAGATTCCGTAGTTTTCGGGAACGTTGACGACTAAAAATCACCTGTATATGTACCTACCTAAGTACAATGCAGTACATAATATATAAGTGATGTGTGTATACACGAGTATGTAACCGTGAACTCGTCAAGTAAGACGTCGCCACCACTTCATGATGGTAACCCTCAAGGTACTTCCGTTATCTTCCGTTCCAATGGACCATATCCCAGTAGTTACGCAGGTACAATCTTACCCAAGATGAATTCATTTCTTTGCTATACTTACTCAATTCTTTCTGTTCTTCAGTTTCTTGAGCCGCGTTTTCTTCTAGACCCTCTCCTTCTCCTGGCATATCCTTCATCTCGAACTCCTGAATGAATCATTTATTGACACAGTTATTCTGTTACTTTCCTATATCTTCTAATCTGTATACGCTATAGATTTCAAGCGCCTTTCAAGAAGCGATTAAAGATCCTTTTCTAAGATATTGCATTTAAAAAATATCCTACTGTAAAGATTCAACCTTTAAATACTTTACCCTGATCCGTCTGTCCAATTCTTCTAACGTAAGATCCGTTTCCAGCACGTAGTAATTAGCTTTGGTTCCGAAGATTTTCCCGAAAAATCTGAAATAATTATACATACTCGTACATGTAGGTGATAAGTGAACCTAAACCTACTGTTATTTCTAATTAATTCTAGTGCAGATTTTAAATATTCTACTGTTACTGACTAGGCTAGCTAGATGTGACGTCTGTACCAACATACCTGATGGTTGCTACAGGTTCCTTGTAGGACATCATGAGCATTGAAATGTAAAGTGCGTAACATTCACTATCGGGAAGCCCGTAGCCACCCTGTAAATATTAAGAATAAGAAATTATTTTTCAGCATTTACATACTTGTACAATGTAAAATAAATTAGGCACTTCAATTATAATAATGCCGGTTTCTCGAACGCTAATCAACTGCTGACCATTGTTTATATATTTCGCGCTCTAGCAAAAAACGGTGCTGAACAACAGAAAAGGACGTGGCGACGTGTGCAAGGCGAAAGTGTGCTTACAGGTGTGGCCCAAGCTTAGCGTTGACATGCCTTTGAGAAACCACGGGTAATGGATAACGACAGTCTGTAATTTTAAGAGATTAATAAAAAGCCAATTAGTAAAAAATGTTACTTACTTCTTTAAAATAGTAATTGTGATCTATTATATCCGAAACTCTTGGCTTTGAGGTCTCTTCTTCTAAGTCTAACTCCTGTTCATCTTCGCCCATTTGGTCGTGCTTTTCACATTTACTGGCCACTATCTAATTTCATGAAAAAGTTTATATACATATAATAGGTACCTACGAACGGACATTGTAGATAGGTACATAATTATGTACCTACTTAGATTCAAAAGTGATATGAGAGCAGTGTCAAAAAGGCATTAGGCGCGGGCGTGGATATGTTAGGTACGTAAAACCTGTGCCTATAGGGTTTGCATATGCTGTTTAGGTTATCTAGTAAAAGAAAAGTAGGTGCACAGAATGGTACAAATCTAGAACTTGTACCTAGAATGAATGATCCCCATGTTATGTATAAAAGACTTTTATACATAACATGGGGATCATTCATTCTAGGTACAAGTTCTAGATTTGTACCATTCTTTTATTAAAAGTGTATCTCCTAATATGTAGTCAGGTCATAACTTTCAATGACGTCTCTAGGTAGGTAGGTACATACATCTACTTATATCTTCTTTATCAATTCGAATCAGAACTTCGTCCACTTCCAAGGCAGCACCTACCTACATAAATCAGTTTAGTTACTACTTGGGAACTACGACCGAAATATTAAATAACAAACCCTGAACATGTCATCCAGTTTCCGTATGTTGGACAGCTGCCTCGGTTCGTGATAGATGTCGTTCAGGAGATCGAAGTTCGGGCGGGACTTCTCTTGTTTCACCTCCCATGAGTACTGCTCGAAGTCGTCTACGACATTCGGGGGCTTCTGTGACAGCACCTTGTGTACTATATCCACCAGGTGATCGTATCTGGTAGGTACATTGGTAAGTAGGTATAGGTAGGTACTTAGGTGTTAGGTGATTTAGTGGGTGGGATGAAGAAGTTTTCTGAGGGATAAAGTAGCCAATGATCTGTTCAGGGTCCAGTAGAGGGAAACACACACACAATACTACTTATAAGATAATATACTTAGTTATATGGTTATAAGATGTATTGAAACACAGATTTTAAAATAAATCATTGAAGATATTGATGGCGTTTATTTCGATTACACAGGGTATGTAAGTAAAGTAGGAACGGAGCATAATTACAGGGTATCTCCAGTAGCTGCAGTATGTTGTTTCAAGAAGTTTTTTGCTAGAACGAGATCAGTATTGGCATCTGGCATAACATTTTCTGTTGTAGCAATAAGATCCGGTTCTAATAGAAATGTTTGCGACATTGTGTTACGTGATTTTACTGAAAATCAAAATATTAGTAACACAAAATCAATCAACACAAAATCAATATTATTGACATCAGCTGACATGAGTTGACATACTTTCGTCAATTTTTGACCAATTCGTTTTTATTTTATACTACTCAATAAAATACTAAACTGTGTATGATAGAAATTTCTTTTGCCTTGTAGTAGACAGACGCAGTAAATGTAAAAATGTCATATTAACTGACATTGACATTTGTTTTGTTATGATTTTGTATGTGATTTTTGGTTTTTTGCGTGATTTTTTGTTTAATAAACTCCTCAAAAATAAAGAAGTGTCTAATCATATTGTGAAAATGCTGTAAACGTAACATTTTATGTCCTTAAAGTGTTATCATAGAAAACCAGTACACACATAACCTTAAAATTCAGATCAAAACAAACACATAATGGCAACAAAATTCGATATAGCTGCTTATAACTTTCGCAAAAAATGTCCATTCGTGAGCAAAGACCTTTTACGATGGTTTCCAGGACATATGAATAAAGGTTTAAAACAAATGCAACGAAAACTCAAGTCGGTGGATTGCGTTATTGAAGTCCACGACTCAAGGATACCGTTCACAGGACGTAACCCTGTTTTCGCTAGCACTTTAACCGGCGCTAAACCACATATACTAGTCCTCAACAAACAAGACCTAATACCTAAATCACTAATACCAAAAATCAGTGATAAGTTAAAAGCGGAGCAAAATATTGAAAATATTGTATTCACAAATAGTAAAGATCAACATTGCAAAGGGTTGAAGAGGCTGCGACCTTTAATGGTTGATATAATAAAGAATTCAAATAGATTTAATCGGAGTGAAGAGGTGGATTACAATGTGATGATCATTGGTGTGCCGAATGTGGGTAAATCTTCATTGATAAACATGCTGAGGTCTGCAAACATGAGCCGAGCGCACGCGTTGCCGGTCGGAGCCGTGGCCGGTGTCACGAGGAGTCTCATGACCAAGATGAGGATCAATAATGATCCTCTCATCTTCATGTTTGACACTCCTGGTAAGTTATTTACATCTATGGGTGCTGGGTCACCAACCCGCCTGCCCAGCGTGGTGACTATGGGCAAATACCCCCCCATGGCAGTCTTGTGGGTGCCCTGGGGGAGGCCTACGTCCAGCAGTGGACTGCAAAAAGCTGATGATGATGATGATGGGTGCCATGCATGCATGATATGAGAGTTTATGTAAGTATGTAGTTATTTGAATTCTAAAATTACCTACTATCAGCAAGAAGCTGTTATAAAAAAGTTTCTCTTATACATATATTTCCATTCACTGGGCTTAACAAAAATAGAGAACCAAATAAATGTTGAAAATTTATTTTGGTTCTACGTTTCTATACTGCCATAGATTACCTCCTAGGTATACTGCCTAATAAGCCCACATTCATAAACTCCACAGGTATCCTGCAGCCATCAGTGACAGACGTAGAGATGGGGCTGAAGCTGGCTCTGGTGTCTGCGTTACAAGACCATCTGGTGGGGGAGGAGGCTATAGCTGACTACCTCCTCTACAGGCTGAATAAGAACGGAAAATTCAAGTATGTGGACTACATGGGCCTGGAGGAACCTACTGATGATATTAATAAGGTGAGAGCACACATAATAGTTAATTACTAGTACAGATACCATTTATTTATATTTGAAGATTAATGCTTAATTTTACACGAAATAATTTAAAATTAATAATTCAAATTCATTGTATTGACCACAGATCTCCGTTACGTTTGTTCCAATGATACCTCTTTTGACCTATCCACAACCATTAAATTCTTCATACATACGAGTACATACATGCTCAATAGTTACAGGTGCTCTTTTTACAGTCTAAAAAAAAACCACATAATTTCAAAAATTCAAAAACCTGACTGCGTAAAAAAGAACCAAACTATGTACATAATAAAAAAAACAGAAAATAAAATAAAAACATAATTTAAAAAATCCAAAAACCCGACTGCGTAAAAAAGAACCAAACTATGTATATAATAATAATAAAAAAACTGAAAAGATGAAAACAAGCACTTAGATGTCCAGTGGTCTAGAATTCTATAATATTATTATGGAATTAATAATAATTGAAGAAAATAAAATATTTTCTAATGATGTAATATAACAACTGAACAGCCAGGATCCATTGAAATATTAATAGCTTGGCTGTCGGTTACTGGATCCCGACTGTTCAGTTGTTATATTACATCATTAGAAAATATTTTATTTTCTTCAATTATTATTAATTCCATAATAATATTATAGAATTCTAGACCACTGGACATCTAAGTGCTTGTTTTCATCTTTTCAGTTTTTTTATTATTATTATATACATAGTTTGGTTCTTTTTACGCAGTCGGGTTTTTGGATTTTTTAAATTATGTTTTTATTTATTTTATACTTTTTAGTTAATATAGCTACTAATAGGCATCCTTCAAGAAACACGCTCGACATGCTCGGCAGCAAAAAGGTTTCGTCATGCTGCTGTCTAAAAACTTATATACGAGAATGGTTTTCAATCGATATAGATCCTAAATGGTTAGTCGAATCGAAAAATGTTGAGAGAAACCTATAAATTATTTTTAAATACCTATTCAACGATACCCCAGTCGATATAGTTTGTCGACTTTAATTTTTTTAATTTTTACAAAATGGCGTCCAGTAGTCGCCATATTGCATTTTCACTAACGTCATGTCTTCAGTGACACTCGCCGGACTAAGAGGAATCGATTGACGTATGAGTCATAAAAATCGGCCGAGGCGTTTGGTTCGTGTAGTGCTTCAAAGGAACATACAAACATACATACATACATAGGCTGTTAAAGACAATACCACTCCTTTGCGGCGCGCAGTCGGGTAAAAAAGAACGAGTTATTTATACTTTATAAGTTTCGCGTCAGACGACGAAGTATCGAAAAAATCGCTATTTAGAGACGACCGTCAACGACGTGTGCCCTTATGCGTGTGCCCGCATTCGGGCTGTATACTCGAGCATATCCCCCTCCGCACCGCGCCGCGCGCCGCATGCCAGGCCACGCCCTATCTTTTTGCTTGCTAACGCATGAGTTGCTTTGCGTTGACGCAGAATTAACATGTTCCCGTGGGAATTTTGAGAAAAAACGTATCCTATATTAATTACTCCCGTGATTGAAATGAATCTAATGATACCGCATACATATTTTTGTTGTTTAAAGGGAAATTTAGAAAAAATATTATTATGTCTTTATCCCGTGGGACTTTTATGATAAAATGTATCCTATGACACTCCCGTAATCAAGACAAATCTAACGATACCTCATACATCAAAATCCATCAAGCCGTTTAGGCTACAGGAGGTCACAAAGGAACAGACATACATACATACATACATATGTGTTAAACACAATACCACTCCTTTGCGTCGCGCAGTCGGGTAAAAACAAGCACTTACATGTCCGGTGGTCTAGAATTCTATAATATTATATGGAATGAATACTATTGAGGAACATTAAATATTTTCTATTGATCGTAACATAACAACTGAACAGCTAGGATCCATTGAAATATTATTCTATTCTTTATTGTACACAGACATTTTATATGGAAAAACATTTTACATTGACAATGTACAAAGGCGTGCTTATCGCTATAAGAGATTTCTTCCAGCAAACCACTTGTGATAGCGAAAGTTGGGTGAAAAAGGTAGATTGTATGTGTACACAATACCAAATAAATATACTTACATAAACCTACATAATATCAATATACCTACATAATAATACATATCTACATATAATAAACCTAACCTACATAGACTTACAATAAAAGTATCTTACAATAATAAAATAACCGACAGACCTACTAAGGAAGAGAAAGGTAGTATGCCTTTACTTGTCTCTTAAATATGTCAATTGTAGGACAATCACGTGGTGTGCGGTAGTGAGTTCCACAGCTTGACTGCATACAGTGTAGGAGTAGTCATATGCAACAGAATGATGACGGGGAGTTTTTAGAAGAGAAGTAGTAGCTGATCGTAGTGGGCGATCTCTTGAGAACAGATAATCAAATCGCTCACGCAAATAAACAGGACAAGGTATGTGGTATAAAATTTTAAATAGAAGTGTTAGTATGTGAACATTCCGGCGAAGTCGAATTGGGAGCCATTTCAGCTCTTTCTTGAAATTGAGTTACATGGTCATACTTGCGTAAGCCGTATATAAAACGAATACCCAAATTTTGAAGACGTTCCAGTTTATTGATATATACCAGCTCTTCATTGGCATCAGGATAGCAAACATCAGCATAGTCTAATAGTGACAGAAGAAGGGATTGAGCTAAAGTGATTTTTGTGCTAAAAGGTAGCAAATTTTGGAGACGTTTAAGTGCATGGAAGGTGGAATGCACTTTCCTACTTACCTCACTTACCTGAGACGACCACGAAAAAATACGGTCTAATGTAAGACCTAAGTTCTTGGCCTTATCAGTATAGGGTATCACAACCCCATTATATCCTCAACATTTAAGTGATAATAAAGCTGTAAGTCGTCTGCATAGAGATGAAAGCAGGACGAAAGAACATCAGTGATAGAATTTATAAATATCGAAAATAGAAGAGGCGAAAGAACCTCCCTGTGGAACGCCTGCAGTAAGCTCGCACCAGTCAGATGATAACTCATCCGAGCGTATACACTGCAGACGACCCCTAAGATGAGTTAAACCATACTATAACCCGTGGAGAAACATTCAGAGAGCCAAGTATGCCTAATACAATGTCGAAGTCAACACAGTTAAAGGCGCTGCTAAAATCTAGCAGAGCTAAGATGTTGAGCTGTTGGTTGTCCATAGCCAGTCGGATGTCATCAGTAACCTTCAATAATGCCGTGACAGTACTGTGTCCCCTTCTGAATCCCGACTGAAAAGGATTAAGTAAATTGTTCCTGGAGAGATAGGAGGACAGTTGATTATGTACAACAGTTTCTAGGACTTTGGAAAGAATGGGAAGGATGGAAATGGGACGATACTGGGAGAAGGATGAGGAATTCGCTATTTTAGGAAGAGGAATAACATAAGCCATTTTCCATGTTGATGAGAAGGAGCTCGTGGTTAATGAGTAGTTGATAATGTGCTGGATGATTAAACAGAGCTCATCCAAAATGGGACGCAGCATTTGGGCATGAATTTGGTCATATCCAACAGCTTTCGAAGTAATAGAGTATGGCCTTCTGAACGTCACTCGAGTCAATAGATGTAAATTCAAACGGATCACAAACAGGCCTAGGTTTACTGTTTAACGCTAAAAGAGATTTTGATTTGAAATTAGTATCCATTGAGAAGGGGGGAGAGGAAAAGTATTTATTAAGATTATTTAAGTCAACCTTACACGTGGTTGTTTCCGAACTTCTGCCAATACCCAGTGTTTTCAGAAACTTCCACATTTGTGCTGGGCTGCTTTTTTCAATGGATTCATGGATGTGACATCTCCTTGCATCCCTACATTATACGACCACAGCAGTTCCGTAGCTTTTTATAACGAACGCAGTTAATGTCCGATGGACAGCCCTTACTAGCTTGGCTGTCGGATAATGGATCCCAACTGTTCAGTTGTTATGTTTCTACAAGATAAGACCCCATCATGCTTAATTGATCAACTTGATGATTAACTGTTCAACTCAACTCTATTGATAACGTCAGAGCTGTTGTATTCCTAGAACATCTCACACACACTCAACACGCAACATAAACTGCTAACTGCAAGTATAGGTAGTGTTCATATCATTACATTTATAAATAAAATATGCCTAAATTCATGTATGTTGATGTTATGGGTCATTCCAGTATAAAGTACCCCAACGGAAAACTCCCAGTTTGGCTGTTTAACATAATCTCGTCATAATAAAAAGTTCCGAAAGGTGAACCAGTTTGTTTATTTATACCCATTCTATCTCAATATTTGTCTATGATTACTTTTTCTGCTTATTCATACGATTTTATCAAACGCGGCAACCGACACTGCCGTTGATTATTCTTTGAAAGTTTTTGTTTTGTAGGTAGATTTGTACCTATTATGCACATCAAACGAATACATTGCTTGCAATAAAATAAGATTTTTATTCATAACTTTTTTATCGTTTCCTAGGGTTGGTTTCAACTTAGGGCTTAAAAAGGGCGGTTTCAGACAGCTATCTTCAGCAGTCGTTATGTTTTCAGGTACTAATAGCAGGCGCGGTCAAGTTCAACCGAGTGAGAAATTATCGCGACTACAACAACTCAATGCGCTGCGTACCTGACCTGATTGAGGTCGCCAGGACTATGATCAAGGCGTTTCGGACTGGGGAACTCGGGAAAACGTTACTAGACATCGACTTATTGAAGAGGCGAGATAATATGACATAGGGGGGAGAACCTATTGTGAACCGGTTGTGTTAAATTATGAGCTTCCATTATAACCAGCTTCTTTCTAAGGGCTAATTTTCCGATATTTTGATAGCCTATCTGATGCTGTCTTTGATCAAGGTAGAGACAGCATCAGCCTTATGCTACAGATAGGCTATCTGACAGTTGGAAAAACCGGTCCTAAGCTAAGCTGGGCGAATATGATCTTGTGATTGTGATGACCTATCATTTTAAGATCATAGAAAATTTAGAAAATCTGTAGCTAACTTAAAACTACTTAGGGCTATGGCGTAGTACCTATGGGAGGTCGGTTGACCATCCAAGTAGTTTCCTATGGTTGAATCTTAATAACATTTTATGCTTATCAGAATAAATCATTAAAAACATACCTATCTGTAAAATTACAATTTGCTTATATGTCCAAAAGATGTAGTGATTAGCCTTCAAAGTAAAAGTCCATTTTTCAAATGTTAAATGAATTGAAAATTACGACATCACATGTCTACCTGCATCAGCTGTAGAATAAAAGTTATTTACACGCATACAAGTTGCTTTAAGAGTGACGTCACGTCGTGGTAGCCGTTTGCATGGAGCGTTTTTTGGCAAGTCTAAAATTGTGATTTTGAAATCGTTATATCCCGGAAAGTTTTCACGCTAGCGAAGTTTCTTTCACAAATGTTTCTTTTATTTTATGATATTTCGCGTTGAGCGCCGCGACCCGCACTAATTTCAAACATTTGGCGTTGTATGAGTGCGTTTACGGAGAAGCGGCTTTTCACGCGTTTGGGTCAGTTCACACTGAGACGCGACGACGCGACGCGACGACACACGAAGAGGCCAATGATTTCGCGCTGCGCCGCGATCCGCCACGAGACGCATCACTATGTCGCAAGGCGCATCGTTAAATCGCAGCAGCACGACGCCTCACTGCCCAGCGGAACGTGTCTACTCGCCGCGGGCGACCGCCCCGCCCCCGTCACCCGCAGTCTGCCATCTAAGTTTGGACGGAAATAGTAGACAAGTCGCTACAGCGGCCTTAGGCTGGGCCTCGCGGCGTCCCGCGGAATCACGAGACGCAGCACCGCTCTTGCACGCCGCGCAACCGGCGATGCACCGTTGCGGCGCGATACGTCGCGCTACGCCGCGAAACATCTCGAGGCGCAGTGCTGCGTGATGCAACTTATTCTGAATTCTTAAAATGAAATGTGTATCTTTTCGTGCTGTAAATAAAGTATATTTTGAGTTGCTCTATTAAATTATGAGCGCATCGTCACGTCGCGTCTCGGTGTGAACTGACCCTTTGTTTGAAATGGAGCGTGTTTTTGTGGCGGAGCCCGCGGGTGGCAACGAGCTCGCTGCGTGCACCGCCGTGAGCGCCGCCGCGTGCGCCGCTGTGGGCGCAGCGGAAGGGATCGCTACATTTCACGCGACACTCCATACCCCGCGTCTCCATAAACAAAACCGTACATTATCATATGTTTGTTTTTGTGCGTGTGAAGACGCTGACCGCTGCCGTCCGGCGCACCGCAAGACACCACGCCGCACGCGACGCGTGACGCCCCACGTCTCCGTAAATGAGGCCTAATACTTAATAAGTACTTACCGACCTACATAATTACAAACGCTTATTAGCTACTAGGCACTTATTTAATAAGTAGGTATCCTTAAAACAGTAGTGAAACAGAAGATAATGTCAGTCAATGAAATATATCGTATGTAGATAATAGTGTTTGTAAATATACGTAATTTATATTGCCATTGACATGTAAATAAATTATATGAGGTAAGATAAATGATACTGTGTTTTACTATTTACTTAGGTACCTACCTACCTACAGCCGCTCTAGTCACTTTTTAAATCGGGTTAGTAGTCGATTCGCACGAAATTTGTTCACACGAACGTGCCAAACGCCCCTTTTCAAAAATATTATTTTAGTAGGCTTTTCGTCCGAATGTATTGTAATCTAATCTATGTAGTAATATAATGTAGTTTTTCCGGAAGTGATTTTCTCTACAATCGCAGTGAATCGCAATATTATACAGAAGCGCCAAAGAAATCGTAATCCGTACTCTTTTATACGAAACCATAATGGACCTAAATCCAATATTGTCAAGGCTTGACTTAAAATCACTGTCAAATATCATTTTCAGTCAAAACAAACACATTGCTCGATTTGCACTAAACTCATGTTTTTACCTTTAAATTAAACACAAAAACAATTTTGAGAATAAATGGACACGGTGCCAGCTCGATAGTGTTGTGTATACGTACCTACATTAGAATTAGTAGTATGTATTAATGAGGTATTGTAAAAATATAGATTTAGCCCGAGTTGACCTTGGATTATGGACCCGTTGGAGTATCTGGAGACCTTCGTGATCTCCATGCGAGAGTACCAATGGCTCATAGACATGGCCACAGACTGCTACCCTATCGTCATGATGTCGAAGATTCACACAGCATAATGGGTCATTATGATAGCCCCCTGGTACTTCGTAAACCACCGCGCACCAGTGTGCATCTACGCCTTGACCCGAGTCAGCAAGAGTGCTGTGTATATAACCAAGAAAACTACATTTGAAAACAGCTTTTACGAACGGCTCACTGTCTCTACAATCGGACTAGCCCATCACGATGAGAGGAGCTCGTCTAACGTAGCCGTCCACGACGGAACCCTCAGCATGATTAGCACGCCTTGGTTCACCGAGTCGTGGTCGTCGATAAACGACGACTTTTACAGTATTACCGAGTTGACGACAACCCTGAGCGAGACGTCGTCGCTGGTCACGACTCGCCGGACCTTCACCTCCCTGTCAGTGGACCCGCATTCCACGACCACGTGCGGTGCTGCCAGCCCACCTTTGTACTCCAACAGTAAGCTCACTCACACGCTACTTCAGCCCACAAATACCGAGGTGAACAGTCTACATATACACCCCAAGCCTAAAGAGAGGACGGATTCAGATTCTCAAACTTTGAGTTCTTGGTCTTTGGAAACGTTCACTAGTTCAGGCGCATTATCGATGGAGCCAGCAAGCCCGCTGCGTAAGGTGAAGGCAACCTACCCGTGGAGTCCGTGGACGTACGCTAGTTATTTAGAGGACATTTACCCGAGTAGCTTACACACAGACGTGAGCAAAAGTCCTTACACTATGGCAACAGTTTACACTATCGTGAGTCAGAAAGTTGGAAGGGGATATAAATTTTGTCCCACGAAGTTTGTCCAACTGAGCACCAATATGGACGACTACCCTAACCTCGACTGGCAAATTAAACTAAAAGACATACACGCAGGGGATAATTTCACCCAAGCCTCAAATTGAGTATGGTGTTAAAATAAAAAAAATTGTAACAAACTAAAGATTTATTGCAACAAAATAAATGTTATTTCTTAAATCTGCATTATTAAATACTCGTAAACATTAACATGAATATAAAAATCTTTTACAAATTGCCTTTTACATGGACCCACTTGATACCTAACTAAATAAAAGAGCGAAATATTGGCAAAACTAGCAGGAATTTTGATACATTGTATCCAACTGTTATGGTCCGAATTTAGACTTGCATACCGGTTTTAGTTGTTTGTGAAAAAAGTTGGAAAACTAGTTCATTTGCATAGCAAGGCAACCTATTTATAAATGAATATAAACACAGCAATAAACTGTGTGGAACAACAAGGAAAACCAGTATAGTATTGTAGTCTAAGGGAAATACAAAATGTTATGAATACTTTCGAGTTTCGATGCTATGGCAACTAAAGCTACATTACTTAAAATACCTCTATCTCTCTCCGTTCTTAACATGACAGAGAAAAGGACAGGTAGGACTAATTTTACGTTTAGGTTTAAGTGTGACTGCCGGAATCGACCACACTGTCTTACTAAAATATAATTCTATGGAGCATTTGTGATACCTATAACTGCCTTGTAGTATTTAGGTTCGCTAAGGGAGTCTACCATGAAGGATCCTAGGTCCCACTTGGAGACTGCTCTGCCCGGTGACTTCTCGGGGTTCACTTCCACTACTATGGGTTTGCTGGGATCATCTAAAAAGAAAATTAAATAAACTTACCTTTTTGTAGATTAAGTAAACTCATGGAAATTACCTAATGGAAATATTATATGAACCATACACATAGTGGGCAAAAGCCCCCATGGCAGTGCACAGCCTTGTGGTGTGCCCTGGGGCAGGCCTACGTCAAGCAGTGGACTGCAATAGGCTGATGACTGACACATAATTACCCAGCATTCCTAAAGAGGTTGGGCAAAGAAATGTGCAAATGACAAAACTGACATACTATTTTGCCCACCCAAGAGCAAAACAAAAATATACTGCTCCCAGTTTCTGAGATAACTAACTCAATGCCTACCTACCTGCTTATTATGCTCTAGTACAGTGGTTCCCAAAGTGCCCAGGGGTC
Source organism: Carposina sasakii (assembly GCA_014607495.2). NCBI lineage: Eukaryota > Metazoa > Arthropoda > Insecta > Lepidoptera > Carposinidae > Carposina > Carposina sasakii. The sequence continues at coordinate 540,680 of CP053166.1, forward strand.
CACTGGAGACTTGATGGGGTCTACGTTAACGTGAAAAAATGTTGGATTACAATTAATTTGTATGTGGTGTAGGCCTGTAGGGGGTCCACCAGAACCAGTTAACTTTTGAAAGGAGTCTATGAGCAAAAAGTTTGGAAACCCCTGCATTAAGTATCTCTGTATTCAAATATCTTCTATACAAACAAATACAATCAGTCTTAAATATTTTATCTTCAAATGTGTAATATAATAATAATGACTTTGTAAGGTGTACACAGTCATATCAATGTAGCAATAGATTTAATTAAATTTGTTATTAAAATCACATCAAAGTGATAAATCATTTAGAATCATAAAGCATATTTTATACTGTATTAGGTATTGAATTGATGATGATGATCTCCGACCGTATTTCGGTCAAGGCGACCAATCTTTACTGAGATTGGCCAGGTACGCAGGAGATATTATAGTGCACAAGTGTGTGCGCAAACACAGATGCACTCTCTTGTAGGATTTACTAACCTTGAAGACCTTATAGAAGCCCTAGGAGCTCAATCCGAGAAGTTTAAGGGACTTTTTAGTTTATCACAACATATTTCATTTTCACTTTATCTCATCACCTGATCATTCCTCCAGGATGCGCTTTTCAGATACATAATATTATACAGTTTCCCTTTTGATTTTATATTTAAATCACAAATTATCCAACTAATTCAAACCAAAACACAGAATTTGGTCTATTTTGAAACGAAAAGTCATCCTTTTGGCAAGCTCTTGTCATGTCACTTTTTCATTATATTACTCTTTTCGTACACTCAAATCTTTACAAAACTTCATGAAGAAAAAGAATTAATTTCGAATTCAATAAAAAAAAAAAAAAAAAATCCGCGCCCGCGTCGCGTTCAGTAATCCGCGACCGAGAAGATACTTCTGTCCGATCCAGTACCTGCAACGTCTGCACCTGCATCTACAACTGTGACCCGTTCTTTGAGTCTGGTACCTGCAACTTCTACACCTGCATCTACAACAGTGACCCGGCTGTCTGGTCCAGTACCTACAACTTCTGCACCTGCATCTACAACTGACCCGTCCGTCGGATCCTGTACCTCCAACTCCTGCCTGTAACTACTACACCCGGGGGCGTGACTCCTTGAACGCCGTCGACCCAGGACCCTCAAGAGGACTCTGCTCACCGACTTCCTACACTTTTACACTTCACATTCCTTCATCCACGCTCTACTCACCCTCACTCACCTTCACGCATTATTCATAGTGATCTCTCTTCTATATTGTGTTAATTTGCGTTGTAAATAAATTCGTGTAACTCATATTTTCTTTTTATTTCGTTAGGTAGGTATTATATATATTTATTAGGTAGGCTACAATTTCTACACAACTGTTGCTACACAATAATTGATTTATTATTAAATAAAATGTACAGTAATTTAGGTTAATTGAAAATTGTACATTTACAACAACTTACCAGAAATATGTGGTGGAAAAACTGCAATCCAGTTCAACGGGCTCTGCTTTAAAGCTTCAAACATCCTTTTATGATCATCATTTACTGCCACAAACCTTGGAGGGACCTTATCAGGTTCATAGAACAAGAATGCCGACATGCATGCAGACACAGTCTTAACATTATGAGCCCTCATAGATTCTAGAATGTTTTTGGTCCCTTCTGACATATCTGAGGTGGGCTCCAGGTTGTTTCTCGTTCCGAGGATGATCACTACTGCATCCACACCTTCAACTGCTTCGGAGACAGAATCAGGTTCCAAGACATTGCCTTCTATGATGTCAACTTTATCTTTAAGATGTTCTGGCACTTTTGCAGGGTCTCTAACAAAGGCACGAACTTCATGACCTATAAAAGAAATAAGTTGCAATATTTAATTTAGGTAATACAATTTAAGAATGGATAATTCACAGTAGGGGAGAGTGGGTAACGGTAGTTTTTTTTTTAACTCAACACAACTGGAAAGTTTACGGCAAAACTATTTATCTTTCAAATGCAATCATAACTTTAGTATCTAATCCAATTTTTGGTATTGACAGGTCTACGTAAAAAGTTGTAACTTAAAGCCTTTCTCGTCTGTTCTTCAATGGGTAGTCCGATGACAGTCTTTCTTAACCGATTACGTTGCATTTTTACAAAAAATAATTCGATTCTCACTCGGGTGAAGAATTTTTTCCATTTTCTTTATTAATAATTTTATAATATAAAATATCTTGACTAAGATAAATTTATAAAAACACTTCTCCATTAATATAATCTGTTAGGATATGGTTGATCGTTTCATCTTTAAACATTGTGCTGAGGGATTCAGCTTTGTTTGCCGAGATTTGGCTAGTGTATATCTATCGGGATGACGATTAACGTTGCCAATATGTAATTTAGAAAAGAGATGGTGAAATTCGTCATCCGGGTAATTGTTATAGCGACTGGCACGGTTTGCAGTGGTCGTGGGTTCGATTCCCACTTGGGTGAAGAATTTTTTCCATTTTTTTTATTAATAATGTTATAAAAAATTATTAATTAATTATTAAAAATTATAATAGAAAATTAATAAAAAAATATTAATTAATTTTAGTTCCACGGGTCATCAGGATCAGTAGTCCACTGTGACTCAATACGAAATTATTCACTGTGACACAATCATGGTTCTGAAATAATAATGCAATAAATAAAATAAACTATGTATCTATCATACAGGCAAATTAACATAGTTTACATAGTATTTAGAATGTTACAAGCTCATGAAAAAAAAATTGGATTTCTTATTCACTAAGATAAAAAACAATTTTTCAATCCATCTGAAAAAAAATACTTTATTTACTTTTTGATGAGAGGAGTCTTGCAGTGGGATTTCCTGGTTTGTACTAGTATGTATGGGAAATAGATTGGTGGCAAGAAAAACTTTCCAGTGTGTGTATAAGCATAACGTATCAGGAGTTATAGTAGATTATCCACTGTACCGCGTGATCCACTGTTACCCACTCTCCCCTAGGTATATTAGGCTTCACTTACCTTTTTTCACAGCAGCCTCAAGAGCACAAAGCCCAGTCATGCCAGTGGATCCAAAAATTACGATCTTCATTTTCTTTCTATAACAAAAACAATTTTCGTTCAATAATATTTTAAATAATGTCACTATGGGCATCTATGGGTAAGTGTAACTAGGGGGTAAGTGTAACCAGGGAGTGTAACTGCCCTTTACATCACGAAAACTAGTTGAGCTTTTGATTCAAGTGCCATCTGTTGTTGTAAGAGAAGTATTGGTTCGCAGTTTTAAATCTAGATGGCCTTGCCACACACTTTGGTAGCTTTTACCATTTTGAAATCTGTCATATTTTTTAATATGAGATCGAGTTCACAGGTACACGTGTTTACAAAGAAAATTGTGGTGTTTTGAAAGAAATCAAAGATTTTGCCTATGCTAGTTCTTTTTATACTTATCGAACGTAACGAAAATCTATTTATTTTTAATCCCCGACGCAAAAATAAAACATCAAATAAACGATCTATCTATCTATCGAAAACGACGGGGTGTTATAACTTTGCGTGTCTCTCTCTCTCTCTGTGTAAATGTGTATGTGTCTGTCTGTGGCATCGTAGCTCCCAAACGGATGATCCGATTTTAATGCGGTTTTTTTTGTTTGAAAGATATATCAATCGAGAGTGTTCTTAGCTATGTTTGGTGGAAATCGGTTCAGGTCTTAAAGGTCATCAGGTCGTTTGTTAGGTCTGATAGGAATGTTACCGGCTCAGTTTGCTTGCAAGCATATGTGGGATCTGATATTTGAAACACTAATGTCTTCTGGAACCACTGAGCTGGTCTGCTGTTAGGGCTCGAAGATAGGAGACATAACCCTGGACTGCCTTTTAGTAAACCCATCGAGTTTGGGCTCATTGAATTTGTCTTGACTGGTTCTCTTCATGTTTCTAATTGATGAGGACCTGATGCTGGAAATGGTTGAAAATGTTTTCAGCCCATTTTGATCCTTATTTTAGTTTGCCTTAGAAAAAAGATTGGAAATTCAATCTTTAATTACTTGATATTTGGGTTCAAAATAAACTTTGACAAAAGTATGACACACTTACCCATATTAACCTTACTAAGTTCAAAAGTAACAACTAAAATTATTGATTAATTTAAATTATTATATCAAAACTACAATTGAGTAATTTGATCAGCTACGATATCTTTTATCTTTACGGTATCTATACATTTAAACCAATTGTGAAGATAGGCTGCAAGTGTGCTATCTGTGAAACACCAGCCGGTCACGTATTTCGCAGAACTTACCGATCAAGTTTCCTTCCCTGAGTTGCTTGTAATGTAACGTACCTAACGAATGTAAATAAGTAGATAAATAAAATATGTATGTATGTACTCACAAATTACTAACGTCGAAGAACTAAGGTACGATCACGTCAGTACACTAAGTAGTCTGTGGGTACGATACTACCTACCTACTAAATTAACATAGATAAACTAGGCAGGCATAAAATTAATTTAATCTAATTTCCCGGCTAGGAAAAATAACCACTGATGAAAATAACAACTTGAAACTTCCGTGCCGTAAGCTGTGTTGCCTGCTCAGATCTTCTATTTACCCTAAATAATATGCTAAATTAGGCCTCAACTACATACCGTAGTTTTTTTAATACACAATATGAATACAGTCACAGTGCCGCGAGAAAGGCCGCGAGCAATATCCAATTATGGATTCGGCGGGAAAAGCTGGAAGGGAGCGGGTCTAATATTCTTGTGAAAATCAAAATTTATTTGTAAATGGCTTGCATGTGTCCGTAAAGTGATGTTTTTTGGTAGATAAGTAATATTTTGTTTACTTGTTATGTGAATCTAGTGCGTGTGCATAGTTTTATATGCAGGTAAGCTGAGTAAAACTTTAGTCGGAATACGATCTCTTCATGGGCTCATGTAAGTTGTTTCTGCAATTACTTTTGATTTTTACTAATTTTAAACTCGTTCTTGAGGATTTTTCCGACGTTTCCACTCATCATCATTGTCATCCATCATAAATTCAGAATACATTTTACTAAACAATGATTACGCTGTATGGGCTTAGTTCCCCTTGCCTTTCCTTCGGGATAAACTAAAAACTAACCAATATCCAATTATTCGGTTGGCACTACTATAATACCGCAGATTGTGTTTATTTATCCTGTGGTCGATTCTGACTAGAGGTGTGTCGTTATGGCTTTTTTCGGCAACGAAACTAAACCGTTTGTTGGTAGCGGATAACGTTATGACAAATGTGGTCGATTCTGACTAGAAGTATGTCGTTATAGCTTTTTTCGGCAACGAAACTAAACCGTTTGTTGGTAGCGGATAACGTTATGACAACTATCTATTTTCACAACTATCTATTTTTCAAAAGCGCTTACCGAGAAGTTGCGGAGTTTAATGTTATTGCTCTTTCTATAGTTATTATTAGTTATAAATAAACGTACTCGTTGCAACTTATACGTACGTATTTGCAAAATTACTGACCGATATAAAATACTAAAAATATTACGAAAGAAATGGAATACTTGCACTCACAGATGTCAAGGTCAAAAGTTCAATTAAAAATAATTTTCGACAGTTTCTTATATTATCCATTCGGTGCCAAGTTCTTACCCTAACCTATGTTCAGGACAGAAGGACTATTTTTTTATGCAACAAAATAATAGCGGACGGGCGCCCGCGCTTTAGCGTTTATCTCACTCTCGCGAACGTGCATTATTTTATTCATTCGCACTAAACGGCTAATGTAGATAGTTTTATAGCCCTACTTTTTTCGATACGTTTGCGCTTAGCTGCGTTTGCGAAACTGCCTGGCATTTAGCGCGTTATGAAATGTAGATAGTTAACGCATTGTCGTTGTTGAGCTAAATAGATAGTTTAGTAACTATCTACGTTACATAGCGCCCATAGCTAATTCTGACCGCCACACCTAAATTTAAAATTAACCATGTCTTTCCGTTCTAAAATAGAAAGAGACAGTTAGGACAGAGTGGCGGTCAAAAATTCAGAATCGACTAACTTGACGTTATTACTTACCCTACATTTAGGGTAAATTACTATAATATGGAAACACTGTCAAGATTGCCAGCTCTCTTTTTTAGATATTATGCTCCGGCCACATTGTCGCGACAAGATTCGTGTTACGTTGTCGCGATAAAACTTCGTGATGCGACTTTACGACGAAGCGCTTGGTCACATTATAAAAACTTCGCGATGTCGCGACAACCTAGAACCGTAGAGGTGAGGTATAAATATTGGAATAGGTAAGTGGGTTCGGTATTTTGGGTACATAGAACAAACAAGCACTGAGGTGACGACGCGACGATTAGGTAATGGTTCAGTCACCGAAAACCGATACTAAATATTCACTCATGAATGTATAAAGAATAACGGACAGAGTGCTGTCACCACACGGATTGAAGCATTCATAGTGAGTTCGGTAGCGTAGTAGGGATGTGTATTGTTGCGTTATCTACCCACACATACAAACCATAGTAAGCTCGGCGCCTACCAGAAAATCCACACACACACACAACGCGCCGTCAATACGGTGCTTCAACCTGTGCAGTGACAGCATTACGTCAGTTGTTCTTTATACATTCATGTATTCACTGGATAAATATTCTACGTATTTATCTATTATCATAATGAATTACTTAATAGTAATGGAACGGCCATACTGCATAAATATTAGGGACAAATTTTTGGTATATGTATTTTTTAATATTAGTATTAGGTGGAATAGGTACGATTTTTACCTAATCCGACCCATCTCTACTAAAGCGCGCAAAGTGTAGCTAACTACACGAACTTTGTCGCGATAAAACTCTTTGATGTGCGGTCACAGACTACTTAGTATACTTGTGCGGCAACTTACCGACATTGGCGCGAAGTACATTTTGTGTCGCGATGATGATTCGCGATAGGACAAACTCTTTGGCCTCAATGTGGCCGGAGCATTACTATTTGCAAGTGACAGTTCATTTGCGTTTTGTTCAGGTACAATATTTTTTGAAGATTATTTAATATTTGTATAATATAGCAAAATTTAATGTATATTAATTTATATTTAATGTTAATGACTAACTGTATATTAAAATGATTATTTACGAATTACATACTCACGCTGCTCTGTTTTGCTTTCTTATCATTGAGCACGTCATGAGTTAAATACTCGCGATTGTAACAAAACGTTTATATAACCTCAAAAACATATTTAATATAATTTCATATGTATTGTGTTGAAAAGCAAAACAATCATGCTCACGCTGTATTAAACTGAGCACAATCTATTAAAATAATATGGCAGATATTGAAGAATACTTTCCTCGAGGGGGAAAAAAGCCTACCAATACAACACATTTTAAGCAAAGCAGTAATGTAAGTATTTATTTGAAATTATTGTAAAGCTTAATTACTTCTAAACTCTCTTGTTACTAATAATGCCTCCGACTATAGCTTAATGCATTGTACCTGGTGTTCTAGTTTCTTGGTGCACCAGAAAAACCAGACAAAGAAAAAGAAAAAACCCAAGAAGAAGAAATCAGCAGGTGATGATGGCTACCTTTCCGATGAAGCTCCCAGAGAAATAGATCTGTCAATAAAAAATTGTGCTATAGGAATTAGTTATAAAGTAAGTATCAACCTCAACTAGCAACCTTCAAGAAATTAATTTAAATGTAGTTACATAGTGCTAAGAGAGGTAATGAGTCTAAGTTGGATACATAATTTTAGAACATACTATGACTGGTATAGCAGGATATTATCCAACATTATGTACATACAGTAAATGTAACATCATTATGATCTTTTATGTAATCCGAGACTAGTCTAACAATAATTAGCTAACTATTAAGGGTCAGTTCATATCTGAACGCACTAACGCATCATCGGTTGAGTGTGAAAGGTTGAATGTTTTGTCATATATTTGCATGTTCTGACTTTATGCGACCGACAAATACGCGACGGATTTTCCGTCAGATATGAACCGACCGTAATAAAACAATGAACATTTTCAGACTATTAAAGAGGGCCTTTTAATCCTGGGCCGTGTGAAAGCAGTGAAGGAAACCAAGGTCACCGTCATGTTGCCATGCCGCATGATGGGTAAGGTGATGGCATGCCACATCAGTGAGCCGTACAATAAGTTGTTGGAGGCATATGTCAATGATGAGGTAAACATGATTGTTGGATTTTATTGTTTGGCTTTAATTTAAAAATGTATGGCTTTCACATTAATAAAAATTTGTCATCTCTATCCAAGTACACTCTGAATCTAAAGTTCAGACTTTTCATGCAACATACCTATGTACTTTGTGTTTTTTAATATTGGGAATTAAAATTTTGACAAAATTTGTAATGATATAATTTTTAACACATTTACTGTTGGTTGATTTTCTCAGCATGCTGATTAGCCAGCAGTGAAGTGTTAAACCTGTTACTCTAATCGCAAAAATATTTTGGCAGATAGAAAAAGTAAGAGATCTACAGGAGATGTTCAAACCTGGTCAATATGTGGCACTCCGGGTCCTGGAGACTGGCTCCGATGGAGTCATGCTGTCCATGATGCCACAGCATATCTATGGAGGGAAGACTAGCAGTGACTTGCATAATGGTAAGTGTGTTAAACAGTTTTAAGTATACCTAAAGCATGGACGTGGAGTACGACGAATTCATACAATGACCCCTTAGTTAGATATTCATCTCTAACACTTGACATTAATTGCGCTCTGCGTCAACGCAGCGTAGGCATTGCGTTACTGTTTTCAATTACTGAAAACAACTACCAGAGTGTGCGTTTCGTTTGAGCTGTATACACGCCGCACTCTGGTTCTGTCTAGTCTGTCACGGCGTTCACCATGAAGAAGGTATAAAAGAGGAGGTGGGACTATGAACTGAGTTGTGTGGCAATCGTGAGGGCACGACGTCATGATAGGTGCGGAGCTTCAGCGCCAGTGTAACGCAGTAGCTGTAACAACACGCTTGTGCTCCTAAATGTAACCATATTAAATTACAAAGACACTAGCGCTTTTATCAGGGTACTTTTTTTTTACTAAAATGTAGTATAATATTGCCATCTAGTGATGAGTAATTGCATTAGTAAAACAATTTTGAACCATATTGATAATGAGGCAATGAACAAGTAGTTTGACTAGTCACTACTAGGTGGTTTTTTATGTAAATGGGCAGGTCTACAGTGTTCAATGCTCCCCTCGTCCCATACTTCACCCCCGCTCCGTGGCACACTATTTTTGTTTGACAATGTACTTAGTCGCTGCTCCTCTTTTATTTATACTCCATGGCGTTCACGTTAGCAAATTGGAAGAATGCCCACGCCCAATGAGGGGGCAGCCTAATATCTATAGCCATAAAGTTAGAGACTGGACCACGGTGTGACCGGGATGGAAAAACACGCACACACCCTCGTCTGTATTCACAAAAGACGCTACAGTCATGTTTAGTATAGCAGATGTAGAAGACCAGTGACAAGTGCTAGCTCATTGACTTAGAGACTCGCCGCTGAATTCCTTAATCAACTCTTACGACATGTTTTATAAATGAAATTGTATTAGGCGTTACAATTAGGAAGTTCAAACATTCACTATGGGTGCGCCCACCACCGGGCCCTACACCCTTCACTGACCCTCGGATCTGATAACTCATAATTGCGACAACAGGCACTTGCACTAACTACAATCGCCATGAGAAACCAGACCCTATATAATTTTCGCCCGCGTACATTCCGAAATCAAAAACTAAACATATGTAAAAACATATGTACCTATAGATTATTTATCTAGTTTTTGATTTCGGAATAGTACAATGTATCGTCTTGCATGCTAGGTGCTCGGGTCTGGTTTCTCATGGCGATTGTAGTTAGTGCAAGTGCCTGTTGTCGCAATTATGAGTTATCAGATCCGAGGGTCAGTGGAGGGTGTAGGGCCCGGTGGTGAGCGTACCCATAGTGAATCTTACGACATGCACGTACAGACGGAGATGCAGCTGATGTATTCTAGTGAAGCCCCGCATTAGGGGGCGTTCCGCAAAAAATTTGAGCCGGCGAAGCTAACGAACCATTATGAAACGCGATGCTAAGCAATATTTACATTTTACTTACTGCTCAAGTAGTTATAAGGTATGTTTTAGCATACAGCAATCGAGTGTGACGGAATAAAAACAAACAAGTATCTGTCTCGTGCTGAAATGTGTCTAACTACGTCAACTGCATTAGGAGCCATTCTGCAAGCGGCGGTGAGTTCAGTGGAAGACCACGGCTACGTGATGGATGTGGGCGTGACCGGCGCGCGCGCTTTCCTGCCCAACAACTGTGTTCCGGAGGACTTGCAGCTTGGTGAGTGATAGAGATGCGCAAAACAATGCCATGAATTGTAATGTAATGTTTATCACATCACCGGCCGAGGTGATATCACCTGAAACCATTACCATTACCTTGCTAACATTACCGTGCATGATGCTATGCCGTACACTGCGGTGATTGTAATATCGTTGGTTGGCGGGTAATGCAAGCGATGTAATGCGTGCGCATAGCTACGTACGTACGTAGCGTAATGGTGATGCTTAGGAGTAATATAATATTAGCAATGCATAATAACTAGTTTTGTCCGAAGATGTCATTTCAAATTGCTTGTTCTATAGAAGATCTCGTGTTGAAAATTGGATGGTTGAGATCTCTAAAGCTAAGGTTTCCAATGATGAACGTTGTCGATATATAGCCCATAGCATGAACTTGGTGAGAGCGAGATATCTCACATTTAAACGCCACAACTACCTCCTACCTAATGGTGCGAATTCCCCCAGACGTGGGCATGTTAACGTGGTGCTGCGTTAAAAGCGTGTCTCCCGCCGCGATATCGCTGAGTGCGGACCGCGGCGCGCTGTCCGCCGCCGTCACACGTCGCGGATCCGCGCCGCCGCCCGGTACCACGGTAGAATTCATTGTGAATAAGGTAGGCACTACTTCTAGCTGGTTTGGGACCTCACTTATGAAGTATTGAGTCATATAATTTTTTTATTAAATGGCCTCATAACATGTGTCGGGCACTATAAAGTACATATTGAGTTTTCCATGGACTTACTCATTGATTTATTGGGAATACTTTTACCTAAATGTAGCATGAATTACCTCACTCTATACATGTACATCTTCTTCTTCAGCCTATTGCAGTCCACTGCTGGACGTAGACCTCCACCAGGGCACGCCACAAGGCTACTGCCACAGGGGGGTATTTGCCCATAGTCACCACGCTGGGCAGGCGGGTTGGTGACCGCAGTGTGATTTTCGGACTATGTTGTCAGCACGGGAGGCGCTGCTGCCCACCTCCCGGAAACCCTTAATCGCCTCGTACGATACCCACGGGCAGACATGGGGTCGTACAATCTCTACTCTGCCGGCACCACGCGGCTGTACATACCGCTGTGTAATCCCTTCCGAATTACAATTACGAATTAGCGAGGACAGTTGCTTTAGTTATAATTAGTGACAAGTTGCTAGCTTATCGCCTGAGAAAATGCCCGAGTTCCTTAGTGAGCTCTTACGACGTGCACGGAAAGAAACTGTGACAGCTATGTTTAAAAAACTACACTAAAGTGAGGTTTTACCTCAATAACGCCAACTAGTAAGAGCGAGAACGGTGGGGCCCATTAATGAAAGTATTTATTCCAGCCACTAGAGAACGGAATAGAAGGCCACATCTTCAACGACCAGATAGCTTACATCCAGAGGTTCCACGCTGATACTGTCAAAGGGAAGAAACCCATGCTCGGACAGAAGGTAAGATACGGTATTACCTAATTTGCAATAGCAAAGCTGAAGCAAATCGTCCTCCCGCGCTCCGCACCTCGCCACTGCGCACGCACAGATTCACAATTTTCGCTATCGCATTACTATCGCTCTGCTTCTGCAAGTTACGTAATTAGGGGGCGGGCCACTAGAAACTTTGATATCGCCATATCTGTGGTATCGCGTTCTAGGGTTTGTATTGGAATCTGGTTCAGAGTTACGTCCGATAGATGGCACCGCTAAATTACTATGTTTTAAGCCTATTGCAGTCCACTGCTGGACGTGGGCCTCCCCCAGAGCACACCATAAGGCTCGATCTCCCGTTTTCACCATCCAGTCACTACCTTCCGTCCTCTTTAAGTCATCGGTCCATCTGGCTAAGCTTGCCGAGGCGCGGTCTCCGTTCGAGAATGATATTATTATTACCATATCTCATTATAAATGTTGTCATCAGATCCGCGCACGCGTGTTGTACATCCAGCCCCCCCTCAACACCCCCTACCTCAGCATGAAGTCTGTGTTCGATGCGCCGAGTCTGGAGGAGGAACAACTGCTTAAAGAGGGCGACATCATCGATGACGCACTGGTACGAACTATGTTTATTTATTCCATCGTTTGAACTATCAGATACATAAGCCCTCATCATGTTTACACCGACGACGGCATCTTTAAAAAAAAAACAATTAAGTAATAAATATATAACGTCCACAAGACGGTATTACGGCTTCGGCGGCCTATCTCAGCGGAGATCAGCCAACTACGCAGCAAATAATTATGATGTACAAGTGTGTGTGCACTCTCTATTCCTTCGCTTTCATAGTATGACGCGCCGAAACTTGTCACGACCGAAGAGAGATCAGACACAGGAGCAACGCAAGTTTTACATGCACTTCAAGGCACGAGTGTAGGGACAATTTAAAAACTCGACTGCGTAACTTTTGTCTCGATGTCACTTCCATCGAATCTAACGATACCTCCCAAGTTCAAACGTTTAGGCTCTAGACCAGAAGTATGCAAACTTATTTTGTCTAAAGCCCACTTTGAAAATAAGTAAATAGCATATTAGTTGCGCTATTTTTTCAGGGGCCTTAACTGCCCCTCTCTTGGCCTCCAACGCCCACGAGGGGGCGTTGTCGCCCACTTTGGGAAAGAGTGTGCTAAGGAAATATACACATTCGAAAAAAATAACCCTCTTTCTAAGGCAGAAGTCGGATAAAAAAGAAGATGTCGTCGGTGTAAACATGTGAGTTGATGTCTATTTGTTGTAACTTTATGAAGATTGCTATGAATATATTCTTATGATTCAGGTAATAAAGATCACACACCGCACGATCTACTTCAAGCTGGGCGAAGGCAGCCTCGGTCTGATGAGTATGAAGAGGGTACAGGTGGACGAGGAACTGGACGACGCAGACATTGTCCGCAAGTCATACCCGATTGGTCAGTATACTAGAACTGTGTCTTCCACCTACCGAAGTAACCCGTAATAAATATAGAATTATTTATTTATTTATATCACACATCATTTAACATGTGGGGTTACCTACCAGGAGTTTTAAAGAATAAGTCCAAACTCGATTCACAGGTAGGTTTATTGTCCACATACACACAGATTACAGTTCACAGAAGTCACAGAATTTAACACTAGCAAGCGATAAGCGAGATTGAAGAAGAAAACAGGAAGAAAGATAGAAAGTAAAATAGGTAGCTATTATAATATTACGACTAGCGGAATGCGCAAGCTCGCGGCAAAGAGATGCGTGGAAACGTCGTGCGTAGCGGGTCTCGACTGGCGACCGCCGCGCCGGCGTCTGCGCCGCGCTACGAGTGCGCTGGTAGGGATCGTTGCGTCACTCGTAGTACGTGTTTGCGTCTGTATCGCAGGGCCGTAATTAGTACCTCTGATTATTGTGGTATGTCCCACAAACACAATTATATCTTTCACATAGGTATAATATAAATTTCTATAAGTTTTTCTATATTCCTATCTATATGTAAAAAACATTTCACCACATAAACATCATGATAACTACTACAACGTTAAACATTTTGCCTGGAGTGCACTTCATCGAATATTTCGCATACACGATGGCGCTTTATCAGTTCTTGGAAGTGACATTCAAACGTTCGAGGTACACCGTACACATAGTCTAGTACTATACCCCATATAAAATAACATAGAAAGTAACATATAAAATAAATTACAATCAATAAACAAGTTGTGTATGCTTTCATATCGAAAATTGGCTCATATTTGCCTGTACCACGTTTTTTACACCATTTTCCTGCCCTGTTCCCATTTATTTGAGGTCGGCGCAATATGTACTTTTCTTCCATTCATCCCTACTATCCGTCATCTCATTGCTCACTCCCAGTACACGCATGTCTTCTCTCACACAGTCCATCCAACACTTCTTAGGTTTACCTCTTCCTTTATATCTATCTACATTCATGCACAACGCTCTCTGTAAAATATGCCTTTCATCACGTCGCTTTACATGCCCGTACCAAGACAGACGTTTACTTCGTAACTTGTCTGTGATCGGCGCAACTTTCAGACTTTCTCTTATATACTAATTTCTTATTTTATCCATTCTTGTAACTCCACACATCCATCTCAACATTCTCATCTCGCTTACATGCTTAACGATTTTCATCCTTCTTCTTTACGGCCCAGCATTTAGATCCATACAAGACGACAGGTCGAATTACGGTCTTGTACACCTTACCCTTTAGCTTTAACGCCCGGATGCCGTTATGCATCGCACGTAACTCCCGTGACCTGTCGCCATTTCATCCATCCTAAACTAATTCGGTGCTTTATATCTCGGTCTATTACCCCATCCCCTTGTACATATAATCACGTCTTTATCCCTTACGGGATATGCACCAAGGGCCGATAAGACCACTTGGTGCCATTTCTGACCAATTTTGAGGGTATAGTTGAGATGTACAAGTTCGGTTAGTAATGACAGGTAGTCAGCCCGTCACCTACAAAACACCAAGACCCTCTTATCCCTCTACTGACTTGTACAGTATGCCACGTTTTTTTTATGATAGAAATTACAATTTCGAAGAAGCAGTAATTTATATAGTAATTTTTGGCACATTTATTGTACTTGTAGGAGAAGTGACGTTTAACTTTTTTTATGTTGAACCTACCTATCTATACTATATCTATCTATTCTAGTAAAAAGTCCAGTTTTGTGTTTGCGAAATCTGCTTTTTAGGTTTTTTTATAATGCAAACTTTTTATGAGTAGGTACTATTGAATTGAGCAGCACACTCGATAGGAACTATTGATGATAGTAAAACGCAAATATGTCCTTAATAAAAACCTAATTTCGTTCTTTTGGATTGTTTATTAGTACTTCTACATAACGAGCTGCATGGGTGGGAGCTATACGGTGAAACGCACTCTAGATACTATACTATACGCCAACCCTCCTGGCGCACGCAATCATAGAACGTTATATGACAGCGCGTGCCAGGAGCATTGGCGTATAGTATAGTACATATTTAATCTTAATAACGGATCCTACAGTCAAACGGCGCAAGCACTTTTGTAGGACGTTGTATCTAGTTTAAAGTTTTGTAATGTATAAAAAATAATAAATAAATAAATAAAGTTTTAGACAGGGTCAGCATTAACTTTATCCTTCAGTTGTAAAGATCGCTCCTTAAATGACGAAACCGCACAGGTTCGACACACAAGGTCCGCATCCTCTGCTACCACACGTGTGACTACACGTACAGCGTCACGGACGAGCCGGATGTGCTGACCGAACGTTACTTCAGTCTGCAGCAGCTGCGTGTGGGGGACGTGGTGGACGCCACCGTGACGGCCGTGGCTGACGGACATCTGGACGTTAGGGTTGGCAGGCTGCATGGTAAGATGATGATGGTTTTCCAGATTGAGTTAGCAAACATTTCTTTTGTAAATAGCTCTTTTTTTCCGACTGCGCAAAAAGTGTTATATTTTCGACTAATTAGATTCAACTTTTTCTTCCAAAGCGTCTATTGTGGAAGTCTAATTTTGCCTGGGTCTTCCCCTACTCCGGTTTCCGTCTGTAGGCACCGATTTAGTACCCATCTTTGCCCATCTGTCTGAATGCATATGAAAACAGCTTTTCAGGCACAAATACAATAATTCAGCTACCGGCTAATATAAATATAAAGACATAATATTCCCCTTTAGGGTATGTGCCTCACGCACATATGACGGACGTAGGAGTGTTTGTGGATCCTAAGAAGACGAGCACTTCCAAACTACCCAAAAAGAAGTTCAAGGTAAACTATATTTTAAGGTGCTAGCTATATTTTATATGCTAGGAATATATTCCTTTTCTTGTAATATGTATCTTTTTAAATCTTTCCCGTTAGTTAATCCCATGATAGGAAGCTTGTTTCATTGAGATGTTTCATGAGATATTTTATTAGAATAACAAACGGGGAATTCCCAAGTTCTTTCAGAGTTAACAACTAAAACAATTTTTAAATTTCCCGCGGTTTTCTTGTGACAAATTACGTTTTTCTTATACTTATCTTATGGCTGCGTGGTGCCGGCAAAGTAGAATTCGTACCACCCAATGTCTGCCCGTGGGTATCGTACGAGGCGATTAAGGGTTTCCGGGAGGTAGGCAGCAGCGCCTCCCGTGTTGACAACATAGTCCAAAATACAAACTGCGGTCACCAACCCGCCTGCCCAGCGTGGTGACTATGGGCAAATACCCCCCATGGCAGTCTTGTGTCATGCCCTGGGGGAGGCCTACGTCCAGCAGTGGACTGTAATAAGCTGATGATGATGATGATGATGACTTATATTATAAACAAAATAACAAACTTAGAGTCGTGGGCGGTCGCCAATAAACTAGCAATATTAAATCCACACATTCGCTGCCGGCAGATTTTCTAAGGGTGCTGACATCAGGTCAACGTCTAGTGCGACGACGCAAATATACATCAGCGGCACCTCTTAAAAGCCCAAAAGACGCAAATATGTAGTCGTCGGCACTGAATGTGAGCAATATCTATAAACATATACACCCAGGTAGGTCAGCACGTGTCAGGTCGTGTGCTGGTGGTAGACCCGGCGCGGGAGTCGCTGCTGCTAACGCTGAAGCCGACTCTGCTGGCGCCTGACTTAGAAGTGCTGGCAGACTACAAACAAGCAGAGGTGGGCAAGAGCTACACCGGCATTATCAAGGTATCTACATACAGGGTAAAACACCCTCGTTCGTTAAGGTGAAAATACCCTAGTTTTGGCACCATTTATTTTTTGTGTGAAACATAAGAAAAGAGGTTTAATCACATCAAAACTCTTTTCTTCATGTTAAAAACGCAGAACATGGAATCACCGCATTCTGCCTTACTTTAAACAAATTGACTTTAGCTATTTTGTTTTATTATACACCGATAAATGTGTTTTTCATCTTCAACGTTTTCAAATACTACGCATTCCCCTCATTATCACGATAATATTTCTCCATAGAAGCATACCAGCATAGCAAAGTTGAGTTATCAGATTGCATGAATGCACAAGTCACGTGTAACAAATATTTTTCTTTACACCTTGCATCTACACTTAAACGTGCACCTATACTGTATTTGTATACACAATACATACAGGGTGATTTTTGGTCGTCAACGTTCCCGAAAACTACGGAATCTCCTCATCATCACGATCATTTTTCTCCATGGAAGCATACCTGGGAAGTGTCTGGTTTCCAAAATATTAGGGTCCAAAGTTGAGTAAATAGAACTGCGTTTTTCTGCATAAATGCACATAGACGCGCGTAGCAAGATTTTTTCACGAGAAATAATTAATATCTGTCTATAATAAAACTAACATAAACACTAGACACTATAAATTTCGCCCGATCAAGTAATTAAAAAAAAATCAAAAAAAAAATATGATTTTTCCCAGCATTTTTTTTGGCATAAACTTACTTTATTTGATGTATAGAGAACGTACCCTTCGTTAATGGTGGCCACAAAAAAACACCTGTATACACATAAAAGCGTGACCGTAAATCTTCACACTTTACACCTGCACTTGTATGTGTTAACTACCTACAAGTAAGTGCGCGTTTCCACAGTACATCCGAGACTACGTGCTGGTGACGTTCTTCAACAACGTGACGGCGTATGTGCCGCGACACTACGTCAGCACGGAGCCGGCACTGAGCCTCACGGACGCCTTCCATGTCGGGCAGATTGTGAGTACCAATGGAAATGGGTCCCTATTCCAATATAAACTAGGTATTATTTATACTATAAGGATGTATCGTTTATAGAAAAGGAAGTAGTTTTCGATGTAATAGAAGAGAGTTAAGCAAAATGCTGTAAAATAGCTCTCTAAAGAGTCCTGTTCACAAATTTGGAGACATAAAATAAAAAATATTTTTTTTCCGGCCATTTTATTTTATGCCTGTACGGCCTGGATTATTTGTCAAATTTAGGCAATATTTAGCGCTTAAATTATTTCACAATAACACGGTCTATGTCTAATGCCTGTCTCTATAAACAAGAAAAGCATTTGCTTGAGTATGAGTAATTACTTCTTCTTTGTATACTTGAATTTAGTTATTAATCATAGATAAGTATACAATTTTACGAGATTCCTCCTTGTGTTTTCAGGTAAATTGCACGATTTTGAAAGTAGACGCCGAAGCAAGGAAAATGTCAGGAAGTTTGACGACAAAACCTTTTTGGCCAAACGTAAGCGTATTTACATAAATAAACAAAATAAATCAATAACAATTTACTGTAGCAACTAACTATCGGTATTTACCAACTTTTCAGAAAAAACGCGAACTTCCCAATAAGAGAAAACAAAATAATGAAGATAACGCGGACGTTCCAAAAAAAAAACGTAAATCAAGCGAGGGCGAAACATCAGATGGTGAAAACAAAAACACTCAATCAGAACCTGAAACTGCCACAAAAGAAAAAAAGAAGAATAAAAAGAAAAAGCATGTAGCTCCAGAACAGAAAGAGACAGACGACGAACCTGTAAAAGAAGTTGTAAGCGAAGATAAGAAGAGAAATAAGAGGAAGAAACCTGACGAGGAACCAAAGGTTTCCGAAGAGAGTGACGCAATAGAAACAGATATATACGACAGTGATAATGTTCTTACACCAGAAGACTTAGCATTAGTAGATCTTACCGACTGCGACACAGTTAAGAAATGTAAGAAACGTGTAGTATCGTTAACTAAATCAGTACAATCTAGGGTACGACGCATAGAGGTTGTAGAAGGAAAAATACTTAAGCTAGAATCAGAAGGCTTAACCGCTAAAAATAAGAAGTTCCACACAGCGATGCATTCAGAGAGAACTCTATTAGAGCAGAGAGTTAAGAAGCTATCGGAAAGTTTGAAACTAGCGCAAGAAAAATTAAAGGAATTTGGTGTGGAATCTAAAGAGGTAGAAAAAGAGAAAAATAAATTAGAAAAGAAAAAAGATGGAAGAAAAAAAGAAAACACAAACGTAGATGCAAAAGAAGAGAAGAAGAGGGAGATAAAAGAAGAGAAGGCTAAGAAAGAGAAGTTAAAAGAGAAGGCGAAGACAGTGAAAGTTGTGGAGAGTCTGGAACCAGCTCTAGAACTGCCGAGTGTGAAAGATTTCTGGAAGACTAATACAGAAGATCTCGCCAAGAGTGTACAAGAAGAAGAATCTAGCAGTAGCGAAGATGAGGTAAGTTATGCTAATGTCACACAAGTATCCGTTCAATATAATATAAAATAATAATGTTACAAATAAGGACAAAGCTTAAATTATCTGTATTGTGTGAGAAATAAATAAAAAAAACTAGTAAAATGAGAGATTTTCTGGTAAGTTAAAAAAACTGTCAACAATAGATGGCGTGAGTGCATCTCCTACCCTAATTCGCCCCACCTCACCTCCCCCAGCAAACAGACCAGCCAAAAAAGAAGCGTAAGAAGCTCTCAGTGGCCGAGAAACTGGCCAAGGTCCGTGATGAAGAGGAGCGGATCCGAGCCCTGGAGCGATCCGCCGTAGACAGTGGCGCCGCGCCCGCCTCGGTGGACCAGTTCGAACGAGCTTTACTCGCCAACCCTGACTCCAGCCAGCTTTGGATCGCGTATATGGCTTTTCACTTACAGGTAAAATATGATTATATTTGTATTTTAAGCCAGATGGCCGATTTTTCGAATGTAGATATGTATTATTAATAAAGAAATAGAAAAAATTCCTCACCCGGTTGGGAATCGAACCCACGACCTTGCATTCCGGTGCCAGCGCTAACTGAAGGGTCGGAAAAGTGACCGTAGAAATTTTTTGTTTTTTTTTTATAATTGGAGAGTTTGTAGTTTGTTCTGCATTTGTATTTCTACAAACAATAATAATTGTGTTCCAAGTTTAATATTATGTAATACTAAAGAAACTTTATTACTAACCTTTACTTTTGATGAGAAAGCGTTAAATCAACTCTAGACAGTAATCATGTAAGTACATCTTTTCGGCAAACATGAAATATTACATACCAGTGGACGCCCGCGACTCCGTCCGCGTGGACTGCGGAAAAAACAAAATGTCGAAATTATCCGGGATAAAAACATTTTCCCTGGATAAAAAGTAGCCTATATGTTAAGTGGGACCTGTCACAATATATTCCTGAAAACTGCATCGAAATCGGTTTAGCCGTTTATGAGATTAGCGTGCACAAACATCAATCCATTACAATTTTATTATATGTATAGAAGATAGATAGATTGGTCCTTTGAGCCGTATTCACAATTAACACTTATATTAATATTAAATCCGATGTATGTTATAAGTAATATATTATATTCCCCGCAGTCGACAGAACTAGACAAAGCCCGCGGCGTCGCTCGCAAGGCTCTCTCGACGATCTCCTTCCGCGAGGAGCAAGAGAAACTCAACGTGTGGGTCGCTTTACTCAACCTCGAAAACCGGTTCGGGACTAAGGTATGCTATTGTAAAACACAAATACACAAAACATATTATAGGTAAAGGCTGTGGTGCGATTCGCAATTATAGGTTATGCAGGCGTGGATAGTCATAAACATAATATGACAAATCACAATTTACTATAGCTTGAAATGTTATTTAAACATACTTGTAAACTTAATAATAAACACAATTTCAGTAAGTTATGCTACTAACTTAGTACTTAATTGACGGCCGACTGGTCTAGTAGGTAGTGACCCTGCCTGCGACGCCATAGGTCCCGGGTTCGAATCCCGGTAAGTGCAAACATTGATATGTTGAATATCGATGTTTGTTTCCGAGTCATGGATGTTTCTATACTTATCTATGTATTTTATACCGTTGCTTAGTACCCACGACACAAGACCTTAGGGATCTTAATGTGGGACTAGGTTAATGTGTTGTGTAGTGTGTGAATATTTAATAGAGCAAGTATCTCCTTTCTCCATTTTAAGATTAGTTTTTAATTCAGAATACGTTTGATTTAAGCATACATAGGGACAGACAGACAGCGGGAAGCGACCATGTTTTATAATATGTAAAATTATCCCCGGAATTAAATTAATTTTATGTAATATCTCTTTAGGAATCACAACAGCAGACCCTAGAGGAGGCGCTGAAGATGAACGATCCGTACAAAGTGCACTCGGCGCAGTTGGCGGCGCTAGTAGACACGCGGCGGCAGAGCGAACTAACCGCGCTTGTAGAGAGGATGCTTAGGAAGTACCGCAGGGATCCGCAGGTATGTCCGTTCCGATGGATGATGGCGCATTTTCAGTGGCATACAAAAAATGACAGTTCCGAAATCAGGCAATTATAAAACTCAAATAAGCTTCCGGCCCACTAGTTGTTGTTTGGCCCATGTATATATTCCAATCATTGTGAGAAACTTCGATATCGCGTTCTAGGATTTGTATTGGACTGTGGTTCTGTCTTGTGTCCTATAGATGGCTAAATAATATACATACATACATACAATCACGTCTTCATCCCTTACGGGGTAGGCAGAGCACCAAGGGCCGATAGATCCACATTGTGCTATATAGGTGGGTATAGTTGAGATGTACAAGCTCGGTTAGTAGTGACAGGTGGTCAGCCCATCGCCTACAAAACACCAAGACTCTCTTGTCCCTCTACTGACTTATACCCGGGAAGAGAAGCAGCTGTAGTATTATACTTTTTTTCACTCCCAGAGCAGCATAGAAGAAATAGTGGCTAAATAATATGGTCACAATATTTTAACTTTGCTAATGATCTTCACAGGTGTACATCCAATGCGGTGGCGCGTGTTTCAAACTGGACCTCGTAGAGAAAGCGCGCCAAGTTATGCAGAAAGCTATCACCGTACTCGATAAGAAAGACCGTGAGTGCATTATCAATGTCACTAGTACATAATTATAAAACAAAGTCACTTGCCGCTGTCTGTCTGTCCCTTTGTATGCTTAGATCTTTTAAATTACGCAACGGACTTCGATGTGGTTTTTTTTAAATAGATAGAGTGATTCAAGAGGAAGATTTATATATATTACTATGGACCCATCCCTGCATTGCACGGGTAAATGCCCTTTCACACGAACGAAGTCGTGGGTGGCCTCTAGTACACTGGTAAATGGAAATTAATCATCCCTATAGTTCCTGAACTCAACTTACTTACTTTATACCAATGAGGGATTTGCTGACAACTATTAAAAGTAAAAAAAATAGTACAAATCACCTGGATAGATGGCGTGAGCGCATCACCATCTCGATATTCTGTTTTGTCATTGGTCAAGTACAGGGTGAGGTGAAGGGGGGAGCAGCTATGGGACGAGATACCAAATCCCTGAGCTATGGAGGGTGATGCGCTCACGCCATCTATTTTTGACAGTTATTTTAACTTTTCGGAAAAATCCCTCATTACACCAAGATCTGGTCAGCGTTTGTTACAAATGTGCCAAAAGAACGTATAACGCTTTGCAAACTAGCAATGTATTTAAACCTTATTCGCAGATGTGAACGTGCTAGTTCAGTTCGCGTTGCTGGAGCGAGCGCACGGCGACCGCGAGCGAGCGGAGGCGCTGTTCGAGCAGGTGCTAGCGGTGTACCCGCAGCGAGTCGACGTGTGTGCTGTCTACGTAGATATGCTGCTCAAAACGGGGGATATAGCGCCTGTTAGGTGTGTAGTAGTTTATAGTAGATTATTTGTGTTTGGTAGTTTTTGATATTTGGATGTGGTAACATTGTTTTTTTTTTAACATTTCTGAGATTTCGGCTGGAAGGGTGCAGGTGTAATTTTCTTGTGAAAATCTAAAATTATTTGTAAATGGCTTGCATGTGTCCGTAAAGTGATGTTTTTTGTAGATAAGTTATATTTTGATTACTTGTGATGTGAATCTAGTGCGTGTGCATGGTTTTATACGCAGGTAAGCCGAGTAAAACTCCGGATTACGATCTCTTCATGATGTAAGTCTGCAATATTTTTCATTTTGACTAGAGGATGACGTTCCATTCATCATCATCATTATCATCCATCATAAATTCAGAAATCATTTACTAAAGTGGCTGTATGGGCTTAGTTCCCCTTGCCTTTCCTTCGGGATAAACTAAACAAAAAAAAAAAAATTACATTTCTGAGATTTCGGCTGGAAGGTTGCAGGTGTAATTTTCTTGTGAGAATCTAAATTTATTTTTAGATGGCTTGCATGTGTTCGTAAAATGATGTTTTCTGGTAGATAACTTATTTTTTGTATACTTGTGATGTGAATCTAGTGCGTGTGCATGGTTTTATATGCTGCCCCCATATTGGCCATCTTTTTTGACAGTTCATAGTCATGATCACCCATTGAAACTTATTGAACAGATAAGGCATTATGCCACTTCCAGTTGTTAAGTTTCAATTGAGTGATGATCACTAGAACTGTCAAAAAAGATAGCCAATAGGCCTGCAGGTAAGCCGAGTAAAACTTTAGCCGGAATATGATCTCTTCCTGGGCTCATGTAAGTTGTTTCTACAATTATTTTTGATTTTGACGAATTTGCACTCGTTCTTGAGGATTTCCCCGTCGTTTCCATTCATCATCATCATTATCATCCGTCATAAATTCAGAAATCATTTACTAAAGACAACGGCTGTATGGGCATAGTTCCCCTTGCCTTTCCTTCGGGATAAACTAAACAAAAAAAAAACCGGAGCCTATTCGCTGCAAACAAACTACATACACTTAATGTTAAGTGATGCCCATAACAGTATATTCCCGAAAACTGCATCCAAATCGGTTAAGCTGTTTCTGAGATTAGGGTGCACAAAGAGCGATAGATAGTATTAAATATAGAAGTATAGATAGTATTTCTGAGATCCATACCGATGTCTCCCGCAATTGGTGCAACATTATTTTAGTACTTTTTGAAATCTTTTTTTACTATTTTATGTACTTATCGACGTTATTCTGTTTCAGACAAGTTATGGAGCGAATGACAGCTCAAAAATTGCCCGCAAGGAAAATGAAGGTTCTTTATAAGAAGTGGATCGAAGTAGAGGAAAAACACGGAGATAAAGACCAAGTTGAGAGCGTACGACAACGTGCTATGGAGTTCTTAGAAAAAGCGAAGTTTTGAGTAATAAATAATATCATATTGAATGTTTTGGTGTATTTTTTTTAAATAAAATAGAGCTGTAAGTACAAAATAAAACCAAAAAGCATAACTTGAGATTTGTTTATTAATAGCAGAAAAACTTCTAGTGTTAACTATGGCATCATAAATACTTTTGGAATACTTAAACTGTAATTTTTTTACTCTTAAAATACTTTGATATGTTAATTTTCAACTTCTACATAATTTGATAAATACTTGCACATGTAAACTTTTTTATTAGATTTGCTGGGCGAGGCGTTGGCACGACTGGTTTGAGCTTGTCTAAGCATCGGTGGGGGCGGCGGCGGTGGGGGTGGAACTATAGTATTTTCGTGACATTCGTCTTCCGGTTTCTTAATGGCTTTAGGTGTATGTTGCAATATTATCTTAGGGATAAAAAATTCTAAAATTGTATTGCCATAAATTGAAATTGGAGCACACACCTCATAACCCAATTTGGCATAAAACATCTCTTGGCCTTTAGTTGACAAATGTAACATTGTCAAACCTAAAAAATCCTTACAATATTCCTCAACATATTTCATTAAGAATGTACCCAGTTTTTTTCCTCTGAAATCTTTACTTATTACAACAGATTCAATGAAACAACTATACGACATTGACGGGATTTTGGTCAGTTTGCAGTGCCCCAAAAGACGTTTCTTATGGTTAATTAAAATTAAACTAGTTGGCAAATTATCACAAGATGCTTTCAAAGACATTCTCCGAGCTGTTTCGTTTCGCGGCCATTCTTCATTTATCAGTATAATACATGGTTGCAAATATTCCGGATGCTTATGTAGAGGTAGTACTTGTAGATTTTCTGGTTCCATTTTTTTTAAGGTTGTCTGAAACAAGAATGATTGAATACATTTATTTATTTACACACACATACATATACATAGGTTGCTAGGAGCCCTTAGTAAGTAAACCTGTATAAAATTAAATTTATCTTTAGCATGATGTAATAAAAGAAAGCATTCCCTTTTTCTCGCTTTGTAGAATATAGTAGAAATATTTACTTCTATATGGAAACCCTGTAAATGTCAAAAGCGACTGTCAAACTTTTTTGAAAAAAATTGGTGCATTGCAGATTGCTGTTGATAACTTTTGTGGATGAAATTTTACAAATTACAGCTATAAATTTATCCAAAATGATACTTTAAAACTCACCTGAAGTGTAAATAAGTGTCTGGAGAATAATCTACATACTTGTGTTGCGTGGGTACATTTTTAAATTAAATTTTTCTATCACTG
The DNA here is from genome assembly GCA_014607495.2 of Carposina sasakii. Classification (NCBI taxonomy): domain Eukaryota; kingdom Metazoa; phylum Arthropoda; class Insecta; order Lepidoptera; family Carposinidae; genus Carposina; species Carposina sasakii. The sequence continues at coordinate 566,342 of CP053166.1, forward strand.
TGTTCCTTACATGTTGCCGTCGACAAAACTAACCTATTTTTATATGAACTGTCATGCTTTCTGTGTTGACCCGATACAAAATATGTGTTCCGACTTCGATTTCAATTGTATATACGAGCGAATACCAATAATAGACACGATTAAAGATAGATACCTGATACTCAATAATGGCTATGCACATCATCTCCACTCTGGGTTGTATGTAAACTAAAATAAAATGTTTACTTCTCGTTTTACACTTGCATCGTAAACAATTACCCATGAACGTAAAAAGAACTAACGTTCATGCAATTACCTAACTTTTATGCTCTGAAAACTTTAACACAAACAACATGACTGCATCTCTAAGAATTTATTAAGACAATGAAAGTGTTGTAACATCTTTGTATATTGAGAACATTTCCTTTTATTTATTTAAAATATTACCTCTCATTTTAAATGTACCTTACTAGATAAGTATTACTTAATACTGAAAAGGCGTATTTGAGATTATCAGATTAATTTAAAATAAATAACTTAATCTTGGGATAAAGATTTAGTACCAGTAGTGGGCAATAAAACATTGACATTAATACAGCACAGTATGGAGGAAGATGATGACATACCAACACTCTCCGTGGAGACATTTGCAGCCCTCCAGGAGTTCTATGTGGAACAACAGAGGAGGGAGGAAATTATCAGCAAACTAGAAGCCAGTGACAAGATAAAAGGAAATGTAATATTTGATGAAAACTGGGTAAGGCAGGAAGTAAAAATATTGTGTACAAGCAATTTATAGTAATTACTCTCCAGACTAAACTCTTGTGCATGGTGCACATCGGGGTCACCAGTGTGGTGGTGGTGAAAGAGGAAGGGCTTCCGGCCCCACCGGGCCACTAGTGGTTGTTTGGCCCATATATATGTATATTCCAATCATTGTGAGAAACTTTGATATCGCGTTCTATGATTTTGCATTAGATTGTGGTTCTCTCCTGCATCCGATAGATGGCTTCGCTACAATGGTAATATTAAAAAAATGTTGCAACTCCTTACTCTAAGTTAGACTAACTTTATAAAGATGTTTTACTACCAGTATTGGGCAAGGCTACTCATTAAAACTCATTACTAAGTATGTATAAAATTTTTGTATTTACATATTATTATTTATTTATTATTTGAGCAAAAATAGTTTTTTCTTATTTCAGCAACTAAGCCAGTTCTGGTATGATGAGGCTACAGTGCAGGCTCTCGTTAAGGTCATAGACAAGAGTCTCGGAGATGGCAGTAAGGTGGCACTGATCTCCTGTCCCACACTCTTTGTCCCTGTCAAACGACAGATTGGTGATAGAGCTACTGGTAATCTTTTTTTGTAACCACTGAAGCAGACATACCTAATTATTATGTATTTATTATATTAAAACCATTATTATATTTTTCCAATGCCCAGATTGGGCAAAAATTGACCCTAACAACCTCAAGATTATTCCTAGGTTAAGACTTGATACAAGTGAGTCTTATTATGCTAGTTTATTTTTATTGAATCTGTATGAATAAGCAAAACGTTTTTTTACAGTATCCCTTCTAGAATATGACAGAAGATTTGAGATCCACACACCAGACTTCATATTCTATGACTACAACTACCCTGACAAGCTTCCCCCTGGACTAGAGGGAACCTATGACCTCATAGTGGCTGACCCACCATTTCTGTCTGAAGAATGCATCACAAAAACTTCACAAACAATAAAGTTGTTAGGAAAGGATAAAATAATTGTGTGTACGGGAGCAGTGATGCAGGAGAAAGTGGAAGAACTTTTAGGATTGAAGATTTGCTCCTTTAAGCCTCATCATAGAAACAATTTGGCCAATGAGTTCTCTTGTTATGCAAACTTTGATCTAGATGCTGTTTTAAGCTGATATACATAGAACTATTGTTTGTTAAGTTATGTACATCACAATGTAAATTTTAAGAATTTTTAAGTAAGTACAATATTATAAACTAGATTTTCTAAGCTTCACAATTTTATAACAAACAAATATTGGTTGAAATTACGTAAGGTTTAAGCAAGGATTTATGGATAAATAGATGGTAGTTGGGCTAGTGATAGAATAGTTATATAATATTATAACATCACAATGTTACATAACAAATTTACACTTACCTAATTGATGTACTATGTATTTTACAAGTTAATTTTAGTCCAAAAAACTCCTCTAAAGTAGTAGAATAGCAGAAGTTTCTAAGCAATGGTTGAAACTTCTGAGAAGTCGCATGCGCAAGTATCGGGTGATATTAGTCCAAAAGGAGCCAGTTCACAAAGTACCAGGATTGTAAAAGGTTGTAGGAGGTGTTACTAGCCCTGTGTCTTGAGGGAAAAGGACGCGAGATGCTAAAGGGGCGTGGCTATAAGTCTCTAACTGACGGAAGTGCGCTCTCACCCACGGGTCGCTTCTCTCTACCACAGGCTGCTTTGGTTTTCGCGCACTTTTTAACATTAATATCAAATTAATGTCGTACCCTCAATTTTGTGTTACTTCCTATGAAAAAGATTTTCACAAAGAATATAGATCCGTAGACGCGCCCTTATTCCCGTAACATAATTTGTGATATCTAATTATATAATAATAATGAACATATTTCATTCCTACCTTGGAAGTAGTGAATCCTATAATATTGTTACTTAATTACTAAGAATTTCAATAAATAAAATCACAATATTTTTTTGTAAAACATTTCCTTTATTTACTTTCTCCTTAACAAAAACTTACCATCATGTTGGTTAACATTTGTTTCTTGAATACATTTTGGAAATAGAAATTGTGACGTGGAGATGTATTCTTAGGAGCTGTGCTCAAGCGTTTTTAGGCCTTATACATTTATCTTGAAATTTATTTTATTCACCCTTGTATAAATCTTTAATTTCAAAAACAAAGCAAAGCACAATATACACTTACTACGCGATTAAAATAAGAATAAAATTGTTTAACTGCTAACTTTATAACATAGACCTTAAATTTATAGGTACCGTCTGCAAACAAGTCCTTGTGACGTCACAATATGGCGCACCATATCCTATTTTTATTCTAAATGCCAGTAAGTAAACTTTTGAGGAAGCTTGATCACTACATACCCTTAGAAAACATATCTCCACTGTACAATCATAGTAACAGAATAGGACCTTTATCACAATATGTCTTAAATTATCAAATGCTACTTGCATCTATAATTAACACTAGTTTAATAAATGGCCCTAAAAAGTATTATAATAATGGATATTCCAATTAAGTATTCACTAAAATTAATGAGAATAAATTTCAAGTCAATAAATGAAAAAAAAAATTGCATCAAAATCCCGTGTAATAAATAAGTTTGCAATAAGGCCCTATTTGGTATAATTAATGTGAGATTTTATTACAAACTCGTGCTTTTGTACTAAAAATATTTATATACATTTCTGCTTAATGCAGCGTACCTACTGAACCAACTCGCTAGCAGTACGGAAGGCTGACCAAAGCTTTGGCTTCTCAGAAAGTTGAGGGAACAACTTTTTAGAAGCAAAAAACATAATATATCGCCTCTTTACAAGAACAATGCGACATCTCACAAAGTAGTGTTTTATAAAATATCATGTTGTACTTGCAAAGAGGCGATATGACGTTTCGAGGCCGCTATGAAACTGCGTCATATTGATTTAGGTCTTATTATCAGAGGTCGGAATTAGGTAGAGTCATTTATGTACTTGCACTGATTTCATACAGCCAAAGAATAAAGTGGATATGCCTCAAATTCCGGTATTAATTTTAAAGAGCAGAAATTTTATGTTAATTATCTTTGTTTTATTTGTCTATCTCTGAGGGTTTTATTATTATTTATTTGTAATATTCTTGGCCACACGGGATTGTCCATTAGAAATCCTGGGAAGGTCCACATTAATATCAACATTTCGATGCAAGTACATAAATGACTCTACCTAATTCCGACCTCTGCTTATTATAGACGGCCCCTCGGCATCCTGATAAAACAGAACTTTAGTATTATTAGGCTGTGTTCACAAGTGGTGACGGTTTCATTGTTACCAATATACTTCATGAGTAAGATTAATATTAACAAAGAAAAGCCATCATGCTTTGGGGCGATGATTATTTTACGATATAGTGGAAAACAGCCCGTTGGGTAGGTACATAGACTACATAACGTTCGAGCTTGTCCCAACGTAGCCAAAGCCGCTAATTCCGTATAAAAATATCGATTAAGAAATATAGCGATCTCTCTCTAACAACGGGTATAATAACATTGTCTATTAGTTCATAAAATAAATAGTAGTACCTGTAGAATTATTCTATAAAAACTAGTGAATTTCAAACTATCTATCTACAAGGCCGTATTTTATACTTAGGCTGGAAAGCCATATTTTATATTTAATTAGGTACTTAGCGTTAACTTAAAACTAGAATGAAAAAGATGCACTTACATTACTAAGTTTAGTTGTATTGACAAATAAATAAATACAATAATGGCAACATCGCCGAAAAAGATGTAATAAAAATAGTAATCCCTCCGAAAATAATAAAAAAGGGTACTTAAATGACGACAGTACAAGATATTGATTCCCCTTTATGACAAAAATTACACTTCATGACGTAAGTGTCATTAATTTCCCAATAACCCCAATAAAGCTATGAAGAGACATCAACCGTCACAGCCAAAAACTGTTGGCTACGTGCATCAGGGACAAAATGAGAATATGAAAAAGGCCTTTTTGAAGACAACAGCCTGTCCTGGCTTTTAACCCGACTGCGCAAGAAGGAGGCTCATTCCTAACATATCTATGACTCGTCAGATTGACTGTGATGTGACATGTGTACCTACAGATTAACAAGCTTTTATCAAATCTCACGATACTCTAGTACGCATGCGTGGTGACTTAGCGAAAGCGAAGCGCACAGAAGCGATACCGTCGTGAGGAAATACATGTACTAAAGCTTCAGAGGCCTGACGCAGACAAGCGACTGAAAGTTAGTCGTATATGTTAGGCCTTATACCAGTATAATACACAAAATATTATTAAAGTAAATAAGTTGAGTTTAATACAGAACATTGGAAATTAATATTTTTCTATTATGTATAGGTACATAGTCAAAATCATATAAAAACAACAAATCATTAAGAAAATATTTGTGCTAGTAGAAAATTATATCGGTGCAAAAATATAATTATACAATTGAATAACATAGTAATAAAATAATATCACAACCTTTACTAAATAGTTGCGAGCGATATATCTGTATTCGCGCAAAATAATTGTTAGAAGTAGGAAAATACAGGGTGTAACAAAAAGGGTATGGTTAAGCGAAAAGCTACGTAAATAGCTCACTGTAGAGAACCTATCCACAAAATTTGAGACTCGAAATCACATGTTTATTTTTTCTGATAGTATGGAGAATTTTTAAACGTCTCAGGAATTTTCATACAATCTTGAAAAATAAACATGTGATTTCGAGTCTCAAATTTTGTGGATAGGTTCTCTACAGTGGGCTATTTACGTAGCTTTTCGCTTAACATACCCTTTTTGTTACACCCTGTATATCTTGTCTATAAAACGAATAAGTAAGTTGTAGTTCAATTATTGTTTCGATAATGAATAAACAATCATATTATTTTCCCAATAAACTAATATTATTTAAATGTCAACTAACCTACATATCACGTTATAGAAACACAAAATTATCATCTAAATATTATACAATTAATTTAATATTAACTATTCATATCAATCTGAATCCGCTCTATATTTTAATAGGTACCGTATGTAGGTAAAATATTCACCATTTTAATAATAATAATTATTATACATTGCAAATAATCCTTACAAGTAGGTAATTATTATATATTGTAATAGTTTATTATCAACACTGTTATGTCTGGGCACTAAGTAAGGAATGTTTTATAAAATTCTTAACATTTTTATATAAATTCTAAGTCTTTACAGATATTATTCTTCGCCTGGTCCCTTACAGAGCATATAATATATAAGTTTAGAGCTCGCCACGACATACATACTGTTCAGTGCTAAAGATATAAGAAGCAGTGAAAACACACAAGTCAGACTGCATCGCTTTTCTTAAAATATAATGCAAAAACGATTCTCTTTCTACTAAGGCCATAAGAAAAGTATTTGTATAAAATAAACTACTATAGGCCCTTTTCTTTTAAGTATAGTAATCTGCATAAAATAATATCTGTCAAAATTATGTCAATATTCTCATATAGTACAATGACGTCATTAAACTTGTGTGTTCTAAGATGGAGAACGTCCTTCAAATTATCCAATCAAAACAGAACGCTAAAGGAAGACTGAGGTAAATAATTGCACAAATATACAAACAACTTAGGGCAAATTGTTCAGTAGTTGAGCTTAAAAACGTCTGTCAAACTATAGTATTTTTTACGTATTTAGACTAGTAATTAAGCTTGACTACTGATCAAATAATTTGCCCTTAAAACTGAGCACATCCCCAAAACATTTATTTCCCAACAAAAAATTATGGACTTCATCACCGAGCCCAAAAAATTGCATGTTAGGGGTAATACTTCCAAACACTTTCATTTCATTCACTATATTGTTATCTAAAGGTAGAATTACTTTAGACATACCAATAGCATCTGTAGATAAGTCACAAATGATTCAAGTCTCAGTTCAAACAAATACAAATACGAGTAATAACATTGAAAACTATAAATCAAACCAGTCAGATTACAAGTGACAAAACATAAAGAACTTCAATTTAAAAATATACAAGGACAGTCACTGGACGTTTATAAAACGTTATATCTCAACAAATGCACAGTTTTTCAAAATGAATAATGGGCATAGCAAAACATCGAAAACAACATTAGAAAAACAATTTTCAAAGAGCAATTCAAGTCTATAACAAACAAAAATATAATATAAATTTGCCATTTCTAAGGAAATCAAATTAGCAAGAAAATATGAAGTAAGTCACTGCCCATTATTTACCTTGTTTATGTGTACAAACATTAACAGATGAAGGCACCCGAGGTTAACAAGCGCTGCGCTGCTGCTATAAATTGTCGTCAGTTAAGCCGAGATTTATTAGTTTAAACACGGCACAATCAATCAAAACAAAGCCGTGTAAACAGATGATACGAGATCATAGGTATTTACGACACTGCGTGGTTGCCATACAGGGTGTAACAGAAAGGGTATGTTAAGCGAAATGCTACGTAAATAGCCCACTGTAGAGAAACTATCCACGAAATTTGAGACTCGAAATCACATGTTTATTTTTCAAGATTGTATGAAAATTCCTGAGATATTAAAAAATTCTCCATACTATCGGGAAAAATAAACATGTGATTTCGAGTCTCAAATTTTGTGGATAGGTCCTCTACAGTGGGCTATTTACGTAGCTTTTCGCTTAACATACCCTTTTTGTTACACCCTGTATAAACGTGTTATTATCAGTGTTACCAAGTAATCATCTATTCCTGCAAAGTAGCATCTTAATATATCTCCGCAACGTCAGATAACTTGAGTTATAGAATAATTCCCGTGTATAACTCACACGTTTTGTATTAATGTAGAACTATTTAGTAAAACGCACTCTACTAAATGCAGATTTTTCAATAGGCAGATAGTTCTAACTGATGTCTTTCTTTAAAACTCGACCTACATCTCTATCTTCAACTATATTTAGCTAGGCAAACATTTGACCGACATCGTGCCTGATGTTAAGCAAGATGCGGCCTAAGGTAGTACATGTTTGCCTAGAAAGTGCCTATTCACTCTAGCTTTGAAGAGACCAATGTTGTAGTGCTCGGGAAATACATCGGCAGGAAGTGCATTCCGCTCCTTAGCCGTTCGCATTACAAACGAGTTATCATAACGTTTGGTGCGGATATCCTTTAAATAGACCTATCTGACCATTGAAAAAGCTTCTGAAACGTAGAAACATAAACATGACGTCACTATACCACTTAAGCAGTTCCCAGCCACATTCGCTGTCGGCAGATTTTCTAAGGGTGCCGACATCGGGTAAACGCCTAGTGCGACGACGCAAATATGCGTCAGCGGCACCTCTATAAAGCCTAAAAGACGCAAATGTGTTAAGATACACCACTACAGCACTCCATAATCCTCTACCGTCGTCTAGGCCTCACGAGCAGTAGCATCAGCAGCAGCATCAGCGCCATGCAGCGCAGCAGGAGCATGGCGGCGCCGCCAAGTGACGTCACCAGGCCGCCCAGTGACGTCACCAGCGCTCGTGCCGTGGCGAGCTCGGCGGATCATCCTGTGCCGCATTTGCCGCTCTCGAATACTCCCTGCGATTAATATAAAAATGTTTCGAGGATTGTTTACACATTACGAGATGTAATGAGTTAATTCTTTATGTGTTTGTAATTGAACTCCTTCTAAACGACTGGACCGATTTTGATGAAATTTTTTGTTTGTGTTCAAGTGAGTTCGAGAATGGTTTAGATTCACAATTCGGTCAACTATACAAATGTTTAAAGTTATTTTAATTAGTTAACTATTCTTGTTATGACCTTAAATATTGTCATTATTCGAGGCTTTTTATGTGAAGTATCATTAATGGCGTCAAGATATTTACGTTTAAGTTACTTAATATTGTAATGGCTGTATTCCGTAAATAAATAAATAAGATTTTCTGCAATTTAAAATATAAAATTCTCGTATCGCGGTGTTTGTTACCAAACTCCTCTGCAGCGGTTTGATCGACTTTTATGAAATTTTATATATATATAGCAATAAGTTTTTATAGCGGCACGGTTTTGGTCGTTTGCACTCGGGTGTAGAACTATTTTCTTTATTAATAATTTTATAATGTAGAAAAAATTTTAAGTGTTCAAAATTTGATATATTTACAGAACTATGTTTTTTTTGTGATGAGGACTCACCTGGTTCATATCCTGGGGTTGAATGGTGGAAGGAAAAAAATAGTTGTAAGTAGTAACTAGAGATGTAACGGATATCCGGCCGGATACCGGATAGTAATCAGTATACTAAAATTCTCATAATTTTACAGAACGAAAAATAATGAAATCATACTATATAACCGTTTTTTGATGATGACATTTCTTGTTAAACAAACAAAAAACGGTTCTGCGTGCGGCGTGTTACCTGCGTGAACACGTCTACAGCGTGAACGCTATAGTGGTGGCGGGTGAGGGGGCAGCGGGCACCCGGCTGAAATGTGTCACCTTGCGTAAGAGACGGGCACGCCTCGAGTGACGTATGCATGTGTCACCTTGCGGAAGAAGGGCGAGAAGGCGGCGAGCGCGGGCGCGGTGAGCGCGGTGCGGTATGGACAGCGCGGCTCGGCGGCGCAGGCACGCAGCAGGCGACGCAGGAACGTCTCGAGCTGGCGGCGACGTGCGCGGGCCACGCCCTCTGACGACCACAGCTGACGCGGCGGGAACGGAATCGACGACACCTGACAACGCCGAAAGTTTGAATCGCTATACGATCCCGACTCGTCGCGAAGTTGAGCATTACGTGACTTGTTTAAGTGTGAATGTGCGAATTTTCACAATGTAATATTTATTTATCGTTCATTAATTAATTGTCAAGGTAAATAATACGTGAAGTTTTTTATTATGCTCGCCCTGCCAACCTAACATACCAGAATGACAGGAATAAACAAAAAATTAGCGGCCAACATCTCGCTAAATAGAACTCACCCTCTCGCCATAGGTAGCGATGGCGGCGCGCCTCAGTTCCCGGAACCTGCGATACCGACGCAGTAGTGTGACGCACTCTGCGCCCGCCATGATCCGCACCTCGTACTCATGATGTGTGGAGCCGCCGGCACCTCGGGTTACCCATGACGGTATGCTTACCACCTCGTCTGGGGATAGAGCCATTATTATATTTTATAAAATTATTAATAAAGAAATGGAAAAAATTCCTCACCCGGGTGGGAATCGAACCCATTATTATTATACAGGATGATTTTTGGTCGTCAACGTTCCCGAAAACTACGGAATCTCCTCATCATCACGATCATTTTTCTCCATGGACGCATACCTGGGAAGTGTCTGGTTTCCAAAATATTAGGGTTCAAAGTTGAGTAAATAGACTGCGTTTTTCTGCATAAATGCACATAGACGCGCGTAGCAGGATTTTTTCACGAAAAATAATTAATATCTGTCTATAAAAAAAACTAACATAAACACTAGACACTATAAATTTTGCACGATCAAAGAATTTAAAGCATATTTTTTGGCATAAACTTACTTTATTTCATGTATAGAATACGTACCCTTCGTTAAAGGTGGCCACAAAAAAACATCCTGTATTTGTATTGTATTGCATTTGAACCAGTGTTAAATGAGACATCTAATTACCAACACTTGGGCAGATAAAGGAAAGTGATCTAACCTTGTGTCGTTGTTTTGTTGACCTGTTTTGTTTTTGAGCAATTTAATTTGATATGATGTAACGTAATTTGACATGATGTAGTATAATTGACTTGAGGTAATGTTATTTTTTGTATTGTATTGCCTATGAGTCATTTGTTACTTGAATTAATTAAATAAATAAAATAAATAAACAGGGTATAAGAAAGGTTCAGCAGAAAGCTATGAAATACATCGGCTCGATGTGTATTTTCCAAATAGTATAGAGAATTCCTAAATAATTTGGCAGTGCTATTACCTAATTTGCAGTAGCAGAGCCGAAGCAATGCGATAGCGAAAATTGTGAATGTGTTTCACTTGTTCTTATTATTTTCTGTTACATTGCTATCATCACACACATTGCTTGCTATCGCCAAAATTTGATAATAGCCCTGAAGATTCCTCTGGCCGATTAGTGTAGCTGGTGTACCTTGCTCACGACGCGGATTCAAATCAAGGTAGGTGCAAACATTGATGTGATTAACATCATATCATGTTTCCGTACTTATCTATATATTTATATACCGTTGCTGAGTATCCACCAAAGTTGACAGCATACCATAGAAGCGCGTAGCAGGATACGAAAAATTTAGTGACACTGGATCAAGGCTTGGTTAATCATATTGTACCCTTCGTTAAGTACTGTATGTTGAGTAACAATTACCTTAGAGATCTTAGTGTGGGGCTTGGTTAATCTATTGTGAAGTGCTTATGTGAAGATTCCTTAAGGTAAGCAATCTGACTGACCATTGGAAAAACCTTAGATAATTTATTACATTTGGCCACACACATGTCAACTACTGAACAATGGTGCATGATTTGATATCCGCAACTGTATAAAAAGGTATCGCTTCAACTTAAAACTTACCATAGTTTATAGGTTGACATAAACCGATGACCAAGGGACTCTGAAATGAAATTATAAAAATTAATTTGATATAGACAACTTTGTGGTTTAGTGGCTTAGTGGTTATAGCGGCTCGCACGGTTTGCAGTGGTCGTGGGTTCGATTCCCACTCGGGTGAAGAATTTTTTCCATTTTCTTTATTGATAATTTTATAGACAACTTTTTCTAGATTAAACTTAAAACTTAGGCGATTATCACACTGCACTGTGCCCCATTACATAGCGCGGAGTTTCTCTGGTTAATTTTAGATAAACACATATTTGCTAAATTGATCGGAATTTAAGTTATTTATTGGTTTTATACCTATAGATATTAAAATGAATAATTTTGGTGAAAAAGTTGGAATTTAGAACTGTTTTGAAAACAAAAATGTCTTCGAAAATTGTTTCTGTAGTATTGTTCTATTTTCGATGGCCAAGATATGGCCAACTGTACTCTATATACGTGTGTACTGACCGGTGTCCCCCGCGACTCCAGCAGGCGGTCCCCGAGCGTGGCACGTCCCGGCACCGGCCGCCACGTGGACGGAGACAGCTCGTCATTGGACGTCGACAGGTTGTCGGACGCTTCCGTGTTCTCCTGCTCTTTTAGCCTGCGAACGTAGACACATATTAGTCACCCTGATTACGTATAACTTGCAGAAGCAGAGTGATAGCAATGCCATAGCGAAAATTTAAAGTGTGTGTGTGTGTGTGTGTGTGTGCGCGGGGCGAGGTGCGGAACGCGGAAAGACGCCTCATGCTTGTTTTGTGCAACAATTTTCGCTATTGCATTGCTCCGGCCCTGCTACTGCAAATTGAGTAATAGTTCTGTCGAAATCAAACAATAGGAGTTATTGAAAGAGTTGTAGCAGAGCCATCTATCGGAAGCACCCCCACAGAGTTATTGTATAAAACGGACGTTACATAACCTGTGCAGCAGAGGGTCGGCGCGAGGGCTCATCTGCCTCAGAGGGCAGCGAGGGCAACTCCTGTATGGGGGCGAGAGGTTTCTCGAAGGGAGGCAGGTTACCTGTGCAGCAGAGGGTCGGCGCGAGGGCACGTCTGCCTCAGAGGGCAGCGAGGGCAGCTCCTGTATGGGGGCGAGAGGTTTCTCGAAGGGAGGCAGGTTACCTGTGCAGCAGAGGGTCGGCGCGGGAGGGCTCGTCTACCTCGGAGGGCAGCTCCTGTATGGGGGCGAGAGGTTTCTCGAAGGGAGGCAGGTTACCTGTGCAGCAGAGGGTCGGCGCGAGGGCTCGTCTGGAGGGCAGCTCCTGTAGAGGGCTCGAGCCTGTGCAGAGGGGTCAGCTCCTGTCCTGTATGGGGGCGAGAGGTTTCTCGAAGGGAGGCAGGTTACCTGTGAAGCAGAGGGTCGGCGCGGGAGGGCTCGTCTACCTCGGAGGGCAGCTCCTGCGAGGTTTCTCGAAGAGGCAGGTTACCTCGAGGGTCGGCGGGAGGGCTCGTCTACCTCGGAGGGCAGCTGAAGGGAGGCAGCAGAGGGTCGGCGCGGGAGGGCTCCTACCTCGGAGGGCAGCTCCTGTATGGGGGCCTACCTCGGAGGGCAGCTCCTGTATGGGGGCGAGGTTTCTCGAAGGGAGGCAGGTTACCTGTGCATCGCGGCGGGAGGGCTTCTCGAAGAACGAGTACTGCAGCGCCATCTCCAGGCGGACGTACTTGCGCTGCAGGTCTTGGAGGACCTGGAAGAAGGGAGGGGTTAGGTCTTCTCTAGCCAAACCGATGAAGGACAAAGCTAAACGATTTCGATCTTTAGTATGTATTTTTTTTTAACGTATAATATAGGTACAGTGGGGTAAGCACGAACCTCTCGATAGTCCGTAACGCTATCCTCAAACTGTCAAATTACGTAGATTTTGCTAGGGAGTCGCTAGCGTTACGCCGCGTAAAAAGGTTCGTGCTTACCCCACAATTACAGCTAAACTAATCATATGATTTAAAAAAAAATCAACTGATGACATATCATAGAATTTTTTGTGATCAAATTACAGATTTTTCAAATACTAGCTTGAATAATGTTATGTACAATAGTTATGTTCAAATACAATAATCTCAGACACATATAACTGACAAAAAAAAAGATCTTTTAAGCGCATACAAGTTACTCGAACGTCTGTGATTCCAATTGTTATATGTCGGAAAAATTTACGCTAGCAAAGTGTTTTTTCGCAAATTCTATTATGTGATCTTTCGATATAAATACAAATAAAAATACAGTCGAGCGGATTCGGCTTGAAGGCTGATTACACAACTTGCAGAAGCGAACGATAGTAATGCGAGAGCAAAAATACAGCGCCTCGCACGAACACACACTATAAATTTTCACTATCGTATGGCTTCGGCTCTGCTACTGCAAATCGATCGTCGAAAACTAGTTAGCAACCCTCACCGCGATCTGTCGATTGAGTTCCTCCTTCGAGCAGTCGTTCTCCAGCGAGGAGATGACGAGCAGCTTCTGCGACGCGATCCGCGAACACAATCGCTGCATCGCGCGGAGTGCGTCCGCTTCCGTCACCGGGCGCCGACCCGACTTATCTGGAAACAAACGAGCGAAGCCAGCGCGATAGTTTTACTATTTCTTGCACATAACTAGTAAGTTGCCAATTACTTCTCTCATCATTTGCAGCCCTTGGAAGTCCACTGTTGGACATAGGCCTCCCCAACAACCTGCACTCCGACCGGTCGGACTGGTTGAATACCTTAGTCTTTAAGGACGAGGGGTATCTTGGACACAAATAAGCTTCGCAATTTCGTAGCAAAACGTAACAAAAGGAGCCACCTATCGGACGCAAGACAGAACCACACTCCAATACAAATCCTGGAACGCGATATCGAAGTTTCTCACAAATTAATGGAATACATAATGATCTCTCCGACCGTATTTCGGCCATCTACGGAGATTGGCGAGGTACGCAGGAGATATTACAGTGCACAAGTGTGTGCGCAAACACAGATGCACTCTCTATTCCGTTACTCTCATAGTCCGATGGGACGGAAAGCCGACACGACCGGCACGAGCTAAGTGACAATTTTGCAACATTAAAATCTGTACATGAAATAAATTCATTGGTACAGGCCCGTAACTGGGATCGAACATACGCCTCCCGCTTGGAAGGTGCACGTCTTAACCACTGGGCTATCACCGCTATGAAGTGTATGTAACTATTGTATAAACATGTTTAAGTATTTACCAGCGACCTTCCTCCTATATTTGGTCCTCTGTTTCTCCTCCGGCGACCTCTCGATAGAACTCGACGACTGTCCCTCCACTATTCGAGGCTGATAAACAAATTAAACAGTTTTTTTATTATTATCAGGGGGTTAAAAGTGGCTCCAAATGGTTCGTGTACACACACACGGTGCCAGTTTTGTTAGCTTGAACTTGGCTTGACACACTGCCGCGTGTCTAGATACCTTACATTAATTAATGCTATCATTGTGAGTAGATGGGCGGTGATAGGCCGATGGTTAAAGACGCGCGCCTTCTAATTGGATGACGTAGGTTCGATCCCAATCATAGGCCTGTATCACTGAATTAATTTCATGTACGGATTTTAATATTGAATAAAAAATAGGCACTTCGATAGCTTTACCTGAAGAGGTAGTCATCAGTCAGGCCAAATTCGTTGGCAATATGAGTTTCAAAACAAACCATAAATAACTAATGGTATAAGAATAGGATGATGACTTATAAGTGAGACCATAGAGGAATAAGATGTCATAGAGTGCTAATTTCATACTAACTGTTTCGATGCACCATTAGACTTTTAGGTGCCTCACAATTCCAGTCCTTGACACTTAGATTCTATTAGTGTAATGTATAGTAATGTACTACATTACTAATATATTGTAACGTATAGTAATGCAATCTAAGTGTCAAGGACTGGAATTGTGAGGCGCCTAAAAGTCTAAATGGTGCATCGAAACTGTTAGTATGACATTAGCACTCTATCTACATCTTATTCCTCTATGGGGAGACGAAGGGTTTTAACAATAAATAATTCAGATTTCAAGACTTATCCTCAAAAACATGCTAAAAAAGCACTACTTTAGCCAAGTTCTAAAGTCATTGGAAATTGAGAGAACAAGTAAGAAATATAATTCACAAGTTATTGTATGCCAATCAGCGTTGGCAACCGTACGATAATTATCGTACATGTACGATAATTTGATACCAGCGTACGATGTACGATTGCGATTCATTATCGTACACAAAAGTACGATAATTTTCGAATTGTAATGGATTTCGATAGTTTCGTTCACTCATATATAGATAAGAAATATATAAATATATATCTCGTTGAATATTACATATTTTGTCAATTTATGTGTTCATGAAAAAATTTAATAATCGACTGATCAACTTTGGAGTTTTTTATTTTTGTAAAACTTTTGAAACACACAAATTTTCGCGCCATTTTCTACGCAATGTACCCATGTGAAAATCATAAAATTCGAAAAAGGACATGACGAGCGGCTGAGCGCAATATAAGTTTGTAATAATATCTATTTTATTAATAATTAACGTTTTTTTATGTCATTCAAAAGTATACGATAATTTTTCGTCAGGTACGATAATTTTACGCCACTGGTACGATCAGCGCATCATTCTAGGTTGCCAACACTGATGCCAATCATAACAACTTACCCTGTGATAGTCTTCAGTACTGGACATATCATCGCTATCGTCCTGCGGAATCGGGCCCAGTTTGAACTGGGGCATCGGTGGGTCCTCATCGGGAGAGAGGGGGGTCGCGTCCGTGGGGGGCTGCGTCTCTGAGGGAGGGGTCTGCAGGGGGGTCGCGATGGGGGAGAAGGGGGCGTCGTTCGAGGGCGAGTTGTTGGATACCAACGGTTTGGGGGAGGAGGTGGCTGTGTGGAATGTGCCGTCCGTGTTTAGGGTGTTCTCTGTGTTTGTTTGTGGCAGTTCCAGGCTTAGGCTTAGTCTGTGGAAAGAAATGATTGAGTTGTAGATTGATGATATTTTATGTTATATTTATAACAAGGAATAAGTTTGATTAGTCGTATAATAACAGGCGCAAATAAAAATAACCCCTTCAATATCAGAGTACTATCGGTTTATTTACTGGTTTCTAAAATACGCTTGCTTCGGCATTTTACATAGTGACATAATTACAATAATCACTAATGCGGCTTAATGCTGTGAAGACTTCTATCTCGCATACCCCGCTCAGTGCCCCATTTACCGCCATCTACCGGGTCACGGAGGAGTCATCTCCACAAATCCTATTATTAAATTTAAGGCCTCAGCTTCGAATTAGACGGGTAGCGGGGCGGGCGCGGGTACGGGTCGGCGGCGGGTAGATGATGATGATGCTGTTTTCTAAACCAGCGGAGCGGGCTACGAGAGTGTGTCCAACGGTAACAGCCCGCGCTTTTGCATTATATACAGGGTGTTTTTTTGTCAACGTTCCCGCCACCTCATCATCACGATACGTATTCTCCATGGAAGCATAAAGTAAGTCTGGTTTCCAAAATATTCTTGGGACTGCGTTTTCTGCATAAATGCAATATTTTTTTTTTAATATCTGTCTATAAAAAAAACTAACATAAACACTATAAATTTCGCACGATCAAGGAATGATAGTAAACTTTATAGTGTATAGTACGTTTCGTTAGTTTTTATTAGTGATGTGGACAGATATTAATTATTTGTTTGAAAAAATCACTGGTTTCGCTGCGTCTATGTGCAATGCAGAAAAACGCCAGTCTGTCGGCGCGGAGCTACTCAACTTTCCCTAATATAAACCAGACACTTCCCAGTATTAATTAGCTACTCACATGGTTCCTGCGCTGTCGGTAGAGGTAGAGATCGTGCGCTCGGCTCTCGAGGAGATTCGGCGCCATCTGTCGGCGCGGCGTGTAAGACGCTACTCACTGGTTCCTGCGCTGTCGGTAGAGGTAGAGCGGCGCTCGGCTCTCGTTCGGCGCCATCTGTCGGCGCGGCGTGTAAGTTAATTAGCTACTCACTGGTTCCTGCGCTGTCGGTAGAGGTAGAGCGGCGCTCGGCTCTCGTTCGGCGCCATCTGTCGGCGCGGCGTGTAAGTTAATTAGCTACTCACTGGTTCCTGCGCTGTCGGTAGAGGTAGAGCGGCGCTCGGCTCTCGTTCGGCGCCATCTGTCGGCGCGGCGTGTAAGCTAGTTAGCTACTCACTGGTTCCTGCGCTGTCGGTAGAGCGCGCGTTCGGCGACCGACAGCGGTTCGGGTTCACGTAACACCAGCTCGGATTTGCTTCGCTTCAGGTCGTCTAGTGGCGCCGGGTCGCCTTCCCCCTCTGTTGGGACATTTATTAATTAACTAGATGTCTAGACGACGTCTGCGACTTCGTCTGCGTAAAATTTGAATTATGCCCCTTCCCGTGGGGAAAGATATGTGATTTTATGTATGTAATTATACCAAAAAGAAGTTCCGGATTACAATACAAATGGATAGGAAAAAATGGCGACTGTTTTGCTTTATTTTATTTATGCTAAAGAATACACGCCAGGTGTTTTGACATTAGATAAGTATGCTCGCCAACACACACGCCTAGCTTCTATTACCATAAGTACACTTATATTTTTAGCCCTCCATTTCATCTCTGTACCTGCATTACTACCCTATTATCATGAAAAAAAAAGATACCGACAAATTGACAACCTTTTTATTGGAAATCATTAAAAAAAGTTAACCTTTTTGGAAGTCTGTTAAAAATAGCAAATAACTGAGCCTACCGTCGCTAGCCGTGGCCATCGCGCGCCGCAGCCCCATCCTCTGCGCGTCAACAATGGCGAGTTCTCGCTGCAGTTTCTCTAACTTGTCGCGGTGCGTCGCCACAGTCGCCACGCGCGTCTTCAGCTCATCCTCTAGGGTTATTAGCTCTTTTTTCTGCGAAAATATTGTGTTCGTTCAGTGAAAATTGTAGCCCAATACAAGAACACAGTCGCATAATACACAGAATTTTCTATTGTATCTGTTTCTACTCTATTTTTCCTGTTTCATCGGCTATTCCTTTTACAGTTTTTTGTTTGTGAAATCTGCTTTTTTTAGGTTTTCTACACTGCAAACTTTTCATCTGTAAGTATTTTTGAATCGAGTAAAACACAAAAATGTGCCAATTTAATTGCCTAATTTCGTTCGTTCAGATTCTTTCTAAAGTAAGATACAAATGATCGTGAACGTGACTCACGTGTCGTTCCACGGTGTCTGCGATGTTGTTTGCAGTGGCTGGTTCGCACTGCCGCAGCAGATGCATGAGGCACTCTGTCGACGTCTCGGAGGTGGGGCTGTCGTCTGGTGACTGCAGCTGTGGACAACGCGCCGCTTTTACATATTTGTCATAGATTCCCATTGTAATTCGTTACCGGTAGCTAGATTGTTGTATTTGTGCCCGAAAAGCGGCGGTAGGCTCACTCCTTAGCACGTGGGACTTAATAGGCTAACTGGTGAAAAGTGTGTGTCACGGACATACTCTATTGCGTTTAAAAACAAAAAATCACATTCTAAAATAGCACACAAAACTGGCGCCTCTTAGCTGCTAATAAGCGAAAGCCTCAAACCTCATTCAGCTGGTAACCCTGGTCGATCAGCTCCTTGACAGTGTTCTTCACAAACTCTTCGAGTTCTTGCTTCTTCCCTTCCACCTGCGTCTGCAAGGCTGCCACTAGAGCCTCCTCTGCCTTCGCCTAATGCGGGTAAAGTAAAATAAAAAAAATAAAAAGTGTGGCAAGCATGTCACAAGCGGCCCTGGGATGCTATAGCATGATATGTTATTTATAGCATGCACTATGCAACACGGTATTTGTCTATAATGTGGTCGATTCTGACTGCCAAATTGGGCTACCTTTCCACCAGGGATGTGCCTTAATCCTGACATTAAAATTAATTACCGGCCCCTCTCTATTCCCCAAGTAAATGACTGACACGGAAAGGGACAGTTAGAAAAAAGTTTATGATTTAAGTGTGGCGGTCGGAATCGACCATATTATGATATTTTAATGAAATGTGATTATGGGACTTCTAACTATAATATAGGCTGTGTATAGGTAAAATCTCCAGGGAAACTATCTCGCTTATTGTGCTATTAGATGAATGAGATAGGTATAAAAGTCGTTTCTGGTACAATCTTTTTGCTCCTATCGTTCTTACCGGCATACCTACATATACTATATTTATTTATTTTAAATCATACCTATATAATACGAAATATTTCTTTTATTTCAGACCTTTCCTTGATTGACAATCAAACCTAATGCCTACACTAATACTAAAATGGAAGCAAAAAAAACTTATAAGCAAACACATAAGTTGCCCAACAGATTTCATACAAGAACTCATAAATAAACAAGTAACACGTATATTTCATTAAACAGGGCAGTCGAGCGTGAATCTGACATAGATGTTATAGTCCGTTTCATACAATAACTCCCGTGCGTTATTTCGGTATCAATCTTTTTTGTATACAGTTGCTCAGATAATGCAGTAATAAACAGATCAACTAGCGCCAGCATTCAAAGGAACTAGTTGGTGAAACGCACTGTTCGTACACACACAAGTAATAACGTTGCAAGTCCTTTTTACTCGATTTTAGTGTACGTATGCGGTCTTTGGCACGCTCTAGAGCAGCCTTTCCCAAATATTCCCTTATGGGCGCTGCAGGCCTAAAGGGGGGCGGTAAGAGACCCAGAAAATAATTGGGGCGTTGTTAATATTAATTAATAATAGTTGGGGCCTTGGGCAGTTATAGTAGTTTTTAAGTAGGTGAAAAAATGGGGGCGCTAAAAAAATAATTTATTCTCAAAGTGGGCAGTAGACAAAATAAGTTTGGAAACCCCTGCTCTAGAGCCTAAACGGCTTGCCGCATTTGAGCTTAAGAGGTACTATTCTTAGTCGCGAAAGTGACACAGGGTGAAATATTATACGCAGTCGGCCCCCTGATTACCTAATTTGCAATAGCACAGCCGAAGCCGCGCGATCGCGATAATTGAGAGTGTGTGTGTGCTTGGGCGAGGTGCGGGGCGCGAGAGGACGCCGAGCGCTCGTTGCGCGCACGCATACACTCAATTATCGCGAACGCGCAGCTTCGACTTTGCTATTGCTTTTACGTAATTAGTGGGCCGGTTTTTCTTTAAGTAAATGAGGTTATTCTTTCTTTCAGAATAAACCTATTCCAACCTGAAGCATAACTCTTGAAGCTTATAAGACGGTCTAAAAATTACTAAGGAATATTACTTATTGAATTCGTAATCGGTCGCACAAATTGTTATTGTTGATATTTGTGCCCGGAAATCGCCGGTAGACTCACTATTTACGACGACAAAATTGTATGAACAGTCGTTTAAGAATACCTCATCAGTAATATCCAATTAAAATATCTTAACGGAATAAAATAGAATTCCCCGATAGCGGAAACAATTTTTATTAAAAATCACATTATCCGTTCAGCCGCTATGCAGTCATAGTTTACATTCGTAAATATACTTATTAGTGCGAACGGATAATAAATCCGCACGAAAGTCCAGATTTGATAGATTGTCGACAAGCCGGATGTTATAATACTAGTGAATGCGCGCGAGTTTGTCCGCGTGGACTACATGAAATATACCAAGAAACGTAATTTTTAACATCGACGCCCTTCGACACCTAAATAATGAAATAATGTTTAGTTTTGACTTGTTTTATGCCCGGCTGCCTGCCTTACGCCAACCTTCTTTAGATACACACATATACACGCGGTTGTTTCCGAAATGGGGTTAACCAGAACTGCGAGATCATAAAGGAGGTCGCACGGACACGTTTAGCATAGCAGAGACAGATGTAAATGACAAGATGTTAGCTCAACTAGCCTGAGAGAATGTCCGACTTCCTTGGTAGACTACGACGTGCATAGAAGGAGATGCAGCTGATGTATTCTAGTGAAGCCTCGCATTAGCACAGGACTTTTGGGAATATTTAAGTCAAATAAAAAAAAAAATTACAGTAATACATATTAAAAACATTAGTAACAATCGCAGAGTAAATTATAACTATCGGCCCTTGGTGCTCTGCCTACCCCGTAAGGGATAAAGGCGTGATTATTATATCTGTGTATGTAAATTGTAACCACTTACATAAAAACTTACTTACAGGAGTTGGAAATTACAAAATCCAAAGGCACACAAAACTAAACGAAATTTCACACACATTCACTTAATAACATACTAGAGTGCTATCGTAAAAATATTGCAATTAATAACTACACAGACGTGCGCCTGCGCCGGCGATGTAAAGAAACTAGCACACTGGGTGGGAAGGCATTCGATAAAAACAATCATTATCATTGTTTCTACGAAAAAAAAAACTCTACGACAACCGGTGAGTGCTACTAATGAAACTCGATTGCTAATGCACTTAATTACTAATGCTTCTCGATTACAATTACTAATGAGATAGATAAACACATATTTGCTATATTAATCGGAATTTAAGTTATTTATTTGCTATATTCTTCTATGCTGCTCTGGGAGTGAAAAAAAAAGTATAATACGACAGCTGCTTCTCTTCCCGGGCACACTGTACAAGTCAGCAGTGGGACAAGAGGGTCTTGGTGTTTTGTAGGCGATGGGCTGACCACTACTAACCGAACTTCTACGTCTCAACTATACCCTCAAAATTGGTCAGAAGTGGCACCATGTAGGTTCTATCGGCCCTTGGTGCTCCGCCTACCCCGTAAGGGATAAAGGCGTGATTATATGTATGTATGTTTATATAGACTTCTTTGCTAATGCGGGACTTAACTATATAGTCACCTACATCTCTTTTCGTGCATGTCGTCTAAGAGTTGACTAAGGAATTTAGGGGTTTTCTCAGATGAGCTAGCAACTTGTCACTGACCATATACATCTGGGCCCGCTATTCTAAACGTTGCTATAGGATCTTCTTTGTTATTCTGCTGATATGGCTACCTCATTTTGCGAATACACGTATATGTATTTTTATAAAGAACCGTGGACACGTATCTATTAGTTTGTTCTAAAATATAGCCGAAAGTGGTCAAACCTGTTGACATTTACTTTCCAAATTTCGACACAGCACACTCTAATTGACCAGTAACAGCGTAACCCAAAACGTGTGTTATTTAATAGATATATAACGTACGGACACGCCTATTTTTAGGGTCCCGTAGTAAAGGAAGAACCCTTATCAGATTAGCATGTACGAGTATGTCACGTCCGTCTATCCGCGGCTTATCTCAGAGACCCACCTTTATTTACTAGAAATTTTGATATCTTGCAAGCAATGCAATCAAAAATATTAATTTTCTTTTTCAAAGATACCTAGCTCCTTTTTGGGATAACCTGTATTATTCGACAAAAGTATGATGATCTCCGACCGCATTTCGGCCAAGGCGACCAATCTCTACGGAGATTGGTCAGGTACGCAGGAGATATTATAGTGCACAAGTGTGTGCGCAAACACAGATGCACTCTCTATTCCGTTACTCTCATAGTCCGATGGGACGGAGAGCCGACACAACCGGAGAGAGATCAGGCGCAGGACCAACGGTTTTATGTGCTTTCCGAGGCACGAGCTAAGTGACAATTTTGCAACATTAAAATCTGTACATGAAATAAATTCATTGGTACCGTGACTGGGATCGAACTTACGCCTTCCGCTTGGAAGGTGGACGTCTTAACCACTGGGCTATCACCGCTTAAAGTATAACAAGTATATTATATACAGGGTGTAACAAAAGGGGTATGTTAAGCGAAAAGCTATATAAATAGCCCACTGAAAGGAACCTATCCACAAAATTTCAGACTCGAAATCACATGTTTATTTTTCCAGATAGTATGGAGAATTCCTAAACAACTCAGGAATGTTCATACAATCTTGAAAAATAAACATGTGATTTCGAGTCTCAAATTTTGGAAATAGATTCTCTATAATGGGCTGTTCACATAGCTTTTCGCTTAACATACCCTTTCTGTTACACCCTGTATATAAACTACCAAAAAAAAACGTCGCCAACAAAAAGGCTCTTTGTATTTCACGAGTATCTATAGCTATAACTACGGAACCAAATAATGTGTACCTACATTATTGTTAATACCAGTTATAGAGCTGCTTATAATATATACTAGCGGAATCCCGAGACTTCGTCTGCATATGTGTTATTCTCGAATGTTTTTATCCCGGATAATTTGTACATTTTGTTTTTTTCTGTAGTCCCTAATCTGTAATCTGCGTCCACTAGTACTTATTTATTTATTTATTTATTTCTCACACACTACACATTACAATTCCATGCAACTTAAACTATACAAATTATAAAAACACGATCTAAATTGTAACGCAAATACATGTGCGCACAAGAAAAGTAAAAGAAGACAAAATAATAATTTTACAAATGAGTTCATATAGGTACTTTATATATATATTTATACGTGGAGATTTGTAATTGGCATAGTATACAGGATGTTTTTTTGTGGCCACCTTTAACGAAGGGTACGTATTCTATACATGAAATAAAGTAAGTTTATGCCAAAAAAAAAAAAAAATTTTTTTTGAAAAAAATTTTTTAAATTCCTTGATCGTGCGAAATTTATAGTGTCTAGTGTTTATGTTAGTTTTTTTATAGACAGATATTAATTATTTTTCGTGAAAAAATCCTGCTACGCGCGTCTATGTGCATTTATGCAGAAAAACGCAGTCTATTTACTCAACTTTGGACCCCAATATTTTGGAAACCAGACACTTCCCAGGTATGCTTCCATGGAGAAAAATGATCGTGATGATGAGGAGATTCCGTAGTTTTCGGGAACGTTGACGACCAAAAATCATCCTGTATATGGATATTCTTTAAGTTATTGATACTATACTGCTGTAAATCTTCCCTAAGAGTAAATAAACAAATAAATAAATATTATCACTCATCTCATCACTGTACACCAGTGCATCGTAGTTCGAACACCACTGCACTCTGGGCCGGTTGGTTACGTAAGGTGATTCCATTCATTGATGTGATACAATTACCTCATTCACATTAAATTTTATCTATACCTACATCTTGACTTTTACTATCGCCGGGATGATCGTTGCTTAATCAAGGCGAATTAACTGGTTACGGCGGCAAGAACAAAACAGGCGCACAAGTGATATCACTAACAATATCCATTGATATTGTTTTTACGTTGTCATGTCATGTTTAATACGAGTAAAAAGTAATTTTATATTTTTTGGCAAAACATTTCATTTGTCTCATTATTAGTGTAGTAATTACTTTATTATACTTATCATATTTTGAGCGAATAAATAATCATTTTCATTTATAATTTTAAAATGTTTTGTAAGATTAAAAAAAAATGAAAAAGAAAAACCAAAATTAAACTCAGATCGGCAGATCATAAAAATAAATTATATTGAAAGAAATCAGGTGCCCCGGTAGTACCCGAGTCATCAGATAAGTGCAGTACCCACGGTTAAATAAAGTGATGAAATGTACACTACCCATCAGCAGGTAAATAATGATGAAATGTACACTGTATGTACAGGTATATTTATTTGCAATAAAGTTACAATTCATGATTTGGCATCGTGAACGTGAATGTCCGCCTATTTGCGTGTAAACAAAAACCGTATAATTACTTTCTGCATAGCTAGCTTCGATTCATTTAAAGCAGTGGTTCCCAAAGTGGTCCAGGTGGACCGCCAGGGGTCCACAGGAGACTCGATGGGGGGTCTACGTTGGCGTGAAAAAATGAGGGTTCACATTTAATTTGTATGTGATGTGGGCCTGTAGTGGGTCCAGGGGGTCCACCAGAACCAGATGACTTTTGAAAGGGTTCTATGAGGAATAAAAGTTCGGGAATCCCTGATTTAAAGTATTTTAATAACCCTTATTTATGACGCCTTCTCTAAAACCATCCGTGTGAGGATATAATATATATTACTCACATTAAAATTGTAATCAAACTTGTAACGATAAAAATATTATTAACAATTATAATCGGTTTATTGACATTATATTTTGCAATTATCTGCAAGGGTCAACGACCTGCAATGCGTGAATCACGCAATGCATTGTTTCATACAAAAATAGTTTAATAAGAACATTTGTTAATATTTCAAACAAAAACCGTATTAATAAGAGTGTTTGTCAAAATTTCTCACACTGTCAAATTAGTGAATAGATTAGCCTCAGGAGCAAAAAGAAAAGCAAATAAGACGTATTGGAATAGAATATTCGTGTCTATTATAGTGAAATTCCACTATTTAATTAATTGTCTGTGTACAAGTGCTATTTTATTTTTATTTATTTATTTGTTTATAATATGAATATTTATAGATATTATTAAATTGCAAAACGATAACGTTATAGAATCACAGCTCAAGTAGCATGACCTGCGAAACACGATATATATAGCCGCCATGTTGAATTTTGTATAGAGGCGATACGATATCGTAGGATATGATATCCATGTTGAATTTTGTATAGAGGCGATACGATATCGTAGGATATGATATCCACGATGCGTGGTCATGCTAGGGGGCTGCTATACGTAAAACTGTTATTCTAAATAAGTACATACATATTTTTTTCTACATAAAACATGAAAACGACATGAAAATATATTACGATATAGAAAAACTATAGGTAGAACAACATTTTTGTGTGTGCTTGGTGCCATTTAAACTTACCTTATCAACTGGCTGGTCGCGAGGCAAATAGTAATCGCCTTTTCCTGTGTCTACAACGTACATGCTATTCGTACTTTCCATGACTTCATCAGCCTAATTGCAGTCCACTGCTGGACGTAGGCCTCCCCCAGGGCACGCCACAAGGCTACTCCTACAGGGGGGTTTTTGCCCATAGTCACCACGCTGGGCAGGCGGGTTGGTGACCGCAGTGTGATTTTCGGACTATGTTGTTTCTTTCTATGACTAACCATGATATACATCGGTTATTGACATGTAGTAAAATCAACGTCTCAGTCAATCAGCCATAAGAAGTCCACAGCTGAGTATAGGCCTCCAACAACCTCCACTCCTCGCGGTCTATTGCATCCTTCGTCCAGCCGATACCTATATATTTATTTAGCACCTATCTAGATTACTACACGTCTCCGCTGCGCCCAGCCTCGCTCCAGAGAGCGCCAGTGGCCCCGCGCTTGCCCCGGGCCAGTACCTTGTCCCCGGCGGCCAGTGCGCGCGCGGCCAGTTCTGCCTGACGCAGACGCAGCGCACGTCTCCGCTGCGCCCAGCCTCGCTCCAGAGAGCGCCAGTGGCCCCGCGCTTGCCCCGGGCCAGTACCTTGTCCCCGGCGGCCAGTGCGCGCGCGGCCAGTTCTGCCTGACGCAGACGCAGCGCACGTCTCCGCTGCGCCCAGCCTCGCTCCAGAGAGCGCCAGTCGCCCGACAGACGTCTGCACGCCGCGGCGTATTCGCGCTCCATTGCTGATCGCTCCTACAGAAAAAAAAACCTATTTATTTACAGTGAAATTGCACAATAATTTAAACTTTGACTAAATTTGACATATTCCAAACATTTTCTTGACAAATGTAATTTTTAGACTTTCAAATAGGTACTCGCTGCCCGCGAGTCTCAGATAACAACGTATAAGCGGATTTATTTTATTTTATTTATTTACACGTACACAATACAGAGTAGGTACATTTAACATAACATCATTTCAATAACTATATAGTTATATATATATATATATATATATATATATATATATATATATATATACTAAACTGCACTCCAAAGCTTGAGTACACAGATTACACAATTTATTTTTACACTTAAACTTTAAACACTTATATAAAAGATAAATAGGCTAGTTTATTTACTGACTCGTTTATGGACACGTCAAAAATAATGGAATAAGAGCAGGAAAATGATGATGACAAAATCAAAAATCTTTCAATCCGTTTTGACTTCTAGATAACTAAATTGACATTACTGCAAAGAACGAGCGCGCCTATTTCTGATCAACCAGCCTATGTCGTACCTCGTCTAACTGCCGCTGAGCTTGCAGCAGCTGCTCTCTTTCCTCATGCCACCGTCTCGCTCTCTCCTCCTGCTGCAGCAGGAACTGTTGTCTCTCTCGCTCTAACTCCGCTCGTTGAGCCTCTATGCGCTCACAACGGATCTCACTCTCTAGATCACTAGGGACAGAAATACAACGTTTTAGGGTTTTATTTAACATTGTGGACGCCCGCGAAACAAAATGTCGAAATTATCCGGATAAAAACATTTTCCCGGGATAAAAAGTAGCCTATATATTAAGTGTGACCTGTCACAATATATTCCTGAAAACTGCATCGAAATCGGATCAGCCGTTTCTGAGATTAGCGTGCACAAACGCACAGACAAACCGACAAACAGACGACAATTCCAAAAATCATTGTTTTGGGTACTATTGCGTTGATAAAGGTATTCTATAATATTTTTTCTTATATATCTTCCATGTACAGACTGCGATCCGTTACATTTTTATTATATGTATAGAGGTAAAATTTTAAATCAGTTTCTGAGGAGTAAAAATATATATTTGGTTTATTACATACATACATACATAACCTCACACCTATATTCCATAGAGGTAGGCAAAGACTACAGATCTCCATTTACGTTCCAAACATACCTCTCCATCGCCTAGTCCACATTCACAATGTTTTTCACACATGCTCGCCAGTTTCGGGTTCAGCTTATTTGTGATATGATTCTAGCCCAATATATGTGCATGATTTTACATGTAGGTAAGCTGAATAAAACTTGAGTTTAACGTTCTTTGCCTTTCCTTCGAGATATAAACTAAATAAACATGTCAAAAGTGCTGCCCTCTGGTTACTCACGACAGAACTGCCGGGTTCATGTCCGATGGATGATGGCGGTACGTGCATGACCAAAATATTAGTTCCGAAATCACGCATAGGAAATATGAAACGGACAATACTTACGACAGCACTGCGAGGTTCTCACTGCTGGCCGCCAGGTCGGTGGTGGACCAGGACAGCAGCGACAGCCGGGACAGGTTCATGACGGAAGTGCTGCCCTCTTGACGCAGTTTTGCCGCTTCCGCCGGGTCGTTGTAACGGAACATGTTGGTGCGGCCCAGGAGTAGGATGCAACCTGAAATGGTCACACGGCTATAGAAGATGTCTAGCAGTGATAGCCCATCGGTTAAGACGCATCCTAAACCCTAATATCTCTTTTGCAGTTGGCTAATCTGCGTTGAAGATTGGCCGCCATGACCAAAATTCGTTCAGAGACATTACTTGTTTGTTTTACATGATTAGTGAAAAAATCTTCCTAGTTAGCACGGTGTTGGGCCAGCAGTGGGCTACCTTGGCTGAGCTTGGCGGCGCGGTCCAGCAGCACGGTTTTGGGCCAGCAGTGGGCTACCTTGGCTGAGCTTGGCGGCGCGGTCCAGCATCACGGTTTTGGGCCAGCAGTGGGCTACCTTGGCTGAGCTTGGCGGCGCGGTCCAGCAGCACGGTGTTGGGCCAGCAGTGGGCTACCTTGGCTGAGCTTGGCGGGGCGGTCCAGCATCACGGTTTTGGGCCAGCAGTGGGCTACCTTGGCTGAGCTTGGCGGCGCGGTCCAACAGCACGGTGTTGGGCCAGCAGTGGGCTACCTTGGCTGAGCTTGGCGGGGCGGTCCAGCATCACGGTTTTGGGCCAGCAGTGGGCTACCTTGGCTGAGCTTGGCGGGGCGGTCCAGCATCACGGTTTTGGGCCAGCAGTGGGCTACCTTGCCTGAGCTTGGCGGCTCGGTCCAGCAGTGGGCTACCTTGGCTGAGCTTGGCGGCTCGGTCCAGCAGTGGGCTACCTTGGCTGAGCTTGGCGGGGCGGTCCAGCAGCACAGTGTTGAGCCAGCAGTGGGCGCCGCGTGCCGGCCGCAGCGTGGCCTCGCCCCCTCGCAGACAGATGACGCAGTGCAGCGGCAGTACCCCTGCGCCGCACAGCACGATGTCCGGCGTCGGAGTGTGCTCGGCGCTGCCGATTATCGTCTCCCCCTCCTGGGTACATAAGTTCGTGGTAATAATGCAGCCAAATAAATCATCGGGGGGGTATCCAAGATTTTAAAACCCCCCTTCCAAAATTTGCAGCATTTGTTATTGTAGGGGGGAGGGGACCAAAATGCAGGATTTGTTTCTGGGGGGCATAAAGTGAAGCATTTGTTTCTGAGGGGAAGAAGCACATATTGCAGGTTTTATTTCCGAGGGGGCACAAAGTGAAAGATTTGTTTCTGACGGGGTCCATAGTGCAGGATTTGTTTCTAGGGGGCACAAGGTGCAGGATTTCATTTTAGAGGGGTACAAAGTTTAGGATTTCTTTCTTGGGGGGCACAAAGTGCAGGATTTGTTTCTGGGGGGGCACAAAGTGCAGGATTTATTTCTGGGGAGGGGCACAAAGTGCAGAATGGGCGCAAAGAGCAAATTTGACTATAAGTGGTGGAATGTAGATACAAAAAATTCGTCTTAACTGGACACACCTTAACTTACGGACCGCTAAATCTATGCGAGAAGGGACCAAGAGGTTCATACCATAGGAATATGATGATGATGATGATGATATTTGTACAAAACATAAAGATACCTAGCTAAAAGGTAAAAAGCCTTAAGTGACCAATGTTCCAAAATCATATAAAGATAAGATCTTAAAACTCACCTTCAAATGATACAGTGTAACACCAGTAGACAGCAAGTTATCATCAATACCGATGAGGTGCGGCATATCAGAATCCAACACCACACCCAGACCACTCTTCCTGAGGCCTAACGCCTTCTGCTCCTGCAGAATCTGCTGGGTTTCCCTCCACTTCTCCGTCCACTTCTCAGTGAGGACCTTCTCTTGTGCCTCTTTACGTTGCAGGGTTGCGAGGACGTCGGGCTCGGTTTCTACCTCATCCTGGATATATTGTTATTCTTATTCTTTATTGTACATAATAAAATTTTTATTAAATGTTCATCGAAAAAGTACAAAAAAATCTATACATATAATAAAAATGTAACGGATCACTGTCATGGAAGAAATATGAGAAAAAATATTATAGGAGACCTTTATCAACGCAATAGTACTCGTACCCAAAGGAATGATTTTTGGAATTTTTGTCTGTTTGTGCGTGTGTGCACGCTAATCTCAGAAATGGCTGAACCGATTTCGATGCAGTTTTCAGTAATATATTGTGACAGGTCACACTTAACATATAGGCTACTTTTTATCCCGGGAAAATGTTTTTATCCCGGATAATTTCGATATTTTGTTTTTTTTTTACTGTAGTCCACGCGGACTAAGTCGCGGGCCTCCACGAGTTTAAAATATGTTTGTGGTTGCTTTATATGCAATAAACTTTTCGAAAATAAGGTCGTAAATGTAAAGTTTGTTGCCCCTTTTAGTACCCTCAAAAATATAATTTTGGAAAAGCTGATACAGTTATGTAATGTATTTTATTTAAGAGTTATTCCGAATTTGAAGAATAGTGTTTTTTTTTCATAAAAACTTTCAACCCCTATTTGATTTGACCTCTTCACGCTATATTTACTCAACAGATATTGTTTAAATGTTGCATACATATAATAGTTAGGACTCCGGAGAAGGACATGTTACATTCTGTAGTCTGCAGTATTCGCACAAACATAGTCGTGGCCAGCAGCTATACCTCATTTTATTTAGAAATAGAAACACTCCGAAAGAACGGAATTAGGTTTTTTATTAGACACAGTTTTGTATGAATAGTTCCTAAAGAAATTGCTACTCAATTAAATAGTACCTACTCATATAAAGTTTGCACTATAAAGATGTCGTAAACACAAAACGGAATTTTTTAGTGGGATACATCAATATGGAAAAACGTCAAACTTCACTCATATCTTACAAGTGTTTACAAACAATGCTTCTTTGAAACTCAAATTTCTATCTTAAAAAAACGGGAGCTACTTCTATCTAGAAGTAGTATAAGAAACGGCAAATACCCTTCAAAACATAATTTTGGAAAAAGCTGAAACAGCTTTGTAGTGAATTTTATATATGAGGAATTTTAAGAAAAATACTTTAGAAACGCGGAACGCCTTTGAGTTAAAAACTTTCAAAATTCCTTCTTACGGTCAATTTCAATACTAGAGATTATATATAAGGAATCTCAGATTTTTTAAATTCCAAACTCGAAATTTTGTATGAAAACAATAGAACATTCAATCTGAAATAGTCAAAAAATCTCTCGAGATCGGTTATTGAAATAGCCTTAGTTAGTGGATCTACGCGTCACAAAACCTAATCTAACCGTGACATATAATAATTATTGTGTAGCGTGTAGAGGTGTAAAAGTAACGAATAAAAGCGTACCCGTATGTATTCGTTACTTTGACCATGAGTACTCGTTACTATCGTATCGTTACCGAACTCGTTACTTCTGATACCGCACATGGTATAGTAACTATAGTATGTAGTATGGTAACGAGTCGAATTGACGTGAAGTGTCGACGTAATATACCAAATTTGCAATGGATTTATTACTATTTAGAAAATTTCAACCATAAACTTAAATTATATTACAAAGAATAGTACAAAACAGTAAAAAAACTTTGACGATTTTTTTTAAAATTATAAGTACTTTAAACAAACCTAATCACCGTTCTTTGAAATAAGCGATTTAAATGAACCGCATCATGCGCATTGTTAGAACATACGATCAAAAACAAACGTATCAATACACCAGTTGTGATCAGAAACAGTGTACAAGTATTATACGAAAGATACCCATGATACCATGATACGAAACAT
This sequence comes from Carposina sasakii, assembly GCA_014607495.2. NCBI lineage: Eukaryota > Metazoa > Arthropoda > Insecta > Lepidoptera > Carposinidae > Carposina > Carposina sasakii. The sequence continues at coordinate 598,434 of CP053166.1, forward strand.
GCGAGTAACGAGACGAATTCCTGGGTAACGTTTCGTTACTCGGTACTCGATGGAGTACCCGTTACTCAGCAACGAATACATACGGTTTGTTACAGCTTTAGTGGCGTGTAAATATAACATGCCTACCGTATGGTGCTCGATCTGCGCGCGCAGTTTGTCGATCTCCTCCCGCAGCTCCCTGATGAGTTTGACGTTGGGGTCCTCGTTGATGGTGGGCTTGTTGATGATGTTCTTGGCGCGGTTGGCGTAGCGCAGTGTGGATAGCGTCTCGCCGTAGTTACAGTCCGCGGGAGATATCTGCGGGAGAAAATTTTACGTTTTTCCACGAGGAAAATAAATTAATAAATAAATATTCACACACTACACAACACATTAACCTAGTCCCACACTAAGATCCCTAAGGTCTTGTGTCGTGGGTACTGAGCAACGGTATATAAATACATAGATAAGTGTAGAAACATCCATGACTCGGAAACAAACATCGATATTCATCATACCAATGTTTGCACCTACCGGGATTCGAACCCAGGACCTATGGCGTCGCAGGCAGGGTCACTACCTACTAGACCAGTCGGCGGTCGATGTATGCATGACAATGTATGCGTACACGCCAGTTTTGCTAAAATGGGGTAGCTAGGGCTGCGGAAATTCTAAGGATATCCTATTGGCACGGTTAGTATAATTTTTATTGTAACAACATAGTAGGTATCTCGTTAAACTTTATTAACTCTACTAGTAGGCAGATCCGAGGGTCAGCGGAGGGTATAGGGCCCGGTGGCGGGCGATCCCTCAATAGAGATTTGAACTTCCGAATAGTGACGCCTGATACAATTCAATATTAAACTTTATGAACCCGATTTACTTAAAGAAATAACCTAACTGCGCCTAAATTGTTACCCAGCGTCACTCTCATGCATGACTAAAACGAATATAATGATACTGCCAAAGAAATATAAATACAAACGTACACTCGAAAAACATAACCCTCCTTCTGGCGCAGACGGGTAAAGATAACAGTTAAAATCTATACATATAATAAAAATGTAACGAATCGCTGTCTGTACATGGAAGATATATGAGAAAAAATATTATAGGAGACCTTTATCAACGCAATAGTACCCAAAATAATGATTTTTTAAATTTTTGTCTGTTTGTCTGTCTGTGCGTTTGTTGTTGCACGCTAATCTCAGAAACGGCTGAACCGATTTCGATGCATTTTGCAGGAATATATTGTGACAGGTCCCACTTAACATATAGGCTACTTTTTATCCCGGGAAAATGTTTTCATCCCGGATAATTTCGACATTTTGTTTTTTCTGTAGTCCACGCGGACGGAGTCGCGGGCGTCCACTATCAAACATAGTTATTTAGCCGCCATCGTAACTCACCGCAGCAATCATGATAGTCTTGGAGTTTCCCCCGAGCGAGTCTTTGAGCAGCCACGTGAGCACCGAGTCGCGATACGGAATGAACACGTTCTTCTTCACCGCCTTAGCGCCGTTCACGCCGCGCGCTGAAATATATTCTTTTTCTTCATATCCTGAAACTCACGGGACTACAGATAGCCCCCTGATCACCTAACTTGCAGAAACAGAGCCGACGCAGTGTGTGAATGAACGGAACGAAAGCGAGGCGGCCTCCCACGACCTGCAGCCCTTCGTTTCGCATCATATTACTAAAGAAAGTGGCCATATCGAAACTGTTTCCTATACCTTTCTTTATTTTTGAGATTTCATCAATTTTTTTCGTTTATCATTATTATCATCCATCACAGTGGTTCTATTGAAATTGATTCCTTTGCCTTTCCTTCGTTCTTGGGGATTTTGCCGATGTTTCCATTCATCATCATCATCATCCATCACAAATTCAAAAATCATGATGAATCACGTAAACGTATCTAGTAAAAGCCACTCACGTTCAACAGGCTGGTTACTGGACTCTGCCAACGCAGATATAACGGAGCCGAGCGTGACGAGAGACTTGTTGATGTGTGCGCCCTCCACTAGGCGCTGCCCCGTGGCTCCGGTCGCGTCCGCACGCTCGCTGGAATGTACTCATCATTCAACACATATTTAACTTCACATACATAAAGACACGGGGTAAACAGCACTGCAGGATCACGAGTAAGTTCCCAAGAGACGCAAACAGAACCATTCAAATCTTAGAACACCAAAACCCGTCGCCCGGGTGGGCAGCAAGCGCTTCCCTTTTCACCGCCCCCACAAGGATCAACAAGTATTGTCCGTTTCATTGAATATTTCCTATGTCTTATTGAAAATTAATATGTATTTATTTGCTCAAAACACGGTACAATTAACTTATTATCATATTATAAGATCAGAGACATAATTCACCAAAAAATGTGGCATGCAAATATATATATATATTTTTTTTACAATTAGCTAGGCAAACATTTGAGCGCCATTCAATAGTGTTACAAAATAATCCGTAGGTTCTGTTACTCCTGCACAAGAAGAATGGCAAAGAAACTCGACAGAGTTTGAGTTAGTTGGTTCGGTAGATAGAACTAACATGGAAAACTAATCCTGATGATGCCACGGGTGTTGGCGAAACATATGTCGATTAAAATTTTAATTGGTTTTCGGATTAGCAGCTATGTATTTATGGTTGCATGCTAGGTGCTTAGGATCTGGCTTCTCGTTGCGACTGTAGTGTCTTGTGTTCGTGATCATGAGTAGGCAGATCCGAGGGTCAGCGGAGGGTATAGGGCCCGGTGGCGGGCGATCCCTCAATAGAGAGTTTTTATGTTTACCTTGCATTACAGTGTGATCTTAGAACTAACATTTTTTGTATGCAGTGAAACAGAAAATGTGGTCATACACATAGTAGACTAACCTGCCAGCTAAATCCACCAGATGCACCTTGGACACGGTCTCACTGGGCATGTTATTGTGTCGCAGGTAGCTCGCCTGCACGAACGTCAGTGTGAAGATTGCGTGCGACCGAGATGATACGTCATTCATCTGTGTTGATGCAGTTGTTCGGTGGAGGTTACCACGGTGCATGCACTCCTGTATGAATTCAAAAAATTCCATCATTTTTCGTCACTTTTACTTGTTTTGCTGGAAGAAACCTCTTGAAGAGATCAGCTCGCTATTGTACATTTCTCCTGTATACTGAAATTGTTATATTTTTATTTATGTGTGTGTGTGGGAGGTGGACGGACGACCTGGTCAAGGTCGCGGGCGTCGGTTGGATGCAGGCTGCTTCCGACCGGTCGGAGTGGAGGCTGTTGGGGGAGGCCTATGTCCAACAGTGGACTTCTCAGGGCTGTAAATGATGATGATGTGCTTTACAATAAAGAGTAAGGCTGTGTTCCCAAAGTTGGGCAATCAGAGCTGCAGGATCACGAAGGAGATCGTTACAGCCACGTTGCGAATAGCGGGGACAAATGTTAATGATCAGTGATAAGTTGCTAGCTCATCGCCTGAGTTCCTCAGTCAACTCTTCCGACATGCACGGAATGATTTGCTGCTGATGTATTCTAGTAAAACCTTTTACCATTAAAAACACAATGCAATGTATAAATTAAGTATTATAAATATTATTAAGAAAACTAGCGGACGCCCGCGACTGCGTCCGCGTGGACTGTAGAAAAAACTAAATGTCGAAATTATCCGGGATAAAAACATTTTCCCGGGATAAAAAGTAGCCTATATGTTAAGTGGGACCTGTCACAATATATTCCTGAAAAATGTATCGAAATCGCTCCAGCCGTTTCTGAGATTAGCGTGCACAAACATCAATCCGTGACAATTTTATTATATGTATAGATAGATGAAAAAAAATCACCCGAGTGAGATAAATTAAGTATGTTAATAGACACATAATACTAACTATAATAATAATTACAAATTAGCTAAGTATCATCATCATCAGCCTATTGCAGTCCACTGCTGGACGTAGGCCTCCCCCAGGGTACGCCATAAGACTGCCATGGGGGGTATTTGCCCATAGTCACCACGCTGGGCAGGCGGGTTGGTGACCGCAGTTTGTATTTTGGACTATGTTGTCAATAGTCAATACGGGAGGCCTTGCTGCCCACCTCCCGGAAACCCTTAAGGGTGGTACGAATTCTACTCTGCCGGCACCACGCGACCAAGCTAAGTATAATAAACAATAAATACGCACCTGTATATCATCATAATCGGAGACCAGATGCTTAGACAGATCCTGGACATACGGCCCCAGCTTCGGATGCTCCCTGACCCTCAGGGAGTGACCAGCATCAGTGGCCAGCAGGTCTTTAACCCGCTCGTTGTAGATCTCGAGGTAACTGACTTCGGTCCGGTAGGACGCTCCGGACTCCTTGCCGGTAGCCATCCGGGAGAATAGGTGGCGACAGATGCGCGGGATTAAACCTTGGCAGTCCTGGAAAGGAGTTTGAGGTTGAACGATTTATTAAAATTTCTTTATCTTTATTTACTAGCATTCTTTGACGACCTAATTGGTTTAGTAGGTGCAATTATTGATAGTGAATATCGATGTTCGTTTCCGAGTCGCTCGTATTTCTCGTAGTACCCACGACACAAGACCAAGTAAAAGTGTGTACATATTTCAATTTAAACTCATAAAAACTGCGACCTGTAGTTCAGTAAGAAAATTTGTTATTTAGGGCAATCTGTCTATTGCAGTCCACTGCTGGACGTAGGCCTCCCCTAGAGCACGCCACAAGGCTACTGCTACAGGGGGGTTTTGCCCACAGTCACCACGCTGGGCAGGCGGGTTGGTGACCGCAGTCTGATTTTCGGACTATGCTGCCCGCCTCCCGGAAACCCTTAATCGCCTCGTACGATACCCAAGGGCAGGCATAGGGTGGTACAAACTCTACTCTGCCGGCACCACGCGGCTAATAATGGCAATCAGTCACTACATATTACATGACATAAATTATGTCGTCGTCATCGTCAGCCTGTTGCAGTCCCCTGTTGGACACCACATAATTGATGTAATAATATTATACATTGCAAATGTAATATAGATTGCCGCTTTCAGCTATCAGATAAGGAAAATACCAACTGAAATATGTTGTTTGTGAAATTATTATTTGCGTATCTGTAAGCCCTTATTGTCCTGATTGCTCCTTATCTCGGTTGTTGGTAGGTGTATACAGGGTGTTTTTTCGTTGCCACCCTTAACGACAGGTACGTACTCTATACATCAAATAAAGTAGGTTCATGCCAATGCTGGGAAACGATGTAATTTTTTTTATTTTTTTTTATTACTTGATTGGGCGAAATTTATAGTGTCCAGTGTTTATGCTAATTTTTTCATAGACATATATTAATTATTTCTCGTGAAAAAATCTTGCTACACGCGTCAATGTGCATTTATGCAGAAAAACGCAGTCTTTTTACTCAACTTTGGACCCTAATATTTTGGAAACCAGACACTTCCCAGTATGCTTCCATGGAGAAAAATGATCGTGACGATGAGGAGAATCCGTAGTTTTCGGGAACGTTGACGACCAAAAATCACTCTGTATAATATTGTATTTAAGCTGTAAAGTTTATGATAACTGTTACTTATGTTAAACATACATACATACATATACATAATAATCACGCCTCTTTCCCGGAGAGGTAGACAGAGATCACGGTGCCCCTTTCACCCGATTCCCAGCATTCACTCTCCTTGCAATATCTTTGTCATGCTTACCATCCCTTATAAACAAAGTCCCCAGATACACGAACTCAGTCACTTGCTCCAATCTTATGTTAAATACTTGACGGCCGATTGGTGTAGTTGGTAGTGGCCCGACCTGCGACGCCATAGGTCCTGGGTTCGAATCCCGGTAGGTACAAACATTGATGTGATGAACATCGATGTTTGTTTCCGAGTCATGGATGTTTATATACTTATCTATGTATTTATATACCGTTGCTTAGTACCCACGACACATGACCTTAGGGATCTTAGTGTGGGACTAGGTCAATGTGTTGTGAAGTGTGTGAATATTTATTTTATTTATTTTTTTATGGAAATTTATAAGATATACCTAACTGGATTATGTATATCATATTATCTACCATCAGTAAGTTTACCTCGGCGTTAATGAATTGCTCAGGACACTTTAGGGTGCGTTTTACCATGGTTTCACCAAATAGTTCTCTTGAATGAGAGTGGTAGTTACTAGGCGTATGACTACACCCACGGTGATACGTGATATTGCTGACGGAAAGGACCAGCCCACACCGACGCACCGTGGGAAGAGGATCGTCCGTGGTAATGTAAACATGTTTAGAGTGGTGCGTGTCTGTCCGTAGTCGCCTTGAAAATCACCCACCGAAAAAAGCTAGCATATGAAATGGACTCTACTTTATATTGAGAGGTCTACGTCCCTTTGATTGTTACCTTCGAGCCCATCATGGTGAAGGTCTTCCCGCTGCCAGTCTGTCCGTACGCGAACACGCACGCGTTGTACCCCTCGAACGCGCTATCGATGACATCCAGGCCCAGATCTGCAAACACCTGCGGAGGAAACACGCGAGTATTGTCTCGTAGTGTGGACATACATTTTTATATCGTAAACCGCATACATAATATAAGCGCCACGCCGCCGGTCGTGTCGCTTTATGCTAGGCATACACATGGGCGGATTTATGAGGTGGTCATGGGAGTGGGACCACCCCCTAGGTCCTTAGACCAGTTCAGGAAATGTTACAATTTTACGAGCGACAGTAAGTTCGCAAAAGTTATCGAATTATGACCACCCCCTGACTCCAAGTACCTAATACTTTAAAAGTTACTTTTTTCATCCTTTTTTAAATATTCTAAGATTATCACTACTTATACACAAGGATGGTGGCATCAGGCAGGCAGCCGGCAGTAAAACTAATGCCAAATCCTAAGAAAATTACTGACAGAGATAAGTTAAATATATGAAATCCGATAGTACCTATAGATAGAGCAAGGCAATGTGAAAGGAAGAAATTCATACATTTTACTGACCCGATATCGGGTCGGATTATGTCGAAACGTTCTCTGTAAGTAAAGTACATAATCCTCATCCAATTTTAACGATCCTCCAGTGATAGTGACGTCACTGAATTAAGTAGAGTAGGTACAACGCAGGTCTATGTACGACCTTCTAGCGATGAATCGCGATGCGGCAACTTATATAACACAATACCGTATTATGTTCTACTTACTATATTATAGTTCACATGATTCAAACGTGGCATGTTTGAAGCATATCTTTGAAAATGGCCGACACAGTCGCGACATTCATACTGTGTTGATCGTAGACGGTTAGCCTTCTATACTGGCCCATGATGTCAATTAATTTGATTGATGGTTATCAAACGCATCAATAACCACTTCCATTCACATCAATTTACATCACTGCATCTGATTAGTTTATTGAATGTGTTGGGTTTTAGAGTTTCATAATAATTAGTGGTTTACTAATTTACTAATTTCTATAATCCTGAGGATGCCACGGTTGTTGGCGAAACATATGTAGATTATTTATCTAGTTTTTGATTTCGGAATAGTGCAATGTATTGTCTTGCATGCTAGGTGCTCGGGTCTGGTTTCTCGTGGCGATTGTAGTTAGTGCAAGTGCCTGTTTTCGCAGTTATGAGTTATCAGATCCGAGGGTCAGTGGAGGGTGTAGGGCCCGGTGGTGGGCGCACCCATAGTGAACAGTTTATTTCCGATAGGTATTAATGTGTAGGTACAGTACGCTCGTGTAGACACAATTACACTTAGAATAAAGTTATTCCATGCGAAACATTATTTGTATGCTACGTGGCTGTGGCATCTCATCAATGATCCTGTAGTTTCGGCTACCCTATTCTAGGAATACAGCGGTGTATGTATAGAGGTCAGATGTTAACGATCTGTGACAAGTTTGCTAGCTCATCGTTCGGGGAACACGGGTTCCCGAGTCGTCTTTTACGACATACACGGAAGGAGACGCAGCTGATGTATTCTAGCAAAACCCCACATCAGCACAGACATACAGGCACAGGTAATTATTTCAAGCGATAACAACATACATACATACATACATATAATCAAGCCTTTCTCCCTTACGGGGTAGATAGACAGAGCACCAAGGGCCGATAGAACCACATGGTGCCACTTCTGACCAATTTTGAGGGTATAGTTGAGATGTACAAGTTCGGTTAGTGGTGATGACAGGTGGTCAGCCCATCGCCTACAAAACACCAAGACCCTCTTGTCCCTGTACCGACTTGTACAGTATGCCCGGGAAGAGAAGCAGCTGTACGTTTTTTTTTTCACTCCCAGAGCAGCATAGAAGGACAATTAAACCGAAATGTAATCAGTTCATTATTCTCAAATTGTTGTTAGAATAGCTTTACTTCTAGTTTATTTATACCGGCTTAAACGCTCATAACATCTTTCTTTCGTGATATTATACAACTCTCTCAATCGACAATAAAAGGAGATCGCTCGGTTTATTGCGGGAATAATGCGACGCGATATGAATGGTAAATGTACCGGACGGTCCCGGCACGGCAGTGGGAACACTTTAGCATAATAAATAACGAATCTAACAGCCTGTGATAGTCGTGCTAATTATTTCAGAATACTGTATATCCCATAAAAATACATACATGACCTCACGCCATGTCGACAGACTACTTTAGCACGTTTCAAACATACTTCTTTTGTCTCGTCCACATTCATGAAGTACTTTATAGGTACATGCTCGTTGGTTACGAAAAATATAATGCTATATCTATACATCTATATCTATCTTCTTCTATCTATACATATACAACGGCGGATCCAATTCATGGAGCTGGTTCGGACTTAGGTGGACGACTAATTGAACACAATGATTTTATGGTCACGATTTTATGTAACTGTAGTATAATAACTTTGTATGATGGCAAACGTTTGGGAACGAGCACAATTTTACCGCGCCACACTTGTGTCTACGTAACGTCTGCACAGGGCTGACAGATCGTATAATGAATACAAAATATGTATAATCAGACAGTGTATTGTATCCTTAATCATTTCGTATAATACGATTACGCCATGAAATGGAACGTGAGTTCGTGCTTTTCTCGAAGTTGTTCGCTCACTCTAGTAGGATAAACTTAGATGTGAAGAAGGCTGCCATCCATAATTTTATGTCAGGGGAAATCTGGGGTATGTTTTGCAATTACGACATTTTATAGTAAAAAAATTGGTGAATCAAATGAAGCCGCCCTACTCCGTGTAGCGGATCGTAACGGATCGGTGTTTGTGCACGCTAATCTCAGAAACGGCCATTTCGATACACTTTCAAGAATATATTGTGACAGGTCGGCTACTTTGAGAATACACGCTGGGTGCTGCCGAAGACATATCCCGGTCTGAAGGGGAGTATGTAGCGGAGCCATTATCGAATGCAGGAGAGAACCACAATCTAATAAAATCCTAGACGCGATTCGAAGTTTCTTAAATGATTGGAATTTCTGCAATCCACGCGGACGGAGTTCGGGCGTAGTATCTATCCTTCTTTGTGCAAAAAAAACCTCGCTCGCTACGCTGCGTTATACAGATATGTAACGGATCGATGGATTAACACATATGCTACACGTATCTATTGGTACTGGAAAGCTGGATCACATCGGGATGAGAATGGCTGCATCGATTTCGATACAACATATTCAGGAATATATTGTGACAGGTCCCACTATATAGGCTACTTTTATCCCGACATAATATCGACATTTAATTTTTTCTGCAGTCCACGCGGACGGAGTTCGGGCGTAGTTATTTTACTTTATTTTATGATACCTACAGACTTATAATATTTTGTAGTAATGTTATCACACTGGGTATGCAACACAGTTGTATCAAATACTTACATAAAATCACGTCTCTTTACCGGAAGGGCGCAGAGATTACTCCACTTACCACAGTCCTGAGTCCTGACTCACCTCTTTTGCTTCATCTACTTTTATAATATTTGTCATGCACACTCATCTGTTTAGGAGACTTGACCTGACCTTTTTCTAATCTAATCCTACTGTTATAAATGCGAAAGTTTGTGACGCAAAAACTACTGAACAAATTTTGATGAAACTTGCTTATAAGTACTTCAGAATAGCACAATGCTATAAAGTTCAAGCGGCCGAAGTCGCGGGCTGCCGCTAGTATACAATAAATTTCTTTTGATTCTATAGAAAGCCATCTCTAAAGTACTGCAGTACACATTAGAAGGTTGGGAGCATTTGTCTACAATCATGGAACCGGGAGGTGGGCAGCAGCGCCTCCTGTACTGACAACATAGTCCGAAAATCACACTGTGGTCACCAACCCGCCTGCCCAGCGTGGTGACTATGGGCAAAACCCCCCTGTGGCAGTAGCCTTGTGACGTGCCCTGGGGGAGGCCTACGTCCAGCAGTGGACTGCAATAGGCTGAAGAAGAAGATGGAATAATGGCTGCTAACATACCTGCTCCTGAGATGCATAGTGCTTGTCACCACTGTCGTACGACCAGTATGAGTGGTCAAATGTAAAGTCCTTGTACTTCTCCCTGCTGGCGTCATTGTGCTCTTTGCTATTCTGTAACAAAGTATTAGTTTAAGGTGCTTTAAGATGAAATAATTTACTTTACAGATAAATTTACACAATAATTCTTTTTGTAAGCTGGACTTGTATTCAAAGGAAGATAAATATTTACATACACACTACTACCTATCTGTATACTTCTATTATTTCCCATTCCAATGGGAATTTTGGGAAATCTTTCTTATTGGACATATTTTAGTCATAATCTACCTTCCCAACAACAGCTACATTGGTCAAGTACCTAGTTATGGAGATTTGATGAGTGGGTAACCACATGTTACAAGCACTCATTAAGGTATTAAATATCAGTTAAAATACTTACTTTCACTGTGAGAAGTCGTGTTTTTTTGCCTTCCATTTGTACAATAAGTTTTGCATTCATATCTTTCTCTCTGCAACAATTAAATATTAATATAATAATAATAAAGCCATTTATTCAGACAAAGAACTTATATCTATTTACAGTTTTGTTTTATTTAATGTTGCTTATTTATTTGGCATAGGCCTCCCCCAGCCGTTTCCATTCATGCCTATCCTGTGCTTTCCGTGTCCATCTATTCCCTGCAACCTCTACTATTGCATCCACCCATCTCCTTGGAGGTCTACCTTTCTTTCTCTTTCCTTCTTAGGGAATATTAATATAATCCTTTTTAATAGGGTAGGATATGTGTGTACTAGGAGTGAGCAATGAGATGACGGATAATAGGGATGAATGGAAGAAAAGTACATATTACGCCGACCCCAAATAAATGGGAACAGGACAGGAAGATGATGAACCATATTTAATAGTATAACAATATATAATTAATTTTAAGTAGTAGATAGACTGTGTAAAAGATAATCTTTGAATATGAAAGTAATAAATTCCTATTTATGTAAAGAATACTATAACATTACTTCAGTGTAGGAACTAAGCTAATGATAACATTATTTCTTATTATATGACAAGCCCCAATATAATACAACAATGAAATGTTTCTAAATTATAGCTAAACTAGTGGACGCCCGTGACATTGTCCACATGGACTGCAGAAAAAACAAAATGTCAAAATTATCTGGGATAAAAATATTATCCTAGGATAAAAAGTAGCCTATGTGTTAATCCAGGATGTCAGCTAACTCCATACCAAATTTTATTAAAATCGCTTCTGCCATTTTTATGTGAAAGAGTAACAAACATCCATCCATCCATACTTACAAACTTTCGCGTTAATAAGTAGGAAGTAGGATAATGTTGTCCAGGTATTAAAGTAATCACTTGCAGTAATAAAAAGATAAGAGAATAAAAGCTTTGTAGTAGTAGAGGGATGTGTACAAATATTTTTATGTTTACTACTCCAATGCAGACTTTGTAAACAAATTTCAATTGTTATGTTAGTAAACAGGCATACCCATTTAGACATTCATTGAAGAGCTATGTAGTTTATGCTCATGATGATGTAGGTCACCACAATTTTACATTTTTTCGTCAACTTTCATCTCAATGCCTGAGTTACGGTTTTCGCCCCAAATGCAGCTGAACCGTGAAAGTCAATGCCATTCTTCATGACATCACTGTTTTTTTTGTACTTTCTTATTAGTCTAGGGATATCATCTTTCTAATATTAAACGGTAATAGAACATTTAGACAACCTTCTACTACATTTAAAAATAATAACGTAGTCATTTTGATGTTAGCAAACACAATAGGGGCGTAATTAAATCTAATGTAAAATAGATTTTGTTCATACAAAAACAAAAGTGAAAAACATCGTTAAAACCTTTGACCTACACAGCGGTAGCCAAAAACAAACCTTTGATTGAATGGGCGAACCCTTACAGCAACTTTTACCGAAGCCATTGTCACACATTATATTGTAAATAGATAAAATTTTAATTAAATATTATATGGAAAACATAGCACGATACTACACCACAAAAAGCGAGTTGACATTTTTTTGTTTGACATAGTTTGACATGCATACATGACATTTCCCTGTAATAATTGCCAGAATATTGGTATAAATAATAATTGGTAGAATTTTTATTTTGTGTAGGTGCCGCATATTTTAGGGACTTTTTAATTGTAGCTGGAAATCTGTAGAAAGAAGCATAGAGATTATAGACTTGACAAAATGTCAATGTCACTGTCAGTCATTAACGTCATTTATTGTAATTTGTTCGCATTGTTCACGAAATCTACCAATTCACGTTTTACTGCACATTTTTATTCGGTAAATTATAAGGTAATTAATGGTTTTTTTCGTTAATATTTCTTACGTTTTCTCATTGCTGATGTTCGTGAAATATTTTAACATTGTTATTACCTGGAAAACTCATACCAATATATTTTAAACGTAGGTTAGAATATGCATTACATAATAAGTACCTAATTTCTTTTGTGTTCTTTTCCAGTATAAAAAGCTTAAATCATGTCCGGTGAAGCGCCATCCCGTCCCATGAAGTTCCCCTACACAGCGTCTGCAAAGATCGCCCAGTTTCCCCTGAAATATTATGTTCAAAACCAATGGATCTGGAAATACTGGATGGTTTCTATTGCCCTCTCCATACCAGTCTTCTACAAGATCCACAAGCTGGGTAAGTACATAAACCTTAAATAAAATACCCATTTGATTATTATTGAATACCTTGTTATTTGTATACAATATTAATAACTTGACTATTTCAGATACTTAACAATTTCATGGAAGTTACTGTGAACTTACAGTTAGTACTTTGGTATATAGTATTTGTATATGCATAGTCTTTCTTTGTAAGTTCAGATGTTTTAACAAACCTTTTACCATGTATGTTTAGTCACGGGCCAAAAACATGTAACTTTAAATGTTACAATTTAAAAAGTAGCCTTGTACTGCTGCAGAATCAAACCATGATGCTTATTAGTGTTTCTTCTTCATTGCAGCTAACTCCCCTGAGAATGTGAGCAAGTGGGCTGAGATTAGAAGGAAGGAAGCTGCTGAACACCATTAATTTAGTATTTTGTTCCAATAAACTGTATAAATTATGATTTGTTTTAAGAGAAGCAGTAAAATCATGTCTTTAGTTTAACTTCATTTTTATTTATTGTTGTGGTTAAGTTCAATACCTACTCATCGGGGCTATGCATGTAGACATCATGGCACTCCTGTTGTCCTAAATATATCCCAGTAAGAATTTTTAACATTAAAATCCAAACAAAATATTTTCATCTGGGTCATAACTGGGAAATAAAACTGTTCAACTTGAAGGCATACTTTAAACTTCCATGTACAAGTTGTTGTACTATTGTGTATTCTAAGACATGATAAGGGACATAGATTAGAACTTACAAATGTTTTAGCCATGATAGAGGAAATGGGAGGTGACCCAGGGCACAGATATAATAACCCACAATTTATGCTGTCTACTTTATGATAAGGATGAGAACTACTAGACTAGGATATAGGAAATCTAGAACTCACAAGATGTTTATGCTTGACATCATTTAACATTTAATTTGATGGGTTTGCTGTACACAAAACTTGCTATCTCAGATCCCATGAATTGCCATTTTGTATTTATGTGGCTTGAAAAATAACAATGCATGTTAGCTGTTTTATGACCTTTATTTACTATAGTATAAGTTAATATAAAACTACTTCAATAAATATACGCAAACAAATGAATCAGTATTTCGAACATACTAATAATAAAGTATTAATTATGGATTACTCCACTTATTGTCCAACTGAGAATACAGAATATTAAATAAAAATGGATTTCACAAAATATTATTGACTTTCAAAATTTTAAACAAATGAAATTCACCAATTAAAAACATAAATAAAACAAATATAAAATTTTGTAAAACAAAACATAACCTAACCCACTTGGCAGACGGACAATAATTGTATCAAAATTGAAGCATTAAAAATAATAAAAGGTCAAGGTAACATACATAGCTAAAGAAACTAAATGTAAAACTAGAAATAAATACTAACAGTAGGCAAACAAGCTTTGCAATAAATCACATAATGAATGAGACACTTTGTTCTCTTCTAAAAATAACAAAACACATCTCAACTATTTCAATCAACTACAGATTCATAATTGACATTCTAGATTAGATCATGCATTATTTTCTGCTTGTTACATACAGTACCTATGTGATTTATGACACCCTATAGACAAGTATGTTCACGGCCGATTGGTCTGCCTGCGACGTCATAGGTCCCGGATACGAATCCCGGTAGGTGCAAACATTGATATGATGAATATCGATGTTTGTTTCTGAGTCATGGATGTTTCTTTATTTATTTATGTATTTATATACAGTTGCTTAGTACCCACAACACAAGACCTTAGGGATCTTAATGTGGGACTAGGTCAATGTGTTGTGTAGTGTGTAAAGAAAAAAGTATGTGATGTATTTTTTATAATATCATTAGTAAAATTACACTAACATAAAATAACTAAGTAACATGCTCATAAACCTCATTTTGGGTTGAAAATATCACCAACTTTTACTCACTATTCCTTCCTCATTAAATGAACATACATATATGTATGGACAGACATAAAAGGACTGAATGTTGTCACTACACAGATCTAAGCATTCATAGTAAGCCCGGTAATGTATGTTCCATGGGGATGTGCATTTACACATTAGCCACTCTACCACATGCAAAAACTAAGCTCGGCGCCATCCAGAAATTACGCACACATGCAAAACGCGCCGCCATTATAGGGTTTAAATTTTTAAAGTGACAGTGACGGAGTCCATTGTTCTTTATACATTCATGTATGTAACACAAAAAATATGAATCTGTAGTGACTCGACAGCTCCAGCAAATGCTTTAAAACCGTATCGAATATACTACAACGACATCCCAATTCTTGGCAAATCAGTAACATTATTCTACTCCAGTCCACCTATCTTACTGATATAAATTCAGGATATTACAATAGATTCCATCATTTTTTTTTTTTTAAATTTAAAGCCATTGTAAATTATTATGATCTGTCTTAATATGGATATGTATGTAAATTAGTTAAAAATTGTTTGTTTGTTTGGTTATTATTGAGTTTAATCTCTTTACTGAAGATGGAATAATATTGGTAGGTGAGCTTATTTGCTTTATTTCAAGTTCATGAGTGTAAATCTACAATGTGAAATTATTATTATTTGTAATCTGTTATAAATCTTAAACCAGGCCTACATATTTACATACATATATCCATATAGCTTATGACAGTGAAAAATCTAAGCTGTTTCAAGCCACAGCAAGTATTTGGTATAATTTAGGTACATACTATACAGACAAGGCATTCTATCAAATGATCACATGTAGTGATTTACAAGTAACATAGACATATTGTCCTAGTAAGTAAATAACTAAAGGTAGAAATATATTTTTAGCAAAGTTTTCTAATAATACAAAAGTGTCAATTAAATGAACATGAATTTCAATGAATCCTATAAGCAACATAATCTAAGCACTAACAATTAGGTAGCCTATTCAAGAAGATTAATATGAGTATTTACAATTTTACAAATCTATGTATTTCTAGTTTGTACAATAAAGTAAGGACACAAGTGCATAAGGCAGTTCATTATTATTTTGTTTGTTCAAATCTCTAGTTGAGGAGGGCTGCTAATTGAATCTACATCAAATTATTTATCTATACATATAATAAAAATGTAACGGATCGCTGTCTGTACATGGAAGATATATGAGAAAAAATATTATAGGAGACCTTTATCAACTCAATAGAACCCAAAACGATGATTTTTGGAATTTTTGTCTGTTTGTCTGTGCGTTTGTGCACGCTAATCTCAGAAACGGCTGAACCGATTTCGATGCAGTTTTCAGTAATATATTGTGACAGGTCCCACTTAACATATAGGCTACTTTTTATCCCGGGAAATTGTTTTAATCCCGGATAATTTCGACATTTTGCTTTTTCTGTAGTTCACGCGGACAGAGTCGCGGGCGTCCACTATATTCAATATTAATTGACTATTTTAAAATTAATCGGAATGTTAAACTACATACATATATTAATTTCATATAATTAATCATTATCATAAATGTTATACTTAAATATTTTATACAATTTATATCTTTGAGATTTGAACATACTGCAATTCTACTAAAGTAGACAAGTGAGCACTACCTTTTGCGACCCCACAGGCTCCACATTAATAAAGTACGAAAATAGATCTATCTTATTTTATAAGGCTTATTGCTTAATACAGCCTCTCTACTTTAGTAGATGCACCCTCTTTGTCTTTAGGTTATATTACTCGACATCAATAAGTTTATTTTCTAATCATCTTTATATATTCATTTCTAATACAGCAAATCTATAATGACTCAATTGAAAGGGCAAACTTTACTATTGATTTCAATTTCAACAGGATATTTGACAATTTAAAATTAAACTGGTATGGTAAGTGTAAAAGATTTCAGAAAAGTCAAATACAGATTTACCCATCAATTTATATGTTGAATGCAAAATTATATTGTAACAACAGTAAATACTATAAAAAGTAATATATCTAGCCATGTATTTGATCAATATCTCTACACTACATATTATAAAACAAAGTTGCTTGTCGCTGTCTGTCTGTCCCTACATATGATTAGATCTTTCAAAGTAGGGAACGGATTTTGATGCGGTTTTTTTTAAAATAGATAGTGATTCACGAGGAAGGTTTATATGTACTCGTATAGTATCAGCACTGCACCCGTGCGATGCCGGTGCGGGTCGCTATTTTTAAATATATGGAAGTGGAACAACTTTATCCATATTCCACAAGGCATTGAATACAATAGTACGGTATGCAGAGGTCGTGGGTTCGATTCCCACTCGGGTGAGGAATTTTTTCCATTTCTTTGTTAATAATTTTACAATAGTCACTTTTTTAAAACATTTATGTTGTATGCCAAAATACTATTTTCCATTGTTCGTCATTTAATAAAAATATTATCCCACAGCAATTAAAATATTAGCAATAAAAAGTTGTAAGTAAATAATTGAAAATATTTTTAGGTACTTAATTGACCTACATAGTGAAATGGTTGATTTTTTCACACTTAATGCCCTTAATGCACATAAAAATTCACAATAAAATGCACAGTTAAATTGACAGTCAACAGTTGATTAGTGTTCGGTAGGACAAACGAACCTCCGATAGTTCGTAACGTTATCTATCATCCAACTGTTATACACAGCTCATAGATATTTCTAGCGAGTCGATAGTTTTACGCGTCATGCTTACCTTACGGAAAACCTACAGTAAATGCTCGTTAACATTAACGTACTTGTATTAGCTCAGAGCTAATAAAATGCAATCAATGTGAGAGGAAAATCAGAACACTTGCAGACCATTAAACATGCTAAATAGGCTGTATAAACATACCAATCGAATATACAGGGTGTAACAGAAAGGGTATGTTAAGCAAAAAGCTATGTAAATAGCCCACTATAGAGAACCTATTTCCAAAATTTGAGACTCGAAATCACATTTTAATTTTTCAAGATTGTATGAAAATTCCTGAGATATTTCAAAATTCTCCATACTATCGGGAAAAATAAACATGTGATTTCGGGCCTCAAATTTTGTGGATAGGTTCTCTACAGTGGGCTATTTACATAGCTTTTCGCTTAACATACCCTTTTTGTTACACCCTGTATAACCTACACGCTTTACAAAATCCTCTAAGCAAGACAGAAAGTGCATCTTCTAGTAAGAATACTCCACCTTTGATTGTATGTTTTTTTTTTCACTAGTTCAGACAGAGGTCACCTATCTCTAGTCAAAGTCCAGCTTTGTTTCTAGTAATTTATCTCTGTATCAAGTAGTTGCTAAACTATAAGCTACATGATCAGCGACTAAGCTTTAATGGCTCAGTGCTGTAACAATATGTCAAATTAAAACCTAATATGTGATTAATGAATAACTTACAAAACAATAGATTTCGCGATTTTAAATCACACCAAGACTGTACGGCAGATAAACAATACGAAAAATTATCCACACCATGAGTAACTTTGTAAAAAACTTACGTAAGTGCGAGCAAGACAGCGGGACCGTCTGTTTTCTTCACACTTGACACTGATGTCACGCGGCAATCACTGATGCAATCACTACCCAGCCATCATCAGTAGCACACATAATCTTGCAGCCTCAGCGGATGGGCTGCTGATCACTTGAGCTTCTGTTTCTTGGCTGTGGGGAGTTCTGGTTCGTCAGACTGCCTCCGCTTGGTGGAGCTGGTCTCCTCTTCTGTGAGATCTATGTCAGGTAGTTGAGGTAACTCCAGCTCTGTGCAGCGCTTGTTGATGTACTTCTCAAGGCGGTAGCCGGCTCTAAAGCATATAATAATAATATTCAGGGACCATGTTATGTAAAGGATGGATTTAAAATACTTTTGGAATAGACTCCTGTGAGCGAATTGTTTGTCAACTTAGGCTGGTTTTAGAGCACTGTGCGCGTGGACGCCACATATAATTTTAGCGATCGCACAGCTTTGGCTTTGCTTTTGCAAGTTACGTAATCAGCTTACCTAAGGGATAAGCACGCAACCTCTCGATAGTCCGTAACGCTAGCGTCAAACTGTCAATTCCCATAGATTTTGCTAGCGAGTCGCTAGCGTTACGCCGCGTAAAAAGGTTCGTGCTTACCCCACTGGAAAGCTGTAAAACCAGCCTTACACAGACATTAGAAAATTATTAATAAAGAAATGGAAAAAATTCTTCACCCGAGTAGGAATCGAACCCACGACCACTGCAAACCTTGCCAGCCCTAAACAGACGTTAGAATTAATTTACCCGGTAGCTCAGTTGGTTAGAGCACAGCACGGAATGCGTGAGGTCGTGGGTTCGAGTCCCACTCGAGTGAATTTTTTTTTCATTTCCTAAAAATATTTATAACAGACATTAGAGTTAGACCTGCGCGGCAAAAAAGTTTTTCGGATTCATATTGACCTAATCTCTTAACATCAAGTCCCATTTTTGTAGTCTTGAACATTATAGAGCAATTAAGGATTTTCTGACAAGTTGAAATAACTGTCAAAAATAGATTGCGTAAGAGAATCACTTACCTAGGTTCTTCCCTCCCTTCACCTCCCCCTGTACGTGACCAATGACAAAACAGAATTTCGTGTAGGAGATTCGCTCACGCCATCTATCCATGTGATTGGCACTATTTTTTTACTTTTAATAGTTGTCAGAAAATCCCTCATTGATGTGCTGTTATTTACAAGTAAAACCTTGAACGTTTCAAAAGTGACAGTTTAGACATCACGTAAATGCATAGTGTAAATGGGGCTTTAAAATGAAATTGTTAGCTGTACGAATGAAAACTTCAGCAACCCACCTGGCCACAGGATGCGCCTCCTGGTTATAGATATAGCAGTTGGTGAGAACAAGCGCGGCGTCATTCAGCAGCTCAGCATCCGTGCTGTACTCTGAGTTCTCGAGCTTGGCCTTTATCGTCGAGAAGTCCATCGGAGACGAGATCACGTCCAGGTAGTCTGGGACCTGGGAAATTTGTAATGGGGGGTGTTAGTGCAACCTTTTTATCTGTATCTTCTTCTTCTTCTTCTTCAGCCTATTGCGAGTCCACTGCTGGACGTAGGCCTCCCCCAGGGCACGCCACAAGGCTACTGCCACAGGGGGGTATTTGCCCATAGTCACCACACTGGGCAGGCGGGTTGGTGACCGCAGTGTGATTTTCGGACTATGTTGTCAGCACGGGAGGCGCTGCTGCTCATCTCCCGGAAACCCTTAATCGCCTCGTACGATACCCACGGGCAGGCAGGGGTGGTACAAACTCTACTCTGCCGGCACCACGCGGCTAATCTGTATCTTATGAGGGTGTAATCTAGGACCTGGGTAACGTGTTTAGGGGAGTTAGCATAACCTTTTTAAATATGTCTCTATATCGAGCATGACATCAACGAATCCATTCATCCATTCTTCCATCGATCGAACCTACATAATAATAACCTCATCTCATAAGCATACAAAAACAAAAGTAATTTAAACATCCGGCTCGAAGGACCAATCTTATACAATAACTTTTTACTGTATGTATATAGCACAATCTTAAAAGGTTCCATAGACTAAAATTTAGCTTAACTACATAATAATCATCACATCACATAAAATGGTGATTAAGATGATTAGAAATACTATTATTTCCGTAGGTATTTACTGCTTCAGTAAAATTGTATGCAAGAGGCGAGAAAATGGTATTATTATTATTAAAATGAGGCTTTACTTACTGTGCGAGACAGCCTGGTTGTTATACCTATGATGGACTGTCTCGCCAAGATGTCGATTGAGTGGACTGTATATTTTAGTGAATAGGGCGCACTTGGTATAATACAAGAAAGTCAAGAAAAACACAATATTAGAACTTCACTTGTATTGTGCACACACTAATAGAAATATAGGAAAACAGAAATTATAGCCTGTGTCGTAAAGTGTCCTTATACGAAGCTAAGCTAGGACTTACTAGAAGGCGCAGTTAAAAAAGGAACATTAACTTTTTAAGTGTAATTTTATATGTTGCCTGCAACACTTACATCCTCCACGTTCACGGGGTCGTAGAAAGGCCAGCAGTCCTTGTGCTTCATGACGTCACGCACAAGCACCTCCAACACTTCCGTGTGGAGCTGAGACGCGCGGGAACTGCGCTTGCGACTCGTGCTCTTCTCTTCTACGAAATAACGGTCATTATGGCTCGGTAACTCTTTTATCACGGTAGATATTAATCTACCTACTTACTTACCTACTACCTAGAAGATTACTTCTATACATATAGAATATTTTGTCCTGAATTACTGAGAACAAACGCATAGCATAATCTTAGATATCTGAAACTTGGAGGTTCTTTCTTCTTTATGACGCAGGCATCCGAAAAGAAACGATTTTCCGAAATTCCCATGGGAACCAATGAGATTGCTATTAACTTATCTGGTTGTGTATAAGTAAAAAACTTCGCACAAAATTCGCAATAGAAAGATACAACATACTGTTAGACTGAAAATACCTTGTTTATTTACTAATTAAACTATTTAATACTAATGGCGTCGCATTGAAACTACAATCAAAATACAAGAGAGAACTTCACCTACATAATTATAATCTCAAAACATTTTTATAATACACAATATTATACCTGCATGTCCATTTGTGAGCGAATTCTTTGATCTTCTTGTACTCGTCGTACTCGTGTTTTTAGTGTCTTCTTTTGATCTGTAGATATAGTATGATAGTAAAAAAACAAACGAAGAAAATAGAGTAACAATACGAACTTATCCAAGTTGTAAATTACTTGTTTTATTTGGCAATCGAGATGGTTTACTACCTAAATACAATAAAACTTAGGTGCCAGAACAAATGCTATATCTTTACATGACTTTCAAATCAAACTATTGCGTTAACCCTAAGTGGAACAGGATACCGCTAACTTCATATCAAGGCAAGCTCTAGATTAGAATCCCGAAGGAAAGCGGAGTCAGAGTAAGACTTGGAGTGAAAAAAGCGCGAAGTTCAAGACACACGGAATGGCGGTGAACTAAGGAGGATCTCTGCCCCATCTAGGGGACACAGAAAGGAACTAATAGCGCGTAAATAATTATCTAACATAAAGGTAATTGTGCCCATGGGCTCTTCATGACCCAAGGGGCAGACCACCCACCCCATAGTCAGATAATATACGTAAAGCTGCTGGACACCAGAATAAGGTTGGCCCAGGTCTGAAGACAGTGGCGTGGTGAAGCCTTCGCCACGGGGGAGGTGAAGGGGAGGCCTTTATTCAGCAGTGGATGCATGAGGCTGAAGATAGATAAAGATAAGTAAAGTACTCACTTGCGTCCCCTCTTCACGACTCCGTTGGGTTTGGGCGAGTGATCCTTGCTGCCGCGTGACTTGCGAGCCTTCAGTGACCCCAATGCGGTATTGTACTCGCTGTCGTCCGAATCTACTGCCAAATGCATATACATGTAAATACACATGATAATATGGTCGATTCTGAGCGTCACACTTGATTTAAAATTAGTCAGGTCTGTCCCTCTCTATTCTGAACATAAATGGCGGACACAGAGTACAGGTAGGACTTATTGTTAGTTTAGGTTTAAGTGTGACTGTCAGAATCGTCGATAATATGTAAATACACATAAATTGAGAGTACTGTTACATGAGGAAAATGAGCGGTCTGTGTAAATAGTTTAAAACATTTTTATTTCAAGAAAAATTACGATGATGTTAATGTCTACGCCAACAATGGCTGTATGGACATAGTTCCTTTGCCTGTGCTTGGAGATATAAAAAACATATAATTTAATTATTCAAAAAAATGTCTGTAACGAATTAGCACTTCATGTAATAAATTTCCAAAAAAGCAATCAAATTCTTTTCTTTGTTCGCCTAATATTGAACAAAAATGGCGACCGTGACAGGACTGCAATCTACCAAGGATTTACAAGTTCGAAAAACTCAACATCGTGTGTCAGAGGACAAGCAAGGTCGTCGGCCATCGCTCGCGCACGTATCATCCACAATTTCAAGAAACCCTGGTAAACCCTACCCCGAAAACACCAAGGAAAGGAAGAACGGAAGTTTGCAATCGTCGTGGTGACTACATCAAATTGCGCCTATCCAGCCACTGCCTACCTACGCAATTTGCACCGCGTCAGCAAAGTGCCAAAACCCGGGACAACACGCCTATTACAAAGCTGCTAGCTGCCAGCTGGGACTACTTTCTCCAGCCTCGCTATCTGCCTTTCTAACTGTGAGCCCGTTCCTTTACTTCTTTCCTAATTCTCCCCTTCAATTTGTGCAAACTAGTGATTATTGCATCTCAGATTTTGGTGTGTCTCCCTACGAGATTCCCTAATTTTGTTTGAAATTCTAGTAATTCTACCTATAAATTCTTTAAATTCATATGCTATTATTGCCCAAATTACGCCTAAAATATTTCGAAATATTCGTTGCACTCAAAATTTTATTTCTACCTTCAGTTTAAATTGTTCTTTCCTATTAGTACTATTTTGCCCTATTTGCGCTGTAGCTTAATAATATTGCCCTAATTTAGCTATACTGTGCCTTTCCTAACTGGTTCACAAACATACCAACCTATTTTCTGAAAATTTTTTGCATACTATTAAGCAAAAGCGCATTTTACAAACATATCTCCCAGCTTCGATCATATTCATATTGCATAATTAGATATTTAGTGCGAAATAATAATCTATTCCAGCTGCGCTCGGTCAAGGTCAACAGCCCGTGCTACTTAGGCCTACATCTACCTGCGCGCACGCATCCTTATTCCTGAGCGACCCTATTCTGCGCGCTTCACCCACCGCACAAGTGAGGAGCGTATCGTATGCAATTTACATTATTTTTTATATACTTTTTATTTCTTTCTGATATTCCATCATAATGTCTGTTGAATCTAAGACCACCGAAAGCTATGCAGTGCTTAATTCTAAGCGTGGCATAACCAAAGGACGTCTTACTAAATTTAAAAACTATGTTGATAATTTATTAACTTTGCCGGCGATTTCAGAAATAGAAACAAATAAACTTATGATGAGATTATCTAGAATGGAATCCCTGTTCATTGAGTTCGACGAGTTGCAGGGCCAAATAGAATTATGTACAACCGATTTAAACCTCGAATTAACCACTCGCGAGATTTTTGAACAGGATTTCGATACCTATATTTCTATGGCTCAGCAAATAATAAAGAAGCACTCGCCTTCCAAGTCTTCTAATGACGATTCATCTAGTAACAACTCCACGCATGCCACTCTTCATTGTAACGAAAGTCACGAACCGCTAGGATTTAAACTACCCATTATAAAAATTCCTAGCTTTGATGGCACCTATTACAAGTGGCTGGAGTTTAAGGAAACATTCAGTTCATTAATACACGATAACGATAAGATTAAGGACATACATAAATTCCACTATTTAAATTCTTACTTGGAAGGTGAAGCAGCTCGAGTTCTTTGTAATATGGAAGTTTCAGCCAAAAACTATGCTGAGGCATGGAAACTCCTTTGCGAACGCTTCGATAACAAGAGGCAACTAATTAACAATCATTTGAAATCACTTTTAGTTTTGAATCGGTGCGAGAGACGGACAAATCATTGCGTTTTATAATCGATCACGTTACAAAAAACTTGCGGGCTCTCAGCACTCTAGGGTTACCCACAGATAAGTGGGACGTCTTAATTATTTTCATGGTATCAGCAAAGTTAGATAACACTACTTGTTTTAAATGGGAAGAATATAGAAATACTATTTCGGAAATACCTACACTTAGTGAATTTTTTAATTTTTTGAAAAATCGTGCAGACGTTTTAGAAACTGTTTTTCGCAATAAGCAGGACAAACAACCTAAGGCAGGGTCCTTTATCTCCCCAGCTCAGGCTAAAACACAAACAAGATCCTTTGTCGTCACGTCTAAGGAGACTATTCCTAATTCTATCAAATCGTTCGAATGCCTGGTATGCAAAGCGAATCATCGTCTATATGAGTGTCCCACATTCAAATCAAAATCGCCAGAAGATAGGATCTCCACTGTGACGTCACTAAACTTATGTAAGAATTGTTTTAGGTCAGGGCATAATGTTGAAAGTTGTAAACTACCAGGCTCTTGTCGTGTTTGTAAAAAACGTCACAATTCTCTTTTGCACATTCAAAATAATGATGACAACCACCTGTCAAACAATTCATTAGTAATGTCTGCTTTATCTTCCCCTGAAATTTTATTATGTACCGCCAAAGTTCAAATCACCAATTCTATCACTAAGTCCTCTATGTCAATACGAGCCTTACTTGATAGCGGAAGTCAGTCTTCTTTTATAAGCCTAGCTGTAAAGCAAAAACTAAACTTGACTTCTCAGCAATCCAATGTCAATGTAATAGGTATTGGCCAAATTCCACTTAATCAAGCAACAGAGAGATGTACTCTTCTATTACAATCCAATCAAACCTCTTATCAAGTATCCATGTTTTGTTTAGTTTTGCCTAAGATTTCAGACTATTTACCTAAAGTTTCCTTTGACCCTAAGGTTCTGAATCTGCCTAATGTCAAACTAGCAGACCCCACTTTCTATGAGCCTTTAACTATCGATATGTTGATTGGCGCTGATCTATTTTGGGACTTGATAGGGTCTAAACAGATATCACTAGGTAAAAATAATCCCATTCTACGCGAGTCAAAGTTAGGATGGCTAATTTCCGGTCCCCTACCAATTTTCCCAATCGTTTCATCATATAAACAAACTAATTGCAATTTTACACAAATTAACTCAGATCAAACTGATAAATCTAATTTAGATAGCCAAATGTCCATTTTTTGGGAGTTGGAAAATATCCCATATGTGAAGCCCTACACACATGAGGAAAAGTTGTGTGAAAAACATTTTATCTCTAACACTATTCGTGAAGATAGTGGACGCTTCTGTGTAGCATTGCCTTTACGAGCTGACCGAGATTGCTTAGGTTCCTCATATTTACTAGCCAAAAAAGATTTATTAATTTAGAATCTCGCTTTCGAAAACAACCTGAGCTCCAAAGGGCCTATTCAAGCTTTATAGATGAGTATGCTCAACTGGGTCACTTAACTTTAGTCGCAAAACAATTGCCTACTAATTCCTACTATCTCCCTCACCATCCAGTCATTAAAGAGAAAAGTGAGTCCACTAAGTTACGAGTGGTATTTGATGCTTCGGCACGCACCACTTCTGGATTCTCAGTTAACAACATACAAATGGTAGGGCCTACTGTTCAAGACTCCCTATATAATATACTCCTTCGTTTTCGCCAATACAAGTATATAATATCAGGCGATATCGAAAAATGTATCGCCAGATTAATGTGCGAGAAGCAGATCGCAGTCTTCAGCTGATATTATGGCGCAATAATGAAAACGAACCTTTAAGTACTTACCAATTAAACACTGTTACGTATGGCTTTTCTAGTGCCAGTTTCCTTAGTACCCGGTGCATCTGGCAGCTAGGTGAGGAATGTGACGATCCAAAAATCAAATCTATCATACAAAACGATTTTTATTGTGATGATTTACTAACTGGAAGCGACTATGCCTTAGAACTTTGTCACATTCAACGCTCCGTTTCGGATGAACTGTCTAAAGGTTGTTTTAATCTTAGAAAATATAGGACTAATTTTCCCGAACTATTCTCCAAAGACAAAATTCAAACTGAAGAGGGTGATCTAATAATCAGTCATGCCACTAACACATTAGGTATTGGCTGGTCACCTAATTCTGATGAAATTCACTTTGAAATTCAAATTTCGCCTAGTGATAAGATCACTAAGAGATCTATCCTATCTACAACGTTTAAAATTTTTGACCCACTGGGTCTCGTTTCATTATGCACTATAAAACCAAAAATTATGTTGCAGCAGTTATGGAGCCTAAAAATAGACTGGGATGAACCAGTGCCCCATGACATCCAAAAAACTTGGCTAAAGTTTACAAAAAGCCTACATTTCATTTCATTAATCAAAATTCCTAGGCATGTTTTAGTACAAGATCATACCTCAATTGAAATGCATTGTTTTTGCGATGCATCACAGCAAGCATATGGCGCTTGCGTCTATCTAAAATCCACCAATTCAAAGGGTGACACTCAAGTACATCTACTTACCTCTAAGGCACGTGTCGCCCCTTTAAAACCCACTACTATCCCAAGACTAGAGCTGTGTGCCTGTCTATTGGGTGCTCAGTTAGGCTCATCTGCTACTTCAGCTTTAAGATGCAAAATAGATCGACACTATTACTGGACCGATTCTAGTGTCGCTTTGGGTTGGTTAAAGTCCCCAAGTAAAACTAAAACTTTTGTAGCCAACAGAGTAGCAGCTATAGGAGAGCTCACTGACACCTCTATGTGGCTACACGTGCCTACTGCCGAAAACCCAGCAGACCTTGCTTCCAGAGGTATAGATCCCAATAATCTACAGCACTGTTCCTTGTGGTGGCATGGCCCCGCATACCTATTGGAATCGGAATCTTCATGGCCCACTGCTTATTCTATCAAAAATGAACTACCAGTTCAACTCACCTTTTTGACGGAGTCTGCACCTTTGGAGCAAGTAATAGATTTTAAACGATTTTCTAAGCTATCTAAATTACAAAGAGTCTACGCCAGGGTATATAGATTTATAAATAATTGCAAATATCCTACAACAAAACTAGTAAATGAATTACAAATCAATGAATTAAATAAATCAATGAACTCCCTTATAATAATAGCTCAAAACGAATCCTTTGCCAAAGAAATTAATATTTTAAAAAAGAACAAATCCCTTCCAGCTAAATGCCATATCTCTTCATTAAACCCATTTGTAGATCAATCTGGGTGTCTTCGCGTAGGAGGTAGAATTGATACCGCAAACTATGCCTATGAGAAAAGGCACCCAATTGTTCTAGATGCTAATCATCACCTTACCAAGTTGATTTTCCAGCAAGAGCACATACATCTCTTACATGCAGGCCCTCAACATTTATTGTCTTCTGTTAGAGACCAGTATTGGCCTATAAGAGGTCGTAACTTAGCACGAAAAACGGTTCGTAACTGTCTCTATGTATGTCAGCGTTTTAAGGCGAAAACAATGTCGAATATTATGGGAAACTTACCTAACGAACGTGTTGAGCCAGACTTTCCATTTAAAACAGTAGGGACTGACTTCGCTGGACCATTTTATATTACAGATAGGAAAGGAAGGGGTTGCAAAATTACTAAATGTTACCTATGTATTTTTATTTGTTTTCGTTATAAATGCGTTCATCTTGAAGCCGTAAGTGAACTAAGCAAAGACGCTTTTATGTTAACAATGAAAAGGTTTACGTCGCGTAGAGGCGTACCTAACATAATTTATTGTGATAATGGCACAAATTTTGTCGCTGCAGCCAAAGAAATATATAGTTTTATAGAATCAAACAAAGATGCTCTATTTGAATTTGGGGCTCGTCGGGGCATTGAATTTTTGATAATTTATTAACTTTGCCGGCGATTTCAGAAATAGAAACAAATAAACTTATGATGAGATTATCTAGAATGGAATCCCTGTTCATTGAGTTCGACGAGTTGCAGGGCCAAATAGAATTATGTACAACCGATTTAAACCTCGAATTAACCACTCGCGAGATTTTTGAACAGGATTTCGATACATTGAATTTAGCCTTACCCCGGCTCACTTTTTGATTGGTAGATCGCTAACATCGCTGCCTACGCCGAACCTCATGGACGATAACACCAGTCGCCTGGACCGCTACCAGCGTCTCGAGCAAGCCAGACAACACTTCTGGAGCCGGTGGACCCGCGAATATGTCGGAGAACTACAACAGCGCACGAAATGGCGTACAAGCTGCAAAGATTTGAAACTTGACGATCTAGTACTAATAAAGGAGGACAATACTCCTCCTCTACGCTGGCGACTAGGAAGAGTCGCTAAGCTATTTCCAGGCACGGATGGCGTACCTCGCGTCGCCGACATCTCTACATCGCAGGGAACGCTACGAAGAGCTCTAAATCGTCTCTGCTTTCTGCCTACCTCTGAAGATAATTCTTGAAAGCTCTGTTTAGTTAGAGCTTCCAAGGGCCGCCAAGATGTCTACGCCAACAATGGCTGTATGGACATAGTTCCTTTGCCTGTGCTTGGAGATATAAAAAACATATAATTTAATTATTCAAAAAAATGTCTGTAACGAATTAGCACTTCATGTAATAAATTTCCAAAAAAGCAATCAAATTCTTTTCTTTGTTCGCCTAATATTGAACAGTTAATATAGCGTTTGATGTAGCATTAGTTTCGGATACTTGATTATGCCCACTTAGAATGGCACATTTTGTTTTTTTTTTAGAAAAAGAGCTGTTAGAGCAAAAGATAGAATACAAGTTTTCCTTATAGTAAAACCAACAACCCGTTGCAAAGAATAACAGTGCAGTAGTAGAGTAAAGAGGGATTATTATAGGTAAAAATAAGCACTAAACGCCTATCATTTATCACACATAATGTGTGAGTTATGACCAAGTTTTTGTTAAACTCTAGTTATATTCCATTTGCGTCATGGAATTATGACCGAGACTATTACTTTTTAGAAAAAAAAAAAACAAAAAAGATGATAATAAAATGACTTTAAAATGCGACATTTAATAAATTTTAAATGAAGAATATTATAGATGTAGGTATGTTAGTAACGAAGCCAGCAAACTAAATCAGAATTCACCAAGCGACATGGCATAACCTAGATGGCAACCAAAAATAAACATCAATGGATTTGACTACAAACATGAGGACCAAATTGTGCATAGACAAGAATGAGATGAGGTGCGCATAGACAATGAGTCGTGCATAGCCCTGCCATAGACAATGGTCGTGCGTAGACTGGTCATAGACAAACCGGAGCTGTTGCGTCGACTGTCCAGCGCTTTGGCGTAAAGATGGATGTTGTTGATAGCGTTGGCCGCACATCGACGCACTGGGTGGTCTTTGGGAGGGAAAATTCACGTTTTATTCTCACTTATACTACGGTGTTACTAGTAAACAGCGCGTTAAGTTATATCCTCGTTATACTATTGACGCTAAAATATATGAAATATATGTACAATTAAACTGTGTACATATAGCTTATATTTAGTTTAAAGCTTTTTATCGGTAAAGCCGTCGAATAGTCGAATGGAGTCGCTTCGACAAGCGAAGCGATTGTGGTTCAGTCTTGCATCCGATAGGTGGCTCCGCTACTTGTAATCAGTCTACGTGCTATACAGGGTGTAAGTGACAACAGCAGTCTGCGATATACAGGGTGTAAATGACACTCGCGGCACGTCGCGGCTCGTGTAGGTACTCACGCTCGGGCGGCGCGAGGCACCGGCGACACGTCCAGCGGCGCGCGGCGCGGGGCGGCGGCGGCGCGGCGCACTCGCGGTGGTATCTGACGCCGCACTGCGAGCACAGCGCCGCAAGCCTGCCGCCGCTGCCGCATGTGCCACACAACTCGTCCAAGGTTAGTGACTCCTCGCTGGAAGAATGTTGAATGGTCATTAAGTCTGCGGGCTATACTTTTTTTACATAACATTTATTTATTTATTTGCGTTCACGTTTCGCGACTAACCAATTACATTACAGAGTAATGATGTGATATAATAGGGTCGATTCCGGCAGTCACACTTAAACCTAAACCTAATTTTAGCCGAGTCTATCTCTCTCCGTTCTTAACATAAATGGCCGAGAGAGAAATTGACTGCCGGAATCGACCATAATATCTACAAAAAAAAATTAGTTGGATTGATTTTTTACAACGCGTTTCCACCCACAGCCTTTGCGTTTTTGAGCAAAAATAATAATAATTGTGTAACTGACCTCTGATCTAAACTCTCGTCTATATCGTCCTCCGAGAAGAGTTTCCTCTTCTTCCTGGGAGTCCTCTCCTTTGGCTTGCATTGATCGCAGAACCAGTCGCCTGCCGGTACTTTCTATAAAACAATACACAAAATATATGAGATGAGTAACAATTTTCTTTCATGGCTGCTTAACTGAGATTTAGTTAGGACTACCTATATACAATACTAATAATCCGCGTGGTGCCGGCAGAGTAGAGTTTGTACCAACCCATACCTGCCCGTGGGTATCGTACGAGATGATTAAGGGTTTCCGGGAGGCGGGCAGCGGCGCCTCCCGTACTGACAACATAGGCCGAAAATCACACTGCGGTCACCAACCCGCCTGCCCAGCGTGGTGACTATGGGCAAAACCCCCTGTGGCAGTAGCCTTGTGACGTGACCTGGGGGAGGCCTACGTCCAGCAGTGGACTGCAATAGGCTGAAGACGACCTAAATACAATAGGAAAGTTTAGTGATTGTTGAAGACTTGAGTATATTACTATCACAGGGCAGATATTTGATCCAGATAGAGACAGCATCAAGTTTATACTTCAAATAGACACTTGTGTCTGCCTATTGGAAAAATCGGCCCTTAATATAATAGAAGATAGCAACAAAGCAAATATCAAACAGAACCATGTTATACCTGTATCCTCAATCCACACTGCAAGCATGAAAAATTAATAGATAGTGCGTGAATCAAAACTATTGAAAACCAAACATAATGTTGTATAATACAACAACACCGAATATATTATTTAAATAAAAAACCCGCCCACTGATTACGTAAAAGCAATAGCAAAGCCGAAGCCGCGCGATCGCTATAATCTCGACTGTGTGTGCGTGCGCGCAACGACCGCACCTCGCCCCGCGCAGGCACACACTCGAGATTATCGCGATCGCGCGGCTTCGGCTTCGCTATTGCTGTTACGTAATCACGAGGACGACTGCGTAAAAATTTTGACCCAGTGTCACTCTCCCGACTAAGACGAATGTAATGACACCACTGAGACTCAAATGCGACCAACCCTCTAGAGCGGTACCAAAGAAATATACAAACATACAAACATAGACTTAACATAAAAAACACAACCCTCCCTCTGGAGCAAGCTGGTAAAAAAAAAGAGACTTACACTTAGCTTAGGCTTCAGACAGTACAAATGGTGTCCCTTATTGCATCCATCACACAGCAGCATATTATCCGGGTCCGTCTTCCTCCGGCAGATCCTGCAGCTGGCATTCAGGATGCTGGCCAGCCACATGACGCTGGAGTCCAGGGTGAAGAGATGCAGTGCTATCTGGGAGAAGCTGCGGCATTCCATGAGAGAGACCTGCCATCTTTCAAACGCGTCCAGGTCTAGTGGCTTGCCTTTTGCTTCGCGGTCTTTGCGTTCTTTCTCGTCGAGGCCTGAGGGTGTTTGCAATTTTTTATTTACATACATACATATAATCACGCCTTTATCCCTTACGGGGTAGGCAGAGCATCCAGGGCCGATATAACCACATGGTGCCACTTCTGACCAATTTTGAGGGTATAGTTGAGATGTACAAGTTCGGTTAGTAGTGACAGGTGGTCAGCCCATCGCCTACAAAACACCGAGACCCTCTCGTCCCTCTGCTGACTTGTACAGTATGCCCGGGAAGGGAAAGGAATTATTTTATTTAATAGCATAGAATACCCAATATATATTTTTTCTGATAAAGAAGGTCCACTGGATCCTGTGCTGATGCAAGGTTTTACTAGAGAATACATCAGCTGCATCTCCATCTGTGCATGTCGTAAGACTCGACTAAGGAACTTGGGCATTCTCTCAAGCGATACATCTGTCCCTAGACTATGCTAAACGTACATGGATCTCCATTGTGATCCTGCATTTCTCGCTACCCCGATTCAGGTGCACAGGTATTTGACATAATTATGTGAAAGTTTGTCCCACGTGTGTGGAAGTTCTGTGCAGAGGTTCACTAGAGTACATCAGCTGCATCTCCTTCTGTTGTCATAAGAGTTGACAAAGGAAAAAAAAAACAGGGCATTCTCTGAGGCAATAAGCTAGCAAAAACACGTCAATGATCTCACACCTGGCCATAACAGTTATACAGGTTATAGCTTACGCATGAGAATAAAATAATACTATTCTCACGAAATTTTCACCTTTATAATATATTAGTAAAATGTCTGATACATGGTGTCCTAGTTGTGATACCAAAAAAATAATCAGTTTATACCCATAGAGTTACAAAATTATAACTGAAAACTCACCAAGCGGTCTCTTCAAGTATTTATGATGTATTCCCTGAGCGACCTGTAACAACGCTGACGCTAGGTGTCTCACAACCTCTTGCGGCGCGGACTCCGTTTTCAGCGCCTCTTGGCTCTCAGCTCCGGGCTCCGTCGTGACTCCGGGCTCCGTTTTGACATCCTCCGTTTTACAGGAGTCGAGGTAGTGGCCGGGGTCGCGGTATTTGTTTTCCTTTATCGCTGCCTTCTCTTCCTCGTCTAAGGCTGTAATTGAAATTGCAATATTGAATAATGTTAGGTGTACGTAAACTTTTAAAACATTGTGTGTTTGTGACTCACAGGACGGCATGAGTTTTTATGTGACTTAGAGGTCGGGTGTATGTGTGTGTAATTTTGACTCACAAGACGGAATATGTACGCGTGTGTGACTCAAAACGCGAGATGTATGTGACCCACAGCTCTGTACATATGTGTGTCTCACAGAGCGGCCTATGTGTGTGACTCACAGCTTAGTTTGTGTGTAACTCACAAGTTGTATGTGACTCACAGGTCAGACACTGTGTGTGTGTGTGTGTGACTCACAGGCCAGGCAGTGTGTGTGTGTGTCTCACAGGCCAGGCAGTGTGTGTGTGTGTGTGTGTGACTCACAGGTGGGGATGCGCAGTTCCCCGGCGGGCAGATGGCAGTCGTCACGGTAGCAGCCCCGCGGGCCCCACACAAGGAAGGCGGCCTGCTTGTCGTAGCCGCGCAGCATTAGTGTGCCGCGCCATGCTTCCCGATCCTAGTAGCATAAGTATGTTAGAATTAGACATAGAGTACTTAGTAGCTATATTACTTAACTATATTTTGAACAAAACGCATCTTTTTCCACGTTAATGTTAACGTGGCAAGATGTGTTTTGAAATTTACTTCCCCTCAAATATGCATTTTTCGTGATGTTAAATTGTAGCTAGCTATCTATATCTTGCCCCCCCCCCCTACCTTGACGGGCAGCACCCCCAGACAGCCGTGGAACAGTTTCTCCTCCAGCTCAAGCACATGATCTCGCAGTAACAACTCCAGGGCTTCCGTCACGCTGCAGTCAGGTGGAACCACCAGCGACGGCTGGAACTTGCGTTGTCTTGTTGATGTGTGGGTCGGTTGTGGAGGAATTTTCTGTAAATGAATGATTTATTCAGTGACTAGCTGAAGAAACTTTATCTACTACGGAGTATAGAAGAAGCAAATCTCTATATGTAATTGTATCAGGCGTCACTATTCGGAAGTAAAAAAAAAAAAAAGAAGTGGTGGGCGAGCCCTCGATGTAAATCTCTATGTCAAAGATGAACTCTGTGTCTGTACTCTAGATTTTTCCTTGGATATCACTCACATACAGTCTAGTTATTTCCTCACATCTACACAGTCTATCTAAATAAGTTTATATACATAGTTTACTAGGGTGAAATGTTTCTTATCCTTCATCATACATCCACATATCCATCCCACAACCACATTAATTATTTTAAAAATTTCATCCCTTTCAAAAAAAACTTTTAATAGCAGCTTATAAAATAACTGCCGTTATTTAAAACTAGCGCCCGTACCATGAATTTGTTGAGAGCGAGATGTTTCACATCTACGCGTCAAATTCACAGAGCTTATAACAACTAGACAAAGTAAGTGTATATACTTTGCCTATAAAAACTGAGTTGGGAATTAGAATAGATGAATTTTCTAAAGCTAAGACTGGATAATTTACCTTAAACCAAGTGCTTTGCAATCCCTTTCTACACGTGAAGTACATAAACTTTAGAATTTGTCGCGTAAATGTGAGCCATCTCGCTCTCACCAAGTTCATGCTACGGGCGCAGTTATACACTTACAGTAGCAGCACCCGGATTCAGTACATGCAACGGACACTTCTTAACATACTCGAGTATGTTCTGTCTGTCCTGCTCTAACGCGTGGCGCAGCTCGTTCTCTCTCACTCCTCGCTTGTTCAGCGCTTGTATGAGCGTGTCGATTTGTTCCTCTGTGTGGTAGACCCACCACCGTGGACGGTCAATCTGGTGAAAAGAGATTGCATATAACAAAAGCTTGATATTAATCCCAGCAAGGTGTAATAAAAATTTTCTAAGAATAAATTGGTTCGAATGCAGCGTAACCGAGACCGAAACTTTTACTATTTGACTATTCAGATACGCGAATGGTAAAAATAATTACGTATCAATTGAATAAAAATGTAAATTGAGGGTACTAATTTGTATTTTCTTTCTTCTTAGGTATACAGGGTGTAACAAATAGGGTATGTTAAGCGAAAGCTACGTAAATAGCCCACTGTAGAGAACCTACCCACAAAATTTGAGACTCGAAATCACATGTTTATTTTTCAAGATTGTATGAAAATTCCTGAGATGTTTAAAAATTTTCCATACTTTTTGTTACACCCTGTATAAAAACTTGAATTGCAAATAATCATTTATCTTACTAAACACTTGAAGATGTTTCAATCAATTTTAATAAATTTTCCAAGGAACCTGTCGATTGGCTTTTTTTTTAATTTTGATAAATCATAGTATGTGATAATCACTCATCAAAACTTAATGAAATGGAGGTAGCATAATGCCTTGTCTAAATAAAATTTGGCAACATACATGCCATGCATTATGATTCAATGCGTATTCATCACTATGACCTGTGAAAAGAGATAGCTGATAGGTCTGCAGGGAAGGTTTAAATCTACGGAAAGACAATAATTCATAGTATATCCATCAGCTTACCATATCGTGCACTTGACACGTAGTCTCATCTCCCGTGCACACCAACAGTTCGCACAACATCTGTGTGTGTGAAGTGTCTAACCCGTTGAGTTTGTGTGCGAGCCCGTTCAAACTAACCAGCGGTTTCTTAGGGGAATTCCCGCGGGAATTCGCGTTGGATTCGTTCTCTTTGTCGCTGCCGGCTAGATGGAAAAGAGATTTGTAAGTTTGGGGTACTATTTACTGTTTTTTTTAGTTTCACGTCAAGCGCTGTTTGGACATAGTTTCCTTTGCCTTTCCTAGAGAAAAACTAAACAAAATTAACTTCTCGCTACATCAGCGCCTCTGGCGGCGAATTGACTCGCGGCGGCCCCCTTTGTATTTATGGTTGCATGCTAGGTGCTTGGATCTGGCTTCTCGTTACGACTGTAGTGTCTTGTGTTTGTGACCATGAGTCGGCAGATCCGAGGGTCAGCGGAGGGTGTAAGGCCCGGTGATGGGCGAACCCTCGATGGAAATTTAAAATACCGAATAGTGACACCTGATACAATTAAATATAAATAAATAAATATTCACACACTTCACAACACATTGACCTAGTCCCACACTAAGATCCCTAAGGTCTTGTGTTGTGGGTACTAAGCAACGATATATAAATACATAGATAAGTATATAGGTAGAAACATCCATGACTCAGAAACAAACATCAATATTCATCATATCATTGTTTGCACCTACCGGGACTCGAACCCAAGACCTATGGCGTCGCAAGCAGGGCCACTACATACTACACCTATTAGCCGTCAAGATTAATGTGATCTACTCACAGATCAGTCAGTAGAGGGACAAGAGGGTCTTGGTGTTTTGTAGGCGATGGGCTGACCACCTGTCACTACTAACCGAACTTGTACATCTCAACTATACCCTCAAAATTGGTCAGAAGTGGCATCATGGGGTTCTATCGGCCCTTGATGCCCTGCCTACCCCGTAAGGGATAAAGGCGTGATTAAATGTATGTATGTATGTACTCACAGATCTCGCGCTCGCTCTCAAACAGCTTGGTGACGTAAGCCAGCGTGTCCGCCTGCGGCGGCGCCGGAAGCAGAGGCTTGTCGCGGCACGGACCGCGCGGTTCCGAGCCCGCTTCCACAAACAGTCCTGCCACACGCTGGTGCAACCAGTAGCGGCGGTAGGCGCGGTCGGTACCTGCGCAATATATTCGGCAAATATCATCGTCAGCCTATTGCAGTCCACTGCTGGACGTAGGCCTCCCCCAGGGCACGCCACAAGACTGCCGTGGGGGGTTTTTAAATATCTCAGGAAATTTCATACAATCTTGAAAAATAAAAATGTGATTTCGAGTCTCAAATTTTGGAAATAGGTTCTTTATAGTGGGCTATTTACATAGCTTTTCGCTTAACATACCCTTTCTGTTACACCCTGTATATGTATGTAAATGTTACTATAACTCACCAACATAAGAAGCATGGTCAAACAGCTCCGTCTGCAACTCCTTCAACTTCTTCTCATACTCCTTCTTCTTCTCTTCACTCTCCTTGTTTACATTCTCTATGGCGACTCGCAGTTGCTCATCTATAGCCTTCGCGGCTTCCCCTGTGGCCTTCTGTTCTTCTTTTTTTAGTGCATATTCCTTTTTCAACTCTTGCCTTGTGGTCACCATTTGCATTTCACGTTTGCGCTCATTTATCTATGAATAAATTAATATTGGGATATTTTATTTTTCAAAAATGAAACAAATGGGATAGTGCTATTAAAATTATTAACAAAAACTCCAATCAAAGCTTAAGTGTGAAACGAAAGATAGGAAATAATAAAAATATTGTTACAATAAAAGTATTTATGTGTACTTTAAGTACAAGATTTGACTTGGTCAGACACATTAGGTCAGGGATGGCGAACCAGTGGCACGCGTGCCACCCCTGGCACGCAACAAAATAGTTCAGGCACGCAGAATGATACAGATAAGAATGAATAACATAAAAAATTTGCATCGAAACCGTTTGTCAGATGACTCTAGTTCAGCAGCTTGCATTCTGCTGAAAGTAACAAAGTAAGAGCCTGACATAAAATACTTAGCATCTTATTTGAAACAGTAGAAATAACACAATTTTTTTATATGTTAAAATAGTAACATTACATACCGATAATTGTACTTTTGATTTTTAATAAATACCTTGTATATACTTAATATCATCTAGTTTTATTTTTGTTCAATAATATCAATATGCCTAAATTATTTGATGGCACGTCATAGATATATTTGTCTCTTTAAATGGCACGTATATCACTAAAGGTTCGCCATCCCTGCATTAGGTATTGTTTGCACAAAATAGAGTCTTACAGTGGTTAAAGATGAGCATGGCAAAACATCAAAAACAATTATACAACACTTGAAAATAATTTTCCAAAAGCTATTTAGGGCCAATTTTTCCAATAGTCTGTCAGAGGAATAAAGTTGATGCTGTCTCTATTATGATCAAGTTTTAGAGAGAGACGGCATCTACTTTATTCCTCTGATAGATTATCTGACGTTTGGAAAAATCTACCCTTTGACTCGAAAAATTTTAACTTCATTACAAATAAACTGTAATATCAATGTTATATATAAAAAAAAAGCAAATATGAAGTTAGTCTTTGCGCACTATTTACCTTATTTACCTGTAATTAATATAATAACCTTATTTACTGGTATTTATCTTTGGTTTATCAGAAAAAGCGGATAAATTTCCGTGATAAAGGGTCCACTAACCGTGAGCATCCTCAGTGCTTGCCTCGTATTCTTCAGCTCCTCCAGGTTTTCCTCGAGCACATCACGCACCGTCGCGTAGCTGAGGACCTGGTTCATCAGGCATTGCAGGATCAGGAACTTGTCGTCTGGAAGGGAGGACGCGGTTAGATTGGTGCAAGAGGAGGTCTTATCTAGTTTGTTTGCTTGTGTTTTTAGGGTTCCGTACCTCGAAAGGTAAAAACGGAACCCTTATAGGATCACTTGGTTGTTCGTCCGTCCATCTGTCTGTCAAGACCCTTTTTCTCATGAACGCGTGGATGTATCAAGCTGAAATTTATATCAAATACTCAGGTCTACTGTCCCTAGGAGCTGTGAAAAAATCTCACTTCTAATCCCACGCAATCAAAAGATACAGCCGTTTTTGTCGCAAATTTCCGCAAATTTCGACTTTCGCAAGGGAATCAAAACCTACTTCCCGTGAAGTCAGAATCTTGAAATTTGGCACGAAGCAAAGTCATTATAGCACAGATAAAGGAAAAATTGCGAAAACCGTAAACTTTTAGTTACATCATAAAACAGGTTTGTACGGAACCCTCGTTGCGCGAGTCCGACTCGCACTTGGCTGGTTTTTTTTTTTCTATAATTGGCTAAATAGGGTTAACGTACATACCTAGTAAATGGGGACTCGTTGCAGTGTCTTATTCATTTAAAACATCATTATTAGTCATGAGAAGTCCACTGCTGAATATCGGCCTCCCCTGCGGTCCGTCCATCTCACGGATTTACGTTGCGATTGCCGAAACGTGGTATTTACTTTAAAACCTTTCGGCTCCATAAGCCATCGTTTCTTCGAGCTATGTGCCCGGGCCATTGCCGTTTAAATCACTAATATAATAAGTGGATTAAAACAGCTGTCAAAATTTTCTTCCAATACATACATACATATAATCACGCCTTTATCCCTTACGGGGTAGGCAGAGCACCCCAAGGGCCGATAGAACCACATGGTGCCACTTCTGACCAATTTTGAGGGTGTAGTTGAGATGTACAAGTTCGGTTAGTAGCGACAGGCGGTCAGCCCATCGCCTACAAAACACCAAGACCCTCTTGTCCCTCTACTGACTTTCTTCCAAATTGAGTCATAATACTCGTTCCTCTCGTCACACTCGTCTGCATTCTCCACACACTCACCCGGCGGCAGCGCGGTGACGTGCGCGCGACGCAGACGCGCCAGCGTGGCGGGACGTGCGGTACGCAGGCGCAGGCCGGGGTCGTCGGCGCCGCAGTATCCGCCGCGCTGCTGGTGGCGCCACAGCAGGCAGCGTGCGCCGCCCGCGCTGCCCGATGACAGCAGGTGCAGTCTGACAGATCAATGTAATGTGTCTTAACATCATCATCGGCCCATTGCAGTCTACTGCTGGACGGAAGCCTCCCCCGGGGCACGCCACAATACTGCCATGGGGGTATATGCCCATAGTCACCGCGCTGGGCAGGCGGGTCGGTGACCGCAGTTTGTATGACCGTGTCAACGCGGGAGGCGCTCCCGCCTCCCGGAAACCCTTAATCGCCTCGTACGATACCCACGGGCAGACATGGGGCGGTACGAATTCTACTCTGCCGGCACCACGCGGCCGATATCTTAACATAGTGCAAAACAAACTAGATCGAAACATTATATCATTCAAACTCACCTAAGAACCTCACTGACAGTAGTAGGATCCAGCGGCAACTTGCTCAACGGTGTACCGAGATATGTTTGTGACCATTTACTGGCTTTTGTGGCCAAGGCTATAGCTTGGTTCATATCCATTGCTGAGTCCATCTCATCCACTTCTAGAAAAAAAGATAATAGTATAAAAATAATAGTACAACATTGGTCTCTTCAAAGCTAGAGTGAATAGGCACTTTCTAGGCAAACATGTACCACCCTAGGTCGCATCTTGCTTAACATCAGGCACGATGTCGGTCAAATGTTTTGCCTAGCTAATTGTAAAAAAAAAGTATTGAATGCTAAACCAATCACGGTATAAGAAGTCCGGCGGATTATTCATGAACTAAATAAAAATGTATGAAACTGTGTAAAAATTGCAATGAGTGTAGATTTGAAACTTGTTTCCATTTTTTATTTATAATAAGAGCAGACAATTTTAGATTATGAAACTACAATTTAAGTGGATGTGCCAAGTGATGTGATGTGATGATGAGTTAATCCAAAGCTGAAAAAAATCTATAATATTATTTGAAATACCTGTTGACAACTCAATCTTCCCATTCTCATTATAATCCTCAGCCTCATCCTCTTGCAAAGTGAATATAGTTGTCAAAAACATCTGTACCAGATCACTGAATGCACCAGCATACTCTTTCTGTGTCAAAGCTTTACGGAACGTTTCAAGATCCAAGCCATTGTGGAACACATCCTTTGTTTTGAGAATGTCTGCGTAGATGTGCACAAACTCCAGTACTGACAGAAAGTCCCCAAAATACTTCTGATCTAGGCCTTCCATTTGTATTGGAGTACCTTTTGGTAATATCTGGAACATTTAAAGTTAGGGTGAATTTATTCTACTCGGTTAGAAAAGCTAACTAGTAGGAAGAAAGGTTTGTGAAAGTGTGTTCGATAGTTTTTGTGTTAAAGAGCAACATTTTTTTCAGAAAACAAAGTGTTTAGTATGGATTAAAGTAACTTGAAACCAATCTGTTTCCAAAGACATAGTCATAATGCATACCTGGGAAGTGTCTGGTTTCCAAGATATTAGAGTCCAAAGTTGAGTCAATAGACAGCGTTTTTCTGCATAAATGCACATAGACGCGCGTAGCAAGATTTTTTCACAAGAAATAAATAATATCTGTCTATGAAAAAACTAGCATAAACACTGGACACTTTAAATTTCGCCCAAATTACATCCAGCATTTTTTGTCATAAACTTACTTTATTTGATGTATACCTATAGAGTACATACCCTTCGTTAAACGAACAACGGTGGCAACGAAAAAACATCCTGTATAGTAAGTTTTTTTACCTTATGATCCTCAAGGTCCAAATCATCCTTAACTTTCTGCCACTCTTTCAGATAAGCCTGGAGCCTAGCATTCTTCTCCTTCTTCTTAGCCTTTTCTTCTTCCTTTCTCTGCCGCATCTGATCCTCAGCCCTGCGCATCTTCTCTGCTAACTCTTGAGCACTCTTTTTTGCTGCTGGATCTGCTGGTTGTTTGGCTTTTTGTACTGATGCTGTGAGAAATTAATAAGTAAGTTACTTAATTACTACTATAAATCTATGCTTTTATTACATACTAGTGGACGCCTGCGACTCCGTCCGCGTGCACTACAGAAAAAACAAAATGTCGAAATGGGATAAAAACATCTTACCGGGACAAAAAAGTAGCCTATATGTTAAGTGAGACTGTCACAATATATTCCTGAAAACTGCATCGAAATCTGTTCAGCCGTTTCTGAGATTAGCGTGCACTAACAAACAGACAAAATTCCAACTATATTTTTTTGAGTACTATTGCATTGATAAATGTCTATAGGAGACCTTTATCAATGCTATTTTTTCTCATACACCTTCCATGTACAGACAGTGATTCGTTACATTTTTATTATACAGGATGATTTTTGGTCGTCAACGTTCCCGAAAACTACGGAATCTCCTCATCATCACGATCATTTTTCTCCATGGAAGCATACCTGGGAAGTGTCTGGTTTCCAAAATATTAGGGTCCAAAGTTGAGTAAATAGACTGCGTTTTTCTGCATAAATGCACATAGACGCGCGTAGCAGGATTTTTTCACGAAAAATAATTAATATCTGTCTATAAAAAAACTAACATAAACACTAGATAAATTTCGCACGATCAAGGAATTTAAAATTTAAAAAAAAAAAGTTTTTTTCCCCAGCATTTTTTTTGGCATAAACTTACTTTATTTCATGTATAGAATATGTACCCTTCGTTAAAGGTGGCCACAAAAAAACAACCTGTATGTATAGATTATTGTTTTCATTTCCCATTGGTTTAATTAATTTGTAAGCTTTTCTATACTACTGTATAAGATAATAGGTGACAATAATATATATTTGTACAAATAAAAAACACTTACCAACATTCTTATCTGTTTTCTTAACAAATTTATCCATAGACTCCTGTTTGCTGTTCTTATTAGGTGTAGCCTTCTTAGCTTTAGTGGCAGAGCCTGGCTTAGCTGGTCCCTTGGTTGGAGAGGTGGGCTTCAGGAGCTTCTTGGAGGGAGAGAACTCTGGTGCATTACCAACAAATATCTGTTCAAAACCCATTTTGTTTACATTGTACTTTTCCAGGGCCTGCTTCTGTAAAGGGAAGGACAGACATATGTTATTTTTATTAAAAATTATTAAAAAGATAAAAAATATGTAAAATTAAATAAAATTATTTTCTACATTAGTTGTTTTCATGAGCATACATATTTAAAAGTTAATGAACTGAATAAACTTGGAACATGCTGTCTAATATCTTCTAATTTTATTTCATTTTTTTGTTTATATTCTCTTTTGGTAATATAATAGGTAAAAGAAAATATAGTAGGTATAATTATAACCTTAATAGCAAGCACTCCTCCAGGACCTAGCTCCACAAACTGCTTG
The DNA here is from genome assembly GCA_014607495.2 of Carposina sasakii. Taxonomy (NCBI): domain Eukaryota; kingdom Metazoa; phylum Arthropoda; class Insecta; order Lepidoptera; family Carposinidae; genus Carposina; species Carposina sasakii. The sequence goes on from CP053166.1 coordinate 641,734, forward strand.
AGGAACAGCCGATGCTTGTCTCGGGTGTAGATGCCCTTCTTCCTACGTATCCTGTCATGTGGAACTGTACCGGTCTGGCCAGCTGCACTCTCGTCCACCTCATCGTATTGTTCCACTTCATAGCAGTATGCTGTGGCCGGGACAATTGCTTTGCTGGAAACGTACAATGATATTAATCATCATACACAGAAATATTGAATGAGTACAGCTCTGATATTCTTTACTTTACACAAAAACATTGTTACGCAGTTAAATAGAGAATGTACAAATACAAGGTTATATCTTGAGATATTTCTTCCAGCAAATTCAAAATATAATGGTAAGTTTATTATATTCTCCAAAAGAAAAAAGGGTAACTTGGATACTTTAATAGAATAGAATAGATTTTTATTTGAAAATTACACATACACGGACAGAAGTAATATAGAAAAGGACAATAGAAATAGGGTAGAAATACAGATCAAAAGAAGTAAGTAGACAGGTAGAAGTAACATGAAACGAAGAACAGTAAGTAGAACTGTGTGCCCTATTTGGAGCCCGTCAGTCCTGTGTACGTAATGTAATTTTTACAGCATGAAGTAACTAATTGTAAGTAACTTACTAAATTATAATCCCATTGATGTATAACTTACTATAAAAAGCTAACTTACAATAAAACATGTAAATTGGTATTTATTGTTTTTCATTCGTTCAGAAAACTTAAAGATAACTAATTTTCTTACATAATATCTTCATAAGCTGGTTAATAATTTTTCAAAGTTGTGGTTAGTTAGACTCAATAGGCTTCTGTGAATACATTTCATTAATTGACAATATTGACCTTGAGTGGATATCAATCAAGCAAGTTTTACTTATTCACTACACTGTCAGTGAAGGTAACTTTAAATCACAGTAATATCTTATGGATGATTATTGTAAGTTAGTGTTGAATTTTAATGTAATTTTGGAGATAGTAATAAGATAAACCTGTAATAGTAGAATATAGATACTAAGATACAATAAGACATACCTCCCTGGTTGTTGCTTCTGGGATGTGACGGAGAGAACATGTCCCTCACTCCAGGTGTCTCCCTCCAGACAGGCCTCCACTGTCTCCCCAATAAAGTACCTCTCCCTCACATAGTTGAAAACATCCTCAGACATCTCAGCAAAAGAAGTCCTCTTGGTTTTAGAGGCAAGGTACAATAATGGTATTCGTAGTTCCATTGGGAAGTCTTTCAGAGACTTTCTTGCTGCTTTCTCACTTTCCAGTGCTTCTGCATATGTCAAGTTGTTCTTACCAGTCATCTCACATGTCCACACCATGGAGTTAACCAGAATAATTCTCTCACAGTACTCCCTGAAACAGCAAAAAGTTCAAAACAATCTCAAGAAATGGCTGAGGAGATTCACAAGTGCGAAACATCGTATCACGCTCGTGTAATTGTACAGCGCACCGCGCGGTAACAATGACAACGGCCCTTCAAAGAGATAACTGCACTTTAATTTGTAAAACACCGAAAAATGCGCGAATCCCCAAACTTGTATAAATACTTACTCGTAGTCTTTGAAAATCTCGTCCGTGATTTCGCAGTGAAAGACCTCATCGTCGTCACGCAAATACTCGGACGCCTTCGATTTCTCAAACGCTTTCCTCTTCAACAGAGGCATGTTACGGTTTCGCGGGTCACTTCGGTGGGAAAATAGTATACAACAAATTTCACAACTCCACTACAGTTGGTTTACACTCAGCCTTGTATGGCGCATTCATCTAAAGGGCCTTTTGGCTATTATAACTAGAAATTACTTTCATTTCACAAAATATTCTTGAACAAAATTGTTGCGTGGTTCGATTGACAAGCCAAAAAACGGCGCGCTCGCGGTTGCTTCTTGTGCGGCAATCAGATCAGATGAGAATGCAACAACCAAAATCTACCAGATAGTAGTTTTATATTCACCGATAATACCATATTTGAATGTAATTTAGAAAAATGATAGTCGTGTTACCGCATCTTGCCGCGCATTGTTCGTTATATTTATAGCACTATAGCGCGTGCCTACACAGCACGCGATGTTTGCTATTGAAAAATAGCGTGCTATATAAGACGCTATATTAACCACTTCTACCAGTATCACTCTAGCGGATACTCGCGGATTAGCATGTCGCGGATCTCTTACGCCTATGACGAGAACTTATAGATGAGAATAACTATAGGGAAAAGGACGAGTCTAATAATACTTACCTCTCAAGCTCAAATGCGAGAAAGCCGTTTAGGCTCTAGAGCATAGACTTAGGAAATCTAAAGCGTGCCAAAGAAATATACATACAAAAAATATAACCCTCCTTCTGGCGCAGTCGGGCAATAACGTATCATTACCAAATAGTTCCTTTGAATAATGGCGCTACTTACTATGTGAATTACAACATTATCGGCGTTACTGCATTCAAAAAAAAATGTTGCTAGATTTTGCTATGTTATGTTCGTGGCTGAAAAATGTTTTTGCAGGCTCAATGAAAATGATTTTAAAGCAAATAGTTTATTAACATAATTATGTTCCTATGAAAAGTATCAATACCTTCTGTAAAATTTCAAAAATGGCTCAATGGAGGAGAATAATTATAAATGACTCGATATTGACCTTCAGGAGTGCTACTCTAAAGATAAGAAATACAAACGTAAGTTAAAACACTACTACCTGGGATCTTCGGCAGCTTATGGTCATTCCAGTGATAAATGATTAGTTAATTAGATAAGTAGTAAGTAGTTAATGCTTTAAATTTTTTTGGCCGCGTGAAGGCGTGACTTATGTATTGCATGAACCCTAGAGGAATAGAATTATAACCTATAGAAAGTGTGTTCCAACCAAACGCAAGGCGAAAAAATAGGCATAAAATATCGACTTGACGTATGCATGACATTAATGTTGCCTTAAAAATGTTTTTTCCCTAGATGATAGGGGAAATAATAAAATATGATTGATGCTGAGAAGTATACTGATTGTATCTTGTAAATTATCGTGAAATTTAATATATTAAAAGAATGATCAACTTTTCCAATATTGGACCAAAAGTGTGAAAAAAAATACAATATTCTGTTAAAAATTGTCCCTCTGGAATAATTTGTCATTATGTCAACAAAGCTGTGAGGCCATTCTCCGTGGTTTTATTTCATTCAATAAAGGAAAGAACGATGCCCATTTTAAAGATCAATGTTTAAACATAATATTATAGTATTGTAAGTTTTAAATAATTCGTGAGAGAGCTTGCAGGTATCCACAATTAAAGACAAAGTAATCAACTACTTTTACCTACAATCTGCATTTAAAATAGGGTAAAATTTCAACTTATGGCAACATTTGTTTTCAATGCAGATAAAAATATGAAAATTTGATTGTGTATTTATTGTTTTATCAATGAAATTACGTAAAAACTCAAATATTTACCGGTGAAATGTGATGTTATTTATTTTCTAGTTTTTCAGCATAGTTTTTGGCAGGATTAGTGCACATTTCGTCATGGTAATCCTTTAGTTAAAACACGTAGCCACTGACCGCTGAGCACTAATGACAGAGCCGCGATTGGTTCAAATTTGCACCCATAAAAATTCTAAAATCGGCCTTCGGATATACTTCAAGGTTATAATTCTTCTAGAGGTTTTTAATACATTATAGTAATAATAAACTGCATTGTATCAAGTGTAATGAACAAAATAAATGAAAAAAAATATATATAATGGAGACATGAAATCATAATATAAATCAATATAAATTTAAAGTCAATCTTATAATCATGCATTTAAAACAAATATTTGTGCATAGCACCTTAACTTCTAGATACTTAGTTTAAATTTTAAAACTTCTCTACTTTTGTTTCTAAGATACCAATCTTCTCTATCTCACTGTGGATCACATCACCTGGTTTCAGGAATTCAGGTGGCTTCATAGACGCACCCACTCCTCCTGGTGTACCGGTTAATATGATATCGCCTGGTAATAGCGTCATCACATAAGTTAATCTTTCAATGACATCAGGGATCTTATGCACTAATTGATTAGTGTTACTATCCTGCTTGACTTTTCCATTAACACTACACTTTATGTTTAGGTTTTGTGGATCATTGATCTCGTCAGCTGTTACAATACATGGACCAATAGGGCAAAACGTGTCCATTGACTTACCGAGTAAGAATTGTCCTCCATTCTTTTCTCTTTGCCAGTCTCTCCCACTGATGTCTTGGGCGACGGTATAACCAAGCACGTAGTTCAAGGCTTGTGCGGCTTTCACTCTCGAGGCCTTCTTTCCAATAACAAGCGCCAACTCCACCTCCCAATCAACATTTTTTACTGTATCAGTCCTTAACCTAAGAAAGTCTGTTGGTCCTATAATAGTGCTAGCAAATTTACTAAAAATCATTGGAACTTTCGGTATAGTAAGTTTTTGCTCCTTACAATGGTCCTTATAGTTCAATCCGATGCATAAAATCTTATCCATCCCATGTATAGGAGCCTTAAGAAGTATTGAACTTGCTGGCTCTGCAGCAACGGAAACATTGCTTTCAAGTTTCATTATCTCTTTCACATCTCCATTTTTGACAATATCGATTAATATTTTTGGTAACGTAGGATTCACTTTGCAAATATCAACAGTATCTGATCCTTTTAAATATCCCACTTTGATTTCATTTGGGTTATTTTTATACACAAACTGTACTAGTTTGACCCTTCTATATTTTGATACAGAAAAATATCTTGCGGTCTTACATGAAAATAATTGGCTAGCAATCTTGAGGTTGATAACCATTATATTATGGTCCGCCCACTGTTTGACAGTTTTATTGCGGTTTTATTGGAATAAATAATTTTATTATTTGTTAATAGTATGCATATACAATAACCTTGGTCTATGCCCTTGGTATTGACTTGACTGCACATCTCTACTTAGTCTGTGCTTGACTGTCACATCATTGACTGCACTTGCACTTTTTAGTATACCTATACAAAGAATATACTTACCTACTCTCTAACTTAGTATACCTTCTCCCTCAGGTTGATACATAGGGTCTTAGACTAGTCATAGTGGAACTTTTGTTGAACAACGTTGTCTATCTACGCATCTACTACTTTACGTCAGTAAGATAACATGTCGCCAGAGGAACTAGTGTTGATTGATTTGAACATTCATAGTTTTGGTACAGTTCGATTAATTTGAGCACTCGTACGTTATACCACACTACGGACATTGTTGAGCGTCATGTCTCCACTCGACAACAATTTGATGCTCAACTAACGATGTTCTTAAACAAACAACAAGCCGCGCGTCATGTTGCGCGCCAGCTGGCAACGTCGCACGCTGTTGTGCAGCATTGCTGTACATGTTGAGCGTCACGTGTCGCGCGTCAATTGTTGCCTAGTGGAAACGCAGCTTAAGTCCGCGTGGACTACAGTATGTAGTCTATTGGTTGAGTTAATAAAAAGTCAAGAGGTAACAAGAAAAGAAACTTACATTCGCATTTATAATATTAGGTAGTTGGGATTAGAAGTAGGTACGTCATATTAACACATTGGCTATAATGTCACGCGGATGAAGTCGTGGGAGTCCGCTAGTATAATATAACAATAATAACTGTAGGCTTGAAATTCTCGTGTAATGATGGTCTTCATAACAACTTGCATCAAGACTATTTTCCCGAACTTACTTAGGGGTCCCAACTACAAAATATGATTATCTACCACATCTGACTTGCAAACACGTGGTCCCATGGACCCATTATGGTCCCATTTTTCTCTCAAGATGAATTTGTAGTGATTCTATTCTCTATTTCTGGCATTTCGTGTTATTTTTGGGTGGATCTGGCGGGAAAAGCTGGAAGGGAACGGGATACTTCTTGTGAAAATCAAAATTGATTTGTAGATGGCTTGCATGTTGCTTGCATGTGTCCGTAAAGTGATGTTTTCTGGTAGATAAGTTATATTTTGTTTACTTGTGAAGTGAATCTAGTGCGTGTGCATGGTTTTATTGCAGGTAAGCTAAGTAAATCTTTAGTCGGAATACGACCTCTTCATGGGCTCATGTAAGTTGTTTCTGCAATTCTTTTTGATCTTTTCTAATTTTACACCCATTCTTGAGGATTTTCCCGACGTTTCCATTCATCATAATTAATATCATCCATCATAAATTCAGAAATCATTTACTAAAGATAATGGCTGTATGGGCTTAGTTCCCCTTTTCCTTCGGGATAAACTAAACAAAAAAAAAATATATAAGCAGTAGTGACAACTTAGGGGTTTTACCCCTAAATTTAGGGGGAATAAAGATGATTAGGTGGACTTTTAGGGGGAGAATTTTTTTAGGTTTTTTTTTTAGGGGTACAACGACACAATCGTGTATTGTCCATTTCATAGAGTAGTTTCGATGGTGTTGACGCAAATCACTATCTGCATGACCACATTTTCTGTGTCACTGCATACTATGACACGGACAAGGTATGCAATCTGAGTATGCAATCCTATCCCCCCGCTTATGACTTAAAGTTGGATTTTAGTGGTTTTTTAGGGGGAAAATTCAAAAATCTTGGGGGTAACATTGGATGTAAGTTGGCAATACTGTATATAGGTTATGTTTGTGTGGATTCGGCGGGAAAAGCTATAAGGGTGCAGGTGTAATTTTTTTGTGAAAATCAAAAATTATTTGTAAATGGCTTGCATGTGTCCGTAGAGTGATGTTTTCTGGTAGATAAGTTATATTTTTATTACTTGTGATGTGAATCTAGTGCGTGTGCATGGTTTTATACGCAGGTAAGCTGAGTAAAACTTTAGCCGGAATACGATCTCTTCATGGGCCCATGTAAGTTGTTTCTGCAATTATTTTTCATTTTGACTAACTTTACACTTGTTCTTGAGGATTTTCCCGACGTTTCCATTCATCATCATTATCATCCATCATACATTCAGAAATCATTTACTAAAGACAATGGCTGTATGGGCTTAGTTCCCCTTGCCTTTCCTTCGGGATAAACTAAACAAAAAAAAAGATGTTTTGTTCGATTCGGCGGGAAAAGCTGGAAGGGTGCAGGTGTAATTTTCTTGTGAAAATCAAAAATTATTTGTAAATGGCTTGCATGTGTCCGTAGAGTGATGTTTTCTGGTAGATAAGTTATATTTTGATTACTTGTGATGTGAATCTAGTGCGTGTGCATGGTTTTATACGCAGGTAAGCCGAGTAAAACTTTAGCCGGATTACGATCTCTTCATGGGCGCATGTAAGTTGTTTCTGCAATAATTTTTCATTTTGACTAACTTTACACTTGTTCTTGAGGATTTTCCCGACGTTTCCATTCATCATCATTGTCATTCATCATAGAATACATTTACTAAACAATGATTAGGCTGTATGGGCTTAGTTCCCCTTGCCTTTCCTTCGGGATAAACTAAAAAAAAAAAAAAAAAAAAAACTGTTTAATTTTCTTTTGATTCGATAGTTTTAGTATATTATATATTGTCTTAACTTAAGTAATATAAAATTTAAATCAATTTGACTCTATGTAAGTAGAGGATTAATGAAATATGCCTAAAGAGCAATACCGAGAAACTTACGTGGGTCGTAAAATGTAAGTAAAGGTTATGTTTACATTCGAACTATTTTATAAAAATTATTTATATTAATTATTAATGTGATCACAAATGTGATACACTGCATACTAGTTAAAATCTCGGTATTTAATAAAAAAAATGTTACATGTTTTGTGTTACCTATTATTATTCTATTTTCTTTTAGTTCTCACGTTACTTTCAATGTGGAAAGTGCATCAGATATTCAAAAAGCTGCACATATTCAAGTCATCACTAAAAACCTATATGCTCAAGATGGCCAGAGAGTACCAGCTAAACATGGAGTTCTGGATCGGCGTATGGTAACTATCACTTAAACGCATTTATGACAGTAGTCTGCATGATATTATTTTAAGGGTCCTATTTTAGTGTTTAAGTTTTAATCAAAAATTCATTTATAACTTTGTTAAACCAATATTTTAAAATGGAGTAAACTTTCTGTTCTGATACACTCATGGAAAACATGCAATTAATTCATTGTATTAATGTAACTCAAAACTATAATACATAACATTAGTCTTCAAGTATAATATAAAAATAGACTTTTATTTAAACCAATGACGGTTTAAATAAGTTAGCAATAAATATTTTGTTTTTATTGTTAAATTTTTCACATCAAAATTGGTCAGAAGTGGCACCATGTGGTTCTATTGGCCCTTGGTGCTCTGCCTACCCCGAAAGGGATAAAGGCATGATTATATGTATGTATGTTATCACTTCAGGGTACAAATCAGAAAGATGCAAACTGTGACACATGTGGACTGGGCCTGGCGGAGTGTGTGGGTCACTACGGCTACATCGAGCTTGCTCTGCCCGTGTTCCATGTTGGCTACTTCAGGTCTATCATCACCATTCTGCAGACTATTTGTAAGGTTGGTAGGGTTTTTATTAATGTTGTTTTATGTGAGTTTTGAAGTAAGTAAGCAAGGCAAAGGCCTCCCCTCCTCCACTTCTCCCTTTCCATGGCACATCTCCATCTAAGTACTGCCACCTTTCTCATTTCATTCGATAAGAAAATTCTTAATTGCAAGATTAGAATTTTATAATAAGGCAAACTTAATACTACATATTTTATCTTTCTCCAGTTAACTAGTATTGCTTGAGAGAGATCAATTATTATTGAAATAAATATTCACTACTTATTTTAAAATCTGTGCTGTATTTTTTTTTAAAGTAATTACAATAATGATTGCAGAACTGTGGCAAAGTCATGCTACAAGAACCTCTGAAGAGATCATTCAGAAGGAAGTTCCTGAACCCTGAGATGACTTACTTACACAAGAAGAGCCTTCGTGCAGCGGTCTTGAAAAAAGCTAAAACATGCACAAAATGTCCATCCTGTGAAGCTCTGAACGGAGTTGTCAAGAAGAGCCCTGCAGGCATCTTGAAGATCATCCATGATCGGTACAGGACTAAGAAGGCTTCTGATCCTATAATACAACAGGTTCTTCGGGAGTATAACGAAGTCAAAGAAACAAATAAAGATGTTGCTAATGTTTTAAATAGTGGACTTACTATTGAATTGAGTCCTTTGGAGGTAAGTTTTTATATTGTTTTTCTTGGAGTACTTATTGCCACTACTAATATGTAGTAGGAATTATATTAGTTAAACTTATTGAAATGCATGCTCATGTAACATTAAAATACTTGTCCAGTGTTGGTCTCTATTATATCATTCATTATGGTCCATTGCATCATCCATCTAACTGTCTGGTGGACTGCCTATGGGCTTCTTTTAATAATACTTCATTTACTGTTAGGCTTACCAACTATGTAGTATCTAGTGAAGCCCTGCATAAGCTGGACAAGCTACTAAATATCCTACTAATATTATAAACGCGAAAGTTTGTAAGTATGGATGGATGTTTGTTACTCTTTCACGTAAAAACGGCTTCAGCGATAAAAAAAAAAACATTTTATCCCGGGTAAAATATTTTTATCCTGGATAATTTCGACATTTTGTATTTTCCACAGTCCTCGTGTACGAAGTCGGGGGCGTCCACTAGTTTGCTATAAAAAAAACAATGGCAACCATTACAATATTATCCATATCACAGGTGTTAAACCTGTTTCGTCGCATACCCCACGATGACGTCCCACTGCTGGGCATGAACGCCCAGATCTCTCGACCGGAGGACCTGATCCTCACGCGGCTGCCCGTGCCTCCTCTGTGCATCCGGCCCAGTGTGGTCTCCGAGCTTAAAGCTGGCACGTGAGTAGATTCATCATCATCCATTATCACTTAATGTAATGTTGAGATGAAACAAAGGTTTTAGAGGTTTTTATAGGAATACAACCGTGATTATATTTATGTTTGTGCGTTGAACAAATATGTTGTAGGAGGTTTTAAAAATACCTTCACCCTTCTCATATAATTTAGTTTATTTTTTTATTTAACTGGTTCTTAAGCGCAGACCACACCGCCATCGGGCGGGCGAGCGATCTAGGCGGGCGGACATCGTTTCACCTCTTTACATACTTCGGTTCACACCGCGAGATACCGACTAACCTACGTCAGCGATGCGAGCGAAGCTAACGAAATATCCAACGATTCCAGCGAAGCTACTCGTTCACCTCGTTAGGCGTGCCCGCTTCGCTAGCTTCGCTCGCCCGCCAGCTCGCTCGCCCGGTTCGTTCGCCCGTCCTCCCCGTTTCGAGTATTCGGACTAGTCGACGCTATCCTCTCGCTCTCCATCCTCACCCCCGGTTCACTCGCTCCGCTCGCTTCGCCCGCTCTGCCACTTCGCCCGCTCCGCCTCTTCGCCCGCTTCACCCGCTCCGCCTACCTCGCCCGCTTCGCCCGCTCCGCCCGCTCCGCCCGCTCGCTCGCCCGTCCGTAGTTTTCGGTGTAAACCCCATAGTTTAGCTCGCCAATATTCCACGTATGCCTTCTCTCGCCTAGCCCGCCCGTGTTGGGGGTGGTGAAAGGGGAAGCGCTTCCGGCCCCTCCGGGCCACAAGTTGTTGTTCGGCCCATGTATATATTCCAATCATTGTGAGAAACTTCGATATCGCGTTCTAGTATTTCGCATTCGATTGTGGTTCTCACCTGCATCCGATAGATGGCTCCGCTACAGCCCGCCCAGCTCGCTCCGCCCGCCCGCTGGCGCATGGCGGTGTGGCCTGCGCTTCAGTGTAAGTTTTAACTTCGAACTCGTTCGCGTTAACGTACAGCTATCTTCCAATCACATAGTGGCGTGATGTAATAAAAGTGAGAACAATAGCACTATGTCATTGGTTGAATAGTTTACGTTAATGTGATCGCGTTCAAAGTTAAAACTCACACTAAGCCCTCTGCTCTCTCCCGATAGTAACGAAGACGACTTAACAATGAAGCAGTCCGAGATCCTGCTGATCAACGACGTGATATCCCGTCATATAGCCAGCGGAGGCAAGAGTGAGCTGGTGCAGGAGGACTGGGACTACCTGCAGCTGCATGCGGCACTCTACATACACAGCGAACTAGCGGGCATCCCGCTGGCCATGCAGGTATGTACAATAAGAGATCGTGCAAGCTACCACTGCTCCACATAGCACTCTACTGGACCGATGATGATGATCTCCGACCGTATTTCGGCCAAGGGGACCAATCTCCGCGGAGATTGGTCAGGCACGCAGGAGATATTATAGTGCATAAGTGTGTGCGCAAACACAGATGCACTCTCTATTCCGTTACATAGTCCGATGGGACGGAAAGCCGACACAACCGGAGAGAGATCAGGCGCAGGACCAACGGTTTTAAGTGCTTTCCGAGGCACGAGCTAAGTGACAGTTTTGCAACATTAAAATCTGTACATGAAATAAATTAATTGGTACAGGCCCGTGACTAGGATCAAACTTACGCCTCCCGCTTGGAAGGTTCATGTCTAAACCACTGGGCTATCACCACTGGACGTAGCCCACGTAGCCTGGTCATGTAGCCCATGTGTACAAGAGAGAGCTGGTGTAAGAGAAATGACTCGACAGCTGGACACAGCGACACAGCACTACATACACGTATACAATATTTAGCGAGCGTATTTCGGGAGCTTCCGGCGTAGTGCTAGAAGGACATTTTCCATTCTAGGTAATAATACCTATATTAATTAAGTGAGATCTCAAGGGACCTGCAATATTGTTTCACTTATTGAGGTATTCCATTTACCCAGTGTCTCAGATATCCAGGTATAAATAAATATCTGTCTCATTTACAGAGGGTTCCACTAATAAAGGTTAGAATAGAGGGTATTTCAGTTATAGAGGTGATTAGATCAAATAAAATGACAATAAAAAAGTAATAAATGAGTTTTAAGTTCTTCATTTATTCAGTGCCAACGTGTTGGGACCTCAGCATGAGTTCCAGTTATGGAGGTTTCTCACTTATCCAGGTTTATCCCACTTAACCAAGTTTCACTGTAATATAATAGACGGCCGTTTGGTCTAGTAGGTAGTGACCCTGCCTGCGACGCATTAGGTCCTGGGTTCGAATCCCGGTAGGTGCAAACATTGATATGATGAATATCAATTCTCGAGTTTCTATACTTATCTATGTATTTATATACCGTTGCTTAGTACCCACGACACAAGACCTTAGGGACCTGAGGGAGGGTGTTGTGTAGTGTGTGAATATTTATTATTATTATATATTTATAATGCTTAGTGGTTTTGTAATATCACATGTGTTTTACATTAATTATGTATACTTGTATTTATTTACCGTGTATGTTTTGTCATCTTTAAATAATCTGTTTCTTTTCCAGCCCAAAAAGCCAGGTCGCGGCCTAGTGCAGCGGCTGAAGGGCAAGCAGGGCAGATTCCGCGGGAACCTATCGGGCAAGCGAGTGGACTTCTCCAGCCGGACCGTCATCTCGCCGGACCCTAATCTGCAGATTCAGGAGGTAAGGCCCAGTGACATATTCACTCTCTAGTTTTATTGATCAGAGGGCGTAGTGCGAGTTTTCAATTCGAACTCGATCGCGTTTACGTAAAACGGCACGACGCGATTGGTCGAATAGTTTACGTTTATGCAATCGAGTGCGAAGTGAAAACTCGCACTAAGCCCTCTGATGTTTGGTAGGGTCCTGGGTTCGAATCCCGGTTGGTATAAAAATTGATGATGAATTTCTCATTCTTCATTATTGTCATTAGTCTTGGATTTTTCTGTAATTAAGTATGTATGTCAAGAAATAAATTCAATTCATATATTTGACATGAAAGCATACAAAGCTTATTTATCGATTGTCATTTTTATCAACTTGAAGCTCAAATTTGGGAGGCCTTCCAGCAGTGTACGGTCCCACCGTACATTGCTGTAGTATATTTCTGCTAACATCATCAGTTTACGCGATAGTCGCACATTCAACTCATTATAGCTTTAGTTCACATTGCCTATTCCCAGCTGGGTGCCACAAGCAGTCCACGCTGTGCCAGTCCACGCTAACAAGACAACTGTGGGCTGAAATTTGGGAGGCCTTTCAGTAGTGGGACACAGTATAACCTACTAGAACACAATCTTCATTCCCACAGGTGGGCGTGCCGGTCCACGTGGCCAAGATCCTAACGTACCCAGAGCGGGTATTCCCACACAACCTGCAATGGCTGCGACAACTCGTCTGCGCCGGTCCTGAGAGACATCCGGGGGCTAACTACGTGCAGCAAAGGGGGGTTAAACACAAGAAGTACCTTAAGTACGGGAACAGGGAGAAGATTGCGCAGGAGTTGAAGGTAGACCTGACTGTTACGTGATGTGGTTTTATTGTAATTTGCTAGCATTTTGGAGCACTCTATTTTATAGAGTTCCGTACACGAAGCTTTTCAGATGGGATTTTATTGTTATGCGTAGTACGCTGTTCGTCCGTCCGTCCGTCCGTCCGTCCGTCCGTCCGTCACCGAGTTGTATCTCATGAACTGCGATAGCTAGACAGTTGAAATTTTCACAGATGAATTCTTTCTGTTGCCACGATAGCAACAAATACTAAAAATGAAATAACTATATCTCATACAACGCAGCGTGGGAAGGCCACCCGCGAGACAGGACGGACGACCCGGTCAAGGTCGCGGGCGTCGGTTGGATGCAGGCTGCTTCCGACCGGTCGGAGTGGAGGTTGTTGGGGGAGGCCTATCTCCAACAGTGCACTTCTCAGGGCTTGTAAATGATGATGATGATGATGATGATGATGATCTCATACAACAGACATGATTTTTTGCCGTTTTTATTAGTCCGTAAGTCCGACTTGTAATTGGCCGGATTTTCTTTGGCGTGATTTATTTGTACCTGTTTTTATTTTACTTTAGATTTGTTCATTTCCATGTAAATATGTTGTCCCAATATATAATAAGAATTTATGTGATTACGTATTGGCCGCATGGTGCCGGCAGAGTAGAATTCGTACCCCCTCATGTCTGCCCGTGGGTATCGTACGAGACGATTAAGGGTTTCCGGGAGGGTGGCAGCCTCCCGTGTTGACAACATAGTCCAAATATACAAACTGCGGTCACCAAACCGCCTGCCCAGCGTGGTGACTATGGGCAAATACCCCTCCATGGCAGTCTTGTGGCGTGCCCTGGGGGAGGCCTACGTCCAGCAGTGGACTACAATAGGCTGATAATGAATGATGTGATTACGATATTCCCGGTACGAATAAACTTGTTATCTCATTCTCAAGTCAAGTGTAAGTATTATTAAGCGAATGACTGGTGATATGACTATAAACCCTCAACCCTTGCAGTGTGGGGACATAGTGGAGCGCCACCTGGTGGACGGAGACGTGGTGTTATTCAACCGTCAGCCGTCGCTGCACAAGCTGTCCATCATGTGCCATCGGGCCAAGGTGCAGCCGCAGAGGACTTTTAGGTAATAATGTTTTGGCACCAAGGGTTACTCGTCATGGATTTTTAGGGGCTTAGCATCTGCGACCCCTTTCCTCAATCAAAGCCACTTTGAGACGTGGATAGTGGCTCACTTTTACGAAATCAATTTAGAGGCTTTCATGATATTGGGGCTTTCTCAAAAGCATTTTTGAAGTGAATACATACATACATAAAAATCACGCCTCTTTCCCGGAGAGGTAGGCAGAGACCACAGATCTCCATTTACTACGATCCTGACACACCTCTTTCGCTTCATCTACTTTCATGATATTCTTTGCACGCTCGTCGGTTTAGGGTAGTCTTGACCTGCCCTTTCTGAAAAATAGTGAATAAATAAAATACATATGTTCAAACAATGATATTTTCACGTCATATACCTTGATTTCAGGTTTAACGAGTGTGTTTGCACGCCTTACAACGCGGACTTCGATGGAGACGAGATGAACATGCATCTGCCGCAGACTGAGGAGGCGAGGGCTGAGGCATTAATCCTCATGGGGGTAAGCTCTCCGGGAATATTACGGGGGGGGGGGGGGGGGGTGGGGGGGGAGGGGAATGTAGATTTGACTATAAATAATAAGTGAAATGATATACATGGTGTAACAGAAAGGGTATGTTAAGCGAAAAGCTATGTAAATAGCCCACTATAGAGAACCTGTTTCCAAAATTTGAGACTCAAAATCAAATGTTTACTTTTCAAGATTATATGAACATTCCCGAGTTGGTTCGGAATTCTCCATACTAACTGGAAAAATAAACATGTGATTTCGAGTCTGAAATTTTGTGGGTAGGTTCCTTTTAGTGGGCTATTTACATACCTTTTCGCTTAACATACCCCTTTTGTTACACCCTGTATAGTATGAGTATAAATGATGAGTGAAACTGGACGGTAAGGGAAATTGTGCTGTGAAAAGGAATTAAATAGTTTTGTGTAAAGAATATCAATAATATCACTTCAGGCTCGTATTTCGCTTACTTAATAAGTAGTTCTTTCGTTTTTATCCGGCTCGAAGGACTTGTGGAAAAAGGAAAATGACGTGCCGTGCATGTTGCAAGAAGTAGAGATTGCGAGTGAATGAGTGGGAGAGTGAGTGGACACGGAAGCCTCAGTTATGTTGACGGAATTAACGATTTCTATAAATATCTATGTCAATATATTAATATATATTTATAAACCGATGGTTAGTACCCACGATTTTAGTGTGGAACTAGGTTAAGGTGTTATGTACAGAGACGTGTTTATCTCTTAACATGAACTATTAGCGATATGTATACGATGACCATTTTCATCAGAACAAATCGAACCTGGTGACTCCTCGTAACGGGGAGCTGCTGATCGCGGCCACACAGGACTTCATCACGGGAGGGTATCTCATCACGCAGCGGGACACTTTCTTTACTAGGTACGCTTTTAAGTCGTAGTCAAGAGGTAGGTATCTAAAGCCGCATTATTATTTCCCCTTAACTTGACGGTACCTTGGTTTTACTGTGATGCCGTCTAGTCCGTGTAACTATAAATAAATTTTGCTAGAGAAGTAAAGTAGGAGTAAATTTGAACGGAAAGCGTCGAGCGTTCATTTCCGAAGAATGGCTTGAAGATTTTTTTCTGAGGTGTCGTAGCGTGGTTGACGTCAAGCAGGCAACCGGCCGTAAAACACACGTCAAATGTATGTTTAGGAGAGCGTTCCGCTCACCGCTTATCAAACTTGCAGTGGTAATATACATAATGAAAGTGACAGCCAGGGAAATATAGATATGCCGACTTCAGACCATGATTCAGAAGTGAAAATCACTGAAAATTTTCCCAGGGAAATTCCAAAATTGGCTCAAGATGGACGATTTTCCTTTGGTCTCCCAACCAACCTAACAATGTGTTATGTACAACAGGGAAGAAGCCCAGCAGTTGGCATGTTGCCTGCTGTCCGGACCGGACTGTCACCTGCGCGTCGACATGCCGCCTCCCGCCATCATGAAGCCGAGACGGCTGTGGACCGGCAAGCAGATATTCAGGTCGGTGATGGGATCACAAGTCAGTATTTGAATGTTACACTAGGACCAATCGCATTCACAGGCCTGTGCCACTGAAACTATGTCATCATGGACCTATTTCTATCTAAGATCTAATATTGAAACAATCGAAATAAGACCTATAGAAGGTAAGTTTCATTCAACCATATACAGGGTGTTTTTTTGTGGCCGCCTATAACGAAGGGTTATTCCCGAAAACTGGGAATATTTTTTTTTTTGATTTTTTTTTGTCACATTCCTTGGTCGTTTTATAACTAGTGTTTATGTTAGTTTTTTATAGATAGATATTAATTATTGTAAAAAAATCTTTACGTCTATGTGCATTTATGCAGAAAAACGCAATACTCAACTTTGGACCCTAAGGACCAGACACTTCCCAACTTCCATAGAAAAGAGATGATGAATTCAGATTAAATTCGTATGAATGTTGTCATACGAAGAAAAATTGAAAAAGAAAAAAATTGATATTTGAACAAAATATTTTGATAAAGAGTGAAAAAAAATAATTCTGTGTGTTGGGTTTATAGATGAAAATATTTAGCGATTTTAAAACCCAATAACCGCTGCGAAGTTAATAAAGACAAAAGAAAAATTATACGAAAAATAAACATACAGCAAAGTTTCATATATTTGATTGATGGATGATATTTTATAATCACGATTCAGTACCGACGTTAGACACTGGTTGTACCCGTGATAAGCGGTGCCAGTGGTTAAGACTGCACCTTCCAAGCGGCTATCTAACACTGAAAGAATTCGATCAGACCAGTAGGTTTTAATGTTGCAAAATTGTCACTAAGCTCGTTCAGCACGTAAAACTTGGTCCTGCGCCTGATCTCTCTTCGTGTCGGCTTTCCGTCCCATCGCTATGAGAGTGACGGAATAGAGAGTGCCTGTGTTTGCGCACAGTTATAATATCTCCCCCTGGCCAATCTCCGTAGAGATTGGTCGCCTTGGCCGAACGAGATCATCATCAGCGAGCAGCTATGAACGATTGTTCTGTTTCTCAATGATCCAACAGTTATTTTTATTAAAATAAGAAATAATCGGTCATTTTCTATGGCTAGCAAGGTATCGTTATTATTTACGTGTTAAGATTTGGAGGTTACACGTAATTTTCTTCCACAGACGTGATAATCCGCAACTCGGAGCTGATGTGCGGTTCCATGGACAAGAGCACCCTCGGCTCCGGCACCAAGACCAGCATCTTCTACATCCTGCTGCGGGACTGGGGCGAGGAGCACGCCGTCAGGGGCATGTGGACATCAGGGGCAGGCAGGGGTATGTGGGGGCAGGCAGGGCCATGTGGAGGTCAGGCATATCCTCAACACAACCAGTGTAACACAAGTCATAATCTATCATACATACATCGGCCTATTGCAGTCCATTGCTGGACGTAGGCCCTTCTATAACTGCGCCATATTTCGTTCGCCATCTGGCCAAGTGGCCATTCTTGCGCTCCTCAGAGTCTAGGTAGGCCCTGTGCCTGGGCACCGGTGGCAGCGCCCTATTTACTAGAATACCAATTTATATAATGTTACAGGCTGGCCCGCATGGCGTCTTTCTACATGATGAACCGCCAATCAGTGACGTCACGCCCTATTAAAGATGTTATCAGTGGTGACGTTGAGGATTTGTTGATTCTTCATACTGTTATGACTTTTCTAATATTGTTATGAACGTTATATATTCGTACGTATTAAGGGTACGCCTCTTACTGTTCTCAAAATCATGCCACGTTAGCGTTGACACCAGTTTGTTGCAGGCCTATCGCAGAATGCCTTCTGAAGAAGCACTATATGCCGTGATTACTCTAGCTTATAGATCAAGCTACTGATGTCAGAAAACATGGGTAATATCTGATACCTTGTCAGAAAAGTGCGTACCCTGGAGATGGAGACACCCTGCAGTGATGCTCGCCCGACCGATCATCCATTCTGACAACAGCAAGGCTATCGAACTCAGCATATGACCGTAGCCTATTGAAGCAGAGGTGAGGCCTGACAGTTCCATATTTAACTTTCTCACAGGACACTATTGCGTAACTTTATCCGAAGCTGTTGCGAAAATTGTATGTCACGTCCGTTTGTCCAAAATTTAGTAGTTTCTGGCCAAGCGCGACAGACAGACACAGAGTTACTTTCGGTTTGATCATTCACAGCAAAACCGGCTGCGCAGGATGGACTTTAATATAAAAATTTTGCAGGTGACTTGTACGATCAAGAGTGTCCCCACTAGCTAACGGTTGCGCGAAGTCAGCATATCGTGTCGTATACATCACTCTGCATGTTATACTCGTACGTAACACCGAAGATCAGCGTTTATTCGAAGAAAGGGATGTAAATGATGGAAAGGGCCGGGGCGCGGTGTAACCTCGACTTCTGCGTGTGTTCCATAGACCTTTCGTTCCATCTTCATTTTCGAAGTCTCTCTAGGATATAGCGACGAAGTGCACACTAATGAGTGCAACTGCACCGTATGATGACGTACATCGGTATGGTCTGAATACGCTGTTAAAGTTATCTGGGCCATAGATAAGCATTACATGACCTTTGAAGGTTTATTGAGTTAAGTAATCTTCCTGTTTAATGTATGGTGCTCTTCCTTCAACGTCTGTTATCTTAAGAACTTGCCCTTTGATGCGATCATTGCTATTGACTATTGTAAATTTACTAGTTTGAAGTTGACACTTTGGGTATTATAGCTAGGTCTTCCTTTCATTATGTTATACTTTCTCCCTAAGCAGTTTAATAAGCGAACTTTTGTTTTTAGGAAAGCTTACAACATAGTGTTTGTCGTAGTACAGCCCGATTTGTGACTGTAACAATTCGACACGCTGTAGTTAAGCATCCTCTGCTTGTTCCCAGTGGTAGTTCCACAGTAATTTAACTTCGTTCAGCCTTGAAAATCTTTGTCGTGAATTGGGAAAGGATAGGGTAACTTGGTTATTCAAATTGAAGTTACGTCATAGGTCACAGGATGATCGGGAACTTTACTACTAGTACTAAATTATTTTTACTATAATAATAGCCTACTTTTATATCTAAGTACTCGATTATAGCTGTTCTTTATGGTATAAAATATTGAGGAACAATAAATCCTCGCCTAAATAGCTTGATGTACTGTATGAAAGCTAATAAATTTTCTAAGCTCTATATATCCTCCAGATAAATAAAAAGATATTGAATTGTACTTTACTATATCAGTTTCATGCCTAGCGACTGGTAAGTAGACAACTGATACTAAGTTATTAATTACTGAATTCTGTAGCCCAATGAAAGGCTTACGCGGTGATTACTCTACGACTATTTTCATTTTTTGCAATTGCTTAATAGCCTCCGTTCAGCATCGGCATGATCCAGGTTCCCTACTTTATAACTACCTAAACAATTAGACCTGCGCGATTTAATTGAGCCTGCAGTTGAAGACTATGATACGTAAT
Source organism: Carposina sasakii (assembly GCA_014607495.2). NCBI lineage: Eukaryota > Metazoa > Arthropoda > Insecta > Lepidoptera > Carposinidae > Carposina > Carposina sasakii. The sequence continues at coordinate 661,639 of CP053166.1, forward strand.
TTACATGGGGTTTATATAAAGATTGCGTTTTATTATGAAGTTTGTGATTAGTTGACCTTCAACTCGATATTGTTAATATAAAGGAATATGATAGTGAGAAACTATTTTTATTTAATTTAAATGGTAATGCCTCCACTGCTCAGGTCGCAGTGAAATTTCTTTGCCTTATCCATTCTGCATTCGAATTCTCTTTAATACTTGGCGACCCGCGCTTTTTCTTAGTATAAATGTGGATAGGGAGATCTGCAAGGACAGTGTCTACAGTATCAGCAAGTTTTTGTCGGTCCATAGGGTTACTCTATGCATTAGGAATAGTGCCTTTGTCTATCTTTATTGGCTCTTTCTGTTAAAACGCTGATGAAGAGATGTTTCATTTAACAAATCGTACTTTTATTTCTATTACGATGATCATTATTGCTGAAGGGGCAGATTAATATCTTTCGCCTAGGTGGCGTAATTATCTATTGGTCTGCATTTCTGTGTATGGTATTACCCTGATATAACATTTGGCAGACACCTTTGTGGAAGTAGGATGCGTAAATGCTAGTAAAGTTGAATGTAAACGTTATTCCGTCATTTGGAGCATACTTTTAATGCTGCACCTTATGTAGCCTAATGAATTCCGTAACTGATTATTAAATTCAGGAATCGGTTACTATTGTCATATTCCGTGGAGTGCTTAACAGATTGTACGACACTTGCCGTCGAATCTCGTAAGTTATGCTTGATACTTGGCCAATTATCTTTTTGGAATATGGTGAACTTTCGAAAGGCTTTGAAGGGGGTGGTAGTTTGATATTTTTGTTTGGGATTTCGAATACTTTGCTTGCCTGGTGCATTCGTTAATCTTAGTTATTTGTTCTTTTCTTTGGAGTGCAGCGATAGGCAAATGCCACGATGATCACCCTCGTGGTAATTACGAATGACACTTTGTTGCTTTATAATCCTTAACATTAGGAATTTTGCCAAGGATATATTCATGGAGGAGCTTTTAAAGTAATATAATAAAATACATAAGTTTAAAATAACTAAATTCAAAAAATCTTCCAAAGGATAAACCCATGTCCTAAGGTTTAGATAGTGGTTTTGCACAACTACAGTAATGATAACTTGTTTGTGAAAATCATCCGACAACAAGGAGTGAGGCGAGAGCTCGCTGTGGATGAATTATGTACGGGACTTTCGGAAGGATTTGGGAGCACAGAACAAAGTTTCTATTATTTAACCTCTTCGTTAATCTGAACTCGAGATAGAGCATCAGCATTTGCATTAGTTAATACCAGGTCACAAAGCAGCATCTTCAACCTTTTGTCTTTGAGATTCATAACCCATTGATCAGTTAAAATTTTTTTGAAAACAAGTAGGGCCTAAAATATTTGGTTGCAGACTATGAGTAGTTCTTTCTCAATCGTACTGTAATTAGTTTCACTACTATTTAGAGTACGAGAGGCGTAACATACTGGTTTGTCTGAAAATGCACATAAGACGGCGTAGCAACATTTTTTACGAGAAATATATTAATATCATTGGTTAGCAAAGTTTTACATAAAGCAATAGGTATAATTTTGATCTAGTATTTTTGATCCCATTTTTTTTGGACATAAACTTCATTATTTGATGTATAGAGTACGTACCCTAATAGACAAAAACCCCTTAATTTCTGTAGGAGTTTTCGGGATAGTACTTCTATAGCCGATAAAGGTTTGATGCCATCTTTAGTTAACAAAAGTAGGGAAAAGAAAATTTCCATTTGAATCTTGAAATTTGAATTCTCTGGTTTTCGAGAATTCATATGCTCTAAGTGTTTATGATATCATCTAAATACACAAGACAGGTATTAAATCTATTGTTTCTGAAAAAGATGCTACGGCCCATGGGCATCCGCAAGAAAAAATGACGCTACGTCTATGTTATCTCTACTTTAGACCACTAAGTATTTGAAACCAGTTGCCTATTGTCCATCGGAAATGTTGATAGACTTGAGGGATTTAGTTTTCTGAAGTTAGACGCCAAAAATCAGCCTTTGCTAAGGCGAAAAAATATTGGATGATACCCTGTATTTTATTAATTTGGTCTCGTACTTCCTGTCTGTGAATGAAAATAAATCTTTTGGTGTTTTCATGTAGTTTTTATATTATGTTTAATTTTATTCAGCTTGATTAAATTCTCTCAAATAAAATACAAGCATACTTAGCACATAACAGGAAAAAATTCGTTCCTCCTCGTTTAAATGGCTAGTACGTAAATAATAACGGATATGGTTAAATTCACTCTACGTTATATACTTCAGCATATGGATGATTCATAGAAAATATGATTATTAAATCAAGCCTATTCAGCAGTTAAACACTGGATATGTATTATAGCAGTCATGAACATTGATAGTCCCAGTGGTATAATATCCTCATAGCGTGAGTCATATAGTTGCTCGCGTTACGAGTACATTTTATTTTTAAAATCAATAAGCTTCCTCGGGAAAGCATCGTAAAAAATTTGTCCAGGCCTGATTCTGAAAAACCTGGTCGTTGTCGACTTGCATGTACATTATGATAGTTTAAAGGAACATGTTTGAAACTTGTGCCTTATAATGATCTCCCGTATCTATTAATCTCTGAGATTGGTCTGCCGTTGTGCAAGTACGGTCGGAGATTCATCCTGGTTATCGGGGACAGCTGAGTGAACTGATTATCTTCTCTAGTATTCCTCATGCTGATAATATAAGATAGTTATTTTTTAATAATCATAAGCAATAATTATCGGAGTATTCTTTACGGTTCATGGGTATTGTTATTATTTTAGTTTTACGATTTAGGAGGTTCCCGAATTTTCTTCCACAGTCCACGTGAAAATCCGCCACTCGGTCGTGTATGTTGCTGTGTACTTCCATGGACGCGGCGGCACCAAGGAAAAGCTCTGAACATCTGCTGCGAGGGACTGGGGCGAGGACCTTGGGTGAATTGAGGTCGGGTCCGGGGCAGGCAGGGGCATGTGGGGAGCAGGCCATTCCTCAGACAGGTACCAGTGTAAGGTATAATGTATCATGAACAAATTCGAGGGCTTTTTCAGTCCATTGCCGGACGCATAACTGCGCCTATCTCTTAGGCCTCGTATGTAGGCCAAGGTCAATTTCTTATACCTCACGAGTCTATAGTTGACTGCACTCGTGGCGAGACGGTCATTTACTGAATACATTTATAAATGTTAACCTTGGCCCGCAAGGGCGTCGTTGTAGAGGGCTGTCATTGCGGATCAGTTGAACGTGCACTACGGATACCTCCAATCACATGCCAAGCAAACTGCTGGAGTAATTTTATTGAGAATACGGGTGAGTGGTGACGTCGATCACCAGGGTTATTTGGATTCTTCATACTGTTAATACATTTACATTTGTCGAATTATATCGTGGGTGTTTTAAGGATTGAAGGGTTTCGGAGCTCTGAGTTAAAACTACTCTCAAAATCTAGCTCTCTAGCGTCTAATAAACCCCCCTAGGGGTCCTTAATTCTCTGGGGGGAGGCACTACTCCAGCAGTGGAATGCTTAGGCTGAAGAAGAAGAAGACATGGGCGGTAGAAAAGAATATGCCGTTATAAAATAAAAACTCTTTAGCTTACATAGATTTCATGGCCTAATATGTCTGGATACTCCTTCTGCAGGGTTTGTACGGATACTCAGGACAGGGCCCTTCGGGTGATGCGCGATCGCGGGAGGAAATCGACGCGTCTCGCGGACTTCGCGAGTATCCACTAACGACTGCGCCAATTACGACCGGCTACAGCGCAGGATGTAGGCTTACTGACTAATTTTATTCCAAGATAGGCAATTGCGAAAGCAAGAGTGTCTTCCCACGGCCCGCTTCGTCAGGGCGCGAAGTCAGCAGCCTCGTGAGGCTTCTGACAGGCCCCTTCCACAGCAAGGCTATTGCGAACTCAGCAGAATCTGAGGCTTCTGACAGGCCCCTTCCACAGCAAGGCTATAGCGAACTCAGCAGCATCCGTAGGCTTCTGACAGGCCCCTTCCACAGCAAGGCTATTGCGAACTCAGCAGCATCCGGTGAGGCTTCTGACAGGCCCCTTCTACAGGGCTACTGCGAACTCAGCAGCATCCGGTGAGGCTTCTGACAGGCCCCTTCCACAGCAAGGCTATTGCGAACTCAGCAGAATCCGGTGAGGCTTCTGACAGGCCCCTTCCACAGCAAGGCTATTGCGAACTCAGCAGCATCCGGTGAGGCTTCTGACAGGCCCCTTCCACAGCAAGGCTATTGCGAACTCAGCAGCATCCGGTGAGGCTTCTGACAGGCCCCTTCTACAGTGGCTACTGCGAACTCAGTAGCATCGCGGTTGAGGCTTCACGGTCCCCTTCCCGTGGGAATTTCGGGAAATCCGGTGCTTCTCGGGGTCCCAAATAAACAGGGCTATTGCGTAACTTGCAGTAGCAGAGCCGAAGCAATGTAACAGCGAAAATTGACAATATGTCTGCGGGGCGAGGTGCGGGGCGCGGGAGGACGCCAAACGTTTGTCCATTCAAATCGGTTAGTAGTTTTGGCGTGAAAGCGCGACAGACAGACAGACAGACAGAGTTACTTTCATATTGTTTATAGCGGTTTTCGTATTAGTAAAATATGAATTCCCGTTTGTCCCCTTCCCGTGGGAATTTCGGGAGCAATCAGATTTTGTAGTCCTCCCTCGCTTTCCCCATATGAACATATGATGCCCGATTTCAGCTTCATATGTATAGCGGTATTCTTTATTGCACATACACAAAAAGAAATATGGCAACAACATTAAAGAAGAGATGCCCCTTCCCGTGGGACAATTTCGGCAAATCCGTTTTTAGTCCTCTACCAGAGATCTCTGTCCAGCAAGCCAAGTAAGTAAAGAGAAATATATGCCCGATTTCAACAGGGTAACATGTCATATTTATATTTGCGGTTTTCGTAAAAATGTTTATAGAATTTTTCCAGTGAGTTGGCCGCCAAAGCTTGCTTCCGGGAACTACATCCCACCAACGCATTCTTATAGCCTATGTTCATCCAGGTCCAAGTAAGGATTCTAAAGGTGAAGGACATTGTTTGAAGATCGGTCCAGTAGTTTTTGAGCCTATTCATTACAACCAAACAAACAAAGTTTTCCTCTTTATAGATATTAGTGTAGACTACAGATAGATGTCTATGTTTTTGCCTTTTAACCTCAAAACTTAGGCTATCTTCAGATTTTGAAACGGTGCAATAAAGAATCCCGGTAGTTTACGAGTAAATAGGCCTACCCTGTGATCAGTAATGGTGTATTGGTGTAGTTCGACAGTGGTAACAGTATGCTTGTGCGCAGGGTCCAACATCAACATCTCACAGATGATCGCGTGCGTGGGGCAGCAGGCGCTCAACGGCAAGCGCGTGCCCAACGGCTTCGAGGACCGCTCGCTGCCGCACTTCGAGAGGCATTGTAAGTATATACCGTTTGTTCTTGGATGTTTCTGTGTCTATCTATGTATTTATATACCGTTGCTTAGTACCCGCGACACAAGACCTTAGGAATCTTAAGAAGATTATGTATGTATTTTGAAGTACATTAATACTTATATTATGATTGATTCTGTTCCGTCTCACTTAAACATTCATACATTAGCTTATTGCAGTTTACTGCTGGACGTAGGCTTCCCCCAAAGCACGCCACATGGCTCGATCTCCCGTTTTTGCCATCCAGTCACTATCAGCCGCTTTAAGTCATGGGTCCATCTGGCCGGAGGTGTCTTACGCTAAACACTTATAAGTTTTTATGACTGTCACTCCCACTCCATTCTTAATGTGTGTGTGTGTTACTATGATTATCTAATATCTAATCCAATGTAAGATTCTTTTGTTAATATGTTACTTAGTTTTGACTGTGTCGCTGGGAGTTTTCTTGCTATTTCTTCTTCCAATCAGTGACACTTCACTGAGATAGTGTAACAGTAATAGTAGAATCATGCGGTGTGTCAGACCTAATGTTGGTTTTGCCATAAAGGAGAACTGTGTAGCAGGTCTTCTGGATTTCGTCTTTAGGCGTCCTTAACTCTTATTAGCTCCACGTTGGTGGCTATTAAGCCCCGAATCGCTAACTTATGCCTGACAGACCGTAACAAATCGCACCTTGGGGTGGTGACCGTTGCCAAAGCAAAAGCTTTGCGATTTATTTATTTTTGGGTTGTTTAAATTCACCTCCTTTTTTGTTTGGTAGCGGTTTCATTTTTGGGGTGCGAACATAGAAAGTAACATATAATTAGACAATCGACAAACAAGTTGTTAATGCTTTCATGTCGAATAAATGATTTTGAATTTGAATGTATATTGCTGGAACAGAAAGGAACTGTTAGAAAGAAATATTAACTATAAGTGTGACGATTAGATTCGACCACAATGTCCATATCTTTATACTTTGAAGATGTTGTCAATAATTAAGAAAGTAGGTGTTATAAATTTTGACTGCTTGTTCACAGCAAAGATCCCGGTGGCGCGCGGGTTTGTCGAGAACAGTTTCTACTCCGGTCTGACGCCGCCCGAGTTCTTCTTCCACACGATGGGTGGGAGAGAAGGCCTCGTGGACACCGCTGTGAAGACCGCCGAAACCGGCTACTTACAGCGACGACTTGTTAAGGTAATAATAGATTGGTATATTCGGTTTCTTTCGAAACTCACATTGCCAACAATTTGGCATTAATTTTACGTCCGGTTGCCGTAAGCATTTAGCATTTACATTAATATAACTATTATAACATTTGTCTAGTGTATAGGTATCGAGATAAAAAAATAACGTTGCAAAAAACGTAATTTAAAAGAGATGGTAAAATTCGTCATCCGAGTTAATTGACCCGATAGCTCACTTGGTTAGAGCGATGCACGGAATGCGTGAGTTCAAATCTCACTCGGGTGAAATTTTTTTCATTTTCTTAATTCATATAATTAATATAATCTATACATGTTCTATCTATATCTTCTATACATATAATAAAAATGTAACGGATCGCTGTCTGTACATTGAAGATATATGAGAAAAAATATTATAGGAGGCCTTTATCCCTTTATATGGGACCCAAAACGATGATTTTTGGAATTTTTGTCTGTTTGTCTGTGCGTTTGTGCACGCTAATCTCAGAAACGGCTGAACCGATTTCGTTGCAGTTTTCAGATAATTTCGACATTTTATTTTTTCTGTAGTCCACGCGGACGGAGTCGCGGGCGTCCACTAGTATTAAATACGTATCTCCACAGTCGCTAAATACGTATCTCCAATTCTCGGCAGTCTCTTGAAGACCTAGTAGTCCACTACGACCTGACAGTGCGAAACGCAAGCGGCGAAGTCATACAGTTTAAATACGGCAGCGATGGCCTCGACCCTAGTTACATGGAGGGCAAGGACAAACCCTTCGACTGTGCACGGCTGCTGGCTGACGTGCGCGCGCAGTTCCGAGACCTGTATGTATATCATCATCACCATAACCGTCATCATTATCACAATCATCATCATTATCATTTTCAGCCATGAGAAGTCCACTGCTGAACATAGTTCCGAGACCTGTATGTATATCATCATCATCATCATCATCATCATCATCATCATCATTATTCTTAATCTTTATAGTACGCAAAACACTACAATAAATGTAGAAAAATTAACAAAAGAAATGTATACAAATGCTTCTTCGCGACCATCATCATTGTCATTATCATCATCATCATTTTCACCCATGTAAAGCGGCGATAGGCTCATGGGATTTAATAGGCAAACTGGTGAAAAGTGGGTGGGTAAATAAATTAGGTAGTGGTATCAAAAACTAAAATGTTATATTTTTTTTATTGTAATGCCAATCCTATAGGGAAGGCGAGCCGTTAGACGGCGAAGGAATAATGTTGGCTGCCAAGGAGACGCTACAACTAGACGACTTCAAGACCTGCACGGAAGAGTTCAAGAAAGAAATATTGTAAGTGTTAAAGTCCTGTTAAACTTCTTTTTTGTGTTTTTGTGATAGTCCAATGGTTAAGATGTGCGCCTACTAAGGTAGGGACCTAGACTACGAATTTTATATGAAAACTAGTGGACGCCCGTGACTCTGACGCGTGGACTACAGAAAAAACAAAATGTCGAAATTATCCAGGATAAAAACATTTTCCCGGGATAAAAAGTAGCCTATATGTTAAGTGGGACCTGTCACAATATATTCGTGAAAACTTCATCGAAATCGGTTCAGCCGTTTTCGATGAAGTCACAGACAATCAGACAAACCGACAAACAAGACAAAAATTTCAAAAAATCATTGTTTCGGGTACCATTGCGTTGATAAAGGTCTCCTATAATATTTTTTTCTCATATATCTTCCATGTACAGACTGCGACCTGTTACATTTTTATTATATGTATAGATATAGATATATGACTTAGAAACACACTTGTCGTACGCAACGTTGCGTATGATAAGTGTGTTTCCAAGCATATAAATTTCGTAGTCTAGATGTCATAATGCGTAGCATACGTTGCGTACGTGGACTCAGTTTGTCTCCTACCTTAAGTCAGAAGGCGTAGGTTCAATCTGGCCTGTACCACTGAACTTATTTCATCGACGATTTTTAATATTCTAAGATTATATCACTTATCTATACCTGAGTAGAGTTGACGTCGCATTAATTTTTGTGTGCCTAAAGCAAACACGTCAAAGTCGTATTGTAACACTACATGCCGATTATTCCAGAATTAATGTAGGTAGATTCTCCCCACTATACCGTATGCAAGATGGTTTTAACAAGCGCGAAAGACGCGGCTAGGTCTTAGAGGGATGTGCTGCTGTAAAATTTTTGATTGTCCTTAATTTAATTTGGTTTAATTTAATTTAGTTTAATTTAATTTGACTTGATTTAATTTAGTTTGAATGATGACGCATATTTGTAATTTGGATGTAGATAAGTAAGGTTACAGATAAAAAAAATTATAATAAGATGTAATATTTATGTCCTGTAAATATGTCAATAAATAAATAAAAACGTTATGCAAGCAGCCGGCTGTAAAACTGACGCCTAATAGCTAATGTCTTCTAATGAAGTGCATCAGCACTGAGCGCTTATTTACAATCATCTATACCAGTGGTTCCCAGGGGTCCACAGGAGACTCGGTGGGGGTCTACGTTAATGTGAAAAAATTGAGGTTCACAATTAATTTGTATATGGTGTAGGCCTGTAGGGGGTCTACCAGAACCAGTTAACATTTAAAAGGGGTCTATGAGTAAAAAAAGTTTGGGAACCTCTGATCTATACTATAATATTATAAAGCTGAAGAGTTTGTTTGTTTGAACGCGCTAATCTCAGGAACTACAGGTCCGATTTGATAAATACTTTGAGTGTTTGATAGCCCATTTATCGAAGCGGGCTTATAGGCTATATAGCATCCGCTCCGGCTTTGCACGCTAATACCGCACGCGGACGAAGTTACGGGCGGCCGCTAGTTACAGTATAATAATATGTAATGTTCCACAGATCGTACCTAGGCACAGTGAGCGGTCGCGTGACGTCACTGCGCTCTCGCTACGCGTCGTGCGGCGACGTGGCGACGCGTTTGGAACGCGTGACGCTGGCGCAACTCGTGCGCTTGCTGCGTGTGTGCCACGACAAGTATCAGCGCGCGATCATCGAACCCGCCACGGCGGTGGGCGCGTTGGCTGCACAGGTTGGTAATGTTGTAGCTTCAATGGCAATTACATAAATAAATATGAAAAGTTTGTACTCGTAATAGAAACATACATAAATATAAAATTATTAGCACGGTATGCAGTGGTCGTGGGTTCGATTCCCACACGGATGAAGAATTTTTAATATATAAAAAATATAAAAATAAATAAATAAAAAGTAAATAATCAGTTCACTAGTATAAAAATTACTTTCCGAGATTAGCAGTTTTGATATCACATAAGTAGACTTACAAATAAAAGTCGATAGTACAAATGGCTATCTTAGGACGTCACAATAGAAACTTGCATGAATAAAAAATAACTCCTCATTGAGAGCTATGTTCCTTTTTAAATATGGTTACATAGCATCATCCATCACACAGTTCACACATAAGTCATATAGTCTGACATTTCTAAATAGTGCTCGTGTAATATTCAAAGAATCTGCCGCAGAGTAAAAAAATCACAATAACTAACACTAACTCTGCCACTAACAATACCTCAGAGTATCGGCGAGCCGGGTACCCAGATGACGTTGAAAACCTTCCACTTCGCCGGAGTGGCCTCCATGAACATCACACAAGGAGTGCCTCGCGTCAAGGAGATCATCAACGCGTCCAAGAACATCTCAACCCCCATCATTACCGCGGAGCTGGTCAATCCCAAAGACCAGGACCTGGCGAGGCGGGTGAAGGGAAGATTGGAGAAGACCACGCTGGGAGAGGTGAGGGTTTTTTAATAATTTGCAGACTGCGCTAGAAAGACGGTCATGTTTCTCACGTGTATGTAGGTAAGTTTGTATGCCCCCTGATTACCTAATTTTCAATGGCAAAGCCGAAACAATGCGATAGTGAAAATTGTGAGTACGTGCGTGCAACGAGCTTGTGCCTATTTGTAGGTAATATGTTTGTCAAAATATGGTATTTCGTTTTTTTTTTCTAGAAAATTAACCATTTAACTTTAAAGTCGACATAAATGAGACCCTTTTTCGTTTTCACTAAACTTTTTTACTAAATTTAATTATGAATGTATGTATTCTAAAAAGTTGGTTCAAACACGTTTTTCTTCCAGATAACAACGTACATAGACGAGGTGTACCTGCCGTCGGAGTGTTTCCTATTAGTTCGTCTGGACGCGGAACGTATTCGCCTGCTTTCGCTGGAGGTCAACGTCGACACTATTGTCTACTCGTGAGTCATTCACTCGTTCTTTCATTCAGTATTTTAGATATATCGCTATTTCGGTAAACAGACACAATCAAATTTATGTTGTTACATTGTAAGTTACAATTTGTAACTGGATACTTTGCTGCAGCAATCTATTATTATTCTTATTCAGAGTTATCTATGAATATTCAGAACTTCTATGCTGCTCTGGGAGTGAAAAAAAAAACATATAATACTACAGCTGCTTCTCTTCCCGGGCATACTGTACAAGTCAGTAGAGGGACAAGAGGGTCTTGGTGTTTTGTAGGCGATGGGCTGACCACCTGTCACTACTAACTGACCTTGTACATCTCAACTATACCCTCAAAATTGGTCAGAAGTGGCACCATGTGGTTCTATCGATGCCTTGATGCTCTGCCTACCCCGTAAGGTATAAAGGCGTGATTATATGTATGATTATATATGTATAGTTATCTATATATTTAAGTAGGAGTTGGATTCTTAGCCGATTTTTTCAACGGTCAGATAGCCTATCTAAAGGATGAAGTTGATGTTGTCTTTATATTGATCCAGTTTTAAAAGAAAGACAGCATTAAATTTATCCTTTAGGTAGACTATCAGAACATTAGAAAAATGAAAAATCATATTTTAATGCCAGCTATAAAATAATTTTGACAATAATTTTTCTAATTTCACAAATTAACTTAACCTGCTTGTAGACGTGAATAGATAACGGACGGTGGTTTTTTTTACGGATTCACGGTGGTGTATGGCACACTACAAACGCTTGTAAACGTGAACTAATAACAGACCGTCAAAATTTGGCGTTCCGTTATCCGTTCACGTCTACAAGCGCTCTAACGGTAACTAACAATAAATAACTTTGTCAATAACTTCCTCAGCATATGCACGTCAAAACTAAAGATAAAGCCGGCAAACATACGCATAGTTTCCGACTGGGCCATCAAAGTATATGCGGACGCGCGCGGCGGCGGCTGGCTCAACATGGCGTTACAGCAACTGTGTCGGCAACTACCGGGGGTGGTCGTCAAGGGTCTACCGCAGGTCTCGAGGGCGGTGATCGCTTGTGATGACCAGGGGCCGGAAGTAAGGTAAATGGCCAGGGGAAGTGGCGCCGCGGTGTGTATTTTTGGGGAACTAGCTAGATTTTACGGGGTTTGCGGATTTCTTTTTAACTATTTTTGAATGACTACCATCTATACCTATACATATAATAAAAATGTAACGGATTTTTTTTTTTTGAAAAAAAATTTTAAATTCGCTGTTATAGTGTCTGTAGTTTTTTTATAGACATTTAATTATTTTTCGGAAAAAATCCTGGATATATGAGAAAAAATCTATTTATAGGACCCTAATATTTTGGATCTTTATGGAGAAAAATGATCAATGAGGAGATTCGCAATAGACCAAAATCACCCTGAAAAATGTAACCCTGTCTGTAAAATATATGAGAAAAAATATATAGAAGACCTTTATCAACGATGATTTTTGGAATTTTTGTCTGTGCGTTTGTGCACGCTAATCTCAGCAACGGCTGAACCGATTTCGATGCAGTTTTCAGAAATATATTGTGACAGGTCCCACTTAACATATAGGCAACTTTTTATCCCGGGAAAATGTTTTTATGCCGGATAATTTCGAGATTTTGTTTTTCCTGTAGTCCACGCGGACGGAGTCGCGGGCGTCCACTAGTCAATAATAGATCATGAACACATGAAATCGCTGGTAGAGATAAGATCGCCTTTGTGTATTATGTTTTCAATACTGAATATGAAAATCAATACCCTGTACTGATGCGGGTCTACACTAGAGTATACATCAGCTGCATCTCCGTCCGTGCATATCGTAAGAGTCGATTAAGTAACTCAGACATACTCTTAACCGATAAGCTGGGATTTTGGCACCGATCATTCATTCACATCTGTCCCCGCTAATCTATGTGACTGTAAGGCTCAATTTACACCGCCGCGGAATGGAACGGAAGCGACTTTTTACTACGTAATCGTATATAGCATAATGTACTTTATGTCAATGGTGTAACATACAAATTAAATACGAGCCAAAAAATTGGACGCGCGTCTTCCGCGGAATCCTTGCGCATTCTTGAGAATTCTCCGGTGATTTGACGTATCGGAATTTGGAAATTGATGCTGTTGATATAAAGTTCATTATGCTGTATACGATTTCGTTGCAAAAAGTCGCTTTCGTTCCATTCTGCGGCTACATCAGTTCAACAACGTCCCTAATGTAATCGTATTGAGCCTAGTGAGGGTCGGTTCATATCAGAGCAGCTGACACCCTCCACTGGAAAATCCGTCGCCACAAAATGTAATTGTCGATTAAACTACAATAAGTCGACAGTGTGCGAAGATTTACGTGATTGGGTTTCCGTCTTGAACTTTCCGACGGTGATGTTGACATGCAAATATATGACAAAACGTTCAACCTTTCACTTGGTTTTCTTCTTCTGTTACTCAAAGAGAAAAACCTTCATAAAAAGATGATGCGTTAGTGCGTTTGCCTGTACCTCACTGGCTAAAAATCCGAAATCTTTCTGGCATTTCGTTAAGGATAGAAGGAAAAGTACTGGAATTCCTCAAACTATGATATGCATCTGGTCCTGGTGAGATTTGTGAACGACGCATCACAATCCTCCTCTAGTCAGATATGAACCGACCCTAGGATCTTCATTATGATCCTGCAGTTCAGAATATACTGAAGTTTTTAACTGCTGTTGGTGAAAATGTAGCAATGATCTTACACTGTCTAAGCCTTAAGTATAATAAATAGAATACAAGAGAACTTATAAGGCACTTCATTGATGTAACCTTTGTTTTATTTTTCAGATACAAGTTGTGTGTAGAAGGAGATGGCTTGCGAGACGTGATAGGAGACGTGACCATTATGAGTAGGAACCTTTATCAACGGAAACAAAACTCTTCTAATAACATTTTGGAGGTAAGCAACTTATTATAATGTCCATCGTGACAGAATAGAGAGTGTCCAAAGGAGGTGTCTGCGTGTGGTGGCTTTCAGAAAGGGCCTTGGGAGAAAGTTCATGAGCAAAGATTGAAGTTATTCGAAGTCTCCCCATTATATGTACGCAGGGATAGACAAGATTTATTATATCAACAAAATTATTACAAGCTAGACTCTTCCACCCTTCTTTCTCATGTGAAGATTGTGGTTGGCCGCTAATCATCGACCAACTTTCTTACTATTCAAATTAGTAATAAAAATAACACGTCGTTCTATAGTCCCCTGGTCAGGATGTTCCGTTTATATAATGTATCAAAGTTATATTTACAGGATAATTCACGCGAATTGCCTGCTTTGTTTCTTGTGACTCGCCAAGTTGTTAACAATTTTCTTATTATAATTTCCATATGTAACCTGATTTTTGACATGTTAGATTTTAAGTTACTTAATAGGTTTGCCATGCTGTAAGGCACACTTAAAGGACCTAGTTATAAGATCTATAAATAATTGGCAATAATGTTGCGTTGGTAAGTTGTGCTTGTCATAATAAAAAAAAAAAAAAAAAAAAAAAAAAAGTTCTCTCGGTGTAAATTAAGCTTCGGTTCATATAAAGTCGCGTACGGTCGCGTAAGTCAGACCATCAAATATATGACAAAACGTTTATCAACCGATCGTTAGTGCCAGAAACGCTCGACCTCTTCCGTCAAGATAGGATCTTCATTATGATCCTGCAGGAATATACAGAACTGCTGTTGGTGAAAAAGCAATTTACACTGAATTGTATAATAAAGAATACGTTAGATGTTAACTTTGTTTTATTTTTCTATTGTGTGTAGAAGGAGATGGCTTGCGAGACATGATAGGAACATCAACGGAAACAAAACTTCTTCTAATAACATTTTGGAGGTAAGCAATGTTTATATTCAATTAGAAGACACCTAGTTTCAAAGTTAGGATAATTTTGCCTGCTTTTAAAACGGGTTTTTGACCTTAATAGGTAATTAATCTAGGCAACAAGATGTTCTCTCGATATAAAGACGTCTTGAGGCCTCGTTTATCTCCCAGAAAACCTAAGGTATACAGGCAGAAAAAAAAATTGATTGCGTTAGATGTTACCACGATTATCATCATCAGACTTCCACTGCCATAGGGGCCACAAGTAAGGGGGGTTGCCCATAGTCACCACGCTGGGCAGGCGGGTTGGTGACCGCAGTTTGTATTTTGGACTATGTTGTCAACACAGGAGGAGCTGCTGCCCACCTCCCGGAAACCCTTAATCGCCTCGTACGATACCCACGGGCAGACATGGGGTGGCACGAATTCTACTGTGCCGGCACCACGCGGCCACTCTATCTATATAGTTAAAATTTTAATACTTTATAATTAGGTCACCCCGCAATTTTCTAAGCTTTATTTGAATTTTTCCTGGTCGCCTCTGTCGATCCTGGTCGCCTCTGTCGATCCTAGTTTACAGGAGTTACAGCGGTTATGAGCAGTGGCCAGTAGTGGGCCAATCCCGGAAGCACTAATGCTAAAGCGCGCTCGCTTTGATCATGCGGACCTCCTACTCATAAATATAATGCCAGCGCCCCGCCCACTTTTCCATTCCTGTGTTTGATTAACAGATACATTTTTATTTACAAAAATGAAATAATGTAACAAGGTGTTGGACTAAAATGTAATCCTAGCAGAGTCCACTGCAAAACAAATTGTGATACATTAACCAATCCTAAATCCTAAGCTAATACTTACATAAACTTGAAAATGAAATGATATGATGATGATGATGAATAAAAAACAATAATAATTAAATTAATAAAGAAATGGAAAAAAATCACCCGGGTGGGATAAACAGTCCGTGCCATAGTAATTAATAATTAAATTAACAATAAACAGTCATAGTGAGAAAACAATAACTTTCTATTCCCTGTGTATACCCGAATAGTAACAGTTTCCTGTCGCCAGGTATACAACACGCTGGGCATCGAAGCGGCCACCTCGACGATAATCAGCGAGATAGAGAACGTGATGGCGGGGCACGGCATGAGCGTGGACCGGCGTCACGTGGCGCTGCTCGCCGCTCAGATGACGGCGCGCGGCGAGGTGCCTCGGCATCACGCGGTACGGACTCGCGCGGATGAAGCAGTCCGTGCTGAACCTTGCCAGCGTGAGTCGAGTTCTGATGTTAGTTTGCGCGCCTTCGACTAGATGGCGCTGATCGAGTTGTAGCTAGTGCGTCTGCCGCTAGATGGCGCTGATTGAGATGAAGCTAGTGCGTCGACAGTTAGATGGCGCTGCTCGGTGCGTGGCGAGGTGCTCGGCATCACGCGGTACGGACTCGCGCGGATGAAGCAGTCCGTGCTGAACCTTGCCACCGTGAGTTGTGGTTAACGCGTCGGCCGCCAGATGGCGCTGATCTATGTTAGTTTGCGCTCCGCCCGCTAGATGGCGCTGATTCGTTACTCGTGCTACTACCAGTATTTGGGGAGTGAAAATTCTCCCTTATAACCACGGCAATCCGCAGCACGGGTAACGAAGGATTAGCATATCTAACCCCCAATATTTTGTTATGGCGGCTCAATAATATACTTAATAAGAACTTGTACTATACCTTCTATAATAATAATAATAATAAATAAATAATAAATGTCTTTTGTAATAAGAATTTCTGTAAATAAGGATATTTGGAAAATATGTGAAAATTCTTAGAAGCAGCAAATATCTTAGCTCTATCATTATGTAGCTTGTTATTTTATTATTTTCCTTTACAGTTCGAAAAAACCGCCGATCATCTTTTCGACGCAGCGTATTACGGACAGACAGACTGCATTGAAGGTGTTTCGGAATCCATCATATTAGGAGTGCCGGCGGCGATAGGTACCGGCGTATTACAGCTGTTGCACTCACACCCACGGCCCACGGCCAGTGAGAGAGCGGGACCGCAACTGGTCTTTGATGACCCTAAGTTACATACGTCTATATGGGACTGAATAAAGTTATTGGTTTTTTATGTTATTTGGTTTTATTTATTATCATTTATTTGTAAAAGTTAACCCTCTGAAATACCGTTTACATAGACCTAATTTTCTTTTCATGCAAACCCCGCTGAGTTTACGGGAACCCCGCTGAGTCTCCCGTAGACCCTTGGAGGTCCATCTGGACCAGTTTGGGAAACCCCGATTTAAATGTTTGGTTAGTCAAAGTAGAGTGTCGTGAGCCAGTGAAATAAATTATCTTTTAACAAATTACCATTTATTAGACTAACAACTGACTTAATAAATACTTACTAATCAACTAAACTTAAGTAAATGCACCAGATTAAACCTATTTAGTCCATTCTATTAGTGAGAATAGAAACATGTCAATTTATTAAACCTGCATTTTTTTTCTCTCAAAAATATAATATGTATGTTACATCCGAAGCGTGTTACAAATATGAGACACAGTAATAACAAAATCGATACAACTCAACACTAGACATAATCTGAGACTGATTTGCGCCAAATAAAAACTTGCACTAGAACAGTGGTTCCCAAAGTGGTTAGGTGTCCATTCAATGGGGGTCTACGTTGGCGTACAATTAATTTGTATGTGGTATAGGCCTGTAGGGGGTCCACCAGAAACAGTTAACTTTTGAAAGGGGTCTATGAGGAAAAAAAAGTTTGGGAAACTCTGCACTAGAACGTTATTTATGTATTAAACATAGGTACGCAATAATGCTCTCTAGGAAAGCGCGCCATTTTGATTGTGAACAATGAATGTTGTAGTGACGTCATTTCACCGTTGTATAACGGCACCGCTGTCCTGGAAAACCAAAGCTTAATCCCCTCTCATTTGATTCGCGATATAACACATGCCGTCTTGCTTCTTTGAGACAAACGCCATGTTTTATGACGTCATTTAAAATAAACCCGGAGATAAGAGTCAGTTTAGGTAATCTAGCGAGATACATCTATCAGTTCTAAAGGCAGGTTACGCAGCGATGGCTTTCCGAAGCAGCTGCTGGTGTTCATCGAGCCTGGTCCACTTCTCGCTGACCCTCCACAGCCACTGAGCTAGCTCGTAGTCCTGCGCTAGGGGGGAGGGGTCCTTCTTCTTCATGTCGCTGGAAATGTGGAAAATTATGTTTATCAAGGCAGAAGAATATGGCGACGCAATGTATTTACGAAATTTATTAGATGTCAAGGATCTTTAGTTTAATTAAAGGGTTATTATCACGTCATTTTATTAAGTGGAAGTTAACAGAATTTTCCGTTAGAGTAATTAATGGCATAGGAGGGCTGATCGGCATTTTATCGAGCGTTTTGCTCCTAGAGCCAATTACTTGCTTTCTTTGCGATGTACGCCCTTATCTGAAGGCATTGACTAATAACACAGCATAATAAATAATTATCCGCCCCCTGATTACGTAAAAGCAATAGCAAAGCCGAAGCAAAGCGATAGCGAAAATTGTACAATATTCGCCTTGAAATGTCAAAGTTCCTTTGAAATTCGTTTTACGTAATACGAATTTGACAAGCAATCAACGATTTTTGTACAATTTTCTCTATCGCTTTGCTTTTGCTAGTTAGGTAATAAGGGGGCTGGTCTATCTTATATAATATTAACCTTGCGATATTATTATGTAATATGTAGAAAATGCAAAAATATAACCAACAGTACAAATTACTTTGCAATTATAACACTAGCATTCAAAACAGTGTCTACTTACACATAATAATCTCCAATGCAATTCTTCATACTCTTATCAAGAGCGGCATGCGTGATGACCTGAGCTCCGATGTTGGATGACTTCATGAACGGCCAGAACAGAGGGTACACGAGGAATCTCGACACTGACCGCATCATCGACATATGTCGCGTCAGGCGAGTGTCTGTTAACCCTGGGTCTACCGCGCAGACTGATACTCCCGTGTCTGGAGAATGAGATCGACAAATGAGAGATGTACTAGTTCGTTTCGTATATTAACCTGTGCATGAGTTAGGAACAGATATTTTTGTATGTATGCTGTAATTTGGCAATATAGGTACAGGCCACTTCTATTAGTACAGTTTCAATAGATCATGATCATCATTATGAACTATCATAAAAACTGCACAATAATCTTGCTAATTATTAAATGTGGTAAGTGTCGACTAAGGAACTCGGGGTCGTTTTTTCAGAGCTAGCGACTTGTCGCTGGAGGGCAATAGCGCTAAATTACAACGTTTATAACTTTCAAGGTAACGTTTTATGGTTTAGCTTTAGTTTGGCTGTCAAGTGACAGTGTTTCAGATATTTTCAATGTCTCTCTTTTTTAGCTTTAAATATATTACATAATTTACATAACAACGTTTTACAATAGCGATTGCCCTCTTGCTCTTTTACATCTGACCCTGCGATGCTTAATCTGATTTTTTTTATTTTTGATGATCACTTTTTAATTTGATTCGCGATCCTGCATTTCTGGCCATTCCATTTTGGAAACAAAAGCGTGTGTATGTTAACACAGTTTGTCCTTACCCACAAGCTTGACACCCAGCTGCCTCGCGAACAGAACATTCGCCAGTTTGCTCTGAGCATACGCGGCGCGCGCGTCGTATTTCTTTGAGTAGTTGAGGTCTTCTTTATTGATGGTGCCAGAGTAGTGCGCGCTGGCTGATACTACTATAATACGACTGGGGACGGATGCCTGCCAAAATATACAGGGTGTTACAAAAGGGGTATGTGAAGCGAAATGGTATAAAATAGCCCACTATAGCGAACCTTTATACTCGAAATCATAAGGGTTTTAGAGTTTCATAATAATTAGTGGTTTACTAATTTCTATAATCATGAGGATGCCACGGTTGTTGGCGAAACATATGTAGATTATTTATCTAGTTTTTGATTTCGGAATAGTGCAATGTATTGTCTTGCATGCTAGGTGCTCGGGTCTGGTTTCTCGTGGCGATTGTAGTTAGTGCAAGTGCCTGTATTCGCAGTTATGAGTTATCAGATCCGAGGGTCAGTGGAGGGTGTAGGGCCCGGTGGTGGGCGCACCCATAGTGAGTGTTTGAACTTCCGAATTGTAACGCCTAATACAATTTCATTTGTCGAAATCATAAGTTTATTTTCCCAGATAATATGGAGAAATTACTAAACAACTCTGGAATGTTCAAACAATCTTGAATAATAATATGGAGTTTTTTTAGTTATAATTAGACAATCGACAAACAAGTGTTAATGCTTTCATGTCGAATAAATGATTTTGAATTTGAATTTTTTTCTTTTCTTTTTTTTTCTCTTTATTTTTTTTTAAGCTTTTATCGCACAGCGAAAATGTCAGCTTCGTCTTAACCTACACTTATTCTACCTATCCACCAATACAATATTTACTTATAAAGCACCTATGTAATCAAATTAAGGTCGAATCTAATATCATATAGGTCCAATGAACATGTCCGTTACACTTCTAGGTATTTCTAACTTCTCTAAGACTCGTTACTGCATTTTACAAAACAATATCGCGAAAGGATGGTGAAAAGCTTCCCATTTGGCCACTAGTTTTTGTCTGGCTATTGCATAGGTACATATTCGATTTGTTAGATTAGATAGATGGCGCCACACGTCATACCTTCAAGGTGTCGAGTAGTAGGTTTGTGAGCAGAAAGTGTCCGAGATGGTTAACGCCCAGCTGCGTCTCGAAGCCGTCGCGCGTCACTCCGGCCGGCGGCTGCATTACTGCCGCGTTGTTTACTAGTACGTGGAGGTACGGCTCCTCTTGCTTAAATCTAGAAGAGAAATAAGCTATTTGACAATTATTCTCTATAATTATATCGATAGACACAGTAGAAATATATTTCAAAGAATCAATATCACCATCTTTAAAACTTACCGGTGAAAAGTGGCCGTGTAATTTGCATAAGTCTGCCCAACCTCTGGGCGTTTTAATGGGCGTGACTATACAGGGTGTTTTTTGGTCGTCAACGTTCCCGAAAACTACGGAATCTCCTCATCATTACGATCATTTTTCTTCATGGAAGCATACCTGGGAAGTGTCTGGTTCCCAAGATATTAGAGTCCAAAGTTGAGTAAATAGACTGCGTTTTTCTGCATAAATGCGCATAGACGCGCGCAGCAAGATTTTTTCACGAGAAATAATTAATATCTGTCTATGAAAAATCTAGCATTAACACTGGACACTGTAAATTTCGCCCGATAAAATAATTTTTAAAAAAATGCAAAAAAATTTACATCGTTTCCCAGCATTTTTTCTGGCATTAACTTACTTTAGTACGTACGTACCCTCGTTAAGGGTGGCAACGAAAAAACATTCTGTATGTATGTATGTACCTATGTACATGTAAGCGAAGTAAGTACACTTGTTAAATAATCCTAGAACAGAACAGTGACCTACCTTTCAACAAACTGTCGTATGGACTGCATACTGGCGAGGTCGCATGGGCGACAGTAAACATACTTGTTGCTGGTTTCCAGCACGATGTCGCGTCGCTCCGCCTCGCACTTCTCCATGTCGCGACATGCCATGAACACCTGCGTATAAGGCGATATGTAACATTGTTCATGACTTTTCACAGAAAAATGTATGGAATCATCTGTCAAGTTTAGATTGCAATTTTAGTTTACATTCTTTTGTAACACGGTGATTATGTTTAATGTGGCTGTAAGATTTCCTTCATGATATTGCATTTCTGAGGGCTTAGAAACTATACGAGCGCTACCGCTATTGGTGGATTAATTTTGATGACTTTGTGAACTTCGTTGTCGTTGTCGAAAACCAACCTTAGCACCTCTTTTAGCGAAGTCCCAGGCGGAGGCTCGTCCGATACCGGAGTTGGCGCCCGTGATGATCACCGTCTTGTTCTCGGCGTTCACGTTACGGTCGTAAGGCCCGCCGCCGTAGAAGTCTCTGGAAATTCAAATAATAAACTTTACAATCATACAAATCGAATCCAAATGCTTTATCGAGAAAATATACAGCGATAGGTATATGTACCTACCTTAGGCCGCATCTTGCTTAACATCAGGCACGATGGCGGTCAAACAAACGTTTGGCCGCCATCGCCTGGCTAATTGTAAAAAAAGGTAGCAATTTTAAACAAAATACGGTACTGTACCTACTATACTACCTATAGTACTGCTGCATTCCTTTTTTAAAAATTAATAGGCTTACGCTTGACCACAACGCGCCTGATGGTAAGCACTGTTGCAGTCTAAGATGGTGCGCGCTTGCCTAAAAGAAACCGGTTCACTCTCGCCTTGAAGACCGCAATATTATATAGTTCACGGGGAACAGGGATTCAGGCAGGGAGTTCCACAGCTTGGCCGTTCGCACTATGAATGTGGAAGCAAAACGCTTAGTACGAGTTTTCGTGCATGTCGCAAGAGTTGACTAAAGAACACTGATCTTCTACATCAGGCCCCTTCATGCTAAACGAGGCGGAAGAATCTCCCTCGTGATGCTGATGTTTTGGCTATCAAGTTTCGGGAACACAGCTGTGTTTATAGAAGGGTAAACAAGATGTTCTATATGCGGTAACCGGCTTGATGGCAACAATAGGTAGATATCGAAGGGATCTTAAGTTACTTCTGGTGATTCTAATCATTAGTATTCTTATACTATTAGACTAGTGGACGCCCGCGACTCCGCCCGCGTGGACTGCAGAAAAAAAC
Organism: Carposina sasakii; assembly: GCA_014607495.2. Classification (NCBI taxonomy): domain Eukaryota; kingdom Metazoa; phylum Arthropoda; class Insecta; order Lepidoptera; family Carposinidae; genus Carposina; species Carposina sasakii. The sequence goes on from CP053166.1 coordinate 684,149, forward strand.
AAAATGTCGAAATTATCTGGGATAAAAATAATTTCTCGGGATAAGAAGTAGCATATGGCACAATATATTACTGAAAACCGCATCGAAATCGGTTCAGCCGTTTTTGAGATTAGCGGGCACAAACGCACAGACAAACCGACAAACAAACAAAAATTCAAAAAATCATTCTTTTGGGTACTATTGCGTTGATAAAGGTCTCCCATAATATTTTTTCTCATATATCTTGCATGTACAGACAGCGATCCGTTACATTTTTATTATATGTACCTATAGATGATGGTAAGTATATAATTAATTACCTAAAAATGCAGGTAGCTCCAGCGGTGGCCGCCACGGCACTGATCAGGGTGATGGGCAAGTTGGGCACCCACATGCCTGACGGAAACAGAATTAGGAATTAATATAAGTAAGTTCTTCTATGCTGCTCTCGGAGTGAAAAAAAAAAGGTATTATGCTACTACTACCCGGGCATACTGTACCTATACAAGTCAGTAGAGGGACAAGAGGGTCTTGGTGTTTTGTAGGCGATGGGCTGACCACCTGTCACTACTAACCGAACTTGTACATCTCAACTATACCCTCAAAATTGATCAAAAGTGGCACCATGTAGTTCTATCGGCCCTTGGTGCTCTGTCTACCCCGTAAGGGATAAAGGCGTGATTATATGTATGTGTCGTGGCCATATCGTAGAATTGATCATTTCATGAAATGGTCGAGCATTTCATGAAATGGTCGCATTTCATGAAAAGTTCAACTGTCTATTGGCCACATCATGATATGGTTTGGGCAGATCGATGATAAAAATCGTTTCTCGATATGGGCAAATAAACGCCCGATCATTTCATGAAGTGGTCAAGATTATTGATCATATCGTAAAATAGTTACATGAATCACCGGTAGAGGCGCTGCGCGCGTTTTATTTATGTGTGAAGATGGCGGATTTTTCTTTTTAGGTTATAAAACAAATTAAAGAGAGTAGGGTGACTATGCAGAAGAAGTTCACGGATAGTGTGTTATATTGTATAATGTATATTAGACTTAATGGTGGTTTATAATAATATTGTTAAACAAAAACCTTAGATTACGATAGGTTAGGTTAGGTTAGACTATGACAAATGACGCACGAGCCGAGCGAGCGGAGCGAGCGTGCCCAGGCAGCGTCCGGCGATGTGCCAGATGCGAATCGCTTTTGTAAAGTCTTTTATGTTTTTAAATATTATATTGTGAAAATATCACATAAATAATAGCAAAATAAATCATACCATCATACCTTATGGTATACTTATATATGGTGTACGGTATATATTATTTATATAAGCTCTTACCACGTTCGGATTTTATGGACACCCTGTTAATACGATTTGGCCAAACGTGGATGACAAAATCGTGAAATGTAGACGATTTAACGATCTGGTCAAATTGAATTGGCCACTTCATGAAATGCTCGACCATTTCATGAAATGATCAATTTTACAATATGGCCACGACATATGTATGTATAAGTAAGTTTGTAAAAACCTAATTTTGTCACGGCTCCCTCTTGACACAATATCTACTCTTCTTGATATAGCATAGGTAATGTTTAAAAACATTTTCGCGAACAAACAATACCTATTCGAATGTTGCGTGGTGATTTAATGTAGTTCATTTTTTGAAAGCTATACCTACGATTCCTTAGTAAAAGATGTAGGTAAGTAAGTAGATACCAGTCAACTATAGTCGGTTTTTCACTATGGGATAATTGGGATGTAATGTAGATGTAGGTAATATGATATTACATTATAACATTATTAATAAAGAAATTGAAAAAATTCTTCACCCGAGTGGGAATCGAACCCACAACCACTGCATACCGTGCTAGCCGCTCTAACCACTGAGCTACCGGGTCAATTACTCGGATGACGAATTTTACCATCTCTTTTATAAATTACATATTGGCAACGTTATTTTTCATCCCGATAGCTATATACTAGCCAAATCTCGGCAAAGCTGAATCCCTCAGCACAATGTTTAAAGATGAAACGATCAACCATATCCTAACGGATTATATTAATGAAGAAGTGTTTTTATAAATTTATCTTAGTCAAGATATTATACTAGTGGCCCACCTTCGCTTCGGTACATATCAGTATATAGCTACAACTTCATATGTAGGTACAGCGGTTTTCGTAAAAATTTGGAACTCCCGTTGGTCCCCTTCCCATGGGAATTTCGGGAAATCCGTTCTTAGAGCTTCCTTGTAGCCCTAATCCGATTTCAGCTTCGTATAAATAGCGGTTTTCGTAAAAATTTGAAATTCCCCGTTTGTTTGTTTCCCGTGTGAATTTCGGTTTTAGTCCTTCCTCGTTGTCCCCAATGAACATATATGCCCGATTTCAGCTTCATACATCAATACATATTGCAGTTTTCGTAAAAAATATTAAATTCCCGTTGGTCGCCTTCCCGTGGGAATATCTGGAAATTCTTATAAACTATGACCAATAATGTGGCTTTCTATTGGTGAAAGAATTTTTAAAATCGGTTCAGTAGATCCCGAGATTACCCCTTACAATTGAACAAATATACAAACATACAAACTTTACCTCTTTATAATATTAGTAAAGATTATAAAATTATTAATCAAGAAATTAAAAAATTCTATTATTTCTATTACATTACTTCCCATAGTAAAAAGACGACTTAAAAGCCATTTTTTAAATTTATTTACCTAAAAAATATAAAGAAAACTCCGAAAAAGTACAACATGTAACAGCCATTTGAGGCATGATATTGGTAACCAAATAAGTACGAGTAACAAAGTGTGAAATGTTACGGTCAAACTATCTTAAAGTCTATCCCACTCGGGTGAAAAAAAAAATTCATTTCTTTATTAATAACTTTTATAATATCTTAAAGTTAGTTAAGATTATGTCATCATCATCATCGTCATCACCTAAGATTATATACTCATATAGATAGGTATATAAACTTATTTTAATCAGAGGTATAGACAAACGTTGGACTTTAGCCGTATGTAATAGGATCCATATAATTGAAAACACAGAATAGCTTTCACAATTTTATATTTTCTTTGATAATTTCTTTACATATCTCGGTGTAAAGCTAGGTGTGGTGATACGTACGTACAGTGCGGTAATTATTAGGTACAATTATTTATTTATATCAATTTTTGTTCGATAACCACCGGAACTATGTGACATAATGTTAATGAGGGTTTATAATAAACTTTAGTACTAAGCTAATAACAGTAAAAGTAATGATCTCGAAAGGAATCTCTCCGCTCGCAATACGGCGATTCTGACCGCCACACCTAAACGTAAACCCAGGTCTGTCCCTCTCCATACTTAACATAAATGGCTGAGACAGAAAGGGACAGGACTAATTTTAAGTATAGGTTTGAGTGTGACGATCAGTATCGACCGTAATATCTTCTTAGTTTAGCCAAAATGCAAAAGGAGAGATTAGATTTTGGGATATACAATAGTGGCTAGTGGAGAATTTAAATTTGCAACTGTAATTTACATAGGAACATTAAATAGCAATAATAAGAATAAAATCACATATTTCCGGCTTCTTTGTATAACTACTTCAGTCTGCCTGAACCAGGGCCGGATTTAGAGGTCCCGAGGCCTAGGGGCAACAAAGGGGCGGAGGCCCCCTTGCCCCAAATAAAATATAGATCAATGATTTCTGTTAACATTTAAGAATAATAGAATCAAATAATTATGTGTGTACAAAGTACTGTAGGGCAAGGTAAAAGAGCAAAAAAATAAATATATATCAAAGAAAAAGATGTTTATTATAGTTGGAAATTGAAAGATTTTTTTCCGAATTGTGGGGGCCCCCCGTTTTTGGAGGCCCGGGGCATTCGCCTTGGTTGCCCTCCCCTAAATCCGGCCCTGGCCTGAACGGAAGATTTGTGAACAAATAAATCTGATTACTTTATTATTATGCTAACGGCAAGATTGTGTTGTTATAAAAATATATTTTATCCAAAAATTATGTTCAGGTACACGATTCTATAGTTTAAAATAAGGATTATCAGCATTTTCGTCAAATAATATAAGTACTTACATACTTATAATAATAAAAATTGAGTTGTAACATTTTTATTATAATGTAATGTACATACAGCAAAGGTACGCAACACAAAATCGCTATAAAGAATTATCTTGTTATTGTTTGGATTTGGAGTAAATTACAGTAGGTATATTATAAAATATAGCATATAAGCATCAATATTATTCACTGTTATCAAAAACAGAGATAGGGGCATGTGTGAGCGTGAAAGCAATATTTAGGTATTTCATGCGAGAATCACGAGGATTTTTTGGAAGTTACTTAGGTACATAAATAAAATTTAACTAACGGTTTAAGACAGAGCCAAATATTGTTCAAGACTTAGGATTTAAAATGTCTATAATAAAAAATAGACAGATAAATTAAAAAAGTTGGTATGTACAATACTTTTAAACCTATAAAACTAAGTGATGTGCTACAGTATAGTCACTTTATACAAAGTTACCTAAACTATGTGCCGTAGTTCGCCTTACCTAGTAATACGTATAGGTACCTAAAGATCTACGTTTTGGTCTGTCATGATACCTTAGTGGTTACTGCAAACACAGCCATAAGCTGACAGTTTAGGAGCTAGCACGGTACTATGTGTGAAGGGAAAATTGACAGATCATCTATCTATATATATAATAAAATTGTACCGGATCGATGTTCGTGCACGCTAATCTCAGAAACGGCTGAACCGATTTCGATTCAGTTTTTAGGAATATGTTGTGACAGGTCCCACTTAACATATAGGCTAATTTTAATGCTGGTAAAATGTTTCTATGTCGGATAATAACGACATTTTATTTTTTCTGCAGTCCACGCGGACGAAGTTGCGGGCGTCCACTAGTCATACATAAATGTGTCGCACATAAAGAAAATAGGAATATACTTTTTGCAATGTCATAGAATAAGTAGGAGTACCTTCGCCAGCCAAAAAGCAAGCACAAAGTCAATTGCTTGCTTTGTTTGTTGAAACAAAATTCACGCCTAGATAATGCATGCATGCGTATTAGTATTTAAGTGGCACAAAAATGTAAACACTAACGTAAATAGTCATAATTATGCCACTAAATGAATAAGGATTGAATTTCGGTCTAATCGACTCTCCACAGAACAATGCCTACCCAATACATCTATCTTGAGAGTTGCTAACATAAATTGTATGTTTTGCTTTTACAATTAGATAAACTAGTGGATAAACTATGACTAAACTATAATTTATAATTACGTTATAGACAATTGACAGATGTGAGATTAGTAAATAGATTTTTTTTATGCATATTAAAAAGATATTATAACAAGAGATGGTAAAATTCGTCATCCGAGTAATTGACCCGGTAGCTCAGTGGTTAGAGCGCTAGCACGGTATGCAGAGGTCGTGGGTTCGATTCCCATTCGGGTGAGGAATTTTTTCCATTTCTTTATTAATAATTTTATAATGTAACAATTGTAAAAAAATATTATTACATAATTAAAAATAAATGATTATTTCAATTGTTAACTCATATTCATATTTAAAGTTTGACTTTTTCAAATAAATTAATTCAAGATTTTACTAGAGAGCTATGCAATGAAGTTAAATCATAAACGTTATTGCATACATATTTATTTATATTATTATAATTTAAATAAGATAGATATCACATGTGCTTTTAAAAATGTCGTGCACTTTATTTTCTAATAAATTACTTAAATAAATTTCTAACAAAACAAGTTAGCAAAAGGAATAAAAATTTTAATAGTGCACTTTATACCTCAAATGAGAAAATTAATAAATCAAGTACTGTACATATCTTTTACTTGTAATTATATCTATGTATAGACTATAGGTAGACAGACACTTGAGTGATGTGTGCAAAAAAACTGCCTTTCCCTTTATTTGAAAAGTCAGTAATAAGTTCTCACTTGATTTATACCTGAGGTTATTCATACATATTTAGATTTAATATCAAATAAACAGTAATCCTATTTTTAAAAGGAACTCAATTCATAATCAAATCCTTTGTTAGATTTTTCGAATGAGAACTATACTATACTACATAATTTACTCGTAAATTGTTCCCTTAGATAACAATAACTACTCTAAGAAAGTTAGAGATCCATACAATACAAAAAGAAGAAATTAATTGATCTTACAAGCTGACAGAGACAATAAATCAATGCTTACTATAATTGTTCGAACTATTTCAGTATAAGGCTCAGCACAAACGGATAGAGCAGTGGTTCCCAAAGTGGTCCAGGTGGACCCCCAGGGGTCTACAGGAGACTCGACGGGGGTCTACGTTGGCGTGAAAAAATTGAGGTTCACAATTAATTTGTATGTGATGTAGGCCTGTAGGTGATGTAGTCCACCAGAACCAGTAAACTTTTGAAAGGGGTCTACGAGAAATAAAAGTTTGGGAACCTCTGGGATAGAGTGACCGGTAAAATGACTAATCAATATACCAAGTTTGAAAGTATATAGATGTTATTAAAATACCAATATAACAAGAAAACGGTCACTGCCAACATCACTCTACATTTGCACTGAACATAACATCCATACAGTAGAGTGCGTTTCACAGAATAACTCCTATGCCTGATTTCGAAACTAACATAATTTGTATGCCGTAGCATAGAAAATGTAGTCATACACATAGTAACTAGTGCCATCATCAAAAGGAACAATACGGTGAAACGCACTCTAGTCGCGACAATCTTTTTTTTATTTTAAATAGGCAACGCTTGACCACAACGCGCCTGATGGTAAGCACCGTTGCAGTCTAAGGTGCTACGCGCTTGCCTAAAAGAAACCGGTTCACCGACTTGAAGACCGCATCTTTGTGGCTGTGAAGTTATCCGTGTCATGCGCAGTCCCCCCCCAACCTGTCTTCTTTCCCCGCACGCGCCTGTATGTATATGTCGCAGTAAGATAGATAAAGCCGTAATATAGTTATATCCCTAGGTATATAATTATATACCGTAACATAGTTATTCATTACTATCTCACTAGGAATATAGTTATCATCTTAAACTTAAACATGTAACTTAACACCGAAGAAATCATTCTTCTAACCTATATTGCCAGATTCGGATCCGCCGAAAAGTGAGTTAGTGAGATAGTAAGATAGTAATGAATCGCTTTCGTATAACTATATTACGGCTTTATCCAGTGACGTGATTTCATCTAAGGCTTTATCTATCTTACTGCGACATATAGCTATGTTCTACGACGCTTACGCACGAACTTCACACCCGCAAAGATCTGGCTGCGCGACTACAGAATTTATCAACAATTTCATAATGTTAAAATTAAAGACATTTAAAATTGTGCATTTAAAAAGTATGTGTATCTTATAATTAGTTTTAAACTAACTAGTAAAGCGTAAAATATTATTGTATCATAAACTTTGAGCTCTGTATAGAAAAATTCTCCGTAGTATACTCATGCAACACATTTTAATTCCCATAACTTAAGGCATTACATAATGTGTTTAATCCTTATAAATATAAACATGACAATTTGACTTTGTCTACTCATTATAAAAAAAATCTATACATATAATAAAAATGTAACAGATTGCTGTCTGTACATGGAAGATATACGAGAAAAAATATTATAGGAGACCTATATCAACGCAATAGAACCCAAAACAATGATTTTTGGAATTTTTGTCTGTGCGTTTGTGCACGCTAATCTCAGAAACGGCTGAACCGATTTCGATGCATTTTTCAGGAATATATTGTGACAGGTCCCACTTAACATATAGGCTACTTTTTATCCCGGGAAAATGTTTTTATCCCAGATAATTTTGACATTTTGTTTTTTCTGTAGTCCACGCGAACGGAGTTGCGGGCGTCCATTAGTATGTAAATAAAGTTATTTTGTCTGTATGATGTAATTATTATAGGTAATTAAAAATAAAATAATCTGCAAAACAACTAATCAAATTGGTATGAGTGATCTCATTAATATGCTGAAGTTATGGGAATTAAAAAACCTATCTTATGCAGGCTGTGCCCAAAATGCCTGACCCCATTCCAGTAGTAGAGATGAAAAATCAAATGTCAAGATTAATAAGACCAAAGGTCAACCTCCAATACATACTCTCTTCACCAGTGCATAATCATCTCTATTGCTTGACTTTTTCTTAACTTACTAAATATAATACCTCTATTCTATCTGTGCATCTATTTAATTCAGGCACTTTGAACAAGCCGTCAAGTCAACATCCCTGGTTTGTAATCGCGTGACAGACCTAAGTGTAAACCGATATGACTTTTATTCTGACTAGTATAGTTATAACCAAATAGATCTAGGATTAACTTGGTTTGGTGTTCAGAGTAGCTGTGCTTTTAGATTTGGTGGAGTCAGGTGCGGGTAGAGGCTTGGCAATGCCTACTTTAACTATCCCTCTAGGAGCACCCTTTAAGGCTTGTACGGCTTGGTCTAACGTCGTATTCTTAATACTAACTCCATTAACTGACAATACTCTATCACCTGGTGATATTTCACCATTTTTCTCTGCCATTCCTCCCGGAACTAGGCTTCTCACTACTATCACTGTGCCATTAGGATCAATAGGATCCTGGTAATCCAAAATGGAGAACCCTAGACCCTGGTCTCCTTTGCACAACTCCACAATATCTTCCTTACTCTGCCACATGGCTAAACCGGAAACACACTCCAGGGACCTAGATTTCCTTGAGTGTCCAGAATGGTTTGTCAAAGTAGCAGTACTGGATGTATTGATAGATGTATCAGACTGGGCTTTCACTAGTGTTGTCAAGTTGTTCAGGCTACCGGAGATTATCTTACGTGCCTCAAATCCTTCTCTATCAGATGCTAGGTTGATCACAGGACGTGGACCATCAACACTTCTTGCACAAACTAAGCGAACTCTATTGGGTAGATTTTTCAAAATAGTCACAACCTCTGTATGTGTGAGTCCATGTAAGCAGTGCTCATTAACTTCTAACAGCTCATCACCTGCTGTTAGGGTACCTTGCTGCCCTACAGGTCCTTCAGGCAGTACAGACCTGATGTAATGATGAGGTCTGACTTCCTGTCCCCCCTCCACATCAACAGTACCTTCTAAACTAATACCAAGACCCTCAAGTTTGCCAACTTCAGCAACAAGAATTTGTTTATCTGGGCCTATTTCAGCTTCCCATCTATTTTTCACTTCTTCTGAGTCAACAGATAAGATCTCATCTAGTCTCTTGTCTAACTCCTCCTGTGTTGGTTCAGCTGCAACACTTTCTACAATTTCTAATACACTTGAGTCTATAGTAGTGTTGGATTCTTCTTCTGGCTCTATCTCTACGGTACTGTTGTCAGCTTGGGAAGGCACTGGAAACCAGGTGAGAGTGGTGTCAGAGGGGGTGGGTGAGGGGGGGTGCTCCTCATTAAATATAGCTAGCTGCAAATGTTCATACTTAGGGCCACGCAGATATCTTTCTAATACTAAGTGCACTGATATGCCTGTGTTCCTCAAGGTCTCCACAGCTTGAGGGTTACTCTTTTCCACCAAAGACACACCATCTACTTCAATGATTCTATCATTCAATCTTATTTTACCACTCTGTTCTGCACTACTACCCTCAATTATACTCTTAACAAATATACCAGACAGTTCCTCTTTTTCACACACATATCCTGCTACAGTAATCCCAAGGCCATATACATTCTTGTTTAAGTCTACATGCACAATTTCCACCTCTGGCAAGTCTGGTAGCTCAACGGGCACAGTTATTGTTATGGTTGGAGAAATAGAGCCCCCTACTATGGTATGATCAGGTATTTGTAGAGGATTATCACCCAAAACACTGATGGCAACTATGTTAGCGTCTGCCTCTCCATTCTGGCAGCCGATGTACTGGTCGTAGCACTGAGATATATCATACACAGCACCGTAGCCGTTCTCAATAAGATGGCGGTCAAGTTGCTCGGGGTCGGCGAGGATCTTCGTGGGGACCAGCGCAGTGCCCGGTAGAGGCGCTCGCAAGGCGGCTGCAGGGTCAGCCGGGCGCGCCACTAGGAGTCTCACTGTAGGTCCCGCCTGGCGCAGTACAGAGGCTACCTGCTCCGAGGTAAACCCTCGCAGATTGACGGAGCCTATTTGTAGCACGTGATCTCCGCTCTGCAGTCGGCCGTCCTTGTCGGCGGTCCCGCCTGGCAGCACGAACTTTATCACTACACCGGTGCTCCGCCCGCCGACCAGGTTAAACCCGAGCCCGTTCCCGTCGTTCGTTAGCTCAACAACCTCCACTTGCGCCCACTCGGTACTCAGAACCATCTCGTTCCTCCTCACCATCGGGCACTCCCGACGTTACGTGATACATCGAGGCTCACTCGCACTGAGGTTATGGATTTTCAACACTAACATCACAATTGTTGTGTAAAGTTAATAGTTTAGTCAGCCGCAAATGTATTTAAAACTCCGTATTCGACACGAAAGTAGTAAAAATTTGTAAAAGAAATATAAAAATGACATTTACATACTTGCTGAGCGAAGACAGCAGTGTGGCCAGCTTCCAGGAAAAAGAAATTACCATTTTTTTGACATTGACACTAAGGTTTATTTCCAACTCTAAAGAATTATACTTTTTGGGAAAATGTGGAGACCATCTGACTTCTAAGTTCCAATGATATTTCTTAAAGGTACTTACGCAGGGAAATATAATTATAACAAAAAAATAGTCGGTTTGTTTATATTATCAATTATTATTAATTATGTATAAACATAGGAAAGTAAAAAATTTACACTTTTTAGTTCATAATAAATCGTAGTTTATAATAATATAAAGCAATATTTATAACAAATAAATTAGGGTTATTAAGGTTAAAAAATGCAAATAGTTCCAAGTGGAACTTGTAGAAATATTGATTGTTTGAGTAGAATATTTTTTCGGCTTAAGGACTTGGTTCCAGGCCAGTAACATTTACTAAAAAAAAAATAGTATATTTTTTGTGGTAGCAATAAAATTATTAGTTTCACTATTGAACACTAGATGTCACTAATATAATAAGTGAAAAAAAAGCTACGGCATGCATAGATGGATGTGCCACACGGCACTTCCATCTAACTGCACAAGATCTTTTAAATTGATTTCTGTTATGTTCACCTAAATAAAATATGATATAAATAAGCATGCTGGCCTTCAAAGTATAAGTGCGTTTCACCAAATAGTTCCATTGAACGATATCGCTAGTTGCTGCAATGCAATGGAGTTAAGTTCCAGCCCGGCTAGCATAAATTACATACATACATATAATCACGCCTTTATCCCTTACGGGGTAGACAGAGCACCAAGGGCCGATAGGACCACATGGTGCCACTTCTGACCAATTTTGAGTCTATAGTTAAGACGTACAAGTTCGGTTAGCATAGTTAGTTAAAAATAAATCTACCTAATAGATGTCAGTTAGGTAAACTTAGGTAGGTACCTTATTCGCTACAATAAACGGTTTTCTACCGAATGTAACCAATATTCATGACCTAAAAACGCTGTTTTACGATATTTTGAGACTCCAAATCACATAGGTACTACCTAGATATTTATTTTTACAGCCTACATCATCTACATATCCTTACGTGCATGTCTTGAGTTGACTGAACTCAGGCTCTCAGGTGATGAGCTAGCAACTTGTCGCTGGTGCCTTACATCTGACCTCGTTATGATAAACATGGCGGTAGGATATCGTTCGTGATTGCGCAGTTCTGGCCACCCCATTTTGGGAACATACAGCTGTGTTTCTACGTTCCTACCTATAGCCACCTACTAAATTTTCATAGTTAAATCATCTAGGTACCTACAGGTAGGTGGTTACAACGTGGCTAGCATTTACTTTGGCAGTGAGTTCGACTGCCGGTAGGTGCAAACATTAATAATGATGCATGTCGATGTTTGTTTCAGAGTCATAGATATTTATTTTTTTATTTATATAGAAGGTATATTTTTTAATACTGTTGCTCAGTACTCATTAGGTCAGACGACCTTAGTGAAGCGTGCGAATTTATTTATTTCTTTATTAACTCCTAAATTGCCTCCAAATGGGGCCATTTTATTATACCTATTTACATGACTTAATTTTCCTTACTCCAACCAAATCCATAGGTATCCAATTCAGCAGCATCTTCTGGGACTGCTGCAGGCTCGCGAGAGTTGGAGTTGAACACCTTAAGCTGCGGGTTTTCATTTATTTATTTGTTTATAGACACACCGACAGCATACAGATACAGTAGGTAATATCACATTTGGAAACATTACAGCAGACAAATGTTCTCATCCGTACACCAATTATGGGTGTGCATCAACACTCATATAGTAAATCTAAATATTCATATACGAACAAATTATAAAAATACCAATAATAATAATACATTTTAGATTTTTTTATGTCAATAATACCTGATCGAGATAATTGTTAAATAATAATAATAACAATTCGTTCTATGTAATCACACTGCAAATGACATCTCAGCAGAAAGCAGCTTATGTCTCCAGCTATTCAATGAGTCGGCGTAGACATCCAAGCCGGCGAGCCTCTCCCAACCATTATACCTATTCTGAATTCGGTAGAGCGGAGAAAATTTGCCCACGTTAGTTCTAGCATGCTCAGGCTTGAACGTCACAATTCTAGAGGAACGCATATTGGTTTTGGGTACAAAGAAATCGACTCGACCCAGCAAGTCTGGTTCGGAAGTATAGCCGTTTATAAGTTTGTGTAAAAAGACTAGATCAAGATAATCGCGTCTGTGCTCGAGAGTGTGCATGTTAAATAAATTGAGCCTGTCTTTGTAGGGTAGGCGAGAATTTACTTCTTTACTCGGGTGTTTAAATGGCAAAAATCGAGTCATGCTTCTTTGCACCCTCTCCAGACGATCTACGTGAACTCTGTAAGATGGGTTCCAAATCTGGGAACAATACTCAAGTCGAGAGCGAACAAAAGTGTTAAATAAGGTCTCAAGTAACTGGACCCTACCATAGTATTTTCCCATTCGTTTTATGAAGCCCAACATTCGGTTACTCTCTTTTGCGACGTGGTCGATGTGATAGATGAAAGTGAGCTTCGAGTCCAAAACAACGTCCAAGGTCCCTAGGGCTCCCACCTCCTTCAGCAATACATTATCCAGCATGTAAAATGTGTCAATATGGCGCCTTTTTTTTGTGTACTTGATGTGGTTACATTTGGAAGCATTAGGTAAGTACCATGTTGTTCGATGTACACCAGTTACTGATACTACTTAGGTCTTGCTGCAAAAGAAGCATATCTGCCATTGAATCAATATCTCTGTATATTTTTAAGTCATCAGCAATTAAAAGACACTTACTGAACTTTACAACTCCTGTAATGTCGTTTATAAAGATATTGAAGAGCAATGGACCCAGGTGTGAACCCTGAGGGACGCCAGAAGTTGAAAGAAAACACTCGGACCTATAGCCATCCTTAACCACTTTTGTCGCCTTTCTGAGATATAAGACCGGAACCAACGTAGAAGATTCCCACCCACCCCAAAATTATCACCAAGTTTGTGCAGTTTCGAGGATAGTGGTACCGCATATAGGTACATATAGGCACTTTCACAAGTCGGCATAATACGGCTGTATTTTATTTATTCGGCCGCTATGTTATGGTATCTCCGAAATTTGTTAATAAATAACAAATAAATTTATTTTAATGAATTTTTATTATGAAATTGAGTTATTATTACACATTTACGTTGAAGAGAAGAGAGAAAGATGGCGATGCGCTCGGAAACGGAAATAAATGCTTTTTTTTTAATTATATTTTTTTATTAACTTATAAGGTACCCATAGCATTACTTATTTTGCCATACTCATAGGTACAATGCCATTCAATTACTAAGCATCTATAAAATTATTATGCTCAGAGATTAAGTAGGTAACCACGCAGCGTAGAGCCAGATTTAGACTAGAGTCCATTGATTAAATTAAGATTAATTTTTATATAGTAAGTAGGTACATTACTATTTATTGAAAAAGGATCTTAACCTTTTCTGTGAAGTTCTCTCGGAGACACGGAAAAAATAAAAGACTATGTGTTTTCTGATAAGGACATCTTCACAAGATCGAAATAAAAAAAGTATAGAAAGCTTTCCCAAGCATTTGAGCCCAAGATTCTTAACTCGTTATTTCTTAATATCACTCTAAGTTGTACTCTGTTAGAATAAACTGTACGATATTGGTAGAAGTACTTATTTTGACTGTACTCCGAAAAATCATCTAATAACTAATGCCAAGGTGTCCAGTCGTAGCGGTTCCGTCATATAGCGGTCGTAACGAACGTAGAAACACGCCGACATTACGGTGCCGACATGTAAAAAGTTCCTTTACGGCCGCAGTCCTATGAAACTAAAGCTTAAACTTACGGTTGCGGATTAGCTACGAACATTAACTACGAACATAGACTACGAATTTATTGTTACGCGCTTACTTACCGCAAATTAATCATCAGCTTAGCAGCTTGTCATCTGTGCCTGTGGGATATCCTTTACGATCCTGCATTACTGGTCACCCCATTTCGGGAACACAGCGTGATGTGTGTATATTCTAGTAATATTAAATAAATAAATAATTTTATTATAGTAGGGTAAAGTCAGAATAACATAATAATAACCTACCGTCCTAATTTTAAAGATAGTTATCTATATCTTTTACCATTTAGGCGCCCTCTAAGATTCGGCGTTTGGAGCGACTGCTCCGTTCGCCGTATGGGCGGGCCAGCCCTTTCTACCTAGGTACCTACCTAGCTACTTGCCAGGTAAACTAATTCTTTAATTATGAACCTATTGCATTTTGTACCTTCCTTTAATGTTAAACCTACTTAAGTAACTGCCTGTGCCGATGCGGGGTTTCACAATACATCAGCTGCATATTCAGTTGTAAGTGGACTAAGGAACACAGGAATTTTCTCAGGCGGTGAGCTAGTAAATTGTCACTGACCATTTACACCAGACCCCCTAGCATGACCACGAATCGTGGACATCGTAGGTATCGTGGACATCGTATCGTATCGTCTATATATGAAATTCTATATGGCGGCTATATTTATCGTACAATGACAAGCTACATGTCGGTAAATCGTTTTATCATATCGGGTTTCGCAGGTCACGCTACGCTCACAGACCCCTCTATTCTAAACATGGCTGTTCTCCTTCGTGATCATGCAGTTGGCTACCCCATTGTATAAATCCCACAGCCATAAAAAATGTGAAAGTTTAATTATGTAGGAAGAGTTTGTCACTATCCTACTTAATGTAAGTTAGAAATAATATATACTACTTATTCTTCTTCTTCAGCTTGTTGCAGTCCACTGCTGGACGTAGGCCTCCCCCAGGCACGCCACAAGGCTGCTGCGACATGGGGGGTTTTGCCCATAGTCACCATGCTAGGCAGGCGGGTTGGTGACCGCTGTTTGATTTTTAGACTATATTGTCAGTACGGGAGGCGCTGCTGGAAGCAGCCCACCTCCCGGAAACCCTTAATCGCCTCGTACGATAGGTACCCACGGGCAGGCAAGGGTGGTACACACTTTACTCTTTCACGTAAAAACGGCTGGAGCGATTTTAATAAAATTTGGTATGGAGTTGGCTGACACCCTGGATTAACGCAATGGATACCTACTTTTTATCCCAGGAAAATATTATTATCCCGGGTAATTTTGTCTTTTTGTTTTTTCTGCAGTCCACGCGGACGAAGTTGCGGGCGCTCACTAGTTAGCTTATAAAATTAATAATGAAATTAAATTTCCTATGGTGAATTAATATACCTACCCACCTAATATGGTAGTGAGTAACTCTACTCAAGTCAAATAAAATTTTACAGTCCCAAGGTAAAAAAAAATCAGCTGTTCCTTAAATTTCAGTGCATTAATTATTCGAGATTGTATGGAACAGCCATAGGGAACAGCTGATTTTTTTTCACTATTTCGGAGTTGGTCCAATAGTGAAAGTTGTTTCTTTTTACCTACGTAGTTTCGAGTCAAAGGATGATCACTAATTTTTAAAAGAACTTATACATATAACATGTTTTTTCGTTGTCACCCTTAACGAAAAGAACGTACTCTATACATCAAATAAAGTAAGTTTATGCCAAAAATAATGCTGGGAAACGATGTAATTTTTTTCTGAAAAAGAAAATAAATAAATTATTACTTGATCGGGTAAAATTTATAGTGTCCAGTGTTTATGCTAGTTTTTTCATAGACAGATATTAATTATTCCTCGTGAAAAAATCTCGCTACACGCGTCAATGTGCATTTATGCAGAAAAACGCAGTCTATTTACTCAACTTTGGATCCTAATATTATGGAAACCAGACACTTCCCGGGTATGCTCCCATGGAGAAAAATGATCGTGATGATGAGGAGATTCCGTAGTTTTCGGGAACGTTGACGACCAAAAATCACCCTGTATGTATTCTGTAATGTATCTAAGTGGAACTGTAGAATATATTATGATAACTCTAAGAAAAAAAAGGTTATCTAAGTCAGTAAGTTATCTAATAAAAAGCCGTCGGTAATGTCAAATCAAAATCATTGACATCACATTGATTAAGCCTAAGCTCCCGGTATACAGGTCAAAAGACAGTTAGAAGTGGTATTAGGTAACTACCATATTATACTTTGAAATACCTAGGTAACTTCTAACTAGTTTCTAACTAGTTGAAAGACACAATCAATAAAAAAATATCACAAGTGATACCTAATATGTAGGCTACCGACCTATTATGGTAGAGCACTTAAACTGTCACTAAAACTGCTAAGGAGATTAGGAAAATCCGTACTATATTTACCGTGACTGACATCAAAAATATTAGATAAGGTACCTTTAAATTAACACTCACAATCAGGGATTTTTGTTAAGAGATCTAACGATAACTTGTATTGAATGTAATTAATAGAATCTACCGAGGTAGAAAACTATTTATGTTCCCTAAGGTAGTGTCAAATCCAGTGGCGTGTATTGTGGATCACGATAGTGAACTATGAAGTTAAGGCCTAGTTCCTATCAAATAGAGACAAGTACGAGGTGGTAGTACCTTATATAATCACATCCCTTTACATATAGATATACATACTGTATACAACGAAAAGTTGCAATATCAAAATAACTGCAGTACAAGTAACACAGTGGGAGAGTCCACACGTTCCGAGGCGAGACGGCCGAAAAACTACTGACATTTAACTCACAGCAAACGTTTAACTCGATGATTAGCGAGAGCGACCGCGAGACACTGACCGCCTCCCCTCCACGCGGGGACCCACCCCCTCGCCCCACCAATCACCGCCGCCGAGCGGGCCCATTGGCGGGACCCCCGATCCGAGGGCGGGGCCTCTCGAGTGGCCGTAACCCGCGCCGGGGCTCCGGGCGCCACTCTGCCCCGAGAGCACTAGAGGCTGAGCCGTCGAGTGGCGTCGAGTGTGGCCGGTCGGATGTCCGCGGAGGGCGGCTACTCGCCGTGTCCGGCGGAGGCGCTCCCCGAGCTCAGCGCGGCCGAGCTGGCGATGAGCCTGTCGCCCAAGTCGGCGCTGCTGCAGCAGAACCTGTCGCAGCTGCAGCTGCAGCATACCACGCCGTTCTCCGTCAGCGACATCCTGTCGCCCATCGAGGAGTACCGCAAGCTGGAGCTCGCCAACAACCCGCCGTCGCCGTACAGGTGCGTGGATCGATCGGGGGGGGGACTCCGCCCGCGGGTTTCGAGTGGCCCCGAGAGCGCTCGAGCCCGCTCCGGAGGACATAGTTCGGCGACGCTTGCCCTCGCAGGTATGTCGCGATCCGGTCAAGTGACGCGATGTGTGTGTGTGATCGATGCGTGCTTCAGCTATCGATCGTAGCTCATTATTACGGTTTTTCATGACCTTTGCGTTGAATTACCGGCGTCGATACCTGCTCTCCGTTGAGCCTCGTGTTTGGTTTTAGTTCTGCTAGTATGGACCGATAGTGCCAGTGTGACCCCGAGCCGCTCGCCGCGAATGCAGAATGCTCGTGGACACATACGCGCCCACGTATGTAGTACCTACCTACCTACTTATGCGTTTATTTACTTATGCACATTGCATAATGCAATGTTAAATTAATTAGAATTCAAATATTTTCGAAGAAACTAAATTCAATTAAATTTTAAAACTATCTATCTATCTATACAGGGTGTTTTTTCGTTGTCACCCTTAACGAAGGGTACGTACTCTATACATCAAATAAAGTAAGTTTATTCCAAAAAAGATGCTGGGAAACGATGAATTAAAAAAAAATTTTTTTGATTACCTACTTGATCGAGTGTCCAGTGTTTATGTTAGTTTTTTCATAGACAGATATTAAATATTTCTCGTGAAAAAATGTTGCTATTCGTGCGCGCGTTTATGTGCATTTAATCAACTTTGGTCCCTAATATCTTGGGAACCAGACACTTCCCAGGTATGCTTCCATGGAGTATATTCAATATTACAGGATGTTTTTTGGTCGTCAACGTTTCCGAAAACTACGGTTATCATCACGATCATTTTTCTCCATGGAAGCATACCTGGGTTCCCAAGATATTAGGGTCCAAAGTTGAGAAAATATACTGCGTTTTTCCGCATAAATGCACATAGACGCGCGTAGCAAGATTTTTTCACAAGAAATAATTAATATCTGCCTATGAAAAAACTAGCATAAACACTGGACACTATAAATTTCGCCCGATCAAGTAATTTTTTTTTTCACAAAAATTTTCATCTTTTCCCAGCATTTTTTTGGCATTAACTTACTTTATTTGATGTATAGAGTACATACCCTTAGTTAAGGGTGGCAAGGAAAAACACTCTGTATACCAAATGAATAACATTCCCATATATTAATTTAAAAATATTAACATTGTTTGAAATATAAATTTTATTGGTTTATTTTATTTATTAGGGCACTCTACTTTTAGAAGTTTAGTTTTTCTAATCTAGTTTTTAGGCGATAAGCTATCTACTTGAGATTTTTCGTGAAAATATTTAATTTGTTACTAATTTAATTTTGAAGTGTAATTTGGTATCTAACAATTAAACATGAATAATGTCCTGTGAGTGACGTCAATATTAGGTATTCAACAATCCAAACGACCAAAAAGAAACCATTTGTATTGGAGGCGTGACTTTATTAATAATTATTTTAATACTTATTAATAATCTAAGTACGTATAGGTAAGTCATTTATTAGTGATTTAATCCATTTAAAATTAAATCTTAAATATTATTTAGGCCTGCAGAATACCTACCTACTATTTTAATCTATTTACCTACACTTTTGTTAATTTTCACTTATAAATAGAAACGCACGTATAAATACATAGTTACAACAACTTAACAAGTTTAAAATAATGTAGGCTCACCCACTGCCTAACACGTCGGCCTTAATAGGCTATCTGGTGAAAAGTGGGGTGTGTATTTTGCACACTTTTGCCCAACCTCTTTGGGGGATAACGGGCGTGACCATATACAAGTAAAATAATAATAATAATAATAAATATTTTTAAAAAAAAATGGTTAAGAGAGTCTGCGCATAGGTGGCCAGTGCCAGTACCATCAGGTTCCCTAACTACGGGGTAGATAATTATAACCCAACTAAACAATAATAAAATTAATATGTATCAGGGAAAATTTGTTATAAAGCCAGTCCCTAACGCAGTTCACACTAAAAATTAATTCATTATAAATAATTATAGTGACTGTGGACTCATTTCTGTCCTCTATGTTTGCATGAAACTTTAGGCCTAGAATTCCCTTACCTGCTTATACAATTTATATACCGGAGTAAAGTTATTCCGCCTCTAGGCCTCTAGATAGCTAGGTACTAGACATTCATTCAAATAGCATAAATAAAAAAGACAAAGAAATAAAACGTGCCAACGTTAGATTAAAATAAGTGCCTAAATACCTACTTATATACATACATACATATAATCACGCCTTTATCCCTTACGGGGTAGGCAGAGCACCAAGGGCCGATAGAACCACATGGTGCCACTTCTGACTAATTTTGAGAGTATAGTTGAGATGTACAAGTTCGGTTAGTAGTGACAGGTGGTCAGCCCATCGCCTACAAAACACCAAGACCCTCTTGTCCCTCTACTGACTTGTACCGTATGCCCGGGAAGAGAAGCAGCTGTAGTATTATACGTTTTTTTTCACTCCCAGCGCAGCATAGAAGACATATATGTAGGTAAAATATAGGAAAACATAGGTAATTTTTATTTAATCTCAAAATTGTATTGTCTGATTTACTGGTATTAGGTAGCTATGCCAGGACTTTGCTGCCTAACTTAAAGATTTTCTTATGCAGCTAAAGGTAATATTTATTTACCTGTGCCTTCTTGAATGTTTTAACAAATAGCAATGTTTGTGTGCACCTAAAACCATATGTACTCGTAAGTGGTAAGATAGGTAGGTTATGCATGTATGCCACTGTAGGCTAAGCTAACAGACTGTTTGAATTTATTACAATAAGGGTGTAAGTGACAGTCAGGAAAATATTGCTATGCTGACTCAGACCCTAATTCCACCGCTGAAACTTTCATAGGAAAATTATGTAATTACCTACAATCACAAAATATGTAGTGTTATTTAAATCAGGCCGAATTAAACTTTAAAATAAAGTTTTATATAATCCATGGTTTTTTTTTAAACCAGTGCACAATTAAGTTCAAATCTGTAAAACCCTCATGGACGGTCACAAGTGATCCAAAAAACGGCAATGTATCACAATAACCGATAAGCAATACAGCACAATAAACAAGTAGTTGGCAGAGAGCAAACATTACGGATAATAATCAATTTAAAAATGCGTTTCCTGCGAGTAGAAACACTTTCGTAACTCAGCATTATAGTTCAACTCAACATTATATAGTTTAGCATTTCAGTATTTGCCTGGCTGTCACTCACACCCTGGTACAACTTTTACCACTCCTTGTTGTTAGGAGTTAAATATATGAAGGAAAATATATATTCGTACTAATCATCATCATCATCAGCCTATTGTAGTCCACTGCTGGACGTAGGCCTCCCCCAGGGCACGCCACAAGACTGCCATGTGGGTGGGGGGGTATTCGTATTAATAAGTGTTATAAATTCGAAAGTAATTCAGTCTGCATGTCTGTCTGTTGCGCTTTTACGCGAAAACTACTGTACCGATTTAAATGAAATTGGGCACACAAGTAGAGCTGACATAGCTCTAGTTGTGTGGGGACCCAAAGGGTATAGGGGATGAATATCCTGTGTGCAATATTACCTCAATTTCATAAATCATACTTTTTAAATAAGGCTTTTTTTTCCTTTGTTATATTTTTTTGCTACAATTTATTTTCATTGATTTCAAATTATGAGTACTTATGTAAAATATGTAAAATTTCGTTTATTTATTTATATGTATAAGTTCCTAAGTATTTTTTGATGTTCTGACTCGAACTTGACGATTTTTACTGTCAGCAGCTATGAGTCAACGTTTGCCTAATTTACATAGATGACATGTTTATCTTTCTATAAGTGGATGTGACGAAATAAAATCACACCTTAGTGTTTATTTTGACATAAAAATGAGCGGCCATCATTATATTTTAGTCGTTTAGGAACTGGGTTTTGGAACCACTCCCATTTAGGTAAGTAGAGTAGATAGGTACATAATTTGTGTGTATATTTTTAATTTGTGTGCAATAAAATATAAAGTACCTAATAATAAGACACGTGTAGCTTATGGCTTTAAATACAATAATGTTAAAGAATTATAAGTATATTTTTGTTATAACGGGGGCGAAAATATATATATATTTCAATTGACGGGTATACATGAGCATTTCACTAATACATACATAGGGGAGAGTTGGCTACATTGTACCACATTTATTTCTATCCAATTTTGCGAGAAAACGATGAGAGTTATTCTTATGTTTTTTTAGTTTAATACTTAGTTTAGTTAATCAAATTTATTATACCGTAATTGTTTTTTAAATTAAGTGAGTATTTTATTTCCTGAAGTATCTTTGAAAAAAAAAAGTAGGCATCGGTACGATTTCGAGACCCGTATGTTAACTAATAACTACTAGTATGTACCTAGTTTAATAGTTACTAAGTACACCATTATGTTAACTACAATTTATTTACATTTAATTTTTTTGGGGTAAAACAATCCAATTAGTCAATTTATTGTGTAAGTAATGTGTTGGGTTTTAGAGGTTCATAATAATTAGTGGTTTACTAATTTACTAATTTCTATAATCCTGAGGATGCCACGGTTGTTGGCGTAACATATGTAGATTGTTTATCTAGTTTTTGATTTCGGAATAGTGCAATGTATCGTCTTGCATGCTAGGTGCTCGGGTTTGGTTTCTCGTGGCAATTGTAGTTAGTGCAAGTGCCTGTTTTCGCAATTATGAGTTATCAGATCCGAGGGTCAGTGGAGGGTGTAGGGCCCGGTGGTGGGCGTACCCATAGTGAAATTTATTTTGGGTAAAATTGTGCTTATGTTATTGTTTGAGATAATGAATTATACTGCATAGTAGGTAAGTAAATCATTAGTAGGTAAGTAGTAGTACATTTATCTAAAGAGGTACCTATGTACTTACAGGCTAAAGGTTGGTTACATGAAATAATTTTGTATTCCTATTCATGAGCAATGATGATATTGGAGGATTAGTAAAAACTTGAACAAAGTGTCAACAATGCCAGTTTAGACAACGCCAGTAATTTACTGCCCATTGCCACTTCAGCTTGCTGGACCGTTGAGCTATGTCGGTGATCTTTGTACGTCTGCGGATCTCCTCATTTCTGATTCGATCACGCAGAGATCCCAAGCATAGGTCTCTCCATCGCTCGCGATTTTTCAATGGTTACTTGTATTTCAGGCTCACACCAGACGTGGCTTAGCCGGAGGAAAATGAGGATTGTGGGGATATGTGGTCCATAAAGTCTCAGTAATGCGCAATCAAATGTAATGTTCAATTAATGTCGAATGGGTATTATTTAACTTTCGGTTTTCCGGTAGCATCTCGCCCTGTATCTCACAATAAATAACGCACAACCGATGCGCACAATTAAAAACCTCCAAATTAAAAGAAAGCATACTAAAATCTAATTCAATATTCTCCAATTAAAACGATCAAGCTAAAAGCGTTTGGCGCCAATTTCTCCCGCGCTGTCAAAACTCAATTTGTCAAGTCAAACACTGTAATGGCGTAGGGTAGCATCACGTGATAAATATTAGCTGCGAATGCTGTGATACGTTCCTTAGGAATCCAGCTGTAGGGTTGAAAATTGTCCAAAGAGTGGGATGAATGAGATGGGTAGATAGGGTAGTAGATTAAATTGTGTAAATAGGGATTAGGTAGATAAGCCCGCCATTGTCTGACGTGACGGGTTGGCGCCTGCTGAATAACTGCTAATCGCTCTGTGTGTGGCAGATTTGGGTCAAATTTGTGAATAATCTGTGCATTAAAAAAATATCAACTTTTAAAAAAATAAAATATCATTTTTAAAAATAAAAATTACACATTTATTTACAAAAGAGACACATCGGGTTGCAGAACAAAGATTGAAATTAGACTTTCGTTAAACCTAATATTTGATATTATAATCTAATACTAGTCAAATTAAAAAAAGTTTAGCTTAGCCGCGTTTAACAATTTTATGGAAAGCCAATCAAATTTACTTTTGGTTTATGAAAATTGTACTTACTTACGGTGATAGCCCAGTAGTTATGACATGCACCTTCCAAGCGGGAGGCATAAGTTCGATCCCAGTCACGGGCCTGTACCAATGAATTTATTTCAAATGTCAAATTTCAAATTTATTTGCAAAATTGTTACTTAGCTCGTGCCTCGGAAAGCACGTAAAACCGTTGGTCCTGCGCCTGATCTCTCTCCGGTCGTGTCGGCTTTCCGTCCCATCGAACTATGAGAATAACGGAATAGAGAGTGCATCTGTGTTTGCGCACACACTTGTGCACTATAATATCTCCTGCGTATCTGGCCAATCTCCGTAGAGATTGGTCGCCTTGGCCGAAATACGGTCGGAGATCATAATCATCATTACTTAATTGTCAATGTAGTAAATAAACTATTTACCTAATCGATATTGTAATACTAGAATAACGTAAATAGCAATGACAACACAGGTCAATTCATAAATATCTAAACATATCGCTAGTAAATCGCGATTAGCTCTTAGGCTCTCACATAAAAAAGTTATCACAGACTATTTCTGTTATTATTGTTATATCTGTTATACCTAGGTAAACTTTCCTAAAATGAAGACAGTAGGACAGCTACCTAGGTATTAAAAGAACAATTCTCAATTATCTACTAACATATTTACTAGACACTTCAATGTCTTAGGTTTTCTTAGAAAAGACTTCAACGAATTCACATATAAAGCAATAATGATTGAATATATTTTTGTTAAGGGTACTTATTTACTGATTGAAATTTTCTTAAAAACAAATTTTATGATATACATACATACATACATACATACATACAGGGTGATTTTTGGTCGTCAACGTTCCCGAAAACTACGGAATCTCCTCATCATTACGATCATTTTTCTCCATGAAAGCATACCTGGGAAGTGTCTGGTTTCCAAAATATTAGGGTCCAAAGTTGAGTAAATAGACTGCGTTTTTCTGCATAAATGCACATAGACGCGCGTAGCAGGATTTTTTCACGAAAAATAATTAATATCTGTCTATAAAAAAACTAACATAAACACTAGACACTATAAATTTCGCACGATCAATGAATTTAAAATTTTTTTTCAAAAAAAAAAATTTTTTTTCCCAGCATTTTTTTTGGCATAAACTTACTTTATTTCATGTATAGAATACGTACCCTTCGTTAAAGGTGGCCACAAAAAAACATCCTGTATAATCACGCCTTACGGGGTAGGCAGAGCACCAAGGGCCGATAGAACCACATGGTGCCACTTCTGACCACTTCTTTTATGATATATTTAGAGTTTATAATTAATTTTGTTTTATTCTAAGGGTTTTGTCAATATAACCTAAGTGGGAACCTAGGTAGTTAGGCACCACGTACATATTGTTTGACAACGTAACTAACCCAAAATAACAAACCTATAAAGAGCATTGTTATTTACAGTCTTACTTTTCCATATTATGATAATAAGAACTACTTATTTATATAAATAATTAATTTTGACATACTATAACTAACCTATTAAACTAATTAAAATCTAGTCCCAGTGCAAAAGTTCCCAGAACACTAGCATTGTTATTTTTTTTGTAGGTAGTATTCGTTCTGGAATTTGTACTGGCCGGAGACACATAGTACGAAATAAAACAACTTGATTTTATTTAAAGAACATTACATAAAAATCGCCTAATAAATAAGCACTAAATCAAGCTTCAACAACGTGTCCAATTTAGCCCACTGTCCCCTATCCTCTCTCATATTTCTCATAACAAAACATTAACCAGCGTCTCTATTTCAGATCAAACTCGTCGGGAAGCAGCATCAACTCCCCACTTGGCCCGGGTGCCTCTTGCGGCATGTCGGCCAACCCGTATGCGGTGCCGCTTTACGGCGGCGCCCCGGTGCAGGGCTACGGCTGCGCGCCGGCGGATCTGCCGCACTACGGCGACATGAGGGGCGCGGGCTGGTACCCTGCCTCCAACGACCCTAGGTTTGCCAGTGAGTCAGTCACATGTTTTGCTATTCTCTACTTTAGAATGGTTTTTATTGCCAATGGGCTTTATAGTAATGGGTTAACCCTTAGATGAATTATTACCGTCACTGGTATAAGCCATGTATTTAAATTTTAATTTGACAGATATTTAATATTTTTTGCTATCAAAACTCATGCATAACGAGGATATAACTTCTTCATAGTAGCAGGCAATGTGTCAGAACAGCTAAGAGGGAAATAGTGTTAAATTCAAGTAGGTAATTAGGTACACACCTTTCTCTACATAGGTAGTACTTGAACTCAAAATTGAGTTACTTTGTCGCAATAAGTAAGTAAGAGATTAATATTATACTAATTTATGGCAGAAATGAGGGAAGTAGATTAGGTATAGAGACTTACTATTTATTTTTTAACTCTGGAATCGAACATCTGGAATCTCTAGAATCCCCTTATCATTATATTCTAATATAATGCTGATTTTAGTTTTTTATGTAAAAACTGACCACTTTCACTCCTCAACCACCTAGAAACTTAATGCGAATTGAGAACTACTTATGAAAATTAACAAATAAATGAAATATCGGTATTAAAGCAAAGAGAATTATAACGTTTCAAGTTTTATATACTTACTAGTTTCGCGGGACAGAGATGGATAGATTAATTTTATTGTCATTTACCAATTTCCACCATCCGACGATATTTCTAACAATAGTTTTAGCCTCCGCTCCGGTACAAAATATGTACCAAATTAATTTCTCTTATTTCGTATTGCTGAGGAATAACAGGCCAATAGCATACTCGTAGAATAGAAAAAACAAAATTTGATGAGTAGGTAATTCATCATCATCATCATCAGCCTATTGCAGTCCACTGCTGGACGTAGGCCTCCCCCAGAGGCACGCCACAAGACTACCATGAGGGGTATTTGCCCATAGTCACCACGCTGGGCAGGCGGGTTGGTGACCGGCAGTTTGTATTTTGGACTATGTTGTCAACACGGGAGGCGCTGCTGCCCACCTCTCGGAAACCCTCAATCGCCTCGTACGATACCCACGGGCGGACATGGGGTGGTACGAATTCTACTCTGCCGGCACCACGCAGCCATATGTAGTACCTATTATCATATCTGTGGCAATACCTACTTAAATAACCTCGCTATCTATCTATTGGTATATTAACATTGTAATTGGGCACTGACTTGGGTCTACCTCTCTGTCCCCTAGACTACGGTAGACTGCCCCGCTATGGCGACATGCAGGGCGCCGGCTGGTACCAAGCTGCCGATGACCCCAGAATTGCCAGTGAGTTAGTTCAATCTCTAATTTATTTCCATATACTTTTACCCAAAAAAAATCTTACTAAAAAGTTACTGCAGAAAAGTTTAGCTTAACCGAAAATGTTATAGTTCATCCTCTATTTTTTTCCCATATACCTACCCAAAAAAACAATAGTAGGTAGGTACAACTACGGTTTCAGGAAAAGCTTTTTAACTGAGTCTAACAGAAAATGTTAAAGTTTATTACTAACACTCCTTTAGTATTTGTAAGAGGTCAATACCAATTGAAACTAACAAAAAAAACTATCTCTATAATTTAAAAAAGTTAAAGCTTACTTATTGCTTAGAAGACCTGAAATAAAATGTATTATATACATACATACCTACTTATACATATACAGCTGTGTTCCCAAAAAATGGGGCAGGCAAAACTGCAAGATCGCAAAACTAAGTTACCTGCCTAGGGACGGATCTACCTAAGGGCTTTTTGGGCTGTAGCCCAGGGCCCCGAGGATACAAAGGGCTCACACTAAAAATAATAGGCAATAATTTTGAATTAGAAATATTTTTAAAATTTAAAGAAAAAAAAAATCCTTTCATAAGGTTGGCAACTCTAAGATCAATCAACTCACGTGCGCGTCTAGCTGCCATTCGTTCGGGTTTCCCCGGATTTGTCCTAGTTTGTTAGGTGTCCGGGAACGTCCAGTCGGGGCTTTTAAATAATGTCCGGGTAAAACCCGGACACTTTTTATGTCAGAGGAAATAAAATTAAGTTGATGTGTTTTGCACTTTTTATTATTATTTAATTTTACAATTACGCCATTTCATAGTACCTAAAAAAATTAGGCGCACCGCTCCGCGTATCTTGCTCTGTGTATCAGAGACGTAGTTACCGCCGCATCAACCGTATGATTGATACGGAGCCACTGGTCTAACATGTGTAAGCAAAATTATTAAAATTAAAATAAGATTCTCGTGTGAAAATAATAATAAAACACTAAAATATAGGCATAGTAAAAATACTATCTTTACAAGAAATTACCGAAGCTTTAACAGTAAAAAATAGTAAATAATTCTCGTTCTTTCGGTTGGCGCCATCATTTACATGATGCTTTAGCAATGGTCACAAATTCTCGGAAGAGCTTGCATTTCCAGATGTAATTGACAACCAGAGGTATGTGGCAAAAATCATAATAATTTCGCGCTCGCTTTGCTCGCGCTACAGGTTCTCCCTCTGGGTTCCCCTAAGGTGCGTTATCAAAAATATTAGTTCTCGTTAGTGCCAATACCTTTTTAAGAAGTAATCTTAGGCTTAGATTCTAAGCTTTTACAGTAAAAAGTGGAAAAAGATTCTCCTTCATTTCGCCCGCATCGCCATTACCATGATACATTCTACATAGAGCCTGAATTTTATAGAAGTAGTAGATGGCAACTCGCTTCGCTCGCCATAAAAATTTCTACCTACTTAATGTTTTAGGTGTAGTCTGATAACTCCGCCCCATTTTATTTTTTAACTGTAAATCGAGAGAGTCCGGGGAAATATCTTTATTTCGCCCATATGCCAGGGTTTTGACGCTTTTAACTGACTAGATACACACAACCTGTCTAATTATTTTGCATGTGGTATCGCTGTCTGTAAGTCACATTCATCATCATCATTTACAGTTGCCACTGTTGGACATAGAGTCACATAGAGTCCAATTTTTTTATGTCTATCTAAGTACATCACTATCGAAAGCAGTTTTTTGACAAAATGGCTATTAGTTATTTGTATTAGTAATTTGGTAGGGCCCTAAATTGTTATAGCCCAGGGCCCCACAAATTCACGATCCGCCCTACATAGTGATAGATTTCCAACTTTAGGTTCAAAGATTAATTTGTTATTATTTATCATTATAACTATACACTTAATTGTTAGCAGAATATTAAAAATAAGTATACAACGGTGTGCTTGTCTAGGAAACTCTCATCTAAAACCTAAAACCGATCGCAAAAGACCTATACATACATGTAGATCACAATAACACCTATCTACCTACTTGCTGATCAAGCTTAATCGCCTGATGGTAAGCTTGTCTAAGATGGATTGCCTAAAAGAAACCAGCCTCCTTATTACCTAACTAGCAAAAGCAAAGCGATAGCGAAAATTGTACAAAAATCGCTGATTTCTTGTCGAATTCGTTTTACGTAAAATGAACTTTGACATTTCAAGGCGAATATTGTACAATTTTCGCTATTGCTTTGCTATTGCTTTTACGTAATCAGGGGGCAGTTCACTCTCGACTTGAAGACCGCAAGATTATAGTTCATGGGGAACAGGGATTCAGGCAGGGAGTTCCGCAGCTTGACCGTTCGCACTATGAATGTAGAAGCAAATCGCTTAGTACGAGTTTTCGGCACTTCAACTGTGAACCGGTGTCGCCTTGACGTTTCCCTGGTCGTTCCGGTGGTAGAAGGGTGCCTGGGGAAATTAGGTCGTGAAGTCTCCTATAGTTATTCTCCTCTAATATGCCATATACTGACTTATAATAAGTGCTGCTATCATCAAAAGCATATTTTTTGCCATATTATAATGGCGTCTGTTTGCGCCGGCGCAGTAACTCGATCCGCATCGTTCACACGCGGCGAGTGGTCGTAGGTACATGAATCAATTTGACTTCTTATAGACCTTGTTGGTGTCATATTTCATGTAATTACGAGGTTCAGTTCCCGCACGTGCCAATTCTCGTGGTTATTGGCTTTTGATGATCTTCTGTTTGTTTTAGGCCAATATACGGATGCGAAAGCTCTTGAAAGCTAATATAATTTCGGATGGTAAGAACGGTGATTGAAGTTTAAAAGCTCATAGATCTAGAGTGAGCCTGAGTACTTTAATAGCAATATACATAACCGCTTCGGATTTTCTAAATTTTTCACTTAGCTATATCTTTTTTTAAAATAATATAATAATATTTATTCAATACACACATTTTCTGTATTTACATTTAAATATATTACGCTATGGATAGGTAAATAATAATATGATTCCTGAACTAGGCTGAGCCTGTGTTTCAGGTGATAAATTTCTTATTAACTTATAAAACAAATTAACAATTAAAAATAGCATACTACTAAGGAGAATACGTTGCTTAACTATTTAAAAACTTAATTACTTATCAAGTAATAACAGATTTTCTGTGTCATCATAACATAAAGTTTTTAAGTACCTACTTATCAACTATTGCTTACAATGGAAATATGTAAGATCATATACGAGTATATTATTTAATCTATTTATTCTATTATAAAGTAAGGGAAATAAAAGTGCATACTATATCTTTCCGTCTTTTGTTAGTAATTTCATGACTGCAGGCAAGTGTTTTATTCTGTTTTAGCACTATATGCATGCATATATCTGTGGCTATATCCAAAGAGGGTTGGCATCAAACTAATACCAAATAGTTGGCAATGTGAGTTTCGAAAGAAACCATATTGCACCGACCCCATAAATAATGGGATAAGCAGGAAAACCATGATGACCTAATGTATAAATAAAAAAATAAATATAAAAGTGTGTTAAATACAATATTATAATAAGCTTTTATAAAATGTAACTAACCTATATCTTAAAGTTAGATAGCGTTCCAATTTTCATTTCACAGGTCTATTCAAGCGAATCCAATATCTTTACAATATCGCTCCGATACGATGAGTTTAATAAAAATATTCCTTTCAAATACAAATCTCAGTACGAATATAAGTATATCTCGGGTTCCCGTCCCTTTCGGTAAACAATGTTAATGCAGGGAAGTAAAAAACTCGGGCGTGCTCCGCTACCAACGTACCATCTTAGTAACCATAGACCAGGAGATTAACAGATAGCGCTCTTGACTAATTTATAGATATATTACCTACTAGTGGACGCCCGCGACTCCGTCCGCGTGGACTACAGAAAAAACAAAATGTCTAAATTATCCGGGATAAAAACATTTTCCCGGGATAAAAAGTTGCCTATATGTTAAGTGGAACCTGTCACAATATATTCATGAAAACTGCATCGAAATCGGTTCAGCCGTTTCTGAGATTAACGTGCACAAATGCACAGACAAAAATAAACAGACAAAAATTTCAAAAATCATTATTTTGGGTACTATTACGTTGATAAAGGTCTCCTATAATATCTTTTCTCATATATCTTCCATGTACAGACCCATTACATTTTTATTATATGTATAGATAGAAGAGGTAGATAGACACGTTTGGTAGGTACCTAGGTTTTAGCTTTATTTACAGATGTGTGTTCATATACAGATTTCACGTTGTAAAATTGTCACTTAGCTCGTGCCTCGGAAAGCACGTAAAACCGTTGGTCCTGCGCCTGATCTCTCTCCGGTCGTGTCGGCTTTCCGTAGCTTAATTAAATATGATTAACGATTTGTTAACATCTCATTTTGCAGAATTCTCAGGTGGCAGAATTTTAACTCTACTAAATTGTTACTTAGAGTTAATGTGTGCAATGTCATTTTAAATGATTAAAGTTCTTTGTGTAATTCGGGATACTACTACTAGGTAATTGAAGGAAAATTCACATAATAGTTTAATTGAAGAACACATAATAAGATTGAAGCCATACTCAAGCTTTTACTATTGAAAAGAGGTTTGGGGAATGCATCACGGTAAACGGTGATTATGTACATTTCATTTTCTGTAGGTTTTAAGTTAGTTTAGATAGTTAAGGCTTATGATTATTTCGTTACAATTATGAGGAAATTATACCAAAAATCGTAGCTAAAGCATCGATCTCGTTTATCAGCTCTGTTGGTTACATTCCATTTCGATAAGCTTTTTTACAAATCACAATATCGGTGTTATAGGTAACCAGATCTACACATCTGTCAAGTGTCCTATCTATATCTATTTGTTCTACAGTAACTCGATCTCCGGGAGCTTATTATTGTAAATGCAGGTGCTGCCTCCGCAGAGGTCAATGTTTACCTCCCCCGGTGTTATTTGAAGCTCCTATGACAAACCAAATTATACTGCCTTAGAAGGACAAAGATGATAGGCAAAAAATGAGAATTCAAATCACCTACCTACCATTTTTTCATGTACGTATAATACCTAACGCTCGTGCAATACTTATAGGGAACAAGTAGGTACAGGGAATCATCTTGATCGTCACAATAACAGAATATTAATTAAGAAACGATTACTAGTACCAATCTGTCCCCGTTAGGAGTCCGAAGGTTATTCTAGTAGGTTTAAAATGAATAGAGGATTTATCTAAATGCTAATAATGTCAGCCAGCTAGTATATTCCAATCTGTCAAAGTCCAAAACTAATTACAGAAGAGCACTCGAAAGGAAATGGTACTGACCCCGTCGGTCACCCAATACCAGACTAACTCAACCAAACAATAAGCAGTGGGCAAGAAACTCAATCTCAATTCTATTGAAAACCCCAGTAGTCTAAGCTCGAGAGAAAGTCCAAACATAAGTGGTCAGGCTCAGTCAGCAAACAATAATAAATTGTCTATGCGTAGAGTTGAGCACACATTTATAAAGTGGTATAAAATAATAGATTATTTTAATTGCCTTTTACGCGTACACAGTAACACGAGTCAAGTAAAAAATAAATTCAATTTACGTTAGGAAGAACCGTTACAAAGTAACGTAACAGTAACTATTGTAAAAACGATGTCGTTGTAACTGTATACATGGTAATTATGCAATGATACAAAGACAAATTTTTCGAGTCTTTTTACCTAAAGAGACACGCTTCCGCACTGATAAGTGTCTTTGAGAGGAGATTAAACGGTAAACCCTAACCGAGTGTCTTTGAGCACAAAAACACGCGCTCTCGAATACCAAACACCGAGTTATTACGTTACTACAAAAAGGATTACCAAAAAGGTGACGTCGTCCTGAGGCACGTCAGTACCTGTGCTGGCAGTCGTGTAGGCCGAGACAAAATAAGCAATTCCGTTCGATCGGGCCCGTGTTTGTCCACCACTAGAGTCTTGGCTGCGTAAACAGAGGGCCTCACGTCCGCAAATAGCATGAGGTCGATGCAGTCGTGGGCTCTGGCGCACACATCATTCCATCTACTATTCATCGTGCAAGTGAAATATTCAATAAACAAATAATCGCTCTCACGTGTACCAAAAGAGGTTCTTGTTTCGAGTGTTTGCGACACCTTCATTATGAGGTGAAATAATATTTTCTCTTTAAAATTGTTTTATTAATTACACGGATACCTGCAGCGGTCGAGTGTTGCCATACATCAAACGGCGTCAGGGACACTCGCACACGGTCAGCTAGCTGGAATTAAAACTGCCACAGGGAAAAAATAAGTGTGTGACACACTTAGTTTCCATGTAGGCGCGCCTAATGCGAGGCGAGTGGACGCGTCAGGCGCAGACGGTCGCAGTTTATCTTCCTTTAGTGTGGCAACACCGAGGGAAATAGCCGCCAAATGTTTGCTATTTCATTTCCAGGAAGCTCTCTGAGCTTTTACTTTGAAATTATTTAATGCTTTTTGTATGCACCGTGTTTTTGTTTTTAATGTAAGTCATAAAACTACCAAATTATTTCGTCATGTATTTGTAATAATGGATTTATTGGTTAGTTACCTTAGCCGTGTCCGAGGAGGGTTGGCGTCAGGCAGACAGCGGCCTTAAAACAACAACCAAATCTTGGGCAATATTGATAAGTTTCGTAAGAAACCATTTTGCGCTGACTCTATAAATAAAAGGATAAGGGCAGAAAGATGATGATGAACCTACTGATGATGAAGAATTGATTGGTTAGTGAACTTAGAGCAAATATGTACGAGTATTGCAAATTACCTACTTATAATAACAGTCGATATTCATACTCAAACTAAAGTGTGCAAAATAAATTATATTATTTTAGATAGCTAGTTTTTTAAAAAGCGATACGAATAAACCATACTTACTATAAATAAGTAAAATAGGTAGATATTCCTATAATTAGATAAATTGCATTTTCCGACAACAATTACAATTTTAAACATTAAAAAATACATAGTTAGGTATTGTTTTTAAAGTATAAATAAGTGCACAGTCCACTACACTATCCACAAGTTACTTAAAAGAAGTTTACACAAGACATATATGTATCACTGATGAGATAGCACCACCATGGATGCTGCAAAACTAACAAGCTCATACATACATCTATAGGTGAATGAAACAATAATACTTCTACTTATCATCAACTTAAAATTAATAACATTGATACCTTTATGCTTTTATTATTAAAATAAATCTTTCTAACTCTACTACCAGCAATTAAATTTAATGCCATCTTAGTGGAGTTTATTAAAAAATCATCCGTATAGGTAGATACGGTAATTTTCCGATCAACTGCACTAGATACAGGGTGTTCGCACTCTCGCAGGGGTGACCGTAACACAATACAGCCCATTATTGTGTGTTTGTTCACGCACAATTTGTGAACGTAGTTTATTTTGAGCTGGCTACATGGATGTTACTCTAGGGGAGGGTAATGCGATTACTATGAAGTCTTTTGGTGTAAGATTATGGAGATATGTTAGGGTTTTGATGGATGTGTTGGTTCGTTAATTCTTAGAGGAATTAAGACAATTTTTTTGACTTTACAATTATTATAAAATTACAATTATTGTCTGTTACTTAATTTACAACGAGTCTGCGCGCTCCGCGTGGACTGCAGAAAAAACAAAATGTCGAAATTATTCGGAATAAAAACATTTTCCCGGGATAAAAAGTATCCTATACATTAAGTGGGACCTGTCACAACATATTCCTGAAAACTGCATCGAAATCGGTTCAGCCGTTTCTGAGATTAACGTGCACAAACATAGATCCGTTACAATTTTATTATATGTATAGATTATTCATAACACAAACTTCTAAAATTACCCATTAGCTGAAATACATTTTAATATAGTCCTATTTTTATCTGTACAATGTTGTTATTAGGGTTGGTAAAGAACAAATACACGACGTTTTATTACAGAATTAACAAATAACAATGCTCTTTCTCCGACTGGATCTTCCCACTTTTTCCACACTACACGTTAAGCCAAATTATGAATTGACCCCTCTTGGGGTCAGCTGGACCCTGGCAATTTTACGGCAATCAGGCAGTCATCAAACGCACGCGGCTTGCATCGACTTAGCTAGGGGACCACAAGGCCGGCCTGTTTGGCATGGAATTTGATTTTTAGCACTTATCCTGCACTGACAGTGACGGCTTGGCTAATAAACGATTCGGATATGCAATAAACATTAAAGGAATACGGTTGCTACCGGTTGAAAAATAGCGAGTACTTAATGAAATCTTAAATTTTCGTATGTATTATCTATGCGTATAGGTAATTATAGCTTTTTATTGATTAATTAATTTTATCATAACTACTACATATTTTGAAACTGGTACAATATGACTTACCTAAATAACATATTAAATACAAATAAAAGTAATAGGTAGGAAGACCGAGGAGGGTTGTGACAGAGGAGAGTTGTGACAACGTAATTTTTTCAGAACGTGTGACTGTTAGCAAGTAGGCAAAAATGCACGATTGTTTCTTTAGAGACACGCCATTTGACAAAGTAGGCACCAAGGGGTAGGGCAAATGGTTGCGTGAGGATGGCATCTGCATGGAAAAGAAGCTGAAAAGTAAATTTTTAGTAAAGAATTTTAAATCTACCTATTTATATGGTGACTTATTACATTAATGTAGTTATTCTATTTGTTTTCATAATATGTGGTTATTGAAGTTTTAAAGCGTGGCATTATCTTGTTGTGTTTGCGTCTCGTTTCGAAATTACGAATTATTATTCTGATAAGGTCGCGATTTTTGACACCTAGGAGAGTTGTGACACGTTATCACAACTCTTCTATTTTATTCACTATGGGTGCGCCCACCACCGGACCCTACACCCTCCACTGACCCTCGGATCTGATAACTCATAACTGCGAAAACAAGCACTTGCACTACCTACAATCGCCACGAGAAACCACACCCGAGCACCTAGCATGCAAGATTCTACTTTAGTTTATTTTCTTGGGGACTTATTTTAAATGCCTTTTAAATATGTTTTTTTCTTGTATTACTTATGTATGTTCATCTGTTCTAGTCAATTTTTAAACGTAAGTTTGATGTACAGATTAAACGAGGATAAAAGTTTTTTTTATGACATCATGAAATTATTTGGCTCTGGGGTTTGATGTTGCATCTATGCCGAATTGCAATTTTTTTTATGTTTCAGATTGCCTTATGAATCACACGAACCAGAACGTGATAATACGTATGTTTGTCTTATTAACATACGTGCAAAAGTACGTTTATCTATCAAATTGAGTCTACATACATAACTATCACAACTTACCTCGGTACCTGTCACAACTTACCTCGGTCATAGGAGAGTTGTGACAAAGGGAGTATTTTCAATTTTCGAGGTACCTATCAGAAACCTTACAACTTTTTACTAACTGTGATGAATGTTTTTAAAAGAGAAAGGATTGAACTACATTTAGATATAGAGTTTACAATCATGGCGTCTTTCTTTATTGAGATATGTCAGTTTAATTAAAAATTGTCACAACTCTCCTCGGTCTCCCCAAATGCTGAGAGGTAATGTAGATAATAATATTTATAATAACACCACAGCATCGTGAACCTACCCACGTCATCGCACTGTCAACCTATCACATGTCTTTGCATTTTTATTGTGACATAAAGGGCCTGTCGGACCCCTCCGTCACGGCCAGCAGGGCCTCGGTTCAATTACTAAGCTACCTATTTGTTGTCAAAATATATGCGCACCTTCGCCATCCTTCGCTGACCCTTCGCGTCTTGTGGATGCAGAGTTTTCTAGTGATTAAGTTGGGATAAGAATTGTATTTAAGAAGTTTTGAAAAAGAAAGTAAAAACGTAGACTTTGTAGGTAAAGTTATTAAAGATTATTTATGTTATTAATGAAGAAAACACCTCTCAATTTCAACTTTGTCATGACCAAATAATAGTAGGTGTGAGTGCTGTGCTAGCCCATAGATATTATCCTGATTGTATCACATCTGATCCTGAGTGCATCAGACTGAACTGATCTCTATTTTTTTATGATGTAGGTCGTATAATCAAATTAGCATGCATATAAGTAACTCCCTGACCATAATTTACCTCATAAATATGTTTCAAGAAATGATTTTTTTTTCACCCGAGTGGGACTCGAACCCACGACCTCTCGCATTCCGTGCTCTCACCAACTGAGCTACCGGGTCAATTAATAACGAATTTGACCATCTCTTTTAAACTTTTATTCTTACATTACGTTTTTAGCAACGTTATTTTTTCATCCCGATAGCTATAACACTAGCCAAGTCTCGGTAAATTGTAATTGGGGATAATTTACCTTGTGACCTTGTTTACCAACACTATGGTATACCCGAGTACTGGTGATATAGCGAATAGTAGTCACCCAAGTGTAGCTAATGGAAATCTTGGAATACCAATACCACAATATTCCACCACAAGATTAAAAGTGAAGATTAAATAGTAAACGGTTGTAATTTTGGACAAGGATTGTGTGATAAAAGTGCACTTCTAAAATATCAGAATATGAATTTATTATTTGGCATCGCCTTAAAATCGAACTAGACCGTAATATGTGATAGAAATAACTTTTTTTTTTTTTAAAGTACATACCTAAAGTAACAAAATACTTGTTAAATAACTTAGATGTATCAAAATGTAGAGTTTACAATTACCTACAGCTTTATCTAAGCTATCTTGTTTAATCTCATAAAATTCAATGCTTGTTTTCTAAACATCCATTTACGTGTCATTAAACAATCACATCAGTTGCCCACGCACCAGTAAACCATTCAAACTCAACTAAATATAGCGCAACAGTTCAATTAAAACCCAACTAAAAGATCTCGGAGGCCGATTACAAAATGTCCGCCGTGCATTGACAAAGGCGCGCTTTTTTCGATGCAGGCAACGATATCGCGCATTATGCCCAAACCGAAACACAGGCCCGCGATCACACAATAGCGTAAGACAGAATGGGGAGTAATATTTTATTTGAAAGACCCTTTTCGATGCTCGAGTGTTGTGTAAATAGAATGAGGTGAATGCGACGTGTGGAATATTGCTGCCGGTTTCCGAATGTCGACGCTACAATAAATTGCATGGGATTCGCAAAACGATTCTATAATTTGTTTGCTGACGAGTTATGGAATGTTGGCAGATGATGCATTAATTTTGCATTATTTTTTTGGTAATGTTATAATGATGCAAAGGTTTTTTCGTTTACCTATTGTAAAATATAAATAGATATACCTTTAGGTAATTAAACAGAAGGTTTAAGTACTTACAAATTTTATAGAAGTAACTAAGTATTTCTAAGTACTTAGTTAAAAACTATTTCAGCAATTTGCTTCTGTGTCGTGGATTTAATTAAAGAGCTAGTCAATTTGAGTGTTTCTGGCAACTAAAACGATTAATTAAATGTTCAAATTATTATTATTTAGATATGTACTTTATTTGTTTTTTATTATTATTATTTTCTCTTCTGAAATTCACGGGACTACAGAGTCACGGTCCTTTGAGAGGCGTGCATCGGGCCGTCGCCAAGATGTAGAGACCCTTTTAAGAGAGCATTAATATGGTATGGGATACACATGGCAGATACCATCACCGAGCGCACAATATGATACACCTGGTGATGGTCCCCGCCATGTGCAAAGATTATTGGAGTGCAGATCTAAGTCGTGCTATGGAAAACTAAGGTCATGGGCTATGGGGTTGAATGTTGGGTGTCTGGACAAGGGCTATTTAATATAGGGAGACTATCGGACGCCTGCCATTACAATCTAGTCCCAAAATTGTGAGGTGGCAGGCGGTGACTTGCCGCCCGTAATTTAAGGCCATTATTATTATTTATTACTAGTGGACGCTCGCGACTTCATCTGCGTAGACTGCAGAAAAAACAAAATGTCGAAATTATCCGGGATAAAAACATTTTCCTGGGATAAAAAGTAGCCTGTATGTTAAGTGGGACCTGTTGCAATATACTCCTGAAAACTGCATCAAAATCGGTCCAGCCGTTTCTGAGATTAGCGTGCACAAACATCGATCCATTACAATTTTATTATATGTATAGATAGATATAGAAGATATATGAATGTATGGAGAAAAGCCGCGTGGTGCCGGCAGAGTAGAGTTGGTACCACCCCTGCCTGCTCGTGGGTATCGTACGAGGCGATTAAGGGTTTCCGGGAGGCGGGCAGCAGCGCCTCCCGTACTGACAACATAGTCCGAAAATCACACCGCGGTCACCAACCCGCCTGTCCAGCGTGGTGACTATGGGCAAACCCCTGTGGCAGTAGCCTTTTGGCGTGCCCTGGGGAAGGCCTATGTCCAGCAGTGGACTGCGATAGCCTGAAGAAGAAGAAGATGTAGAAACGCTCGTCTAGAACACAATACAAAATATGACTAGCAGGTTATATCACCTTTGACCTAACAACTTTAAACACCTATTGGACTATATGGAAGCATGCCTGGGAAGTGTCTGGTTTCCAATATTAGGGTCCAAAGTTGAGTAAATAGACTGCGTTTTTCTGCATAAATGCACATTGACGCGTATAGCAAGATTTTTTTACGAGAAATAATAAATATCTGTCTATGAAAAAACTAGCATAAACACTGGACACTATAAATTTCGCCCGATCAAGTAATAAAAATTAAAAAATTAAAATTACATCGTTTCCCAGCATTTTTTTAAGCATAAACTTATTTTATTTGATGTTTAGAGTACGTACCCTTCGTTAAGGGTGGCAACGAAAAAATACCCTGTAGAGTGGTCCTTCTCCGCACTCCCAATGGCCTACTGTGTTATTTCAAAGTTCTACGATTGTCGAGTACGTACCTACTGTACCTGTAATTCCCTAAATGTGAAGAATGTGCTTACACTATCCTTTGTTACTTACATAACTAACACTATGGCTAAAGTCTGTAATCTAGGCCATAAATATATTCATTTATTTCTCACACACTTAAACTGTTGCTGGCAACACTTTTGTTGTGTTGGCAACACAGGTTTAAAAAAAATAAAAGGTCTGACACAACGTTAAGACGCGATAACTTGTACTTATAGGCTAAATAAATTTCTGTGTAGTAATCTTGGCGTTTTCACTGAAATATCCACTTCATGAACCGCAAAAGCGCGATACATAAACTATACAATTTATAAAAAACTTCTTTCGCGTTTTAAATTCTGATTTAAAGGTAAATTATCAAAATGCCTAGATGATAATTTAGCCAAATGGCAAAAGCTACCTGTATTCTGGGGAGCGGCTGTTGTGGAGTTATTATGAAAATTGCGGATAGCCCTTCAGCGAGCGTTCATTTTGCTATGAAATAATAATTGCTTACTTACTTTATTTTTGTTTATTGCGTTTTGTTGATGAGTTTGAAGTTATTATTAAGTATTCTATGCATATACCTATACAGGATGTTACAAAAAGGGTATGTTAAGCCAAAAGCTATGTAAATAGCCCACCAAAGAGTCTTTTCACAAAATTTGAGACTTGAAATCACATTTGAATTTTCAATCATCATCATCATTTACAGCCCTGAGAAGTCCACTGTTGGACATAGGCCTCCCCCAACAACATCCACTCCGACCGGTCGGAAGCAGCCTGCATCCAACCGACGCCCGTGACCCTGGCTAGGTCGTCCGTCCACCTCGCGGGTGGCCTTCCCACGCTGCGTTTGCCGATACGTGGTATCCACTTTAGAACTTTCCGACTCCATCGGCCATCAGTTCTTCGAGCTATGTGCCCTACCCATTGCCACTTCAGCTTGCTGGACCGTTGAGCTATGTCGGTGATCTTTGTACGTCTGCGGATCTCCTCATTTCTGATTCGATCACGCAGAGAGATCCCAAGCATAGCTCTCTCCATCGCTCATCATTCAATATTGTATGAAAATTTCTGAGGTATTTAAGAATTTCCCATACTATATGGAAAAATAACCATGTGATTTTGAGTCTCAAATTTCGTTGATAGGTTCTCTATAGTGGGCTATTTACACGGCTTTTCGCTTAAAATACCCCTTTTGTTACATCCTGTATATTTAATACGATATCATGTGCATTATTTTTATCTTTAAAAATGGACTTGTTTTCTTAATAGATATGTTGTTCTAAGGCTGCACTTTGGTGCAATAAAGAATTATATTTAATTTTTCACTCATGAGTCAACCATTAAATAAGGTAATTAGACCTGACGATAATGAGAACTTTAAATTTAATAAAAGTTTTGGCTAGGAATAGAACCTCGGAGCACTTGGTCAAAATGTCAAAAGTATGATTGTTATATGTTTTTAAAATATGTAGAACTCACAGACCCAGCCATCTACTTAAGTAAAGGTGCCTTGAAAATATAGACATAAACACGAATCTGTACTCCCAAAGTGAGGTAGCTGGCCCCCTGATTACGTAAAAGCAATAGTTGCAGCCGGGTTGCAGTTAAAGCTACGCTTAGCAAAGTGGAGCTAGATGTGAAAGATACTCGTAAGTGACAAGTTGCTAGCTCATCGCCTAAGACATGTACGAAAGGAGATACAGCTGACGTATCCTAGTCAAGCTCCGCGCATCATCAATTTTATTACCTTAAAATTCCAATATAATATTTCTCTACCCCCCGACCGCACCTGACCACCCCGCTTAGTTTCCAGACTGATGACGTCGACGTCCAGCGGCATGGGGCACGTCAACAACATGGGCGGATTGGCGGCCTGCGCCGGCCCTGACGCCAAACCCA
Source organism: Carposina sasakii (assembly GCA_014607495.2). Taxonomy (NCBI): domain Eukaryota; kingdom Metazoa; phylum Arthropoda; class Insecta; order Lepidoptera; family Carposinidae; genus Carposina; species Carposina sasakii. The sequence goes on from CP053166.1 coordinate 725,970, forward strand.
TGCAGTTCCCCCTGGCGCAGCGGAGGAAACGAAGAGTACTCTTCACGCAGGCGCAGGTAAGTCTTTAAATCAAATTCATTTATTATTACTAGCTGATTGTTCTTGTTGAAGGCTTAAATATACTAGGTGTAAAAAGACAACTTTTGTTCTTTTAATACCTCGTATTCTTTGTAACATCATGATCATTTTTTTCTATGGAAGCACCCCTGGCAAACCACGGGTTTCCAAAATATTGAAGTCCAAAGTTACATTAATATTATAATTTTTTTTACATAAATCCATCTGAAATTGGTTAACAGACATTTTTTTCAAAGATACCATGTCAAAATGTTATAATGTTAGTTTTTAACCCCCGACGCAAAAACGACGGGGTGTTATAATTAAGTTTGACATGTCTCTCTCTCTCTCTCTTTCTCTCTCTCTCTGTCTGTCTCTCTCTCTGTGTGTGTGTGTGTGTGTGTGTGTGTGTGTGTAAATGTGTATGTGTCTGTCTGTGGCATCGTAGCTCCCAAACGGAATGATCCGATTTTAATGCGGTTTTTTTGTGTGAAAGGTATATAAGTCGAAAGTGTTCTTAGCTATGTTTGGTGGAAATCGGTTCAGGTCTTCAAGGTCATCAGGTCGTTTGTTAGGTGTGATAGGAATGTTACACGCTCAGTTTGCTTTCAAGCATATGTGGGATCTGATATTTGAAACACTAATGTCTTTTGGAACCACTGAGCTGGTCTGCTGTTAGGGCTCGAAGATAGGAGACCCTGGTCTACATTTTAGTAAATCCATCGAAGTTTGGGCTCGTTGGATTTGTCTTAACTAGTATGTTTCTAAATTGACGAGTACCTGATGCTGGAAATCTGGAACCTCTGAGCACTCGACGTAACCCTACATTTTAGTAAACCCATCGAAGTTTGGGCTCGTTGAATTTGTCTTGACTGGTTCTCTTCATGTTTCTAATTGACAAGGACCTGATGCTGGAAATGGGATGTGGCGGATGAAACCCCGGAATGCCGGAATGAAACGGATAAACCGTTGTCTTTTATACCCTTTTTGCTGAAAATCTAGAATGACCAAAGTTTAATCTTTATTGTTTCTTAATCTCTGCAATTCTCCCAGAGCCAGTTTGTCATGAGGATTGTTAAACAGATTCCTTTGGTCGAGATCGCATATACCTAGCGACCCCATCTAAACTTTTTACGCGGCGAAAAATAAAAGAAATTAAATGAAAGAATGAAAAATTAAGGAGCTCCTTTAAAAATCATGAAATAAAAAATTAAATTAAAAATTAAAAAAAACCCCCGACCCAAAAAAAGTACGCAATCATTATGATAAAAGGTTTAAAATGCTAAACCCTATAAAAAGCAAAAAATAACTTTTAACACTACGTAAGTACCAACTAAAGCATGTCAGACTATCTACTCGGGACTTTGTGCCACCTTTATGTTGGAGGCATAACCGCTAATTTTGAACTGCAAATGGTTAATCTTGGCCTGCTGTTCACCGTACGTATGAAATTTGTGATTAAATTTTGTTGCGTCGGGGGACACCATAGGTCCCGGGTTCGAATCCCGGTAGGTGCAAACATTGATGTGATGAATATCGATGTTTGTTTCCGAGTCATAGATGTTTATATACTTATCTATGTATTTATATACCGTTGCTTAGTACCCACGACACAAGACCTTAGGGATCTTATTGTGGGACTAGGTCAATGTGCTGTGATGTGTGTGAATATTTATTTATTATTTATTTATTTATTCGATTTAATGTTACTCGGAAAGCACGTAAAACTGTTGGTCCTGCGCCTGATCTCTCTCCGGTCGTGTCGGCTTTCCGTCCCATTGGACTATGAGAGTGACGGAATAGAGAGTGCAGCTGTGTTTGCGCACACACTTGTGCACTATAATATCTCCTGCGTACATAAATAGATATAATAAATAGATACAATCACGCCATTATCCCTTACGGGGTAGGCAGAGCACCAAGGGCCGATAGAACTACATGGTGCCACTTCTGACCAATTTTGAGGGTATAGTTGAGATGTATGGCGCACAAAATTTAGGTTTTCAGCGCAAGGTTGTTAGAGAATTTTTATATACTATCCTTAAAATCAATGAAGAACTATATAGCAAAATTAACCTCGTAGCTATTTTAGAATAGAATTGAGAACAAAAGCATACAGATAGGTACCTACCTAACCTCACAGTTTCACACAAATAATAAATTGATAGATTAATCTATCAGGCATCATAACAAAAATAGCTACAGTAGGTACCTTAGGTAGATATACATACATAGTGGACGCCCGCGACTTCGTCCGCGTGGACAGTGCACGAATCCAGCATAACTCCCTCGCTTTCTTACGTGAAAGCAAACAGCGGTCATTACTCGACAGTGTCTTTCATACGCCAGTCCCATATGTTAAAGGTACTATTTGTGATAGTGGCTGGTTAAGACGGGATGTGGGCTGTTAAGGGTTCTGCATCAGGTTATCTAGAAGTTATTAGGAATGCTGAGTGGGTATTTATATCTCTCATTTAGCCACTGCATCAGGCAGTTAGACCTTCAAATATGTCATTTTAATGGATGAACCGTGCAGCGCACGCAACGGAAGTCTCCAAAGCTTTTTTTCCATTTTCCTCTTATTCTTCGTCCCTATTGAATGATGCCTAAAGCCTTCCTATAAATGGACTATCCAACACAAAATTTTTTAATTCGACCCATAGTTCCGGAGGTTTTCGCTTTATAATATCCACGAAAGCATCCCCTCGTTAATGACTTTTTTGTTCCAATGAAACTTTACTGCGAGTGGATGTACTCCTTTTCCGTGAATGTTGTTTTTTACTACTATGTACTCCTTTTCTTTGGCGTAGTCGCACGTCTATGGTAGAAAATAAGAATTATCTTTATTTAATTTACTTTTTTTATTTGCATATATATTGAGGAGCATATTGTCTGTTATATTCCAACAGAAATAGACTACAATAGTTCTTTATATTTCACCAGTGGACGCCCGCGACTTCGTCCGCGTGGACTGCCGAAAAAACAAAATGTCGAAATTATCCGGGATAAATGTATTTTCCCGGGATAAAAATTAGCCTATGTATTAATCCAGGGTGTCAGCTAACTTCCATACCAAATTTTATTAAATTCGCTCTAGCTGTTATTACGTGAAAGAGTAACAAACATCCATCCATCCATACTTACAAACTTTCGCGTTTATAATATTAGTACGATTGTCTGTCTAGCTTCTGAAACGTGATTGTACTCGTACGTGCACACGTTATATAAGGTTAAAATAAAACAATAGCGCTAGTCACCCCTTGTTAAGCACCCCTGTGAGGGTGCAGGGGTGGAAAACGTGACTTTTTGAACTGTGCTCATCGAAATATCTTAAAATCACCCTGCAAAATCTTTTTAATCTAACAGTTTTTTATTTATTGTAATATGCAATTTACAAGCTTCGATTTAAACATACTTACGATTACTGAATATTAAAAATATATTATTTCTTACTTTCGACACATGCGAAATGTTGTAGTTTTACTTAGAATCTGCTTTCGTAGCAAATTCGTAGCAATGCTACGAAGCGTAGCGCACTACACAATTTATATGTAGATGACACGGAATTTTATTTTCGTAGTATAAATGAATGTTTTCATTTTTAAAATGAAACTTAATACATACCGAATTAATATTTTATAAATCTTAATTTAATTTTAACTGTAACAACATAGGCTGACTAATGTAAAAACTCGCTAATTGAGTATCAAATATAATTACAAAATACTAACATAGCGCCATAGTCTAAATGCCGAAATTACAAAATTACATGGGGTAGCTATTTGATTGCGGCTCCCCATCCCCCGCCTACTTCCGGCTGACGCCCCGCCCCCAGGGGCGAAGGCAGTATACATACAGCCTATGTTATTCGGCCCATGTAATTAAATCTATTTCGTGATTTTCCTTCGGCTGACGGGTTGATATTTCTGTGCCTGTGTGCGTTTAAAAGTAATAAACCTGGATGGAAACAATTTAAATTAATTTCTTTTTGTATTTTTGATGTAACAGTTAGAAACATTATGTAAAAAGTACTTTAGTACAATTGTTATGGCAAAAAATTTACAATAATAAATGACCACTTTTTGCTATATCTGGTACCGGCCGCCCAGTACTTTGTTGGGCATTGCACCCGTGTGAAGCCGGGCGGATCCCTTATACATATAAACCTACATCTTGAATTACACTATCTATTAAGAAAAACTGCATCAAAATCCGTTGTGTAGTTTTAAATAAGCATACATGGGGACAGACAGACATCCGTGATGACTATATTTTACAATATGTAGTGATGATGATTTACATTCCCTAACATTTTTAATTGAGTTTTACACTGGCATGGATAGTCTAACTAAAGTGCCACAAGGCAGAAGGGGTAACAACTGCGAATATTAATATCTTATACTACAGTTTTAGTATAAGAATTAGGTTGCAAATGAATACTATGTAAGTAATTTTTCCAGACATACAGGGTTTTTTTTTCGTTGCACTTACCACCCTTAACGAAGGGCACGTACTCTATAGATCAAATAAAGTAAGTTTATGCCAAAAAAAAATGCTGGGAAGCGATGTCATTTTTTCAATTTTTGTTTTTATTACTTGATCGGGCGAAATTTATAGTGTCCAGGGTTGATGCTCGTTTTTTCATAGACAGATATTAATTATTTCTCGTAAAAAAATCTTGCTACACGCGTCAATGTGCATTTATCCAGAAAAACGCAGTCTATTTACTCAACTTTGAACCTTATATTTTGGAAACCAGACACTTCCCAGGTATGCTTCCATGGAGAAAAATGATCGTGATGATGAGGAGATTCCGTAGTTTTCGGGAACGTTGACGACCAAAAATCACCCTGTATACTTAAATACATAATTATGTCTAATAGGATGAATGAGACAAATAAAACTCAATTAAATCAATTAGGTTCGATTTACATAAAGTTACATGAAATATGTTTGTGAACCCATGGTTCCTAGAGAGCCTATTATTCTGTGGCTGCGGCGTACAAACTTTAAAATTGATTCACATTGTTCCCATGCAGGTATACGAGCTGGAGCGAAGGTTTAAGCAGCAGAAGTACCTCTCGGCGCCGGAGAGGGAGCACCTCGCCTCTCTCATACACCTCACTCCGACGCAGGTGAGTTCACAATATCATACCAACATACTGTTAAATTGCTGTGGTGTCGGCAGAATCGAATAGCACTACCTAATGTCTGCCAGTGGGTATCGTAAGAGGCTATTAAAGGTTTCCCGTGTTAATAATAGTCCGAAAATGATACTACGGTCATCAACCCGCCGCCAAAACAGCCCTATGCATGGTGGCCTTGTAGCGTTCCCTGGGGGACTGTAATAGGCTGAGGTGATACAATTATGTACGAGTTTTTAAGCCCAGGCGCGTCCAAGTGTCACTTTTTGTAGAGATGAAAATAACTTTTGTATGGAATAGTTAGAGTTTAAGGCGATAAACACACTGCCACGCACCACGCTGCATGTTGCGTGTCGACGGACCTACGCAAGTACGCGTGGATGCATCTTCTGTGTGTTGGACTGTGCGTGTTTTCTATACAAATGGAGATACTTACAAGCAACGTTAGTAAACGCATTCACCCGCTACTCTGCATGGTGCGTGGCACTGTGATAATCGCCTAAGGTCAGAGCCTTATTACCTAACTAGCAAAAGCAAAGCGATAGCGAAAATTGTACAAAAATCGTTGATTACTTGTCAAATTCGTATTACGTAAATTGAATTTCAAAGGAACTTTGACATTTTAAGGCGAATATTGTACAATTTTCGCTATCAGGGGGCCGATTACGATGACGGATTTTTTCTTTAAGATCGTATAGGTAGAGTAAATCTGAGTTACGGGTTATTATTGTATCACTACCAGTTGTTAGGCTTATTTATAAGCTAGGTACCGCTTATGTATCCACTTTGCCAATTAAATGCTGCATTAAGGATGTGACACCTTTCTTTCCGTTAATTGTTTGATATTTGTTGAGAATAATAGCAATGTTTTCCACTACAAAGATGTTAATTGGTCAATATTATCATGCAATTAGCACCAGCTAACCGTAACTTAGAACACAATGTGAGTTGTGTCGAATGTGTGACGGCAGGGGGCGGCACCGTCGCCTGAAGCCACTGTAACCGACACGGGCAACATAAATCACCGCGTAATCGCACCGCCCCGGGATATGCGACCCATCCCCTTGCTGTTTCCCAGATTCAATTACCGAATACAAGAAAATAACCACGGAGGGCGCATGCCGCCGCGGGCAGTCGTGTTCTACCATTCTCTAACGTTATTTTTATCGCTGGCAACATCCAAGACATGTTCAGGTTGGCTCGTTAGAGTTCGCAGAATTTCACGCGCCGACGGCAGTTTCAGTGGATCGAGGGCTCAGCTTTGATTCTCGAGGGCTTCAAGTATATCTTGTCTGACTTTTTATCGTTTCGAGAGCTGTCTTCAAATTAGCGGGCGTTTGATCAGCGTGTATTTATGTATACGCATATTATTTTACACGATGTGAACGGTATTTCCGCGCTTTATTAATATCTGTCAGCGGCACGCGACCCGTTTTCCCACATTCGCTCGCGCCCGCTCGGAATTCAAATCCTTCCTAACAAAGACTCGATAATCTCGACCGTGTCAATATAAATTTCATAAACTCGCTGCGTAACCCCAACAATGGGTTCCAAACATCCATGAATAATCTCCATTTTGAGGGTGTCAACACCATTTACGGTGGCGTTTGATTTGGCGCCAAAACAAACGTCACGCGGCATTTCGCGCGGGTGTCACTCGGCGATGCGACGTTATAATGCGTGTCGGTTAATTGGCTTGTATGTTTAATGCCTTGAATATAATTAAGGTAGGCACTTAATCCGGTAAATTACTTTGGAAATCGAGTTCAGTTAAATCAGTTTACTAGCTAAATTTATTTAATTCCCGTCACTTATCCTTGTGATGGTTTCTAAAATCATTAATATACAAAAGAAGTCCGCGATTCAAAAGTATGCGCATTGCGCACTGTGCACAGGAGAACACCAAATAATGAATTTTCTTTAAATAAAATCTCACCGGAACGATTTCGGCCATCTTCCCATAAACTGTGAAACGTTAAAAAGTATATACATCTTTAAGAAGTTCTCCCGTTGTTGCTAGTCGGACATCGGCCACTTAGCCATGGGTCGTGTTGTCACCGGTCAGTTCACCGCGGTCCTTGTCACGCGCACCACAGATAAATTATTGGCGACTGCACTCAAGTGTCCTCCTCCTGAGTTTTCATTGTATTTTGGCATAGTTACATAGCCGCAATAAGTGATCTTGCTAAACAGCTGCTCATTTTTATAATAAATAAAGATGGCGAATACTTAAGATAATTATTAAATTATTGCGGCTTTCAATTCCTGGTAAGGAAAGTATTTTAGGGAATAAGAAGATGTCTCAGTTTGGAATCGAATCTAAGACTCCGCTTTAAAATCCCGCAGTTGGCACTACATCAATATACAAACATGTGTTAACTTAATAGTACCTACTGGCTAATGCTGTAGACCTAGTATTCCCTTCTCAGTAATACCAAAACTCCATTAGTCAGCAAAACTGTCCAAACAGCAACTATTTGCAATACACAAACGTAATAAGCGCGAGCTAAACGCATTCCGCTGCATATTCATACCAAGTTTAAATAGAGAGCAATAAAAGGGCGAGCGAGACCGCAATAAACCGAGCGAGAGGGGAATATTTGACGTTCGCAGTGCAAATAGAGGGCTGGTTTCGTTATTTAACTTAAGTAAATTTCGATGTTCGCCACTGTTGATACTGGGACTCCTGCGGCGGGGTGTCCGCTTCCCGGGAAAGACTTTGATTTCTTTTTAATAATTCTAATGGCCAGTTCTGGTTAGCAAATAGTTGAATGGACTTTTGCAGACCTGTGTTGGTTTATTTTAGTCCTGGTATAGCAATTGCTTCATTGGGAGTATTGCACATTTTAAAGTGACTATAATTTACCTACCGCAACTCATTCAACCAACGCAGAGGAATAAAATTTCAAAATAGAAATAGAATCAGAAAATGATATAAGTATTATAGCTAATTATTATACTTATGACAAAGTCTAGTAGGTACCTACCTAGTGTCCATTGCTGAAAATATTTTCTTCAGTACCGAACCTATCAAAAAGTTTGTTCAAATACATTATTGTAAATAAAAAACACGTGTTTACACGTATAGAAATTCCCTCTCAAATATCGATTCTGCTCTAATTCGATCAATGAACCACAGGACCTCCCATGCCATAGCCAAACAAAGACTAGAGAACAGTCATCCAGCCTTATTGTTTCTGGTCACGCTTGGTGTCTATGGCCGTTGTCTCTGGCGGATGCGCGCATGCGGGCGCTCGAGACGTTAATATACGAGCAATAAGATAATGGTCCTTCATGACGACGTTAAACAATGATGTCTGTCAAATCTGTGCGCAAACAGACGTCAAGTGCGCTCGTGGAAGTGACCGCGGAAATTGGCGCAGTTCGAGAGGGGCTAGTTTAAGTTTAAATCGATATCTTTGTATTCTATAATTGTTTATATACCGTTGCTTAGTACCCACGACACAAGAACACAAGGATCTTAATGTGGGACTTGGTTAATATATTGTGAAATATGTGTAGGTACCTACTTACATATTACTTAGGTATATGTATAATTTTTTTTTTTTTTTTAGTTTATCCCGAAGGAAAGGCAAGGGGAACTAAGCCCATACAGCCTAATCATTATTTAGTAAAATGTATTCTGAATTTATGAAGAATGACAATGATGATGAATGGAAACGTCGGGAAAATCCTCAAGAACAAGTGTAAAGTTAGTCAAAATGAAAAATTATTGCAGAAACAACTTACATGCGCCCATGAAGAGATCGTAATCCGGCTAAAGTTTTACTCGGCTTACCTGCGTATAAAACCATGCAAACGCACTAGATTCACATCACAAGTAATCAAAATATAACTTATCTACCAGAAAACATCACTTTACGGACACATGCAAGCCATTTACAAATAAATTTTGATTTTCACAAGAAAATTATACCTGCACCCTTCCAGCTTTTCCCGCCGAATCCGTATATGTATAAAATATGATAAAAAGTATTGCAATATTTAAAATATTTTTACTAGAGTAAAATCGGAGTTGCATCTTAAGCATTTATAGATACATTGGCTATCTTAAAGCCTTCGATTCTTCCATTATTTAAGGTAGCCGAAAGCCTTTTACATCGGCTCGGATCAGGCCTATAATTTCCAATAATACCACTTAACTTTTTTAAATCCATAATCTTCTTGAGATTTCAATACACCTTCCTGTCAAAGGCCGCCGAAATATTATTGGACTGGTAGAAAATAAAATTGTTTATGGTATCATTGTGCCGCGGGCAAGCTGCGGCTAACATGTCAAAATAATTTAAAAAAAAGAATATGATTCCCGCGCTTTAATTGTATAATAACCGCGAAAATTGCCCGATAACTATGCGAGAGGTTTCCGGTTGATTTCGCCGGTTATAAACGGAGGATTATATTTTGGTGAATGGAGCAGTTTTTGCAGTTGTCCATTGTGCAGGCGGATTTGTAGCTAAGGAGATAATGCACCTGACACGGCACTATTGTCGAGGGAGCAGGTACAAATGTATTATCAAACTAGTGGACGCCCGCGACTCCGTCCGCGTGGACTACAGAAAAAACAAAATGTCGAAATTATCCAGGATAAAAACATTTTCCCGGGATAAAAAGTAGCCTATATGTTAAGTGGGACCTGTCACAATATATTCCAGAAAACTGCATCGAAATCGGTTTAGCCGTTTCTGAGATTAGCGTGCACAAACGCACAGACAAACCGACAAACAGACAAAAATTCCAAAAATCATCATTTTGGGTTCTATGTATTACGTTGATAAAGGTCTCCTATAATATTTTTTCTCATATATCTTCCATGTACAGACAGCGATCCGTTACATTTTTATTATATGTATACATGTATTTGCCAGCAAAATTGCGTGTTTGTTTAGGACCTTTTAAAAGGACATTCTTTAAAAAGTCGTTGTACCTATAGGTATCTATAGGTTGTAGATGTAGGCATATAGGTTGCACATATACCTACTCTACTTGTGATACCCACTTATAGGTTCCCAGTCCGATGAATCATATTTGATTCACGTTACTCTATTTGTATCAAATTGAGGAGGGTAGGTACCTATTTTACTTACTTATTTCTATTGGACGTAGCAAGATGGAGGAAAATACTTTGGACAGTTACAAAAATAACAGGGAACCTATTAAAGCACACCAATTTTATGGTTACAACATGCACCCAAAACTGTTGATTTCATTTTTAAAAAGACATTAGTAAAATAACATCTGAATTGCATTGCAAATATTAGCCCAGTCCGCGATGCACGCTCGACACGCAGGGGTGGGGTATTAACTAGCGAAGCATTTCATAATGTTTGTTTTGCAATATAATCCCTATTTTAACAAGTTATTACTTAAGTGAAGAGAGTGAAAGTGTACCTAACGTGAGACAATTCTAAAAAAACATTCACGTTACAAACTGTAAAACTACAAACTCTTAGGTAGAGCGAGCACTAGACTAATAATAGGCAATTAGATAGCTGGAATTACACTAACATAAACTAAGCCAAACTGCAATTAATGAACTTTTACCATGAACGAATATCAATCCAATATTAGACAACTCTTGTTATTATATAACTGCGAACAGTAACGTCCTTTCGTCACACTATCATCAAGGTAGATCAATTTAAATCATTCTTAAAGTAGATGATAAAGTAATTTCGAAACACAGATTTAAAATCTGAGACTTTTAGTAAAATCTATATTTTATGTAGACTTTTAGTTTTCATTGTAACCAGTTTTAAAACTCTACCAATGCGTATTTAAAAAAACATCAAAGCTTTTTAATCAGATTCGCAGTCACTATCACCTGTAAAAACAGTCCTATAGAAACTCCGAAAATCAGAGCTCTGAATGAAACCATTTGTCGCTACACACCATGCCACGTCACGTCTGATCACGACACTGAGACTAACATTCGCGGAAACCAAATTAACTTTTAAATCACGTATTATCATCGCAATAGAGCAGACATTCGTGCTAACAACACTTTCGTTGACTTCTCAGTGTATTGTGGCGTAATTTTTTGCTTTGAACCCGTGATATTTTCATAAGTTACTAAATAAATGAGTCGTATTGATCGGCTGTCAGGGCGTCGCGCGGTGTTTACTCAACGCGAGCGCTCAATGAGGTATTTCTGTACAATAAATATAATGCGACAATCAACTATTGTCCGACCTCGTGCGTCTGACAAATCTCTGACACACTCTCCAAAACGTTTAGACGAACATAATTAATATTTGTATTACAATAGTCATAGACGTGATGAGAGAAAGAGCTTGAAGCCCTAAACTTTAGTAGATAATATTATATTATCTATGAATAAAACATAAAATACTTTCATAACTTTTCACGAGACATTTCATTCATAAATAGGTACTGCACCGTGAAGTTCGATTCGAACATCGATGTAGGTCCCATTATAAGTTGAAGACGTTTTAAAAACACTATGCTATAATTAAATAAATTGAACGAGTAGAACTCAGAAAAAATAAAAAACAATCGCCCACTATTATTTCCAAGACACCTGTCATTTTGAACTGACCCAAGGAAAATCACAGTCACAAATGAAGAGCTAAACAAATACGAGAGCAATCTTTATTTGTATTAATTGTAGCTCAAATATCTACGAGTCATCTTTAGCAGGAACGGAACACCTACACGCATTCGTTCGTTCAATAGCAAACAAATTTATTTCATCAACACCTACATGGTGAAGAAATGTGAGCCGTAAACTTATGGGGGAAAGAATCATGATCGAATTTCGTCACATTATAGGCAGACTCATGTTAGTTAGAAATAGGCGCCAAAATTGACTTGTATTGTCAAGTTGACAGCGGGTTGGGTGGCCGCCATTTTTTGATCCTAACGAAGCACGATTTTGTCGTTCCTCCTATTTTTTCCACGTAAAGACCTCCCTCTATATTATACGGATCTACGATTTTTTCGATCCGGGGCGGGGCAAATTTTATACACACAGTTATCTGTAATTATTTTAACTAGGTAACGATGATGATTTCCAGCACCTAGATTTTATGAATGTAAAATCACAATCTTCAGATTTATTCCAGTAGCTAGAGTACATATTATGGATGGCATTAGAAAAACATCACGCTCAGCAGCCAAGTGGGTGTGAAGCTCTTGAACACGTAACGCTAAAGGCCCTTAGGCACACCCAAAATGTCGCATCGCAACAAGACAGCAGGCATTTAGGAGTAAAACAAACATATGAATAGCGCTCTCGGCTGAAGAGTGCGTGCATGGGAATACCGGGCATTATGCACAAGGAGATTGAAAAGAAAGTACTCGACACGAGAGCGTCCAAGCCTCGACGGAGTGGAATAAGCGACGCCCGTCGACGGCTCGTTCATTAACTCTCACCTACTCCATAAATAACCTAGCAGGCGACGCTCCTGACGCTGTCTACAATGCGCTCGTCAATGCTGCCAGCGTTCCCACAGCAGGTCCCTTCTCGTCCGAGTAAACATTAAAAATAACAAATAAGAACCTCCGATAAGCTCTCGAGCTAGACGAGTGGACGTTTCCTAGTAGCTATGTAGCGATTGCATTTTGTTTTGCTAACGGTTCAGCCGATATTATACTGACTCGACAAAATGGCGGGTATTTATCGAACGTTTTCATAACGGAACGGGCGCGAGAACTCTGGGTGCACACATCCATTTCAAAGAATAAACACGAAGGAAGCGCTCTTGATGTATAAATAATAAATGGCGGACATATTCGCCGGGTTCGGTGCGTAGACAAAGCGACAAACAGCGTGTTTATTCTGCCATCATTAAGGTGGAGTATTGGCGTAGTGCATGTGACGCTAATTTCAGGGTAACTCAGCGCTCTGTTGACTTTCGTATCCCATTTCGCTGGGGTTAAGGCATGTTACATCTATTTTCTAAAACTGTGCGAGAAAGATGAGCTTTTATATCAAGCACATGTCGGAACTGTACGGTGCAACAGCGTACATTATCACGCGGTCAGCATTTTTACCCTATTGTGCTTTTTATAACCAGTTCACGTTCGGACACCAATTAACCCGCGTGTACTCATTATCATACCATTTTAGCCATAGTTTGGAATTAATCAAATTTCTCTATTTTATATCTTAACTACGGCTTATCATTTCGTATGTACGGACCTCACCGTACAGGAACAAAAAGGGAAAATCTCTCGCTGCTCTGAATATGCGGTACTTCCAAAGCTTTAATTATGTTATTTTCTTTGTTATAGGTGAAAATATGGTTTCAAAATCATCGTTACAAATGTAAAAGACAAGCGAAGGAGAAGGCGATGGCGGAGCAGAACCAACATAATCAGGTTAGTTCAATTAAATGCCATTTCATTGCTATTACAATAAAATATACCAAGAGGCATTTAAAGATTCTTCAAGAAGTAGGTAGTAACAGTTAAGTTATGGAAGGAAGCGTACATTCCTGTGGGGTAAGCACGAACCTTTTTACGCGGCGTAACGCTAGCGACTCGCTAGCAAAATCTATGTGATTTGACAGATGGACGATAGCGTTACTATCTACTATAGCGGGCTATCGAGAGGTTAGTGCTTACCCCTCTGTTCAGTTGATTCTGCGATAATGGCTGCCCTTACTTCTAAAAAATGCCTGCCTCCTGAATTTGATATTAAAATCGGTTAACTAAATAGTTGGTGAATGAATAGATGTACTTAGTGACAGAGTTAGATAAAGTCAGAGAAATCGCCTTTTTTACATTAAAATTGTATAATCTCTAAAAATACAAATTTTTCAGGAGATTGCTTTTAGTGATTCACGTGACTATGTTTAGGTACGAGTAATCTTAATAAAATATTTACCTAGCTCAATTTCAAATATTTTTCGAAATTGTAGGTAGGTGGTTAGGTAGGTACTTTGAAGGCGAAAAGGCTAAATATACTTTTGCATTATATTTGTAAGTTACTCTATATTCATTAATCTGCATCCATCTGCATAGATCTTTTTTTATGTAAAAAAATAGCGACGCAAGGGAATTTAATTTTTGATTCAGCAAACACTTTTTTTTTATCAGTGCATAATCGGTAATGAATAATGATTTTAAAAGCGTTTTCGATAAGATCGCGCTGGTGGGTCACAAACAAGGGGTCTATACATTGCTCTAGATAGAGATCTACGAAAGGGAAACTAACCATACCTACCTGAGGAATGGGTGAGGAATTTTTTCCATTTCTTTATTAATAATTTTATAAAATACCTACCTAGTAAGTATATGTTAAACCTAAAAATATTTAAGAAGAATAGGTATCTACTTAGTTTATATTACTTACGAAACTAAAGTCACGGGCCTGTACCAATGAATTTATTTCATGTACAGATTTCACGTTGAAAAATTGTCACTTAGCTCGTGCCTCGGAAAGCACGTAAACCGTTGGTCCTGCGCCTGATCTCTCTCCGGTCGTGTCGGCTTTCCGTCCCATCGGACTATGGAGTAACGGAATAGAGAATGCATCTGTGTTTGCGCAAACACTTGTGCACTATAATATCTCCTACGTACCTGGCCAATCTTCGTAGAGATTGGTCGCCCTGGCCGAAATACGGTCGGAGAACATCATCTTACGAAAAATGAAAGAAACATCATCAAGGAAATACTCAAAACCAACATTTTCTATAGTATCTGAATACCACAAACGCTACCCAAAAATATACAGTCCTACCATCTGTAAGTTTTAGCTCGTTTTAGCTTAGCTATAAATAAGAATAAAGTAACTAGGTGACCATAATTTTAACACACCTGTCAGTTACATTTTACCAGAAAACACGACACTTGCACAAGTACCAAATACTATTTAACAATAAATAATATTAGTAAATTAAATTAGAGTATAACAAGAAGCGTGTTGCCAGCTCCCGAAATTGCCTCAATTTGCGCGAGACGTGGGGGAGTGCAGCCGGTAGGCGGCGCGCCTCGTGTCTGTGTATAATCACTTGTTATTAGGTCGTTAACTTTTGACGGGCTAGAATACGATATTCCTGTCGACCTTTTATGATTTTCAATAGGTAGACGATCAAGTATTGAAGCATGCTTTTGTTAACGGAAGCCAATTACGAGTACATAGTCCTCATTTAGATGATTCCATTTTCTTGCCTGTTCATACATTACATCTATACAGGGTGTAACAAAAAAGGGTATGTTAAGCGAAAAGCTATGTATATATATAGCCCACTATAGAGAACCTATCCACAAAATTTGAGATCCGAAATCACATGTTTATTTTTCCCGATAGTATGGAGATTTTTTAAATATCTCAAGAATTTTCATGCAATCTTGAAAAATAAAAATGTGATTTCGAGTTTCAAATTTTGGAAATAGGTTCTCTATAGTGGGCTATTTATACAGATTTTCGCTTAACATACCCTTTCTGTTACATCCTGTATAATATGATACATTTAAGCAATAAATTACTGGCATGGTCTAAAGCGTTTACTGTAATTTTTGACATATTGTTCTGTGTTCCCGAACTGGGGTAGCCAGAACTGTTTTATTTTATTTGTTTTATTTTTATTTTATTTATTTTATTTAGAATCATAAAGCAGATTCCTAAGACACGTTTAGCACAGCTACTACTAGCTTATTGCCTGAGAAAATGTTCATTAGTCGGTTCTTACGACTTGCTCGGACGGAGAAGTAGCTCATGTAGGTATTCTAGTGAAGCCCCGCATCAGCAAAGTTTTAACATACATACATACATATACATATAATCACGCCTTTATCCCTTACGGGGTAGGCCGAGCACCAAGGGCCGATAGAACCACATGGTGCCACTCCTGACCAATTTTGAGGGTATAGTTGAGATGTACATGTTCCGTTAATAGTGACAGGTGGTCAGTCCATCGCCTACAAAACACTAAGACCCTCTTGTCCCTCTACTGACTTGTACAGTATGCCCGGGAAGAGAACCAGCTGTAGTATACGTTTTTTTTTCACTCCCAGAGCAGCATAGAAGATTTTAATAGTTTTTACTGGTGAATAATGGCGTATCAATAATTGAATTCAATAATTGTTCAATGTACCTACAAGAAAATGGGAACATGTAAATGGGCCTAGTTTTTTTGAAGCTTAATCTTGCCAACTTTCAATGTGTAATTTAAGAAAAAGTTTTGTCTGCAGTCGTCATCGTCGCCGCGGCGGGTGGCTGTGCCGGTGTTGGTGAAGGACGGCAAGCCCTGTGGCTCGGGCGAGTCGTCGTCGCCGGCGCACAGCCACTGCGCCACGCCCACCTCCGGGTACTCCGCGCCGCAGCCCTCGCAGGCCGCCTGCAGCAACCCCCTGGTCTCCTCGTACCGGCAGCCGGCCGCCTACCAGCAGCAGTGCTCAGGGTATCCTCCCTCTACAGGGCAGGGCCTGGTAGAAGTTCCCACAGCTTTACCACGAAACAATGTTCAAGGAGGAAATGTATTTCGACTAAGCCGGCTCGGCGACGTGGTTTGATGTTAAAGTTATTATGCTTCGTCTTCAGCCTATTGCAGTCTACGGCTGGACGTAGGGCCTAGGGCACGCCACAAGGCTACTGTCAAAGGGTTTTTTTGCCCATAGTCACCACACTGGGCAGACGGGTTGGTGACCGGTGATTATTAGTTCCGTGTTTTTTTTTTTATTATGCTGTGGTGTTTTTTGTACGTGGGCAATATGTTTAGTTCAGAGCTCAGTATGTAAGTATTGTATTTCGTCTATTTCGTTAATGCTCACAATGCTAAATGTTTTGAATATTTTTGTCTTCGGGTTGATTCAAACCAGGCGTCCCGTCGGTTCCTATCCTAGAACATTGTTTCCGGTGAATGCTGGACGCTGTTTTACCAGGCTAAAAGACTTATAGTGCACTTATTGTGACAGTTTGTGAACGAAAGTGGAAAGTGAAAGACTCGCACAGAGAATGCAGGTGGCTAAATAATTGTAAATACTTAGGATAATTGAAAATTAAGGATTTGACTAAAATATTATTTTGTGATATTTTATTACGTTAAATAAACATGCGTTCTGAACAGATAAATAGTATAAAATGGGAGGCTCCCCGCAGGAGTTCCATATTTTGCTATTTTTCTGATCGGAATATCTTTTGTAAGAGTGCCAAATAGTACATCAACTCTGTAATAATATGAAAATCAATATTTTTATTATTGAATTTATTTAAGATTGACGTATAGTAGGTACAGTAAACCAGTTTATTGTAAATAACTGATAATTTTGTAGTAAAATTGTTGTGTGAATAGTATAATTATAGACGTCAGTGTTTTCGAGTGTGTGTAGATAATATCGTGTACATATGAGACAGGTTTGCGAGAAGCAAATTGTGACGCAATCGAGGCAAATATTTATTTTTTCGCTGTTTTGTTGTACATACTCAACGAGAACATTTCTTTACTTTATTGACTTTCAAATTTAAATATACTCCATTTGCACGAAGGCCTTCAGTTAGGTACGTTTATTACCTACACAGATATGGCTCACTTTCTTTAAATGCGGTAAATTTTATCCGCGGATTGCAAAGTGAACTCGCTTCTTCTTGTTTTTTTGACAAACGAAATTACGTCATTACGTAAAAAAAGTCTATTAAAATTAATCCGAAGATAGACTCTGCAATTATGTGCAGGTGGGGTGTCTTTTTCAATTGTTTATCAGGAAAAAAAGAATAGTTCAGGATTTTAGTTCCCGGTATCTTCAAGTGGTACCTATCTATTCGTAAGACCAATAAGGAAATTTTCCATATCACCGGTTACTAATAATTATAAAGCAAACTATGTACTTAAATATTATATTTATTTAAAAACCTACTCATACTATTATTTAATTTTCATTTAAAGCAATGTAATGTAAATATATCGAAATAATTTAAGGATTTTTCACTAAGCTCACTGACAACACTGATACAAAATGGCGATTTTCCCGCGCTCTGCCTGACTATGTAAAATAGCAATAAAGGTTATGGTACACAAGCAACTCGGCAGCGTTTCAACCTCGTATGAAATACAATTTTGTACTTTGTCATCAATATAGCAGAAAAAGAACAGCAAAAAACTATTTTTATTTTCCCGATCCTTAAGCGATCCCTATGCACTCGCAAAGCAGAAGTTTTTCCACTGTAGATGAGGAATGCCGCTTTAACGAAGAACTGTTACGACTGTGTATGCAAAAAGCAAGGTTAACCAAGTAGTTTGTGTGTATTTCACTATCAAATATTACCAAAAATTAAGACGCTTTAAGTTGTCGTCGGCGACTGTGGCCAGTTTTCATTTGACGCTTTAAGACGTCTTTGGCGGTCAAAGGGTTAAGGAGTGTGCAGGATAGAATCATAAATTGTCACAGATATTGCAAGATTGTGCACTTGTTTTCGGGTTGATTCGGTGCCGAGACTTCAAGTGTGCTAAATAAACCCTCTAACTGTAATTTAGACTAATTCAAAAAGTGTAATAAAAGATTGTAATTAACATTTTATAATTACGTTCTGAAATAAGTGGATCGTTGTAATTACAATAGGTAAAAACTAGGCACAGTCTAGGGAAAGTTATTTTATGGTTATAATTATAAATAGTAATAAAAACGAAAAGGAATTTGTAATTATAACGAGAAAAGGTGTAATGAATTTCAATTTATAAAATTAATAAAAATTAACGAGTTTTACTTTTGATTTTGATTTCTTGTCCTTAATGTAAAACTTTTATGTACCTAAGTGTTCTGGCTAGACACGTACCTAGGTGTATTATAATGTAAGTTTTATATACAAAATATACAAGGGGAAGAGGTATTTTTGAGATCTTGCGATGCTTTTATTCCTAATTTGAAATTTTGTATGAAAACAATTGAAGATTAAATCTGAGATATGCAAAAAATCTCTCAAGATCAGTTATAGAAATTGGCGGTAAATCGTATCTATGTTATTACAAAAGAATTTAAACATTGTTTAAGCTAAACGTGTCCTAAATTTGGCAGATATGCCATACATTTTTCTGTCAAATGTTATATTTAAATCAAGTCTAACTTTAGGCGCTCTTTTGTAATAATACCATAAATGTTTAACCAAAGCCTGAAAACAATAACGCCCCTCTAAAACACAAACAAAAAAGTATCGGAAAACATTTACCTTTGGGCCCCCTCAACCTTGTAAGCTCATTTTATTGTCTTCATATTCCCAGATTACCCTATAATCTCTCATAAAGTATAACAGTTTATTCCGCATGGCAACATCGCCTGACGTCAGTCACGGCCCCGCCAAAACGAAATAATAACATGCTCTATTGCGCTGAGATACAGCTCAAGTACACGGAAATGACGCTGGATTTCCGACCTTAGCTTAGCGTTATAGAGGTCGGATCGCAGTACAATGACGTTATGGGTAAGACCTTTCATTATTAGTAAGTAAATTTGCTAGAACAAAGGAGGAAGCGTGCACGTGTGCGGCATTACGCACAGACTAATAAAATGCCGGATTAACCGAGAAAGACAGGTGAGGGAGGCGAAATTGAAAACTATTGGCCACTTGACAATAAAATATATTGCATGAGTCGAGTTACGGCTCCACTTAGAACGGATTTCTGTCAGGTTGATGGGGTAATGAGAATTATTGAGGATCACCTTTGTAGGGTGGAAAATTCGTGTTAGTAACGGTCCAATTTCTAGTTTCATGACGTCAATTCCGAGGAGAGAAAGTTTCATAGAATTAAATATTATTTGAGGATTGAGAGAGGCATTTGTCCCAGGGTTCATATGAGCTAATATAAAATAAGTACTTAACAATTATTTTACATGAAATTCCTAGCATTCATTAGGGCAAAGAAACTTTCTTACATCTTTTGACAAATCTTCTATCTACATGGCTGTACTAATTAGACCACAAAAAATAAGGCATTATGACGTCACAGAGATGGCGGCGTCGTCGCTCCGGTCCATTGTGAAGCACGTAGCTCCATCGATCCGCTGATACGGCACGCGTGTGACAATCATGTGCACCAACGGCCAGGGTTGCCATGTCAACGTCCCTGGATTTAGGGAAAATACGACTTTTTGATTCCCTTTTTGTAGAGCCCGTAGTCTGTGAGGCAGCTCTAGCTGTGCCCCGGCCATGTCTAGCATAGTTAATAGACATATTATAGAATAGAATAAGGTTTTTATTGGAGGACTAGTGGACGCCCGCGACTCCGTCCGCGTGGACTACAGAAAAAACAAAATGTCGAAATTATCTGTGCGTTTGTGCACGCTAATCTCATGAACCGATTTCGATGCAGTGTTCAGTAGTATATTGTGACAGATCCCACTTAACATATAGGCTACTTTTTATCCCGGGAAAATGTTTTTATCCCGGATAATTTCGACATTTTGTTTTTTCTGTAGTCCACGCGGACGGAGTCGTGGGCGTCCACTAGTATAGAATATTATAATAAATAAACGCGTGAGAGCTTTGTGAGTACGAGTAAAACCCTTTACTGAGCAGATCATTGAACCCTAGCGTAATCCTAGACTTCATTATATCCATAAATTAGCACACATGCTATCTTGGCTTTTGTTATATAAATAGAAAGAGACATCGTGTTATGAAAGAAGACATTTAAAAATGAAGATTAACGAGTAGGTGCAAATGTAGCTTACACAAAGCAAGTCGTAGCACGCTACGACACTTCCTACTACGTGCTACGTCGTAGTCGTAGATTAGTCTACGAGTTTAACTTTGACACATCTAAAAATTACTAACCAATGTCTAATAAGATTTTAGGGCTTTCTTTTGTTTGTGTTAATACTTGTAATTTGCAATAATCATGCGTAATCTAGCACTTCATATTACATTACTGAAATATAATGAAAGTAAACATTATAAAATATGGCTCGCAGTTTCCCCTACCTCTTTAAAATCGCGTATCCTGCATGTCGATCGGTAAACAAATTTGTGAATATTATTCGTGTTTACGGTGATGCGTCATGAATACCTTCCACCCCTCAACCCTTGGAAGGGTGGAACGCCATTAGGGCGCGACTTAAGATCCTGCATTCATAGGGTTAAGAACGTCTTGGGATAAATGCATGGGTTTCTGTGTAATTTGCTTCATTGTTTTTGTTACCTTGTTCGAGTTGCTACAGTTCGCGATATAATGGAAATGGTCAAGTGAGTACAAGGGGTAGGGGACAAAGGAATAATAAACAGTGCGAGTATATACAAAGGTACCTACATACAACTTGTGTTGCAAAAATTACACTTAGCTATACAATTTGTTAATGCTCTCAAGATTTGTTTGGTAGGTTCTTTGTATTTTCTATTTTCATAGCATTTCGCTTAACATACCGTTTTGTTACATCCTGTATACACGTATGACTCTCTAGGTACTCAAGATTTGCGTCAAGCGGTTGACCATTAAAACAGATACCTACAAAATATTTAGCAGTATGATTTTCGAACTTGGCACCATGTGGTTCTATCGGCCCTTACTCTGTAAGGGATAAAGGCGTGATTATACATATGTATGATTTTCGAAGGAAACTATCGGTTCGAACAGAACATAATGAAATCATTTACAGCCCTGAGAAGTCCACTGTTGGACATAGGCCTCCCCCAACAACCTCCACTCCGACCGGTCGGAAGCAGCCTGCATCCAACCGACGCCCGCAACCTTGGCCAGGTCATCCGTCCACCTCGCGGGTGGCCTTCCCACGCTGCGCTTGCCGATACGTGGTATCCACTCTAGAACTTTCCGACTCCATCGACCATCAGTTCTTCGAGCTATGTGCCCTGCCCATTGCCACTTCAGCTTGCTGGACCGTTGAGCTATGTCGGTGATCTTTTTACGACTGCGGATCTCCTCATTTCTGATTCGATCACGCAGAGAGATCCCAAGCAAGCAATGAAATAAGGCACGCAAATGATGAGATGGTCCTTTATGAGTCTACAGTTCTGGCTTACCCATAAATAACGGGATAAGGGCAGAAATATGATGACAGGAGAGGTTAGTAGATAGTACCTAGGCCAAATAATATTCTGTTTTAAGAGTAAGTCAGAAAAATATCTAAGACCACTGGATGAGGTACTCAAAAGCGCAAAAAACTATTTTACCCTAGATAGCAATAATTCGCTAGCAATATAATGATGCCGGAAAGTTTTTAGCGACAGAACATTTTCTTGTTATCTTATTTTTTAGGCGACATAGCGGAAAAAAATATTCCGTGTTTTTACCTGTTTTCAGCTAGGTATACCGCACAAGGTCTGCCGAGGAGGGGTCGACTAATTAGAACAAAAAACGCGGGAAACATAAGTATGCTTGACAGTCAGTCAGAGACAAAGAGAAACCATCTTTACAACATAAAGTTACAAGTACACCGCATTGCTGCAGAGAAAACTGCACTCTATAATATGCTAGTAAAATTTTCTTTAGCCCTGCCATTTTCCGTAACAGAAGCGTTTTATTTTTTGAAAATGTCACTCCTAAAAACCGTATCAACTTGGTATCGGCAATGTAATATGAGCTTTATGTCTGCAGCAGAGGTTCTGAATGCAGTTTTGTAGGATGGGTAGTTAGGATGTTTAATTGTTGCCTATGGTTGCGTAGAGAAGCGCCATCGCGTCGATTGTCTCTGGCACGTCCGGGAAGAGGCCACAATCGATAGAGCACGGCCGTGCGTTGTAATGAATTTATTAGGAAACTCTTTCATGCGATTTTTAGATCTTTGAAAAGTAAATCGATTAACTTTACTGCATTGGGTTGTTGTTTTTTAAACTACATAGATACACACGGCTGTGTTTACGAAATGATATCGCCAGAACTGCAGGAACATAAAGGAGATCTCATAGCCACGTTTAGCATAGCTGCGACAGATGTAGACTATTATTGACAAGTTGGTAGCTTGTCGCTTGAGAGCATGCCCGAGTTTTTTAGTTGACTCTTACGAGATGCACGAAAGGAGATGCAGCTGGGGACCAATTCTCGAAAAAGTCTCGAGTTGGAACGAAGTCGATACGGAACCGTTGTAGACGCTCAGAACAGAGCAATAAATACTTTACGAAGACGTAATAAGACACATTTCAGCACGAGACAGATATTTGTTTTTATCCTGTCATACTCGCGACTGATACGTGCTAAACTATACCTTATTACTCAAGCGATAAGTATACTTATACAGGGTGTAACAGAAGGGGTATGTTAAGCGAAAGGCTATGTAAATAGCCCACTAAAAGGAACCTACCCACAAAATTTGAGAATCGAAATCGCATATTTATTTTTCCAGATAGTATGAAGAATTCCTAAACAACTCAGGAATGTTCATACAATCTTGTGATTTCGAGTCTGAAATTTTGGAAATAGGTTCTCTATAGTGGGCCATTTACATAGATTTTCGCTTAACAAACCCTTTCTGTTACACCCTGTATAGCTTCGCACCACGTTTCGTTAATGGTTGTTAGTGGTTGCGTTTCGGCTCAAAATCAAGATTTGTCCCCCTGATCTACTTATTCTAATGAAGTCCCGCATTAGCACAGGTGTTTTAAAAGCTAGTAATATTATATTTTTAACATGTGATATCGAAAATATGGTGGTCAACATACGCCTTTTGTTACACCCTATAAGGTTTACCATTACCATTACAAAGTTTACACGCATACAAATTTTGTAACAATGTTCTCATGGTGTTGTAACATAAATAAATAAAAAGAATCGCACTCGCCGACAACAGCGACTGTGTGAAAGAGGAACACAGTCGTCATGCCGGCCACCATGCCCGAGGAATGCCAGCTATGCTGTCAGCTGATGGACAGCACGCCTCGTTAGCGCTGAGCTCGGGACAGTGAGGTTACTGTGGGATACTGGGTTCTGTATCACGTTTTATTGGTCATTTTCTTACGCCTTTTTATAATGGAAAACCTGTATAGAAGTTAAGTATACTAGGTATAACAAAAGGGTATGTTAAGAGGGTATGTATGTCGCAGGCGTATTGTAGAACACGCCGTATTACAAGACGGCTAGGCATTTAGAATAGTATAAAAGAAAAAAATTCTTTCAGCACTTCGCCGGTCGCTGCCGCGACACGCTCTCTGCGCTCGCTCGGCTCGTGCGTTGTTATTTTAACAGGTCTAACATACCCTAACCTAATTAATTAAGCAGACAAATTGCTAGAAGCCAAATTGCCTCGCTCCAAAACCCATACTATTCAAAATGCCTAGCCATTTTGTAATACAGCGTGTTTTACAATATTCAAAATTCAAAATTCAAAATTCTTTATTCTCTTTTGTGTATGTCGTAAGAGTCGACTGAGGAAATCAGACATTCTATCAGGCGATAAGCTAGCAACTAGTCACTGATCATTTACATCTGTCACCGCTATGCTAAAGGTGGCATCTCCTTCAGGATCCTGCAGTCACAACAGTACAGTACAGTCACAGCAGTACAGCTGTGGCATCTCCTTCAGGATCCTGCAGTCACAACAGTACAGTACAGTCACAGCAGTACAGTACAGTCACAGCAGTACAGCTGTGGCATCTCCTTCAGGATCCTGCAGTCACAACAGTACAGCCGGGTGTACCTATATATAGGTATCCTAAAAGTAGAGTACCTAAGTATACGAGTAGCTCATGATAGTTATCCGACCTTGAAAAGTAGACAATTTAAATAAATATAAATAAATATTCACACACATCACAACATGTTAACTCAGTCCCACATTAAGATCCCTAAGGTTTTGTGTCGTGGGTACTAAGCAACGGTATATAAATACATAGATAAGTATAGAAACATCCATGACTCGGAAACAAACATCAATATTCATCACACCAATGTTTGCACCTACCGGGATTCGAACCCAGGACCTATGGCGCTGCAGGCAGGGCCACCACCTACTACACCAATCGGCCGTCTAATTTGGTAAGTACTTACTTACAATTCACAAACTTGGGGCCTTACACCCATATCTATTTAATTTACTTGTAGACTCTTCTTAAAGGAGACCTACCAGCCGAATATTTTTTTATTTCTGCGATTTTGTTATTGATATCTTTCCTACGGGACCCTACTCGGTCGCTGACGTCTCAGCACCTATAAACGAGATGATTCAACAAATCTACACTCTTCAAATAAGATGCCTTTTATTTTAATCCATTCAAGTCGCCCGTTTATTTTGACAGGCTGACAGGTGGCAACACTGGCTACGTCAGACGTTGCGTTGTTTTCATTAATTGGACCTTTATTTTGGTAAATTAAGTTTAGTGCAATTATTTGATTTCAATGTTATTTTAAGATTGCTTAGTTTTAGTAAAAGCGAATGCTTACATAATGTAATGTAAGAAAGTACCTAGGTACTTTAAAGAGTTGATGCAATAAAATTAGAAATACCTAATGATAAATACCTTTGTCCTATGTATGACTGGTAGAACTTTCTACCAGTCATGACCTACGGAGCCGAAACGTGGAACCTGACGGTGGGGCTGGCTCACCGATTGCATGTCACTCAGAGAGCTATGGAAAGGTCAATGCTCGGAATCTCGCTAATGGACAAAGTCCGAAACGAGATTATCCGGCAGAAGACCAAAGTGATGACATAGTCTCGAAATGTAGCAGACTGAAGTGGCAGTGGGCCGGCCACATCTGTCGTAGAACCGATGGACGGTGGAGTAAACGGGTTCTCGAATGGAGACCGCGCCTCGGCAAGCGTAGCGTTGGGCGCCCTCTGGCCAGATGGACCGATGACTTAAAGAGGACGGCTGGTAGTGACTGGATGGCAAAAACGGGAGATCGAGCCAAGTGGCATACACTGGGGGAGGCCTACGTCCAGCAGTGGACTGCAATAGGCTGACGACGATGTATGGCTGTTAGTAGTTAATATGAGGTTAAAGTTAGTATGATTTTCTGCTATTAATTCATGAACGTATAAAGAACAACGGACGTAATGCTGTCACTACACAGATTGAAGCACCGGCGGCGCGTTGGGCATGTGTGCATATTTTCCAGTAGGCGCCGAGCTTACTATGGTTTGTATGTGTGTGTGAATAACGCGTCAATACACATCCCTACTCCATAGAATATCATTGCCGAGCTTACTATGAATGCTTCACTATGTGTAGTCACAACACTTTGTCCGTTATTCTTTATACGTGTTTATACGTCTTTATATGTTTTTAATATACATTTTTAACAGATGGCTCTCGAGATAATAGTAGGATCGGCTTGCGGCGAAAATAGAAGACATAATCCGCGCATGGCAACGCTAATGAAATAAGTACCTAATATGAGTTTTGCTGGGCACTTATCCTAGAAGCAATAGTAGGTATGTTATAGCTCTAGTGACATATATCATGCCCTTTCAGCCCTTTTTGATTTCATTTATGGGCTACAAAATACCATTAAGACCTCTCAGCATCAGAGCCTTTGAGGGAACTTTTAAAAAGGCAAAGGCGTATCGACTCTCATCCTCTCCAGAGAAATGGCGCGCGATTTGACAGCTAAACGCTTTGACGGGAAAGCGATGTTGCCCACTAATGGCGCGTTCGCGAAACAATGGGAAAAGTGCGATCTTTGAACACAGAGGAGATTTCCGTTTCATGTGAATTGTTACAGTTAAAGGATTTTCCTTTTTACACTGCCGACCATTTAGGTGCCTATATGTAATAAAATGCTCGAATATTAAGTAAGTACCTACCTACCTACTTTAGCTTGAGATTTATATTTTGGGCTCGAGTACTGCACGTTTCTACTAGGTATGACTGGTATGTAGGTTAGGTACCTAGGAAGCCAATGTAGCCCATTTCAGTTATAAACAGCCTGGTTACTGAACCAATATAGGTTAAGTATTAGAACTAGAACCGTCCAAATATTAATAGATCTTCTACCTAATAACATAAGTAGGTATATACGTGTATCTCCAGTACCTAATACTGATTCCATATCCGATTTGGTATGACGTAATGGAATTTAAGATAAATATTATTATCATAAAAAATGTTAACCACTGTTAAAAACGGTTATAGTACCTACATGATGATGAAATAGGGTGCGCTCAGCGTTGATTTAGCCACATAAAATGCATTTGGCACCTTGGCACATGCGTGTACTACATAATAGTTCACATAGAAAATTTTGCCCTCAATGGGCACTCGAGCCAAGGGCCAGGGGAGATTACAAAACAATAGATTTTTCCAAAATACATAATAATGCCGCGTCAAACGGCGGTTTTTTGTTGACAGGCTTAGGGGTCTGGAGGCTGAAGGTTTTTTTGCCAAATGAACATACCTACCTATATAAGAGTTATAAACAAATCACACGTAGGTACCTACACCTAGGTACTTTTTCTTTAACCTGTAGCTTTAATGGAAACAATTTCACTATCTTTGGTAGGAAACCTAAACATAAGGCAAAAAACCCCTAAACATACTATAATAATCTATGCTGATAAATACTGGTTAACTGGAAGAAAACTATGTAGCATTAAGTTCGTCTTTGTAACTAATAGTGCAATAAAGAATTTTGCCTAATTTTATGAACACAATGTAAGTATTTAGGTACATATGTAATATATATAATATGTATGTACATCTTCTTTGTCATAAACTTTATTTGTGAAAACTTTACTGTGTACAACAAAGCATAAGAAGAATGATTTATTACCTTTCCAATAAAAATTTGCAGATCTCTACCTACCTACCTAAGTATTTTTTAAGTAAAGGTACAAAAAAGAAGGTACTCGTACATATACAGAACCCTTATAAATATCCATAATGTTCGAGCTACAGCGACACATGGGTGGATTTTCGAGATTTTTGGGTCCGTGCTCAAGTGGCCGCCCGGCCGCCGCGCGAATTATTAAAAAGTATAAAGTAAAAAAAAAAAATGTAATACACTTTCATAGCTGCAGCAAGCCGGAAATATAACAATGTATTTATTATAGCTTAGACACGCTAAAATGGATTTAAGTTAATGGAAAATATTTATAATATAAAAATACTATCTCAGTAATTAATTATGTGTAGGTAGACCCTACTCATAATGGGGTAGTTTCCTATGGTTGAATCTTAATAACATCATATTTTTATCAGAATAAATAATCAAAATCATACCTATCTGTAAAATTACAATTTGATTATGTGTCCATATGAGCTAGTAATAAGCGTTAAAAGTTAAGTGGGCAAGTCCATTTTTCATATGTGAAATAATTTGAAAATTACAACATCATATGTCCACCTGCATCATTTACAGCAACTTTTATTTTGTGTCCATATTTATAAACGCAATATTTAATATAGTTGTAGAACAAAACTTCTTTTACGCGCATACAAGTTGCTTAAAGAGTGACGTCACGTCGTGAAAGCCGTTTGTATGGAGTGTTTTTTGGCAAGTCTAAGATTTAAGTTATATCCCGGAAAGTTTTCACACTAGCGAAGTTTTTCTTTCGCAAATGTTTCCTTTAATTTTATGATCTTTCGATATAAATACAAATAAAAAAACTGTAAACGACCCTTATGCTGTTCGGGATTTTCTTCCAGCAACTGACCTGAAGGACTTAGCTACATAGCCTATAAGAATGGCGTTCCTGTACAAGGTGTTGGGTAAATAGGTAGGTAAATAGATAGCTTTCTATAAACGTGGCCGCTAAACCTTCTAATTTAGGCGTTTCCTAAATAATTTAAATTATAATTTTACCTATTATTCTATCTGAGAGTCCCGAAATCAAAGTTAAAATAAATAAATTCTTGTGAAGTTTCTACTTTCAGATTAAGTTGTGAAACTTACCTACGTACAAAATAATAATAACTACGAGTACCTATATTATAACAAAAAATACGAAAGAATTGAAAAATCTGGTTGAGTGGGTAACTATAAAAATAAAATATAGGTACTTAGGTATTTTCTACAGAAATAAAATAATGTTTGGATAAGTCGATGATATTATTTCTTATATAGCTAAGCAGTTCAAACTTCACAGTCTCGATGCTAATGATAACACTTAAATCGTTAAAAAAACATCATTAGTTATGATATCGTCAAAAACAACATACCAATTGAAAACTATTGAAAAACCGGTAGCAATGAACAAAAAAGCGAATCCATGAATTAACTCAGCCCCTAACGATAAAATCTAACCAACCGCACAACAAAAGAATTAGTCAAAATAATACAAAAAAATGTTACACAATAGTTTGGAGCGCGTTGTGGGCGAATTTGTTACTAAAGTGTAGCAACATCTGTCCGGAGGGGATTCCCACTAATTTTAGACAGCCTAAGTTACAACAAATCGCAAACGATACTCAACTGTAATACCAGGTAATAAAATAGACATTCCTACAGCGCTAGACAGGATTATAAAACCTTATTCACGAAGTGGGTTTGAGTTAACGCCATTACTGTCAAATTGTGGGCCAATCAGCGCGACGGCGCGCCGACCAATCAGGGCCACGCGCAGTGCGTGTTCCGAATGTAAAATTTGGGGGCAAACTAGAACAATTTGTAACTTTTTTATTCCCTTTTGAAGAGGCAACTAATTTCATGCAGCGATCGCCATTTGGAGGCAAATTACAGGAAGCTCTAATTTTAGGCGGGGAGGCCATGATTATCTGCATAATGGAGGAATGGAACCAGCTTTTAGTGAGATTAGGTATAGTACTAGTAATGTAAGTGTTTGAAAGTTACAACTCCTGGTTAGACAATTTTAATTACCTTCCATAATATTTAGCAGCTCTAGGTGCTCTACGTGTTTAATATAAAATAGATTAACCATATTAAAGATTAAATAGAGACCGCAATGAAGGTCTAAGGCAAGTCAAAATGGCAAGAACACTGTATTTGATCGAATCTCTCATTTTGGTGACATCAGGGATTGTATAAGGGACGCTTGTGAATACCTACTTAGGAGGTAGGGGTGTTACCTACCTATTTACTATTGAACTGAACAAAATTATAATGTAACCCTACAGTAATACCATAATACTGATGATCTCCGACCGTATTTCGGCCAAGGCGACCAATCTCTACGGAGATTGGCCAGGTACGCAGGTGATATTATAGTGCACAAGTGTGTGCGCAAACACTCTCATAGCATTCTCTATTCCCTCACTCTCATAGTCCGTGGGATGGAAAGCCGACACGACCGGAGAGAGAGATCAGGCGCAGAACCAACGGTTTTACATGCTTTCCGAGGCACGAGCTAAGTGACAATTTTACAACATTAAAATCTGTACATGAAATAAATTCATTGGTACAGGCCCGTGACTGGGATCGAACTTACGCCTCCCGCTTGGAAGGTGCACGTCTTAACCACTGGGCTATCACCGCTATCAAAGATACGAATCCATAAATGAACGTAAATAAACGAAGTTCCCATGCCGATCAGCCGTCAAGTCGCCGAATCCGTTTCCCATCAAATCGGAAATTGCTCATTCACACTCCGTCGAGTCCACTCAAACGGCACTTAGATGTTCTCAAGAACTCTATAAAGAAGTCAAATTCATCTGTCAAAAGGAATTTGAATTTAGACACGAGACGGCTTGCTGCGCGGGCGCCGCTTGGCGTCATTCAGAGTCACGCGAGCGCAGCGTGACCGCTGCGAGCCGCGGGCTTCGCGACGCCCCTATCAAATCATTAGTACAAAATGAGTGAAATTCACAAAGGACGGGCCATTCGCACATTAGTTCACGGTGAAATGAACATTCTAGATCTTGGCTGGTTTATGGGAAGTGAGCATGCGCACAGTTCGCGACATTTCGACTTTGCGACTCTTTCCGCTTGAGGTCAGGTATTGTGGCGGCTATGGGATTCGTGTGGGAATTTTGGATTTATTAAAGGTATGTGGGTTACTTTTGTTTAGTTACGTGGATGGATAATGGCTAGGGTTCCCAACCCTCCCGGATTGCCCGGGAGACTCCGGTAATAATGGTTAACCTCCCGACCTCCCGGAGAGCTATAATTTCTCCGGTTTTTCTAAAAATTTATTGCGCATCCGTCACGCGCCACAACACCGCTTCGCTGCCGGTCTAAGCCTGTTCGTTATTGTATTACCTTGGAATAAGGAGTGTCCTTATTCTATGTGTGTTACCTACCTTGTAGAGTTCTTCATATTAGAGTAATTTAGATCTTAATATTATTTTATCAATGGTCCTTAGAAAGGCCAGTTTCTCCAATTCTGCGGCTCTTATGGCGGCGGTTTTATTCTTCTTGTATACAATCAATAAACTATACTTCTTTGCAAGACTTGTCTTGGCCCAAATTTAGAATACTCTACCTTGTCATTTCGTATTAGGAATTTTCCTCCACCCCACCCAATGGTGGCCATGTAAGTAGACAGCTTTTTAAACTTGCAGCTCTATTAGCAGCTAATTTCTACAGGATGTATCAGAATGGGTATATTAAGCGAAAAGCTATGTAAATAGCCCACTTTAGAGAACCTGTTTCCAAAATTTGAGACTCGAAATCTCATGTTTATTTTTCAAGATTGTATGAACATTCCTGGGTTGTTTACGAATTCTCCATACTATATTTTGGAAAAATAAACATGTGATTTCGAGTCTCAAATTTTGGAATCAGGTTCTATATAGTGGGCTATTTACATAGCTTTTCGCTTAACATACCCCTTTTGTTACACCTTGTATACCTACTTACTACTTAGAACAAAATTTAAACCAAATCTCACACCGTAGATTTAACCCTCAAAAATTTAGGTTAGTAAGGGCCGATTTTCTAATAGACAGATAGCAGATAGCGTCTCTATTTTGATAAGTCATAGAAAATGACAGCCTCCAGCCAGATAGGCTATCTGCCCATTGGAAAAATTAGCCCTAAATAAAATAAAATATGCGTGTAGGAGCAAAAGTGGAAAATAGGATGGAAACGCCTACCTTCGAAGTGAACTGTATCTGATGGTGGTATTTGCGCAGGCGCCTGGCAGTCCAGTTGGTGAATTTGCCAGTATTGTTTGTTTCCTCCTTCGCCAATCCGTACATTAGATAAAAGGGTGACACTCGCGAGGTATCCCGATGATTTGTCTTCCTGGTTGACGGGACAATCGGTATGTCCACTGAACCGTGGTAGATACTCCGACCAAATGCGAAGACGCCAGGTCATTGACAGTTGACGTTTGGGTATACTTTTCTTTGTTTACCCGCGTTACCATTAGGATAGGAAAGGTTAAGGTAATACAAGGAATTGACACGACAAAGCGCGCCAAATATGAACTTATATCTAACAGTGCGCATTTATTTATTTATTTATTTCTCACACACTACACGTTACAATTCCATGCAACTTAAACTATGCAAATTATAAAAATACGATCTAAATTGTAACGCAAATATATGTGCGCACAAGAAAAGTAAAAGAAGACAAAATAATAATTTTACAAATGAGGACAAAGTTCAATATAACAACGGTAAATATTTATAGGTAATTATAAATATTTACCGTTGTTATATTGAACGGATACTTAAAATCTATAATCGTGGGACAGCAACATTGAGGATGTCCCTAAGAATCGTGATATATTGGCTCAACCTGGGAACAAATATATCAAGTTCATTGTTAACCTTCGCCAATTCATTATATTGCCGAGTCATTCTACTTATAGGATTATAATAGGATGTATTATTTTTGTGTATTTCTAAGGCATTGATCTTTATCTCTAGAAATACTAGGCTTTATACTAAGATGTTTTTGTACATAATACAAAAAGATAATTTTAGAAAATCCGATTTGAAATAGGTACTCAATTATTACCAGCTCATTACACTTTTTACTCACCTGGAGAAAAAACGTTGAAATCTCCGTTAAGTTTGAACCCAATTCATTTCTCAAGTGGCTCCAGCCAGCAGCCCCTAATTTCCTTTCATCTCGAACAGTTTTATTCTGAACCTTCGATTGTGGTGCAAAAAATGTAAAATAAAATAAAAACTATTGATCGCTCACAAATGAGCCACTTCAGACCGCCTTTGTCCGCCATATTGGAAAACGTTTTGACAGCTAGTTACATTATTAAAAATGAAAAAAAAAAAGATTTAATAAATGATTAAATGCATTGATGCTTAAAGTTGTAAGTAATTATAGAAATAAATGCATGCAGGAGATTCAAGCAAACAATATCTTTAAATTATTGATTAATCATCAATGGAGTGTGTTTCACCAAATAATTTCTTCGCACAATGGTGCTAGTTTACCACATTATCTGTAACTACATACAGAAAAAAACAGCTCCTATATAATGAGCAGGAGTTACTCTTTAAAACGCACTCTAAGATAACATTTTGAAATAAAAGAAGGTGTTGTGTTCAATTTGAAATATTTTATTCTTATAATTATATTTTTTACTCGGCGTCGAAATATATTTGAGTCTGAGTTTGTAATCATATAAAATCAAATTACATATCAAAATATAACACCAATGTCAATAGTCAGAAGTAATGTTAACGTCATCAGTTGCATAAGCGGAGCTGTACTGAAGACTGCATTGACATTCTCCAGTAAATATGTGGAATAATATTCGAAATCACATTTTGAAATCATCATTTTTATAATAGTCATTTTTAACAATTAGACGACGCACCTCTTGACAGGAAGTAAAGTGTAAATGTAAACATATATATTTCCTGCTAGTTTAGTTACGTAGGTAAATCACAATAATAGATTTATTTGCGTCAAATATACAAATAAATGTTATAGAATACATCTTTATTTTTATTTCTACATTTTATAGCCTTCCAGAATGGGAAAAACATACGTTTAATCAATAAATATCAATCTATATTCCAATGGCGCTAGGTATATTTCCTGGATATAGCAAGCAACAGATTACATATAAGTGACTGACACGCACATTTCAGACATACCGGATTCGCTATCTCTACTAAATTGACATCTTTAAATAGAAATTCATATCTATTTCAAAACACTATGTAGATTTTTTATCCATCATAAACATACAAAAATTGTTAACGGATATTAAAATTTCCTTTTATTGTGGACTATTATGTAGGTGCCTTTCACTTCGAAAACTTACAACATTAGAAAACCTATTGTATATGTATCTAATTTTTATTAATTTTTAAATAAATTTATGACGCTGCCATTTAAGCAGCATAGACATATAGGAATGCGTTATATTTATATTATGTTTGACGTAAGTACGTTTAAAGGCCGATTTTTCTTACGGTCACATAGCTTATCTGAAATATAAATTTGATGCTGTCTTTCTCTTAAACTTGATCGAGACAGACAGAGACAGCATCAACTTAATCATTCAGATAGGCTATCTAACAATTGGAAAATTCGGCCCTAAATTTTGTAACAGTATTACTTTCAGCATTGTAAGTTTTAAAAGTTAAAGTAATATTTTGCAACCATTTTTATAAACATTTCATATTTTGTTCCTTCGATATACCACTCAATAGAAGTATACCACTCACTCACCTATCAACCAATCAGCGCCACCCCCCACCACCTTGACTGCTTTGATACCTACTCTGCGGCCTCCTGTCGTTCCCTGACTGCCCCTGATCTCGCTGGTTGCCCTGGTAACCACGACCTTGACTTTGGTATCCCTGTCTATTGTCCTGTCTGTTCTGGTACCCGCCTTGGTTTTGGTAGCCCCTTTGCTGGTGCCTATCGGAGCCCTGGTATCCGCGGTTGTAGTTTTGGTTTTGACCCTGGCTGTACCCTTGGTTCTGACCCTGGTTGTAGCCTCCATGGCCGCGGTTCTGGCCGTCGTAACCCTGGCTCTGGTAGTCTTGGTTGTTCTGATATGGGACATAGCCGGTGCGGTGTGGTCCGTAACTTTGAGACCGATCTGGAACAATGAATACAGAAATTCGACACATATTCTTGGAGATCTTATTTTAGGATGCCGTCTACATTTTTTATCTTACACAAATCGGGTTACCAACAGAGGCTAATAGGGCTCTGTAAGACATGAGCATTTTTTATGGAGAAGGTAACAGATAGACATGACATTTGGTCCAATAAAAAGCCTCCGTTTAGCGCGTTCGTCATGACTCGCTCATGTCTAGTAATTACGTTATTTTTCTGTAAGACGACACAAAGCAAGAGCGAAATATCGCCAACACAAGTAATAATGTATTTCATTTCTGGGGCTTTCTCAGCAGAACAGAAACTGTTATTCCGAAATAAAACTTATCTTAAAAGATATGATCATGAAGTGCGATAAGAGCTATTTTTATCAACAGCTTGTTAATAGACTAGTATTGTGAAAGCTCCATTAAAGTTCTCGCCTCTTTGTACCGAGCGTGAAGCAAGCGAACAAGACTGAGGCTCGCGTAGACCGAGTGTATAATCGGTAGCTTTGTACACCTTCGTATAGACGCCGCAGATGCGTGGAGAATAGAGATGATACTTCAATAATAAGTATATTTCGTGGCAGAGAAAAATCCTGTCACCAATCAATCGATATACATATTTTTGAGCGAGTTTAAAATTAAATTGTAATAACTATACTTAATTCCATGTTATAATATAAATAAATGGAAAAAATTCCTCACCCGAGTGGGAATCGAACCCGCGACCTCTGCATACCGTGCTATTCCATGTATAAATCACGGTATTAACAGTTTGTCATTTGGTCAACCTCATTCGTTATTAAAACCGTCCGTCAAGAGTCAATACTTTTTGGAAATGCAATGACATGAAGTTCCTTACAATTAACAAATAGCAGGTACATATACTATAATGATAATAAATTTTATTTATAACAAATTATTTACATTTCATCCTTATATAAATGTTAGGCACAAAATGTTATTCTAATCTGAATGTTGATAAGGACCACTACTAAGTGACCGATTTGTATGTAGGTACAGCATACATCGTACTCGTATGACGTAGGAATATGAAATTTTGAAAATCTGCAGCTCTAAAGTTGCGGCGGCTGGTGTTGTTATAAAGTTAGGACTAATAAATAAAATGTATACTTATTTATTAAACATATAGTCAATAGGAAAACTTATTCTTATTCTTTATTGTACACATAACATTTATTTAAGACAGTCATCATAGAAGAAATAGTACAAAAGCGAGCATATCTTCAAAAGAGATTATTAAGGTATTATAATAATTCAGCTACTTTCCGTGCATGAAAGTTAGTATGTCTGCTGTCACATTCAGCAGTGATACATCTTTGTTCACCATATAATCCGAGTTCTGTGCGACGCTAAGCCGTTACGTACATTGCAGTTTAGAATTTAAACAGATTGCGAGCACAAGCCGCGATCAGAACCATCGACGCGCTCTTACTTTGGCGTTAGTATCATCTCAAACGCGGTAAGTCAAGCCCCCTTGATCTGTAAGCTGGGATTATAATATTTAGAGCCCATTTTTGATGTGCTAGAAGAGGATATACGAGGATTGGTATAACTATGTATATATGACTTTAGTGCTTTTATAAGCTGGAAGTTGACGTTAAGACTAGGTATATTTAACTAAATAATAACCTAAAAATAAGCTAGCCGTCTAGTAGATACTACTCTACCCAAAGTAGGTACACGAAATACCTAATATACGGAGGCATAGATATAGAAGATACAAAGTATCTTCACAGTAACTGTACCCATGCACTTCACCACGTCAAGAGGCGTCGCTCGGAGGCGTCGAGAGCGTAATGAGGCGACGGCATTAACTGCTATTGTCACTGGCGCCCAACGCAGGGGCCGTTGCCGCCCAACGTGCGGCCTCGCATTGCTGCGATTTGCAATGTATAAAAAGCTGGTGTTTGCCTGCGTGCTCTTTTCTTTAAATACCTATTGGATACACCGATTTAAAGCTACCTAATACCTAAAACGTTATGCGAAAGCGAAAAGTCTACTCAGCAATTACTTTGGCCCATAATACATAATTGATTATTCTCCCACTCAACGGGTCATAAATTTAAATTACACCCGAAACTGTAATTTTAGGTCTCCCTTAGAAACGGCTTCATTGCATATTCATAAAAAGGACTCGCGCAGAAATTTTAATTATGTACTCAGCGGAAGCTTTTCGAGACTTTGACACGAGATCCTTTGCATCGTCCAAAAGGTGTCACGGTAGAAAAAAAACATAGAATTGCGAGTACACGTCACAAAAGCCAACTCGAAAGGCATAATAGGCATCTAATGGGCGCCGACGCGACATATTCACCGTGTGAAAGCGTTGCAAATAAGAGCAATGCCGGGCCCCAGGTTAGGCGCCAAAATTACGGCTAGGATTTTCAGGGTTTAAAGTTTTCACTTTCAGGTTATGCGTCTCATACCGCGATAGTAGATATAATCACTATATATTCTGAAAACAAAGTGGCTTCCCGTTGTCCGTCCCTATTTATGCTTAGATCTTAAAACTACGCAACGGATTTTGATGCGGTTTTTAATAGATAGTAATTTCTCTTAAGAAACCAGCAGTGTGCTTCTATGATGCTCTGGGAGTGAAAAAAAAAACATATAATACAACAGCTGCTTCTCTTCCCGGGCATACTGTACAAGTCAGTAGAGGGACAAGAGGGTCTTGGTGTTTTGTAGGCGATGGGCTGACCACCTGTCACTACTAACCGAACTTGTACATCTCAACTATACCCTCAAAATTGGTCAGAAGTAGCACCATGTGGTTCTATCGGCCCTTGGTGCTCTGCCTACCCCGTAAGGGTAAAGGCGTCATTATATGCATTACATGTATGTAAACCAGCGACCGACAATTTCCGAAAGATTCTACATCGCATACTGTTTTGTACCCTTTTTCTGTGAATATAGTACGTTTCCTAAAAAAAAAATAGTACGTTTCCTAAAAAAAAATAGTACGTTTCATTTCAACAAACAACGCCGCGCCGGTTTGAAGCGTAGAACTGAAATCTACACTACAACGTGAAAGTAAAATAGCAGCGTAAGCCTAGATTACCTATAAGGTAAGCTAACCTCAGGTTTCCACCGCCAGCCGCGACGCCCTGTCCAAGTCCCCTGTCTCCGGCTCAGGCCCTTGAGCACGCGCCGTCGACTGCCTCTAATTATTGTCGCGAATGTCTGTCTGTCCGCATCAAGTGTCTGGTGTAAAGAAACACGAATCCCCGAGAGCGTGTAAGTGTATCTTATGCCAATTATTAAAATAACTTCAAAGATGTTTTGAGTTCCACTCAAGATTTGGGTTGGGAATAACATAAAAATGGCATGCCGAAAATACTCAAGATATCTCATTTGGGAAAATTAAAATATCTAGGTATGTATGTATATGTCTGTTTACTATTAGGACAGTAATATTTTCACTCTCTTGTACCAAATCTCAGCTCCGCATGTGTGTCTTAATAAATAAAACTTTTTTTTTTTTACATACGAGTACTTAAACAACACATTAACGTAGTCCCACACTAAGATCCGTACGGTCTTGTATCGCAGGTAATAAACAATCTATATTTATGTACATATAATAAAATTATAACGGATGGATGTTTATGCACGCTTTCAGAAACGGCTGGACCGATTTCGATGCAGTTTTCAGGAATATATAGTGGTTAGAGCACTGACACGCGGAATGCAGAGGTCGTGGGTTCGATTCCCACCCGGGTGACCATAAAAAAAAAGAAAGAAAAAAGACCCGGTTGCTCAGTGGTTAGAGCACTGACACGCGGAATGCAGAGGTCGTGGGTTCGATTCCCACCCGGGTGAGGAATTTTTTCCATTTCTTTATTAATAATTTTGGAATATATTGTGACAGGTCCCACTTAACATATAGGCTTTTTATCCCGGGAAAATGATATTATCCCGGATAATTTCGACATTTTGTGTTTCTGCAGTCCATGCGGACGGAGTCGCGGGCGTCCACTAGTGTTACATAAATACATAGATAAACATAGGAACATACATGAATAGGCAACAAACATAGATATTCATCATAACGCGCGGTAGGCAGGGTCACTACCTACTACGGCACGATCCATTTATCACTATGAATCGCCATTAGGTACTATGTTCTTAAGCGATGTATGTGTCTGGCCATATGTGATGTCATTTCATGATGTAAGCATTTCATGAAATGGTCGCATTTCATGAAAAGTTCAACTGTCTATTGGCCACATATTATGGTTTGGGCAGATCGATGATTAAAATTCTCGATATGGGCACTAAACGGATCATTTCATGAAGTTCAAGATTATTGTATATCGAAAATAGTTTGAATCACCGGTCTGCGCGCGTTTTATTTATGTGTGATGGCGGATTTTTCTTTTTAGGTTAAAAAAAATTAAAGAGAGTAGGGTGACTATGCAAAAAGTTCACGGATAGTGTGTTATATTGTATAATGTATATTAGACAATGGTGGTTTATAATAATATTGTTAAACAAAAACCTTAGATTACGATAGGTTAGGTTAGGTTAGGTTAGACATACTCAAGCCGAGCGAGCGGAGCGAGCGTCAAGCGTCGCAAGTCAACCAGATGCGAGCTTTTGTAAAGTCATGTTTTTATTAAAAAACTCAAAAAAAATCATACCATCATACCTTATGTATACTTATATATGGTGTAACCTCTTACCACATTCGGATTTTATGGACACCCTGGGGCCAAACGTAATTGAAATGGACGATTTAACGATCTGGTGCCGCCCCCATTGCTCGACCATTTCATGAAATGATCAATTTAACAATATGCTTTTTGTGATGTGATGTATGTACCTATTTATTGATAATTAAAATTCATGACTAGGGTTTGTAGAGTTTTTCTAAATTGAAAAAATTGTCCAATAACACGATTCAAAAAAGTCAACCCTTATTAAAAAACTCCGTAGTTTCGGGGTGGGTAATTGGGCATCCGCCCCCATGCTTTTTAGTCCGAATTTCCTCATCATCATGAGTCTGGAGAGCGATTGAGTTGCATGCAAAAAATCTAAAAACAGATTAATTGGAAGCCACGTCAACATAATTGTTTTTATTATTATTAGGATTAATCAATATAAAGTAAGTATCTACCGCGCTTATACTATTTATACCATAAGAAAACTGCTTTTAAAGATTTACCTAAAATAACGTCGCTGTCATCCAATACCTCTTAACACGTCAGATTAAAAGATATCTCAATCGCATTAACCTCGCAAAAAGTATCTGAAGTAAGCATTAAAACACCTTCTTAACCACCTGGCAGAAAAGAGTTCCGAAAAAAAGAAAACCATAAAAAAGCTTCCGACATTGTAGCCGTAATCCTCTCCTACCGGATAATAGGAAGCACTTGAGCCGATCGACCCGTTATTTAAAAAAACTTCCCCATTGTGCTGGCAACCCTCGATAATTATTATTTTCGTAGTTGGCGACACTGCAATCGGACAATGGAATCCCTTCGCGCTTCCTGTTTGCGTTCGCGCGCTATTACACGTCAATGCCCCGCGGGACGATAGGCCAATTTAAATTTGAAATTTGGAATAATGGAGCTCTTTCACGGCCAGTACTAGGAGTAATTTTGTTTTCTTATAGGTAGGTACAAGCAATTTGAAGGATAATGGCCGTGTTTCGGATATGTTGATGTAAGTAAGTGATGTTTTGTATAATCGATAATCTGTAATCTGTCCGCCTTTTATATTCTTTGTAGGCGGACATTACCATGTTAATTTGTTGCTTCAACGTCAAGATCCATTGACAACTTTTTAAATAGTCAGATTCATGACAAAGAGATTTCGCTGCGGAATCTTCCCGCATCGGCCCCTACACTCAGAATATTTACGTAAGCTTCTCAAAATAAGACAATTTCCACCTGCCACGACTGACAAGTCGCCACAATAAAATATAATTTTATTAGCAATCAGCGCGCGAGCCGGACGCCCCCTATCGGCCGCAGTCGTTAAGGCAACAAAGGCAGGAATCGCCCTACAATTGACGCACTCCAGCCAAGCTCTAATTAAACCAAGTACAGCCTCACTACTACCCGTCGACTCCAGGCCGACGAATATACACTCTAATGTGCAAATGCAAAGTTTATATTGCTTCAAATCGCGTCAAAGTGTATAAAAGCGTTAGGGTGTACGTACACGGGACTGAGACAAAAGGTTGATCAGCGAAACAATACGTGTACAGCGTACGTAGCGTTTTGTCAATTTAATTGCTGTGCACACTGGTTGCTAGACGAGTTGGCAGCTAATGATCTCTTCAAAATTGCGGAAAAGTGCGATAGATTTTAGTGTGTAGGATAAATACTAGTGTGCTTCTTGTTTTGCTTGGCGTAACAAAAATACCTACAACATGCTAATCTTTCCAAAGTACGTGCGAACTCCGTT
The DNA here is from genome assembly GCA_014607495.2 of Carposina sasakii. Lineage (NCBI taxonomy): Eukaryota > Metazoa > Arthropoda > Insecta > Lepidoptera > Carposinidae > Carposina > Carposina sasakii. The sequence goes on from CP053166.1 coordinate 767,403, forward strand.
TTCATTTCTCATCTCAATAGCATAACACATACCTAATTTATTATAAAGCTTGATGTTTTCTTTTGCCACAATAATCGAGAGTCGAAATCACACACATGCCTTACCATGTATGGTTCTTGGATCCTAAGATCGAAGCTGGACTGATGGAATCATAAGGTCTATCAAACCGAAATCCACCGTCAAACATCCCGCCAAAAGTTGTAGAAAAACAAACTAATAGCTGTCCTCCCCCATCGCAGTTTATTAATTTATAATCTGCGCCGTTTCCGTCAACAATGGTCGCCTGTAATTGCGACACGTGACTAGACGTGCCTTTAGCCGACTTAGCCAAATTCATATTTGATTTTGATGCCGTATGAGTTATTATTGTGTGCATAATAATGTTTGCCTTTAATCCTAATGGCGATTTAAATATTTTCTAAATAGAGAGCGGAAAACTATAGATCTGTTGTTATATTTTATCAAATAAATGTGCGTTAAATATAATGACATCAAATTGGGCGAATTAGGTCGGTTTTAAATTATGTATTTGCAAACAGAATCATCACATGATGTCATATTATTTATCATCGTCACCATCATCATCATTCTCAGCTTTGAGAAGTCCACTGCTGCTATGTTCAGCAGCCTCCCCCCAACAACCTCCATTCCGACCGGTCGAAAGAGGCCTGCATCCAACTGACGCCCGCGACCTTGGCTAGGTCGTTAGTCCCTAGCGCAGGGATTCCCAAACTTTTTTTCTCATAGACCCCTTTTAAAATTTTAACTGGTTCTGGTGGACCCCCTACACCACATACAAATTAATTGTGAACCCCCATTTTTCACGCCAACCCCCATCGAGTGGACCCCTGGGGGTCCACCTGGACCATTTTGGGAACCACTGACCCAGCGGGTCCACGCTGCGTTTGCCGATAGGTGGTATCCACTCTAGAACCTTTCAACTCCATCGGCCATCGGTTCTTCGAGCTATGTGCCCTGCCCATTGCCACTTTAGCTTGCTAATATTAAAATATAATGTACACGTCTAATACATAACTAAACTGGTTGAATACGGAATTTAAAATGTTGGCAATCTTGAGAATACCAAACATTAGCATTAGTGTTGGCAAAACATTGTTGACTCACATAATAAATAATTGGTTTCTGTATAGTGGCAGTGTTTAATGCAAAGGCATGTTGTATTTTAGAAAACGTCTAGGTACTTTGAACAATACGAGTTTTGGAGAGATACAATTTGGCTTCGAGCACTTTGTTAGCAGGAGCTGTCCTATGACGAAACCGAGAACTTGCTTACGGTAGATAAATAGTAAATATATAGTTTTAAATTATTTTTATGTTAAAAAAAAAAGTTATATAGTATATCAAAATGTAACACTCTTTTTTACATGTGTTTATTTAGTTTTAATTTTTATGTAAATAAATAGTTATATAGATCAAAATGTAAGAATCTTTTATGCATGTATTTATTAATTTACTTTTCATAATCATGAGTTTTCGCAAACCTAAAGCACAGGCTCAGCCTAGTTTAGGTAAATTTTATATACTACCTATTTAAATTTTAAGATTTTTAATGTATGTATACCAAATGTTTGATATTAAATAAATTTTATTATTTTATTATTTATTATTATGTTTAATTAATTAGGTACATAAACTAACCTGTCAAAATAACAACGCACGAGACGAGCGACCGGCGAAGCGCTAGAGGATTTTTTTATTTCATATCATTCAAGATGCCTACCTATTTTGGAAGCGCTAGAGGATTTTTTTCTTTCATATCATTCAAGATGCTTACCTATTTTGGAAGCGCTAGAGGATTTTTTTCTTTCATATCATTCAAGATGCTTACCTATTTTGGAAGCGCTAGAGGATTTTTTTCTTTCATATCATTCAAGATGCCTAGCTATTTTGGAAGTGCTAGAGGATTTTTTCTTTCATATCATTGAAGATGCCTAGCTATTTTGGAAGCGCTAGAGGATTTTTTTCTTTCATATCATTCAAGATGCCTAGCTATTTTGGAAGTGCTAGAGGATTTTTTCTTTCATATCATTGAAGATGCCTAGCTATTTTGGAAGCGCTAGAGGATTTTTTTCTTTCATATCATTCAAGATGCTTACCTATTTTGGAAGCGCTAGAGGATTTTTTTCTTTCATATCATTCAAGATGCCTACCTATTTTGGAAGCGCTAGAGGATTTTTTTCTTTCATATCATTCAAGATGCCTACCTATTTTGATTGAAATGCGGTATGACATACAATATGCCTTCGACATACATATTGCAAGCTAGTAGAGTTCCTATTAAGAATAAATATCACGAAAGAGAAAGGTGCACTGTGTAACTATTATTTTAAGCCACTATATTGTCCAACGTTTGTGTGTAAAATAAAGAATACAAGATGTATGACACATACGTGGGTGTGTAATTTCATCTTTTTCTGTCCCACCTCTTTGGGGGGATAATAGGCGTGACTATCTTTATATATAAAAATCTTCTGTTCGTGTGTTTGTAATGGATTTCCCTCTAAACGGCTCAATTTATTTTGATGAAATTTTGTGTGTGTGTTCAAGTGGGTTCGAGAATGGTTTAGACTTACGATTCGGTCAACGACATTTTGTTTTCTCTGCAGTCCACGCGGACGGAGTCCAAAAACATTATTTAGTTGACCGAATTGTGAAGCTAAACCATCCTCAAACCCACCTAAACATCATCATCATCATCATCATCATCAGCCTTATAGCAGTCCACTGCTGGACGTAGGCCTCCCCCAGGGCACGCCACAAGACTGCCGTGGGGGGTATTTGCCCATAGTCACCACGCTGGGCAGACGGGTTGGTGACCGCAGTTTGTATTTTGGACTATATTGTCAACACGGGAGGCGCTGCTGCCCACCTCCCGGAAACCATTAATCGCCTCGTACGATACCCACGGACAGACATGGGGTGGTACGAATTCTACTCTGCCGGTACATTATTCAGTTGACCGAATTGTAAATCTAAACAATTCTCGAACCCACTTGAATACACAAAAAAAATTTAATTAAAATCGGTTCAGCCGTTTAGAAGGAAAGGAAAAAGGTTTCAGAAAGTTTGCATTTAAGGCGTGGGACAGGACAACGTCTGTCGGGTCCGCTAGTATGTATGTATGTTCTTTTGATGTGAATTAGGTCGTGTAAAGTGTGTGTACTCACTATGCTGCGGATGCGGCGCACTGGGCGGCGGAACGCTGGAGTACGAGCGCTCGCGAGGCAGGTGGTGACCCAGCATGCGGTGCCCGGCCGCCTGCAGCGTCGCCAGGGTGGTGGAAGGAGCCATGCCTGAGGACATGGGATCCGTTAGAGATGACGTAAGGCATATCTGTTTTATAGAGGGTTAAAGATGTTGACAAGACTGGTCTCAAGGGTTGAGCGTCAACGTGCTTAATTGGTTTACGTATTGCCAGCGTGGTGGAAGATGGCTCCTGCCTAAGGGCATTACACCCGTTAGAGGTATGACCTAAGACTGGTCAGATAGTCCGAGGGTTTAACATGTGTGCCATGCCTGCACCATGGGATCCGTTAAAGATATGACGTAAGGCTGGTCTGCTTTGGCGAGGGTTGAAGTCGGTTGGCGCTTGGTATGTCCTACTAGCTGTTGCACGCGACTTTGTCAGCGTGAACTCCAGAATGTAGCCTATGTTCATTTACGTGCTCCCTTCTTCTTCTTCAGCCTAATTACAGTCCACTGGCTAGACGTAGGCCTCCCCAAGGCACGCCACAATGCTACTGCCACAGGGGGGTTTTGCCCATAGTCCACCGCGCTGGGCAGGCGGGTTGGTGACCGCAGTGTGATTTTTAAGACTATGTTGTCAGTACTCCCGTACGGAGGCGCTGCTCCCTACTATACCTAAATTACTGGTGATGATAGTTGCCTGGAAGAGATGGTGTATAGGCACGCCCCACTATTTACCCACAAGTAAGCCAAACCCCAAAAAACCACTCACCAATCTGCGGGCGATAGTTCCTATTCTCCTGATGGCTGAGGTTGCCCGGCTTCAGCACCCGCGGCGGCTCCACCGCGCCCTGCAGCCGGCGCGAGGGGAACGCGAAGTCCTCGGGGTACTGCGGGTCGCGGAAGCTCACGCACACCACGTGGTTACCCAGCACGGGACGGAGGCCTATCACTGGTGACGCTAGTTGCCTGGAGGTGATGGTGTTGTTTTTAAGCTAGGTATTAATTAGGTCTGCTTTTAAAGTGCTCGCAGTGAGCGGTGACAACTTAGGGGTTTTACCCCTAAATTTAGGGGGAAAATAGATGGACTACTAGGGGGACTTGTAGGGGTAGAATTTTTTTTTCGGGTACAACGACTCAACGTGTATTGTCCGTGTCGTAGAGTAGTTCCGATGGTGATGACGCTAATTACCATATGTATGAGCCATATGTCACTGCATACTATGAAACAAACGCAATCCTAACCCCCTCCCCCCGCTCACACGAGTGATTTTTAAAGATAAAATTCAAAACTCTTGGGGGTAACATTGGGTGTGGGTTGACAACACTGCGCGCAGCGTATAAAGGCGTCTCCTTGGCTTTCTAGAGGTGACGATGACGCTTATTTGTTGACCTCATATCAGTACCCTTAGAAAGTATGCCAGCAGTGAATGTGTTAAAACACTTCTGTAATATACCGTATTACAGTGTACGTAAATCGTGTAAGTTTGCTATTACGGGTTGGCAGTTTTTCCAAAAAAAAAAGAACAATAATATTGTAATTGCTACGATTAATTTATTATTAAAAAAAGAGAAAAAAAAAAACTATGTGCCAACTCTCAAATCCGAATTGATTTGTTTTGGACAAATTAAAAGGAAAGTGTTAAAGAAAGGTATTGCTGTAACAGTGCATCGTGCCACAAAATTCAAAGCTGAACTTACGCCGTGCGTACAATAACTATATATTAATTTATGTAGGGTAGATCCAGGATTGGGTTCTTTGGGGGACACAAAGGATAAATTTGACTTTATGTAAGTATATATGCTGGAGTGGTATCTCCTCCAAAAGTAGGTACACAACAATCCGTCTGGTCCTCGTAAATCCGCCTATGTTTGTGATCTATGTAATAATATTTAAGGAATATAAATCGACAGAAAAATTTCTAATAAACATCCTCCCCTTAAATGCAACATAACAAGCATTATACACAAAAAACAGCAAAAACCACCTACCCGCCAGTGAATAATATTGTCAGCGCTCAACAGCACCTGCCCTCTCACTCCCTCGCAGCGGAACGGGTATTCCTGTCCCGCTTGCACCTGGCGTGCCACGCTGTCCGCCGCCTCGTACAGACCGTGCAGGAACTCATACGCCGGGTTACCCGTGCTTACGTACAGACGGTCGTGGCCCTCTTATGTTGCGCTGTTCTAAAACATATAAGTAGAACAAGTAATCAATTCCCATGTAAGAGAGAGAATATTATATTATGCATTTTATCTTAGATGAATTATAACTAGATTCAGTGAGAGCGCTCAAAAAATGACACGACAAATAGCTGCTCAATTGTATGGCTGGGCATCTATTGTCATAAATTGATACAAGCAAAGTCGAGTCTTATGGTAACTACATAAGATTCAAGTTCAAAAATCTAATCTAATGCAGTTATTACGTTTACATAGATTTACTGGTGCCACTTTTTATAAAGATTTCATTATGAAACCGCGCGTCTACCTATAAACACGTCACTGCATTTTATGTTAACCCATGCATTTTATGGGTAACATACAGGGTGTGTTAAGCGATAGGCTATGAAAATAACCTTCTATAATGAATTTATCCAGAAATATTTAAGGCTCGAAATCACATGTTTCAATGTTTCTCTTGAAAATAAGCATATTATTGATTTCGAATAGGTGCAAATTATAGTGGGCTATTTTCATAGCATTTCCCTACCCCTCTTAATACACCCTGTATAAATTATGTAGCATTCTATGAATGTGTGACTTGGTGAAAGTAACGAATAATCCATCAACATAGAGCTGTAACGAAATTACAGAAGGGGAAAAGTTACATGAAAAAGTGACAATACCGTAGGTGATAAGATAAAATTAGCTACATAGATAGCTCAATATGAGAGGTACTTTGTACTTACTCTCAGCTTGTGTGAGGTCCTTATAATAGGGCTCTAAGGCCTTAAACAGTCTGTTTTCATCCACAAACGGCAGCAAAGCCACGCCTTGCCACGCGAACTTCTTGCCGTTCAAGTCTATTTTGAAGTCTACCGGGTAGAAGTCTATAATTGGTGAGAACTGAAACAAAATAAAATATTAGTAATAATAACTGCTGCAATACAATTCAATATTCTTTAAATATTTAATTGTATCAGGCGTCACTATTCGGAAGTTCAAATCTCCATTGAGGAATCGCCCACCACCGGGCCCTGACCCTCGGATCTGCCGACTCATGATCACGTACACAAGACACTACTGTCGCAATGAGAAGCCAGATCCAAGCATCTAGCATGCAACCATAAATACATTCGCACATAAATTTCAATTGGTTTTCGGATTAGCAGCAATGTATTTAGTTGCATGCTAGGTGCTTGGCAATCTGACAACGATCTAAGGTTTTAAATACCTAAGGCAAGTGGTCGAAAAGGCCTCACGGGCATACTCACGGGGTCAGACTCAGCGGTCAGCACTTGCTGCGGGGGGGGGGTATCTAAGTGCTCACGGGGTCAGACTCGGCGGTCGCCCAGCGCCGGCACGTGCTGCGGGGGGGCGTCGCCCAGGGCGCCGGCATCTGCGGGGGGGGTATCTATGTACTCACGGGGTCAGACATGAGCGTCGCCCAGGGCGCCGGCACGTGCTGCGGGGGGGGGTATCTATGTACTCACGGGGTCAGACATGAGCGTCGCCCAGGGCGCCGGCACATGTGCTGCGGGGGGGGTATCTATGTACTCACGGGGTCAGACATGAGCGTCGCCCAGGGCGCCGGCACATGCTGCTATCTATGTACTCACGGGGTCAGACATGAGCGTCGCCCAGGGTGCTGCGGCTATGTGCTGCGGGGGGGGGTATCTATGTACTCACGGGGTCAGACATGAGCGTCGCCCAGGGCGCCGGCACATGCTGCGGGGGGGTATCTATGTACTCACGGGGTCAGACATGAGCGTAGGGCGCCGGCACATGCTGCGGGAGGGTATCTATGTACTCACGGGGTCAGACATGAGCGTCGCCCAGGGCGCCGGCACATGCTGCGGCTACGGGGTCAGACATGAGCGTCGCCCAGGGCGCCGGCACATGCTGCGTATCTATGTACTCACGGGGTCAGACATGAGCGTCGCCCAGGGCGCCGGCACATGCTGCGGGGGGGGTATCTATGTACTCACGGGGTCAGACATGAGCGTCGCCCAGGGCGCCGGCACATGCTGCGTATCTATGTACTCACGGGGTCAGACATGAGCGTCGCCCAGGGCGCCGGCACATGCTGCGGGGGGGGTATCTATGTACTCACGGGGTCAGACATGAGCGTCGCCCAGGGCGCCGGCACATGCTGCGGGGGGGGAGGGTATCTATGTACTCACGGGGTCAGACATGAGCGTCGCCCAGGGCGCCGGCACGTGCTGCGGGGGGGGAGGGTATCTATGTACTCACGGGGTCAGACATGAGCGTCGCCCAGGGCGCCGGCACGTGCTGCGGGGGGGGAGGGTATCTATGTACTCACGGGGTCAGACATGAGCGTCGCCCAGGGCGCCGGCACGTGCTGCGGGGGGGGGAGGGTATCTATGTACTCACGGGGTCAGACATGAGCGTCGCCCAGGGCGCCGGCACGTGCTGCGGGGGGGGAGGGTATCTATGTACTCACGGGGTCAGACATGAGCGTCGCCCAGGGCGCCGGCACGTGCTGCGGGGGGGGAGGGTATCTATGTACTCACGGGGTCAGACATGAGCGTCGCCCAGGGCGCCGGCACGTGCTGCGGGGGGGGAGGGTATCTATGTACTCACGGGGTCAGACATGAGCGTCGCCCAGGGCGCCGGCACGTGCTGCGGGGGGGGAGGGTATCTATGTACTCACGGGGTCAGACATGAGCGTCGCCCAGGGCGCCGGCACGTGCTGCGGGGGGGGAGGGTATCTATGTACTCACGGGGTCAGACATGAGCGTCGCCCAGGGCGCCGGCACGTGCTGCGGGGGGGGATCTATGTACTCACGGTCAGACATGAGCGTCGCCCAGGGCGCCGGCACGTGCTGCGGGGGGGGGGGTATCTCACGGGGTCAGACATGAGCGTCGCCCAGGGCGCCGGCACGTGCTGCGGGGGGGGGGGTATCTATGTACTCACGGGGTCAGACATGAGCGTCGCCCAGGGCGCCGGCACGTGCTGCGGGGGGGGGTATCTATGTACTCACGGGGTCAGACATGAGCGTCGCCCAGGGCGCCGGCACGTGCTGCGGGGGGGGATCTATGTACTCACGGGGTCAGACATGAGCGTCGCCCAGGGCGCCGGCACGTGCTGCGGGGGGGGGTATCTATGTACTCACGGGGTCAGACATGAGCGTCGCCCAGGGCGCCGGCACGTGCTGCGGGGGGGGGGTATCTATGCTGCGGGGGGGAGAGGGCGCCGGCACGTGCTGCGGGGGGGGGTATCTATGTACTCACGGGGTCAGACATGAGCGTCGCCCAGGGCGCCGGCACGTGCTGCGGGGGGGGGTATCTATGACATGACATGAGCGTCGCCCAGGGCGCCGGCACGTGCTGCGGGGGGGGGTATCTATGTACTCACGGGGTCAGACATGAGCGTCGCCCAGGGCGCCGGCACGTGCTGCGGGGGGGGGTACTCTCACGGGGTCAGACATGAGCGTCGCCCAGGGCGCCGGCACGTGCTGCGGGGGGGGGTATCTATGTACTCACGGGATCAGACATGAGCGTCGCCCAGGGCGCCGGCACGTGCTGCGGGGGGGGTATCTATGTACTCACGGGGTCAGACATGAGCGTCGCCCAGGGCGCCGGCACGTGCTGCGGGGGGGGAGGGTATCTATGTACTCACGGGGTCAGACATGAGCGTCGCCCAGGGCGCCGGCACGTGCTGCGGGGGGGGGTATCTATGTACTCACGGGGTCAGACATGAGCGTCGCCCAGGGCGCCGGCACGTGCTGCGGGGGGGGAGGGTATCTATGTACTCACGGGGTCAGACATGAGCGTCGCCCAGGGCGCCGGCACGTGCTGCGGGGGGTATCTATGTACTCACGGGATCAGACATGAGCGTCGCCCAGGGCGCCGGCACGTGCTGCGGGGGGGGGGTATCTATGTACTCACGGGGTCAGACATGAGCGTCGCCCAGGGCGCCGGCACGTGCTGCGGGGGGGGGTATCTATATACTCACGGGATCAGACATGAGCGTCGCCCAGGGCGCCGGCACGTGCTGCGGGGGGGGGGTATCTATATACTCACGGGATCAGACATGAGCGTCGCCCAGGGCGCCGGCACGTGCTGCGGGGGGGGGTATCTATGTACTCACGGGGTCAGACATGAGCGTCGCCCAGGGCGCCGGCACGTGCTGCGGGGGGGGGTATCTATATACTCACGGGGTCAGACATGAGCGTCGCCCAGGGCGCCGGCACGTGCTGCGGGGGGGGGTATCTATGTACTCACGTCAGACATGAGCGTCGCCCAGGGCGCCGGCACGTGCTGCGCGCTGGCCGCCGGGAACACGCCCATCAGCTGCTCCAGCGGACGGAACTGTAGGGGGGAGGGGGGGGGGTTAGCTATGTGTCTATGGTAAGCAGGCGTCGTGGTTTATCCTCACAAATAGAAGTACGAAAGTAACCTGTGGTGAGTTTTCACGTGAATTTTAATGAAATTCGGTACACAGTAGTCTAGAGTCGTAGCCTACTTTTCCCAAGAAATTTCGACGGCGTTTTTGCAGGCCATGTCTCTGGCTTCCACTAATGCTTTACATGTACACATTTACACGGGACAATAATTAGAGAACAATCGACTTGACGTATTTGGGAAAGGCTCTTACAATTTTTTAAGCAAGTAAATAACTTAAACATGTTCGTATGGACATTGTGATTGTCTACGCTTCAGGAAGCTGGCACACGGCCGCCCCGCGCACCTGCGCTCTCGCCCTTTTTTGATCTCTTGTTAGCAAAAACGCAGGCCGCACGCACGCGTCTCATAATAAAGTTGGTTATTATATTCTTGCATTGAATTTATATTTTGAAAAGTAAACCAGAATTCATAAAATTATACAGTCCACTTATTTATCGATACGAAACAGTGATGGTTCAATCAACTCATACTGACTAAATCTTAGACAACCAGCTAGCAAACACATACCGGCTGCGTCCCCTTCTCAAAGTGCGTGCCCAGCCCGGCTACATTGACGAAGTCCGACGCGAAGGGAGCGTAGTGGTAAGGGAAGTACCACTTCCAACTGGCACAGCCCTGGTAGTAGTAACGTAGTACCCAGCATAGACCGCGTACGTATTGTAGGGCCACGCGATATCTGATAAATAAATCTATACATATAATAAAAATGTAACGGGTCGCAGTCTGTACATGGAAGATATATGAGAAAAAATATTAGGTAAAAAAACCTTTTAAAAACAAGGCGCTAGACCTTTTTACTCGTCAACGAACACAGTACCCAAAACAATGATTTTTTAAATTATGCTTGTACTGTTTGTCTGTTGCTGTTTGTGCACGCGATAAGAGTCATCTTAGTATCCGTTGCTGAACCGATTTCGACTGTCAGTGTTGTCAGGCGTGCTTATCAAAAGAGATTTCTTCCAGCTTTAACATATAGGCTATTTCAGGGTATACAAACTGGATTTTGTATTAGGCCAATTCGGAAGTAATTCACTCGCCCACCATTTGACATCTGATTCATGTAGCCATCCACCCGAGCGGCACGGCAGTCGGGGCGGATTTACCTAGGAGTAATATAACTTTTTGTACGGTTTTTCTGGTGTGTAGTCCATAGGATCGAGTTATTCCGAGGGTATCACGAGAAAAAATAACGCGGCGCATCTCTCACAGAGTGAGGCAGTGAGTTCATAACATAAGAAACATCATTTCTGTCGCGAGATGAAATACAGGGGAGAGGATCGATCATAAAGACGCCAAACATGCGCGATATATGTGAGATGTGGTGACTACTGAAACTAAATCAACAGGGTTCGCCCCGGTGCCTGCTTAAAACCTTTTTTAATTTTTGCGCTAAATGTTTTGCGCGCGCTCTTGACTAACTAACTGGTTGTACTATACGGCAAAATGAACAGTTCTTCAATGGCGAAGGCGTTTTTATCGGCATTACTTCCCTATATACTCGTCGAGATTGAAGGCAAATTGGATGATAGTCATGTTATTTCATGCATGAACGTAGATATAAATAGATTCATTTAATGACGTTAGATACTGACGTTTCTCGTTCACTTTACACAAAATTACGTACGTACATAAGTTTTTATATCTTTATCAACGTAGTACCCAAAACGATGATTTTTGAAATTTTTGTCTACGCTAATCTCATAACCGATTTCGATGCAGTAGGTGACAGGTTAAATACCCAATGTGGGTAGTCCACGCGGACGGAGTCGCTGGTACAGGTACTAAGATCCGAGAACTCGATTGAAAGTAAGGTTATTCTTCCCAACTTCAAACTTGCTCTCATAGTATCGTTCCTTGAAGCCCTCCTCCCACAGACGCACCTCATCGTGTTTGTCCTCATCCTCGTCCAGCCCGGCGGCGGAGGCAGAGCGCTTGCGTCCGCGAGCCTCCTCTTCCTTTTGTTGCTATAACAGTGTTCTGATTATGGAAGTGAAATTAAGAAGCAAGCACGGATTTTTGCGGAATTACAATATCGGGTATATATACAGGGTGTAACAGAAAGGGTATGTTAAGCGAAAAGCTATGTAAATAGCCCACTATACAGAACCTATTTCCAAAATTTCAGACTCAAATTCACATTTTTATTTTTCCGAATAGTATGAAGAATTCTGAAACAACTCAGGAATGTCCATACAATCTTGAAAAATAAAAATGTGATTTCGAGTCTCAAATTTTGGAAATAGATTCTGTATAGTGGGCTATTTACATAGCTTTTCGCTTAACATACCCTTTCTGTTACACCCTGTATACAGTGCAACCTCAATACAACGTACCTAAATACATATAACAATTTCCGAAGTTTATCACATGAACAATTACGTTTCAATTAACCTCTAACTGAATTTCAAATAACATTCCACACCGGTCACCAACCCGCCTGCCCACCGTGGTGACTATGGGCAAAACCCCCCTGTGGCAGTACACGCCTTGTGGCGTGCTCTGGGGGAGGCCTACGTCCAGCAGTGGACTGCAATTAGGCTGAAGAAGAAAATCTTTATTTTAATTTTTGGCAAATATTAATGGCATTAGTACACTTACCGCAGCTACGGAGTGCATCCCCGCTATCCGCATGTTGGCGGCCTCTTGTCTCGCATTCTGTACGGTCTGTGGCGCTCCCACCGGCTGAAAACATTATAAATACTCTGCATTATGTTATATTATGGCTTACTTAAAGTGGTCTTTAAATTGGCCAACTACAAAAAAGGCCATTTTCCAAAGAATTATATTTTCCCTTTGTTAGTGTAACTTTATCAAATATAATACAATATGTGAAAATTTAATTTAACAATGTATGAACTTCTTATGTTTGAACACTGATATCTCTAGAATCTCTTGTAGCCAGTTGTTAATGTTAGAAGAAGCCAACTTCGATTGGCTCTCACTGCAACTCCTGGATCAACAGAAGCGACCAGAAAAATAAGAAGCCAGTTATACTGAAAACCATAATTCGAGAGACTAGTTTGACAGTTCATTTTGTACAAGTGTTGCCATGGTCGGGGGTAATGCTGTTCGTATCGATATTTTAAAAATACTGATTGGTATTTTACGTATACAGGGTGTAACAGAAAGGGTATGTTAAGCGAAAAGCTGTATAAATAGCCCACTATCGAGAACCTATTTCCAAAATTTGAGACTCGAAATCACATTTTTATTTTTCAAGATTGTATGAAAATTCCTGAGATATTTAAAAATTCTCCATACCATCGGGAAAAATAAACATGTGATTTCGGATCTCAAATTTTGTGGATAGGTTCTCTATAGTGGGCTATTTACATAGCTTCTCGCTTAACATACCCTTTTTGTTACACACTGTATATTTTTTTATTAAAACAATCAAATTGTTAATTAATTTACAGTGCGAGGTATGTTACAATACAATTTAAGAAAAGTTATTGTTTGTATTTTTGGTGTTCGTAATATTATTTACGAGTATTAGCATCACTTTTACGGAACGTTTTTGCAATTCGTAAAATAGTATTTGGGTTCCAACATGAGCACTCATTCTTCATTGTAGTTAAAATTAACTGCAATATGAAATTTTGACAATTTAAACAATTTATACAGTCAAGTCTTATTTGATTATAAATTTATATCGACATCCGACTATAACGTCGCTATTTAATTTCTTCTAATTCTGGCAACCCTTCATCTATCATTCTGTCGTCAAATTAGTCTCTCAAATTATGGTTTTTAGTATAGGTACTAACAACCAATTTCAATAACTGATCTCGAAAGATTTTTTGCAAATTTTGGATTACATTTTCAATTGTTTTCATACACAATTTAAAATATAAAAAACCGAGATTCTTATAGTATTGAAATTGTAAGTAAGTAAACAGCAAGTAACATACCATGGGAGCAAACTGTGTCTTCTCAAGCATGCCAAAGTTGACCTTCTGCTGCTTCCTCTGTCGGTCCCTGGCGCGAAAGGTCAGTTCGTTCTGATGCCGTCGTCGGAAGATCTCGTCCTCGGCGCGTCCGAGCTCGTCCATTATGACCTGTACACGCTCCAGGTTCACGTCGCCAGAGTCGGTTATCCAGCCCTGTGGGTTTGAAGTGTGTGTGAGTCTAGTGATGCTTTTAGGACACAAATATACGACAATCTAGCGACGGGTGCGAGCAATTTCGGCTCGTCGACCGATTAGAGTAGTACCTATGTGCCTACAACGCCACAGGTCCTGGGTTCGAATACCGGTAGGTGCAAACATTGATGAATATTTATCAACAATTTTAAAAATGTCTTTATTTGCAATGATATAGGTATAACAATTAGTGACTTAAACTAGTGTACTTAAGCCTAGTTGCTCCACAATTGATAACTTAATTATTGAATTCTTCTATCTACCGAACCAACTAACTAACAACTGAATTTTAGAATTTGAGAGTTGTTAGTTAGTTGGTTTGGAAGATAGAAGTAACATGGAAAACTAATCCTGATGATGCCACGGGTGTTGGCGAAACATATATCGATTAAAATTTTAATTGGTTTTCGGATTAGCAGCTATGTATTTATGGTTGCATGCTAGGTGCTTGGATCTGGCTTCTCGTTGCGACTGTAGTGTCTTGTGTTCGTGATCATGAGTAGGCAGATCCGAGGGTCAGCGGAGGGTATAGGGCCCGGTGGCGGGCGATCCCTCAATAGAGATAACTTAATTGTTTTTTCCAAGCAGCAGCTTATATAAAACTTATAGAAATGTTTATGCTTAAACAATTACATACTACCTTGATAAGCTATTGCTTTTAAATGTTGTTAAATTATGTAGGCTTTAGAATAGCGTTACATTTACTAGTCTAATTGATGAATATCGATGTTTGTTTCCGAGCCATGGATGTTTATATTTTTATCTATGTACAATTGTACACCGTTGCTTAGTACCCGTCACAAGACCATAGGCACTTATTATGGGACTAGGTTAATGTGTTGTGTAGCTTATTATTGACTATACATACTTTACTATACAGGGTTAATTTTAAAACATCAATAACCTCGCAAGACTAGGTAGCTACCATCATAAACAACAACATTTGTTCTACGACTTTTGATAATAATATGTAACGCTGGTGGTTTTCTCAATAAATAAATAAAGCCGACGCGTGAAGTGGATTTGCGTGTGCGGGGGGATAACCTGCGTGTGCGATGTTGCCGATGCAAAGAATAAGTACTTACTCTCTGCCGATGTTACCGTTTTACGAGTATGTTTACAAACAAACGTGTCGGATTTTTCAGTTAATTCGCACTTTTTCTTTGGAGTTAATATTAAAAATTGTTTGTGTGCGACATTTTGTGTTAAAAACAATATACTTAGTGTAAGTTTTATTGAAAAGTGTGAAAAAGACTCAAAAGCGCCTTTAACTGAATGCCAAAGGGCCAACACGTCCCGGAATTTAAATAGTTATAATATGTAAGTAGTTTGAAAAACTAAATTGTAACAATATTTTTAAAAAATGTCAACCTTCATCAAAAATATCACGAGCCGCCTCTGTACAGCTGTGATCCCGAATTGCCAAAACAGCAGACCATTAAATCAGTTCAGTAGTTTTAGTGTGAAAGCGAGACAGACAAACTGACAAACAGAGTTACTTTCACATTTGTAATATATATTAGTAATAATTATGAAACAATTTGTTATAATCATGCCATGTATCAAAAAGTAAATGCCCGGCCATCCATGATGTTCTAAATTAAGTTTAAATAGAACATACCCTGGTCTTGTAGACGCACTTCTTGTACAAGTTGACGAGTCTGTCTACCGCACCCTCTCGGATCTCCAGACTAGGCAGATGCGGCAGGAAGTCGTTACCCACGAAGAAACACATGAACACCTGGAAAATATAGACGGTGAAGTGGCTGCAATACATTTAAATAGCAATTAGATAACCTTTTAATTATATTTGCAAAAACGGGAGATCGAGTTTTGTGGCGTGCTCTAGGAGAGGCCTACGTCCAGCAGTAGACTGCAATAGGCTTACGAATCGAATAATATATTTAACTAGACCAAGTAAGTTTATGTACCCAAATAACAATACGTGAGCATTTTCGCTAAAGCACGGATTCGGGTTACGAAGGATTTCGTACAATGACCCCAGACTGACTTCTATCTCAGATATTTTGCCATCTCTGTCACGCTAAAGGCGTAACGAGAAGTGACATAAAAATATAGTAACAGGTCATTGTTCGAAACGCTTCGAAATCCATGACAATACTCTACTAGCACCTTCATATTGTTTCAAATTTTTAAATCCTATTTTCAAGTACTAGCAACTACACAACACCTATATACATAATAGTCACACCCATTATCCTCCAAGGAAGGATAGATGAATGAGGGAAGGATGAATATGGCTTGGTGGTATTGTATAATTTATTGTAGACTTTGTTATTTGTGACCATAAAATAATTTATGACATTTATTATTGACTTGATTTGATTTATTATTATTGTATTAGAATTTATTTGGAATTTAACATTTTTGTACGCCCACGGGTAGGACATAGAGATACTTTTGCATGTACCAAACACCTTATAATTTACCTATGATCCACAAATAAAGAATATTTGATTTGATTGATTTGATTTGATTTGAAGGAGGTTGAGCAGAAGTGCGCAAATTAGACACTCACTTTTCACAATGACAATTGACAGCAAAAACACTCACCCAATCATCCAAAGCCCGCTCAAAGTCATACGGGAACGGCAGGTTGGGCATCATGAGCTCCTTCTCCAGGTACTCTCGCAGCACACTCAGACGCACGAAGATGAAGGAGTCCTGGCTGCCGAAGGCGGGGTCGGCTCGCACCAGCGCTGCTTCGGCTGAACTGCCTGTACATTCCTTCATCTCGTGACCTGGTTGCAGATAAAAAAATATGTTACTCTTGGTTTTTATGGAATATTTAAAGGTACAGGGGGATTAGACATAATTACGTGAGACATGAGTTAATTTGCCACAGACAGAGTTGCCAGTAACAATAACAACAGAGGTATGGGAGCGTTCAAGTATTACGTAACGCAATTTTTTTAGCTTTTTAACTCCCCCCTCCCCCGTGTGAGGCACCGTAACATTTTCTGTACCCCCCTCCCCTTCTCTAAACGTTACGTAATTCCCCGTGAAATATAAACATAAAGGTTGTCAATTTGCGAGGACAAATTAAAAATGACAACCACACTAATACAATCGAGGGATTCCCCGTAAAACGTAAACGAAAAGGGTTGCCAATTTGGGAGTTTTAATTCCCAATTTTTTTATTTAAAAAGAGAAACAATGTTGCATAACATATTGTAAGAAAGACCCCCTCCCGCCCCAGTAACGCATCGTAACGTTTTACGAGACCCCCCCTCCCCCCCAAATTGCGTGACGTAATACTTGAACGCCCCCCTATGGTGAAAGAAATCTCCAGCAGAGATAAGCACATTTTTGTATGCATTTCTTATGAAGATTTCCTCTGTATTTACTTATAGTGTCTTTTGTTGTGTAAAATCTATCTTTTATCTGTATCTTCTTCTATTTTTCATTTATCTACTGCAATTTTTTGGGATATGAATTTTGTGATTGGATGTAATGGATGAACCAAATTAATAAAAATTTAAAACTCACCAGTCTGGCCACAAACATCACAAGGCCTGGGCTTGTTAGGCTTAAACTCCTCCCTAATGATGGTGAAGTTGGGCTCGTGCGTGGCCAGACCCAGCATGATGAGGTCTGCGTCCGCTCCACACAGCACGTGCTGGGTGTTCGGGTCGTGATCGGGCTGGGCTGGAGAACAGACATGGTTACACTAAATAACCAAGATAGAAACATCTTTGACAGCCGATGGTATACATGGCTGTGCCCCTGCCTGTGACACCATAGATCCTGGGTTTGAATCTATGTAGGTACAAACATGTGCATGATGAATATATGTTATATATGTTAGGCTTAAACTCGAACGAATTTCGTATGAACTTCAGTCGCAAAAATCCGTCACAACTACTGTACTCTAGGTAGTCTGGCACCTTTTTTGTCACATTTCTCTAGATGCAAGTACTAAAAATGCCAAAGGAGAGAGAATCATTATTATGCACCTATTCTAATGAGCCTCATTCCAAGGCCACCAATCTACCAATCTATACATATAAAAAAATGTAACAGATTGCTGTCTGTACATGGAAGATATATGACAAAAAAAAAATTATGGGAGACCTTTATCAACACAATAGTACCCAAAAGAATGATTTTTGGAACTTTTGTTGGTTTGTCTGTTTTTCGGTTTGTCTGTGCGTTCTAAGCTCAAGAACGGCTGAACCTATTTCGATGCAGTTTTCAGGAATATATTGTCCCACTTAACATATAGGCTACTTTTTATCCTGGGAAAATGTTTTTATCCTAGATAATTTCGACATTTTGTTTTTTCTGTAGTCCACGAGGACAGAGTCGCGGGCGTCCACCAGTTAATTATAAATTACTAATTACTTTCACACACATGTTGTCCTTCCATTTATGAAAAGGCAAGAAAGCATATGTACTAATTGGTGGATTAAATTAAATCAATTATTACACATTTAGCACAAGAAGCAATAGTATAAAACTATGATGATGCCTCCAACCGTATTTCAGCCAAGGTGACCAATCTATACGGATATTGGCCAGGTACGCAGTAGATATTATAGTGCACAAGTGTGTGCGCAAACACAGATGCACTCTCTATTCCTTCACTCTCATAGTCCGATGGGACAGAAAGCCGACACGACCGGAGAGAGATCAGGCGCAGGACCAACGGTTTTACGTGCTTTCCGAGGCACGAGCTAAGTGACAATTATAGTGGTGATAGCCCAGTGGTTAAGACGTGCACCTTCCAAGCGGAAGGCGTAAGTTCCGATTCCAGTCACGGGCCTGTACCAATGAATTTATTTCATGTACAGATTTTAATGTTGCAAATAAAACTATAACATTACCATGAAAATGAAATACACATTAATATACCTCTTTGCCTCCTGATGTAGTCCATGATCTTATGCTCCCCCTCTCCAGGCACGTTGGCATCTGAGAGGATCACTTTCACTCCTTTCCATCCTGGATCACTATTCAATCTAGACAAAGAGATTAATATTCTGTGTTCAGTTTACTTAAGTGGCGATAACATAGTGTGACTTATAAACTGTGTGTAAAGTTTTGACGGCCGATTGGTGTAGTAGGTAGTGACCCTGCCTGCGACGCCATAGGTCCTGGGTTCGAATCCCGGTAGGTGCAAACATTGATGTGATGAATATCGATGTTTGTTTCCGAGTCATGGATGTTTATATACTTATCTATGTATTTATATACCATTGCTTAGTACCCATGACACAAGACCTTAGGGATCTTAGTGTGGGACTAGGTCAATGTGTTGTGAAGATCTAGCACAATATCTGACAGAACAATGTATCAAATATCTGTCAAATTAAGTGTTGATTAGCCATTAATTAGGCTAATCAACACTTAATTTGACAGACTAAAGTTAAAAGGTAGCTTAAAGTTTTTTATAAGTAAGTCTATAATGATTAAGATGTGCACCTTCTAATTGGAAGTCAAATTTTTATAATAAGGTACAAAAGGTAACAATAAAATTAAAACAAACCTGTCATGAATATAATAATGCAGGCATTTGCTAAGCCTGTCCATAAAAGGTGTTCCCGGTGTGATACAGTTGGAGTCAAAATGGGCTTCTTTAGGTTTCTCTGGTGGAAGGTAAGCTCCCTTGACGAGTAGCTCCTCTCTGATCCGAGCAATCTCCTCTATCTTCTCCTGGGTTTCTTTGGAGGCTCTGAATCTTCGAGATCTTTGTTGGTTCATCTTTGCTCGGGGAGCCTACAAATATAGTAAATGTTGCAAATGATGCTGTATGTAATAGTATCATTAAACCGTTTTTAAAAAATATCAGGTATTTATTTAATATCACCAAAAATGCATGTAAGCTTTTTATTTAAGTGAAAATGGACCACTTTTCATTTATGAGTAATCTGAAGCGTTGGTAAATAAATATTATACACAAGACCTTAACTAACTTAGTGTGGGACTAGATTAATGTGTGGGAATATTTTTTCATCAAAACTCACCACTCCATCAATGGCCATATACAACAGTTTCCTCGGTCTGACAATGCGGAACAGTCTGTCAATGCACTCGAAGATGGCGACCATCATCTCATCCTCATCCTTAGGGGCCGGCTTGTCTTCGGGATGCGTGCACGGATGGATGATACCATTCATGTCCAGATAGAGATTGTCAAATTCCACATTGTTCGGGTTCGGCAGTGAGGAATCTGCGTAAATTAAGGTGCCATCTACGTCGGTTGGCTGTAATTTTACAAGAAACATGAATTGAAACAATATTCATGAGAAGTAGGTCTCTTAAGATTAACATTTACTTACTAAGATTTTCTCAAAAAATTTGTATGTAGGTACATAATTAAAGTAAGAGATAATTTATCACATAGATAGATAGTTACTAGTTGAGCTACAAAATGATAAAATAAATAGAATACGATTACATTTTGAGGTTATAATACCAACCCTCTGTTCTACGCACTCCACAATAACACTAGGGTATTTACGACTAAGCCAGCGAAAGAACGCTGGTACTCCCATCTTGTAGGATTTTCTGCTGGTCTATTTCTATAATATTACTCAGTAAAATTCGATATTTTGTCACGTATTCAACACAAACAAATCGACGCAGATGCCATCTTTCCTGGAAGAGAAAATGAGAGAAAGAGAAAGATCGATTGTTGTCCGCTGTGTGTAAAAGAGAAAGAGGATTCGTTTGTAGTTTATGTTTCATTCTATGCAAAATTGCAAACAGGAGCCATATGAATGTAGGTACCTAGAGTACCTACGTTAAATAAAATGTTGTGATAATAAAATTACAAGAGTGAATTGAATCGTAGTACATACGTTCATTTTTTTGCCAAATATATTAGAAGATAAGTTATACGAGATTCTTATTCTAATTTCATACATAATACATACCATTATACAACGGTTAAAAAAACTTATCCTATTATTTGTAAAACTCGTGATATTCATAGTTATATTTTAAGTCAAACCGGGTCGTTCATTATGTTTCCAAAACATTTTCATTCTATACTGGTGCACTTGTATTTGCTATAAAATATTCAGAACGTCACGACCTTTTGTCAAAAACAGCTGTGAATGAAAAAAAAACAATTCGGGAAAATGAGGAGTTTTTCAGTTGCAAATTGTTATAAAAAGCTAGTAAAAAATGCACAGCTACGATTATATTGCAGTAAAAATGAGAGCAGCAATCAAAATAGGATGGAAAACATTCGGAATATCGGTATCCTGGCACACATAGATGCAGGTTATGATTCTGTTTACATTGCTATAAAATATATTTTCAAGATAATTTCATGAATGAAATTATTATTTACAGGCAAAACAACAACTACTGAACGTATGCTCTTTTACTCCGGAACCATCAGATCCATGGGAGAAGTGCATCATGGAAACACTGTCACAGACTACATGGAACAGGAACGTCAGAGGGGAATAACTATCACATGTAAGAGAAAATAAATTAGTAATTAAATTACATGGAATATTGTAAGGAAATTCTTCATCTTGTGTTGTTAGAAAGGTTAAAATTATTAAAGCAGTTACTTGGCTATTCACATTCAATATTCTGGACTTTTCCCCCAGCTTTCTGCCCTATTTTATCTTATCCTTTTAAATTAGTCATACCGAGTGTACAAATAACAGTGGAGGAATTATAGGGGCTACTAACTTTTACCTATAAATATTTTCAATTTTTTTTTTACTATTTATTATCTAATTTTGTTACTATTAAACCTATTTAACTCAAATTAAAACATTTTTTTTTAAAGAAGAATAGACAGTTAATCTCTAGCTCACCTTTGCACAATCACTGTTACCACATCATTTACACTGTGCCATGTTTGTATGTACAAAATATATCAAAATCATCAATATGCTATGCAATTGCAGCTGCTGCGGTGTCATTCCCATGGCGAGGCAGTCAGATCAACCTGATCGACACTCCAGGACACATTGACTTCACCATGGAGGTGGAACAGAGTTTGGCAGTTCTGGATGGTGCTGTTGTGGTGCTGGACAGCTCTGCTGGTACATACTCATTGCATTATTAAAAGTAATAAGGAACTTGAGCATTCTCTCAGGTGATAATCTAGAAACTTCACTGGTCATTTACATCTATTACCTATTCATGTTATCACGGATCATGTGTCCCATGTCCATCTCCACTTTTTTTTTACATGATCCGTGATACACACGAGAAATAGTGTACCAGCGTCACTGACTGGTATCCCAGAGATGGCAAAAGAAACAGAGGTTGGCAACTAACAAGATGGGAGGATGATCTAAAGCTCATATCTGGACATCATTGGAGAAGGGTAGCACGCAACAGACCACAATGGAAATTGTTGAAGGAGGCCTATGCCAAAAGGCACTCTGAGCTCAGAGATATATTATAATTTCTTAGCTAGCATCTAAACCTGTATAAGTTCAGAATAAAAGGGCTTATTATTATTATAATAAGGAACTTGAGCATTCTCTCAGGTGATAATCTAGAAACTTCACTGCTTATTTACATCTACCTATTCCTCTTATGCTAAACATGGTGAACTGCCCCTAAAATAAAGGCATATTTCCTAGTATTTAATCTACACCTAGTACTTAGGTTTTTAAAAACTTTAACACTTGTGTTCTGCCAATCCTAACCTATGGCTGCCAAACATGGGCCCTTACCAAAGCCGAAGTAAAGAAACTACAAACATGCCAAAATGCGATGGAAAGGAGCATGTTAGGAAAAAAGCTATCGGATAGGATAAGAATAGATACTATTAAGACTACCACAAAAACAAAAGATGTTACAAAAACAATAAATAAATTGAAATGGAAATGGGCTGGACATACAATAAGGGGAAATGATAAATGGTCCAAGATTACAATGAACTGGTATCCAAGATACATGACAAGGAAGAGAGGGAGACCCTTTAGACGATGGGTGGACAGTATTAAGGCAGTGGCTAGAGGCACCTGGACCAGAAAGGCGAGAGACAGGGAAAAGTGGAAACAATTGGAGGAGGCCTTTGTCAAAGGACAAACAGATATGGCTGCTACATAGATATACCATAATATAATGTAAACCAATATAATGTAACCATTTCTGAATAAAGGCTATTATTATTGTTATAGTACTTAGGTACCATACAGGATATACCAGTCAGAAGTACAAATACAAGTAAGGGTTTATTAATATTAATCTTTCCATCTTCTGTCCAACACCATGCTGTTAGCTGCACGAATGAGGTAGCTAATGTGTGCAATTTCATCAGGTGTGGAAGCACAAACCCTGACAGTCTGGCACCAAGCCAGCGGGTACCGTGTGCCCCGCATGCTGTACCTCAACAAGATGGACCGAGCTGATGCTGATGAGAGAGCCTGTGTGAGGTCTATTCAGGAGAAGCTGCAGGCCACTCCGCTGCTGCTGCATCTACCTGTGCGGCATGAAGGGAAGCTTATAGGTAACTGATCATAACGAGTTTTTAATTTAAGTAGGTAATAATTATCAAAATTAAATCCAGTTTTAACAATGAAAACTTTAAAAAATACTTATTTACCAAACTACATATTTACCAAAAATAGACGTGCGCTCACCTCAAGCGCTGACGGGAAAATGAATCAGAGCTACGACGCGCAACCACTTTTATAGTTTGTTCTGAGTGATGTGACGTATCTTTGTATGAATCTACCCGCATACATTATGTCGTGTTTTACTTTCTATTTTAAGTTTCTTCTTTAATGTTGCCGTTAGGCAGGCGGCTGGGAAGCTAATGCCTAATCCTTAACCAATTATATTTCGAAAGAAACTATACTCTGCCAACCCCATAATTAGGTAATTGGATAGAGGCAGATAGATGATGCCGTATTTGTCTGCGTCCATAGGTATTTTATATGTGGGTCTCTGAAATTTTCATAAGTAAGGCCTTGATACACCGGATGCTTTCTACAGTCAGGTCAAAATGAAAGTCAGCTTGCTTTCTACCCTTTTCTTATGAACTGTATGTCGAGTCCTTTAAATAGTTATATAAAATTGTAGCTTAAAGTTTGTCAACTAGAAAATGTCATCTGATATTTATATTGTCCTCAGGTTTAATAGATCTAGTCAAATTAGAAGAGGTAATATGGACACAAGGGCGCGGACAAAACTTCATCACACGCAAATTGACAGAAAAGGACCACGGACCAAAATGGGAGGCCGCTTTAAACGACCATAGACAACTCATAGACACACTCAGCTCTATAGACGATAACTTAGCCGATATTGTCATACAGCAGGAGTCGTTAGACAATTTGAATAGTGTTGACATCAACCAGGCAATTCGAAGATGTACAATAGATATGACGGCGTTTCCAGTGTTATGTGGAAGTTCGTATAAAAATATTGGTGTTCAGACGTTGATGGATGCGGTGATTTCGTACCTACCCTCGCCTTTGCAGTGTAATGAGTTGTATAAATGCTTTGGGACGGACTTGGTGGCCAGAGCGTTTAAGGTCCAGCATGATGACCAGAGAGGGGTGCTGACGTATTTGAGACTGTACAGCGGGGAGATTAGTAAAGGACAGAAGATTTATAATCTAGCGCAGGATAAGAGCGAACAGGTTAATATTACTTTTATTAGTAGGACTGACCGACTGTGCACGCTTATGTCTCCCTCTAATGGCCGACAATAACCCGATTTATTTAAAGAATAAAGTCCGACTGCGTAAAAACAAGCCGTTTAAGCCGCTCTAGAGCGTGCCAAAGAAATATATAAATATATAAACAAACAGAAATATATAAATATATAAACATACGGTAGAAAAACATACTCTTCTGGCGCAGTTGGGTCAAAGGGCACAGGTAGAACAAATTCGAAGTTTTTTTTAAGTTGTTGAAGTGTGACGGTCAGAGTGGACCTCATTAATACAGTATTGTTCAGACAGGAGGGCTGTACGTGGCTCTGGCGGATGAGTACCGGCCGGTGGAGACTGTTTCCGCTGGTAATGTGGCCGTCGTCAGCGCACTCAAGGTAAGGTACATAAATAAATAACACTTCCCTTACCGTTACAAGTCCTACACTAGGACTTTCCTTTGACTCCAAGTACACGGTGGCTTCTGATTGATCTCATTCATGCTTTACCCATAACAATATCTTCTTCTTCAGCCTATTGCAGTCCACTGCTGGACGTAGGCCTACCCCAGGGCACGCCACAAGGCTACTGCCATGGGGGTTTTTGCCCATAGTCACCAAGCTGGGCAAGGGGGTTGGTGGTAAACAATCAATATAATTTATTGAATACATACAATATTAAGCTCGCTCTTGAACATAATGCTTTTTGTGGTAGGTCATCATTTACAGCCCTGAGAAGTCCACTGTTGGACATAGGCCTCCCCCAACAACCTCCACTCCGACCGGTCGGAAGCAGCCTGCATCCAACCGACGCCCGCGACCTTGACCAGGTCGTCCGTCCACCTCGCGGGTGACCTTCCCACGCTGCGCTTGCCGATACGTGGTATCCACTCTAGAACTTTCCGACTCCATCGGCCATCAGTTCTTCGAGCTATGTGCCCTGCCCATTGCCACTTGAGCTATGTCGGTGATCTTTGTACGTCTGCGGATCTCCTCATTTCTGATTCGATCACGCAGAGAGATCCCAAGCATAACTCTCCATCGCTCGCTGTGCGATCCTGAGCTTCTTTATTGTGGTAGGTACAATATACAATTTTATCTATCTATCTATATATCAGCCTATTGCAGTCCACTGCTGGACGTAGGCCTCCCCCAGAGCAGGCCACACGGCTTGTTCTCCCGTTTTCGTCATCCAGTCACTACCAGCCGGCCCTCTGCCAGTCATCCGTCCATCTGTATGATTTATGTATGATTGATTTACATGATGTATGATTTTTGTGCAAATCAACGATTTTTGACTTGATTTAATCCGGCCGAAGGGCGTCTAACGCTATGTCAAAAGACGACTATGCGCCTGATTCAAAGAACCCTATTTTGTAATCTATGAGTGTGTGGGGCAGACTTTTTAATCTAGCTAGTAGGATAATACCAAATGTCATGTTTGACAGCGATTATCTAGCGATTGCGACCGGTCGCGTGTTAGATAATAAGCCTGCCGTTTACTCCACCGTCCATCGGTTCTAACAATAAACTTAACACCAACATAGATACTTCCATTAACGTCACTGACCGCTGTGTACGGCCGTTATATGACGGCACCGTTATTCTAGAAAACCAAGCATTAGCATTACTTACACAGCTACTATTCTAGACGACGGTATCCGGCGACCTCCTGACCTGGTCTGCATCATCCGCCTCACGCGCTAAGGCGGCGCTAGCGTCGACGCTGACTGATGATAATGTGGACAGGCTGATGCTGCCCAGCGTCCGGCAGAGGGTCAAGGAGCAGGCGGGGCTGAGCAAAGAGGAGCTGGCTGAGAGGATGCTGGGCTGTGGTGAGGATTGGAGCATAGAGCTCGTTTCTGAGTTAAATTATATCAGGATATATTATTGTATGGTTATGTGTCGTAGTGTTGCACTGGGGTAAGAAGGTGGGTACGCTTCAAAGCTAATGTCACTGTTAGCAGCAGTCTCACCATTGGGTGTTTGTCTTCTTGGGCGATCTGTCTTGGAAGTAATGTCAAAGAGAGTTACCTGGGTGTTTTCTCTTCTTTCTTCTTCCGCGCGGAATTTATCGTAGGGTTTAGGTTCACAGTTATTGGGTACAGACACTCTTATTGAGCAGGTCGGTTTGTCACACACGAAAATTCACTTGTCGAGACGCAAGGTCAGTACCGCGGTGGTTGGACAACTGCCAGATGCAGGGCGGAGGGAAACACACGTGGCCAGCGTCCGCGGCGAGGAAAAGAGATAGGACGATTAAAAGAGGGAGAAACAAAATTATAGTTTTAACATTTACCAATAATCTTTAGCCATAGAGCGCTTTCATACAATAAATGTAATTCCGTTCTAAATATTCCGTTGTCCGTAGTTTCCACAAGAACCTCAGTTCCTTACTTACTAAGACTCTGCTATCTGTCTGTCTGCCTGTGCGTCAGTCTATCTGACTGTTTGTTACGAGTATGTATGTTATGTATATATTTATGTTTCATCTAACAACAACTATAGATAACAACGAATATTAAAAACAGAATAACATGATTTTTTAAAAGGTGCTGCCAATTTTTTTTATAGCCCGTACGTAACTTACAGATACCTATCATATCATACCGAACTAGGCCGGTTTTTTTAGCAATAGTTTCCTTCACAGATACCTCGATCCCAGAACCTTTGTACTTTTGAATAATTCCCCTTCTTACCCGACTGCCAAGGTAAAGTCTTCAGCAGTTAATTCATTATAATACACGTATATAAATTTAAAAATGTAACTGTTTGTTGCTAACGCGCCAGGGGCATGATGTAAGTATAAATTAATCAAGTTTTTATATCTCATTCTAAATGAACATTTTGTACCTTGTATTATGTTAATATTATAACCTAGTTATTTCGCCTCAGATACTTCCATCCTAGATCTTATAGGAAAGAGTTTCTTTACCAGCTAATTCCGCTCAGGAACTTCCATCCCAGAGCAACAAAGAGTATCTTCAGCAGCAATTTCCCCTCAGGCACGTCCATCCCGGAGCCGGTGTTCCTGTGCAGTGTGGAGCCACCCACAGCGTCCCGGCTGCCGGCGCTGGAGACCGCGCTGGCAGAGCTGCAGCGAGAGGATCCCAGTCTCAGGGTCACGGTGGATGATGATAGTGGGCAGGTTGTGCTGGCTGGTAAGTGGCACACTTGATTTTCATTATAGAATATTCTTCCAGGCTCCATAAGATAAGATATGCAATTATTTATTGCACTCTGTCCGCGTGTACTGCAGGAAAAACATAATGTTGAAATTATCTGGGATAAAAATATTTTCCCGGAGTAAAAAGTAGTATGTCCGTCCTCAGTCCCTAAACTATTTCTGTGTCAAATTTCATTTAAATCATTTTAGTCGTTTTCGCGTAAAAGCCGGACAGACAGAATCACTTTCGCATGAAGAATATTAGTAAGGAGAAAAATGTATGCAAAGACGAACTTAATTACTCGTCTAAGTTTAACTATGATCACGAACACCTTTATTAAATCAAATAGGATCATTTACCTCTTCAGTACTTATTAATTACTAGTGGACGCCCGCGACGCCGTCCGCATGGACTGCAGATAAAATAAAATGTCGATATTATCCGGGATAAAAACATTTTCCCGGGATAAAATGTAGCCTATATGTTAAGTGGAACCTGTCACAATATATTCCTGAAAATTGCATCGAAATCGGTTCAGCCGTTTCTGAGATTAGTGTGCACAAACATCGATCCGTTACAATTTTATTATATGTATAGATTATAACATAGCAATATATTAAAATCTAAAAACATTTGTCCACTCTAGGAATGGGCGAGCTTCACATAGAGATAATAAAAGAGCGCATCATACGCGAGTACAAGATCGATGTAGAACTGGGTCCCCTTCAGATAGCGTACAAAGAGATGCTGCTAGGGTCTGCTGAGAGGACCCACGTGGTGGACCGGAAGATCGGCAACGCCAAGCAGATGGTCAAACTTGTTATGTCTGCTAAGACGGTTAAAGGAATCGCTCAGGATAAAGTCTTCAAGTAAGTATACATAAATACTTAAGCTGGGACTTTTTTTTTTCATAGGTTTTTTTTGTTGCTATTATGATCTGGCGAAATTTATAGTCAGCTCATCTTTGTGTCTTATGTTAGTTTTTTTATAGCTTTTTTACAGATATAGGTAATGGTTGATTTCTTTTCTCAAAAAAGCTTCGTCTTTGCTACGCGCGTCTATGTGCATTTATGTGAACAATCACGCAGTCTATTTATCAGCCTTTGACCACGATGACCCTAATATTGGAAACCAGACACTCTCCAGGTATGCTTCCACTGGAGAATAAATGATCGTGATGACCAGATTGTCCGTAGTTTTCGGGAACTTGACGACCGGTAAAATCACCCTGTATGTCATAGGAGGACGATTATAACATAGCAATATATTAAAATCTAAAAACATTCTGTCCATGCTCTAGAAATGAAGAGCCGGAGGACCTTCAGTACCGGAGTTCCACCCGCTCTTAGAGCTCCACCTAATCTCGTACAGGCTATATCCGGGATGTCCAGTATCGGGTTAATCTAACAGGTTTAGCGACCGAGGTATATAGCAGAGAGGCGCTGCCGTCATACGCGAGTACAAGCATCGATGTAGAGACTTGGAACTGGGTCCCCTTGCAGATATGCGTACAAAGGTCTCGTGCAGTTTCTACCAGGGTCCACTGACTGAGAGGACCCAATGTGCGTGATGGACCGAACATTGATTCGGCGCTAACGCCATCATTGAGCAGAGGTCAACTGTTATGGTCTGAGCCAGCCTAAGTCACGGTTAAAGGAATCTCTCAGGATAAGTCTTCAAGTAAGTATACATAGACTTAAGTATACATACAAATATTATAATCATGTGCTTCGCATGAATTTCGAATAGAGTATCAGCTGTCCTCTCCTGTCAAATGTCGTAAGAGTCGACTAAAGAACTTGGGGCATACACCGTATACAGGCGATAAGTATCAGCTGCAACTTTGTTAATATCCATTGTTACTATCTTTACATCATCATCAGCCTATTGCAGTCCACTGCTGGACGTAAGCCTTCCCACAGTGTACGCCACATGGCTCGATCTCCCGTTTTCACCATCCAGTCACTACCAGCCGTCCTCTTTAAGTCATCGGTCCATCTGTCCGGAGGGCGCCTAACGCTACGCTTGCTGAGGCGCGGTCTCCATTCGAGAACCCGTTTACTCCACCGTCCCTCATTTCTACGACAGATGTGACCCGCCCACTGCCACTTCAGTCTGCTACATTTCGAGACTATGTCTGTCACTTTGGTCTTCTGCCGGATAATCTCGTTTCGGACTTTGTTCGTTCGCGAGATTTCGAGTATTGACCTTTCCATAGCTCTCTGAGTGACATGTAATCGGTGAGCCAGCCCCACCGTCAGGTTCCACGTCTCGGCTCCGTAAGTCATGGCTGATAGAACGCACTGATCATTTACATCTTATTAATTATTATTAATGTTCGCATCTATCGGGATTCGAATCCAGGACCTGGTCGCAGGCAAGGTCACGAGCAACTACACCATAGGGCCGTCTCACAAACCGTCTAATTAATGATTTCAGGTATAATAAGAGTCAGGAGAGTGCAGCGAACTTGTCTCACGTCTTGCCCCGACACCAGGCGGCGTTGAGACAGGGAGTGACCGCCGCCTTACTGCACGGTCCACGGCTTGGATGTCCGGTCAGTTACTTATACATTTAGCAATAAATAGTAATAACCACATTTACTTTAAGAAAACAAATGCGACTGCAAAAATGTTGACCCAGTGTTACTCAAAACTGAGACAAATCTAATGATGTCTCGTCTTCAGCTTATTGCAGTCCACTGCTGGACGTAGGCCTCCCCCAGGGCACGCCACAAGGCTACTGCCACAGGGGGGTTTTGCCCATAGTCACCACGCTGGGCAGATGGGTTGATGACCGCAGTTTGTATTTTGGACAATGTAATGATTGTAAAATTATTAATAAAGAAAATGGAAAAAAATCTTCATCCGAGTGGGAATCGAACCCACGACCACTGCAAACCGTGCCAGCCGCTATAACCAATAAGCCACCGGGTCAATTGATCGGAATGACGAATTTTACCATCTCACTTTTCTAAATTACATATTGGCAACGTTATTCTTCATCCCGATAGTAATGTAATGATCGATGTAATGTAATAAAATCTCCATTCCTTCACAGTTGGTGGATGTCCAAGTAACATTGCATTGGTTCGAGGTGGGTCGCGGCACGTCCGACCACGTTATATCGGCAGCTGTCGTACATTGTCTGAGACAGGTGAGACATACTTTTTTAAATAGCCTTTACTATGTCCCACTGCTGGGCAAAGGCCTCTCCGATTCGTGCCCACATAGGTCGACAAGTTTATTCAATTGAAATGGGGTACAGTGAAGAACAGACAGCCACGTTTAGTATAGCAAGGACAGACGACCACGACACGACTAAGACACGACCACGACACGACACGACCGACCGGCTTTTTGTCATCTAGTATGAGGGTCGTGTCGTCTAGTGGAAAAACGCCCATTCTAACCGGCCGGTTCATGCAGATATTCGAGGAAGCCCAAGCGGTGCTACTGGAGCCGGTGATGACCCTGGAGGTGGTCTGTCCGGAGACACACTCCGCCCGGGTGCTGGCGGACCTCACGAGGAGAAGGGCAGAGATACAGAGCATACAGATGCGACAGAGCAACAAGGTAAGAGAGGAGAGGCCGCGTGGTGCCGGCAGAGTAGAGTTTGTACCGCCCCATGCCTGCCCGTGGGTATCGTACGAGGCGATTATGGGTTTCCGGGAGGTGGGCAGCAGCGCCTCCCGTACTGACAACATAGTCCGAAAATTACACTGCGGTCACCAACCCGCCTGCCCAGCGTGGTGAAATGAAGCCTTGTGGCGTGCCCTGGGGGAGGCCTACGTCCAGCAGTGGACTGCAAAAAGCTGAAGAAGAATACAGATGCGGCAGAGTAACAAGGTAAGGTAACTCTTCCTCAGGTGATCCTCTGCCTCACGCCCCTCTCGTCGCTGCTCGGCTACTCGTCCTCGCTCCGAGCTCTCAGCTCCGGGCTGGCCATGTTCAGCATGCAGTTCCACTGTCTGCGACAGATGGCGCCGGGGGACGAACAGAAAGCCATCGCTAGTGTCAACGGGTTTTAGGCTACAGCGGTGCGATGACGTCGCTAGAACGTCGATTAAGATAGCCAATGGTTGAGGCAAAACCGTCGAAATGTAGATGATTTTCAAGGTCAACTATCGATAGGGTCTTTCGATACACAATCGATAGTTGAGGCAAAAACAATACTATAGATAGTCATATAAATGAATTTCAAGGTCAAATATCAATAGACAATCGATAGTTGAGGCAAATCATCGACATTATCGATAGTGTCGATGATTTTCAAAGTCAACTATCGATAGTCCACTATCGATAATTGAGGAAAAACCAATACTGTCGACGGATCGTACCTTAATCGTCACATCTATACATATAATAAAATTGTAACGAATCAATGTTTGTGCACGCTAATCTCGGAAACGGCTGGACCGATTTCGATACAGTTTTCAGGAATATATTTTTTTATCCCTGGAAAATGTTTTTATCCCGGATAATTTCTGCATTTTGTTTTTTCTGCAGTCCATGCGGACGGAGTCGCGGGCGTCCACTAGTTGTCAAATAATTTTATAGATTTTGTGTGCGTGACGATTATTGCGTTACAGTTCATCGAGAAGTTCTACTGATGTACCTAGATTTGTGAAACGAAGCGGTCAACAGAAAAATTGATATAATTTTGTAAATAACACAGCTAGCTATAAGTTGCAGTTTTCACATTTTTTATTGTAAATAAACACTTTGTTAACATTATAAATTATAAATACTGTTTACAAAACTTTTACCAAATAAAACGTGATATTCCACTTCAGACTATTTCCTGAAACAATAATTTTATTTTAGCCATAAATACCATCATGAAATTGAAATAAGCTTGTGGGGTTATTATTCAAATTAGTAGTAAGCTTAGAAAGATCTAAGAAATTCTGCACTATTTGAATTTCATTTAGCTACACATATATTCTGGTGGCGTGATCTGGCGGGAGAGAGGCTTACGTCCAGCAGTGGACTGCAATAGGCGCATGTATGTACAGTCCATTTAATAGAATAACTCCTATACCTGATTTCAAAATTAACATCTTTTGTATGCAGTGACACAGATGCACATAGTAACTAGCGCCATCGGTCAAATGAACTATACGATAAAACGCAGTCTAGATATAAATCTGTGACTTCGTTTTTTAAACTTAACTATAAAACCCACGGAAATCATTCCTGTTGTATGTTTGTTGCTCTTTCACGCGAAAACTACTTAATGGATTTTGATGAAACTTCACAATAATATAGCTTACATATCAGCATAACACACAGGCTACTTTTTATCCCGGATAATTTAACATTTTATTTTTTTTACATACATAAAACCACGTCTCTTTCCCGGAGGGGCAGGCTGTGTCTTGTGAAGTAACTAGTCCTTTAATAGCCCATTTACTTTCTATTTAGATTAACTTGTCCATCTGTAATCAAATCGTGTTAAAGCGAGAAAGAGAGACAAACCCTGAGGATGTTCCCGAGCTCCTCTAAAAGGGTTTCGTGTCGGAAGGAGATGCGCACATCGGGCACATTCGTCTTGGTGATATCGTTCCCCTCGGGACCTTCCCGTTTGTAGTCCGCGCCTAGCCAGAACTGCTTCACCTGCAATTACATCAGAGTGTATTGAGGTTGGGCAGAAATGTGGAAATTACATATCCACTTCTCACCAGCACCGGTATGATGAATTTGGTGAGAGCGAGATGTCTCACTTTTAAATGTCAAATTTACAGAGCTATTAATAACTAAACTAAGTGGATGTACTTTGCATGTAAAAAATAGACTTAAGAATTAGAATATAATATAAATGAACTTTGAGTCTAAAGTCAGCAGTAACCTTCTGGCACAATATAGGTAATGTTCAATTTAAGACCAACGCTTTCTTTTGCCGTTTCTATATAATTTTTATTATGTCTGACGGTCCCAATGAGAAGCCAACGGAGGTTAGCTACAGCTTATGTGGACACCAGCACCGGTATGATGAATTTGGTGAGAGCGAGATGTCCCACATGTAAGTGGATGTACTTTGTATGTAAAAAATAGACTTAAGAATTAGAATAGACACTCGTTCTCGAGCCGAACTGAAGGAATTAGGGCTGATAGAAGTGGTTTGCAATCCCTTTTTACACACCAAGTAGAAACACTTGCCTTATCTAGTTATTACTTAGCTCTGTGGATTTGACGTTTAAAAGTGAGACATCTCGCTCTCAGCAAATTCATCATACCGGTGCAGTTAGCCTATTAAGTATAGGTAGGGGGTGAGCCTACCGCCGCTTTTCGGGCACAAATACAACAATCTAGCGACCGGTAACTAATTCAATAGGAAATGTAGCAGGGTCCATGGTTGACTTTGGGTATTCTAAAAGGAGATAGGTACAGCTTCCCGCAAGCGACTCCCGCAATCCCGCATCCCGTGATCCCGCTCACCCCGCTAGCGTCAGAGCCGCGCGCCAAGCATCGTCGGTGGTTAGTGCCCTCTGTTAAATAGCAGGGTGCACCACGGGCAGGTGAGGTTGACTTTGGGTACTTTCCCGCTTTTTGCACGTCCTCGGAGTGATCCACGCCGTCCGTAATAATGGTAAAATTGGTTCTCTGACCGTCATCCGTCAACTATACCCGCGCCGTCGACGCTCATCCAACTCGCGCTCCCGCTGCGTAAGATTCCGCTCGTACCGCGACCGAGCCCGCCAGTGCTTCCCGAGGGAAGTGTACTTCCCTAAGTGTTATTAGACAATGTAACATCGTTTAGCGTCGACGTTCGTTGTCGCCACACTTCGACCAATAGCGGTAGTCCCCAGGATAGCGGTTAGAGTAGCTGCATCTCCGTACGTCAACTGTGTCGACTAACATCGACCGGTACACTTCGACCTCGGTATCCCCAGAGGGACTTCACCGTGACTGACCGGTACACTGATGACGATAACGAGTTCCGCGCCAGCTCGCACATGTCACACGAGCTGAAGGTCCAGGCTTGCGTCGCTATACTGTACTCTTCCATCAGCGGCTCCTGGTGGATATAGGAATACTGTACCTACTTAAAAGATTTATACTTAGGTACCTTTTTTGGTAACATAAGTAATTTTAACTGTAATAAGTTCCAAGGCGAAGATTTAGCTTATACAGGGTGTAACAAAAAGGGTATGTTAAGCGAAAAGCTACGTAAATAGCCCACTGTCGAGAACCTATCCACAAAATTTGAGACTCGAAATCACATGTTTATTTTTCAAGATTGTATGAAAATTCCTGAGATATTTAAAAATTCTCCATACTATCCGGAAAAATAAACATGTGATTTCGAGTCTCAAATTTTGTGGATAGGTTCTTTACATTGGGCTATTTACGTAGCTTCTCGCTTAACATACCCTTTCTGTTACACCCTGTATAGGTACATACAGAACATTAATAGTTACGTGCCATTAGGAGACTTTGAGAACACAAATTTGCTTAAAGATCTAGACGGCTGTATTTCCAAAATAGGGTAGCCTTAGCTTAAGTATACAAGGATTTTAATGCCACAAATATCGGACATAGCTACCTACCCCATTAAATCGCCTATAATTCGAAGCCACATTCAATAAAAACTATCTGATGCAAGTAGAATTGTCACCAAATCCTAACAAGGGAAAAACCACCAGTGGACTTTACCCTGGTAAAGTGGAACTGCAGTGGATCGTCAGTACTCAGCGTGACCCTCAATCCTCTCGCGAAGTAGTCCGGCAGAGGATTGCGGTGATAGCGGAGGAAGAGGGAGTTGTTACTGAGTGGTGACATCGCTATGAAGATCTGCGCTAGGAAGAACAGGTATTGCAGAACTGGTATCTGGAGGATGGGAATAACCTTTAGACTATCAACAGATTCTCTGGTAAATGAGTGGCATATTGCAGTTAATTAAACAAATAAAATAAAAAATCTTTTGCGATAGTAAGTAGATATATTTATACGACCTCAAAAGTCAAAAGACCTGAGTAGTCGCAATGGATTCCCCACTGCCTACTTTACCCTTTACCTGAATATACAGGGTGTTTTTTTGTGGCCACCTTTAACGAAGGGTACGTACTCTATACATGAAATAATGTAAGTTTATGCCAAAAAAAATGCTGGGAAAAAAAAAAATTATTGAAATTTTTTTTTAAATTCCTTGATCGTACGAAATTTATAGTGTCTAGTGTTTATGTTAGTTTTTTTATAGACAGATATTAATTATTATTCGTAAAAAAAAATCCTGCTACGCGCGTCTATGTGCATTTATGCAGAAAAACGCAGTCTATTTACTCAACTTTGGACCTTAATATTTTGGAAACCAGACACTTCCCAGGTATGCTTCCGTGGAGAAAAATGATTGAGATGATGAGGAGATTCCGTAGTTTTCGGGAACGTTGACGACAAAAAATCACCCTGTATTATGTGCTACGGCGTGTTTCACTCATCAAACTTTACAGCTGCAAAAAGATACGTCGCCGTAGCCACACTATCCACCTACCTTCCTAAGCATGAGACCGTGTGAGATGTTCTCGGCGAGTAGAAAGCCGGAGCACATGTTCAGAGGAGGACCTGCCTCCCCGCAGTGAGGGCGTAACACGAAGATGTTGAGACCTTGCTCCCTGGAAATCATCACCGGGTTGAAACTAAAGCCTAGGATGCCTATTCAGAATGAGAAAATACATGTTCCAATGGATTCGTTATCGGTCACTATATTGAGTGTTTTTGCCCGAAAAGCGGAAGTAGGCTCACCTCTTACCACCTGTGATAAAGGCTAACTGGTAAAAACCTGGTATTTGGATACTTCTGCCCAGCCTGTGGAGGATAATGATGGAGGATTGTAAAAAAACTAAGGTCAATTATCTTAAACAAAATGAATACTAACTTCCTCAACTGATTGAGCTGCGCCATATTAGCGTACATGTAGTACAAGTAGTAGGAGTACGGAGGGTTCTCCTCAGAGTCCCACTGCTCCGGAGGGCGGCAGCTGTCCGTCAGGAACGGGACTTCGGGCTTCGACTCGTCGTCCACGCTGTCGAAACCTATCACTTGCTGGAAGCAAACGGAAGGATTGCGGTATCTATCGCAGCTAGGCAAAGCTCCATCTATCGCTCAATATTAGCGCGATATTAGCCTACTTACAAGTGGGTTTTCCTTAGCGGGGAAAATGCGAGCACTTGAGCGCACGGACTGACAACTTCGTCGGCATTATTACCTTTGCATCAAGGTAACCATATACCGTCATTGTCAACACTCAAGAGCTCGTAAATAAGGTAATGTTTTGCTTGCAAATAACGCTAGTTACTTAGTTACCTTAGCTACCTAAGTAGAAGTTCAGAACGGAACATCGTTTGGCGCCGAAGTTCGTTGCCGTAACGCTCCCATCAATACTCGTAGCGGCTGGTATTTATCAGCAAATGAAGGCTTCCTATTGGTCGTATTCCAAATGTGTCGGGAACGAACCTCTATCTATTTCATCAAGAAATAGTGTTACTGTGCAGTGCTAATGAGGGGCTTCACTAAGTTAATAATTGAATCAGCTGCATCTCCTTTCGTACATGCCGTAAGAGTCAACTACCCTATCCCATTTTCGAAACAAAGTCGTGTGTAGCTATGTAGGTACTGTCAATACTCTCATATATAGTTATAAAACGGTACTTACCGTAAGGAATTTGTGTAGTTCGATATTGGAGCTAGGATCGATAGAAACCTTGAAGAGGGGTTCGAAGAGGTTGGTGAGGAACTCCTGGAAGTTCTTCAGCAGATGTTTGATGCGGTAGATGTCACTGGAAAGACAGTTTCTAATAAAAATAATAGTTGATACAGATGATCTCTATCTAGATCATGGTACTCTAAAACTAAATAAAATGCTCGATCGGCCAGTCTTCGTTACCAAATACAATTATCATATAGGTATATGGCATATGAAAGAACTCACTAAAGCCTGGGCACCTGCACCAGCCAGCGCACGTGGCTGGAGTGCACGTTGTTCTTCAGCGCCCATGACGCCAGCTTACTCCACTCGGCCTGGTTCTTGCAGTAGATGGACAGCCGCGGCTCCGTGTACGTATACTTCTGCTGCTCCAGTTCTGCCATTACCTCCTGCGAGAACAAATAAATTAAACATTCATACGGTTCACATCACATTAACCTAGTCCCACACTAAGATCCCTAAAGTCTATATAAAGAGATAATATGGCACATACATCAGATTTTTTTTGTAAGTGTAGTGTTCTGTAAGTGTGTCTAAATATATTTATTCCAAATATATATATACTTACAGTCTAAATATATATAATATCCGTAACTTCTGATAGATATAATGTAATCAGAAGTTATAGATGCTATTCGTTATTATTGAGGTTACAGCCCGTTACAAGGATGCTGTTATTTATTTATTTGTCAATGAATATATCATTCATACGAATATACAAACTAAATAAATAAGGTAATTGAACAGGGAGCTTAGACCATGTAACACACAATCGATCATTTAGGGAGTTCATTACATGATGCTATTGATGGAAATGTTCCGATATTTTTGCGAACTTCGCTATCATTCGTAAATTACTACTTGCCGCAGGAGAGAAAACAGTAGATAAGTAGGTGGTATCTACCTTTATGATATTGGCGAAGTATTTCCCGTTGAGATAGTTATCAGTTTTGAGGAACACCTCGCGCAGTCTACTCTCTCCCACCGGGTTGTATTTCGAATTGAACTTGTCGAAGCGATGGAAGGTGTTGTGGTCCTGGATAACATTACATAACCAAAATAATGACGATGAACAGCCTGGCATGATTTGAAAAAAAATCACGCTGAAAAAGAAAAGTATGCCCACTAGAGGGACCAGCCAATTCACCAATATAAGTCGATATGGTCGGCGATACGGAAATTTTTATTTCGAAACAAGAGCATCCTGAAACCGGCAAGCATAAAGAATGTAGACAAGGCGAAAGAGGTAAGTGGAGATCCTGTAGTCTCTGCCTACCTCTAGGGGACATAGCCGTGAGGTATGTAAGTATGTATGTTATCAAGTTTACTCACTTATGTACTCTCAATATTAGATTGTCTAACCTAGTAGTTTACTTCCTAAATACAGACTAACCGCATGAACATCCAACTTATCAACATTCAAGTCATAAGCATCCACGTTCATCTCCTCGAAGACAGTCTTCAACTGCACCGGTACGCCCTGGTCCACCGTCACAATCTCGTCTGCGTACTGCCTCAACGTCCGCTTGATGAATCGGAGAAGGTGCTTCTGGTTCATGCAGGATGCCGCATGTATGTGGGTATCCACTTTCCTGCGTAATGAGTCAAAGAAGGTGTAGCCTCGATCCTTTTTTGTATTCGATAAAGTCATTATACATTTGAAATTAAGCTGATAGTCAAATACTGAGATTCTTTCGAAGAGTAAGGGGCCGTTTTATTTATATGCTACTTCCCTACTTCTTTTGATCCTGTCTGTAATGATGAATATAATCAGGTAGTGATTAGTTACCTGACATTGTAGAAGTCCCGATGAGGAACCGCTTTCTGCAGCGCGTGCTCATGCAGCTCGTTTAGCAGAAGATGCATCTTAAACTTGGACGAAAGGTAGCTCAGCCGCCGGAAACAGAAAGATTTCCTGGAATGAATAGAAACTTTAACAGAAATACATAAATTAAATTGTATTAGGCGTTACAATTCGGAAGTTCAAACATTCACTATGGGTGCGCCCACCACCGGGACCTACGGGTGTAGACCACTGACCCTCGGATCTGATAACTCATAACTGCGAAAACAGGCACTTGCACTGACTACAATAGCCACGAGAAACCAGACCCGAGCACCTAGCATGCAAGACAATACATCGCACTATTTCCGAAATCGAAAACTAGATTAATAATCTACATATGTTTCGCCAACAACCGTGACATCCTCAGGATTATAGAAATTAGTAAACCACTAATTATTATGAAACTCTAAAACCCAACCAAATACATACATAAAGAAATACATAAGACTGATTATACATATAAGTTCCTGGCTGCTTGAATTAAAGCAGGCGATGTTTTATTGATCGGTCGATGGTCCGAAAGCTACTGTTGTTGAGCTGCTACCCCGTTTAATAACAAGCATTGGTATAACAGAGTAAAATTAGAATTCGAAACAACAAACTAACATAGGCCCATCTTCTGTCATCGTCCTCAAAGTCGTGATGTCCTCGACGAACTCTTTGTAGCTAATGTGGCGGTACACGATGTGACGGCGGGAGTCTGCGTCGCCCTTGGTACGATATACCCTCAAGATACCTCGGTCCCATCGCGTGACGTAGTGCCGATCTGCTGGCGTGTGACACGCCCAATGGTCTTCCTCTGAAGGAAATTGCATGATTATTGTTATATCTTCTTTAAGTCCTTATTACGAGTATATACCGGAGACACAAAGGCGTTTTTATGGAAGATAATTGTAGAAACAATAGCTAATAACCTTATTTTGGTGTTTACTTTGATTTATTGTTACTCTTAAATTGTTAATCTAAGTAGGTAAATCATCCCACCTGGCGTGGTTACATCTTCTTGACTGTCTTGCGGTGATACCATTGACTTTGATTTGTTTTGTGAAAGTGCGGCAGCTGAGACTGAAATTACACAAACATAATTATTTTTATGCTTCTTCTAATTCTGAGCCCAATCTCATATTAACCATTTTTTAATAAATTAGAGAGCTAAGTGCAGGCCTTTCAAATAGCCATATTTATAACTGCATCTCCTTCCGTGCATGTCGTAAACGTCGACTAAGGAACACGAGAATACTCTCAGGAGATAAGTTACCAACTTGTCACTGATAATTTACCTCTGTCCCCGCTGTTCTTAATGTGGTTCTCCTATGGGATCTCCTTTTATCCACGAATACGGCCCGTGTGTATATGTATGGATATACAGGATGTTTTTTCGTTGCCACCCTCAATGAAGGGTACGTACTCTATACATCAAATAAAGTAAGTTTATGCCAAAAAATGCTGAGAAACGAAGATGTAATTTAAAAAAAATTCTTGATCAGGCGAAATTTATAGTGTCCAGTGTTTATGCTATCTTGCTACGCGAGACTATGTGCATTTATCCAGAAAAACGCAGCCTATTAACTCAACTTTGGACCGTCATATCTTGGAAACCAGACGGGAACGTTGACGACCAAAAATCACCCTGTATAAAACTATCGCAAAGTTAAAACAAACAAGTCCAGTCAGTTGATCACTAACTTGCATACGTAACAGCAGCGCTCTTGGTGCTCGTTCTGGGACCGTGCGGGTGAGCGCTCATCCTCGAGAACTCATGCTTAGGGAGCATTTCAGATGAGCATCGGATGAGATTCGCATAATTTTCGGCAACACCTGCAAAACAAATCATCAAACTGTCTTTCTTATTAGTAATATCATGTGTCTGGCGAAAGCCATCACAAAAACATTTCTATGCAAAGAAGTAAAATAAGAGTAGTAGGTTGTATCATCACCTGAAATGGCTGGTGACACTTCATTATGGTCAAGGTATTCAGGGCCTTGTAAGTACATTAAATACGATAACCAACCACCGCGCTTGTAAATTTAGTTATGTAGAAATCAGCGATATCTACATTTGTACATACCTACACGTCTATTCCCAAAATGGAGTAGTCTGAACTGCAGGATCACGAATAACATTACACCCTATTCAGCATAGAAATCAATCGTGCGCTTTCAAAATAGTTCTCGGTCATATATCAGATACCAATAGAAACTATTTATTCACAAACCATCCACTGATTCACTATCCAAAGTCCGATAGTTCCGACTGGGGCGAGATTCCATAGAAGATTGCTTCTCAAGACGAGCAGCAAGCTCCGGCGGGAAGGACTGTTGGGATATGTTCATGTACTTTCTTCGCAAGTTCAGGGCTTTGACCAGCAGGCCAGACGAGTGAACCAAGTCCTCGTAAGGCACCTAGAAGGGTTAAACGAGCCTACAAAATTTGTAAATACCCCTTAGAAGAAAACCTTAATTAAAGAAGGCTATGTAATGCGATAACTTGAATCGCAGTCCCTAATGTCTTTTCCTATGTCTCGTACCACTTTTATCCGCGCGCCGATATCGCGCTATGGCGAGCGCTAATAAGATGCACGTGATAGATTAACTTTCCTATTCCCAGACCAGGTGATCGGGGTTTGCGTATATCGTCCTTCTTCTAACCTTCCAAGTGGGAGGCGTAAGTTCGATCCCAGTCACGGGCCTGTACCATTGAATTTATTTAATGTACAGATTTTAATGTTGCAAAATTGTCACTTAGCTCGTGCCTCGGAAAGCACATAAAACTGTTGGTCCTGCGCCTGATCTCTCTGCGGTCGTGTCGGCTTTCCATCCCATCGGACTATGAGAGCACGTGCGCTATTTGTAGAAATGATTTAGTAACTTGGCGAACATCACTGTCGCTCATAAAATTGTTACATTATCTAAGCTCGTTCGCGTTTGATACGAAATATTTAAGTACACAGCACTAGAAAATTGGCTTACTCCGGTGTAGTGGATCCCCGAAACGGAGAGCCTTTGGAAGGGCACGTAGGCCTTGCCCTGCAAGGTGACGGGAGGTATCGAAGTGCGGCGAGAGCGAGCCGCCTCCCCTTGCGGTTTATCCATCCTCGTACTATTTAGTTTAGCGAGATCGCTGGAATGAAAAACCTCAGTTACTGTAGGTACCCAACCTGCTTCCTGTTACCTAAGTACTAAAAGGTATTCATACTTACGTAGAGACAAGCAAGGACAATGCAATTTAGACCTTCTACATTAGGTAGGTCGTTTTCAGGCTATGCAATAGTCCACTGCTGGACGTAGGCTGGGGGACCAGGGTACGCCACAAGGCTACTCCCACAGGGGGGTTTTGCCCATAGTCACCACGCTGGGCAGGCGGGTTGGTGACCGCAGTGTGATTTTCGCACTATGTTGTCAGCACGGGATGCGCTGCTGCCCGCCTCCTGGAAACCCTTAATCGCCTTGTACGATACCCACGGGCAGGCATCGGGTGGCGCAAACTCTACTCTGCCGGCACCACGCGGCCGGTAAAATTAGGTAGGTAGGTACTTACCACTTATTAATAGCTTTCTTACTAAAAGCGTTTACCTAACTAGATGTCTGCTTACAAATGACTCTAGGTAACCAGAAGGGAGCTTTTTGGTATGAACATTTATAGCATTTAGGTACAAATTAGTTTTCACAGCATTGAATGCTCTACCACAGATTACATATTGTAGGTACATAGTTATGACTAGTGGACGCCCGCGACTCCGTCCGCGTGGACTACAGAAAAAAGAGATTAGCGTGCACAAACGCACAAACAGACAAAAATTCAAAAAATATCGTTTTGGGTTCTATTCCATGTACAGACAGCGATCCGTTACATTTTTATTATATGTATAGACTATGACTCTACCGGCACACGTGGTCATTTTCCATTCAAAAATCTTTTGAAAATTCCTACAAAGAATCAAACTGTTACAGTGGCAGATGCACATGCCTAAATCCTAATAACTTACTTAACTATGCCTCTACTGAAGCAACTCAGTAAGATCTCTTTTCCCTTCAAAAAGCAGATGAGAAATCCAGCGTCCACAATCAAAGTCAAGAGTAGAAGCTCCTTGAAGGCTGGAAACATCTATTTTCCATCAAATAATACACCACACCAACACAGTTCAGATCCTACGATTTTTAGTCTAAGATGAAAGCTTTTTTGGGTACTTTGGTCAGGCACAGCCGTCTTATTGAGTTTATTTGCTCATTGCTGAGTTTAACTTGAAATTTATCCCATTTTTGAGGGTTTTTTGGAGCTGCCTACCGCGGGTTATTGTGAATAAATGACAGATTTCACGACATGTCCTGTCCTCCAATGACTGCTTGTCAAAACCTTATTTTGTGTTATGTGGAAAGTGCATAGGTGCAGAACTACCTACCCCCATAACAAACAAGAATAAATAAAACAAGTACGAGTAACTAATGAACACAGAAACCCAAATGTTTCTTATTTCCCTCGGAATTCCTCAGATTTTTCATAGAGCTACCTATAATACTTACTATTACTCGTATAATACTTGACATACATATAGAATTGATTTGCGCATGTTTGTGATTGTTTAAAGTTTTTATAAATCTACGTGTACCTGTTTTTTTAAATGTGATTTCAAATACAATGTTTATTGTTAATTGAATAAATGAATTATGAATTATTACACTAGTTCTATTTTATGGTAGCAAGTAGGTATTTACTTATTTATTTTCTACATTTTCATGCTTGCCAAAATATAGTACCAAGGAAGCGTAAGGTCGAATACAACAATAGTTCCTAATGACATTAGTCCCTTAAGACGACGAATTCTAGTTACGTCAATTTTTCTCAGCTATTACAAAACATAGGAAAGTAATATTTGATAATCGAATTCTTCATTATATTGTCTTACTTTCTGTATGTAGTTGCAGAAACACGATTAGTAGACTTTTTAAGATACA
Source organism: Carposina sasakii (assembly GCA_014607495.2). Taxonomy (NCBI): domain Eukaryota; kingdom Metazoa; phylum Arthropoda; class Insecta; order Lepidoptera; family Carposinidae; genus Carposina; species Carposina sasakii. Next base: position 811,620 of record CP053166.1, read on the forward strand.
TTTTCAGGGTGCCGGTACAGGATGGTTGCAGGAATAATCTTCGTCTTTGTTTTTTTTTTCCAAAATTTGAAAACGCTCTGTGTATAGTAGATAAGTATTCAGCTTCGTAACAAAATATTTCCTTCAAATGGCATGGCTTACAGCATCGCCAGGTAATTAATTCTGCAACTACTAGTACCGACTTATTTACAACGAATAAAATAAAAGTGCACAATGTATAATATGTTATATCATTTATTTTGATATAAATATAATATTCTACGACTATATACCTATGTATGTACGTATTAACGTGCTATTCAGGGTGGAAACGGCAACTTACGGAAGTGACATCTTCTCTTAGCTCGCTGCTGTCTGTAAAATACATACTTATAACGAAGTAGAGATATACCACACTGTCCGTTGTCGAAGAACCTATTTATCGCTAGATTAGCGAGCCTGCATTTCGTTACCGTTACCAGCCTGTATAATAAAATATTATGTGCAAACAAAGCTTCTTAATTCATTTATGTCATAACTACTAATGGGAACTACAAGGGCTCGAGCGCAGTCCTGCAGAAGGCTTCAATATCACACAATAAATTCGAAATTGTTTACACTATAGATCGAAATTTAGAGGCGTGGAATCTTCTCGCCTAGCAAGCCCTCTGGGGGTCTTACTTATATGTGTGTATTATTTAATAACTACATCAATTTTAATGAATATTTCAACAAAGTCACATCTTAAATATTAAATCATTATCTTTTTATGATTTCAACATAGAGCTCACTTTTCGAACTACTACAGTCAACTCAACGTCAACTAGAATATAAAAAATATTGGAATAGGATATCAATTGGATAAAAATAACAATTTTGGCAAGACTTATACAAGAGAAGGCCTCTTCAAACTGACGGTAGGGGGCGAGTAGATCGGCTGCTGCGCATCAGACTCCGCCACGGAGTCGGTGGGGTTCCACAGGTAACCGGGGGTGTGTTTTGCCTGCAACCAGTTTATATTAGTTACTAACTAACTCTATATTATCTGTGAACTCGAAATATTTTGACAACAGATCGATTGGAGCGTAGTAGATAGGTATACCTACAGTCCCATCCCAGCAACTGGCAATAACCTCAAAATTATTTATAGGACCTCCTAGATTCTAGGTACTTAGGAACTTAAGATAAGCCAGTATTGCCAGTATTAAGTCTATAAGCATGTATTCTATTCGTATATAGGTTCTTATGATATGATTATTTTATTATGACTAGTTAATCCGTTTTACCTACCTTGTTTATAATATCCAGTTTGGAATGTATGCCTTGCTATTAAGAAGTCAGTAAACAAATCATGGCAAAGAAGTCTACCTATGTAGAAATAACACTACATAACTATTCATAAAATTAATATTACATATTAACTGCACAGACATCTTTGCCAATCTATTCTATGTATTTCAATTAGTTGCAATACAAAATTAACACCTAGTTTTAAATCACATTAATATTGTGAGATACACATATAAAATAACATTTCGCCTCACAGAAATGTTGACACGGACAGATAACTATTCTCTGTTCCTTATATTCTAAACGAGCTGTTTTGTATTCTTGTAAATTCTTATAAATATATGTTTGTAACAATATTCTTCTCGATCGTTTATGAATTATCAGAACTGGGTATAGTCTATCTGCTCTATACATAATACCTTTAGTAGACGTAGGGCGACCCACACCGGTTTATCTAACAAAACAACACTATCGTAAATAACAGGATATAATAATATAAAGCATAAACAAATAACATAATAAAGGGGATAGTGTTAGTTTAAATATATTTATACTTCGAGGGGGAAATTAGTCCGAGTTGAGTTTATGGAAATATTCTTCAAAGATGTTGGTAATTTTATGTATTTATTACATGACGTAAACTATTAATTTATAAATAATAGTGCAATCGCGTGCTACCTATATAAATTACACCAATGACAATCATTACCCCTCAAAGATTTTTAAAACGATGCCACCAGCACCCTGTATGCAACAATGTATTAGCCACACGCAACAAAGCAATTTTTATATCATAAATCATAACCACGCAGTCTTAAATCAGGATTGTCACCATTGTGGGAGAGAGATAACACTATAAGCACCCCACAATGGAAACTATGCTGTTTTAAGACATCATAGTTATGTACCCCATTTGGCTATAATAGAACTTCTTTTATATTTAATGGGATAAAGTTATTAAATATTATAATGAAAATAAAACGAAACTTGGATTGATCGGTTTGTGTTGCGAAGAAATGTGTAGGTTTATTATACCATAATCAAAATAATAATAAATATTTTATAACATGACATACAAGGACCTATTAATTAAAATAATATACATACAATGTACATACATGAAATGGTCAATCAAGCAAATGACGTCGAGATAACGACGAAAAAACTGGCGCGTATTTGCCTTGGTGCCATTCATACCCTGTAATACCTATATTATAAAAACCGTATTCTTTTCTTACAACTAAACACTGTTTTTAAAGCAGAACTGATTATTATGATTTAAACAACACAATAAAGACATAAAGTAAGAAATAAGTGATAGTTTTACATAACAGCACGTTATTATTACAAAAAACAAATACAAACGTGTTTTTAGCATAGGTATATTATATTCATCTAAGTAGGTTAGGTTAGGTTAGCCAGTTATTCAGTAGTAAAGAAGCAATTGAGTTTGTTAGAAAATATAGTTTTCTAACTAAAGCTTTGGTTTTCTAGAACAACAGTGTCGTAATATAGCGGACGTAAAGGAACTTTTAACATATCGGCATCGTAAAGAGGTGCCGGCTATTCTAGAAAATATGACGGCTATATCCTAATCCTAGAGAACCATAGCCTAAGATCAGCACCGGTAGCATGGCAAAAAACGCGACGCGGGTTTTTTTTTAACAACCGCGCGCGTGTTTCCAGTCACCAAATGCGAGCATGGCAATGAGAGAGATTAGGAACCCGCGCTCGACGCGTCTTTTGGACAACTCGTGGAAGTGGTGCTACCATTGCGAAAGTAAAATGAACTGTTTATTACGTTCAACACTGAATTGGTAATTGAATTGATATACAGTCACACGAATCGTCAAAAATAGCGATAAGACCCCGCGTGAATTTAAACGCCATGCTGGCAACCGCGGGTTATAGGTATATCGTGCACGGCGCAACGCGCTTCAATGTCAGCTTAAAGTGTGAAACGTCATTTTGTCGCGAATTTTGACATTTAGGCGCCACCAAAAAGCGGGACATAATTACGTGAGTCGCGGACGGCATGACACTGGTGCAGGATGCCTATATTTGCTAACTGTTTATATGGGTTATTTATTTATTTATATTGTGGTACTATACTACACAACACAAAACATGTTGGGTCAATACGTATTAGGTACTCGGGTTAGTAGTTATTAAGGTCTATAGTTTTTATAAAGGTAGTACGTAACATGCATTATGAAATGAGTCGCAATAAATTTAAGATAAGTTAAGCATAGAAGAGACGTTAAGTTTGAATAAGGCTTTATACCAATGATATAAAGTTCATTATGCTATATACGATTACCTACATAGCAAAAAGTCGCTTTCGTTCCATTTCGCGGCGGTGTAAATTGAGCCTAAGAATATGATAAATCGTATATTTTTAGTTTTAACATAACTAAAGTTGAGTCTTAACATAAGCTACGAGCGCCTCAACATTGTTTTAATAAAAGGTATTGTCAAAATTTGAGGGTAGGTTGGTACATTATTATTTAATTGGGGCCACAGATCACCCCCTACTTAGGGGGTAATCTGTGATTGGGGCAGAGTAACCATTGTGGCCGATTCTGACAGTCACACTTAAACCTAAACTAAAAATTAGTCAAGTCTGCCCCTCTCTATTCCTAAGGGTGTGGGTGACAGCCAGGCAAATACTGAAATGCTGAATAAGTACCATTGTGTTGAGTATACGACAGTGTTATAACTCGCAGGAAATGTATTTTTGATTTGATTTTCAGTGATCTTTGCCCTCCGCGCGAATTGTATCGGGCGATCCTGTGACAAATTAAATAGGCTTATTGGCTATTGTGTGATACATTGCTGTTTTTTGGATCACTTGTGACTCTCCATTAGGGTTGATCAGTTATTTGAAATTTTTTGAGGGAAACTTTTTTAGAAAATCATATTTTGGTTAAAATTTTATTTTTATCTCATTATCTAAGGCCTAATTAAACCAACATAAATATTTTTTCTTGAAAATATAAAAAAATGTCGGAAAATTTTGGAATTTTCCTGCGAAAATTTTCAGTGTTTTCCGCATCAAAATCATGGTCTGAACTCATAGTATCAATATTTGCCTGGCCGTCACAAACACCCTGTATAAGCGGCTGAAACAGATTAAAGGGACAGGTAGGACTAACTTTAAGTTTATGTGTAAGTGCGACAGACAGAATCGACCACATTATCTATACATAATAATACCTAAATATAATTAGAACCCTAAAGTTATCTATCTATTTATGATTGAAGCCCTAAATATTATGTAATTAAAATGATTTAATCTCTAAATTACTGTTATATTCATATGATTAAATAATAAACTAACTACAGAGTAAAATCTTTACCTCGGGTGGGAATCGAACCCACGACCTCTGCATTCCGTGCCAGCGCTCTTACCACTGAGGCCACCGGGTCAATTACTCGTATGACGAATTTTACCATCTCTTTTTGAAATTACATTATTGGAAACGTTATTTTTTCATCCCGATAGCTATACATAAGCCAAATAATAATAATGGTCTTCATCCGTGTGTGTTATTCTGAATGTTATCATTTATCTGCATAATCCTTCCTGAAAAGTAACGTATTCGTGTTACTTTCAATTTGAATCATTCGCGACGATCGGTGTTATTACAAACGCCTGTCTAAAGTTAGACACTGATTAAAAACATTTGTTTGTGACATGTGGAATATCTGTCAAATTTATGTAATGCTCAGCTTAAACAATGTTTAAATTATTTTGTAATAACACGGGATATATCTACTTTCCTGTCTCGTGCAAATTTCCTTTCCGCAGTTCCAAATAGGAGTACCTACTAGAGTAGCATAGTGCGTATAGGGAAAGTCATAACGAGATCTCATGACATTGATTTCATAATATCGCGAGATCTCTTCATTAGGTACACTCCCTATGCACAATACTACAACAAGTATAACAAAAAGTCAACTCAAGACAAAAGATAGAGAAATAGGGAGAAAGGTGCAAATAAAATATAGTTTATGTGAAAATGAACATTGACGACACAGAAAAGTAGTAATTTACCTATCGTTCGAAGGTATTTTTAGATTGTTAGGTAATGAGCAGTGGTCGGAGTAGGTATATTGATTTTACATACTTGCGTCATGATATCATAACATGGACAAGCATTTTTTCCGGAATGTACCGGAGTTTCCAAAAATAGCAGCACGTTGAGAGTATTGATACAAGTTTCACACGGAATTTTTATTTTATTTTTATCATAATAATCCGGAAATCGGAGGCGTCTAGACAATGACCTTAATTCAATATACCTACTCCGACCACTGGTAATGAGTTATGAACACCGAAACACAAAGCAGCACGCAAGCACACAAACACCAAATTCTAGACACATATAGCCCATATTTGATCTCAGTCTTATCCAAAGATGAGGTCAAATGCACACGGCCCTAGTATATTACTAGCTCATATACTTTGTATGTACCTACTATTAATTTGAGAGCAAAACTCACTCATTGCTATGAAATATAACCCATTACATAGCATGAGCAGGATAGTCAAGAACCAGACGACTTATTACGGGACTCAATCACCAAGGATAGTAGATCTAAAGGGGCACATGCATGATCATAAACGAGGTTTAAATCCATGGTGCCTTCAAGAGCTTACCTTGAAGATATTCGTGAGTTCATCGAGCAGTGCCTCGTAACGGAAGGAGATGCGGATGTCGGGTACGTTCGTGCGCGTGATGTCATTTCCGGCGACGCCCTCTTTCAGGTAGTTTGGACCGAGCCAGTACTGCTTCATCTGTGGGTGATGAAGATCATGTTTAGCATCTTATCTAAACACGAAGAAGAACGTTTTCAGTGCACTAGTTATGGCAATATGAGTTAGTTTGTATCCAATGGCGGTTATCAGTGATTGACATATAGACATAAACATATATGAAGTCATTCATCTGAGATGAGGGTGGTTAAAAGGGAAGCGCTTCCGGCCCCATAGTTATTTTTTGGCCCAAATACATATTCCAATCACTGTGAGAAACTTCGATGTCGTGTTCTATGGATTTGTATTGGACTGTGGTTCTGTCTTACGTCCGATAGGATACAGACACAGCTGTGATCCCAAAATGGGGTAGTCAGAAATGCAGGATAATATGACGGCCGATTGGTCTAATAGGTAGTGACCCTGGCTGCGACGCCGTAGGTCCTGGGTTCTAATCCCGGTAGGTCCAAACATTGATATGATGAATATAGATGTTGATTTCCGAATCATGGATGTTTCTATACTTGTCTATGTATTTATATATACGTACTCTATACATCAAATAAAGTAAGTTTATGCCAGAAAAATGCTGGGATTTTAATTTTTTTTTTAAATTTTTTTTTTAATTACTTGATCTGGCGAAATTTATAGTGTCTAGTGTTTATGTTAGTTTTTTCATAGACAGATATTAATTATTTCTCGTGAAAAAATCTTGCTACGCGCGTCTATGTGCATTTATGCAGAAAAACGCAGTCTATTTACTCAACTTTGGAAACCAGACACTTCCCAGGTATGCTTCCATGGAGAAAATTAACGTGATGATGAGGAGATTCCGTAGTTTTCGGGAACGTTAACCAAAAATCACCCTGTATACCGTTGCTTAGTACCCACGAACAAAACCTAGATTTATGTTAGGTTAATGTGTTGTGTAGTGTGTGAATATTTATTTATGTATAAAAGAGGTCCCATAGCCACCTAGCATCCATCACGGACTACTAAGAGTGTCTATTGAGGGATCGCCCACCACCGGGCCCTATACCCTCCGCTGACCCTCGGATCTGCCGACTCATGGTCACGAACACAAGACACTACAGTCGCAACGAGAAGCCAGATCCAAGCACCTAGCATGCAACCATAAATACATAGCTGCTAATCCGAAAACCAATAAAAATTTTAATCGACATATGTTTCGCCAACACCCGTGGCATCATCAGGATTAGTTTTCCATGTTAGTTCTATCTACCGAACCAACTAACTAACAACTCACTGAGAAATACTGAGAGTGGACGAGACTTCATGTAATGGCCCAAGTTAAGTATCTTACACGTATCAGTATAGATAGAGGCTAAGTTTGGGGATGGTCCAACCAGAAAAGTGAACGTAACCAACCTCATGCGGGAACCCGGACATCAGCACGGAGTTCCTGGCGAGCTCGCACATGTCGCACGAGCTCAGCTTCCACACCTGCGCCGCGATGCTGTACTCCTCCATCAGCGGCTCCTGGAGACACCGTGTCACATCAGCATATAGATGTAATAGAAGTAGGTTAACTATCCAGATATAGACGGACAATAGATACACACACTCAGGAATGCTCATATTAGTCTTGAAAAATAAACATAACATGATTTTGAGGACTGTTGAGGGCTATCTATAGTTATAGAGGATTACTATGCTACAGTGGACACTTTATTTCGCCATAACCATTCTGTTCCATACTTACTCTTGCTCTCACTAAAATGTCAAATGTCTACATCATCAAAGCCCTAGTTAGTTTTAAATGGTGTCCTGTGCACCTGTATTAGATTTTTGATCTCATAGCCCAGAGGGTTGCTATACCTACAGTGAATCGTCTATACTTTTTCACACTTCTCTCGACTCTTACCTTAGTAAAGTGGAACTGCAGCGGATCATCAGTACTGAGGGTGACGCTCAGTCCTCTCGCGAGGAACTCTGGCAGCGGGTTACGATGATAGTTCAGGAAGAGGGAATTGTTGCTGAGCGGGGACATCGCGATCGAGATCTGTGCGAGGTAGTACAGGTACTGCAGGACGGGCACCTGGGGGAAATTATCATGTAACTCAGCTCCTACGACGTACAGCAATTCCAAATATAGAACTGCCGTATGCACTTCAACTAGCACCGAGTTCAGGAGACAACAATGGCTTATTGCATAAGACCTAGTTTTTGCTTTACTATAGTCACAGGCAAAGGCTTCCTCCTTTTGAGTCCACATGTCTCGGTTCTTGGTAACTTCATCCACCCCGGCAGAAACTCTGTCATCCCGCTGTTTCCATGTCAGCCTGCCTCTACCCCGGAAGCCGTTTGCAAAATTATGTAGATAATTTTTATGACTTTCATATCCTAGTCTAGTCGATAGAGCACTGACTTAGGCACTGAAAGTCTTCCACAGCTAGACTTCAAAGTGTTGTGTACTGGTCAGTCACTTAGGGAAGTATACTCATACTAGACTCTACTCTAGTTTCGGTTAGCATATTATAGAGGTGTCCATACCTTCCTCAGCAGCAGACCATGCGAGATGTTCTCGGCCAGCATGAACCCGCACACGAGATGCTGCACAGGACCCGCCTCCCCGCAGTGAGGGCGCAGCACGAATGTGTTCAGACCCTGCTCCCTGCAGACACGCCATGTAGGGGTAGAATAGCCATTCGGTCGGTCGAATATTAGAGTACGTATGATGGCGATAGTTACTATGTGTAATAACTGGTACTGCATACAAAAAATGATAGTTCCGAAAACAGGCACCATAAGAGTTATTCTGTAAAACGGACTCTAGTCTTGTCGATTGTGGCAATATAACCTCGAGACATTAAAATTAAGCAGAGAAAAACCTCTTGAAGAAATCATGTATTCAGCTGTTATGAATCTTCTGATCCACTGGATAGCATTCAAAAGCTCTCATTAATCAACATGGACTAGAGTAGGAATAACTTAACTCCGAAGCGTAAAACAGTCTGAGTAAAAGGTCTGATCCCAGTATGTTCGACATCAATAAAGGAGCAAATATGACGTCAACCTGGTAACGTATCCATGAAGGAGTTACAATGAAGACTTACTTGCGGAAGTGGTTCAGCACCGTGATGTTGGCGTACATGTAGTAGAGGTAGTACGCGTAGGGAGGATTCTCGATGTCGTCCCAGCGTGGAGGCGCGCGCACATCTGCGTCTAACATCGGGTTCTCCGGCTTGGACTCGTCATCCACGCTGTCGAAACCTATCACGTGCTGGGAAATGCGAAGGGGCCTTCTCCTTAGTCAGTACTTGACGGGCAGTATCATAAACATGACCCTTTCTTGACAGTCTGGTAAAAGTACAGACATTGATGACCATAACCAATAAGGTAGAAGATTTTAAGATTGAGCAATTTGCTTCAGTTACGTTTACATGACGTCATTTCACTAATGTATTACGGAATGATTGCGGGCTATATGTGATGGCACCTGTATTGTAGTGCCAACCGCCTTTTGATAAGCAACTTTACTCAAGTTTAATAGACGCACTGTCACTACGGCTTCATACATCTATCGGTAATTTGCAAATGAATACAAGTGTGGCGTATAAACCGCCCACTAATAATGTAAACGGTGAACGCGTCCATAGCGGAGAACGCTACTCTAATTGTCTCTGACATGAACTGTCATATTGTCACTCTTACCGTCTCTCTCTCTGTGCGTAAGCAAATTGTGAGCCTAGTTGTACTAAACTGTATATACCACATCAGTATTCACTCATTTATTTGAAGAAACCTTCTATGTTGCTGTATACCGTAAGGAACTTGATCGTTGCTGTTAGGATCGTTGGTGACCTCGAACAGCGGCTGGAAGATGTTGTTGAGGAACTCCTGGAAGTTGCTCATTATCTTGTTGGACTTGAAGATGTCGCTGAAAGAGGTGAAGCTCGTCAGTATTAATAAGTTAAAACTATTACTTCATACTTAAACAATTAAACATAAACTTTAATGGGCTAGCTCTTCTTTGGAAAGATAATTTCCTCGGCATCCAGTTCTTTTACCTAATATCCTGCCATCTGGGTAGGTAGGTACGTACATACCTATAGAAGTTGTTTGAGATATTATCATGATCATAACTCCCTAACCAATAGAGAAGGAAAGAGGAAAAACAAGAAAACTTGAATGGATCCTGTACCTCCCTACCTGAACACCCATTTACGTTGAAATCAACTTACTAAAGCCTAGGTATCTGGATGAGCCAACGCACGTTGTCGGAGTGCACGTCGTATTGAATGGCCCACTTGGCCAGCTTGGCCCACTCGTTGGGCGACTTGCCGTAGATGGAGAGGCGGAGCTCCGCGTTTTGGTATTTACTCTCTTCTAGATCTGATGCTACTTCCTGAAGATAAATATAATTTTCTATTTATTAATCTAGGTAACATTGAAGAATCACAAAAATGTACCGACAATGTATATGAAGATCATGGAATTAAAGCCCAAACTTCTTAGAGGATGTCCTGTGTTGCACTGTCTTTTATCCAGAATTTTCTAGATTAGTCTAGAACCTATATATTTTTGTGGTAAAAAAAACAATGCAAACCTTAATAATCCTAGCGAAGTATTTCCCGTTCATGTAGTTGTCAGTCTTGAGGAAGACCTCGCGTAGTCTGCTCTCCCCGATGGGGTTGTACTTCGCGTTGAACTTGTCGAAACGATGGAACGTATTGCGGTCCTGAAATCATGTGGAGTCAGTCAATTGCTTACGCATAACTAACCAAGGATTTAAAGCACCTAGAGTGGCAAGTAAAGATTATGTAAAAAAAAACATATATCAAAACTTTAACTATAGCCTTTAGCTAAGCAAGCTTGGCTAAGCATCTGGTTTCTCTTATTGTAGTGCCTGTGATCGAAATCATGTTGTTAGACTCGAGGTAGTAGGAGAGGTGGAGGCTGTGGCTGTTGGCGACCAGTTGCCGAGTAGTCGCAAATCAGAAAATAAGCCTACCGGTAGTGAGTGAACCGTAACTTTACTTGTTACATGTTACTTTAACGACGTAAAGGTATTGAAGAACTTACAGCATGCACGTCCAGCATGTCGACGGTGAGGTCGTATGTGCTGAGGTTCATAGACTCAAACACTGTCTTCAGCGTCATCGGAGCGCCTTTGTGAAGAGTCACCACCTGTAACATAGAAGCGATAGATAGACATAAGACATAAGTACCTACCTATACATACCTACACATGACTGTGTTCCCGACATGGAGGTAGCAAGAACTGCAGAATCATAAAGGGGATCTCACTCGCACGTTTAGCACAATGAGGACAGATAAAAATGATCAAAAACAAGTTGCTAATTTTATCATCTGTGAGAATCCGTAGATCAGAAAATCATCTATCACCCGACGAGTCGTGTGAGCCATTTTTTAAAGACCTTGGTTTGTTACCATTACCTTGTTTATATATCCTTGAAGTTAGTAGTTTTGTCAGCAAACACAAGGATCTATTTGTAAAATCATGTGCTGTAAATAACAGACTAAAAAGAAACCCTAATAGGTTAGTTCTTGACGAAATACCAAAGTCAGCTAAATATAGTAAAAGCTGTCTTACAATGTGTGTAAAAATATATAACAAATTACCAAACGAAATAAAACTATTAAATAATCCAATATTTAAAATTAGACTACGCAAGTGGCCTTACGAAAAAAAATATAATTTAGAAGATTTCTTTAAGTGTAGGAACAAAGATAACTAGGTACCAATTATTATTTGACATTGTAATGATAAATTTAATTTAATGTAGTTTAGTTTACTTTATAATTTGCATGCTAAGTTTAATTGGCTAGACATAAGGACAATTTTTTATATGTGACATCTTAATTTACTATGTTTAATAAAGATTTATCTTATCTTATCTATCGCTATTACGGACATAATCAAGAATCAGATTAACTTGCTGACAGAAGTATGTTTATAGGAAGAACATTACTGAGGATGATGCCTCACCTCATCAGCATGCTTCTTCAGCGTCTTCTTGATAAAGCGCAGCAAATGCTTCTGGTTCATGCAGGAGGCGGCGTGGATGTGGGTGTCCACTTTGCGAATATTGTAGAAATCCCGGTGAGGGACCGCTTTCTGCGAGGCCAGCTCGCGAAGCTCGTTCAGCAGCACGTGCAGTTGGAACTTGGAAGATAGGTAGCTCAGACGACGGTAACAGAACGATTTTCTGGTGACAAATAAATTGGCTGTGAGGTAGGTATATATTAAGGGTCTGAATCACGTCAAAACTAAAGTGAAGTCCTATATACAGGTAAAACTAGAAAGTCTGGAAAGGGGACTGAAAGGTTTCATTCTATCGCGGTCACCATGTTTTCAATGTCTATGTGTATGTATGATAGTAAAAAATCTTACAATGGCCCATCAGCTATCATGCTGCACATAGTATTCTTGTCTTGTATAAACTGGTCTAGGTTCACGTATTCGTAAGGCACGCGGGTCTCCACACCAGCCTCGTCCTTGCGGTAGAGGTTGAACACTCCATCATCAGCTCTGATGGTGTAGCCCTTAGGCCCCGGGTGAGGGCCCTCGAAGGGATCCTTATTGTGTTTGTATGGAGGATGGACGACGTTGTCTAAAAATAAAACATGATGTTATTAATGTAAAAAGAATATTACTAATGTAGGTACTGCACCATTAAGTTCATTTCATTTCAGCTAATTTCGATAGCAACAAGAGAACAACATAATTCTCTTCTACAACAAATTCGATGGGCACGTTGCTACCGACTTGATTAAGTAGATAGATATGCCTAGATATTGTCAGGCAAGGAATAGCAGCTGAAATGTCACCTATGTGCCAACAGCATTTGTACTTACCTATGATCAGAATTGGTCTAAAAAGTTGCGAGATCAACAGAATGGTCCTGACCTGCAATATGCCGATTGATAACTGTAACAGGCTTGTGATTGGCCATGGCTTCAGCGTCCATGTTCCTGATGAACCTCGCCGTGATTGTGGAGAAGCTCTGCTGGGACAGCTCCATGTATTTCTTACGGATCTCCAACGCTTGTACCAGGAACGAAGACGCTTGCTGCAAGTCTTCTAGAGGTACCTTTAAAAAGACGTTACAATCATTCAAAGTGCAAACACATAAGTGCTCCGATCTGAATCAAATATTGGAATGAGGAAATTCTCATGCAGGGATGAAATTCAGTAATGCCAATAAATAATCCAGTAGAGCTTCTAGACGAAAATGGTCAATAGTAAAATATATATAGAACGACAGACAATCCATAAATTCCTCTACAGGTATATACCTATAATATTGTAAGCAGCCTATCCAGCAGTAAAAAAGTCTTTACTGCCATCCTATTTATTTATCTAAAGATTTTGTTATTTTTTGTTTCTTCACGATCTGTTTTACCCTAATAGTTATACAGGTAACTTACCCCTGAAGTATCCTCTCCACTGATGGAGACCCTCTGAAAGTGCGGCAGGATGACATCAGGTTCCTCGTCATCCGGCACCCGGAGGCGCGCCGCCTCCTCCAGGATGCCGCCCGTATCGCTGCCTCCGAATGAGCGCACCGACTGGCCGCATTCTGCTGCCCTGGTGGAAGAAGTAAGATGAATAAGTCATCTGCTGTCACAAAACAATCCGCATTCTGCTGCCCTGGTAGAAGAAGTAATAAGAATAAGTAATCTCCACTGCTGTTATATATTCAATCAATATAAAACAGCCTTCACATCTGACCCCGCTATGTTAAACATGTCTGTAGATCTCCATTGCGATGCTGCGGTAGTACTGTCTATCCCATTTTTGGGAGCACAGCCATGTGCATATGCTGTTGTTAGGTTGTATGGGTATGTGAGTGACGACTGTCTGACAGACTACGCATCGACGAGGGTAGGAGGTTGAAGTTTGGCATGTATGGAGCACTTAGAAAGGATATTCCGAAATTTCCACCTCTCTCAGACAACTGAGAGTTAAATTAGCCATTCAGCGCGGCAACGCAGCCAGCATTGGGCACGCTTGATAAGGTAGATCGGCTGAATTGTAAAAATTTGGATGGTCCATTGCAAGTAGTTCACTAGAATAGTTTTTTTGATAATTTACTGAATGAAGTGAAACTAAATTTTAGCACGATTAAAAACACGCACACTCTGCTTTCACTGTCACTGTAGACGACATTTAAAATTATTCCAGAGATTAAAGTGTCGGCGCATATGGTCCAAAGATTTAACCGTATGCCAGTTATCTATAAAATATTCCACTTGCGTCACCGAGTAACTAATGTTCTAATGACGCTATACTTGGTCAACAACTCGGTTGGTCAGACAATGTAGGCATTGTGTCGCGTTCGGCATAATTATCCGTTTGTATTTACTTTCCGTGATGAATAACTTCATTAAGCCAATGAAGTTTACGGTCCAAATTATTTGCGTAAATATTTGTTACACTATCTATATATGGATTTTAATGATGACCTTCGTTCGATAATTACTCGTTTATTATCAAACTAGTAGACGCCCGCGACTCCGTCCGCGTGGACTACAGAAAAACAAAATAGCCTATATGTTAAGTGGGACCTGTCACAATATATTCCTGAAAACTGCATACGAAATTTGTTCAGCCGTTTCTGAGATTAGCGTGCACAAACGCACAGGCAAACTGACAAACACAAAAATTCTAAAAATAATTATTTTGGGTACTATTGCGTTGATAAAGATCTCCAATAATATTTTTTCTCATATATCTTCCATGTACAGACAGCGATCCGTTACATTTTTATTATACAGAGTGATTTTTGGTCGTCAACGTTCCCGAAAACTACGGAATCTCCTCATCATCACGATCATTTTTCTCCATGGAAGCATACCTGGAAAGTGTCTGGTTTCCAAAATATTAGGGTCCAATAGACTGCGTTTTTCTGCATAAATGCACATAGACGCACGTAGCAAGATTTTTTCACGAGAAATAATTAACATCTGTCTATAAAAAAAACTATCATAAACACTAGACACTATAAATTTCGCCCGATCAAGTAATAAAAAATAATAAAAAAAAATCCCAGCATTTTTTTGGCATAAACTTACTTTATTTGATGTATAGAGTACGTAGGCTTCGTTAATGGTGGCCACAAAAAAAACACCCTATATGTATAGATAGAAGATAGATATCCAATACTATCTTGGCACTCTCTGATATGAGACGATCGGTTTCTATTTCGCGACAAAAAGATCAGATAAATGGATGTTCAGGAGCTGTGGTCAGATATCCAGGTATTTTATAGAGAACCTGTCTTTCTCCGAAAAATGAATTTCACTATAAGTAAGTAGGTACTTAAAATGTTCATTTTAATTAATACCTCTATAATAATCTATATTTATATACCGGCTAAGAGCGAGTCGCACACGTAACGCTAAAGCTTTCGTAAACGTTACGTTAATGCTACGAACTTGCTACGCATTTTGAAACAAATGGGTTTGTTTTTAAAAAGTTCGACAAAACCCTGTTCGCAAACAACTTTTATGTTGGTACACCTAGTTACCTAACCAAAGGTAAACTTCCGTATTTACAAATAGGGATAAAATATAAACCAGAGGCCATTTAGCTGCTCACATAATCGCTGTAGGTACCTACGTGATAGCCATCCAGTACAAATAATTACGCGATTTGATACATTGTAATAACTACGTACCTATGTACTACAGATACCTAACTACGAGGACCTTAAAGCTTTTCACGATTGGTGAGAAAACCGGATTTTGAGAAAGCACTATCTAATGCACAGTATGTACTCGTAACGCGTGTGATGAACGGAATGTCAATAGCTATATTCTTTATTGAAAATAATTTTACAATAACAAATAAGCGTAATATTTTCTACCAACAAACCGTAGAGTAATTTGTAAGTGGATATTTTTATACCGGGAAAATAAGAGATCGTTATTTTTTAACTAGCTTCTAGTCACTGGCAGGTTTACACACCGACCTACCGTAAGTTACGAGAAGAAGTCCACCTTTGGCATTCAATCTTACTTCCGAACATCAATGTTCACAAAATGCAGAAACACACAACACTAACGTCTTCCTTTTTCAAAATTAAAATTCGCGACTATTTTTCAAATTTCAATTTCTTTTTTGTTTAGTTTATCCCGAAGGAAAGGCAAGGGGAACTAAGCCCATACAGCCATTGTCTTTAGTATATGATTTCTGAATTTATGATGGATGATATTGATGATGATGAATGGAAACGTCGGAAAAATCCTCAAGAATGGGTGTAAAATTAGTAAAGATAAAAAAAATTGCAGAAACAACTTACATGAGCCCATGAAGAGATCGCATTTCGACTAAAGTTTTACTTAGCTTACCTGCATATAAAACCATGCACACGCACTAGATTCACATATCAAGTAAACAAAATATAACTTATCTACCAGAAAACATCACTTTACGGACACATGCAAGCCATTAACAACAAAATTTTGATTTTTACAAGAAAATTACACCCGCTTCCCTTCCAGCTTTTCCCGCCGAATCTTTCAAATTTCAATTCGCGGCAAAAAAAGGAGCTAACGGAATTTAAAGCCGTGCAGCCAAATAGACAGGCGATCCGAATCCCAAACGCATTAAGAGTGACGCTCACGAACATCCCTCATAAGGGTTACTGTCGCACCAAGGTTAATCCAATTACTACACTGCCAATAATATAACTCCGAAGAGCTTAGCAATTTATAGCTCGGTGTTCTCCAATTATATTTTCATAGACAGCACTAAAATAATGGATGAGAGTCGTAAAAAAGACATTCAAGCCTTTTAAGGTATCATTGTACTAAACAGTAGTAAAACGACACTTTTAGCTTAGATGTACTTACATATAATTTTTTGACATGACACGAGAACCACAATGATTTTAAAATTATCTGTGGAGCAAGCAATTACAAATATCTATATAATACTGCCAAATTTCCAAAAGTTAAATCATTAGGTACAAGCTCCAATGCTTATTGTAAGAAAAGCGTGGCATGTTCTACCCGGCAATGTGCTAGAGGTGCTAATGCAACTAACATGATTAGTCACGTTCTTGAACTTGAGATGTGAGTCACTACCTACAGATAAATAATGTTGACCCATTTACCCAAAATTCTCGGAAAATTTGCATAAGTAGGTATAAGTTTCTGGAACGTAGAAATAAGACATTACAACCAAAATAATAGGGAATTTTACTACTATAAAGTAGCTGCACTTTTGGTAAACATTCTTAGTAAAGCTGATCTAGTATCTAACCTACCTAATCAAGATCGATTGACTACCTAGAGAAGGATACACCTATACATACACCTAGCCATGCTGGCAATTTTAAAAGTGCAGTTGGTGATTATAGAAGTGCAATTATTATGGCGATTATAAAAGTCCAACTGGATACCGTTATGCAAACCACTACAAATCTGTGATGCAAACAGAAACTGCACACAGTTAGAAATACAAGGCAAAATACTAAATTTTAACTGAATTTATACTAAAGTGCAATAAATTGGTGATTATAAAAGTGCAGCTGTAACTTGCACTTCTATAGTCACCAGTATTCTCTGATTTATTTTTTATTTTCATAAATCAATAATAGGTACTTACGTACTAACTAAATTGCAGGATTTATTAATAAGTAATCCATTTAAATTTCAGTCACGTACTGTGCTGTTTCATAGCCTATTGTTGGGTATGAAATGACTATTGAGTCAGAGCAGTGTCGTCTACAAAAACAACTTAGGTATCTTTGTTCGGTTATGTATGAGTTTAACTTCGTCAATTAAAAGTAAGAGGTTTTGTTAAGAAAATTACAAAATTGACGTGAAAACGTTCACGTAGTTAGGTAATGCTAAAAACTTGGAACATACAAAACTGTCCCTCACTATTATTAATTTTTCAGGGTCTTTGGTGACAACCTGATGCTTCTCATAGGATTGAAAATATACTTCCGTGATTTTCTTAAAAATGTTACTTACTTGACATTCAACTGCCTTTGTATAAGGAGTTTCTTCTCAATCTGTTCGATGGGAAACTGGGGGACCTCGTAGGGCGCCGACAGCTCATTCGGGAGCTCCCTGGGCGTTTCTGCGCCGACTGTGTTAGTCGGGCTCTCGCTACCTGTAACAACGGAAGAAGGATATTGAAGCCCTTGTCTAATTTACTAACTGTTTAGGATTGTAAACGAACTAAGAAAATTATTTCCAAATGAATAGTTCCCATCTAAACAACAAACCAATTTTCTCTAAAGTACTAATAACTTAGTCAAACCCAGTAGTTCAGACGCGTCGTAAAGAGATTTTTTTACAGGGTGTAAAAAGACATTTTATTTTAATACCTCGTATTCTTTGTAAGGTTACGATCATTTTCTTCTATGGAACCAACCCTGGGAAACAACAAAAAACTATGAAAAAATACTGTCATTTTATTGCAAGCAATTTATTCGTTTGATGCACAAAGTACAAATGTACCTACAAAACTAACATTATAACATTTTGAGATGGTATCTTTGGGTGGTATCTTTATGATTTATGCAAAAAAAAATGATAATATTAATGTAACTTTGGACCTCAACCTTAACCCCTGGTTTCCCAGGGGTGCTTCCATAGAAAAAAAACGATCGTGATGTTACAAAGAATACGAGGTATTAAAAGAACAATGTTGTCTTTTACACCCAGTATAGTATAGCTAGGTTACATACACAGATTCATGTTATATAATCTACATTGTATGTACCAGCAAATCTTTGTCTTATTCCGATGTATTAAGATGTATAGATGTATACAGAGTGATTTTTGGTCGTCAACATTCCTGAAAACTACGCAATCTCCTCATCATCACGATCATTTTTCTTCGTGGAAGCATACCTGGGAAGTGTCTGGTTTCCAAAATATTAAGGTCCAAAGTTGAGTAAATAGACTGCGTTTTTCTGCATAAATGCACATAGACGCGTGTAGCAAGATTTTTTCACGAGAAATTATTAATATAGTATTTATTTGCACATTTTATTAAAGCTAGCACAAACACTGGACACTATAAATTTCGCCTGATAAAGTAATTTTAAAAAATAACTTAAAAATTTACATCGTTTCCCAGCCTTTTTTGGCATAAACTTACTTCATTTGATGTATAAAGTACGTACCCTTCGTTAAGGGTCGACGAAAAAATACCCTGATAATATTCCGATGTATGTATAAAGATGTAGCTACACTTATATCGCCAAGTTTCATCAAAATCGGTTCGGTAATTTTTACGTGAAACAAAAAACCATCCATTATTAATAATTACACATTTATAATATCACTGGCATAGATATGAAACTATTAATTTTACAAAGTTCTAGAATTATCCAACAGGTGGGTAGGTAGGTTATTTGCACAGTAGATAGGTGGGCGCAGTTGGCAGCCCCGTCGATCAATAATCAATACTAGATTAAATACCTACAGCCCAACAACAGGCCTGAAATTGTTTTAAGCGAATCGTATTTAGGATAGAAGCGCAATATTGTTGAATTTATATTAAGTGGATATAATTCATTATCACATCGCTATAGAAATAGTATGTTATCTCTTGAGCAGATTACGTCATTTTATAAAAGTTTCTTCGTCTATACGACGAGAAACGACGTACGACTATAAAAGTTGGGTAGTGGTTACTTTGGCAGATAACAGATACTAAAACAACACCACGCAAACCACTAGGTACGTCTATATTGTACTGGATTCGGACTATACGGGACTTACAGTCTTTTCCGTTTACCCATAATAACAGAGAGCAAACGTGTTAGTACATGAGCCCTCAGACCACATGGCCTTAATATAATATCGAGACTTCACGAGAACATACCTACTCTCGCACTCGCTCTATCGGAAAATATCTCCCGAGATTAGTGCAACATCGTGGATAGCTACAACGCAATAATGCGTACGATATCATCGCAATAAATAGCCTTTCGCGATAACGTGAATCTGAATCTAGTGACATCACAATAATATTAGTAAATAACAGTTAGAACTGACGATTTTGGAAGAAAATAACTTTAGTACTAGGGTGACCATAGATGAAGTAAACATTTAGATATTCACTTCCGGTCAATATAAATACAAGTAAGTACTTATATACATAAATAGTAATGTAGAGTATAGTTAAAATTAGTTTAAGTAATTACTGGCATTAAATATCACTTACTTACCTATTTCTCAACATTTCTCTGCCCTTGTAACTGTTAACGCAACATGTTATAATACTAAAATAGGCAAAGCTATTTAATTTACATTAATTTATACGCAATAAAAATATTTAAAATTAATATTTTATTGAAAACGTGCCTTGTTTTAAAATAAGTCAACACGAGTAGTGTAGGTACCTACAATGTGTCGCTATTGTAGGCTCGGCCAGAGACCTCAGGGCCATGGCTGCGACACGAGACATCATGCCGCACAATCATTATTGTCTTGATAATAAGTGTTATGATGACTACATACCACTTACATACCTATATGCTAAATTATTTATTGTTAAAATAACTAAACTTTTATTTAAATTAAATTTACATGTACCTATGTACGTAACAGATGTATGTGATTTAAGTAAAATACCTAGTATTAAATATTCAAATTATAATACTGTGGCGGGTTAAATGTTATGTGCATCTAAATTTTTAAATACATACATAAGGTCACACCTACTTTTCACCAGTTAGCCTATTAAGTCCCACGTGGTAAGTGGTGAGCCTACCGCCGCTTTTCGGGCATAAGTACCTACCGGTAGCGGTAACGAATCCAATAGGAAAAGTTTCCGTGCTAAATTGGTATTATAATAGCTTTTAGCATCAGAGCCTCGTCCGTTAAATAGCAGGGTGCACCACGGGCAGGCGAGGTTGACTTTGGGTCCCAAGGTATTAGTCGAACCCCACTTATACCCCTTTTTAAATGATTACACATTTTTAAATGATCTAAATAAATATTTTCTAGGAAACACTTTCTGAATGTATAATTTATTATTACCTTAGTAATTTCGTAAACAAGGTACCAAACGAAAAATAAATATTATCTGAGCATGTCGACTGTAGAAACGAACGCTATTAAAAAGTTTATTACACTGAAAATGTCCGACAGGCGTCGCCACTGCAGTAGGTATATTGCATCCTAACAAGTGCTGGGGAAAATCAATATTAGTATACATTACGTTCTTCTGTTGACCGTGCGTCTTCCTGTGTCTCCGATTCCCGACGGACATGCCAGATGTCTTTATCAAAACTATACATTGTCACAAAACATTCGACAGCCTAACTCACTATTAACAATCTCACAAAAAAATCATTAAAACTGCTTAAGTACGGCAATATTATTTGTTCACTTTAGTTTATCTGTGAAGGTTATCAGTGAAAAGTTGAAAATATTTTTATTATTTATTTATTATTTAAATAACACATCTGTAAATGACACTGTGACCTACGTGATGAAATTCTGAAATCTTTTATCAAGATAGCTAGTCACTTGAGCTATGCTACCACAATAGCTAGTTTGCAATACACCTAAGTAGGTAGGTCCCTAATACCACATACTTAGTAAAAATTAATATGCCAATGAATAGGTTACGCAGTTTTTAAACTACCAAAGATATAATTAGAAATATTTAATTAACAATTTTTTTTGCAATAACTTGACAACACCTAAATATTAACATTTGAAATAGACTTATTGAATTTTTGACATATAAATTCGAGTTTTTGTTACTTATAGATATCATCATGTCATTGTGTCCAGCATGCCATTTCCATGGAATGAGGTAATAGGTGCCTACCACCCAATGCAGTAATTTAGCTACTTTGTACGCACTAGCTTGAACCTATTAGATAACTATAAGCTGAAATATGCCTAGTGAGTTAATAATATATATGAAACTAGCGGACCCGACAGACGTTATCCTGTCCCACGCCTTAAATGCAAACTTTCTGAAATAAGCTGTAACAATATGGACCGTAATAAAAACATTGTCTAATTGACCGAATTGTAAATCTAAACCATTTTCAACAACAAACAATTTCATCAAAATCTGTCCAGCCGTTTAGAAGGAAATCTATTACAAACGCAAGAATAGAAGATTCATTTATGTAAGGAAAAGGAAAGATTTCCGAGATATAACAACCATCTACCGGGCGTAACTGAAACTAAAGTATATTTTTGAATATTCGACACAGCGACTGCACCGCAGTCTGCCGGATCTCATTTAAAAAGTTCGAACATAAACAACAATATAAATCTTCTTTTCGTGTGGTTTTAATTGAACTCCTTCTAAACGGCTGGACCAATTTTGATGAAATTTTGTGTATATGTTTAAGTGGGTTTGAGGATAGTTTAGCTTCACAATTCGGTCAACTAAATAATGTTTTTGGACTCCGTCCGCGTGGACTGCAGAGAAAACAAAATATCGTTGACCGAATCGTAAGTTTAAACTATTCTCGAACCCACTTGAACACGCACACAAAATTTCATCAAAATAAGTTGAGCCGTTTAGAGGGATATCCATTACAAACACACGAACAGAAGATTTTTATATATAAAGATATATAGATAGATACATAAACTTTACATTAATGTAACTGAAAGCTTTATCTAATTTAGGTAAGCACCTAAACAAAATCCATTCTTTTATGTTGTATACTATATTTCTTTTTTGTATGTGCAATAAAGAATAAAATTAAGTTTATGCAAAAATTACATAAGAAAAGGTCCAAATTATTTATTAACTAAGCTTGAAGTAAATATATTTGTAAAAAACACAACGAAATGTTATTATTTGTGAAAGTGGGTATAATCAACGGAGAGCTTTAATTTGTTTCCTAGATAATGATTTTACTGTCAAAAAAGTAACCAAATTAATTTTACGTCGTAACTTTTTAGTAGATACATAGGTAGGTAAGGTAGGTGACAACAAAGTATAATAATTTATGTAATTTTAAATTATTTTAATTTAGTCTGTTTGCCTCATTGTAATTATATTTAATATAATTGAATACAAACATATGTAGTATACCTACAGTTTCGACTCTCGAAAGGTCAATATTGATAACATTAAGACGATAACGGTAATTTTTCTTAGCCACTAACCTCATTATAGATTCTATTCTAGGCTTTAAGTTATTTAATTTTGGTACAGCAAAATCTTAAAAGCATAAATAATAATAAAAAAAATATATATTATACAAGTATAACATCTGGAAACAAGCTGTTGCAATATTATAACTGCGTAATTTATAAAAATACAACAAATTATTAAATTCAAAATGATTACATTCGACAAATCAGTAAAAATCCCTAAAACAAACCAAATGTATCACAGGTTCACAGTATCATTAACAGTTCAAGGAATGTTAATTTCGATATGGAATGTCATCCGCCACGCGCCCGGTCGATCCGCGAATATAGGCAACTAAAGTCTGACTCACTCGACCGTTCACCGATTACTGACAGCTCGTTGGACTTGCCCCCACAGAACCAAGGCTCAATAAACAATTTTGATCAGCAGCTTCGTTAACACGCAATGTTTCCTCCATGATACGTGGAGCTATTTAATCTTCTATTGACATCACACTGTTTCGCGATGTCTAACTAAAAACAATGCAAATAGAAAGGTGTAGGTAGGAACATACTTTTGAATCTCGCTTGCAATCTCAATTTTATTGTAAGCGATATATGCTATAAAATAATCTTGTCTAATTATTTTGTCATACTTAATACTGTTGTTATACCTACGTAATATCATAAGTTTTTTTTAAATTTATTTCATTCATTCATGACGTGAATTCATCACTACCGTAAGTTTGTTATACATAATAATATTTTAACAATTTAATACGTCATTGTTACCCTACTTAGATACAAAAATGCAAATAAAGTGAATTTTCGGCCACACATGCACACCTTCGATAGCTCAGTTGGTAGAGCGGTGGACTGTAGAGGGAACTTGTTGTAATCCATAGGTCGCTGGTTCAAATCCGGCTCGAAGGAACTTGAATATCTTTTTTATTTCGCAGTACTACTTCTGATTTTGTACAAACAAAACAGTGCTAAGAATTTTTGACGTATTCTAGTTCTTTGTTGGCTAGTTGAATCTTTAGCTGGTTGAATCGATAGCAAGACAATTTTATTTACGCTTTCACATTCTCTACCACAGGCATAGAAAAGTATCACTAGATCATCCCTGAATCGAGCGGAGGTAGGTAATTTTTGAAGCTCGACACAACGTATGTGGGGATGCGCATGGGTACTTTTATCTACAGCTTGGCTGCATTTTTTATCCGGCTTTCGTCGCATTTTATGCAGTCATCGCTGGACCAAATGCCGCAGTTTCACTGGATCATCCGACTGCCGCATTTGGCTAACGACCAACTGAGAGTCGACAGTCATACGAAAAATGTTTTTATTGCTTTTAGTTTACTGTAGCTTTATTCTCTAGATATTATTTAGATTTATTTGGTCTTTGCTAACTACCTATTTCTAATTAAAAATCGAATCTGATTTCGATTAAACAGTTTCAAAGTGGCCGAATATGGTGCATTTTTATATTGGATTAGTTACCGGTCGTGTGCCTTAAAGGCAGCGTTAGGCTTTCTTTGCTTAATAAGAAGTTAACATATATGATTTTAAAAAATCGTCTTACCTCTATCGTCGAAGAAAGAATCAGTTAAGATAAGTGGTGATCTGGACCCATCTTGTACTCCTCTCGAAGACATTTTAATGCACTCAGTCCTCACTATATCACTTCATTAACATATTATATCTGCACTTGTACTCTCTTATTAAATTGGTTGATTCAAAACTTAAATAAACTATGATTTGACTAATTTTGGTGATCACCCAATTTGAACAGCTCTAAAAGAACGTATGTGATATCACGTAGTGAACTAGGAGATTCCCTCGGTAATATCACATATATGCGTTTTGGAAACAAATAATTTAGAACCTTTCTAGAACAATGTATGCAAGTACCGACAGTTATCGAATGAGAATCTCAGCTTTCCACGAGTGCATTGTTATCTTATTTTGTGAAAAAGAACATCAATCTTGTTTATCAATACTACAAATGTACAAATAGACAGGTTGTTTTTCTTTTGAACTATTGGAACCTTCTCAAGTAACTACGTTACTCTACATAGTGAAGAATATCAAGCAATTTTTAAGATTACTACAACGTGCCGTAACTGCGCCGTAAAACCAACAACTCATAACATCCTGTATACCAACTACCCTACACGAAGATACGATGAAAGCTCTACTCGTACTTTACCATTTATGCATTTTGCTTTCAAGTTTCAAGACTTTTTAATTGTTTGTTATTGTAAAAATAATAATAAGAAAAAACAGCAATGTTATGAATATTGCAACTGAAATTAAAACTTGCCGCCACGAGCATCATGTTTGCTGGTAAAACTCTTAAATTTTAACAATAAATAGCAAATGTTGCATACTCCGTGCCTGCAAATATGCATCCATCCATGAAGCTGATCATCATCATAATCAACTGGTATCTCACTAATCTGGTTTGGCATACTTTGGTAAATAAATAAGTTCATTGGCACATACAGCGGGTAATGTTTACTGAGTCTGCATGCGCGTGCGCCGATCTATTTCAGGCAAGGCGCCGAGCCAGCCGGTCAGGGTTGTCAACCCGATTTATTTATTTACCTGTTTGATCAAAGATTGCACATAATTTAATTAGCTCTTGGTAAAATGCTAATGGTAGGAAATTTGGCAAGATTAGTAGATGGTAGGTAGACCAAATCGGTGGAGTGTCTATGCAAAAACGCAAATAAGTAGGCAGACCATCAGCTGCATGGACGAACGACATCACAGTCATCGTCGGCGGGAGGCAATGGATGCACTTGACTAAAGACCATGCAGGCTAAGTTAGTATGGAAGAGGCCTTTATAACCAGTACTAAGTGATAGTCGATATACCTTTGTGCACCACGGACAAGATATAGGAGGAGAGGAGAAGGAGCCAACAATTATTAGGTAGAGCGTGCACGACTGAGATTTCAAAATATTGTCTGATTTATATGTATTAGTATATCTATCTGCCCTAGAATGTTATCTACGCTGATAAGTAGACTAGTTAATTTGCATGGCGACATGTTTCCGCTAAGTCTGATAACTTTCCAACACCACTTTTCACTTGTATTCTCTATCGTTTGTTTTTTGTTTTAAACTTATCTACTACTATTTTCAGCCAATTTCAAAAACCGATCTCAAGGGATTTTTGCATACTTATTTCAGATTAAAATTAAATGTTCCTTTGTTCACATACAAAATTTTAAATTTGGAATAAAAAAATTCCGAGATTCTTTATAATCTCTAGTATTGAAGTTGACCGTTATGATAGTTTCGCGTCCCCATTGGCGAACAGTGAGCGGCTGACTGTTCGTCGACTGACTCTGAGTAACGTATCGGTCGCTAACTCAATAAAATATCAACTAAGCGGCAAACTAGAGCGTATTAGGCCACGTCCCCATTAGGCAAACAGTGAGCGGCTGACAGTTTGCTTCCAGTTAGCCTCCCTTACATTTTAAATGGAGTGTCCATACAGCGCGTAATGTACGCAGTTTGCGACGCTTCGTTTACCGACTCATTCTGATTCGCAGCGAATGATGCGGGCGGTCGGCGGCGCAGTTTGTTCATTACGCCATCGCTCCGTTCGTCTAGTTTACACCTTCCCTCACAAGAATTCGCAAGCGCTCTAGTTTGCCACTCAGTTGATATTGAGTTAGCGACCGATACGCCACTCAGAGTCAGTCGGCGAACAGGCAGCCGCTCACTGTTCGCCTAATGGGTACGCGGCCTTAACCGCAAGTTGCGATTTCTTGTGAGGGAAGGTAAACTAGACGAACGGAGCGCCGGCGTAGTGAACAAACTGCACCACCGACGACCGCCCGCATCATTCGCTGCGAATCGGAAAGAGCCGGCAAGCGAAACGTCGCAAACATTACGCGCTGTATGGACACTCTATTTAAAATGTAGGTATAGGAAGGCGAACTGTCAGCCGCTCACTCACCTCGTAAAAAAGAGTCTATCCGCAAATACTTAACGAACTATTTATCAAGGATAAGGGAGCAAGTAACTAGAAATCCCTCTCTTAATGTCACTGACGAGACATCTTTTAGCCCTTGTACCTACTCAAATAAGTGTGCACCTACTTATAGTAAGAAGCATGTTTGTGTTGTTGTTATTATACTTATATCACACCCACTCGCTAAATTTAGTATGTTTGCTCTACAGATACAGATGGGGGAACTTTCCGTCGTGGATCCAGTTAGGTACCGTTTCAAAAACAAAATACAACAGTAAACAAAATAAAAGCACACGGTTTTTTCGTGATATGATATTTGAATTGATGGGTTGACCACCTGTCACTACTAACCGAACTTGTACATCTCAACTATACCCTAAAAATTGGTCTGAAGTGGCACCATGTGGTTCTATCGGCCCTTAGTGCTCTGTCTACCCCTTAAGGGATAAAGGCGTGATTATATGTATGTATATTTGAATGCCCCACCAATTATATGGTGCTTAGTCTGTTTTCGTAGGCAAATTTTACACGTTGACTACACCCAGAACTCATGATATCAAATAATTATAATTTAATACATATAAGTTTATATTCATAAATGCTTGCCTAAAAGAAAGAGCGGCTACTAAAGTGCACTTTAATATCAAAGACCGATACATATCAAGACTCTAATACCATCCGATACTAATTAACGATGGCAATCTCTCCAATCTTTTACAGCCAATTTCAATAACTAATCTCGAGAGTTTTTTTTTGCATATTTCACACTAGTGAACGCCCGGGACAGTCCGCGTAGACTGCAGAAAAAACAAAATGTCGAAATTATCCGGGAAAAAAAACTTATTTTTCCGGGATAAAAAGTAGCCAATGTGTTAATCCAGGGTGTCGGCTAACTCCATACCATATGTTATTAAAATCGCTCCTGCCGTTTAGACAGGAAGAAGTAACAAACATTCACTCACAAACTTTCGCCTTTATAATATTAGTGTGAAGTGTGATGTGATGTGATAGTAGGATTAATATTCCATTGTTTTCATACAAGATTTCAAATTTGGAATTTAAAAAATCCGAGATTCTTTATGATCTCTAGTATTGAAATTGGCCATATGAACAATAAAAGATCGCAAAGTAAACGATCTTGTTACGACAGATGTAGCCATAATTAACTAAACCAACAATATACGATGCCCACGAGTTGATGTTGTAGCAGTTTTGTCATCGTCTTTCTTCGGGGTTTAATACCTATCTTTAAACTAAAGCATACGCGAGCCCATTATAATACTAATAGTTTGCGAAGGTTACCATAGACAACTTCTGAACATTGACTACGGATATTTAGCACGTGATTGCGTGACATGCCGGTAAACAGTTTTAAGTGACCTTAAAAACCACTTACTTTTAGAAACTACAGACAGCTATCATGCACCTATTTGAAAAACTATCTAATACGATCGTTTATTAGTTCTTGTCAACACTTTGGTAGTGTCGACACCAATAAAGAACAAGAAACCAACCGAAGCGTAACCAGAAATAGTTTTCCCTACACAAATCTAGCAAAATGAGACTAGGTTATAGAATTCAGATTACATCGCACATTTACGTAGAGCTTTCGAGGTCTCAGTTCAAATAAACTCATTAAAATATGCACCTCATATTTCCTTTTAGGATATCATTGAAAATATTTCAGATTTACACTAATCTCTTACGCACTTCTAAATGAAAAATTAACAACTTCTATAAACAGCTCCGCGGGGGTACTCGTAGATAGGTACTTGTATCGAAATAGAAATCACGGCACAAATACTTAACACTTTCAGGTATTTACCGATAAATGATCTTGATATTTAAGATATTTATTGTCACCGAGAAGAGCGGTGTTGCCCGGTTGGAATAGCACGCGACACTACAATTATATTGTGTTCAGGATTGGTTGGCCGCGACCAACAATGCTGCGTCACGCCGTCATCCATCAGCGTTCCACTTTTTGTTCGTTTATTCTTCAGGCAAAGCATGCCATGGGTATAGATTAACAGTTCCTAGGCAACTAGAACTCATCATTCTATTGGGTGAATCGCTGCTTTTGGCAAACTTCGGTTAGGTTTCCCGTCTGTGAGTTTTCCAAAACTTCTGTGTGTATCAAGCGATTTGTGTTAAGACTTTATAAAGGGTTATGTTCTTAAATCATTGTCTACCCATGTTTTAAAGGACATGAATGATCATCATTGGAGCTGCCATGTCAGGTATTTTAGAAATCTTTCGTCAATCGAAAAATACTTATTCATTTTTTTTTAGAGTAGCGCGAATGGCGCGGTAGCATCCTTTGCTCATACTTCTAAAATTATACTGCTAAATATAGCAATTTATTTAGAGGTTAGCAAACTTCGCGCGTGGATGAAGCAAATGACCTATATGTAGGTATTTACCAAATTAAAAGGGCATTAAAGAAGCAATTGGTTATCCACAATTTATTTTTATTTTATTTAGATAACAAACAGTTCGTTTATCTTCATATAAAGCTATGACTGTACATAAAACCACCATGCGAAAGTTTCCTTTGTTTTGATAAAATTTTATTCATGTTACTAACCGCCAGTTCTTCAGTGTGTCAACTCTGACGATAGATAAAAAAAGTGTTTAGCAAGTCCAAGTCCATGAAATAACAGTAAAATGGATCAATAGTTAGTTATTTGTGTTCAAGAAACTCGGGGAAACCTATCCTAATAAAACTTTGACACATTTTATTTTATTCTGATTTGGATACCCCAACTTTCCGATGCAGCAATTGATTACAAGTATGAAAATGATCTATCTTTGTTCCATGCCGATCCTGCCGTTCTGACATTTATTTATTTATTTATTCCATACCTTACTTCTATCTTTACAGGTTTACCACGACAGAGTAGCAACTTTATACTTAAGTGTAACATACGATGTACATAGTTATTTTTGTAAATTCATTCAAAGTACAATGGAATAGGTCAGTAATATCCGCAACTTTATTGAGCGTATGCATCGTGCGCGTCATTAGTGCTTTGTTTACTAGATTGGTCCTGCCGCGTACCACAGTAAATAGCCGCGGTCGCCGTCGTCTACCT
The DNA here is from genome assembly GCA_014607495.2 of Carposina sasakii. NCBI lineage: Eukaryota > Metazoa > Arthropoda > Insecta > Lepidoptera > Carposinidae > Carposina > Carposina sasakii. The sequence goes on from CP053166.1 coordinate 841,806, forward strand.
ACGTACTCGTAGTTATCAGGATCAGGAGGAGGACATTATTGAATATGTAATCTTCTCTATGAATGTAACAGTCATAGACCATCTATCTGAGGCTCAGATGAATGATCTGAGGTCATAAAGATAACAATAGACAAGACAGTAATAATGGATGATTTATCGAAACTTTCGGTTAGATGGTTAGATTGCGGTGTATTCTCCTCTATGGGTGTAGGTTTCACTGAGGGTTTCACCACTGGCGGACTAAGACTTTTTGAGGCCCGGGGCGGTCTTTAATTTTAGGGCCCCCTGGCGCCCGCCCTCCAGATTTACTGAATTAAACAAATGCAGATATCTTCCGGATATCTTATCCGCCAGATATGTGTGATGCCGTCTCTTTCGGTTCGTACTAACAAGAGGGAGATGTCAATAGAGATATCTGTCAGATAATTATATCGGGCACTTATCAGTAAGTGTTGAAACAGGCCCTATGAATGCGTTATGAACAGAGGTCGGAATTAGGTAGAGTCATTTATGTACTTGCACTGATTTCATACAGCGAAAGAACAAAGTGGATATGCCTCAAATTACAAACTAATAAACATTTTATGTTAATTATCTTTGTTTTATTTGTCTATCTCTGAGGGTTTTATTATTATTTATTTGTAATATTGTTGGCCACACGGGATTGTCCATTAGAAATCCTGGGAAGGTCCACATTCATATCAACATTTCGATGCAAGTACATAAATTCCGACCTCTGGTTATGAATCTTATGAACTTAGATGAATTAGGTACCTACACCATTTACTTATTATGGTAAATGATCGGAAGAATGGTTTAATTACAGCAGATTATGTTAAAATAACATTGTCTGAGTAGACAAGGAAATTTTTTTTTTAAATATGCCAATCCGAGACCCCTCAGTTGTGGGGCCCGGGGCGGACCGCCCCCACCGCCCCCCTGTTAGTCCGCCAGTGGGTTTCACTTCACCATGTTTCACCCAAGGATTTGGTATCTGCTTGTATACATTTCTACGGTTTCACCAAATAGTAGGTTTAACCTAAAATTGTGCTTAGCAACTTATCATGCGATTCATTTTTATTGACATAGGTCATCATATTCATGGCATTAAGTATTCCATTTATTTTTGAGCTCGACGCAATAACGTTCTTTATACCTACTTGGGTATTTTCTTCCAAATCTGATTTTACCAAGGATTTGGCATCGGGCAGCTACGGTGGCTGCAAACACTCGCCCTCTTTGTAATTACTAGGGACAATTTTACAACATATTGTGGTGTAGCATGTAGGTAACTGGGATCGAATCTACGCTGACCGAAACAAAGTTGCACGTCAAGAATTGAATAGCTTTGTAGCATCGATCTTCATCTCTGCAATTAAGTTTGATATTCTTTATTTATTTAGGTAAGTACCTAGGTACTTACTGGTATTCTGTGCTTTTTTATAATATAATCGTTCCGCGTTCATCTCGCTAAAATTCGAAGACGACTCGACCGATCTTGATGAAATTTCTGCAATTATACGTTTAGGCGAAGGTTAAAACGCTTTATTTATTTTTGTGATTGAGTTTCAGCAAGTACCTAAGCTCCTAAGGGGTCATTCGTAATATTTATTAATTAATCATAGCCTATCTTCCTCTATAAGTAGATAGGTTCTGGTATAAGTAGGTAGGTCGTTGTAACAATCTAGATCTACTTTACACATGGAAATCGTATCTTCAATGGCCCGCCGCTGCACATCATAGGAAACGCCGGACTCTTCGAGATTAGATATGTCGACACTTCAGATGATTCAGTTATCAGGGGTTTAGATATCAAAGAGCGAATAGATACTCAGTCCAACTTGTCTAAAGAAATATGCCTAAATTATAAATATATAATGGAGTTATATATTTAATTGCCTATACGATGGGCACGCTATCTACTTGTAGCCACAGGTTATCTATATACTCTCATATGTACCAATAGGGTATATGCATGATTTTTTTAATTTCATTTTTATATTCTACGTAAAAAATGAATAAAGTTTGCCCTTGGAATGGCATATCTAACTTTAACCGTTTTGGATTTACAGCAATTAAAAAATACGAGCCGGCAAAATGTTTTTGAAACGCTCAGTTTGCTCCATACTAAAATGGCAAAGACTTTGACGTCATAGTAGACAACCGTCTCAAATTAGTATGGGGAAAAAATGAAATCTTATTTTATAAACTCCTGTAACTTTGGTATTTACTAACCGATTGATGTTATTTTTGCACTATTCGGTTTGTATTTGTAATATCTTTATAATAGAATATAAATTATATATATAATGTTTTCGTGTCAGACGCATATTCCCGCGCGGGTCACCTTTTAAGATGATTCAAGTACGAAAAATTTAATCAAAATAATTTAAAACGACGTTCTTGAATTCTTGGAAGAAGCAATGATGGCCTATGAAATTATGTAGAAAGCGAAGGTTAGTTTATAACAGTGACGTAGGTTTATAACTACACAAGTCAATGATTCCCGAATAGCGCCGAGACCCCAACCAGACGTTAACAGCCGACTGGCGATCAGCTGATGTTCCCCATATCGATCCTCAAACCCGAGCAATTCGCAAAGCGGCAACTCAAACCACCCTCCCCTTGAAGTGTGTGCACATCTAAACTGACGGGTTATGTTACCAAACAAGGAAAGTGGACGAAACGCATGGGATATGGAACAAAATACGGCGCAATAAAATTACATGTTTAGACATTCTAATTCTTTGGAACAAATTAAAATAGTTAGATATGTAGGTACTCTACCTAACCTAACTGTAATGTTAACATCACTGACATAGGTATTGTTTGATTTTCTGTTAACTGTATTTTGCAAGTTTGTGTGTTAATGTACAAATTAGATATGTACGAGTACTGCCACAATCTCAGTTTTTAAAACATTTAACGAAACTAATTATTTTGTTACTTTGCATATCTATTGATGATTTTCTCGGCACTTCAGAACTGCAAATGTGAACTTACATACCCGAGTTTCCGTCAGCGTACTTTATTTACATGCTAAATCAAATGAATTAGTACGAGTAAATTAAGAAATAAAACTGCTTCGTTTGCTTTTATTACTTCATTCACTAGTTCAATACAGGTATACATAAACAAAGTTTTTGCTGCAATGTTTGCATTGTATACTCGCTTACCGACTCGCTTGTTGAGATGCGGGGTACTGCGTCCTGGCTCATCTTCCTCCATATCCATATCGAAGGAAAATGGGAAATTCTTTGTGGTGCCTACAAAGCCGGCAGCCATTGTTTAGCACGCGCGGTTTTATTCACAGGCCCTCCCTTGGCGAGGCCCGCGGCGATACTGAAGCCTCGGACTGTCTGGCTCCCCATGGCTGGTCGACACACAAGATAACACCTCGCTGCTCAATTTTATTTGATTTCAAGGTGTTGCGAGGCGAACTGTCGATTTATATGTGCTTTTGAATTATTTAACGTCCTTTTAACACGAGATTATATATATAGATAGATAACTGTCTGAAGTCTATTGAGATAAGATTCTTTCCTGATAAGTTTGAAAATAGGTACAAGGTGTAAGGGAAATGTTATGAAAATTTAAAGAACTTACTTTATTTTTTATGATTGTGTGAAGATTTATGAGATATTTAGAAATTCTCTAGACAAAATTGAAAAATGAACATGTGATTTTGAGTCTCAAATAAATGTGGATAGGTTATTGGCAGTGGGCTATGTTTAAAGGTTTTCGCATAGCACATCCCTTCTGTTACACTCTTTAAAGGAAGTTACTCTATATTTAAAGAAAGTTGTCTAACATAAAAGCACGTTATGATAGTTAATGATCAGACTTTCAGGAAACACAAGCATTTTGTAATAATCGTTTATATAAAACAAACCAATGTAGTAGCTATTATTTATAAGTCAAATTATTCGGAAAGGTCAACCCCGCAACCCCTAGGTTCAAATTTCAACTAACATCAGACTCAATGACATCTTTAGAACAAGATGGCATTTCTTCATTTTTAAACTCGCACTTCTCTTCTGCATTTTTGTCACCTGTAAAGTCAAATATTATAGGAGCAAATGAGCAAATCGAGTGTATACCCACACTTTCTTTTTCTGGAACAGTTTTATCTATTGTTTCTGTTTTATATTTCTCAAACATAACGGCACCAATCTCTTTATAAGTGTCCAAATCTTCGTTCTGAACCCAAGTGGATTTCCATACACTAGAATTGTTTGCCATTCGCTCAACAAAAACAGCAAGAATTACTGCAAGCGCGTAGTTCCGCGAACAAGACAGATAGCTGAAGTATCGATCATCGATAATGCGAGCCCATCGCTGAGTGCGATGAAAAGGTGTGCTCATGTATTCTTTTAAAAATGTATCAAGGATCTTCCAGGACGCTGCTGTGTCTTCAGAATAAGTTGCTTCTACTAACCCATTTAACCAATCATCTTCGACATACTGCCTGTTGATCTGTGCTAACATGGAGACCAGTCCCATAGCATAGTCAGCGGTATGGTACAGTAGCGCTCGCATAATCCCAGTGTTTCCACAGTTCACCGCTAACTTTGCAAACATTACACTTATTTTCTTCGGTCTTGGATATTTTTTTAAATATCTGCAGCAAAATTTAATACATTCTTTATGTGGGGCGGCGTACACGATATGGTCATCACTAAATTTCAGAAGATCAAGATATTTTACACTTGCAAATGTATTGATGAGGTGTTGATACGTTTTAGTAACAGATCTCATCAATGTCGCGGCTACAAGCCCGAAAAAACGTCTTAGGACTATTCTCGCAGTGAAATTTGTTTCCCATTCTTGTAGAAGTTTATTGCAGGAGAGAATAAACGCACTATTTTCTACTGGTCCATACTGCCTTGTTTCGGATTGGTGATTTGCTATATTAATGTTTTCCCAAATAACCCATGAGACATCTCTTGTAAAACGTGGAAGCCCTGCTTTCTCCTCATTATTTAACATAACCACGCTGCGCATGTTCTCATCTTTGTTATTTACTTTAGATTCTATTACCATCCCTTTTCCATCGTTTTTATTTAAAAAATGTTGATTGCGAAGTTCATTGTTTTTTACAGGAACCACTATCGTTTTCCTTTACCTCTTTAGGTTCTAGAGGCTCATGATTCGGTTTTGTTTTATTTTCAAGGGATACGTTCATGAGCGAATCAAATTCTGATTTAAGTTTATCTTCCGGGGACAAAAAGTAAATAGTTCCATCGTCGCTAAAATGTGAATCAGAAAATAAGAAGTCGTCATATTTATCAGACATTGGTATTATTGATATTGTCGCGAACACAATGTCGCCCACAGTGAGCCCTTTCTGGGGTTTACCTCCGAGGTAGAAGTTCAGGAATCTGTTGATAATTTTTTTCTGTGCTGCGAGATCTTGGGCAGCTTTGGGAAAATTGTTTTCTTTACTTATTTCATTACATATATAGTCATCCCATTCCTCTGCTGGTTCTCTATTATTATCTTTCCTTTTAACCATTTTAAATTATTTATTCGACACTGAAATAAAAAAAAATGCTATTATCATTTAAATAAACAATTACCACTCAGATACCTATATGAGATAATGATAATTACCTACTACGAGTATGTAGGTACTAACGGACGCCCGCAACTCCGTCCACGTAGACTGCAGTAGTTTCGGAGCAAACACACAAACAAGCAAGTGATTTTATTATTATGTATACAGGTTGATTTTTGGTCGTCAACGTTCCCGAAAACTACGGAATCTCCTCATCGTCACGATCATTTTTCTCCATGGAAGTATACCTGGGAAATGTCTGGTTTCCAAAATATTAGGGTCCAAAGTTGAGTAAATAAACTGCGTTTTTCTGCATAAATGCACATTGACGCGTGTAGCAAGATTTTTTCATGAGAAATAATTAATATCTGTCTATGAAAAAACTAGCATAAACACTGGACACTATAAATTTCGCCCGATCAAGTACCTAATTAATACATCATTTCCCAGCATTTATTTTGGCATAAACTTACTTTATTTGATGTATAGAGTACGTACCCTTCGTTAAGGGTGGCAACGAAAAAACACACTGTATACAGGGTGTAACAAAAAGGGTATGTTACGCGAAAAGCTATGTAAATAGCCCACTATAGAGAACCTATCCACAAAATTTGAGACCCGAAATCACATGTTTATTTTTCCCGATAGTATGGAGAATTTTTAAATATCTCAGAAATTTTCATACAATCTTGAAAAATAAAAATGTGATTTCGAGTCTCAAATTTTGTAGATAGGTTCTCTATAGTGGGCTATTTACATAGCTTTTCGCTTTACATACCCTTTTTGTTACATCCTGTATATAGATAGATAAATTTGACTGCAGAATATAGCCTACCTATGTCCGTATCCATACTCGCAACTACTACATGTAGTAGTAGGTATGTAAAATTTCAAGAGGATGGCTGAGTAACAAATTAAACAAACTTACTTTGGTATTTATATTGGCATCAATCTACAGAATTAAACAAATAATTTTATTTTTGTAAATAAATAATGTTGATTAAGCCTATCTACTCACCCACATAAACCTCGGATCATAGAGCAGGTCCGTGGTATTCGTTCGGCTGTTCCGTCGATACTGACATTATTATTTTCCTCGACAAAGATAACGATAATTATATATAACGAACTGTTGCCCGCGACTTCGTCTCCGTGGTATGTACGAGTATATCCGGCCACCTGATTACCTAAGCAGCAAAACCAATGCGATAGCGAAAATTGTACAATATTCGGCGATTAAATTACAAGCGCAAAAATTGTTTCAAGTAACAGCAATCTCAAAAGAATTAATTATACGATTTTCTGTCGCATTGCTACTGCTTTGCTTTAGCAAGAAACGTAGTCGGTCGATGGATTTTGCCATCGTGATTGTTTGAATTGTATGGCTTCCGCTGCGTTCTTGCAAGATACGTAATAAGATATTATTTTCATAAATATCAAATCGCTACCATTAAAAAATAGAGTAAATATACAATTTACAAATAATATCTTGCCTTGTTCACAAATAGGAATCTACCTAATCTTCAAAACTTCTTAACTGGATATAGCATCAAAACAAGCAATTTAAAAATAAGACCTTTATTAATACATTGCATTATCTATCATCATAGTTATTTATTTTATTACCTAAACCGAAACCAATGTATAAAATATTCATGAAACGCGGCACGTGGGGTAAGTAGGTAGATTTTTTAAGTTCAAGAAGGATGCAAGCAAAAAATAAAATGTCTACAATAAGGAGAAGGATGCAAAGCTACGATTTTAATAGCCCTAAACATCAGACAGGTGTTACACTTTTCCTTCCCTAGCCGACAACAGTTGCAGCGATAGCTCACCTATGTGAATGTAGGTACATAAATAAATAAAAATATAACATTTAAAATGTTTCGGAAACAGGCCCCACCGCGGCTGATTACTTATGGCACTAAATACATAACATAATTAAAAACAATCCTCTTTTAAACATATAAACATTGCTTATATTATGAGCTTGGCTTGGTACAGCCGTTGAAACAAAGTAAAACGGTGCCTCTTACATTATGTTACATGATATGTAAGTTGCAACATACTCGTACCTACATAAAACATACAAACCGACACAAAATACAAAAAATATCTATTTTTGTATTAGTGGGTAATAGTGAACAATTTATACACAAATATATTATACATAGATAGCGGCCGATCAATAAGTAAAACAACTGATCTTGCAAGCGGACCAGTGGCTCAATGTGCTTTTTAACTTTAAAATAAAAATTTCAAGTTACTTAGGCAATAAAGTATGAATGGACTGTACCCGGCATATGGCCCGGCGCTCACTGCCGGCAGCACGGGATGTCATGGCAAAGGATTTTATTACTTATAAAGTTATTTTGATTCTTATTTCAATTAGCTTAAAATTCATGTCGATACCACGATGCCGCGGCATGACGCGACGCGCCGCGAGATGCTGCGGCATGACGTGTCATGCTGTTTAATTCCACGGGTTGCATTTTGTTTTTGAATTGTCTTTTCGTCAAATTAGCTGCTCTTATTTGTCTCTCTTCATCTTCAGCTAGAAGTGATATTAATTCTAACTCCAAGTCAACCATAACGACACACTAATTTTGAATCTGCGCGCAGAAAAACTGATTGATGTCAGAGCGGCTGGGCTTTCAGCAGGATGCCACGGCATGCGTCAGGATGTTGCAATGACAAATTCCTTTGCAATTGCTGTTACGTAATACGAATTTTACAAGCTACCAGCGAAAATTGTACGATTTATGCTCGTAAGCTACTCGGTATCTATTGTTTTTCTAGATACGTTATAATACCTAACGATAATAACGAAGCCGTCAGGTTTTACCATAACTGATTGGCTCATTTCGCATAAGCTGAACATATCTACATTTTTAAAACCAAAAGCGAATTTACCGTAAAACCGACACCATATCGAGGCACCGACAAAAATATCGTGATCTTACACCCTAGATTAAAACGAAAAAGCTCGCGCGCCACGCAATGATTAATGTGAAGGCGGCACCTGAGCTAAACCAGCAAGCACGATACCATCTGCAGGCTTATTTTGAACTTACGACTGATGCAAACTGGTCACTAACCGTCAAAAGCTACGCGACCAATTCAAAGAACTCTATTTTGCAATCTATCGGTATCAAGAGCACTGATTTAATCTCGTAGGATAACACCAAATTTTTTGCTTGATAGACTTGCGACTGTCTACAAAATAAACCTGCCGCACCACCTTGCATCGCACAGCCTACAGCAGCAACGACAAAGCACTACACATAACACGACATACGTAGTGGTATCTTAATAGACATCATTCCTCGTCTTAGCACATCGTCTTTATGTATAAAAGCCCATAGGGTAACCTACCCACGGTAGCCGTCCTTCTGATTACGTAAAAGTAATAAATAGCAAAGCCGAAGCAAAGCGATAGCGAAAATTGTACAATATTCGCATTGAAATGTCAAAGTTCCTTCGAAATTCATTTTACGTAATACGAATTTGACAAGCAATCGGCGATTTTTGTACAATTTTCGCTATCGCTTTGCCTTTGCTAGTTAGGTAATAAGGGGGCGTGTCATTCTTCGCGTGCGTTTCGAGTGCGTTTCACCGTATAGTTCCTTTTGATGTTAGCGCTAGTTACTACATTACCACAATGCGACCACATTATCTGTGTCACTGCATACAAAAAGTGTTAGTTCTGGAATCATGCATACGAGTTATTCTATGAAACGGACTCCAGCTGTGTCATACGCAGTCCCCCACTCCACCTGCCTTCCTCACCATTTATGAGTTCTCGTATAGCACGACGCAACACCAATTTCACAAGCGTAAAGAACGAACGCGGCTACTATAACGTTACGTTCACTATTTATAACATTAGTAAGCCACAGTGCCGCGTGGTGCCGGCAGAGTAGAGTTTGTACCACCCCTGCCTGCCCGTGGGTATCGTACGAGGCGATTCCGGGAGGTGGGCTGCAGCGCCTCCCGTGCTAACAACATAATCCGAAAATCACACTGCGGTCACCAACCCGCCTGCCCAGCGTGGTGACTATGGGCAAAACCACCCTGTGGCAGTAGCCTTGTGGCGTGCTCTGGGGAAGCCTACGTCCAGCAGTGGACTGCAATAGGCTGAAGAAGATAGGTTGATGCTGTCTCTGTCTTGATCAAGGTTTAAAGAGAGACAGCATTAAATTTCTTCTTCAGATAGACTATGCGACCGTTGAAAAAACGGTCTAAAAGATATTATATTGATTTAGGTAGTAAATTAACTTGACAGAATTCACAGAGTACTATCTTCAACGAACAAATACCTACATCTCCTGTCGGCGCACTCATAACACCCCGCTTACCATAAAATATATTTAAATAGTAACACAACGACTAAGTAACTAAACTATTCTATAAGAGAACTAGGTAGAGAAACTGTAAAGGCCGCTGCAAACCGCCCGAACGAAACTAGGTACAGAAAATGTTAATTCCATACAAATAATAACTAAAATTACCCACATACATATTGCGTCAATATTCGTGATTAGCGCTAATATACATCTTGGAAAATCTGCTGCAAAATGTAGCAGAAAATATAATCGTTTCATTTAGGCATATCTATTCCAAAAATAAAGGAGTTGGTGCAAATTGGGCTGAGACTTCTAAAAAATCGTGGACCAGCCATGATTCTACCGGCAACGCAAATTATTTAAATTATTTATTATTACTACAGAGCGAGCAAAAGAATACGATATACTGCCAAAGGCCATTTAACTCTTGCTTAAAGCGTGAGGTTGGCAAGGGAAATGTCAAACAGAATACAAATAGGGCGATAACAAAATTGGTCACGAAGGAACTCAAACGAAACACGTAATGGAGGCTGATAAAAATATTGAGCTCAGAAATCTGTATGTATTTGTGTACGTTGCCCACATTATAATATCCTGCACAATTTACTATAAAAAAAAAAAACATTTTTGGCACGAAGGAGAAATTATTTTCATATTAATAAAATTAGAGTTCGATTGACTGTGGGACTGAGAGGACTGTAAAATAATCGTGCTCTTTTTATGTTCATATACGGTTTTCAAGTTTATGTCATAAAAGCCAAAACAAGAAGCCAAATTGTGAAAATAAACAGTGAAAAGAAACAGCGAGAAGCGCGTAAGCTTCGAATTAAGAAAATCTAATCCAATGACAATTTAAAACCTTAATATAACTTTTGAGAATTTAAAAATAAAATAATCAAAACTGACAGAGACTTCTATTTATCATGTGATTTTGAGCTTTATTGCCCACATGCAGAGTTAAGATTTCAAACGCCATCGGATTACTAACTCACAATAGTGACTGACAGCATTACTTACATCAAAAGAATGTGAACTTTAAATCTAAGATATAAATAGATTGAGAAAATTAGGCACTTGTGGCTTTTATTTACATCGTATATTTATATAAGTTGTTATTGGTTTAAAAGCTGTATCTAGCTATATGAAAATAGATATTGTGCCCTAAAGTATGATTGATTACGGACAAATAAAGGAGTTAGGACATCTCATAGAACATGGCATAGACCGTGATAATAATATTTCATCTGCTCTGCCTACCCCGTAAGGGATAAAGGCGTGATTGTATCTATTTATATATCATTTAGTAGTCACTAATGTCATAGCTAACATAAACTATTCTAGTTTAATCAACGAACAAGTAGATACGAACCCAAAATGTTTTTACATATTGTAAAATGTCTCCGAACCGAAATATACTATTTCTTTATTAATAATTTTATGAAATATACAAAATAAATTTAAATATAAATTTAAACATGGTAATCGTTCGGCTCCAAGACGTTCAACGAAATTTTACTTAAGAACATTCTGGATTTGTATCCACCTATTTGGCGGATTAAACCATGTTTGATTTGATTATTTTAATTTCAAGATTAGTGTGTACCAAGCTCCATATCATCATCATCACGAATGTCAAAAGCCCTTTGCTGCACGTCTTCTAGGGTAGATCCTCACACGACAGCAATGGTGACGCAATCAGTATTTGTTAAAATATCTGAATTTAATATACACTGTTGCCTCGTGGACCTCCACTTTTTTCTATTTTAATAGCTGCAATATATTTTCTGTATAAAAAAAACCATTTTTCCAAATTTCCATTTCCAAACCAAATTCAGTCAGCAAGACAGTGATGTATTAATATCCCTTTTGCGACTTTTCCAAAGATCAGCGGAGGGTGTAGGGCCCGGTGGTGGGCGAGTCAACGATGGAAAGGTCAGATAGGTCTATTTGAAATATTAAATTGATGCTGTCTCTATCTTAATCAGGTTTTAGAGAAAGACAGCATATTTATCAGTTAAAACCATCTGCCCATTGAAAAATCTGCCCTTAGCAGTATTTTTTTATTTGACTTTCCACAACTAGTTTAAGATGACGTCACAAGCTGGTTTATTATACTTACTGGGCATGACACAACCAAACTGTGAAAAATAAAAAATTCTTAACATTCAAAATAAGAATTGTATATTCTTGATTTCACATTAAAAACTACCCTCAACATTACAACGTGATTTACATCAGAACAAGACATTTAACTGATGTGTTCCGAGCACACATTAAAATCTACCTTACGTAGTTGCAATAATCTTTACCATCGTCCGTTTAAAAACTCAAAAACTAGGAAATGATCAAATGATATCAGAAGGTAATTCGTGCGTTAGTGAACAAAGAAAATGAGTTTTAACATCAACTGAGTAAGTTATATATTCGTACATACCCGTTTGCAGTACAGAAACGAATGAAACGTGTTCTAATTAACAAAATAAACTCTGAAATTTACAACAATCGTACAAAAATTAATAATAATGCTCCGAAAGCTTAAATTGAGCCGTTTTGGACTAGCGGGCCCACGCGTGGACCCGTGGGGGTGTCACTAATATCGAAACATTCATTTATTGGCACAAAGAGCGAAAATGCGGCTTCAAAAATCAGCATTTAACTTCCATATTACTTCCACCACCGTTTTTTCCAACAATTTAAATTATATCCTATGACATAAGTTTGGGAAGAGCTAATCTCGAGCGTGCACGCCATAAGAATACGCGGTGCGCCGCCAGTTTTGGCGGAATATCTTATACGAGTCCGCCGCTGATTTCTGCGTTGCGGCACATGTATTTCTGAAACACGCGTCGCGTATGTCAACATTTTAGAAAAATATTTACAAAATTCTAGTCGTAATTTTATATTAGTTATTAACATTATACCGTCATCCGAACTGATAGATTTGATTACAAAAGATTTAGTAAGATTTCTTTAATTAATTTATTAATTTAATATTATACATGCATTATATAGGTATATTGTGTTTGCAGCTAGAAGTGCTACTCAACAAGTGATTTTAGACGAAATTACGCTCGACTTGATTTGAAGAAATGTTCTATGAACGATTTAATTTTTCTCTAAAACCGACCACGAAAATTGGTATTTGGGAGCAATATATTATTATTATAAATATATTATTAATTATACTATACATTATCATAAGTCAAGAGCAACCAATGCAAGTTGGGCCCTCCATTAGACTGGCAATACAAATATTAAATCTATAAAACTTAAACTAATAAGAATTTTCTCTACATAATTTACAAAAGATCCCCCTCCCTTCGTCACAGCTCGTGTGACGTCACCGAAGTCAATCGTTAAAAATGTGAAAGAAACTAAAATTACCTTACCAGGCTTGCGATCGAAGAAATATCTTGCAGAACGAACAATCTCCTAGGATATCGGTGCCGTAAAGTGGACGTATTTTTGCGTTCTCTTGGCCGCTATATAACGGCACCGCTATCCTGAAAAGCTTTAGCACTGTATAATTACAGCAACAACTTAAACGTAACCTAAGGGCTACAATGGCGGCGGCATGACAGTTAGTCAAGCAAAGACACGCGCCGCCGGCATAGTGTATAGATATCTTTAGGAAATCAAGTCATTCTTCTAAAAGTATTTGACATTCTGCAAGACTAAATATTCGACTCGAAACTCGCGAGACCCCAATCGGGTATATTGGTACCGAAATAGGAAACTAACATAATATAGTATGTCCGTTTGTGTCACGTGATATGTTAAATTCGTCAAGCGAGCTCAAAAGGCTATCCGAATGCCTATCGAAATAATCACAAGTCCTATTGAGCGAGATATGCTGGTAAAAACTATCTTTAATATAATTACAACTATCCGTTTCAATAGATTTTGTAAAATACATAACGTAACCAACTTCACGGTAATCTATACTAGGTTTCCATTCCACTATGGCCGTGTGAAACGTCTCGCTACTCATGTAACAATTTAACAGATCAAAAAACAGTAGCTTACAGAATATTAACAAGATTACTAAACACACAATTACACTAATTCCGATCACACTTTTACAACTTGAGCTTACACATTTGCAAAGCGCGTTAACATTTTTGTAATGGCTAACGCTCATGCAATCGCTATCGCTTTCACAATCGCTTTCGCAAGCGTTAACGCGTTTACAAGTGCTAATACTTTTGCAAACGTCAACACATTTGCAATGGCCACCGCTTTTGCAATCGCTATCGCGTTTACAATAGCTAACACTTTTGCAAGCGTTAACGCATTTACAATCGCTCTTGCGACAACTAACGCATTTACAAACGCTATCGCTATTACAATCGCGATCGCTTCTGCAATCGCTATCGCTTCCGCTCGCCCGCCCGGGCGGCGGTGCGGCAGGCTCGCATCACAATCGCTTCAGCTTGCCGTTAGCGGGCGGGGTGGACGGCCCTAGGGCTCTCTCGGCGGCCTTGGCAGCTGCGTGCTCCATGCCCTTCTCTATACCCGCCTGATACAATGGCTTCAACACCTGCGGGAACGGAAGCACAAATCACTAATTATGTATATCTACCGACCCGCTCCGACTTCGCACGAGTGGAATGCTGATGATATACAGGATGATTTTTGGTCGTCAACGTTCCCGAAAACTACGGAATCTCCTCATCATCACGATCATTTTTTCTATGGAAGCATGCCTGGGAAGTGTCTGGTTTACAAAATATTAGGGTCTATATATACAGGATGTTTTTTTGTGGCCACCTTTAACGAAGGGTACGTATTCTATACATGAAATAAAGTAAGTTTATGCCAAAAAAAATGCTGGAAATTTATTATTAAATTTCTTGATCGTGCGAAATTTATAGTGTCTAGTGTTTATGTTAGTTTTTTCATAGACAGATATTAATTATTTTTCGTGAAAAAATCCTGCTATGCGCGTCTATGTGCATTTATGCAGAAAAACGCGGTCTATTTACTCAACTTTGGACCCTAATATTTTGGAAACCAGACACTTCCCAGGTATGCTTCCATGGAGAAAAATGATCGTGATGATGAGGAGATTCCGTAGTTTTCGGGAACGTTGACGACCAAAAATCACCCTGTATATATATTTAAACCTTCCTCTTAAATCACAATCTTTAAAAAAATCGCATCGAAATTCGTTGCCTAGTTTAATATATCTAAGCATACATAAGGACAGACAGACAGTGGGCAGCGACTTTGTTTCATACTATGTTATGATGATACCGATGCTAGCTGCAGTCAGAAATGGTGTAATGTAACTTCACTTACGTTGTCCCAAAGCATATTGGCAGTATCGTCTATGGTGACGCCAAACTCTCGCATCTCTCCGCTATACCTGAAACGTGAAATTAAGCAAAATTAATATGCTGTACCGGTAGGTCCGTATTTCCTTGAATTTTCTATCTTTCTTTATTCTTTATTGCACATACACAAAAAGAAATATGGTATACAACAT
The DNA here is from genome assembly GCA_014607495.2 of Carposina sasakii. Lineage (NCBI taxonomy): Eukaryota > Metazoa > Arthropoda > Insecta > Lepidoptera > Carposinidae > Carposina > Carposina sasakii. The sequence continues at coordinate 857,197 of CP053166.1, forward strand.
TAAAGAAGAGATGCATGTACAATGGCAAGCTTATCTCTACCAGAGATCTCTTCCAGCAAGCCAAGCAAGTAAAGAGAAATTGTTAACAACAGGGTAACATGTGCAATTAAACAAATTCTAAGAAACTACAAAACTACATTAAGAAAAAAAAAGAAAAAAATGACAGCATTTGACAATGACAAATGAGTATATTAGGTAATGACTTTGTCGTGCAGCATTTATATATTTAAATTATTATAAATTAATTTTTCTTCTACGTATATTTTTAATATTTATTATCTAATTTTATATTTCAAACTAATATGTAGGTATTAACATTTTTTATTTTATATTTTGACAATTGTTAGACTAAATTAATTCATATATACATTATAATCATGCTATAACTGTAACCATGAGTCGGCAGAACGAGGGTCAGGGAGGGTATAGGGCCGTTTTTGTATTCATACAAGTGACATACAATTCAATACATATAAGTATTGTAGATATTAAAGTTACTTATACAAGACCTTAGGATCATTTATACAGGGTGTAACAAAAGGGGTATGTTAAGCGAGAAGCTATGTAAATAGCCTAGTAAAAGGAAGCTACCTACCAAATTTCAAACTCGAAATCACATATTTATTTTTGCACATAGTACGGAGAATCCCTAAACAGCTCAGGAATGTTCATACAATTAAAAAAATTACATGTGATTTGGAGTCTCAAATTTTGGAAATAGGTTCTCTATGGTGGGCTATTTACATAGCTTTCCGCTTAACATACCCTTTTTGTTACACCCTGTATAGCCCGGTGGACCCTAAGATCCTACCTTATAAGGCTGCTAATTTTTTATCGACATAATATGTTTCGCCAACACCCGTGTCATCATCAGGATTAGTTTTCCATGTTAACGAAATGTTCATAAAAAGTGACACAAGTCAATCCAGGCCTAGGAGTTATTTATGAAACGGAATGCAGTAATGTGAGTTTCTCGTATAGTTCCTTTGGACGATGGCGCTAGTTACTATGTATATGACTACATTGTGTCACTGCCTACAAGAAATGCATCCAGCATAGGAGTTATTGTATAAAACGTAATCCAGTACCTGATATAAGCCCACAGCACCAGCGTCAGCAGCGCCACCCCCATGGCCAGGTTACACAGGTTAGCCAGCGGGTACAGCCCCACCAGCCCCAGGACTCCGCTGGCCACGTAGAATACCATGGCGATGGCGAAGAACACGGACGGAGTGCGGGCTGCCTTGAAGATGTTCTTGCTCTCGTTGTGAGCTCGGAACAGTTGGAACTGGTCTTCTATGTCCTGTGGGATGACGTCAGAAACTTGGCTAAAGTACGGACGCGGTATACTAAGGATTTGGTTCAATGACCCCGCATAAAACGTACATACAAAAATCACGATAAATGTCTAGTAATAATAGAAAATGCATACACTGTGAAATATAAATGGCATGTTAAACGAAATGCTATAAAAATATGCCAAGTAATAGAGAACATATACGGAAATTCAACTCAAAATCACATGTTTTTTTTTCCAGATAATTATGTATGTTTCCATGTATTGAAGACTCTATACAGGGTATAACAGAAAGGGTATGTTAAGCGAAAAGCTATGTAAATAGCCCACTATAAGGAACCTACCCACAAAATTTGAGGCTCGAAATCACTTGTTTATTTTTCCAGATAGTATGGAGAATTCCTAAACAAGCCAGGAATGTTCATACAATCTTAAAAAATAAACATGTGATTTAGAGTCTGAAATTTTGGAAATAGGTTCTCTATAGTGGGCTATTTACATAGCTTTTCGCTTAACATACCCTTTCTGTTACACCCTGTATAGTAATAGCATTTCGCTTGACACACCCCTTTTGTAACAGCCCGTACACATATAAACACATAAAAACAAAGTTTTAAAGTGCTCGTGTCTAACCTTCGTGAGTTGGTCGCAGTATGATTGGCTGAACTCGTCTCCGCCCATCTTCCGCTTGGCGTGGAAGGCGTGTAATGCCTTGTCTCTCACTCTAGCGTGCTCTCCCTCTAACAACTGTTCTTGTAGATACGGCTTTGCGCCGCCGCATACCTGAGGAAAACGAAACTTGCGTTAGCTTGTATGTAATAAGCTTCCCAGTTACTGAGCCTTAAGGTAGGTCGGTTTCTAGAAACTATAGATAATATGGTCGATTCTGACCATCGCACTTAAGTGTAAACTTAATCATAGTCAGTGGGGTAAGCACGAACCTTTTTACGCGGGGCGTAACGCTAGCGACTCGCTAACAAAATCTATGTGATTTGACAGTTTGTCGATAGCGTTACGGACTATCGAGAGGTTTGTGCTTACCCCACTGGTCTAACCTTCTCCGTTAAGTTGAAGTGTGACTATCGGAATGACGCTATTAATATCTCATGAAAAATTTATGAAAAGAGTTAAAAATTTAGACTAATCTATTACAACGCAGCGTGGGAAGGCCACCCGCGAGGTGGACGGACGACCTGGCCAAGGTCGCGGGCCGAGGTTGGATGCAGGCTGCTTCCGACCGGTCGGAGTGGAGGTTGTTGGGGGAGGCCTATGTCCAACAGTGGACTTCTCAGGGCTGGAAATGATGATGATTACATCCTAGCTCATCGCCCCTAGTCGACTCTAACGATGTGCATGGCAAGGAGATGCAACTGCGTAAATTTACTAATCCCATATGTTATTCCAATACAACAAACTACAACAAGCTTTTAGAGATGTGCTAAGACGCAATTACAATACATAAGGGGTGCTAATTTGAGTACATACTTCTTCCATAAGGTTGGTGTAGACTTCCTTGGCCTCCGCCACCGCTGTGAGGTTGTTAGCCTCCGCTGTCGCCTGTGACACACGAAACATTACAAATGTACTTCTAGTACCTACTTACATACATTACATATTATTTTCATTAAAAAAAATTGCGCTCAAAAAAGTTCAATTCAGTTATATCATGGAGAAGTGAAATACGAATAAAAGAGGAGCAGCGGCTAAGTATATTTTCATACAATAATAGTGTGCCGCCGAGCGGGGGTGAAGTATGGAACGAGGGGAGCATCCTAACACTGTAGCCCTACCCATTTACATAGAAACCACCTTGTAGTGACTAGTCAAACTACTTGCATAAGCGTGTGGTTACAGCTACTGCATTACACTGGCCCTGAAGCTCCGCCCCTATTATGACGTCATGGCCTCACGATTGCCACACGACTCAGTTCATAGTCCCACCTCCTCTTTTATACCTTCTCCATGAGTTATATGAACTTTTTTGAGCGCATTTTTTAAAACCATCTATAGGTTAAAATTTTGTTTTTAAGCCATTATCTAAGGCCTACTTAAACGAACTACACTATTTTTAAGTTATAAAAATGAAAAAAAAAAACTGAAAACTTTGGAATTTCCCTGCTAAACCAGTGGTTTTCGCCTCAAAATCATAGTCTGAAGTCAGCATACCAATATTTGCCTGGCTGTCACAAACACCCAGTATACGTATGTATTAGTGGCCCGGTGGGGACGGAAGCGCTTTCTTCCCTTTTCACCACCCCTGTCACTTTCACCAAGTATGTTTAATGTCTGGTACTTACGACAAGCATACTCTTCGGCTCGGGCAGTTCGTTCCCGCGGTAGATGTTCATGTAGGACTTGAAGTACTGCAGCAGGTCCTTGGCCTTCACCCGCTGTCCGTTGATGAGCTTCGGCACGAGGTTCTGTGGTGCCAGCAGCATCGGCACCAGCTGCTGCAGGCAACGCTTGAACTCCGGCTCTATGTCTGTTAGCACAGAAGCAATTGTGTAGAAACTAGCTTTTTCATAGTTATTCTGCTGTATTCATCATCATCATCATCATCATCAGCCTATTGCAGTCCACTGTTGGACGTAGGCCTCCCCCGGGGCACGTCACAAGACTGCCATGGGGGGTATTTGCCCATAGTCACCACGCTGGGCAGGCGGGTTGGTGACCGCAGTTTGTATTTTGGACTATGTTGTCAACACGGGAGGCGCTGCTGCCCACCTCCCGGAAACCCTTAATCGCCTTATACGATACCCACGGGCAGTACATGGGGTGGTACGAATTCTACTCACACACACGTGTGTGTGTGTGTGTGTGTGTGTGTGTCGCTATCGCATTGTTCTCGCTTTGCTAGTGCCAATTAGGTAATAGCGCAGCGGGAAAGACTAGCTGTTGCCCCCAACTCCATTCGCGTTGGCTCCAGGACGTAGACTATGTCGTTCCGTACTCCTAACTAAATACACGGGCCGTTTTTTGAGTTACGTTATCGTTATACCTCTGAGGCGGCCGTCGAAGTGCGGGTTGGTGGCGACCTGCAGGCCCGGGTGCGGCAGCAGGAAGCACGCGATCTCCGAGAAGCATGCCTGGATGTGCTTGCGTAGCGACTGCAGCTCCGGGTGCTGCTTGTCCGATACCTGTGTCAAGCAAATGTTCGATATCTCATCTATTTCATTATTTATTATTATTGTTATTTACCTGCGCACGACTTTCACAGGCAGTGCTTCAAACTGAGGCATTTTAAAGTATTACATTTTTAAAACATACGTGGAAAAAATGTGTGCTCGCTGCGCTCGCATCTTTACAATTGACATTATATAAAATTCCTTCCAGTTTTACGCAATTTAATTTTAAACTGTAAATATTTTTTTATACTTACAGAGTGTAAGTTACAGTTGCCCGTAGGCCGCCTCTTACCCTGAGCCGGCGCTGCAGGATCTCACGGCCGCCTCGCCTCCGTCAGGCCCGTAGGCCGCCTCGTACGGGAAGCTCCAGTCAGGATCTCACGGCCGCCTCACATACCCTGAGCCGAACTGGCAGAGCCGCTGGGAACGGGCACATACCCTGAGCGCCCGGATCCCGGCCTCCAGTGCAGGATCTCACGCCGCCGTCGGCCCGTACCGCCTCCGAGCCGGCGCTGAACTCAGCTGCAACATCAGATGCCACCGCCCGTACTCCGTGAACAGCTGCAACATCACAGATACCTTGTCATGTCTACTAGTCGTTTGAAAGTGCTGGCTTATTGTCAATCATCAAGGGGTATTGGAAGAGAAATAACATTTTGGATTCGAAATAGATACCGATTAATAGACTAGGTACGACAGTAGAAGGACGCTCACAACTTCGTTTACGTAAACCTTTCTCTCTCTCTCTCTCTTTACTCTCTATCGTAACTACACATCTATCGTGTGTGTGTGTGTTTGTGTGTGTGACGTCACGGACCTGCAAGTGCTGCAGATCGTCCTCCTGCACGTTCTGCGACAGGTTGTAGATCTGCACAGACGACAGCATGGTGGACAGAGCGAACACGGTCGCACAGTCGCGTACCGTCGACTCGCTGTCGAACGCGCCCTGCGTGTCCAGCAGGACTATCGCTACCTGCGACGAAAGAACATTACAAGAATAACAAATTATTTATTCAGCATTTACATACACCTGGCCGCGTGGTGCCACACCAATCGGCCGTCTAGTGGTAAACGGAGACAGTCAGCCAGCCTGTACCAACCTTCTCGCCGGTTTCCAGCGTGGCCTTGAAGATCTCGGACCACATGAGGATGCCGGTGGTGTCGCGCTCGGAGCCGCCGCGCCAGCTGAACCCGCCCAGCGGCTCGTCCTCGCCGCCCAGCCAGTCGCTGCCGCCGCCCGACCCGTACTGACAAACAAAAGTCACTCACTTGTCGGCATAACGTTAATCGTTGCCCCTTTAAGGGCACTTGGGTGAGGGTACGTGTTGCTTTCTTGACATAATATATATTTTTGGAATTTGAGTCAACGATTAATGATATGGGGCGATCGTAATAAATAGTCAGAGTTAATGTTCACACAACTGAAAGCTGGAACATAACTAAAATTCTTGAGAGGTCAAATTTCTGAAAACGATCTCCTGGTCGCCCTCAAAGAAAGGCAATTGCGAATTGAAATTGTAATAAGTAATTCCTTAACATCCGAGCTGATACGGGAAATCCACTTGTATCACAGAAATTACTATTGACTAAAATATCAATAATTAATAAGCCAATTAAAACATGTATACAAAATATTCCGTATCTCTAAGAAAACCCAAGCTAAGGAACAATAAGTACCTATCATGAACGTATAAAGAACAACGGACGTAAGTCACTGCACCGATTGAAGCACCGAAATGGCGGCGCGTTGGGCATGTGTGCGTATTTTCCAGTAGGCGCCGAGCTTACTAGTTTGTATGTGTGGATAGATAACGCGTCAATACACATCCCTACTCCATGGAATATCGTTGCCGAGCTCACTATGAATACTTCACTCTGTGTAGTCACAACACTCTGTCCGTTATTCTTTATACGCTCATGGTTCCTATAACATTTTTCCCTGCATCCTTATATCGTTAATTCACTATCGTCAGCCCTTATCATTCCACGGCTAGGGATGGGGGACGAACTTCACAACTGCAAAGATCTGCCACACCTAACTATACACACCTTATGATGCATATATCTAAGGAAGAAGTCGAGCAAGAAGCTCTTCCCCTTGCGGAAGGCGCCGGCCACGGAGATGACGACCACCGCCCGGTCCTTAACGTCATCTTGCAGCAGCAGCTCAGCCAAGGCCTCTTCATCAAGCACGAACGAGTGATCCGGACCCGTGTTGACGACCTGAACCCCGCGCGGACCCGTCCGGGCGGCTGTCGGCTTTTCCGTCACTGGAATAGACAAGGTCACTGTTAGCTTCAGCCATCCTGAATCTAACAAATCTAACAAATCCTGAAAGGCATAGGTTATAATAAGACATTTTGGTGATAACACACATATACACATGGCTGTTTCCTCGAAAATGGGTAGCCAGAATAGCAGGAGTTGGATGGTAAAACTTTGAAGAAACGCTACTATGAGTCGAACTCATGGGGGAAGAAAATACTCGCAGCTAATTGGTCAGTGTGCACGGCTAGAGATAAGGGAACCAATAAGCTAATCGGTCCGCTTTGAAGGATACTTGCATTAACCAATGGGCGTACACGAATGACTTTCTTCCTAAGCTTGTTTCATGGAACGGACTATAGGTTTACCTCTACAGCTTTAATGAAAATATTAAGTGTAGAGATGGCAAAGCTTTGTTCAGATTTACAATATAAGATGAAAGTTATGTAACGACTGAGGTCTGAGCTTAAGGTTGGAGTACACATTCTCGGACTAAGATACGGTTTTTTCTTAATTTGTAATGTATGTATGTATAAAATATAATAAAAAAAAAAACGAAGTTGAGACGAAGTCCAGCTGTCCAGCATCACTTTATAAAAAACAAACCGGTTAAGCGGTTGTAAGTCGTGTTAATTTGTCTATTGGATAATCCTAATCACCATCATCATGGCGACCTCCATTGACCAGTTGGGATTGTATCTAACTTTTCCTGATTCGAAGATCCTGGAATAACAGTAGAGACAAACATGGATCTTTCTGTATAATCATCTGTATCATAAAAATAAATGGATGCTTTTCGTTCGCCTTGCTAAAACTCAAATACATATGACGAAGACTAAACTTATGTTTTCTGTAGGTATGTCTTTGACCGGGGTAGATAACTTTGATTCAGAGTACTTGGTAATGTTAGTGTGGCATATTCAGTAATACAAATATTGTAAACAATTACATAGTTATTTGTTTATATCATTGTTGTTCATTTGAAAATTTATGCGTAATGGCAACATAGTTGTAAGTATACCTACTAATTTATATGCCCCTATACATATATATAGAAACATACTAAAAAAATAACATTGTAAAAACACCGCGACGAAATAATGCTGTTATGCTCACACGCATTCACCAAGCTCCAATACAAGGTATTTTCGGGCCGAAGCCAGAAAATCGGGTGTCCTATCTAGACGTGTACGCCGATGATATGATTATCGGCGGTGGACGCCGGTCAAAAATCGGCGGCGGCGGCGTGATTTCGGCGTGTAGAATTGAGATATATCTCCATAGTTTTTATTTTAGGTAGGTGGGTACACGATGCGCCTACCCGCTGGACCTTCAAAAGTGCGCAAAAGTTGGCAGTCTAATGGATGTGCTGTGCACGCTCCTGCTGACAGCTGCCGACGCCGTAGCTGTATCAGCGGCGCTGGACCTGGTTTGGCCTAAAAATTGGATTTCAAACGTTTAAAAGTCGAGCCGATTTCACGCCGAAAGTCAAATCGGCGGCAGCGGTCTGAAAAAAAGCCGGCAGCACACCGCTCACGTCTAGTCCCATCCGACCCCTCAAATTTTATACGAAATAAGCTATGTTACCTATATATGTATGACTCTTTTAGTACCCCTAAACCACCTCTAGTATCCATAGATTTATTTTCATTTATATGAAACACATAACATTTTAATTTGTAGAGACAGATTACGAACTGCCCCACAATTCTAGCATATTTTGTAGCTGAAACGCAGCCGAAACGTTGCAGTATCGTGCTGCGAAGCAATATTTACTTTAACACTTGTGTTATAAAACTTATAAATTACTCTATGACGTTTTTAAAGAAATAGTACAAGTACATAATTAAATAATAAACACTTTGTAGATACAGCAGTTACTATATGTAGATAAAGTGCAATCAATTAAACGATTCGCACTTAAAATTTTATAGGAATAAGATAGCAATAATATAAACATACCTACTTGGCCAACTTGATTATCTTAATACAAAAGGAAATCTATACATATAATAAAAATGTTACGGATCGCTATCTGTAAATGGAAGATATATGAGAAAAAAAATTATAGGAGAACTTTATCAACACAATAGTACCCAAAACAATGATTTTTGAAATTTTGTCTGTCGGTTTGTCTGTGCGTTTGTGCACACTAATCTCAGAAATCGGCTGAACCTATTTCGATGCAGTTTTCACGAATATATTGTGACAGGTCCAACTTAACATATAGGCTACTTTTTATCCCGGATAATTTCGACATTTTTTTTTTCTGTAGTCCACGCGGATGGAGTCGCGGGCGTCCACTAGTTAATAATATTTATTTAGCAAATTCTTATTGCGTAGAAAAAAATCGCGATCAATATAAAGTAACATAAACAATTTTTTTCCATTACTAAGGACTGAAAAATAAGGCCCAGCCCGAAACTCTTGAAGTAAGAAGCTAAAATTGACATTAAGGTCCCTTGGGAGCACTGAGAAAAGATTTCCCGACATTCCTACAGAGAGAATTTATTCTAAAGTTTAAACGACTTTGGGCGTCCGCTAATATGACGTATAATAATCACTTCTTAGCTTGGTCGTCTCTGACGCATGAGAAACAACTTCTGCTAGCCAAAAACTACTTTTACTTGATACGTTTGTTGTACACTGTTCACGTATGTGTATGTCACAAATGTATGTGGCATGTCATGTCATGCAATTACCCAGCGCAATTGTGAATGAGTTCGCCCACCCAGGATCTTGTCCCGATTTTGTTTCAACATAACGTGTTCTGTCCGAAAGTGGGCGTAACCAAATAACTTGTGCCACAGAATAATATTAATAATTCATTCAACTACCTATAGGTAATTCGATCCTAATGCAAATTGACAGCGTATTGAGTGTCTTTACTCTCTATTCTCTATACGGTCATTCGACAAAATGTGAACAACTTTTTACGTAAGCATAGAGGAATAATATTTCATAGAGTGCTAATGTCATACTAACAGTTTCGATGTACCATTAGACTTTTCGGTGCCTCACAATTCCAGTCCTTGACACTTAGATTCTATTAGTGTAATGTATAGTAATGTACTACATTACTAATGTATTGTAACGTATGGTAATTCAATCTTAGTGTCAAGGACTGGAATTGTGAGGCACCGAAAAGTCTAATGGTGCATCGAAACTGTTAGTATGACATTAGCACTCTATGTCTACATCTTATTCCTCTATGACGTAAGTTACTTCCTTACTGGTTTTTTAGGAACATAGAGGGCTGACCAAACACTCGACATTTCTTGTCGGAGCAGACACAAAATCGGTGTTGAGCAAGCATGCAAACGACAATAATCATACAATGTTTGCTTTCGCATTGCTATTGCAAATACGTAATAAGGGGGCGGGGCCGTACGAGCCTAAAGTGAGGATAGACTCTGCTAATACATGCACTGCCCCAATACTTTCTGTGAATGACGGTGGAAGCATGAATGACTAAAGCTGTGGGTGTTGCCGTATTACAACTCATGCGCACCTCAGAGGCCCCTGTAGACAAAACTCGAAAATATAAACACAGTGACTGTGCATAATCAGGCGCTAGTTAAGTATTCGAAATTAACCATATTAGGGTACCGCTTGAAGATATATTTATTTACTAGTGGACGCCCGCGACTCCGTCCGCGTGGACTACAGAAAAAACAAAATGTCGAAACTATCCGGGATAAAAAGTAGCCTATATGTTATGGACATGTCACAATATATTCCTGAAAACTGCATCGAAATCGGTTCAGCCGTTCCTGATAGTAGTGTGCACAAACGCACAGACAAACAGACAAAAATTCCAAAATCATCATTTTGGGTTCTATTGCGTTGATAATGGTCTCCTATAATATTTTTTCTCATATATCTTCCATGTACAGATAGCGATCCGTTACCTACATTTTTATTATATGTATAGATTTATTTATTTACACGTACACAATACAGAGTGCAGTTAACATTTAACAAAAAAAATATGATAAAATGTACTCACGACTTGGATATTTAAATGTAACTTGATATTCAAAATGCACATAACAACGCATTACAAAACAACACGCTAAAAGTTATCACCTTTGTCAAGTGTCAATTTTAATTCATTTACCTGAGCGTTATTTTCTAGATTGCTATCCTATTCCTATATTCACGTTTTAGAAATATAATATGTTATGCACTTGTAGGTATAAGTTTAAAGTTATTTTATATAAATAGGCATTTAAATACATAGCAAACCTATCTCTTTCACTCATTAATTAAAATTAAAAAGTCAACAAATGCAACAATGATGAATAGGACATATTCACAGTATTCAGCCGCTGTATTCACCACATGGGACGCTCTCAGAGCATTAATCACGCGTTACAGTGAAAGTGATACAAGACGCGACTTCCGCACACCCTGTACCTATACATGCAATAAAATATATACACATAAAAATATACATACATATCAAACAGTGGATGATATTGTACACTGAAATCAGTGAATGAACGATTGAGATTTCAGCTAGATGATGAAGCTTGCGTGTGAGTTCTGTATCCCGGTAGTTAATTGTCTAGTTCCTGTATTTTATTTTGTTAGAATATACATATTTTGTAATTGTATAGTATTACGGGATGAACAGACGTAATCTACAAATATTAGCTCACCTACTGCATCAATGACACAATATTACAAGTAGGTATATCTAACATAGATTCTTTTCCTTGGCAAAAATATATTTTACCCGACATTCCGTCAGTCAGTTGTTGTATCATTTAGTCAGCTAAGTTCGGAAGGTTAGATTTTTCATACACTGTGGTGCTGAAATCTAAATTATTTGCCAGATCATAATCTCCCTAGGAGTAGTACAAATGAAACAATACACTAATTAGTGAAATAACCGAGAGGTAAGGAAGCATTCGAGTCTAACAATGAAGGTCGAGTCATATATACAACACAATGAGTACATAACCTTAGACAAGGACGAGACGTTGCTATCGAACATATTAATATCAATTCAGATGAAAATGTGATCGATTATGGATTTGTTATCGAATAAAAAAATATATTGACCTGGATCATCATCATCTTCCCCAGTGACTATCACGAAGCCATCATTCCCTTCGGACTCTGAAAAACGAGCATAACATTACTATTTATGTATATCTAATGTGGTATCGAGGAAGAGAGACAGACGAATGAAATGATTGGCGAGTAAGGGAGAAAACAAATGGATTTTCGACAAGAAAGAGTTTGTACAAGGGCAAGAAAAAGAACTTTGAACCAAACAACGAAATGATGATAAGCAAAGCGAAGCTTGAAGATGACTTTATGGAAAAGAAGTGACCACTCTTAATGTAACGTTATTAAAGATTGTCGAAGTAACAATGACACCATAGCGCAAATAAACTTTTCTGGGCAAATCTGAGAGCTAACTAAAGTACTGACGCGGTGCACGAAATATTTCGTACAATGACCCTTCACTATTTACCACTATTATTGACGTACATTTTTCTGTCTTTGCAAGGTAGTTTGCTAACCACGGCAGAGCTCTAGATTAGTAAACATTTACAATAATCGATCTCTGCAAGTATTGCCTGAACCTAAATCCGACACTGCTTTACCTACGAACTCATTGTGCTGCTCATAGCAATTCTGATACATAAGTGAATATTTTTAACTTTACCCTATCTAATCTGCGACTAGATAAAAAAATATATCTATATGTTACAGAAGTAACTACAACATTAGAATTTAATTTATTTCCTATGATAATAAACCAGAGCTGTGTTTACATTACAATAAGTACAGGGGTACCATAAAAATGAAAGTTTCTTTAGATACACTGCCGTTTAAACATGGTAATTTTAGTTGTTTGTTATTTTACAAAAACTAGTGGCTCGCTTACCATGTATTATGCAAAGTATTGTAGAGTTTGTTGTTGTACTGACGCGTACGTCACAGAGATAATTTCAATATTTTTTTCATACACTTAAAGTTACGGGAAATAGTGCTGACTGCTGACTTGTGTCAACACAAAAAGGTTGTATGACGAAGCAGTTATTCGCGAGCGATTGACGTTCACTAAATTCAACTGGCCAGAGGAAATTTCAAGAATAACGTAAAGTTCAAATAACAACTTCTTTGATTATAAACTGGTAGGAAATAAGTAAACTTATCATTGAAAATTAGGCCTTTAGAGACTCGCATGAATAGAAGACAAAATTCTGCAGCTATTTATAATAACTACCACTGAATACCGAATTCTGAATGTACCAACTATTTAAAAGGTGTCGTTGCTACATACTCGCCCCTGAAACCGTGTTCAAATGGAGCACATATGTACAAGAATGACGTATGCATGCACGTTCCACGCAACTTACGCGCAAGCTCACTGTAATTGACCCTCAGATTAAGCTTCCCAACCACCGCATGGCCTGGAACAACGGCGTGGAATGAAGGGATGGAAAGCAAGGTACAGATCCTGGCGTACCTCTTCTAGATGAACATCTTAGTGCAGTTATGATGCCTAATACATATAATAACAGAAACAGAAGTGCAGACAGGTGTCTAAAAAATCCCATATCGATTCAGTCAAAAGCAATCTCGTCATTTGCTATCATCGCCTTTTGGAATAATTGCTATATGTATTAAGAATTTTGCTATATTTATGCTGTGACATTGCGAGAAAATGTTTATTTCGTACTAAACGCACAAACACGATTTTGCAAGCAAGTTAAAGCGAAAGCTAAAGGTTACCACCAAAAACAGATACTGAGGTATCATCATAATAATAAATCTGCAGACCGGCTTCGCAAACGTGTTACAGTCCATTGCATTGTAAAACAAGGTACACAAAACATAGCACTTAGGTATTTAAATTATTTTATAAATTCCAGATATAAAAGGCGATGTTTGTCTATGTTGCATACAACAAGGTGCTAATGCTGGATTATATGTATAATATATCTTTTTCTCAAATGAAGTTGGAAAAGCTTATGGAAGATTGCATACATATATGTTCATGCCCTTTAAAAATATTTGAAGCATAAAAAACCATAGTAAATTAAGTATGATGTGCTTATTTTATGCATTCAAAAAGATATTCAATTGGCCCTTACATTACATTACATTACGTTGAACTCATTACCGCACAAGATTGTCTTGATCTTCATTAAATGTTAATTAATCCTAAACCACTTATTTGGAGCAATAAAATTCTTACATTATATTTCATTGCCAAAGATAAAGCTATGTTTTCTGATAATGCTAGAGTCTGCTCTCAATATACAATAGACTAAACTGTAGAGTGTGGAGAAAATGTTATCTATAAAGCGATCTAAAATATTGCAAAGGTTAATTTTTTAAAGCTTAACTAGCCATTTCCGGACGAAGTCAAAGATCTTCTGATATGTGTATGCTTTCTCACACTTTCGCTTATTATTATAAATAGAATAAAATAAAAAAAACTTCAAATTTGAATTTGACCAATTTTCAAACTGAGTGTTGGTGCGTAACGCGGAAGTAAGTTATAAATACTAATATCTTGCCGCGTTGTTCTATTTGCCGAGAGATATTACACCTATTAGGTGCAGTGCAGGGCACTGGCATGTTCCCAGCCGCTCATGTCAACAACCTGGGCTGGAGCCCCGCCAGGACTGCTGAAGACTTGCTTCATGGCAACAGGAACTAAGGCACTGGCATGACAACTTTTACAGTCTCTGTGTAAGACGCGGCCAGACAGACTGACCAACGGTCTTGGCGTATTAAAAATCCTTGTTTAGCTAAAGCTGTGGCCCCAGCTAACGTTTTCTCAACATTAAACAAAATCCTTGCTGTTAGTGTAAGGAACTAAAAAGGTGAAGTACATATAGATACGACCCCAACACTAACATTACGTATTAGGACTAAATAATAAACAAGACCGAATCGACGACGTTTACGAGTATGGATGTGGAGTTTTTACTCCCTGAAAAAGACTGATACCGATACGTTTCCGAAAACGATCATTATCTACGAAGTGTCTATTTTAAGGTAAATAGTACCATTAACCACGTATACAATTCGGTCCTCCCCTTACCTCCCAACAGATATGCAAGTGATGACGTTAATGCCGTGTTCGCTTTTTTATCATCATAGCAAAAACAATCCTCAAAATTGAGCTAATTTTTGAGCCACTTTGGCCAATAAAAATTAAAAATATTGATATTGTCAATAAGTATATTGATTGATAATCCAAATAACAAGACCACATAATTAAATACCGATCGGATCGAACCTGCGACCTCACCAATATCTAGGTGGTGGCTACTATACCAAACCGGACTTTATGACTACGTGCATAAGACCAGACATTCACCAAGGTCGCGTCCGAGAATGTGAGTTAGCACTGCACGCTTATCACGGCCTGGGATAAACGAAATGCTTATCGCATTGGCAATGAAGTGAGCGAAACGAAGTTGCAACCAGCCGAAATATTTTTGATGCAGTTTATTCACAGATTTATTCTGTTGCCGCTATAACTAACTAAAATAAATTAAATGTTACCATACAACTATTTACTCCCATACAACTATGGTAATTTTTTCCGTTTTTCGCTAGATATCAATAACGGCAACATGTAATTGAAATATTCCGAAAATACTTATTTATATATTAACTTTAATAAATAATAATTAAAATGATATAAATAGTAAAAAAAGTAGCTCCCATACAACGAACATAATTTTTCCGTTTTTATAGATAATGGTTTTAGTTTTATACATTAAGAAAGCTTTAAAATCCAAAATAAATCAATTTACAATAAAAACAAAAATACTTCTAAAATACCTACCATATTTAAATTATTTCAATAGGTAGCTTTTGGTTATTTTTAAAGCCTAGAATTCAATGAGTAGTAGGTTAATTTAAGAAATAAATCACAGATGTCTAAATATTCCGCTCACTGGCCAGCTGCCAGAGCATACCTACATAATTGAACACTGCTTGCCTATTGGAAATGGAATCAATCAATAACATAATTCCTGCTATCTAAATTTATGTAAAATATCAAAATCTTTACATTTACAGCACATATCTTATCTCATTATAGATCCAAATATAATTTGACTATGTTTTGAAACAAAAAACACTTTAATATTTTTTTAATAACTGGTTACAATTTGAATAGACTATAATCACAAGAAGCAATGGATATCAACTGAAGCATTCAAAGCAGTTGAAAATTAATTAGGTGTAGAAAACATTATGTTCATTTAAAAATTAAAGTTTTTTTTTACAAACAATGAACTCTGCTGTAAGATTTAAGAAATAAGCTACCTGTTTAATATGCACATACAGTTTTATGGTACATGTATATATAGATATACATACATACATATAATCACACCTTATCTAGGGTAGGCAGAGCACCAAGGGCCGATAGAACCACATGGTGCCACTTCTGACCAATTTTGAGGGTAAAGTTATATATATTAATTGGCTATAATATAATATCTCAGTATATATCTCTGTACATTTTTTTTTCTAAAATAACTTGCACATTGTACCATATTTATGAAATAAATGAGTTTTATTTTATTTATTTATTTATGAAATGTTAAAAACAGATTGTAAATTCAGACATCATGAGACATCTGGTAAAGAAAGGTAAACACATAAATGTATCAAGAAATATTTGTAGACTAGTATGTAACAGAGAAATTCTTTATGCCCATAATTAGATTATACCTAGAATCCTATTATTATCATTGTGTACTACTGCAAATGTTGTTTGGTAAACACGCTGACATAATGACATACCTAAGGACATTACAAGCGGTCAAATGACAAGTAATGATTGGTTACACAATGTTCCAACAACTTTCTACTTCACATGGCTTGTTGTTTACTAATCACCCAGTTTATTAAGAACTACTTTAACAGTTAAATAGTTATATTAAGTCATTTTTTAACCCCCGACGCAAAAGCTACGGGTGTTATAAGTTTGACGTGTCTGTTTTTGTGTGTGTGTGTAAATGTGTATGTGTCTGTCTGTGGCATTGTAGCTCCCCAACAGATGATCCGATTTTAATGTGGTTTTTTTTTGTTTGAAAGGTATATCATTAATTACACTTCTTACTGAAAATATGAGATAGGTATTTTCCATATATGAGTACACACTTATATAAATTATTGAAATAAGTACCTTAAAGATATATACATACATATAAATGAAATATACTGTATTGGAGCTTTGATAGAGGGCATTGAACTTGTACAGTAAAAAAGAACAAGTTGCCAAACAGGTAAAGTAATAATAATATTATGTTGAAGGTGAACAAGGCAAAAAGTACTTTGGTACAAAATAAAAGATTACTAGGTATCTAAAGTTAGATATAGGATGCATTACAGCCCCCCTAGCATGACCACACATCGTGGATATCATATTTTCTCTATACAAAATTCAACATGGCAGTTATATTTATCATTATTATCATATTTTGACAGGCTAAATATTGATAAATTGGTTTATCATACCATGTTTCGCAGGTCATGCTAGGCTTGCAGGTATCCTCTAGTCTAAGTAGCTTCCAGTTTGTATTTAGAAGCTACAACTTTGTTATAGGCATGTACATACTAACAAATGTACTGAGCCAGAGTATTACTATACGCAGTTCTACCACAAACCAAGAATATTATAGTTACTAAAGCCTTCGACTACAAAAGGAAATAATTGAAAAGGCAATTAATGTCAACAAAACAAAGAGATATAGGTATAATTTATCATACCAGTACAAAGTACAAGGTGTTCAGATGTTCACTTATTAGAAAATATGGATATAAGAAATTTTATTGTACTTTGATAGTGGTATGAACACGATAATTGCCCAAATATTGCAACCACGAAATTAGACAAATAAGTACCTGAGTCTAGGCTCCTGTCTGCTCCCCCTGTCATATTCACAATTTCCAAGTAGGGTCACGCCGTTTTGCAAAAAGCACTGTCCACTCCTTGGCGATCAAGCACATAATCCAGGCAGCAAGTATAAAAAGATCCCAGTTTCAATGTCACAAATAGTACACGAGGGTATCTTGCGAGGCAATTTGCGAGCTGCCTCGCAGCACCTCGGTACGCGACAAACTGAACAACAACTTACGGCTGCGGCTCACACACCCTTGCAAAATGAATGTAAATTTTATTTACCTTCACCCTCATGGAACTTAGTTTCCCGTTGTTTATGTCCCTCGTAATCAGCCATATTCAATTTATTTATTTCGAGAACTGACTTGACTGAACATAGCGAATGTTGACGACATAAATTATTTTTTTCCATTTTTTTTCCAACTCACTTGACAGTACATCAATTTGACATTGACAGAACATTTTATAATTTGATAAGACAATGACAATTATTCCCTACAGACACACAAGAAATTGAATTTGATTGGCAATTTCAAATTCTTTGGTAATAATTTAAACTATAAATTGTAAAAACACATGCAGATAATTTAAAATTTAATGTTGAAAAAAAATTACACTGGCAACTTAGCATTTGGCAACTCATCAATCTTCATTAACCATTTACGAGTTCAAAAAAATCAAAACGTCGTTTAGTTTAAGTGATGGGCAGTTATAGGAAGGCAAAACATTCGAATTTAGAGTTTTTCAAACGATAAGTAATCGGTCGAATGCATACTTAGTACACATACCTATACACACGGATGTGTTCCTAAAATGGGGTAGCCAGAACTGCAGGATCAAAAAGGATATTTTAGAGCCACGTTTGGTATAGCAGAAACAGACAGATGTAAACGATCTGTGAGAAGTTGCTAGTTTCTAGTTACCTACTAATAGTTAGGTATTTGAATGATAATTCGATAACTAAATATTTTTAACGGAAATGATTGGAATGAAAATATAAAATCATAAAATAATATGCATTTATTATATTCAGCTTTAATTTAGTTTTAAAATTACTGAATTAAAGTGCACCTACAAAGTCATTATTATGGTTATTCTTTTGTAATTTATTATATTGGTAGTACATAGTTCAGTTATTATAAAATATCATCATATATTAGTCAGTCTGAAGGTAGTGAGCTTAAATGAACACGTCACTGGTGGTGAGTAAATAAAGGCCAAAAGGCTACTTAATCATTGTGCCCGATACAATTGTGGCCATTAACAAAAATTGAATTTAATTGACAAGGCTACTTTCAATATCGTTCAAATAATATTCGAGTATCTATTCGAATCGAACTCATTATTCGGCATTCGCAGTTCGCACATCACTAAAAATAGTTTAAAAAAAAATTGTTTGCAGCAGCGCAGCCGCTAGGGGATTCGGCGGGAAAAGCTGGAAAGGAGCGGGTGTTATTTTCTTGTGAAAATCAAAAATTATTTGTAAATGGCTTGAATGTGTCCGTAAAGTGACGTTTTCTGGTAGATAAGTTATATTTTGATTACTTGTGATGTGAATCTAGTGCGTGTGCATGGTTTTATACGCAGGTAAGCTGAGTAAAACTTTAGCCGGAATACGATCTCTTCATGGGCCCATGTAAGTTGATTCTGCAATTATTTTTCATTTTGACTAACTTTACACTTGTTTTTGAGGATTTTCCCGACGTTTCCATTCATCATCATCATTATCATCCATCATAAATTCAGAAATCATTTACTAAAGACAATGGCTGTATGGGCTTAGTTCCCCTTGCCTTTCCTTCGGTATAAACTAAACAAACAAAAAAAAAGCAGCCGCTAGGAGGGATTCGGCGGGAAAGGCTGGAAGGTTGCAGGTGTAATTTTCTTGTGAAAATCAAAAATTATTTGTAAATGGCTTGCATGTGTCCGTAAAGTGATGTTTTCTGGTAGATAAGTTATATTTTGATTACTTGTGATGTGAATCTAGTGCGTGTGCATGGTTTTATAAGCAGGTAAGCCGAGTAAAACTTTAGCCGGAATATCTCTTCATGGGCCCATGTAAGTTGTTTTTGCAATTATTTTTCATTTTGACTAACTTAACGCTTGTTCTTGAGGATTTTCCCGACGTTTCCATTCAAAGAGGTTTCCATTCTTCATCCATCATAAATTCAGAAATCATTTACTAAAGACAATGGCTGCATGGGCTTAGTTCCCCTTGCCTTTCCTTCGGGATAAACTAAACAAAAAAAAAGGAGTATGTAAATGTGTTTTTTTTGGGCTTGGCTCCGTGATCTTCTTTGGTTCTTCTTTGGTTTGTTTGTGGTTCTGTGAGCGCAGCAGCCAGCAGATGTACATATCAAATTTCTTTTATTAATAATTCATAATACTATAAGTACTCAATTTAAGCTACGTTTACAACTAAATACAATACACAATGCAGGTTGCTGAAATTTGCCCTTTTTAATCAATAACTTTTATTGTGATACGTTTTTATGCTAAAACCAAAGTAATCATTTATTTTTAGAATCCTAACGAAGACACGGAATGGAACGATATACTTCGCTCCAAGGGAATCCTTCCCCAAAAAGAGAAGGAGATTTCAGAAGAGCAAATTGTAAACATGCTAGAGGATACCATCCAGCAAAGAACCAATGAAAGTTAGTAAACATTTTAGGTTATAATCACCTGTAGATGACAACTGAGACATGAACATATAAGAATAAGTTCTTCAAGAACTCTATTAAGATCTTGTTCATTATACATCCATGATCTGGGACTCATTGTTCTATAATTGTGGACTGCCTCAAATAGTGTTTGCCTCAACGAGTCCTTGAATGAAAGCACAATTTAAAATTTTAGCTTTTAAAAGTGAATGGAATAATACAATATAATAATATAAGTAATTACAAATGTACCTACTCCCTTTAATTCATATTTTCACTTGTAGAGGATAGATTGATGTCTGAAAAGACCCTTGACGAGCTTGATGAATTAGAGGATTCTGAAGATGAGGCAGTTCTAGAAGCCTACCGAAAGAAAAGAATAGCTGAATTAAGAAAGCTAACTGAGAAGCCACGTTTTGGAGATGTGAGGGAAGTGTCAGGACAGGATTATGTTCAAGAGGTGAACAAAGCTGGAGAAGGAATCTGGGTGGTCATACACTTATACAAACAAGGGTGAGTTATCAACAAGGTGGAATTGCCAATTGCAAAATATAAAACTCATTAAGTACTTTATTCCATCCACTGTTGTCATCCCGCTAGACAGTTAATTGATAACTATGTTGTACTGATAGTGGGTTTAAAAAACAGAGTAAAAATTCCACCCCCCAGGCTGGAATAAAAGCCTGCCCATTCATGTTGTGGTGTTTTGCAAACTCAGGCCAGTGGCAGAAAATTATTGTGGTGGCCATCTTCATCTTGGCTTCCCAATCATTGCCCAACTGTTTCTAGATGAGTTTCTTGAGGTGATATCTTATTTACTTTAATTTTAATATAAAAAATAGATAAAAACTGCATGAATTACGAAAACAGTTTTGTTGTCATGTTATAAGAAAGTAATCAACAGTTGATTACCTTACAGTATCCAGCAATGTGCCCTCATTAATCAGCATCTCCGTCAATTAGCTGCTAAGTTTCCGTTCACCAAGTTCATAAAGGCGGTGGCACAGACCTGCATCCCTAACTACCCTGAGAGGAACCTGCCCAGCATGTTTGTGTACTTTGAGGGGGATATGAAGAAGCAGTTCATTGGCTCCGTGGACTTAAGAGGGACAGCTCTCACTTGTGATGGTAATGGAAATCCTGTTATATTTGTTGTTGTATTATTATTTGACAAGGCTGACCTGTCATGTATGATGACTGCCATTATTTTGCAAGGGTATCCTTCTAAAAAAAGTAACTACTTTTACCCAAGATTTAACAAGCTAACCTCCTCTATTTTCACTTGCTATAGAGAATCTTCAGAAATTTAACTAACAGCTAATTAATTGACCCGATAGTTGCTTAGAGCAAAAGAATGGTTTGTGAGAGGTTGCGAGTTCAAATCTCACTTGGGTGAAAAAAAAAACATTTCTTAATAATATTTACGAGTATAACTAGTGGTATGGTATGGTATAACGGGCTTGTTTCCGCAACTCGACGTCTGTGCGCCTATTTTGCGTAAATTATAACTAGTGGACGCCCACGACTCCGTCCGCGTGGACTACAGAAAAAACAAAATGTCGAAATTATCCAGGATAAAACTAGCCTATATGTTAAGTGGGACCTCACTCACAATATATTCCTGAAAACTGCATCGAAATCGGTTCAGCCGTTTCTGAGATTAGCATGCACAAATGCACAGACAAAAATTCCAAAAATCATCGTTTTGGGTTCTATTGCGTTGATAAAGGTCTCCTATAATATTTTTTCTCATATATCTTCCATGTACAGACAGCAATCCGTTACATTTTTATTATATGTATATGTGTAACAGCTAATTTCTGTTACAGAGCTGGAGTTCCTTCTTGGCCAGGTTGGTGCTGTTGATACAAAAATAAATGAAGATCCTAAACCTAAGATCAAGGACAAGTTGTTCACAGACCTCGGTTCCAATGACTGGTGATTGTGTTTGTTTAAGGTCTCACACCGGATGCGTATGCGTGCACGTAAGCGTAGACGTATACGTATCTCTGAGTTCCATACATTAAACTCAGAGGTACGTGTACGTCTACGCTTACGTGCACGCATACGCATCCGGTGTGCTCGAGCCATTAATGTAACTGTCACCGCTTGACGTCTATGCTTACGTCCACGCATACGCATCCGGTCTGCCCGTGCCTATATAGTTCCATACATTACAACTCAGAGATACGTGTACGTCTACGCTTACATGTACGCATACGCATCTGGTGTGCTCGTGGCTTAAGTCTTGATGTTTTCTACAAGAGTTATTCATAAGTTAGGATTTGGTTTAATACAAAAGTATTTTAAATAAATCTGTGCTTTGAGGTGCGGGTTGCTATGCTTTAATTGCAAAATATTTATTTCAAATTAATTTTATTTAACTGTGCAGTGCATTTGAATTTTTTATGTACCAAAAAATTATATATTTGTACATAATTTTTATAAAGAACGTTACTAACAAAAAAAAAATCTTTTATTTTACTTCTAGGCTAGAAGTTCTAGCAAATGAACCTGTCATTATTCATTCAGTGAATCAAACTTTATAATTGTTCAATTATAGTACAAAATAAGATATAGAAAGAATTAAGGACACCTTTGCACATTTTGTTTGTTAGCAATTTTATTTGTGAAAGGTTAGAGGGGGCTCTCCTCTAAAACCCAGTCCCAGATGTTTGGCTCCTAAGAGGAATCACGAAATATAATTCGTCAGACGCTAAAATGTAGAAAACCTACCAGATTCAGACGTCACACTAAAACCTAAACTAGAAACTTAGTCCTACCTATTCTTTCTGTCTCGGCCATTTATGTTAAGGATGGAGAGGGACGGTGACCATCAGAATCGACCATAATGACCAAAGTACTCAAATAATAAATTAATATACAATTTTTATTCGCTTACTTCCTAATATTTACACATTTGGTAAAGATTATTTACTGTTTGCGAAAAAGGTAAATGGGAAAGTGTGTGTCTGTTTGTTTGTTTGATCTCTTGTCTATGTATGGCCCAGCATAGCTCAATCCTTATCCAGTATCTTGGATCAGCAGCCTCTGTGGTAGTTGATGGTGGTCACACACTTGGAGATGCACTGCTCGACCGGGAAGCGTGACTTCATGCCTAACTCGAACACCCGGGCCAGGATGCAGGCTGCGTGCTCCTGCATGCCCACTATCAGGTCCGGCATCTTGTCCAGGACTGACTGCGTCACTTCCGGCAGGTTCGAGTCGAGGCATTCGAGGACTGCATGTAGAGCTGGAATGGAAGATGGGAGTAAGGGGGGTGTTGTAGCTTGACGTGAGGTACATAGGTACATGCAAAACATAGGATAATGGGAAAATAGAGGCCAGTCTTTCCTAAAAAAATATTGTCACTTAGTTACACCCGGTCAATGCTCGGAATCTCGCAAATGGACAAAGTCCGAAACGAGATTATCCGGCAGAAGACCAAAGTGACAGACGTAGTCTCGAAATATAACAGACTGAAGTGGCAGAGGGCGGGTCACATCTGCACTCACCCGGCGCGGCGTGGCGCAGCGCGGCACACTACACTCACCCGGCGCGGCGTGGCGCAGCGCGGCACACTACACTCGCCCGGCGCGGCGTGGCGCAGCGCGGCACACTACACTTACCCGGCGCGGCGTGGCGCAGCGCGGCACACTACACTCACCCGGCGCGGCGTGGCGCAGCGCGGCACACTACACTCACCCGGCGCGGCGTGGCGCAGCGCGGCACACTACACTCACCCGGCGCGGCGTGGCGCAGCGCGGCACACTATACTCACCCGGCGTGGGCTCGGGCGCGGCGGGCAGCAGCTTGGCCAGCAGCGCGAGCGCGGCGTGTCGCAGCGCGGCGTGCGACGCGCACAGCAGCGGGCACACGGCGCGCAGGATGGCGCGTGCGCTGGCCGGCCCGCCCCACGAGCCGCCGCGGCGCGCGCCCCATGCCTCCACCTCCTAGGATATGGAAATCATAGCGCAGTTAATTTAACGCAGCTTCAATGAAGAAACGGCAGTCAAAAAACCTACATAATATAACGAAACCATCTATCAAAGTCCCAGCAAATCTTAGAACGTGATATCAAAGTCTGTCACAACAATAGGGTCGTATAGACACTTAATGAAATTGTAATTTTACAAATAGGTATGATTTTGATTATTTATTCTAATAAGCATAAAATGTCATTAAAATTCAAGCATAGTAAACTACCCTATTTCCATATACAAAAGCTAAAACAAGAACTACATTTAGGTATCAAGAAAAGTCCGTTGAGGCCGAAAGGATTTCTCTTTTCACTAAGCTCACAATAACCTATTAGGAATACACACACATAAAAAACTAATTAATGTAACCAGAGGCGGCTTCTGACATTTTTAGATGGGTGTTCACTCCCTTAACGAATGAGATGGTTCAAGTTCAACCGTACACTTATAAAAATTCAGATGACATAATGAAACACATTAAAGACAACCATATCGCGTTCTAACTCGGACTAAGCGAACTCTAGTGGCCGCATACACGAATTGAAGTGAGCGGCCTTCTAGATAAGGCTAATTTTTCATACGAAATCTTCTGTTCCACGCGCCGGCCTAGGTCGGTATGTCTCTTTCGCACTCATTGAATACAGTACTAGGAATCGTACCAAATTTCGTTTCATTAGAGCGCGATCGCTAGAGCTCCACTCGATACATAAGATTATAACTTACTTGAGACGAACGCGTAGACACTATTGTATAAACAGTGGAATTGAAAGATAATTATAAATATAGAGAAATATAGATTGCCTATGTAATCTTCGTGGGTGGGAGTGCACTGCATCAGCGCTCCTTCGGACGAGCCGCCAGTGCATGTAACATAGGAACTTCAAACTATTTTTAAGTTTGAAGAAAAAAAAATAAAGCTTGCACTTCTCATGACACCTTACGAAAACTGTGAAACAAAATACCTTCTACACGTATAATACACAAAAGCACATACCTGCGCATGCGCCAGCAAAGCCTGCGGGCTGCCAGACCGGCGCTGCAGGGCCAGCAGCGCGTGCGGCGGGGGCTGCGCGGACGACGATGACTCGGACCCGCCACCGCCGCTCAACAGCGAGCTTAGGGCCGGCACCGAGCTGGGGAGAAGGGAGGTGGTTTTGTTAGACAAGCTCAGTAATTATAAATATTATTAAGAAAATGAAAAATGTTTTACCCGAGTGAGATTTGAACTAACGACCTCTTCGCAAACCGTGCTTTTACTGTAACCAACTGAACTAATCTCAGTAATGTCAAGTAGTCAGAAACTAGTGGGATCAACGCTGTCTACAGTTGGAATGGCAAAGATATTACCGCTCTCTGCGCTCGCTCCTAAGTTTTTTTTTATCAAATGAGTTGTCGAAATATTGAAAGAAATACATGGTTGATTTGTTCATAAATTAGAATGGTGTGAGAAGTAGGAATAGGAGGTCAACTTTGCGGGGCTGAGCGCCACGTATCTGCGGGGGGGGGCGGCACACTCACGCGAGGGTGGGCAGGTGTTGCGCCGTGAGCCGGGCGGCGCGCGCGGGGCTGAGCGCCACGTATCTGCGGGGGGGGCGGCACACTCACGCGAGGGTGGGCAGGTGTTGCGCCGTGAGCCGGGCGGCGCGCGCGGGGCTGAGCGCCACGTATCTGCGGGGGGGGCGGCACACTCACGCGAGGGTGGGCAGGTGTTGCGCCGTGAGCCGGGCGGCGCGCGCGGGGCTGAGCGCCACGTATCTGCGGAGGGGGCGGCACACTCACGCGAGGGTGGGCAGGTGTTGCGCCGTGAGCCGGGCGGCGCGCGCGGGGCTGAGCGCCACGTATCTGCGGGGGGGGGCACACTCACGCGAGGGTGGGCAGGTGTTGCGCCGTGAGCTGGGCGGCGCGCGCGGGGCTGAGCGCCACGTATCTGCGGGGGGCGGCACACTCACGCGAGGGTGGGCAGGTGTTGCGCCGTGAGCCGGGCGGCGCGCGCGGGGCTGAGCGCCACGTATCTGCGGGGGGGGCGGCACACTCACGCGAGGGTGGGCAGGTGTTGCGCCGTGAGCTGGGCGGCGCGCGCGGGGCTGAGCGCCACGTATCTGCGGGGGGGGCGGCACACTCACGCGAGGGTGGGCAGGTGTTGCGCCGTGAGCCGGGCGGCGCGCGCGGGGCTGAGCGCCACGTATCTGCGCAGCAGCGCCGCCACACGGTGCGCTAGCGAGCTGTCCCGCGCCTCCCGCGCGTCCCGCCCGCCGCGTTCGCTGCGCTCGCTGCCAGCCTTCACCGCCGCTATGAAGCACTCCAGGATGTTGCACAGCTCCGTCCTGTAAAGAAAATTAATGTAAGAGGCGGTTTATAAGTAGTTTTCTGTAATACTGACGTATTAGTGGGTTCAAAGCGTAGGAGAGTAAAATGCACGCGTGGATTCGATTTTTAAACGTCAAAATCATCAAGTCTCTAATTATTATCAAGGAAAGTCTAGTCTTGTTTTACTACTATTTATAACAAATCAAAGGTATTCTGACTTTACAATATTATTCTTTACAAGTTAAAAAAAAAACAACTACCATAAGCTAGAAATCTGAGTCGCGACGGCATTTGTGACATAAAGTTATATTTTAATACAGTTGCTCAAAAAGTGGCGTATTGCAGGAACGTATAGCGTTCGGGATGTGGCCTCGGCTCGGGTAGACATTTGTCGGAACTCTTTGCAATGACAGGCTTTCCGCACTCATAATGAAATATACTATTTCCACCAATCCGCGCCGTTGTCATCAGAGCCAACCGACCGGCGACGTAATGCCGCGTTCTGAAAGAAACACTATGCTGCCATCCGAAGATGTGCTAACGCTGCATTCAAAATAGCTTGTTGCCAACACGGCCATGCTGCATTGCCTGCCCTCAGGCACCTTAACTATTTAGCTGGACCTGTAATGAGAATAGAACATGTGAGTCGGTCCCAGCACGGCTGGGGGACTCACTGGTGTCGCGCGCGGCGCAGCGCGGCGTCGGGCAGCATCTCAAGCGCGGCCAGCACGGGCGGCAGGGCGGCCGGGGCTCCCCGCAGCAGCGCGTCCGCCAGCGGCAGCGCCCGCTCGCCGGCTCCCTCCACGCGGGACCAGATCGCGCGGATGGCGGCCTCCATGCGGGACGTTTTGCTGGAGATATGAAACTTTATTACAAAAGTTGCATTTACAAGGATCAAAAATAGTATATCATAGATCAGTATACAATAATAGATTAGTATACATTCAAGTAGGTATATGTAAGCGTGGCGTGTATAGCGTTTCCTGTATCCCACATAAAGTAGGATAACAAACAGGATGATATCTTGCGCTGCCCCCCCCCCTACCTGTGGTCATGCGCGGCCCGCAGCGCCGTGAGCAGCGGGTGCGCCGCCACATCGGTGGCGCTGGGTGAGGCGGCACACGCGTCCTGCAGCGCGGCACAGCGAGACGACACCCACGACAGCGGCAGCGGACGCTCCGCGCTCTGCGCCACCAGCTGCTGGATCTTTGGCATCTGCAGAACAAATTATTGCGTTAAACATGGCTGTGCTCCCTAAACTATAAAATCACTAGTAGCAAGCCCTCGCTACGCTTCGGTACATAGCAAGTACATACCTAACTACAACTTTCCATACAAACTTCCACCCCCAATTTTAGGAAAGTGGGTTACAAAGAGACAAAAAGTAGCCTATGTCACTCTCCATCCCTTCAACTATCTCCACTTTAAAAATCACGTCAATTCGTCGCTCTGTTTTGCCTTGAAAGACGAACAAACAAACAGACACACACTTTCCCATTTATAATATTAGAATGGATAGGGAAATAGTTACATAATAGGACCTACATAGTTATCAAAATTAATTTAGGAATTTCGGTGAGTATAATGCGCAGACTATACCTTCATGTACAGCAGCATCAGCAGCATGGGGTGGCCCTGGCTGGCGGGCAGCAGCAGCTGCGCCGGCCCCGCGCAACAGCGCAGCAGCAGCGGCAGCCGGGCCTCCACGCGGCGCCGCATGCGCTGCACGTCGTCTGCCGCCGCGTCCGCCTCCGACGTTATGTACGATATCAGCACTTTCAACTGCACGGGGACAATTATATTGATTCGTTTTATATTCAAAACGACTGTAACAATCCATTTGTTAGTCAAGTACATGAAAAAACTACTTAGACACTACACTAGCATCATTTCACACAGATTGTAAACGACAGACGTCGCGCGACACCAGCGCTACGTAAGCCCGTTTGTACTCGTATGTACTCGTACACTCGAAAACTACATTAGTGTGGAGTGTTCTCTTATGACTCATCTTAAATTACTCAAGGATGGCGTCAAGCGGACAATAAAGCAAAAACAAATCCTTGATAACATGTGTTTCTAATGGAAATAAAGAAATCCCCGATACCAAACATAGTCCCCTGCCACACACTAACCTGCTTATAGTCCAGCCGCAGTGTGTCCTCGGGCTCGTGGTGTTTGGGCGTGGCCTTGTCCCCTGCCACACACTAACCTGCTTATAGTCCAGCCGCAGTGTGTCCTCGGGCTCGTGGTGTTTGGGCGTGGCCTTGTCCCCTGCCACACACTAACCTGCTTATAGTCCAGCAGCAGTGTGTCCTCGGGCTCGTGGTGTTTGGGCGTGGCCTTGTCCCTGCCACACTAACCTGCTTATAGTCCAGCCGCAGTGTGTCCTCGGGCTCGTGGTGTTTGGGCGTGGCCTTGTCCCCTGCCACACACTAACCTGCTTATAGTCCAGCCGCAGTGTGTCCTCGGGCTCGTGGTGTTTGGGGTGGCCTTGTCCCCTGCCACACACTAACCTGCTTATAGTCCAGCCGCAGTGTGTCCTCGGGCTCGTGGTGTTTGGGGTGGCCTTGTCCCCTGCCACACACTAACCTGCTTATAGTCCAGCCGCAGTGTGTCCTCGGGCTCGTGGTGTTTGGGCGTGGCCTTGTCCCCTGCCACACACTAACCTGCTTATAGTCCAGCCGCAGTGTGTCCTCGGGCTCGTGGTGTTTGGGGTGGCCTTGTCCCCTGCCACACACTAACCTGCTTATAGTCCAGCCGCAGTGTGTCCTCGGGCTCGTGGTGTTTGGGCGTGGCCTTGTCCCCTGCCACACACTAACCTGCTTATAGTCCAGCCGCAGTGTGTCCTCGGGCTCGTGGTGTTTGGGCGTGGCCTTGTCCCTGCCACACACTAACCTGCTTATAGTCCAGCCGCAGTGTGTCCTCGGGCTCGTGGTGTTTGGGCGTGGCCTTGTCCCCTGCCACACACTAACCTGCTTATAGTCCAGCCGCAGTGTGTCCTCGGGCTCGTGGTGTTTGGGCGTGGCCTTGTCCCCTGCCACACACTAACCTGCTTATAGTCCAGCCGCAGTGTGTCCTCGGGCTCGTGGTGTTTGGGCGTGGCCTTGTCCCCTGCCACACACTAACCTGCTTATAGTCCAGCCGCAGTGTGTCCTCGGGCTCGTGGTGTTTGGGCGTGGCCTTGTCCCCTGCCACACACTAACCTGCTTATAGTCCAGCCGCAGTGTGTCCTCGGGCTCGTGGTGTTTGGGCGTGGCCTTGTCCCCTGCCACACACTAACCTGCTTATAGTCCAGCCGCAGCGTGTCCTCGGGCTCGTGGTGTTTGGGCGTGGCCTTGTCCCTGCCCTGCCAGACGCGCGGGGAACGCAGCAACGTCTCCGCAAAGTCCAGCACCGAACTCGCTGCCCATTGGCTAGACAACAGATAGTTATCATTACTGGCTGCTTCTTTCCACGCCCACTGCACCCAAAACTCTATACATTTTGTGCCACACTATGATCGTATGCTTCTAATTGGCTACACAACAGATAGATTATCAATACTGACTGACAAATTATTCTCTTTGATTATATAAATTTTTACATGTATCATACGAAGTTTTTTAACACATATGCGCGTAAATTAATAAAAATATTTACATGATATTGTAATCATGTCGTCCAGTATTATCCAAATATGCTGTATATGTTTTTTAGATAAATAAAAATTTTAAATATTGCCCAGTCAAACAATATATTTATTTTGTAAATTGCAGCAAAAACTACTCAACGTGACTTTTCAACGTGTCGTAAGTTTTATAATAGAATACTAGTCACCCGTCCCCGCTGAGCAGTATGGTGAGCGCAGTATGCAGCGTGCGCGCGGACGCGCGGTGTGCCAGCAGCGTGACCAGCAGCGGCCGCCATGCCGCGCATCCCTCCACAAACATCAGCCGCATCTGGTCACATACACGTGTGGTCACGGGGTGGTCGTAATCAAAATGTAAAGAGCCATAATGTGATGACAATACGTTTAAAACACGAGAACAATTTTGGCAAGCTATGGTAACAAACAAGTCTTCTTTAACTTGAACTTTCTGACAATAAAAAATAGTGTCTCCCAGTCTCAGTAGATGGCGCTTTCTAGATATAACATTCAAAAGAACTTTAAACATAACTATTTGCACACTATAACACAGTAACCATAACGTCGATAATCATTATAATTATGTTTTCTACCTACCGGGATTTAACCTAAGACAATATGGCAGTCAGTCAACTGCACCAATCGGTCTTCAAAGGCAGGCACTAATGTAAAATGTCGGTGACTGTTACTTTTGTTAGGGCCGCCTACTTGAAGCAAACAGTCAGAAGTACAGTTTTCTACGTACACAGATACACGGAACCATTTAAGAAAAGTGACTATAACTGCAAAAGGGGTTGATGTATTACTTATCCCAGTGTGGCAGGCCGCAGTCACATGCCACTGCATAGATGTTGAGGGTGGTAAAAAAAGGAAGCGCTTCCGGCCCCACCGGGCCACTAGTCGTTGTTTGGCCAATGTATATATTCCAATCATTGTGAGAAACTTCGATATCGCGTTCTAGGATCCGATAGGTGGCTCCGTTCCAACAGATACCTGTCTGTGCGGCTGCGGGCCGAGGATCTCCCGCTGCAGGTCCGACAGCCAGTCCAGCAGCAGGCCGCAGCCGCGTCCGCCGCTGGAGAACAGGTGCGCTGCGCTCGCTCCGTGCTCCGACTTCACCTGCACACACGCATCAAAGCTTAACTTACTAACACTGACAACATTGCTATATAAATTACCCCAGTTAAAGAACTCCGGAGCTTCTATAAGGAAAAACGAGTTATCTGGTTCTAACTAAACATGTTTTATCTTTTTTAAATCTCGAAAAATTGCATTTGAACTAACACAAATGGCCATCTTGTGTGATCTGGGCCGCACATTAATGAATGATTTATGTCAATGAACTAAAAATTGAATGAAAGACAGAGAGATGCGTGACTGATTGAATGAATGATTTTTGTGAATGAACTAGATTATGTAATGAAAGACAAAGAGGTCTTATTTCAACACTTCCAAGCGAATGTTCCTTACCGATATCTCATACTTCCCGTTCTGGTTGTTCTCGAGTATCTGCGACAATACGTCGACAACTTCGTGCGTGCTGTGTGTCTCTATGATGCGTTGTCCGATCGCTTCTAATGTACTCGGCGTCGAGTTCTCTAGAGCTGGATTAAAAAATATTACGGCATTATTGTTAAGACAGTTTGGTCCTATCAGCCCTTGGTGCTCTGTCTACCCCGTAAGGGATAAAGGCGTGATTATATGTATATGTAAGTTTGTAAGAGTGTAGGTATTTATAGGTTTTATTGATTGTGACTTATTTCAACATAGGTGTTGTGAGTTTCGTCAAAATCGGTTTGATAATTTTTTAAAGTAATGAACATCCAAAAATATAACGATCTAAGCATTTACACATTCTCTCCAACTTTAACGTCTATTTATTTTAGTAAGATTCAAAATTTTTGTTGTAATTTTATTTACATTATGAAATCACACGTGTTACCTTGTTTTATTTATAAACTAGGTGTGCAGCATTCTGTTGATATTTGGCTTGCTAGTTACATAAAGGCACGGTGATAGGAATTAAAATGCAGGAGCTTCAGTTATTGCGTATATTCCCAAACGAATGGTACAGAGAGAGAGAGAGAGAGAGAGAACCATATACATCTTTCTACTAATCTTAATGTTGCTATATACAAATGTATAAATATTGAATTGTATCAGGCGTCACTATTCGGAAGTTCAAATCTCTATTGAGGGATCGCCCACCACCGGGCCCTATACCCTCCGCTGACCCTCGGATCTGCCGACTCATGATCACGAACACAAGACACTACAGTCGCAACGAGAAGCCAGATCCAAGCACCTAGCATGCAACCATAAATACATAGCCAATCACAGTGCAGACTAACCTGCGATGATCTGTTCTCGTGTGGCAAGCGGTGCCTCTCTCTCCTCCTTAACCCGGTCACCGCCAGCCAACAGCGACAGCACCGCCGCCACCGGGCCGGATGCACACTTTATGTGGGACAAGATCGTTGCTGCTGTCTGGTGGGCGGAGACAACATTATACTTATTGTGGTGCATTATTTATTTACACCTATAGGTGTCCATTTAGTACTGTATTGCTTTACTAAAATTCATCAGTTGCGTCTTGGATTTGTAATGCACAGCTCTAAAAATTTCACCGAAATCTAAACGATAAAAATTATCTACTGCTGAAGTAGTCTTCAGATCTGGAATCCGTTAGTGCGTTCAGCACGCACATGTAGCAGCGGCAGCAGCGCCATTAGCAGCAGGGCGGCGGAGGGCGGGCGGCGCGGGGGACCTACCTCCGCCAGCAGCGTCCGCAGCGGCAGCAGCGCCCTCAGCAGCAGGGCGGCGGCGGGCGGGCGGCGCGGGGGACCTACCTCCGCCAGCAGCGTCCGCAGCGCCCTCAGCAGCAGGGCGGCGGCGGGCGGGCGGCGCGGGGGACCTACCTCCGCCAGCAGCGTCCGCAGCGGCAGCAGCGCCCTCAGCAGCAGGGCGGCGGCGGGCGGGCGGCGCGGGGGACCTACCTCCGCCAGCAGCGTCCGCAGCGCCCTCAGCAGCAGGGCGGCGGCGGGCGGGCGGCGCGGGGGACCTACCTCCGCCAGCAGCGTCCGCAGCGGCAGCAGCGCCCTCAGCAGCAGGGCGGCGGCGGGCGGGCGGCGCGGGGGACCTACCTCCGCCAGCAGCGTCCGCAGCGGCAGCAGCGCCCTCAGCAGCAGGGCGGCGGCGGGCGGGCGGCGCGGGGGACCTACCTCCGCCAGCAGCGTCCGCAGCGGCAGCAGCGCCCTCAGCAGCAGGGCGGCGGCGGGCGGGCGGCGCGGGGGACCTACCTCCGCCAGCAGCGTCCGCAGCGGCAGCAGCGCCCTCAGCAGCAGGGCGGCGGCGGGCGGGCGGCGCAGCAGACCTAGCGGCGCGGACGCCACTGTCTGCAGAAACGTGATGGCCAGCTGGCTGTACGGACACATCTGGATGGGCGCACCGTTATGGATGCGACGCACTTCCTCCGTTATCTCCTGGGATACAAAGAAGGCTAATATAGTGTTATATCGATATAGTATAGCATAGGCCTAGCCCAATACATATAATATACCTATATAAAATACAGATCGGAGAAAAAAAATTGTTGAAAAAACACAAACCAAACAACAAGAACAAAACAAAAACCTTTCCTTTAACAGATATCACTGCAATTTGATCACATGTTAAATTACAACTACATGAAATATCACACTAAGCAGAAACTGGGAAATATAGGTAGACTTTCAGCAAAAAGGCGTGACCTTTTTACCGGTTATGTTCGTTGGTATTCCCTTCGCGCTATCCTACGCAGTCAAATTGACCAGCCAGCCCCGCCCATCTACTTAGTGACTAAAATCCCAGAAACATGAATCACACACACACACACACATACATAATAGGTAGTTCCATGGAGATGTCAAAACTTGCTAGGTATCCAAACGGGTGATGAAAACCTGCTAAAACTAACCGCATAAAGCTGTGTGAACGCCAAATCCATGTCGCCCCTGAACAGGTCCGCGTATCCGAAGGCGGAGTTGAGTAAAGCTGTGACCAGAGTCGGTTGTAACGAGGGCGGCCCGGGGCAGTCGCCCCACGCGCCTTCCTCTTCTTCCGGGAGGGGAGGGACGGCGAATAGGTCCTCTTCTGCAACATTATACGGTGTTTTTCATGATAACGATCTTGTATTTTCTACTAGAGTGGATACCACGTATCGGCAAACGCAGCGTGGGAAGGCCACCCGCAAGGTGGACGGATGACCTGGCCAAGGTTGCGGGCGTCGGTTGGATGCAGGCTGCTTCCGACCGGTCGGAGTGGAGGTTGTTGGGGGAGGCCTATGTCCAACAGTGGACTTCTCAGGGCTGTAAATGATGATGATGATGATTTTCTACTAGAAATATGTAGTAACTTGACATGACGTTCCATGACTGAACGTTACGTGACGTAAATCTTAGTGAAGTAGGTTGATTGTGTTATCTAAGACACTTTAAGACACTGGATGCATTGCAAACATCCACTTGGTGTATAAACACAAGTTTAGAGATAAATCGTGTTCTTATGCAACTTAGCGAACGTCGATGTGTCTGATAGAAAGAAACATACCATAACAAGTCCTAAAATTCAACTTCTGTAATCTAGGATCAAAAAAAAGTGACCAGAGAATATATTTATTTATTTATTACTAAATTGGCCGCGTGGTGCCGGCAGAGTAGAATTCGTACCACCCCATGTCTGCCCGTGGGTATCGTACGAGGCGATTAAGGGTTTCCGGGAGGTGGGGGAGGTAGAGGTGGAGGCAGCGTCTCCCGTGTTGACAACATAGTCCAAAATACAAACTGCGGTCACCAACCCGCCTACCCAGCGTTGTGAATATGGGCAAATACCCCCCCATGGCAGTCTTGTGGCATGCCCTACGTCCAGCAGTGGACTGCAATAGGCTAATGATGAAATAAATAAGACACCGTGCAAGGAGTGTTGCAGCTAAGTCGCCGCCCCCCATTTGGTTGCGCTCCCCCGCACGCACGCACGCACGCACGCACGCACGCACGCACGCACGCACACGCACTGACCGGGCGGGTACCGCGGCGGCTGCAGACGCAGCGCGGCGGCGAAGGCGTCCCCGCCCCGCGCCCCCCGCGCACGCTGCACTCGCAGCAGTACGCACATGTAGCCGCGCTCCACGCCCACGCGCGCCACCGCCGCCGCCGGGGAGCCGTCCAGTGCGTGGAGGAGGGCGCTGTGGAGAGACGAAAGACAATCAATAACCCTCCAAAGTAAATACCTATCTTGAGAAAAGCCTATATTCATTAGTGGACTCGTCATTCTCCCTCCCTCCCTTTTCCCTTGAGAGAGCAGAGGCTGTGGTACCTGCAGGCCGCCACCGGCATGCCGAAGGTCTGGATGAAGAGCGCCAGCTTGGGCGCCTGCAGGCCGCGCAGCCCCGCCTCCAGCAGCGCGGGCCGCGCCGAGCGCACCAGGTGCAGGCGCAGCCAGTCCGGCAGCAGCGCGGCGCCGCCGGGAGCCCCCGCCCCCACCCAGATGGACTGCAGCCAGCTGTACATCGTCTGGTTCTCATCCACTGGAATTACATTGAAATGATAAGCTATAGTCTGTTTTTAGGGCCGGTGAAAATGGAGCATTGACATGTAGAGATATTACCATGGAAATTACAGATAGTGTACATAATGTACCCCCCCCCCCTACACTCACGTGCGGACGGGCCGTAGCACAACAGCTTGAGGTTGGCGTGCGCCACGATGAGCGGCAGCGTGACCCTGACGGCGCCCCACTGCAGCGTGGCTCGTTCCCCCGCCCACTCGGCGCCGCCCGACAGGTCGCCGGTTAGTGTGCCGCTGTGGATCTGGTGTGGGAGTACATAAATATGAAAGACTGTATGTATCTATTTATGTACTCCCTTGAAGTTGGTCAGAAATATGGAAATCACATTTACACATTAAAGTCAAGGTATAGTCGAAGAGGTTTGGGTGGACACAGAAATGTCGAAATTACAAGCCTACTTTTCATTTGCACGTCCATTCCAAAGTTATGTGTTAAAACTATAATATTGTTTCTCCCTCTTTAATCGTCCTATCTCATTTCACGAGTTTTCCCCCTCCCCCTGCATCTGACAGTTGTCCAACCACCGCGGTACTGACCTCGCGTCTCGGCAAGTGAATTATTGTGTGTGACAAACTGACCTACCCAATCAGAGTGCCCTTACCCTAAAAGTGGACTATAGTGAACTGTGAACCTAAACCCTACGAGAGATTCCGCGCGGAAGAAGAGGAACACGGAGCTTACAAAAGTACTTTGACCTACCTATTTTTACCTCGCGGGCCCCCCTAACTAATCATAAACATTATGTCAGGGGGTTAAGGATGACCCTGTTGCTTTTTGGGCACAATTATACCACAATCTTGAATGATTGGAGTATTTGGTAGTATGTATGTACTGTAGTAAATGTAGGTACCCTGTCTGGCGATGATGACTTTTACAAGTGAAAGGCCAGCTGCCGCCGTCGCCAGTCCGTACCTCACTATAAAATATGGGGTCATCTATCGAAATATTTCGTGATCCGCGTCCATACTTTAATATCAAACTAGGTGTACGGTGCAACAGCGTACATTATCACGCGGTCAGCATTTTTACCCTATTGTGCCTTTTATAACCAGTTCACGTTCGGACACCAATCAACCCGCGTGTACTCATTATCATACCATTTTAGCCATAGTTTGGAATTAATAAAGTTTCTCTATTTTATATCTTAACTACGGCCTATCATTTCGTATGTACGGACCTCACCGTACATCGTGGTCCTTCGAGCGAGTCAATCGTGTGTGAAAATTGACTAAAAACCAGTGACCATAAACCATTTTTCAGTGCTATCTACCAGTGACCATAAACCATTAGTGCTATTAAATAGTGACCACAAACCAAAGTTCAGTGCCATTAACCAGTGCCTGGACTACCAAACTATTATCTGGATTTCTACAATTATTCGGATTACTTGGAGGATTCCGAGCACGTGGACAACCACACGGCCACGTGTCGTCAGTGAAAAAGGAGTCATCACTGTCGGTTCCAGAATATCAAGTAAGATCTTTCTAATTTTACTATCATATCAGTAAGGATGGAAGATCTTTTAGCAAACCAAGAGCAGTTAAAATCTGCAATCGAGCAACTCCTGTCTTCCTTTAAAAAAACGGGGCGTGACCGTAGAACCGTTCATTTCATTAATAGGCAATTGGAGACTTTGCAAACATATTGGAACGAGTTTGAAAGCAACGATATTGCTTTGCGTAACTACCAGGACCCAGAGATACCATATTTTAAAGATAACCTATACCAAAAGACTTTAGAATATTACAACAATTGTAAGAGTTACATACAATTATCGCTTCCATTACCTTCTACTACTTTCACCAAACCCGTAGTAGACGAATCGCAGCCAGCAGCTAGCACCAGTAACAGGCAACCATTGGCAACATACACTCCCCAGGGCAACGCTAGCAAGTTGGAGGAGATGTTGCGTAAACAAAAAAGTAATTTTAAAGCATTCTCTCGTACTATTAACAATGTTGATCTTGAAGGTATTTCCGAAAAATGGGAATATGAAGATGTAATAAAATCAGTGCAATCACGGTGGTCTGCTATCGACTCCTTGCATTGGGAGATCGATTGCGAACAATTTGAGGAAAATGAGGAATATGATTTGGCTTTTACTGAATATGAAAAACAATTTCTAAATATCAAAAGAGATATAAATAGCAAGATGTGTGCAATTTCTCACCAGGTGCAATCTACACCAAAAATTGACATCCCAATCTTCAGCGGAAATTATCACCAGTGGTTATCATTTAAAGATTTGTACACAGAATCTATCCATACCAATAACTGTTTGTCGAGTGCTCAAAAAATGCAATATTTAAAAAGCAAATTGAGGGGAGAAGCAGAAAAGTTAGTACAACATTTAAGGATTTCAAATGACAACTACCAAATCAGCTGGGATATACTTAACCATCGATATAATAATACCAAATTAATATTCAGCTCGCATGTTAATATTATGTTATCACTACCGACCATACAGCAGCAATCAGCCGCGCAGATCAAAAAACTTCATGACACCGTCAACGAATGTTTAAATGCAATCAAAAGTTTGGGTACAGATATATCAACATGGGACCCACTTGTCGTTCATTTGCTTACGCAGAAGCTAGATACTGAAACACATCATGACTACATAGAGTCCCTGCAGAAACCTAGAGACCTACCAATCCTTAGCGACTTTCTAAATTTCTTAAAAAGCAAATTTACTTCGCTTGAATCATCGCGTCGCAAACAAGATTCATCGAAATCATTACCACAAGATAATTACAGGAGACAGCCATGGAACTCTTCGGTAGTTAATCCTAAAAATTCTTATTGTAGGAGCACGTGTCTGCTACTACATCCAGAATTGATGAGTACTTGATAGGGTGTTGTAGAACAGGAAAGATGTGATAACTTGATAAATCACTTTAATAACTTGAAAATAATGATTGATGTGTGCACACTAATTGAATGACGAACGTGAACTAAATTTAGGTAGGAAATAGCGATTTACAGAAAAGCTGACTGCGAAAGATTCACAAATGTGCGATGTAATCGTACATATTCCCGGGCCTGAGATGAGATGATCTTACCATACAACTAAGCACATGTTAAAAAAATAGGTAAAAAAAAAATTAAATAGAAATGTAAATCAATTATAGTAATAAAAAATTAAAATCAATAGTCTTGAGTCATCTCCACTTGAGGTGAGGTGATCCTCTCTGCTCGAGGGTGAACGCTCGGTATCTCTATGCTCTGCAGACAGCGGGCGGCGGCGGCGGCGCGCGCGCTCGAATCGGCGTGCGCGGGGGGCGCGGCGGGCACAAGCTGGGGCACCCGCCATCGGCACCTTAGCCGTCTAATTGATATTACCACTCCGATGATTCCCAAGATGCCAAATACCACGTATATCATGGTGTAATGATGAATGTCATGATATGAGATGCTGTTTGATATCACATCTGCTTGCTTCAGCTTCTTTATGCTCTCTCCGAGTTGAAATAATTCTTGTTGCATTTCAGGTGACTCCTTCAGGGTCGGAGAGGTAGGTATGGAGATATTGATAACGTCATTTATCGGAGGAATATTCGGCAGATAAATTTCAGGTTTCAAGTTAACTTCGCTTGTATGAAGTTTGTGCGGGAGTACAGTAAAACTGTCCGTTTTTATAATACAGCTATACTGGGCATGTATAATACCTGTGTCGGTCAGCTGATGTGCTGTAACTTGATCTTCGCATATTGTCCGGACTGAACATCGATTACAGCAAAAATATAGATATGTATTTATACTGTTTAGTTCTTCCCATTTGTTTTTACAATTCTTGGTAATTGTAGTACATTCTGCAGATTCCATTTTACAAAAACTTTTATCTTCCCTAATATAGTACTCCGGTTTTCGAACATGGCAAAAGAGAGTTTCTGATAGAACTAGGCAGGATCTGATGTCATTTTCGGTCAATGGCGTATAAACGTCCTTCTTCATGTTAATCGCAATATAATCAGATATCGGAATTATACTGATCATTTGATTTCCTTTCTTCTCTGGTACGGATATTAATTTAAGAATTTCGTAACCGTCTCTGCTGATGAGAGGTAGTCTTATCTCAAAAATAAGCACATCTTCTGCGAGTCTTGCCTTTACTTGTAGCAGCTTGAAGATCTTAGATAACTCTGTATGAAGGTTTTCAATTGGAAGCGAGACGTCCTTAGGTAATTGGCTCGCGATGATACCCAGCTCCTTGATGAGTTGATCGGGGGTTAATAGATGAGAATCGAACCGACCGTGGTATATGTCCGTAATAGTATCCAATAATGTATTTTGAATACTACGTAGATTATGTAACATGTTGCTCGCTACTGTCGCCCCTATGTTAAAGGAGATAAGGATCCGATTTCCCTGAACTTCGTCTTTTATCTGATTAAGGGACTTGTCTAATGTATTAATATGTTTGTTGATCATTTTGTGTTGCAACTGCATCGTTGATTCAGCTCTTTTTAATAGATTAAATTCGGCTTCTATAACTGACGTTTGATTTTTCCAAAGAGAGGCTATATATTTCTCGTTGTCTCGAACTAGTGCGATGTCTTTTCTGTACTTCGCGGCAAAATTTTCGTCTAATACTCCAAACAGGCTGTTAGCAAAGTAACCGACACCATTGATAAGTCCCCGGCGCCGGCGCACTTGCGTGTTCGAAATATGCTTGCTAAGTAACATTTGATTGTAGTACTCGAGTTCCGCGAATCCGTGACGTAATTGTAGTAGTATAACGTCACAGAGGCCTTGTTGCCGTATAGTGTTACATGTATCTTGTAGTGTTTGCGTATATTTTTCTAGCGCCTTTATTCCTTCCCAATAAGGCTCTAAACTATAATATGCGACGATTTTCCATTCATTCTTGATTATCATCATGTCGGAGATCTTGTCAAAATAAAGTCCTTGACCCTTTCTGATTTGGGTCACGTTGACGTCGCATTGAGAAGTTGACACGATAGATAAGAGCAGAAATAATGTTGTGACTATAGAGTTGAGGCTAAACTTCATATGACCACTTGCGCTTACTTGGCGTTTTCTATCTGTAGTCACTGACATTACGTCATTTGTTTGACGTAGCTTGACGTCACAACTTTGCGTTGAACTTTGTGGGTGTTTATCGGCGTTTGCTAGCAAAGTAGAAATTTTGATAATAGGCCGCTTCAAATATCCACTTTTAGTCTTCAACGTAACGACACGCACGTAACCGTCCTTTCCTTGATGCAGTTCGGTAACTCTACCCATAGCCCACTTGCCTGGCGGTAGGTTGTCGTCATGGATTAGCACGACGTCATCGACTTGTAAGTTACGTTGAGGGTTTCTCCATTTACTGCGTGCGGCTAATTGCATTAAATATTCTGAGCGCCATCTTTTCCACAAATCCTGTAGAATTTTTTGGGTTATATACCATCTTGTGCGTTGATCCTTTTCTGTTTCCATCAACGTCAGAGTTGGCCCACTTGCTAAAAAGTGAGACGGCGTAAGGTAATTCAAATCTTCTGGATCTTCAGTTAATGGGCATAATGGTCTTGAATTTAGGCAGCCCTCTATTTGGGCTAGGAGAGTTGAAAATTCTTCGTAAGTGAGACGTTGTTCGCCAATTACTCGTTTCAGATGATATTTAAAACTTTTCACTGCCGCCTCCCAGAGGCCTCCTGCTGACGGCCAAGCGGGGGCATTGAAATGCCACGTGATTTCCATTTCCGCTATCTCACCAAGGAAATCTTTGTTTATAACATTTTGTATTTCTTCAAATTCAAGTTGTAGCAACTTACTAGCTCCGAGGAAATTACGTCCGTTATCACTGTAAAGGTGCTCTGGTTTACCTCTACGGGCTGACATCCTTCGAATAGCGGCTAGTAAGGACGATGTTGTCAAGTCTGCCACCAACTCAAGGTGCACCGCCTTGGTCACCATGCACACAAACACAGCTACATACGCCTTTGTGGTCTTGATACCACGTCCCTTGTTAGATTTCACGTATACGTGGCCTGTGTAATCCACACCGGTGTGCATGAAGGGACGGGATGGGTTTATCCTTGATTCCGGCAAGTCTCCCATTATTTGATAGTTTTTATCTGGGTTATGCTTTTTGCACGTAATGCACTGGCGAATAAATTTTTTTGTTGTTTTAATTCCACTAAGTAGCCAATACTTTTGCCGAACAAATGACAATGTAATACGAGCTCCTCCGTGGTAGGTATTTTTATGTGCTTGCATAATAATTAACTCGGTCAAGCGACTGTTTTGAGACAAAATAATTGGATGTTTCATCTCTGGATTGATATGGGCATGTTTTAATCTCCCGCCAACTCTCATAATGCCATCTTCATCAAGAAAGGGGTTCAAACTCAAAATCTTGCTTTTGGAGGGCACTTGGTTGCCCTTTCGTAGTTCGTTTATCTCAGTTTGAAATTCGTTTTCTTGTACCCTTTTGATAATTATCTTATTAGCTAGCTTGATTTCCGTTAGAGTGAGGTAGGGTTCCGTTTTTCTGTCTTGTTTTCGACTTATGAACCGACGAATCCACGCCAGCACGTGTATAACCTTGGCGTAAGAGCTACACTTGTCTAATAGTTCAACCACGAGATTATTAGTGTTGGTTGCAGAATATACCTCCCCGAGGATTAGCTTAGTTTTTGCTTCTTCATTTGTCGTATAAATCATCTTGCTTGATTCTTGTTCTTTGAACGTGATTGTTGGAAGCCATGCTGGTCCTTTCCACCATAATGCGTGTTCTTCTAATTGCTTAGCTGTTAGTCCCCGGCTTGCACAATCTGCTGGGTTCTCGGCAGATTTGACGTAGCCAACAAGTAGCAGGAATAACTGGAGTAATTTGTTGTACCCTGTTGGCAACAAATACTTTCCAACGCTGGGTTTGACCTTGTAGCCAGCCTAGAACAGCAGTCGAATCCACCCAACCATAAACCTTGACACGATGATTGCTCAGACTTTCTCGTACTTTCTCCATTAATGTAGCTAGTAGGAGAGCTCCACACAACTCCAATTTCGGCAAGGATATGTCTTTATTATGGGGTACTAATCTTGATTTTCCCGCCACTAAAGTTATTAGAGTTTGACCTTGTTTATTTGTTTTGCAATAAATTACACAGGCGTACGCTTTCTGCGATGCGTCACAGAACCCGTGTAATTCGATATCGCTCGACGATTCAGTACCTAACCATCGTGGTATGTTTAGGTTATTTATAGCTGCTATGTTTTGTTTAATTTTAACCCATTCCTTGTTAATATCTTCGGGGATCTTGTCATCCCACTGAAGGTTTCTTTTCCACACAGACTGAAATAGGAGCTTCATCTGTGTTGAAATCGGCGTTAGCCAGCCTAGTGGGTCAAATAGCCGAGCGATTTCGGACAAAAGTTGCCTTTTCGAACAGACAGTCGTATTCTCAGCTATCTCAAATTTCAATTTAAACGTAAATACGTCATCTGTGGAG
Organism: Carposina sasakii; assembly: GCA_014607495.2. Classification (NCBI taxonomy): domain Eukaryota; kingdom Metazoa; phylum Arthropoda; class Insecta; order Lepidoptera; family Carposinidae; genus Carposina; species Carposina sasakii. Next base: position 900,426 of record CP053166.1, read on the forward strand.
TTCCAATTGAGGCCTAATGTTTTCATTGACTCTGGCTGTCTAAAGTTGTAGGTCTTATCCGCACATTCGCCCTTGTCAGCGTCTTGATTAGTTAATGTGGGATGGTTAGACTTCCACTTTCTTAAGTTGAAGCCGCCTGACTGTAGTAACTGTACAAGATCCCTTTGTAGTTTTTCGGCTGACGTCACTGAGTCGGACCCATGTAAGAGATCGTCCATATAAAAACATTGTTCGACCACCTGAGCAGCTTCTGGGTATTGTAATCTTTCATCACGCGCCAATTGTTTCAGCGTCATCATGGCGAGAAAGGGGGCGGCCTTGGTGCCATATGTGACTGTTGTTAGCTGGAACTCTTCTAAAGGTTTATGCAACCCGTCTCGCCATATAATTTTTTGAAGGTTCTGGTCATCGGGATGTACCCATAGCTGCCTAAACATCTTTTCTATATCTGCCACAAAAGCAATTCGGTGTTGCCTCCACTTTAGTAGCAATATCAAAATATCTTTTTGCAAATTTGGGCCTTTGTACATGATGTCGTTTAAACTGGTCCCACTTGATGTCTTTTCTGACCCATTGAATACTACACGAAGTTTAGTGGTAGTAGATTCTTCGCGCATTACGCAATGGTGGGGCAAGTAGTAACATTCAGGCTTTAGGTTATCACGTGCCAGTTTCATGTGACCGAGTGATAGGTATTCATCCATAAATGCCTTGTAAAGTATAGCCATAGTTTTGTGCCTCGATAATTTCTTCTCCAAATGTAAAAATTGTGCGATGGCTTTATGTTTCGACTGTCCTAACGCAGTTTTTGTATTGGGCTTAAGGGGCAGTCGCACTTGATATCTTCCGTCTCTTAACCTTGTTGTTGTGGAATTGTAAAATTTAATGCAATCTTCCTCTTCGGTCGAGTGTATACTATCCCGATGAATGTCTTCGATTTGCCAAAATTGTTGTATCTCTTCGATATTGTTCAACACAACGTTACAATGTAGACTTTGTACCCTGCCGCACAAAATCCACCCAAGTTTTGTTTCCTGGGCTAGTAACTGAGATGAATCTTGTTTTCGTACTCCACTTAGAATTATATTGGCGTATACCTCGGCGCCCAAAAGAATATCTATCGGGTTACTCAAGTAATATTGAGGATCGGCTAACTCTATTTTTTCTAGGAATGTCCATGATGGTTTGGGGAGCGTGGTGTTGGGTAAGTTTCTTGTTAAACTTTTCATTATTAAAGCTTCTACTTCAAATTCGTAGCTTCCCTTTAATGAAATGCATGAAATGTTCATCTTTCCTTTGCAAGTTGTATCGTTAGTGCCGATTCCTGTAATCACCCCTTTATGATTATGTCTTTGTATTTTCAATAGTTGTGCAGCTCTCTCGCTTATCAAGGAAACTTGCGAGCCTTGGTCTATGAGAGCTCGGAAACTATGCTGTACTCCGTTGCTGGCACGTACTTTGACCTGTGCTGTCGCTAGTAAAACATCGTTCATTGACACTGTTTGCTTGTTATTGTAGATTGGTTGTTGCGCAACATGTATAGCGCCGCTGTTTCCTGCCGGTTTTGAACTAACAGAATTATTTTGGTTACTAAGAGCGTCATGTAAGATGGTGTTATGGTAATTATTACATTCCCGACAGCGTTTATTTGACATACATGGCTTTCCATTATGTGAATATAGACAATTAATACATAGATTGAGTCTTGTAACTGTTTTCTTCTGCACCACTGGATTCATCTCTCTGAATTGAGCACAAAAATAGATGCCGTGATCTTGAGAGCAAACTGGACATCTAATTTGATTCCTCATTTGATGTTTATTTGTAGTAGCCTTGTTGCTTGAATAGTACTGCTTGAAACGTGATGCATTGGTGTTAGGTGGCGATGACGTAGACGGGTTATTGTACCTTTGAGTCACGTTTTCTTGCTTGCGTCTTGATGCTTCTAAAGCGGTAAATTTGGATTCCAAAAATTTTAAAAATTCATTCAATATGGGTAGTTCTCTTGGTTGTGTTAATGAGGCCATGTAGTCGTTGTGTGTGTCGGGGTCTAATTTCGACGAAAGTAGGTGTATAAGTATGGGGTCCCATGTCTCGATGTTAACTCCCAAGTTTTTGATGCCGTTCATACACTCTACTGTCACGTCATGTAGTCTTTTGATGTGACTTGATGTGCCTTGTTGCATAGCCGGTAGAGACATCAAAGTATTCATGTGAGTGGTGAATATTAATTTTCTATTGTTGTATCGGTGGTTGATGATGTCCCAACACGTGACATAATTTTCGGAACTTATTTGAAGATGTTGTATGAGGCGCTCTGGTTCTCCTTTTATTTTACTCTTGAGGAATTGCATCTTTTGTGCACTTGACAGGCAGGGATTATTGTGAATCGCCTCGGTGAAAAGATCTTTAAATGATGTCCATTGCTGGTAGTTGCCATGGAAAACAGGTATCTCTAGCATCGGTGTCGACTTTTCACGGTGAGCTACGGACCACAGTTTACTATTAATTTCCGTTTTTATGTCACTGTATCTTTTTTCGTACGCTGTAAATGTTTGTTCGTAATATTCATCTTCCTCTCCATTAAGCTCGCTATCGATGTCCCAATGGAGTTTGTCGATAGTTGACCAACGTGCTTCTAAGTTCTTCAATATGTCGTCGAACTGCCATTTTTCTTTCACTTCCGCTAAGTTTATGTTTGTAAGCGTGCGTGAGAGAGCTTTAAAGTTAGTTGTTTGTCGACGTAGCATCTCATTTAACTTGTTAGGTTGGCTATCCATTGTACTGCCGGCAGATTCTTGTGGGTTATTCTGCCTTGCCAGCCGACTTGATTCGAAGCTGGTTTTATCTTCGCCCGATCCCGCAGGGACCGCTGGACTGGAGGGCCTTGAACTTGCTGGATTCAACCAAGGCGTAGCTGGTTTCATTGCAAACACAGGAGACTTAAGCATAGACTCTTTAATTTCTTTATAAAATGATCGTGACTTCTCGTATTGATTAGCAGTGAAGTAGTCGTAGTTTTGATTTTCCGATTTAATGAGGTGTTCGTGATTCCTCTGGAATTCAGCCCAGTATTGGTCCAAGGTCTCTACTTTTCTCTTGATGTAATCAGGTGTCTTACGTGATTGGCCGTCTTTCTTAAAATTCGACCACAGCTGATTAATGCCGTCTACAATTTGCTGTTGATTTTGTAAGAGGTAAGTGAAATCTAGGCTTGTTTCCATTGTACAATTCACTTACTTACTTGCTAATAATGAATAAACTTGGTTATATTCCTTGTTTCTTCCTGTTCACTTGTTAAACTTGAGTTCCTTGACGTTCGTCCTTGCTAAAACATGTTTCTTGATAAACAACAAACACTTGATAAAGCTTGATAAAATAAAATTAGAGCTTGTTCTCTTGATAAAAACCTTCTTGTGATTTGTATCCTTGATCGCTTGGTCGTGTCCAGTGTTTTCGTATTCCTTACGAATGACCTTATGCGCCTTCTCAACTCTACTGGGGAGGACCGCTTGTGGTAGGCCAGCAGAGCCGATTCGCAGTCACACGTTAGAAACACAAAAAACACCAAACAAATGCTCGAAGGACCACTAATGTAGGAGCACGTGTCTGCTACTACATCCAGAATTGATGAGTACTTGATAGGGTGTTGTAGAACAGGAAAGATGTGATAACTTGATAAATCACTTTAATAACTTGAAAATAATGATTGATGTGTGCACACTAATTGAATGACGAACGTGAACTAAATTTAGGTAGGAAAAAAAAACTATACAAAATAAATCATTTATAAATCATTCTACTGCTAAAAGTGCATCAATTTTACCACGTAAATGCCCACTATGCAGTAATCATCACGCCTTATACCAATGTAAGGTATTCTTAGAATCGAAACCCGATGCGAAACGTCACAGCAGCTTGACCCACCTGTCGCATATAGTCATACATGATGGTAGTAAGCGCATGCAGCGAGCGATGCGCGCTGGCCGGAGCATCAGGCCCTGACGGCAGCACGCTGCTCATCACCGTGGTGCGCTCCATCAGCACTTGGCTCAGGTCCTGGGAGGAATCACGCTGTTTAACACCAGTGGTAGCAGATATAGATAGATAGGCACTTGGCTCAGGTCCTGGGAGAAACCAGGCTGTTTCAGTGGTAGCAGATATAGATAGATAGATACTTGAATTTCAGGCATTGGAAAATCGGCTGAATTGCTGACACATATTAGGAACTGCACGTGTGACGTCACTCACCAGCGCGACGGGCGGCATGTTCTCGTCTGGCTGCGCGCGCAGGTACTGCGCCAGGAACTGCAGGTAGCTGGCTACGTGTGAGGGCGCACACTCCACGAGGCAGGCGGCTCGGATCCGGGCTGCTGCGGTGCTCCGCAGAGCCTCCCAGTGTCGTGTGGTCCAGAGGAGGGGTAGCCACTCGCTGTAGGGGGGAGAAGGTTGCACGTTATCTTAAGGATAAGTTCACAAGTTTGACATAATTATAAAATTATTAATAAAGAAAATGGAATAAATTCTTCACCCGAGTGGGAACCGAATCCACGACCACTGCAAACCGTGCCAGCCGCTATAACCACTAAGCCACCGGGTCAATTAATCGGATGACGAATTTTACCATCTCTTTTCTAAATTATTATTATTAAAAATTGACATAATTGTTTAGGTTGCAAATAACATCAAATTATGTAAACTTACTCCGGGCTGACGTCGGCATTGTAGTCCATTTCAGTAACCTCATCCGTGGATTGCGTTAATACTAATTTTAGACCCTGAAAAGGAAGGTCAATGTTTAAGATGAACAATTTACAACAAAGTAGAATTTCATATTAATGAATAATGATATAAATTCTAAGAGCGAGCGCAGTGAGCACTTCCTATTTTAAAACACATCTGAATCACCGCCATATATTGGCCCCCCGATTACGTAACTTGCAGTAGCAGAACGCAATGCGATAGCGAAAATTAAGAGTGTGTGCGCGAACGAGGCGAACTGCCGCGCCCACATCTTAGATAATGCCCTCCGACACTCACCCTGCTCGCCTGCCGCCTCGTGGCCGGCAGCTCGTGCGCCAGGCGCGCCATGTAGTACTGCAGCACGGCACGCGCGCCGTCTGCGGACTCCGCCACGGTGCGGCGCAGGTGCAGGCACAGAGAGTGCGCCTTGTCGTCGCGCGCGCCCGCGCCGCCCGCCCCCGCCGCGCCGCCCGCCCCCGCCGCGCCGCCCGCCCCCGCCGCGCCCCCCGCGCCCGCCGACAGGAACTCGCACAGACATTGTACGGGCAGCACGCTGGAGGATATTATGACGATACTGTGTATGGCTCGTTATGTCAAAAAGTGAGATTTCGTGCAGAACGTTGACTCTGCAAGTCAACCTTCCAAATCTCCACTACCAAATTTATGGTTTGGCCGTTTCGTCACAAGAATAAAATTATACATTACGGAAATATGCACATAATTAAAGATTGGAAAATAATTCCGTAGATTGACAAAGATGAAATTAGATCAATCACCTGAGCTGCAAGTGCTGCTGCGTCAGCAGGCGGTGCAGCCAGGGCATGGCCTTGCGCGTGCCGTGGCGCTCCACCAGATCCAGCAGCAGCGCGGGCTCGCGGCACAGCAGGCGGCCCAGGCGCAGCGCCGCGCCCAGCGCCGCCAGCGCCTCCAGCACCGCGGCGGGGGGGCGGCGCGCTGGCCCGGTCGGCTCCAGCAGCGTCAGCTGTGGGGGGAATCGGCACTCTACAGAAACTATGGGGCGTCATAAAAAGTGCGATCATCCATGCCAACATATGGATGCGTGATTTACCACTGTGAATCCGTCAAAAAACACAGTCTGTCGTCCGTTCAAGTCTACAATCGACCTTACGAGGCTAACATAATAGGGTATTACATGAACAGTTTTAAATCAATCCTTGGGTCATAGTGAGACGGTCAATTTTTTTTTTCAACTTTATAAGACCGAAAAATGCCTTAAAAACCGCTAGCCGACGCCATGCTGTGACGCCACTCCTATAAAAAAACCATAGAAATAATTTGCGAATACCGAGTAATTTGAATTTAATTACTGTATGGATGGTGTCACAAAATGGCGAATGGGATTTCAGATTCGTTTTAAACATTTAGAAAACTATTTAACCTTCGTCCGTGTGAAAGGGCTTTACATCCGGACGAAGCTGGGGCGGGACGTATATATTCCATAACATTCCTCGCTAAATGGGCTATCTAACTCAAAAAAAATCTCAAATCGAACCAGTGGGTAGGTAGTAGATTAACGCGCTCAAACAAACAAACTCTTCAGATTTATAATATTAGTATAGATAATCATCATCATCAGCCTATTGCAGTCCACTGCTGGACGTAGGCCTCCCCGGGGCACGTCACAAGACTGCCATGGAGGGTATTTGCCCATAGTCACCACGCTGGGCAGGCGGGTTGGTGACCGCAGTTTGTATTTGAGGCGCTGCTGCCCACCTCCCGAAAACCCTTAATCGCCTCGTACGATACCCACGGGCAGACATGGGGTGGTACGAATTCTACTCTGCCGGCACCACGCGGCCATTAGTATAAATGTGGGGGGACAATCTACAGACACTGTAATCAGCAAACACACCTGGCTGAGCAGACGCGAGCTGTGCTCGGTGACGGGCAGCTTGGCGCTGCTGGCGGCGGCGAGGTGCGCCTCGTACTGCAGGATGGCCGCCCGCTCCGCCTCCGCTCGCTCCGCTTCCACTTGCGGCGAACTCCACTCTATGCTCGGCTTGCTGTCAACACAAATTTCGTGTTAATGTAACTAAGAAAGATTTGCTTTTCGCTTTACTGTGAATATAAATTTCTAATTAATACAATTGAGAAATATATATTTTGTGGTTTGGTTTTCACGCGGTTGTGTCTAGCTAATCTATACATATAATAAAAAATGTAACGGATCGCTGTCTGCACATGGAAGATATATGAGAAAAAATATTATAGGAGACCTTTGTCAACGCAATAGTACCCAAAACAATGATTTTTGGATTTTTTGTCTGTTTGTGCGTTTGTGCACGCTAATCTCAGAAACGGCTGAACCGATTTCGATGCAGTTTTCAGGAATATATTGTGACAGGTCCCACTTAACATATAAGCTACTTTTTATCCCAGGAAAATATTTTTATCCCGGATAATTTCGACATTTTGTTTTTTCTGTAGTCCACGCGGATGAAGTCGCGGGCGTCCACTAGTACAGAATAAATCCTCGCTTTATGTTAGAACTGCAGTTGAACTTTTAGTCACCTTCTATAGTACAGCGCATTCCTGTGACTGATTGCTTGGCTCCACTCTATTATGCTCGGCTACTATTGAGAAAGATTTGGTTATTGAGTCTATTTGTCTTCGGGCTTTAGTCATTTCCCTGCATCCAGATTCCTGATTCCTGCGACCGGATTAGATTAGATATTAGCATTAGTCTGAGCATCTGACCGCGTGGTGCCGACAGTGTAGACTTTGTACCGCCCCATGCCTGCCCTGCGATTAACTCACCAACCCGCCTGCCCCACGTGGTGACTATGGGCCAAACCCCACTATGGGGCTATGAACGGCGCGGGCTGTCTGCAGACACGTACCCCGTGACGCAGGTCTCCACGAGCGCCCGCAGCGTGGGGTACTCTGCGGCGGCGCGGGCTGTCTGCAGACACGTACCCCGTGACGCAGGTCTCCACGAGCGCCCGCAGCGTGGGGTACTCTGCGGCGGCGCGGGCTGTCTGCAGACACGTACCCTGTGACGCAGGTCTCCACGAGCGCCCGCAGCGTGGGGTACTCTGCGGCGGCGCGGGCTGTCTGCAGACACGTACCCTGTGACGCAGGTCTCCACGAGCGCCCGCAGCGTGGGGTACTCTGCGGCGGCGCGGGCTGTCTGCAGACACGTACCCTGTGACGCAGGTCTCCACGAGCGCCCGCAGCGTGGGGTACTCTGCGGCGGCGCGGGCTGTCTGCAGACACGTACCCTGTGACGCAGGTCTCCACGAGCGCCCGCAGCGTGGGGTACTCTGCGGCGGCGCGGGCTGTCTGCAGACACGTACCCTGTGACGCAGGTCTCCACGAGCGCCCGCAGCGTGGGGTACTCTGCGGCGGCGCGGGCTGTCTGCAGACACGTACCCTGTGACGCAGGTCTCCACGAGCGCCCGCAGCGTGGGGTACTCTGCGGCGGCGCGGGCTGTCTGCAGACACGTACCCTGTGACGCAGGTCTCCACGAGCGCCCGCAGCGTGGGGTACTCTGCGGCGGCGCGGGCTGTCTGCAGACACGTACCCTGTGACGCAGGTCTCCACGAGCGCCCGCAGCGTGGGGTACTCTGCGGCGGCGCGGGCTGTCTGCAGACACGTACCCTGTGACGCAGGTCTCCACGAGCGCCCGCAGCGTGGGGTACTCTGCGGCGGCCGGCAGCGCGAGGCGGCGCGGGTTGTGTGCCGCCAGCAGCACCAGCAGCGCCCAGCCGCGCCAGTACAGCGACGACACCGCCAGCGCCGGCGCCGTGTAGCTAAGGACACATAACGTAAAGTATTGCTAATTAAAGACATTAGTATTGGGTTCGCAGCTAAACACCAATTACTCGTAACTAATGAAAACCGGCGCTCCCTGCGCTCGCTCCTTACGTTCCATTAGGTTTTCGTTATTATATGCTATGCTATCAATAAGTTAGTACATTAGTCTTACCTAAAACTCAAAGATGGAGACTAGTAATAAATGTGCCGTTTTCTTTTTAAAATTTATAGCAGACCCATCTATCGAACACCAGACGTAACCAAAGTTCAATACACCAATTCAAAACACGACACAATTATTTGTTCAAACTAGAATGTAGAGATGATAACCTAGAGTCACTGTATCCCCAACTTATATCAACTGTGAAAGCAAGTTTGTTTGTTCTCTTAATGCTTTTTTCACCCGCCCCCTGATTACCTAATTTGCAATAGCAAAGTCGAAGCAGCGCGATCGCAATTATCTTGAGTGTGTGCGTGCGTGCGCGCAACGAGCGCTCGGCGTCCTCCCGCGCCCCGCACCTCGCCCAAGCATTCACACATTCTCGATTTTCGCTATCGCATTACTTCGGCTCTGCTATTGCAAGTTTTGTAATCAGGGGGCTGATCAATCTTCTTGAAATTTTGCAAACGAGAAAAGGACATGGAGGAAATCGCGAGCAACAGCTATAAAAGCAGAACCCTCACCCCGGCGGGAGCGCGATGTTCTCGGGCGGACAGAACTGCCCCAGCTGGAAGATGAGGTCGGCCACCTCCATGGAGTCCACGACCAGCGGACCGTCCTCGGGCGGCAGGGCGCACGCGCGCCGCACCACCTGCTCCGCCAGCTCCAGCACCTCCGCCGCGGACACCGGGATCTCCTGCGAGCCGTCGAGGGATATTAGCATAACCTACAACTGAAATAAACGAGAACTGATTTTTCAGTAGGAGTGCTGAGGTTCTTTTCGGTGACCATAAAGCCCTGCTTGCCAGATCGAAAAATAAAAGGAAATTACATTAAAAATTATGTGCACTCTTCATATTAGAACCGCTGACCTTGAATATTATACAACAGAGTACTCTCTGCATTTTATACTAAACGTGACTGTCGCATCTTCTGCACAGGCGGCGCGCCCTCCGCCGGCAGTGTATATGTATGTATGTGTCGCAGCTACCTTGGCCAGCCCCAGCTGCAGCAGGCGCAGCAGCGAGGCCTGCGGCAGCGGCATCTCCTGGCACAGACGGTGCGGCGCGGCTCGCTCGCCCTCCGCCGGCCAGTTGTCCGCCTTGCTGTACACCTCGGCCGGCTCCACGAACATTATCTGTGGGCACGTGGTTACGTCACTGTTACGGCTTCAGCTTTAACAGCGCGGAGCGGCGTAGGGGCGCGGGGCGCTTTCCATCCCTGCAGTGTTTTACCTAATTTGCAGTAACAGAGCGCTCTCAATTATCGCTATCGCGCTGCTTAGGATTTACAATTGCAAATTAGGTAATCATAGGGGCCGATTTATCTAAAGCATTTGATTGAATATTTTCTTCATATTAGACGAGGCATAATAATAAGTATTAATTAACACTTTTAAAATATGAATAAAAACACAGGTATACAGTATATTTTCAAAATATAATACAGTGTCAACAATAACAATGCAGACTCTAATACAGGAACTAAGTAAGTAACATAGGTGTACCGCAGGGTTGCATATTAGGACCATTGCCATTTTTATTTAAGTTAATCTTTATCTGAAAAAAATATACGTGAAATGGCATTATCAGGCAGTATACAGAGGAGAACACAATAATAAAAAAAGAATGTATTTTAACACAAGCATTTTCTATTTTCACTAGACTATTTTTACTACTGTTCAAACAAATGGGTCGGTTTAGCACTCCTTTGAACACCCTATCATAAAACAGTAGAGAAAGATTGTACATAAAACTTAATCACGTACCTTATGCAAGGCGGCCAGGTACTCATTTCTCCCGGGACGGAAGGCAGGCACGGCGGCGTCCCTCAGCCAGCCGAGTGCGGCGCCTTGTATCGCACACAGCTGCTGCCGCCAGTCGGGCAGGTGCTTGCTGTGCGTCGCCGTCACCATGCAGCACAGGCAGAACAGGTCGGCCAGCGACGCGAATGCTCGCTCGCGAATCTGTGGGGGTAGAATGCGGTTTAAATTCCGTTTTATGGAATAATTTCTATAACTGATTTCGGAACTAATATTATTTGTATGCAGTGATACTAATAATGTAGTCAAGTAACTGGCGCCATCGGACATAGGAATTATTCTAAGAGTGTAGTGTTAGCATTTATGGACAGCTCAGAGATTGTATGTCATCAGCCCTCTGTAATCGCGGACCGCACGCACTCGCGCGGCAGGGTGCGTGCTGAGGGAGGGGCGGACCTCGGGCGTGCAGTCTGCGGGCGGTGCGGGGGGCGCGGCCAGAGCACGCGCCAGCGGCAGCAGCGCGGCGGCGTCGGCGCGGGCGGACCGCACGCACTCGCGCGTCAGGGCTCGCAGCGGACGCAGGTAGTCCTCGGGCCGGAACAGCAGCTCCTGGGAACAGTCGAGTACAGGTATCGATAACTCCACAAAGATCGAGAACACCTATGAAACAAGAACTATATGGATAACTTTAAGAACGAAGATTCGCCTGCCGTTATAGGTCAATGAGCACCTGGTAGGTGTCGGCCATGGCCTGCGGCACCAGCAGCGGCTGTGCCTGCACCAGCGCCGCCAGCACGGCCAGGTTGTTGGGTGAGCGCACGTTGGACAGCTCGTTGTAGATCGTGTGCGTCACCACGCTGCGCAGCAACGCCGGGCTGTCCGACACCATCTCTCTGGAAGGGGGGGGGGACTTGATTAATGTTAGCCAAAATGTACAGGGTGATTTTTGGTCGTCAACGTTCCCGAAAACTACGGAATCTCCTCATCATCACGATCATTTTTCTCCATGGAAGCATACCTGGAAAGTGTCTGGTTTCCAAAATATTAGGGTCCAAATATGAGTAAATTGATTGCGTTTTTCTGCGTAAATGCACATTGACGCGTGTAGCGAGATTTTTTCATGATAAATAATTAATATCTGTCTATGAAAAAAACTAGCACAAACACTGGACACCATAATCTTCGCCCTATCAAGTAAAAAATTTTTTTTATTTTATTTACATAGTTTCGCAGCATTTTCTTTGGCGTAAACTTACTGTATTTGATGTATAGAGTACGTACCCTTCGTTAAAGGTGGCAACGAAAAAACACGAAGTAAATTCATCATTTCAGCTATAGGACAAAACACACTCACCTAAGACATGACTGATAAGCAACTTGCAGTGGCTTCGTCTTCAGCCGCATCCGAGCTAATTGAGCTAGAACCTGAAATAAACAACTAAAATCATACTTAAATACTTTAGGGATAGACAAAGTTGTCAGTTCCAATAGCACAGTTAAAAAATGTTCTTATTCTTTATTGCACATACACAAAAAGAAATATAGCATACAACATAAAAGAAGAGATGCATGTACAATGGCAAGCTTATCTCTACCAGAGATCTCTTCCAGCAAGCCAAGCAAGTAAAGAGAAATTGTTAACAGGGTAACATGTGCAGTTAAACAAATTCTAAGAAACCACATAACTACATTGAGAAAAAAAAGGAAAAAAATAAATGACAGCATATTCAAATAATGAACAGATAGTGATTCTTCAGCTTTTCCCTAAATGTGCCAACAGTGTGACAATCTCTAACCGTATGGGGTAATTCATTCCAGAGCTTAACCGCCTGAACCGAGAAAGAATACCCAAAAGCCCCAGAATTAAATCGGGGACTTTGTAGCAGTGATGCCGTATTGGATCGGAGAGGAGTTGACTTTATTTTATTTATATCTAACATCGTAAATGGCTCCATCGTTAGGAAACACAACAGAATTTTATTGTGAAATATTTTAATATCTTTTTGTCGCACCGACACGCCGCATTTTTGTCTCGAGCAACAAGCCACATTTCCATTGATTGCGGTACATGACCGTGTTATTGCGTCACATTGCGTCCCCCAGCTCTACAGCACCGACCTCGTGGTCCCTCGCGGCGGTGGGCCCGCACGCGTCCGCGTTGCAGCACACGCATGCGAGCAGCTCCTGAGCGCAGCGCCACAGCTTGGCCGAGTGCAGCCACGCCTCCAGCCGGGACGCGGCTATCATGCGGATCTGCGCAAGAGCAAATTATGATTTTATACTTTGATCACAAATGTAATACATACTGGGTGTAAAAAGACAACTTGGTTCTTTTAATACCTCGTATTCTTTGTAACATCACGATCATTTTTTTCTATGGAAGCACCCCTGGGAAACCACGGCTTTCCAAAATATTGAGGTCCAAAGTTACACGAATTTTCAAATCAATTTTCAAAGTTGGAAACAGTTAACAAACATTTTTTTTAAAGACACGATATTAAAATTTAAAAACGTTAGTTTTGTAGGTACATTTGTCAATCGAATACATTGCTTGCAATAAAAAAATTTCGTTTCCCAGGGTTGGTTCCATAGAAAAAAATGATCGTTACATTACAAAGAATACGAGGTATTAAAATAACAACGTTGTGTTTTTACACCCTGTATAGGTATAGACACGGTCGAAATGGGGTAGATAGAACTGCAGAGTCACAAAGAATACCCATAGCCACTTTTAGTATAGTGGGACAGATACCTAGGGGATCATCCATAAATTACGTCACACGAATTTCATGATTTTTTGCCTCCCCCCTCCTTGTCACAGATAGTCACATTTGTGCGACCTAGTGTGACGTCACATTTAGCTTTTTTTTTGCAAATTTATATTTAGAGATTATTGAATGAAAATGTGACGTCACGAAATTTAGGACCCCTCCCACCCCCTCGTCACACAATGTCACAGTTTGACGACCCCCTCCCTCCCCCTTAACCTGTGACGTAATATATGGATGGCCCCTAATGATCAATTACAAGTTTTTCTGTCTGTGTCAACTGCAATCAAAATTACTCGCTAGAATCTTTCCGTGATGACATATAACTATACCTAGGGCTGCCATCCTTCGGGTTTCCCCGGATTTGTCCTAGTTTTGAGGGCGTCCTGGCGGGGTTTTCAAATAGTGTCCAGGTAAGGGAAGATCTAATTAACTTGATAGAAAGCAATGTTTTGCAATAATTTACGGCATTGTATAGTAAAAAATCATGCAGCCCCGCTCTACACATCCTGCTCTATGTAACAGGAACGTAGTTACCGCCGCCGCATCAGCTGTATTAATGATACGGGGCCCCTGGTCTAATATGTGTAAGCAAAAATATAGAGTCTCGTTTGAGAATATTAAAATATAGGTATAGTAAAAATACTATTTCTTGATCGCTTGGTTCATGGTTGGCGTCATAATTTCCATGATTCTATAGCGATCGTCACAAATTCTCAGTAGAGCCATAGAGTATATACTATATACTAACAGTTTCGATGCACCATTAGACTTTTCGGTGCCTCACAATTCCAGTCCTGGACACTTAGATTGCATTACTAGACGTTACAATACATTATTAATGTAGTACATTACTATACATTACACTAATATAATCTAAGTGTCAAGGACTGGAATTGTGAGGCACCGAAAAGTGTAATGGTGCATCGAAACAGTTAGTATGACATTAGCACTCTGTCATCTTATTCCTCTATTGTAGAGCCTACATTTTCACAGGTCATTGACAACTTATGTGGCAAAAACCATAAAAATTTCGCGATGGCTACGCTCACGCTACTAATTCCTTTTTTGTGCGTCAAGCAAAATATAGCTTCTTGTTAGCACCTACATACAGAATGTGTGTGACAACCAGGCAAATACTGAAATACTGAACAAGTACCATTGTTTTAAGTTAAACAACAGTGTTATAAACAGAGGTCGGAATTAGGTAGAGTCATTTATGTACTTGCACTGATTTCATACAGCGAAAAAATAAAGTGGATATGCCTCAAATTCCGGTATTAATTTTAAAGAGCAGAAATTTTATGTTAATTATCTTTGTTTTATTTGTCTATCTCTGAGGGCTTTATTATTATTTATTTGTAATATTGTTGGCCACACGGGATTGTCCATTAGAAATCCTGGGAAGGTCCACATTAATATCAACATTTCGATGCAAGTACATAAATGACTCTACCTAATTCCGACCTCTGGTTATAACTCAAATGCATTTTTAATTTGATTAACCGCAATGTTTTGATTAACCGCAATGTTTGCTTTCCGCGCCAATTGTATCGGGCGATCTTGTTACTAATTAAATGGGTTTATTGGTTGTTGTGTGATACATTACTGTTTTTTGGACCACTTGTGACTCTCCATTGAGGTTAATCAGTATTTTGAACTTTTTTGGCAGCAACCTTAGCATGCAAAACATTTTTCAAAAAATTCATTGACGCTATAGAAACAGCAATCAATCAGCCACTCTCTCAAGTTCCTTATCATAATATCAATAGAGTCCACCTTAAATTTATTTGGAATTTTATTATATTTTCATGCACATGAAGTAACAGCTTTTTTTATATAGTGAAGTCTTTGGACAGTAATTGCTTGCAAGTCCATCACGGTTTCTGGTATTCCTTGGATAAATCTCATGGGCCCTCTTAAATAATGTAGGATTTTTTATGACATATTTAAAATTTTCCAAAATATACATACTTCTTTACATATGAATAAATTACATTCCTGAGATGATTTTCTGTGCTGTATAATATTAATCATTATCTAGTTAAGAATGATACAACAATCCTTTTGACATATATTAATCTCATATAGTTTAACTGTGTGTTAGTATCAACATCCATACCTCAGGAAAGCCGCACGTGGCAGATAGCAGCTTGAGGAACCCTTTCCCGATGGTGTCCGGGGTGGCTCGGCGCTGGATCTGCTCTTTTATCGCCTCCAGGACCAGCCCCTCCACAGTCTCGTAGCTACTCGAGTACCTGGCGACATGCATTTGTTTTAATAACTCATTTAACACTGGTATTTTATAAAATTATTAATAAAGAAATGAAACAAATTCTTCACCCGAGTGGGAATCGAACCCACGACCTCTGCATTCCGTGCAAGCGCTCTTACCACTGAGCTACCGGGTCAAGTATTGCCAGACCCTACATTCCAAATAGACATGCACAGGTGTAATATTTTAGTTAATAACCTATACAAGTAAGACATTTTCTCTAAAGCATTTCAATTTAGCTGGCTGTTTGTAGGTAGATATTCTAAATCATCATACAGTATTGCTATCTTACCTTGGAAACACTGTGTACTCTAACTCAGTGTTATCTGTGTCCTCGTCAGTGCTGCCCATCAGGGGGGAACCGGACCCCGATGGAGACATGGTTCCTGAACAAATTACACAAATCAATAAATAAACTGAGCTAGTAAAGAGACATAGGTTTTTCAAGTTATTTAGTTCACTATCTACCAAAAAAATGTTAACATTTTTTAACAAAAAATATTATATACTAGTGGATGCCCGCGACTCCGTCCGCGTGGACTACAAAATAAAACAAAATATTGAAATTATCCGGGATAAAAACTTTCCTGGGATAAAAAGTAGCCTATAAAAATTGTTAAATGGGACCTGTCACAATATATTCCTGAAAACTGCATCAAAATCGGTTCAGCCGTTTGTAAGATTAGTGTGCACAAACACACAAACAGATAATGCGACAAACCAACAAAAATTCCGAAAATCATTATTTTGAGTACTATTGCGTTGATAAAGGTATTCTATAATATTTTTTCTCATATATCTTCCATGTACAGACAGCGATCCGTTACATTTTTATTATATGTATAGATTTTGCAAAGGCAGCTTACCCAAAGTGTTATCAGTAGGTATGAGATGTGAAGGAGGCTGTTTCGTGCTAAATGCCGTGACAATGTTCTCTACCAGGCATTTACACCACGGACACTCCACCCACCATCTCTCATTCAGGGCATCTTCAATATACACCTATAGGTAACATTGTTCAGAAATGTTATTAAAAGTACATAGTGTAAATAGAATTTTTTAAAGTGGTAAGTTGTATGTAATATCTTTGTATACTACCATGTTTCCTTAAAGTAGGGTTGTCTATGGAAACAACTGCATTGCAGCAATATGGTGATAACTTTCACAATGGCAACAATTAGGTATTTCTCAAAGACTCCATGGTGACCTAATAATCACTTTATGGCAAACAGATAGTACATGATAAAAACAAGATACAAGTAAAACCTTTACCTTTATAAAAGTATCTGGCCAGTTACTGTTATCCCTATGTCCAGCATACAGCATGTTACATGCCAGAACAAACACCAATGGGTTGCCCTTGCTCTTGAAAGCGGCTCCCTGCTCTCTCTTCAGCAGCGTACAGAGGCTCTGTGTTACTGTCTCGTGGGCAAACATATTTGGCCTGATCTTGCATAAGTATAACAGGCTCATACATAATATTGGGTCAGGTTTGGAACGCTGGGACTTTAGTAAACGAATTGATCCAGTTAATAGGCCCAGCTGAAATAAAATATAAAAGAATTTACTAATAAAACTCCTTTATAACTGCTAGTCAAAAATAATAAGTCGTACTTACCAGTTTGTCAGAATTATGTGTGTCTAGAGCTTGTAATACATTTGCAACTAAATCCACTGGTTCTATGTCCAGGGAAGTCCCAGCAACCGATTCAGCAGGTGAACCGATCCTTGACCTCTTAGGAGGCGGCGCACTGCCAAACCCGGATGGTTCTCTTTTACGTTCAGCAGCTACAATAAGGGAAGAGGTTATTGTTTGTTTTTGTCTCGACGATCTCATTAAAATCGAAGTATGTACTAACCGCTCGTAGATGGTTTATGTATGCTTCTCTTCTCAGCATCTCTGGAGACAACGACAGTGGACTTGCTACCCAATGCGAAGATGTCCTGAGGATGTTGAGGCACTTTACTCTTCCCTCCCCGGCCGGACGAGGACATTTTGCCTCGCTCCATTGCAAAGCGTTCTTACAGCCCACCGCTTAGATATTTATAAGAGGGAAATCAGTTGGGCGCATCGCAACATAACAATACAAAAGTTTGTCAATTCACTTTTATTAAACAGAGAGTAAAACTAAAAAACTTTTAGGCACAACAACACAACCACACGCACACAACACCGAAATGACAATGACATGAATGACATGACATGACAGCAATGACAGTTGGTTGATGACAGTGACTCAGTAAAAAAATCAAGATGAGGCAGGCAAAAGTTCGTTAGGTACTATTATTCAGATTTGACTGCATTGTAAGGTAAGCTAGGTAAGTAAATAATAAAGAAATTAAACTAACATTAAAAGTATTAGGTACATAGGTGGGAGAGGCAGGGAGCAAAGGCGGGATTAGGGAGCAGGGCACGTGCGGATATCCCTCCATAGGGAAATAAGGCAATCAATATACCAGAGAATTAACACACAGATCGATAAGATTATAAGGAATTTATTATCTCATAGCATGACAGGTTTCCACATTTATTCCACCTAAGTAATATAATGCTTAAAATTAAAACCAAGAGAACTATAACGCTATATGTAAATTTAACTAAAATAATATTGTGAATGAAATTAATTTGGTTTCTTCGATTTAGCCTCGACACGCTTATTCTTGAAGAATGTTCGATCTTTATTCTGTAGGTCGGTCTTCACTTGCGATAATGATATTGGTGCCTAAAAACAATAAAGATATTATAATACTCATGAACATAGTGATAATACTTAGTAAGTGTTTTTACTTATTACAACCTAGGCTACCATGGACGAGTTAAACCGGTCGAATATCTAGTATTATCATATCTGTGCTACTGTGTAGGAGTAGGGAGGAGATTCCACCATAGCACATAGCCACTGGCGGACTAACAGGGGGGCGGTGGGGGCAGTCCGCCCCGGGCCCCACAACTGAGCGGCCTCGGATTGGCATATTTAAAAAAAAAAATCCTTGTCTACTCAGACAATGTTATTTTAACATAATCTGCTGTAATTAAACCATTCTTCCGATCATTTACCATAATAAGTAAACGGTGTAGGTACCTAATTCATCTAAGTTCATAAGATTCATAACCAGAGGTCGGAATTAGGTAGAGTCATTTATGTACTTGCATCGAAATGTTGATATTAATGTGGACTTTCCCAGGATTTCTAATGGACAATCCCGTGTGGCCAACAATATTACAAATAAATAATAATAAAACCCTCAGAGATAGACAAATAAAACAAAGATAATTAACATAAAATGTTTATAAGTTTGTAATTTGAGGCATATCCACTTTCTTCTTTCGCTCATAAATAAATGACTCTACCTAATTCCGACCTCTGTTCATAACGCATTAATAGGGCCTGTTTCAACACTTACTGATAAGTGCCCGATATAATTATCTGACAGATATCTCTATTGACATCTCCCTCTTGTTAGTACGAACCGAAAGAGACGGCATCCCACATATCTGGCGGATAAGATATCCGGAAGATATCTGCATTTGTTTAATTCAGTAAATCTGGAGGGCGGGTGCCAGGGGGCCCTAAAATTAAAGACCGCCCCGGGCCTCAAAAAGTCTTAGTCCGCCAGTGCACATAGCACCTACTTTTAGTCAAATTTGTACCCGCCCTATGTAGCAAAAAATCTTGGATCCACCTGTGGCATGACGAGTTACCATTTAGACAAAAAAGCTGCAATATTTGCCGCTGAGTATAATGAACTCACGTCCTTTTCCGGGTGATTCAGCTTCATCCGCAAGCCGCCCTGCGCCGCCGGTACACCGCCACGTCTCCGCTTCAGAGACGACAGCGGCATCGGAGACACGCGCTCGCCCCGGGACAGTGCCTCGAAACGACGGTTCACTTCCAATGCCTGTTACAACACATTTGCTAGGAATTAAAATATCTACTGTCCAGAACTACTACATTTATGTACTATAGATACCATGTACCTACCATGTATGGTCGACGAGACCAAAGATCCCATTATTAACTTACGTCGATAGTGTCTCCGTCCATGCTGCTATCGCTGAGAAAATTAAACAGCATGCTCTCTTTTGGTGAGCGAGGAACGGCAAATTCAACGGGCTTTTTTGGTGAAGGAATTTTCTGAAACAATATTCGATATTATATTCGGTTACTTTCTCATTTACAGTTACGATTTTTTTAAGAAAACTACTTGTACCTCCATTAGACTTGCCTTGTGCGACGGGGTAAGCATAACCGCATTATCATCCATTTCTGCTTGTATACGCTCGTTCGTGCGACCAGTCAGTTCCTTCTGTATGTTGTCAATTGTATTTTTCATACCCTGAATCTTCTCTTGAAGTCTCTCCTAAAGATAAAAACATTTAAAATAACTATCCGGCTCGAAGGACGAATTTGATTTTATTTTTATTGCTGTTACCTTTTCACTTCTCATGTCCAATATAATTGTCATTTGCTTGTTTAAGTCATCTTCTTTCTCCTAAAAAATTAATTCTTTACGTTATAGTGGCATAAGTTAAATCAAGTCAAAACTAGTTCGTTTCAACCTTAGATGAATTAATCACGTCACTGGTTTCAACTCTACCTTTATAACGTTCTGGAGTTGCTCAATTTGTTTTTCAAACATTTTCTGTCTATCCATAGCATTCTCCTTTTCCATCTCCATATCCTTTCGCAGTTTTTGTATGTTGCCTTCCAATTTTGACCTGGCATCTGTGCCGCTCTTTATTTCGGACATTAGGCCAGTTATTGTTGCTGTTTTAGAGTCGAGGTCCTTATCCTTTTCTTGAATGGCGTACGTCAATTCTTGTATCTTCACCTCGGTACTTTCACTAGAAAAATATAAAATTAACGAGTACAGTAACAATAAATCTAGGTATAAATACCTATCGTTATCTACCGTATTATAAATTCTCGTCAGCTACATCCACTTCTACCAAGGGGAATGCATTCGACCACTGACTAACTTCTAAAGTAATAAGTACCTAAGAAGTTTGATGTCATTTTCCATGTCTTGGATCTTCTTCTGCATCTCCTGCCCAGATGCAGTGATTTCTTCAAACTTTGCTAACTTGCACTTCAATTCTTCTGTCGTTTTGTTCAACTGATTGCCCAGTTCCACTTTGTCTTCTTCCAATTCATTGATCTGATTCTTCATGCAGAGTATTTCGCTATTCATATTGGCAATTATCTGAATGAAGCAATGATTTAAGTCGTTTTAAAATATATAACAGAACCTATACCTAAATATCTTTTAAATTTATTACCGTATTTTTATCACCAATTTGAATTTCCAAATCACCTTCTTTCTTAATAAGTCCAGAAACTTCTACTTTTAAATTCTCCGAAGTTAATATCGCATCCTGAAGGTAGAGAAAGGAAGTTAGTAAAATTCTGTGACATACCTACTCGTACTTCTAAAGTTAATAATTTTAACAATTAAACCTTAAGCTTAGCCTCCAAGTCTTTATTCAAGTTGGCTACATTGATCTGCTCCTCTTCCAGACTGGATATCTTCTCTTGAAGAGTGTTATTCTGTTCGCATACCGTTTTAGTGAAGTCTTCTTGATTTGTAAGCGCCTTCTTCAGCGCTTGATTCGATTCTGTTGCTTCATTTAGACTGGCGAAACAAACATAGTTTTTATATTGCAATCGCGAATAGTCAACGCGGACGGAATATTTTATATTTATTACAGAAAACTTACTCTTTTTCCAGTTTAATTAGGGTGTTTTTCATTTCTGTGGCCTGAGAGTTAAACTCATGAAGTAATTGCTTGATATCATTCTGAAGACTCGTTATATTTTCGTCTTTCTGTAGAGAACAATTAAGTAGGCAAGTAATATAGATCTTTGAAATTTTAACACGTTTGCTAGGATTTCATTCGCGATCCTGTACCCATTTTAGGGAACACAGCCATATACAGGGTGTAAAAAGACAACGTTGTTATTTTAATACCTCGTATTCTTTGTAACGTAATGATCATTTTTTTCTTTGGAACCAACCCTGGGAAACTAAAAATTTTTTTTTGATAAAACAACTCTTTTTATTGCAAGCAATGTATTCGATTGGCAAATGTACCTACAAAACTAACATTTTTAAATATTAATATGGTGTCTTTAAAAAAAATGTTTGTTAACTGTTTCCTAATGGATTTATCAAAAAAAAAATCATGTAACTTTGGACCTCAATATCTTGGAAACGCGTGGTTTCCCAGGGGTGCTTCCATAGAAAAAAATGATCGTGATGTTACAAAGAATACGAAGTATTAAAAGAACAAAGTTGTCTTTTTACACCCAGTATAAGTTATGTACGTATGTATGTATAGGTAGGTATAATAATAAAGTATAATAAAGGAAGGAAGATGAAATATAACAGTTACCAACATCTACAATATTTCATTATAAGATAGAGCCTGGAATACGAAGCACTGACGTAGAGGGAAAAGAAATCCTATACTTAACCAAGATTGTTGTGAGAGTAAAAGTTCTCACAAAGCCAAACGTCTACCTTCTCCATATCAAGCCGGCACTGGTCCAGCGTCCGATTCAGCTCGTTGACGTCAGCCACGAGCTGGTCTCGGCGGGACAGCGCCGCGCCGAGCGCCGAGCGAGACTCTCGCAGCTCGCTCTCGCAGCGCTGGTTGCAGTCCGACAGCATCTGCAGCAGCTGGCCTTGGTGCTCCGATGTTAGCTTCACTGCAGACACCAACACATGTAGGCACTTGTTCAAAGCTCTGTATGCTAGCACATTGACATAAATGCAACAGGCTCGAACATCGTTTTCAGCCATGAGAAATCCATTGCCGAACATAATAGGCCTCCCTCCACCAATAACATTCACTCCGACCGGTCTTCATTTGTCTTGCATCGACAACCTGTTTATATGGCTCTACCTATTCGAAGCCAGCAATAACATGTTTCTAATTTCTGCACTCACGTTTATCTTCCAAGCCGGCGACAACCTGTCGATGCCTATCATCAGCCTCGGCCTGCTTCCCCCTCAGCTCGCGCACGAACTGCCCCGAGCGCTGGTAGGCCTCGCACAGCGCCGCCTGGTCCGCCTTGCAGCGCGACAGGGTCTCTTTCAGGCGGGAGCTGTACTCTTCTAGCACGTTGCAGATCTCGCGGGTACTTGTCAATCTGGCCGGATTTGACTACTATAAGCATGGCATCACCAAGGGAACAGAGAGACACCTGCCCCCCCCTCTGCCTAAGTTCGTACCATATGTGGGAATTCAATCTCAATTTTATTTTCATAAAGCCTTGACATTGTTCGCGTGATGGCGACTCTCCTGACTAATAAGTACCTAAACTTGCAAGTGCGAAGTACCTAGTGTAGTGCTAAGGTACTTGCATAAGAATAAGGAAAGAAAGCACAAAATATTGAAAAGATCATGAGCAACCCCAGAGGAATATAGTAAGGATACAAACTTATTTAGAGTTTCAGGCCTCAGCCTAAGTTCCTCCTGGTACTGTCCCGAGATAGCCTCATGCTGCATCTGTACTTCAACCATGTTCTGTTGCAGGCGTTCATGGTTGTTTTCAACTTGGTGCAGTTTTTCTTTCAAGTCCCAGTATGCTGTATCTTGAGCAACCTGAAGGAAACAACAACGTTACAACATACATGATTTTACTATTCATACTTACCGAACAATCTAAAGTTTTTATATTTTACTAACTGGACAAACAAACTTACTGGGATAAACGTACATACCTTTAGTTTTATAATTTTTGTTGTTTCACGGGAAACTTTTTCACGAAGTTTTTCCGCGTCTGCATTCATGCGCTTTCTACAAGCTATTCTATTAATATCAGTTATATCCATTATTAGCTTTATTACAATGAATATTTTAAGTTCTGACTCAATTTACTGATGTATGTAGTCTTAGTATGTAGTAGAAGTATTAAAAACGAAATATGTATTGCGAAAAGTTATTAAAAGTTATTTAGCGCCTAAACTTGCAATTTTCAAATGACGCGTAATGGCGGGAATTGAAAAATGTTTTTTTAATTTCACACGGATTTTCTACCAGCCACCATGCTCATATTAATCGACATCAAAAGCATTCGATTTTATTACTTTACTTAACTAATGCCAACGTTGCAACACTGTGATAAAACATACAACATCAATTAAATTTAAACGTCGCAAAAAGCAGGCGGCGCTGCTGAAGCTGCGAAATCCCTCAAACGGCGCAAATATTCCAGCCTCGATAGAGGCTACTTATTTGCGCCGTTTGGCGTGGAGACCCTGGGCCATTGGGGACCGGCGGCGCTCCAAACATACAGGGACCTGGCCGGGCGGCTCGTAGAGTCCACACGTGATCAAAATGCTGGCTGCTACTTAGGCCAAAGAATAAGCATAGCCATTCAACACGGCAACGCAAGGTAGATCGGCTGACCATCCTGTAAAAATTTGGAGTTTACCGAGATTTGGCTAGTGTATAGCTATCGGGCTCGGGATGAAAAAATAACGTTGACAATAATGTAATTTAAAAGAGATGGTACAATTCGTCATCCGAGTAATTGACCCAGTAGCTCAAATTGGTAAGACCTCTGCACGGAATGCAAGAGGTCGTGGGTTCGAGTCCCACTCAGGTGAAGATTTTTTTCATTTCTTCAAACATATTTATAAAATTTGGATGGTCAACCGACCTCCCATAGGTACGCCATTAGACCTAAGTAGTTCTAAGTTAGCTATTTATTACATTATTTTAATAATTTATTTAATAATATTAATAAACATAATTAATCATTTAAATTACTTGAAGAAGATTTTGATAGTTTTATCATTGCTCCTCAATACTGAATGGCTTTTTTGAACTTTTCTTTTAATAAAGTTATCGATACCTAGATACAAAATAAAAATGCTTCTCGCTCGTTTGAATTGTTTAAATAGATGGCAATAATTCATTTTAATTTTTGTCCATTGTCGGATTTGTGGGCAACACCGTCATTATCAGCTGTCAAATTTGTCAAAATCCGAGATTTTTAGGAAAAAATAAAAGGTATATTTTAATTTAAATGTCCTATTTCTAAGTTAATATGTAGTATAAATGGTGTTTTTTTTCTTGTGCACATGATATATTTCGATCTAGTGACTACTTTAAAAGATTTAATCAAAGTTATGTAACAATAATTTAAGGTTAAGTAACATTGATTTCAGATGCTGACTTCTTCAATTCTCGGTAGCCTCAGGGCCGCTCGTGCCTCTGTAGTAATAACGAGGAATCTGGCAGCTGCTCAAAAAGCATCAGATCCAATTCAGCAATTGTTCCTTGACAAAATTCGGGAGTACAAGCAGAAGAGTGCGTAAGTACCTACCTATCTATGTATCTGTAGCTAATCCTTACCCTTAAACGTTATGCATAGCTGATATATTAAATCCTTATTTACTCATTTACTATTTAAGCAGGTAGAAGTATTTGCAAGTTTAGTTTACCTACAGTTCACAAGTCCAAAAAGTATTTAGGTACCTACCTAATGTTCTGTTCTATTCTATGAATAATTTACATGTTACATAGCCTAACTAAATAATATATCTGTATATTACTCCCTCTTGATTTTAAGTCGGTGCCTTATAACCTTATGAATTAGATTTCTATTATTTGTTATGTTTCTAATTCTCACCTTGTGTATGTCTTATCCTGGTGGAGGTATTTTTATTTGTTTTCTACTTTATTTTCATAAAATCTCAGGAACTCATTGCACAGCCCTAATCAATTTTTTTTTACTGCACTGTGTCTTGTTTAACCCTGACATTGGCAGAATAGTTGATAGTCAACGGAGCCATTTATATTTTAAGTTGATATTGAACTTTCTTCTTATTAAACAGAATATTTTTTTACAGTGGTGGAAAATTAGTTGAGCCAAGCCCAGCCATTGAGAAGGAACTTAAAACAGAACTGGAAAAATTGGAGAAGCAGTACGGAGGTGGTCCCGGTGTGGACATGACAGCTTTCCCTACCTTTAAGTTTGAAGAGCCCAAGTTAGACCCAATTGATGAACAGGCTGCCCCCGCTAAGAAGTGAATGAACTGAATTAGTTAATATTAGTTTGTATCTATGATCATGTTGGAATGCAGTTATTAAAGTGTTAAGTGAACATAATTAATCTGTATTATGTAGTCACTGACATCTTGTCCATTATTTCGTTTTTCTTTATACTAATCTACTGACACACAACTTTGTTATTTGTATAAGCTACACAACTGCCAAGTTTCATTAAAATCTGCTTGGTACTTGTACACAAACACAAATCTCACGAACTTTCATATCTTAATAATAGTGCTATGTAATTATTTATACAGGGTGTAACAAAAAGGGTATGTTAAGCGAAAAGCTATATGAATAGCCCACTGTAGAGAACCTATCCACAAAATTTGAGACCCGAAATCACATGTTTATTTTTCAGGATAGTATGGAGAATTTTTAAATATCTCAGGAATTTTCATACAATCTTGAAAAATAAAAATGTGATTTCGTGTCTTAAATTTTGTAGATAGGTTCTCTACAGTGGGCTATTTACATAACTTTTCGCTTAACATACCCTTTTTGTTACACCCTGTATAACTATCCATACATAATGCCACAGAAATCAGTATCCAAATAATACATTTAGGTAGTTACTTACCTAATTATAATAATAATAATATTTATTCAATACACACATTTTCTGTATATACATTTAAATAATAAATCTGCTAAACATTATTTACTCGTAGATATGTACGATCGTTACTTACTTCAATAGCACATTGCTTATTATAAGTGCTTCCCTGATAATGAATTAATGTATTGGGAACGATTTTGGAGTAGGCTAGTTAAAGATTTTAGAAATCATCTTTCTTGAAAATTGTTTTTACAGTGCAAGGTACAATCGATGTATTGTATCATGTCATGATCAGAGGTCGGAATTAGGTAGAGTCATTTATGTACTTGCATCGAAATGTTGATATTAATGTGGAACTTCCCAGGATTTCTAATGGACAATCCCGTGTGGCCAACAATATTACAAATAAATAATAATAAAACCCTCAGAGATAGACAAATAAAACAAAGATAATTAACATAAAATTTCTGCTCTTTAAAATTAATACCGGAATTTGAGGCATATCCACTTTATTCTTTCGCTGTATGAAATCAGTGCAAGTACATAAATGACTCTACCTAATTCCGACCTCTGGTCATGATGCATCATTTTTCTGCCCCTATCCAATTGTTTAACGGGGTCGGCACAATATGGTTTCTTTCGAAGCCTAGGATTTGCCGGCTGCCTGCCTGACGCCAACACTTCTAGAGTATAACTAGGTGACAATTTGCAATACGACAAGGAACAAACAAAACGTGATTATAATTTCATGAATTAGGTTGATATGTAGTTATAATAACTGAAATCAGTGGTAGTTTACGTAGGTACTGACTCTAGTATCGGCCACTTTTTCCTTATCCTCTGATGGGGTTAATAACAGCAGAATACATTAAAGTCTGCCCTTATTTCTTCTAATCCCATTTTCTAGTCTCGTCTGGAATTCTTCAGGTAAACCCCTAAGTGCCTAGCATAGTATTTACGCGGAGTATACTATTGCTGTTATATTATTACTAGGCGTTTTTCTTATAACGAAATGCGTTGGTTTGCACTTGTGTGTGTTTCGTGTTTTTATTTAAATGCTTTACAGATTCGTTATAGTGGATCCGTTACAGAAGTGTTACACATCTACCTATCTGTAAATAGGGATGTTTACTATGGTTTATTTTAATGACATTTTATGCTTATCAGAATAAATCATCAAAATCATACTCATCTGTAAAATTACACCTCTAGAAAGCCAAGAAAACGCACATAGGTAGTCGCCGGCAGGGAATGCGTTAAGTGTCCAAATGAGGTAGTAATAAGCCTTCAAAGTTAAGTGGGCAAGTCCATTTTTCAAATGTAAAATTTAATTGAAAGTTACAACATCACATATCCACCTGCATCATTTACAGCAACTTTTGCTTTGTGTACATATTTATAAACGCAATATTTAAAATAACTGCAGAACAAAAGTTCTTTTACGCGCATACAAGTTACGAAAGAGTGACGTCATAATTGTGGTAGCCGTTTGTATAAAGCGTTTTTTGGCAAGTCTAAAATTGTGATTTCAAATCGTTATATCCCGGAAAGTTTTCACACTCGCGATGTTTTTCTTTCGCAAATGTTTCTTTTATTTTATGATATTTCGATATAAATACAAATAACAAAACCGTGAACATCCCTATTATCTAGACACGCGGTAGCGTGTCAAGCCAAAGTTCCAACTAGCAGAACTGGGAGCAGCACCGTGTGTAATTTTACACGAACCATTTGGAGCCACTTTTGACACCCTCATAATTCAAAAACTGTTTCACGTAAACTTGTCAAATTTTGCTCACATATTGAGGCTTTAATTTTCAATTCAATTTAAATTATATTACAAAGAATAGTAAAAAGCATTGACGATTTTTTTAAAATTCTTATAAGTACCTACTTTAAACAAACCTAATCGCCGTTCTTTAAAATAAGCTATTTAAATGAACCGCATCCCGCATCACGCGCATTGGTAGAACATACGATCAAAAACAAACGTATCAATACACCACTTGTGATCCGAAACAGTGTATTATACGAAAAACCCATGATACGAAACATGCGAGTAACGAGACGAATTCCTGGGTAACGTTTTGCTACTCGGTACTTGATGCAGTACCCGTTACTCAGTAACGAATACATACGGTTTGTTACAGCTTTAGTACGTACACTCACTAGCGGCACTAGCGCTCCAAAGGGGGTTCTTTTCTTACTGCTCGCTCTGAAGTCTCGATCGAGCGAGCATGCATGATTGATTCTTTTCTTCCGGCAATTTATCGGCTTATTTTATTACGAATAATTTACTTAGGTACTATAATTTATGTATGTATGTACAAAAAGTAATGATATCTCATCAAAAACATAAATGTGAAAATGAGAGCTAAAGACAAAAGAAGTGATACCTAAATGGGTGCCAAGTTCAATGGTTACGAATTATATTATAGCCTTCGTAAGCTCTAAAACTGTTACCTGTCGGTTATTATTCCGCTTTCTCTCTTCCATGACTATTAATAGTAATAATAGTAAGTACTAAATAATAATTCGAATATAAGAACTAGCCAAATCAGACCTCAGGCTAAAATATATTATCCTAAGTTATAAGAAGAAATTATATTTTATGTTGTTATAAATACATTTCAGGACTGACCCATGAACGTATAAAGAACTATGGACCGAGTCTTGTCATTGCAAAGTTGAAGCAGCGAAATGGCTACGCCTTGTGCACACATGCACAGTTTCTGAGTTGCCAGCTTAAGAAACTTTCCCTAAATTTTGTTAACATACGAATGAAAAAAATATGTTTTATATTGTTCATAATTATACAACATTTTTTAAAATTACTACATGGAAAGTATATAAATAATAGAAACTCTTGTGAAAGTTTAAATAAATATTATATTCCTACGAGAATGTATGTACGAGTTAATCGCGAGGGGTGCGGCAGAAAAAACTCCACTGAAATACAATAACAGTAGAATTATGCGGTTTGTCAAATGTTGGTTTTGAAATAAAGGAGAACTTTGGCAGTTCATGGCTGAAAATGAGTGAGGGTAAGCGTGGTACAAACAAGTAGCTGCGCTATTTTAACCGCGATAAATGTTTAAGTATGTGAAACGAGAATGAGATATGAGGTGTTGTAAAATAAAAATAAAAAACCCTATTTAGTAAAATTTTGTCATATTTTCTATAGAAATCTATACATACAGGGTGATTTTTGGTCGTCAACGTTCCCGAAAACTACGGAATCTCCTCATCATCACGATCATTTTTCTCCATGGAAGCATACCTGGGAAGTGTCTGGTCTCCAAAATATTAGGGTCGAAAGTTGAGTAAATAGACTGCGTTTTTCTGCATAAATGCACATTGACGCGTGTAGCAAGATTTTTTCATGAGAATTAATTAATATATGTCTATGAAAAAACTAGCATAAACACAGGACACTATAAATTTAGCCCGATCAAGTAATTAATTTTTTTTCCCAGCTTTTTTTGACATAAACTTACTTTATTTTATGTATACGATACGTATATGAGTACGTACCTTTCGTTAATGGTGGCAATGAAAAAACATCCTGTATAATAAAATTGTAACGGATCGATTTCTGTATATAGAAAATATATTGAAAAAATTATAATGGGCTGACTTTATACACGCAAGAGAACCCAAAACAATGTTTTTCCATTTTGTCTCTTTGTCTGTATATCTGTTTGTTTGTGCACGCTAATCTCAGAAACGGCTAAACCGATTTCGGTTCAGTTTTCAGGAATAATTGTGACATGTCTCACTTAATTTACCTATAGGCTACTTTTTATCCGGGAAAATGTTTTTATCCCGGATAGTTTCGATATTTTCTTTTTTCTGAAGTCCACGCGGACGAAGTTGCGGGCGTCCACTAATATTAAATAATTTTTTTATAGTGTAATTTTAAGTGGCTTACTTTGTTAAATTTCGACAAATTTATGGCGCGTATGTTACGCTTTGTAGAGATCTGTCCAAAAGTTCACATTTCATTTTTGAAACAGTCTGGGGAAAAAAAATTCGGAAGTTAGTAACCCTATTTTTGTTGACGGAAGGATTTTGTCATGAAAAAAAAAATCTGTCAAAGTTTATTTACAAAAATTATGGAATTATTTGGTTAGAAAATAATCAAAATAAAGTGTTTAAGACTATAATTACCTGTGAAAAGTGATTTCTTGCTTCTTCTTATCACGTGTGGGTGATATCGTGTTAAGATAGGTTACCGAGCTTACTATGAGCTTCACTAGGTGCAATGACAAGACTCGGTCCGTAGTTCTTTATACGTTCATGGGACTGACCATTGAACTTGGCACTCATTTAGATATCACTTCTTTTGTCTTTGGCTCTCGTTTTCACATTTATGTTTTTGATGATCATTACCTATTTAATCCGTGAACTTCTATCTAGATATTCCGTAGTCGAAAACGTTGATGAATAACAGACATCCCGTATTTAATTTTGCCTATACTAACAATACTTAACTAAATAGTTAGTTAGTCAACTAACTTAGCTACCTACCTATAGCTTAGGTATACCTACGGTGGTGGTTTTTTTATTGTACTGAAACACAGTGTCATAATACTGACTCAAGCAACTCATTCACAATGACACTGGTCATCTATAATAATAATACATTATGTTTATTTGGTAATAAAATCTATGCGAAAAGGTGATTGTGACGTATGACATCATTCGCTGCGTGGTGGCTCCGCTGACATCATAATCTGACCTTCCATACGCAGGCTGGTCGGGGAACAGACAGTGGTCCCCGCCAACCTCGCGCCAGTCGTCCCGCGCCCACAACCCGTATAGTTTCACGCACTCGCATGTGTTCAAAACTTTCTTTTATTTACGTTCGTGACGGCGAGCAATGACTAGTGAGTATCATTTTGCAATTACACCGTGTGCTGTTGTGTTTTATACCAGTTTTCAGTGTACTTATCTAGTTCATAGAACTGCGTCGCAACGTAATAACTAATTTTAGAAAAACACGTTTGTTGTTTTTGGTGTGTATGATATCAGATGGTTACGAAAACATGTGGACTAGATAATGTTACTCCTTTGCTTCGAAACGTAGAAAAGTGCAGAGCTAAAGTCAATGTAAACCCAGCTTGTTCTTATGTTAGTTAACTACTGTGTCTGTAACTCTATTACCTACTAATTAGGTAATTTAGTCTATTAGTTAAATATGCCGTGATGGTAACTTCATTGGTAGGTGCCTAGTTGTTTTTTTTTTTAATTATCTCTGGGTAGAGTCAATCGGCAAGGATTAATAGAGGGAAAACAATGAAGTTTACATACCTAATCATAGTTAGTCTTACTAGTTAGTAACTACCTACAAAACTTTATGTTAGTCTACCATAATGTCTACCTATATTAGATAAACAGCGCTGCTGGTTCACTTCGTAGTTTATCTCTAGGTTTCAGTTGGTAGAGCCAACAGTTATTCAGCACACAAAATATAGTAACAAAGTTTACTCATCACATCATACAAACACCCATAACTTACGTAGGTAGAGTAGTTACTGAATTAGCAGTAGGTATAATATATGTATAGTGAGTGCCTGACTGACCTTAACCATGAACTTGACTCATATAGTTATATAGTTTACTCATATAGTTATATAGTTACTTACTCCAAGTTATTTAGTCATAAAACGACCTTTCAAATTGCATGAGTTCATTATTCCTAAATTACTACCTGTGTGTGATCCACAATACAGAATGATTTTTGGTCGTCAACGCTCCCGAAAACTACGGAATCTCCTCATCATCACGATCATTTTTCTCCATGGAAGGATACCTGGGAAGTTTCTGGTTCCCAAGATATTAGGCTCCAAAGTAGAGTAAATAGACTGCGTTTTTCTGCATAAACGCAAATTGACGCCTGTAGCAAGATTTTTTTACGAGAAATAATTAGGTAATATCTGTCTATGAAAAAACTAGCATAAACACAGGACACTATAAATTTCGCCAGATCAAGTAATAAAAAAAAATTATATCGTTTCCCACCATTTTTTGGCATAAACTTACTTTATTTGAGGTATAGAGAACGTACCCTTCGTTAAGGGTGGCAACGAAAAAACACCCTATATACTTACGTGCATTTATGTACTTCCTTGGCTAGGTCGCGCCAGCGAGTAATGAAAATTAAACTTATTTTCAGACAAAATAGAGAGCCTGGAGTCAGGCACTGGTGTCCAGGTGGTGACTCCAGATGAGCACACCTTCAGCCTGAACGAGGATGCCATCAAACAGCTGCTTCTTCGAGAGGACATCAAGGATAGGCCGGTGGTCGTCATTTCTGTGGCCGGCGCCTTCCGGAAGGGCAAGTCCTTCTTGCTGGACTTCTTCCTCCGATATCTGCACCATAAGGCAAGTTCCGTAACATACATAGGTAGGTTATGTAGTTATATTCCGATATTTGTATATATGTAGCATCTTTGGTAACACTATTAAAATCTATCGTAAATCTACCAATCTAGCTTGGGTATCAGAGTCGTACAGCCGCAAGTGATCTTCCTTTTTCGCTATCTCGTAGCACTGGAATACTTAGTCAATATAATCGCGAATCAAACAGTAATTAAATCCCCAACCCTTCCAGTACAACCTAGGCGAGAGCGGTGGCGAGTGGCTGGGGTCTGACAATGCGCCCCTGCAGGGCTTCAGCTGGAGAGGGGGCTCCGAGAGAGACACCACCGGCCTGCTGCTCTGGTCTCAACCTTTCAAAGCCACATTGGACAATGGCGAAAAGGTTGGTCTGTGTTCATCATATACCTACTGGTCACATCACATATCACAATGTCTCTAGTAAGTGGTTATGATAAATCTGTAATATTTTTCCAGGTTGTAATTTTGGTGATGGACACACAAGGGACTTTTGACAGCGAATCAACAGTCCGTGATAATGCCACAGTGTTCGCCCTATCCACTATGATATCTTCGGTACAGATCTACAATGTCTCCCAGAACATTGAAGAAGATGATCTACAGCATTTACAGGTAGAAAGAAAAACCTAACTTGTTCAACTGCCGCCGTAAACACATAATTTGAAAGAAGACGTCCTTAACAAATGTATGTTTCAGCTCTTCACAGAATACGGGCGCTTGGCACAACAAAGCAATAATGGCAAACCATTCCAAAGACTTCAGTTCCTGGTCAGAGACTGGAGTTTTCCCTATGAGTATCCGTACGGGGCTGTTGGAGGACAGTCCTTGCTGGCCAAAAGATTAGAGGTATGTTGTTGAAAATGAATATTCTATTGGTCGTGTAGCATCAGCAAGCTATTCTTCTAATTCTAATCAAATATTATCATCAGGTACATCCAGGGCAACACGAGGAGCTACAAGCTCTCAGGCGTCACATATCTGCATGTTTTGAGGAATTGGCGTGTTTCCTAATGCCTCATCCAGGTCTTAAGGTAGCAACAAATCCCGAATTTAACGGACGACTATCAGGTAGACCTATATCCACTAAAAGTTTTAAAGATGGTCCAAAAAAGTTTTGCATTGGTAACTTTACCGCTTATTTTTACAGATATTAGTCCAGAATTCCAAACCTCACTTAAACAACTGGTGCCCATGCTGCTGTCACCCTCAAATCTAGTCCCAAAGCAGATCGAAGGTCAGACTGTCAAGGCCAAGGACCTGTTGCTCTATTTCCAAGCCTACATCCATGTGTTCAATGGAACAGAACTGCCAGAACCAAAAACAATTTTAGAAGTAGGTACCATTTTGATTATAATCGACCATTCGTGTCTTCCCGTGCCCCTACGAAGGTAGCTTTTCTAAACTCCAATTCAATTCAATGAGCTACGTATACAGGGTGTAACAAAAAGGGTATGTTAAGCAAAAAGCTACGTAAATAGCCCACTGTAGAGAACCTATCCACAAAATGTGAGATTCGAAATCACAAGTTTATTTTTCAAGATTGTATGAAAAATTTTGAGATATTTTAAAATTCTCCATACTATCGGGAAAAATAAACATGTGGTTTCGAGTCTCAAATTTTGTAGATAGGTTTTCTATAGTTGGCTATTTACGTAGCTTTTCGCACCCTGTATACCTATTACCTAGCATGGAGACTTTCTGTCCTATCTGTCTAGATCTACCAGTCAGTGCCAGTCGACTATAGAGCCTCTCTAAGCTGTATTTTTTACATTAGCCATAGGCCAAAGATGAACGTTACATCAAGCTTTTAATGATGTTTTCAACATTAATCCCATATGCTTTGTCTCCCAGGCCACAGCTGAAGCAAACAACCTATCTGCAGTGGCAGAAGCTCGAGAAGTATATGACACCATAATGGAGGAAGTGTCTGGAGGCACTCGACCATACCTTCAACCTGACCGGCTGGAGGAAGAGCATCGGAGAGCGAAGGACAAGGCGCTGCATGCATTCCATTCTAAAAGAAAGATGGGCGGGGAGGAACTCGCCGAGAGCTACAGTATACGGTTGGTGAAAGTAAGTACTAAGGATATTCCTTTAATTTTAATTTTTTTTTTATTTATTTATTTACACGGACTTGACGGCATTACAGTAAAACCAAGATACCGTCAAGTTTATAGGTAAAATAAAATAAAAAGTAGACAAAACGAACAAACAGAAAAACAGTAGATAGACATATGTAAAAAAAAACAGTGATAAAAAATAATAATAATAATAATAAAAACACGAATTAATACATAATTGAGCTAATCCGCACACTATCGGTCATCTCGCAAAATCTCATACACTCTGCACAAACACTCCTCCATCTATCAGCAAACATATCACACTCCGGTGCTGACGTCAGAAGCGCATTCAGCAGGGTCAGAGCACGAACTAATGGAGAGTTCCTATGCGACACCGTGTGCGCCTGAGGAGCAGCTAGGAGGTGAAGTTTAAGAAATTAATTAAGTACTTACCTACTCTACTGCTCACGTACCACATAAGTAAATAGCTTAGTTTGTAAAAAAATATCTTATGCTCGTATTAGGTAAAAACTTTTTAACATTCCAGTATCTATAGGTATACGAGCTCATTAATAATCTGGTCCTTTGAGCCGGATACTAAACACGATTTAAATAATATACAAACCTGTATTTGCTATGTTTATTTTATCCAGGAATTACTCGAATCGGAAAACCTTTTTCTACACAGATAGATACATACCCAAATGTTCTCGCGCAGTATTCTAACTTCCCCCTGCACCCTCGCCAGGAGCTAGAGGAGCAGTATGAGCAGCTGCGCGCGCACAACGAAGCCAAGAACATCCTCAGCATGGCGGTGACACCGCTGGTGCTGCTGGCGTTCGTGGCGCTGGGCTGGCTGCTCGGTGCGCTCGGCTTCGAGCTGATCGGACGGACGCTGTCGATCGCGGCTGCCGTGCTTCTGCTGTTCTGGGGGTATACTAGGTAACGCGTCTTTCAAATAAACTGTTAGGTTATAGTAGGTATGCACAAGGCTGTGTTCCCTAAATATGCTAGATAAAACTACAGGATGATAAACGAAATCCTACAGTTACGTTTAGCACAATGCGACAGTAAGTTCCCTAGCTTATCGCCTGAGAAAAAGCTCGAGTTACTTCGACATGCGCGGAAGGAGATGCAGCTGATTAATTATTATTTGTAATGAAGTTTCGCATCAGCACAGGATTTTCAAATCCTTCTCGATAAACATATCATATCAAGTCTTGTGGGACTCTGGTGTTAAGCCAAACATGAATAATGTAAACTAATTTACGATCTTATCTATTCCTTAATTTCAGGTTAACAGGCAACATGCGTGACGTGGCTATGCAATTGGATGAGACTTCTCAAGCGATACGTGACTATGTGAGTATCAAACACTTCTGTATAACTACATATACCTACCTATACTACATCTATCTGTAGGTACGAAGGCTACTTCTATACATATATAGCATGTATTACAATGTAGATATAACACTAAATTGTTGGGCTCCGTGCCTTTGTCGGTACCTAATCATTGTGAGACTCTCACCCCTTATGGCCTTTCATATAACATCTCTGTAGATTTTATAGGTCAGCGTACGTAAAACTGTGGCGTCACTCCACCGTAAGTGTGAAACTTGTGAAACCACCGCTCCAGTTTTAAATGACAGCGCGTCATTTGGAGTAAGACGCCAAGACGCCATAGCTCACGCCATAGTTTTACGGGGACGCGCAACGGTGAACGTCAATGGCCACCTATATTTACCTGACCGAAAACTACAATATCGTAATCTCAACCTTCGTTTCAGCTTCTCCACGCATGGAATCCAAACACTCCAGTCGCCCATCATGCAGACAAGACATCATAATTTTATTAGATACAACCTAGGATCATACGATGACCTCTGAAACTAACTGCACAAAAGCAATGCAAGGGTCAATGGAAATGGAAAATCAACGTGATTGCACACATCCACCTTCTCACCAAACTGAAATGGTTATTGACCATTGACTGAACAAGTCAGATCAGGAGTACATGAAACCTAGACATCCTCTCCATACCCTATACCGTTGCACCTATCGAGTGAAAGAGATTATGAACAAAGCGGCTTTTCTTGAAGACCTCCATCACCAAGCCACAAACAAATGTATCTTCTATACGATTTCGGTGCTATAAGGCGCGCCGTAAGCTAAACTCGGATAGTTGCGAAGGTCGGGTAAAATATGGACCATCCAGCAGACTAACCCGGATCTAGAAATCCCTTACCGTACCGTTCTTCTCTCACCGGTAGAAACGGTATCTCATAGAAACAGCAAAAATCCGACTACCTACGAGGAACTACTAAGAATTACATTGGTGAAGATACTTTACGGATTTTCTTATTATTGCCATCAAAATATGTATATTTCATTGTGTAATAAAAATATAATTAAGTAAGTACTTAACATAATTTTGTAAATATTAAAATTAACAACAGATATTTTTATTTTATTCGCAACCATTAATTTTACCCCAATAAGCCAGTTGTGACGCCCTGTACAACGCTATATGTACGAATATTTCATGAATTTAGCTTTAGTTCATGCACTGACATGTTATTCAATGACATTTTTCGTGTCATGTCATCGTAATCAATCAAAATTCAAAATTACACAAAAATCTGCACAGAAAGGAATAAATTATGGTGTAGTTTTATTTAACTAAATAACATCCTGACGACCGAAGGTCTACTGTTTGCTTCCCTATCACCAAGATGGTGATGGATGACGCACTCAAGATGGCTTTAAAATACCTACGTTAGGTTACACACAAGATGAATATGGCAAGAAGAATCGGCTGAATATTCACAACCACTTCACTACAACTGAATTTGCAGGAGAACTGAAACATACACACTGAAATCCATGGAAAAATATGACCAGTACAGACGTGATGTAGAGGCGTTGAAGCTTAAATTAAATCCTATACATTTCTGGAAAAAACATGTGGGTATCAAATCGGGTTAGGGGGAAACTAGCCTCTGTCTAGACTCTAATGAAATAGCAACGGGTCGATTTGACCACAATATAATTTCCCCGTGGTATTCTGGTCCTCGCATTCGGCCAAGTTTACCACTATGGTTTCCATTGTGTGTAATCTGGGCGCCGGCCCAGAGGCGTGTTTCCCTCTAACCCATCAAATCAACTGGATAACTTTCTCTGGGAGATCGTCTATGACGTAGTACAGTAGCTTCCTTTCCAGTGAAGTTCTGTCCATTTACAGAAGTTAGGCAAGAAGGTCCGCCATCAGCTTTTCGAGACAGCTGACGGTGCCAGCATGTCGTCGACGCCGATGGTGCTTGGCGGCATCATGGTGGCTGGCTTCCTCGTCAGCCTCGTAAACTTTGATCTGCTGGGCCGAATCGTCTCGCTTTTGGCATTTGTTATGCTATGTGTCTGGGGTTATGCAAGGTATAAAGAATTCATCAAGTACCCATAGTATGTATACAACCTATTTAGACTACTATTACGATTTTTTTTTAATTTATATCCTTTCGTTGGTATACTAACTTTTTAAAAAAGGCATGCGTTGGACAGTCGCATAAGATAGCTAACTTCGCAACTGTAACGAACGGACGCGGCTACTGTAGTTGAGGATGATGCATACGTAAAAGATTAATACCAGCAAACTGTGGCAAGGCAATGCGACAAGGAAAACTATACAAAGTTCTTGGCTGTTAGAGAACAAATAAATACATATAATGAGCAAGTCTAGCTTCCTTAGTGAGCTCCACGTCAATTGTTTTGTCATGTACTCATCATGATTTTCAGATCTACAGGAACTATGCCGGAATTGACTAGACAGATAGATGAAACATCTGACAGGATACGGGACTTTGTAAGTACGCTGTAAGAAGCAATTTGTATTAAAAAATCATAGGATGTAGCCACATTGTCGCTGCATAACATTCGTGCGAAGTTCGCGGCTAGCTAGAAACTTTTAGAAAACCAACTTGACATTGCCTAACTCAGCGAAATACGCAACGATCTTAGCTCTTCCAATGAAAACTTCATGCAAGTAAAAAAGGATTATCTATACATCTATACACATCTATCTATATAGATATAATATACATATAATAAAAATGTAACGGATCGCTGTCTGTACATGGAAGATATATAAGAAAAAATATTATAGATACCTTTATCAACGTAATAGTACCCAAAACAATGTTTTTTTAAATTTTTGTCTGTGCGTTTGTGCACGCTAATCTCAGAAACGGTTGAACCGATTTCGATGCAGTTTTCAGGAATATATTGTGACAGGTCCCACTTAACATATAGGCTACTTTTTATCCCGTGAAAATGTTTTTATCCCGGATAATTTCGATTTTTTTTTTTTTTTCTGTAGTCCACGCAAACGGAGTCGCGGGCGTCCACTAGTTAAAAATAAGGATTTTTAAAATTTGTTCCAGTTTCGCCCTCCTGTGAACCACTCCTTAGTCCCGTCCCCAACATTAGTAGAGCCCAAACGTTATCAGACATGCAAAGACAGAATGATAATCCACTCCCCCCCTCAGTGTTAGTGTTTTTTTAAACTCTTACAGATCATATCGAGGGGTGAAAGGCTATTTGGGATAAGCTCCATTTATATATATGGCGCTTATCCCAAATAGCCTTTCACCCCTCGATATACAGAACACCCTTGAGGGTGTGGAGTTATCATTTCACACAATAAGATGTTAATTTATAAGTTAATTTATAATTTATAGTTAAGAAGGTATATTACTATCAAATCCTTGCTCATAACTTTTTTTATTAAATACTAGATGGAAGCACAGTTCCGCAATCTGGGATGACAAGGCAATCATCTTGCAAACAATGGACATTGGTGGACTTTAATAAGACAAGACAATCCAAGAATTAGTGTAACATTAAAAAAAATTACATGTAGGTTTGATATTTTTATTTCGATGGAGAGTATCAAAACTAAATTAGTTTATGTACATACTTTAAAATATTTTATCTACCTACCTAATATTTGTGAATATTGCAGATAATCATTTAAATTACTTACATACCTACTGTAATTGGATTTATTTACTCTGGTAGTTTATCATACAGCTATAAATTTTAACTAAAAAAATAAAGTCACTTAATATAAATTGTATTATTTTGTATTGTGAAGAATTTTTTCCATTTTCTTAATTAATAATTTTATACTTAATATATAATATCTTGACTAAGATAAATTTATAAAAACACTTCTTCATTAATATAATCCGTTAGGATATGGTTAATCGTTTCATCATTAAAAATTGTGCTAAGGGATACAGCTTTGTTTGCCGAGATTTGGCTAGTGTATAGCTATTGGGATGAAGAATAACATTGCCAATATGTGATTTAGAAAAGAGATGGTAAAATTCGTCATCGGAGTAATTGACCTGGTGGCTTAGTGGTTATAGCGGCACAGTTTGCAGCGGTCGTGGGTTCGATTCCCACTCGGGTGAAGAATTTTTTTCCATTTACTTTATGAATAATTTTGTATTTTTTTTATTTGTTACCCGTAGCTTAATTATGTA
The DNA here is from genome assembly GCA_014607495.2 of Carposina sasakii. Lineage (NCBI taxonomy): Eukaryota > Metazoa > Arthropoda > Insecta > Lepidoptera > Carposinidae > Carposina > Carposina sasakii. The sequence goes on from CP053166.1 coordinate 940,545, forward strand.
GATCTTAAAATGACTCAGCTTAGTACATAGTATATGCTTGCTTACCAAAATCTTGTAAAAGGCTTCTATTATCTCAAATAACTGCATGACCCATCATTTTTCAAACATTTTTTTTATAACATTATTGTAGTTCTTATAAATTTTATCTACTGTTGGTTTCAAGCTGTTGGCCTTTTGCTGAGCAGCCTTATCATGAGGGTTCACTCGGAGAACTTCTTGTATGTCCGTCCATGCTTCATCATACAAGCCAAGGCCGGTGTAAGCAATACATCTCCTGTAAAGAGCCTTCAGATTGCCTTTGTCAAACTTTAAGGCTTTGTTACATAATTCTAATGCAGGTTCAAATTCATCAAATTGTAATTGACAGTGAGCTAAATTGTTGTAAAGTTTTACCTGTAAATAAGTTTAAAAAAATACATTTAATGTTTATCAGATAATACCCCTAATGTGCACTGTCTTTTAACAAAACTGAGCCTTAGTTTGCTAGCCATAACATCTCACCTTTAAATCAACTAATTCCTTTAGTTTATCATCATCAATGACTTCTGGATCAACAGGTTCAATTGCTATTAGCATTTTTAATGCTTTGTTAAACCTTCTGAAAGCACCTATTATATTGTTTTCTTTAACAAGGGCTACCCCTCGTTCTTTATGGTGCAGTGAGCATTCGTAAAGCCTGTTCCAACTCCAGTCACTCACAACTTGCTCCTCCATTACATCTTTTAGGTGAATTGTACAAGATATCTCTTTGGCAAGCTTTCCTTCCCCGTCTTTGTACTCAAGTGTAACGCTGCTCACCTCTCCGCTGCACATCTGCTGCAAAACAAACTCGATGTCTCTGTCTATAAAACAATCCGAATCACCAATCAGTATGTTACCGTCGAAAGTAGGTGAGAACACCAGGCTGTCTTCACCAATGTGGCAAACACCGTCCGCATTTTTACAAGTAATGTCGCTTAGAACGATCTTACAACGTGAGTCTTCGTAAGGTACGAGATCGTAGTCTCCTTTGGTTATAATTTTCTTCCTGATCTCGCGATCCGGTCGCGAGTGGACGACAGTCTCAGAATTCATTTTGATAATGGGCTGAGTTATTATTAGATGGATTTAATCAGATTTAATTCTTTTCGTAAACAATAAACATAAATAGTACAGGTTATTTTTTTTTTTTAGTTTAGTTTATCCCGAAGGAAAGGCAAAGGGAACTAAGCCCATACAGCCATTGTCTTTAGTAAATGATTTCTGAATTTATGATGGATGATAATGATGATGATGAATGGAAACGTCGGGAAAATCCTCAAGAACAAGTGTAAAGTTCGTCAAAATGAAAAATGATTGCAGAAATAACTTACATGGGCCCATGAAGAGATCGTATTCCGGCTAAAGTTTTACTCAGCTTACCTGCGTATAAAACCATGCACACGCACTAGATTCACATCACAAGTAATCAAAATATAACTCATCTACCAGAAAACATCACTTTACGGACACATACAAGCCATTTACAACTAATTTTTCATTTTCACAAGAAAATTACACCTGCTTTCTTCCAGCTTTTCCCGCCGAATCCTAGTACAGGTTATATATAAAACATTTTTTTTTTTTAGTTTATCCCGAAGGAAAGGCAAGGGGAACTAAGCCCATACAGCCTAATCATTGAAAAAAACAAAAATACAAAAGCAGCCAGCTTGCTTACAGAAAAATGTAAATGTCAATGTCCACAGAACACATTTACTCCTAGCGGAGAAAAGAAGGGCAACTGCGTACAAAAAGTATCAAAGGATCAATGGCAAGCTCACTGTTGCCATCTTACCTCACCCTCGCAAAACTGACAATAAATATGGAATGCTGGGGTGCGTTTGTGTAAGCCGGCGAAATCATAGCCGGTTAAAAATTATCTAGCGAGGGATCGCTGAACGGAGTCATAGTGCTTATGTCAATGTCAGCTGTCAAATTCAATTGACAGTTTGTCAAACAATATCTATTCAACTCGACACTTGGAAAGTTTTTATTATTTTTGTTGTAATCTTCGTGATTTGGAAATAATTACACTGTTAAAATGGCAAACTCTACCTTCATTGTCGTAAATCATTCTGCCCCTTTCATCTACAACAATTTGTATTAAAATTTCATCCATGATCCACTCACACACAATACAATAAATTATTCACTCGTGTTTCAAGTTTTCAACTCAATTTAAAAGTATTTAATCAAGGCGCGAATCGAGCAAAAAACCAACAGACAGCTGTCATTAATGTCAATCTGACAGCAGGATAAAATTTCGCAACCTAAAAAGCACGCTAGAATTTATCCTAGCCAGGCGAAAATTTATACCAGAGGACGTCCGTGAACGGGTCGGATAAAATTTTGACAGTTTAATTTTTCGCCTCGCGGAGTGCTTGAACGGGGTGTTTGACATTTAGTCAGTTTAAATTTTAGACTGGATGGTGAACTCAAACGCACCCCTGGGATAGGTACTTAGAAATGTACGATACATTCCGGAATTAGGCATTTTCACTTGCAGAAAACTCAAGCCAGAGTTCTGGCTCTAGTTTTCTACAAGGGAAAATGCCCAATCCGAAATATGTGCACACGTAACGATAGTCATTTTATTAAATAAAACAAGGATATTATTGTTATGAAGAGTAAAACATTTTAATTTAAAGAAATGACACAAAAAGAAATACATTCCTTCCAAAAAATCCATCCATGATCCATCCATCCATACCATGATAAAGGATAAACAAATAACAAAAAAACACAGAACACTAAGTATCTTGCAAAAACTAGGTTATGAAAAAAGGTCACTATCTTGGATTAAAAGTCACTATCTTAGGTTCAATCACTATCAGAATACTGTTAAGTATCTCACACACTAAACGGAGAAACCGAAACTCTACTCAACATTACTGGAGCGAATAAATAAACAGAAAAGTTCACAAACAACCCGACTGCCAGAACAAACGAACGCCATGTTGGATTTACTTTGCTTGCTGCTGTGCTGTTGTACCACACCGTCGTACCATTCACTCATAAAATATGTCTATCTCAAACTGCAGTAATGGACGTTGGCATGTGCGAGGGAGATATCCGAACGAGAATGCGCTAACATTTTTTGCTTCAAGAACGTTGTAAACCAAGGATGTTATATAAAAATGGACTGAGCAACTCAGCCCCCGTAGACAGCTCGTACTAACTTGACGGGGCCTGGCAATGTCACACGTACGTAATATAGGTTGGTCCAGTTGTGCGAGTTGTGCCCGGCACAATGGTGGCCACTAAACAAAATTGAATTGAATTGGTACCAGTTGGTACCTAATAGTTTGAATTTTTCTCAGCTATTACCTAGGATGGTACCTTTATATTTTTCAGTTTCTAAATTAAAGATATTTATGTTACTTTTATGTGTAAAACCGATTTTTATACTTTCTATTTAATGTGTGCATTAAATAGAAAGTATAAAAATCGGTTCTGGTCTTTATATTTAATAAAAGTGTGGGTATTTTATTTGTTATAAAGTCCTGAGTATGTACCTAGTTATAGTATTACAATATGTAAGTTGTTTCTGATTTTTTAGGGTTCCGTACCTCAAAAGGAAAAAACGGAACCCTTATAGGATCACTTTGTTGTCCGTCTGTCCGTCCGTCTGTCAAGACCCTTTTTCTCAGGAACGCGTGGAGGTATGAAGCTGAAATTTATATCAATTACTCAGGTCTATTGTCAGCCTTGAAGCCACCGCTGTGAAAGGCCTCCCCCAAATCAAACTTCTAAGCCACTCCGACGCAATCGGAAAAGATACAGCCGTTTATGCCGCAAATTTTCGACGCCCGCACTTGCAAGGGAATCAAAACCTACACCTCGGGTGGCTTCCCACGTGCGCTTGCCGAACTGGTATCACTCTAGAATCTTGACTCCAATTTGGTACGAAGCAACGTCTTCGATAGTGCCCTGCCCATAGATAAAGGAAAAATTACGGAAAACCGTTCATATGTCGGTAATTTTTACTTACATCACATCCTCATTTTTGATTTAATAATTTTAAACTTACTACCCATTTCCTCATAAACGCGTATCCTGAGGTATTAGGCAATTGAAATTCATAGGTCCAAATACTCAGGTCTATAATACCTTTCTTTAAGCTGTATCTTGCAAAATCAAACTTCTATGTTTCCCGAACGCAATCAAAAGAAACAGCAATTCGCCGAGTAAGCTGCATATTTTGAAACTCTGCAGGTAAACGTACTCGCAAGGGAATCAAATCGACCCCAACCAGTAAAGGGGCGGCACATACTTCCAGTCGTCTTGTCCATGTTCCTAGAAGACTCTTGAAATTTGGCATGAAGCAACGTTTTATCCTTCAGCACACATAAAGGTCTGCGAAAAATTCCGAAGGTGAGTGATGTATTCCCATTAAATTTTTGCCGAGTCCTACATTACAAAATATAAAGGCGTATTCCACTTTGGTAAGAGCTTCGGAGAATATAAACTTATTACTTTTTTCCTCATGAAAGAAATCGCGTAGAGCTCCGCTCCTGTATCAAGTGGCCGAAATTCATATCTTCCGTTTTTTGTAAATCTGCCGTACTTAGATCTAATTGGTACTAAACTTTTCGGAACCGGCGTGAAAAAAAAAAATTCGGGAGGCTAAGTCAACGCAAAAACGCAAAATGTACTTTTGCGTTTTGCGTTTACCCTTGAAAACGTTGACTTATAAAGCGAGATGGGTTTTTAGTTTTTCATTGTAATGTTATGAATTTCATTTTGCAATAAAAACCACCATACTTCTGTTCCATGACTCGATTGTCGTAATGAACGAACTTTGTAAACCTTGCAGGTTTGTACGGAGTTCCACCCGCTCGGTGAAGCGCGAGTGATTCCGACTCGCACTTGGCCGGCGCTTTTTATTTTTGATTTTCACTTAGGGCATTATATACTTCGCAGACGATACCGGGATCTATAATTCGGGTGAGCTTGAAGGTAATGATTTAACAGGTTTAAATATAATGATAGACCATTAATCATGCTCTGGCTCAGGCCGTAATTTGGTTAAAAAATAATAATTTGAAAGTAAATATCAGTAAAACAAAACTTGTTCAATTCCATACTCACCAAAGTAACCCTAAAGTTTTAAATATTGAATACAAGGGAGAGCGAATTGAAGAAGTGTCACACATTAAGTTCTTGGGGTTACTATGGATTGTTTATGCAATTGGAAGGAACATATTGATAGTGTATGCACCAAAGTAAATAGATTTGGGGTCTTTGCGCTGAGGTCTAACAATAAGACAGGTTGTTTCGATAAATGCAGCAATTATTGCTTATAATGGCCACTATGTCAACTCTGTGCTGAGATATGGTCGATTGTAATATGGGGTTTTGAATTCTACAGATGAGGGTCAGACAAAGCCTTCATAATACAAAAGCGCTGCTCTCCCGTTTGAGGGCAATATTTAATTTCGAACCATATCAGGATCGACCGGTTCCCCTGTTGATCTGCCATATTTTAAGAAATCCGTCTACGGTGGTCAATATGAAGTTTGACTGTGCCCTGCCTGTATATTTTGGAAGTCTGCATATTTGTAGGCGGCTTTAAACATAGGGACTTATTCCAACTAAAAAAAGATGTCCCTCCACTATGCAATAGAAAATCGGCCAGCCTCTGGCCCCTGGGGTTCCTGTCGCCGGATCATATTGTCCCACGTTAATAAACTTTCTCAAACCTCCTGCAAAATTGAGTTTCATTGACCCCCATGTAAGAACAGAAATTTTAGAGGTGATGTGTATAACAATTTTCATAATAACCTCCACTGCCCGATGCGTCGAGGTCGGCGCGTATTTACCTTCAACGATAAAAAGAAATTAATTGTATTTAAAAAGCTTGTATCAGGTCCTGGCTTCGAGAACAATGTTTCTATAGTGTACATGAATTTCTTAATTATAAATAAGACGTAGTCGTTGTAATTAAACCCAACACCACCCTGGACATTGAATTGAATTTAGAGTTTAGATTTAGGGTTATCGATCTTCCCTGTCTTGATGACATTTAACCCTATAATCTTAATCCCACCTATAGACATTTAATACTATACTCATTTCCTCTTCCAGGAACTCATCGACTTTTATTGTTTGAGTGCGCGCATTGTACGTCACCAGCATTAACCCACGCCTTGATTTTCGAAGCATTTCGTCGTATGAACCCGCCCGGGGATTTTAGCACCCCTGTGCTTTCTTTGCAAGTGAGTGTACGCCTGGAAAAGGTAGACATTCGCCAGTGATACTACTTTATGCATCTACAGCCGCCGGGCACTGGGGCAAACTTTACCTAATGTCACATTCAATAAACATTTCATTTCATTTCATTTCTCAGTGTAAATAATCTAAGGATTTTCATTATTACCACACTCGTTCTTGAGGATTTTCCTGACGTTTCCATTCATTATCATTATCATCCATCATAAATAAAGACAATGGCTGTATGGGTTTAGTTCCCCTTGCCTTTCCTTCGGGATAAAAAAACTGCTGTCATAAACAGCTGATTATTGTTTTGTTTTAGTGCCATTTTTTGAAAATTATTCGATTGAAAATGTATTTTTTAAAAATTACACAATTTTAAATAATACCCATCAGGATTACATATACAATTTAAATTGATATCAATTAGTGGAATTCATTTGTAAGAAGTTAATGAATCAAAACAAAAGTATTATCTATCCAAGGTAAGTTTAGCGAAAAATGGAAGAACGACAATGATAAATTGAACTAAATATGCTAGATAATTAATTGCCAAATGAATTGAATTTACTCAGGAATACTGTCAGAAAAACATATTTTAAGCTAATTTCAAAATTTGCCATTTCGAGGTTATGTTGTATAATATTCATATCATAGATTCGATTCAATGAGTGTTAGGTACCTTGACAAAATATCTAGAACCAAACCTTTAAAGTTACGTTAGTTAATAAGTTACTGGACAAAAACATGAGGTTTTTAACTAAGGGATAGGTAGCTAGTCTGGTACTAAACTATGATCTAGCTTAAATAAAATGTATATATTTTTCAGTTATAATGACACTGTTGCTGAAGAGTATGTGGCAGAATGTATTCCGCAGCAATGCATTCAATAAGCCAATCCTTCTGTCCAGAGCACTCTCCACTAGCGGCAAGTATAAATAACATGTGGTATCTTGTACCACCTTGAATCTCGGTGGTCGGAGTGGAGGTTGTCGGGGGAGGCCTATGTCCAACAGTGGACTTCTCAGGGCTGTAAATGATGATGATGATCTTGTACTCATGATGGTTATGGGTGCAGATGGAATATTAGTTATATTTTAAAGAGAAAACTTTGTGAATCCTTCTTTTAAGCAAATGTTGTTAGTTTATATGATAAAAAGCCTACTTGTTTTGTTTAAGCTACCACAATCAGACAAATGTAGATAGCCAAATATAAGCTAACTTACTTAGACAGAGTTAGTTGGCTTGCTCTTGCTTTATGCAAATATTTGGAGTACTCCAGCACCCGTATGATGAATTTGGTGAGAGTGAGATATCTCACGTTTAAACGTCAAATCCACAGAGCTAAGTAATAACTAGACAAGGCAAGTGTTTCTACTTGGTGTGTAAAAAGGGATTGCAAACCACTTCTATCAGCCCTAATTCATTCAGTCCTGGCTTTAGAACGAGTGTCTATTCTAATTCTTAAGTCTATTTTTTACATGCAAAGTACATACACTTAGTTTATCTAGTTATTAATAGCTTTGTGAATTTGACGTTTAAAAGTGAGACATCTTGCTCTCACCAAATTCATCATATGGGTGCAATTATACCTGACATGACCATTTATTTTCTTACTCAAAATTTACGAAATTTTTAGGGTTTTTTGGCACACTGTTGCCATTTATTTCTCGAAAATGCAGGCTCTATCGAGAATTTGTGATAATCGCTAATGCATCATGGTAATGCTGATGCAGGTAAAGCGGCGCAGCTACATCCCTGATACATAGAGTAGGATGCGCGGAGCGGGGCGGCTACATTTGGCCCACCAAATTTTTTACTTTAAAATGGCGTAATTTATTGCAAAACATATCATTCTATCAAGTTTTACGGATCGCAGCCTTCTGTGGGCGTCACATCGCGGCGGGTGGCAGGACGGTGGCCGGCTGTTTGCTACTCAAATTTTCGCGCGGTCTCTGAAAACGGGTCAATTTTGCGTCCCACAGTCCATTTGGGGGACACCGGGACAGGTAACTGTAAAATGGGACTGTCTCGTTCAAAACAGGACGTCTGGTCACGTTAGTTATACCTGAAACCTCCATAGTCATGAAGGAAGGTTATCTATTTATTTTATACTTGTTTATTGTCCAACTGCCCTAGGAATTCATTATTTATTATGAATTTATGACATGTTTGTTGTGCACACGTAATGCTTCATAGAAACACTAGAAACACATTTGAAAGGTGAACAATTTAAGAGATAAATGTTGGAGAAAAATGCAAATTAGTTATTTGATATCAGTTATAGGTAACGTAAGACAGTTCTGGCACACAATGCGTTGATCCGTTACATAGAAACGTCGCACCAAATGATGCCTCACATTTATAGTAGCGGAGGTCCCGCGCGGCACTCCCGACGCCATCGCGGCGCGGCTGCGGGCGGCGCCGAGCCCTGCGGCCGTGCTGGCGGCGGTGACGGCGCACCTTCCCGCCATGACGCACAAGCACATGCTGCTGGCGCTGCGGTGTCTGTTCGAGCTGCAGCGAGATGGCAAGTGAGTGATAGAAAAAATGATAGTTCACTAGAATACATATATAGGTACATACAACAAACCATGACACAAAACGTTAAACCTAGCCCTACACTAAGATTTCTTCTTGCGTTGTGTCAATATTCATTATTATATTAACCTATTACTTATTGGGATTCGTCGAACTCAATCAATCAACTTTAGTTACTAAACCAATATAGGCAAACGTAGATCCTGGAGGGATCTAACAATTATCCTAGATCAGGGATTCCCAAACTTTTTTTTCTCATAGACCCCTTTTAAAAGTTAACTGATTCTGGTGGACCCCCTACAGGCCTACACCACATACAAATTAGTTGTGAACCCCTATTTTTTCACGCCTACGTAGACCCCCATCGAGTCTCCTGTGGACCCTTTGAATAGATTTTTGGTACCTACTATACTTAAGAGTACATACCTGTTATTACATTACAGGTTTACAGATGACGGCGAAAGTCTAGTAAAAGACCCGGCTTTCAGCGTTCTCTGTCAGAACTTCAAGAAGCACGCGCGTTCCCTTGACACGAACGATGCTATCGACGCGATCAAAGCCCTGACCTACCTCAACGTGCCCGTCGACTCCCTTATAGTACAAACGATGCTGCAAATCGTCCGGTGCAACATCAACTTCTTGAACCTACGCCAAATTATGTTCCTAGACTTTATTCTCGGCCGATTCGACACAAAGAACCATTTGGTGGACGCGTTAAAACTTGCCCTTCCTCTAGCATTCCAAATCCATCTACCTTTGGAGTTGGATAACCAGGACCTTCCATTGTTGAGGGACATGTTGGCCTTCTGCTGCACACATGACATGCCTGACAGATGTATTAACAACGTGGTGACAGGGCTACTTCTCCACGACCAGTCGATAGACGCACACACGGCGAAGGCGATCATTGGGTCCCTCTGCCTGATCAACTGTACAGAAGAAATGTATTCGACAAGAGTGCAGCTACTTCACATTTGCTACGACATTCTGACGCAGAACATCGACCGGTTATCGTATGAGGATGTCCTGAAGACGGTGGCCAGGATCAAGGGGAGAGTGCTGGAGAAACATCCCGAGTTTTATCACGAACAGTTGATGGACGCGATCGCGAACTATGTTATTCAAAACAATTTGAATTTTGAAAATGGGCTGCTGATAGCTAGAGTTTTGTCCAGAATAGTTAGTAGACAAGTTGTTCTAGCAGTTCATTTATTTCCTCTTCCTTCGCTTATTAAAAGGCCTTCTGCCTTAGTTTAAACTTACCGAAATGCCTTACCTTAAGACATTGCTTGACGTAACTCATTTAATAACAGCTTTTGTATTTTTCTTCCTTTCACGTTAACGGGTTAGAGGAGTGTACTCTTATTAACCCAGTGTGTTTATTCCAGGCTCACACACACCTAGGTTTAGTGGAGCACCTCTGTAACCTGGCGGCGTCCGAGCCCGACACGTTATCCAACGCACGAACCAACATCATCTTCGGCTTCATCAATTGCCTCGCCAACAATAACTACACCCCCGAAGCCGAGCAATGGAATGAGCTCAAGAAACAAATCTCCGAAAATCCTATATTCGACGCGAAAAACTTTAATTTACCGTGGGCCAAAGTTTGCTTAGAATTGGCATCGCTAGGGTACTATAATGATAAGCTTCTCGAAAGGGTGTTTTCCCAAGATTTTCTGGACCATTTCCTGATCAGGGACGACAATAAGCTGGATTATCTGCAGCTGCTGACGCTTAACGAAGCGGTGCAGGCGTTTCACAGCGGGAAGTACAGGATGCCGGACGACGTGCTGAGGAAAGCGAGGTCACTGTATCCGGTGCATGCGTTGTCGGAGCCTCTGCAGGAGACCCTGGCCAGGGGACTGGGGCTTGAGAACTGTGTGGGGCGGGACGTGGTGCTGCCGAACGGAATTATTGCAGGTATACCATCAAAAACATTCCTTGCTGATGCGGGGCCTCATTAGAATCTTTTATGAGCCTCTAGTTCTGGCTACCCCACAGCCGTGTCTGTATATACCATCAAAAATTGATAAACTTGAATTTTATGCTTTTATACTGTGGAAGTAGCCTTGTGGCGCGCCCTGGGGGAGGCCTACGTCCAGCAGTGGACTGCAATAGGCTGAAGAAGAAGATATTGTGGTTGGCTGTGTGGCCAGTAGATGCGTTGCGTAGCGTGAACAGACCTATGGATGATGACTTAGTATGTGGGAAAGGTAGAAGGAGTTCAAATACTTGCTGGAAAATATAGTATCCCTTGCTAACTCAAGTACTTACCTAAATTGAGGTCTCGTACTTTGATCTTATATAGAAAATTACGTTTGTTCTAGACGCGTTAGTGTGTTTGAAAGGAGGTCAACCAGTGAAGTTGGCTGCGGTCACCGGCAAAAGACTCACTATAGACCAATTAAAACTACCCCCCGGAGGTATTGTGTAAGTATAGATATTTCATGTGTCACTTTACAGCCAGCATCCACTGAATTATTCTCCTTAGTTCCTTGTTTTGGATATTGTCTGTATCTATTTTAGTCAGCTATTTGTCACAAGTATCTACCTTATTCAAGTCGGCAAAATGTCACGTGCCCCAAACCTGAAGGGAACCCCGATCAAAGGAAAATCCCAACTATTAACATAGCATTTACGGGGGCATCAGATGAATTTGCCACGGGTCTCGAACGGTATAGCGCCACAGACATTATTATCTAAATAATAATTATCTAAAATCTTTTATCTTTTCAGCGTGTGCATATTAAACTTCAACCACGGCTGTTTCTCAATGAACAGCAACAGATTACGAGGCCCTTTCCGCCTCATGCTGGACATTTTAGAGAAGCAAGGCTACGCGGCCTTATCGATAAACGTTAACGAATGGCTACACATGCCGGCGCACGAGCGGGTTCCCTACCTCATGAGGGAAGTGAACTACAAGTGTGGCGAGATGGGAATGAAGCTCACGGCGACTTGACGAATAAGGAAGCCGTGGAATGGACACCAGTTTGTGACGTCAGACGGACGTGGTTAAGAAATTCTAGTGCAATAAACGTGAACTTATTTTTTATTTGGCGTTTTCTAATTTAGTATTATTGATGTCTGTTAAAAGCAATGGATTGCTGTTGGGTTACAAACCCTATCCTAGGTAGGTATCTATTTATTTCTTATGGTTTTGCAATAGTCTTTGTGAAGTTAGGTACTTATACAGTTGTGCCTTAGGAAGGTGGTAAAATCTAAAGGAACCTACCACGTCTTGCGTTTACAATGCGATATCCTCGCGCAAACACGTCAAAAGTTTATTTGGATCTGTGGGGTAAGCACGAACCTTTTTACGCGGCGTAACGCTAGCGACTCGCTAGCAAAATCTATGAGAATTGACAGTTCGACGCTAGCGTTACGGACAGTTACGGACTATCGAGAGGTTCGGTTCGTGCTTACCCCTCTGGATAATCTTTATAGTTCCTCCTGAGTTTAGTTCCATTTCCATGCTTCTCAACTTGACTCCAAACTTCATTTTCAGATGTCAAAACAATTTTGTGTCACGTCAAATTGTTTTTGCTATTTCTCCACTTTTGACCCGAATTATTATTGAATAACTTGTACCTATATGAATGAGTATATAGTGTTCTGTGATATGAATGTATCTTAAACTGTCTGCACATTTCAAATCACAAATCTTGGAATGTATAGATTTCAAGTTTGAATGATTTTCGAGAAGAGACTATTTGTTTTTTTAACGTTGTTATTTTGCTGTTCGGGGGAATGTAAATACGCGTACGTTACATGGGACGGGGAGGAGGCTCTCATACACCTTACGGACTATTACGCGGACTTGCCGGAGCTCTATGTCGCCAGGGCCACATTCAATAATGAAATCAACAAAACAGGGTATGTGCCGGTACCTGCCTATCTTATGGCATCTAAACGACAGAATGTCCATGTATTTAGGTACCTCAAACTTCTGTGTGCCCACCAGTGTCCACTACTGAGCACTACAACGTCATCTAACCCTCGAATCTGACAGCGATAACTAACAGGCAACTACAGTAGTGAAGGGGAAACGAAAGCCGGTGGTGGGCGAACAATAGTTGGTGATCTTTGGTCCGAATCTATGTAGACACGGCAATACTCCCGAAATGGGGTATCCAGAACCAGTAGGTATGCAAGATCATAAAGGATATCCCTTGGACACGTTTAGCATAGCTGGGATTAGATGTTAATGTTCAGTGACAAGTTGCAAACTTATCGCCTGAGAGAATACCCGAGTTCCTTAGTCGATTCTCACGACGGCGACGTACTTACATGGAAGGATATGCAGCTGATGTATTCTAGTGAAGTGAAGCCCCGTATCAGCTAATGAAAGGGCGTACCTATAAATATTTCCATTGACCTCAGATGTTATATTATTTCAGTAAGTACCTAGTTACCTACTTATATCAAAATAAAGTTAGCCATTTGTTGTCACTAACTTACCCTTGATTCCAGATGGGCATTTCTGGAAATCAACACGTCAGATAACTACTGCGATGAGAAGCAGGCGTACGCTGCCGGATACCTGGAGGGGTACCTCACTAGGGACCTGGTTTGGATGCACTGGCAAAACATGCTTAAAGGGTACTTGTTTGTTTTCAGTCAGTGTGGTTAGATACATGTAATGAAAGGCGTTACATGCAGTCGATCCAGGACTGTCCATTGATTGTAACTTTACCGCTAAGCTTGCTTCTCATACACCGTTAATTTGGAAGTAAGGAGGCACACCACTGTTGTGCATTGTCCGCGTCTTAATTTTTATCAAGTATGGTATTTGCTTGAGGCGTGCTCTGGGGGAGGTGTAAATCGGGAAAGTTGGTATTTCCAGTGGTATGCCCTTCGGCTAGATGGACCGATGACTTAGAAGAGGTCGGCTGGATATTGACTGGATGGCAAAAACGGGAGATCGAGCTATGTGGCGTGCTCTGGGGGAGGCCACCGTCCAGCAGTGGACTGCAATAGGCTGACGACGATGGTATTTGAAAGAAATAAAGAAATTATTTATTCAGCATTCAAAAAAGTTTCACAATACAGCCAAACAGAAAAACATAATTATGCTGAAATGGACCCAGCTCAGCATACAGCTGCAGACCAAAACAGATATTTAGATGGTTTATCTAAAATCATTCCGATGCATCTTCCAGTTACTGCTACAACAAAACCGACGTGTGCGCCATGATCGAGAACTTCATTAACATTAACGAGGAGTACATCACTAGTATGGTGAAGGAGCATCCCGACGACCCTTATTGGTATCAGGTTGTTATATTACACAATACTAGTTTAGGAGCTTTGAGGTACGAGCAGGGTCTTAAGAGTCGGTGCTTCTAGTTTTAGACAGCTTCTTGTCTATTTTGCATTAGGTACTGTAGCCTTGCTTGTTACTCGTACTGATAGATATCAATCGTCAGCTTACGAAAAGTCTCCAATCAACGTATTTATGACAATACTTAAAAAAGGTTTGGCGAAATGATGTCGTTTCGCAAACGTCTTGATTTGCCCTTAATCTATCTTCTCTAACTTCCTGAATTTCCAGATGAAGCTATATTACATTCAAATTGAAGGCTTGGCGATAGGGTTCAACCGGGCCACAAAGAGCCCCTACGAAACACTGGCCATTAGAGATGTTTTGTAAGTAGATCTATTTGCAAATTGTACCTAGCTACTTCCTAATAATTTGAATAGAATTTCTTAAAATATTTCCGATCGTTCGTACTTTACAAAAGTTTTGGCATCGTCAGACATAGATGATCTTCAAAGTTACAGCTGGCTGGTAACTTAAATATCCAACCCCGTAGTGATAGACCTGTGCTTTCGTCTATAGCTGGATCAACCTGTTGGGGGACCTGGATGACCTAGCGTTTGCGCTGTCAATGCCACGAGAGACCCCCGACGGCCTCCTCTTCGGGGACCACTGTACAGGGCTCGTAAAATTGCTGCCGGACCTGACCAACCTGTATGTGGCGCAGGTCACGTGGAACAGGTGGGTGTTTTATATGCAATTTGGACTGGTGGCAACGTTTACGGAAAACCTCAGTTAATAGGACCTGATTGATTTGATTTTTACACAGTAGGGTGAGAGGGGGCTTAGGCCGGAGTAAAAGGTAACGTAGCAATATTATGTTTACAGAAACTGTGACTAAACGATGTCACTGTTGTTCGTGCATTTATTTTCCTGTAGCATCCTGTCAATCCCAATAATTTAAAATCCATTACTAGCCTTTGACATTGGCGCTTAAACACCAAGTCAGGAAGAAACTGCCTAACAACATCATCAGTCGTATGGAAATAGTGTTTCCTCCGTCATCTCCGGCTTTATTTTGATGATACATACATTCCCTAGCTACCAGTCGATGCTGCGTATTCAGAAGATGTACGTGTTGCGTTACCGCGTGTCGCCGAATGTGTCGCAGCGCCTGCCCGGGTACAAGATGTCGCTCTCCTCGTACCCGGGCTTCGTACAGGTGTGCGCCATGCTTTATTACCTACTACATTCATTTTCTGATACCATAACGGGACTATAGTGTATCAGGCAAGTCGCTCACCGCCAGGACTCTGGAGTCTAGTCCTAGTCCCTGGAGTTTTATAGAGACGCCACAATTTACCATGGAATTCAGCTCTAAGTAGTTTTGTCAACCACAAATTATGCTAGAAGAATGTAGAGTAGAAATACTTACCTAATCATACAAGTCGTAATGCTTTAGATCACAATTCTCATCTTAACGACCGGAATACATAGCCATAAACAATATTAACTAACGGCTGCAGTCTACAGACGACTTCTACATCCTGTCGTCGGGGCTGGTGGCCGCAGAGACCACTATCGGCAACAGCAACCGCACGCTGTTCCAACACATCAGCCCGGTCGGACAGGTGCGTTCATTCTAGAGTACCTGCCTGCCCATACCTTACGCACGCAGAGAAGTTAAAACCTAATGATATTGAATCTTACATCATCGAGTCCCTATGTAGGTACTCCAACAAAATCAAAACACCTGTAGGATTAAAAAGATTTAAGTAAGTAGATACCTACTTCTTTCCGCATGGATAGAATATTTTGGCTCCGTGATCTTTTGTAGGATAGTCAAGAGCTTGTTACATGTCAGGTGATGGAGTTTGCTCGAGCGATGGTGGCGAATCGTCTGGCGCGCTGCGGAGAGGAGTGGGTGGAGATATTCAGGAAGCACAACAGTGGCACTTACAATAACCAGTGGTGAGTTAGCACTGTACATTTTTTAAATATAAACATACCTACTTGATGACAATATAATCTTAAAAGCAGAAGTTCACATTTTCACTTAACTTTACAATGTTTTCTACCTAGCTCCAGAAGATGCACGCACATAGTACTGTATAAACAAATCCCTCATCGTACACCTCTCTATGTTCTAAGGCACGTACCTATACTTTTGCCACAAAACCCCCATTTACTGCATTTGAACCTACTATACAGGTGATTTTTGGTCGTCAACGTTCCCGAAAACTACGGAATCTCCTCATCATCACGATAATTTTTCTCCATGGAAGCATACCTAGGAAGTGTCTAGTTCCCAAGATATTAAGGTCCAAAGCTGAGCAAGTACACTGCGTTTTTCTGCATAAATGCACATAGACGCGCGTAGCAAGATTTTTTCACGAGAAATAATTAATATCTGTTTATGATAAAACTAGCATAAACACTGGACACTATAAATTTCGCCAGATCAAGAAATTTAAAAACAAATTCAAAAAAAATTACATCGTTTCCCAGCATTTTTTTTTGGCATAAACTTACTTTATTTGATGTATAGAGTAAGTACCCTTCGTTAAGGGTGGCAACGAAAAAACAACCTGTATAACAAGTTCCAAAAAAATCTATTCTGCTTAAGTGTTGACGAAGATGAACAACAATCATAACCCCGTAAAATATAAATGACAAGTTACCAGAATGGGCACTTTTGTCCCTCCCTCCAGGTATATAGTGGACATGTCCCGCTTCGTGGCGGCGGCGCGGGGGCGCGCGGGGAGGGTGCACGCCGGCCTGCTGTGGCTCGTGGAGCAGCTGCCGGGCTACACCGAGGCCAAGGACATGTACGTTGTGGTTCACAGCTTCAGCTCTTGGCAGGGTCTTAGGCTGGTTTCACAGCTATCCGGAAGACCCCCCGACGCTACACCTCTCTGCACAGGACATGACATTGTGTTGCTCTAGATAGAACCTATTGTTTCACAACCTCACGGAGCGGGACTGCAGGGGACAAACCGCGTCGTGCGGGTCTCCGCATAGCTCTGAAACAGCTTTAGGTGTTATTGAGGGATAGTTTTCTTATCTTTTATGTACAAATTAACATTATGCCACTTATTTTAGTTCTACATTCATGGGTCCCGTTTAGCATAAGCCGGTGCCAAAAGTGTAGATCAGTGTAAAGTTATTGCCTATCGTCTTTGAGTAAGTTGAGCTTCTTAGTCAACATGCAAGTGTAAAGATTCAGTTCACATATTCTTGTTAAAAGCTGCATCTGTAGGTATATTTGATAAGAGGGTATTTGCATGCCTAACTTCCATACGTACCTGGCTGGGCTGAATCTTTAGGTGTTTCCTACCCAGTGTAATACAGCGCCCATCCATAGAACAGACGAGTTGGTGCGTGAGTCGTACTTCCCCTCGTTCAACATCGCGTACTTCCCGCGAGTCTTCAACCTGAGCGGAGGGAACGAGCGGGTCAAGGTCTACGGGGACTGGTTCGGGTACCACACCAACCCACGAGCTAAGATGCTGAAGGAGAAACAGGTAGGTTATTATAGGGCAAAATAGTAAGAGAAGTAGAGGTAGACTGGAGGTATGTCTTACTGGTGCAAGGCAGAGAGGCCATAATGGGGTTCGATGGTGAGAGATGCAGAGAGGCAAGTAGGTTTTGATGGGCCAAGGTGGTAAAAGCAGCATACAGTAAATGTGTGGCAGACACAGTTTAACAAGCAAGCAAGGTGTTAAGAGAAACACGACCTGTATTAAGAAAACCAGGGGCAGTTGGCATAATGAATGATGAGGCAAGGTGTCACAATAATGGCCCAGATCAAGATGGAAGTGAATAGAGAAACCCTGGAGCAAGATGATAATAGATGTAGGTACTATGTTAAACCACAACTTAGACCTAAGGGACCATAAATCCAGCTGTAGGGATTATTTATTTATAGGAGTAGGATAGGAGTACCATAAGCGGGCACCAGGCTTGGGTCCGCAGGAATGTCGTTGGTCCCAGCCAATATATCTAGTACCTTGTTACCTGGACTATTAGGTTTGTTACCTACCTAAATATTGACTTACCTACTGTAACCTCCGATCAGGGTGTTTTACGTTGTTTCTAGTACCACCGGTGGTTCACGGCTAAAGCTCTTTTCTGTGCTCAATCCAGGCAGGTATCCGCAACCTGCACGACATGTACCTGGTGATGCGGCACATCGACTACAAGCACGAGCCGCTCGCGCGCTGCGCCGACTGCCGCCCCCCCTACTCCGCGTGCAACGCCATCGCCGCGCGCAACGACCTCAACCCGCCCAACGGTACATATACATACATACATACACGACACATGCCGCCCCCCTACTCCGCCTTGACAGTCAAATCGATGGTCAACAGTTGGTTGTAGGAATTTTACAGAAATTGGCGGTTAATGACGCTTAATTATAACCACAAAATATTAATGCTATATGCACAACATTACCTCGCTGTAGTGTACCTCGTCGGCGCGTTTATAGTTAGGAATTCATTTTTGTTTAACAATATTATTATAAACCACCATTAAGAATATACATTATACAATATAACACACTATCCGCGCGGCTCTTCTATAACCTAAAAAGAAAAATCTTTCACACATAAATAAAACGGACATCCTAAGTTATCAATAATCTTGTTTCATGTTTACCCATATCGCGATTTTTAATCGTTCCCAAACCATTAGATATTCATGAAATGCACTACCTACGATATGGCCACGACACATACACGACACATGTTTATAACATTATAATCAAGGGCGGATCCAGGGGAGTGGTCATGGGGCCTTAGGACAGCTTACGCAATGTTATAATTTTACGAGCAACAGCGAAGTTCGCAAACTTATCGAATTATGTCCAACCCTTGACCAAGTCTGGATCCGCCCTTGTGGAACACTATAAGGGTCAAGACACACTGTTAATACCCCACGCGATAACACGCGATCCCCACTCCATAAATTTTCGGCGTGTTAAATGTGTGTCTTGGTCCTAATGTACGTAGTCACTTAGTAGTAAGTCATTTATTCCACCTGGTCGTTCCAGGCACGTACCCGTTCCGTGCGCTCGGACACCGCAGTCACGGCGGCACCGACGCGAAGGTGACGAGCGCGCGACTGTACCGCTCGTACCAGTTCGTGGCAGTCTCCTCGCCCGCGCATAACATCTCCAGGGGAATCCCGCCCTTTCAGTTAGTATTTCGGTTCTTCCCGGCTACATTGACATTGGAGTCTACAACAGTAGACTGTGCGAGTACCCACGGTTTTCCACTCGATTCGATTCGATTCGTCAGCCTATTAGAGTCCAATGTTGGACGTAGGCCTCTCCCAGAGTACGCCACAAGGCTCGATCTCCCGTTTTGCCATACATTCACTACCCTCTTTAAGTCATCGGTCCATCTGCACGCGTATGATGAATTTGCTGAGAGCGAGATGTCTCACTTTTAAACGTCAAATCCATAGAGCTAAGGTAATAACTAGACAAGGCAAGTGTTTCTACTTGGTGTGTAAAAAGGGATTGCAAACCACTTCTATCAGCCCTATGGCTCGAGAACGATTGTCTATTCTAATTCCTTAAGTCTATTTTTTTACATGCAAAGTACATACACTTAGTTTATCTAGTTATTAATAGCTCTGTGAATTTGACGTTTAAAAGTGAGACATCTCGCTCTCACCAAATTTATCATACGGGTGGAGGTCGGAGGGCGTCCAACGCTACGCTTGCCGAGGCGCGGTGTTCATTCGAGAACCCGCTTACTCCACCGTCCATCAGTTCTACTGACGTAGTCCAACATTGATCTTTATGTCCACAGGTGGAGTAAATTTGACTTGGGCAACAGTATATCACATGTGGGCCATCCTGATTTGTGGCTTTTCCCAGCCCTTGTCCACGCGTGGGAGTGGGCATGATTTGCCGACTAGAAGTACAATGTAATTTATATATATGTAAGAAATGTGAATTCCATCCATTATGTTCTGTAAGGGTGTCGAGAATTAAGGATCTGTGAAATATGTATTGTTCTTCTTTCTTAGTTATTAAAGTAAATGAATTTCGTAATTAGATATTTTGTAGGAAGCTGATTAAATCACAACACAATTCAATATTTTACAAATAATTATGTACATATATGCAATACGAAAAATTTATAGTAGGTATTATCAAATTATTCCTAATATCTTATCCAGGCTGCTTCCGACCGGTCGGAGTGGAGGTTGTTGGGGGAGGCCTATGTCCAACAGTGGACTTCTCAGGGCTGTAAATGATGATGATCTTATCCTTTGTCTACAAGATCTATTAATTACAAATCTTACATGACTCGTGAAAGAAGAATAATATACTGGGTGTAAAAAGACAACTTTCTCATATTCTTTGTAACATCACGATAATTTTTTTCTATGAAAGCACCCCTGGGAAACCACGGGTTTCCAAGATATTGAGGTCCAAAGTTACATTTATATTATAATTTTTTTACATAAATCTATTTGAAATCGGTTAACAAACATTTTTTTCACAGATACCATGTCAAAATGTTAGTTTTGTAGGTACATTTGTACTTTGAGTATCAAACGAACACATTGCTTGCAACAAAATGACAGTATTTTTTCATATTTTTTTTGTCATTTCCCAGGGTTGGTTCCATAGAAGAAAATGATCATAACCTTACAAAGAATAAGAGGTATTAAAAAAACATCGTTGTCTTTTTACACCCTGTATATTATGTTTGTACAATAATAAAGACTTGTAAAATAATGTATTAATAATGTATTCATTGATTAATCGAAAATAAACTTATATATGCAATTCTGTATTTTCTTGGAAATATGTGCCTTGCAAATCTTCAATAATAACTCAAACATATGATTATATATCTATATTTTCTTTAACATAATAAATAGCTTACTCTTTATACAAGTGTCACTAAATAACCACACATTATGACATACCTACAAAGTTTACAGACAAGCAAAGATGCTCATGTTACTTCATATAATGGATCTATTATATGAAGTAGCATTATCTTTCATATTATCAAATAAATCTGCACAATTTTTTTGTAAGCAAACATTTAGTTTTGCTAAATTGTGATACATTTAGTTAACAATAAATTTCTGACACAATCGTTAAATTTCCCTTTATTTTCATTTTCAAATAATGAGAACTAAGGTATTAGCTTAAAGTTTGACATGTCTTCATAGCTTTGTGAGATTTATTCCTATTCAAACCTAACTTACATTGGAATGAGTATAATAAAATAACCATAGTCATTAGTGGCTGATTTTCTTAGCATGTTGACTTCAGTGCAACACCGGTGTGCCAGAAACACTAATAAGTTTCGGTGACACCTCTAGAACACCAAGGAAACGCACATATGTAGTTGGATGCAACAAATGTGTTTAAAATGGTGCAAGAGCACATTTATCTCGTTACCAAAGGTTATTTAGCCATACAAGACAAATTGTTATAATAACCTCCAATTCATGCTTATCTAACTGTTTAACATGAAATAATTTGAAGTATAAGAGAAGATAATTAAATATCTCTGACAATAATAAACATATCTGTGTTAGTTACATCCAACATGAACAATGGCTATGATATAAAGCCCACTTGCATCAATTGTCTATATCTGATATTTTTTGCCCCCAATTAGCAAACATTTAGTTGATTTATATCTTACATCAACAAAATAAGGGATTTGATGCAAGCAGGCATAAATGTAGATAACTACACATGTTTTATTCTAATGAGTTTAACATGAGAAGCTGTTTCAGCACTTTTGTTTGTGAAGTCTCCCTGATCTCTCCTGCCAGAAACATCTCATCTACAACTGTATATACCTGGAATGGGACATTTTTATTAGTTAATTATGTATTATCAAAACTAATAAGTAACAAATAATTATTATTTTCCAGATTAAGTAAAACTACCTAGTAACATAATAAATAACCATTTCCTAACTATAAAATAAATAATCAAAAGTAAAACCATATTAATACTCAATTGTATTAGGTTACATTATTTACCTTGTAAAAGTTGAAAACTAAATCCAGTTCGCAAACATTGTGAAAATACTCATTCAGGACCTCTACAAAGTTATGAATGGCTTCCAAGTAGCAGAGGTTGTTATCATTGACATCGACGCATATACAGAAGTACAGCCCCGCGTACCTTCTGTACACTATCTTAAAATTCCTGAACTGAAATAAATATACCAAAAACAGATATTAGGAGACCTTTCGTCTTCTTCGATCTTTCCATAATTGTACAGTATATTACCTCTACGAAATTGGTGTGTTTAGCGTCACGGACAGTAACCACTGCGTGTACTTCTTCTATTAACTTCTGTTTCTCATCATCATCAAAATTCATATACCATTTAGCGAGTCGAGTTTTTCCAGCTCGATTTTGTATTAAAATAAATCGAATCTGCGAAAATATAAGTTATAACATAAAATAAACGTATGACATACTCTTAACTTAGTAATTGGAAAATTACACACCATTTTACAGTTTTAGCAGGAATTTAAAATAAAATCAAGATTTAGGACGCCTTTAGAATTTTTCTTCCACCCACTTTTTGTGTAAGACAGTTTAAATGTCAATGTCAGTGAAAGAAAAAAAATGCGGAATAAAGTCTCGGCACATTCATTTATTTATGCAGCCTTTATTACATAAAACATCACAATTTTTTTTTAAATATTAAAAAACCTAAAATATAACAAAAAAAGATGAAACTATAAAGAACATCTTATACAATTTTAACCAATGTTCATATTGTAACTGTCTTGTAAAATAGGTAGCTTTTTTATTAGCTTATTTTTATGAAGATTTCTGCATGTAACCTGTTTCCTTTGCTTACAACTTCTCCCATTTTTATCGATTAATTGAATAATATCTATGGAATTAATGTTGCCAGTAAAACTATAAACTACTATTTTAGTTGAAAATAAAAATCATGAAAAGCTACAGAAAGAAATAAATAGAAATTTAAAGAATAGATTAATTATACTATACTACATACACACTGCTGTGTTCCCAAAATGGGGTAGCCAGAGCTGCAGGATCACGAAGGTGATCGTTACAGCCGCTTAGCATATTAATTATCAGTGACAAGTTGCTAGCTTAGTCGACTCTTACGACATGCATGAAAAGAGAGATGATGTAGATAATCTATGTAGTAAAACCCTGCATCCTTCAGCACAGACAAAAAAAAACACTTATGTACATTTGCGACATATGTGCCGCGTGGTGCCGGCAGAGTAGAGTCTGTACCACCCCTGCCTGCCCGAAATATGCAAAAGGTAGGTAGTCAGAAAAAAATAAGGGAAAAAATCAAAAGTAAATCTTATTTAAGCCTCCTAAGGCTCATTTACATGATAACATTTTCTTCCCTATTGCACATGGGGCTTTAGTTACTTTTCAGTTTTTTACTATAATTTTTTTCAATGAAGAAATGTTTTTATAAATTTATCTTAGTCAAGATATTATATATTATAAAATTATTAATAAAGAAAATAGAAAAAATTCTTCACCCGAGTGGGAATCGAACCCACGACCACTGCAAACCGTGCCAGCCGCTCTAACCACTAAGCTACCGGGTCAATTACTCGGATGACGAATTTTACCATCACTTTTCTAAATTACATATTGGCAACGTTATTTTTCATCCCGATAGCTATACACTAGCCCAGAGGTTCCCAAACTTTTATTTTTCGTAGACCCCTTTCAAAAGTTTACTTGTTCTGGTGGACCCCCTACAGGCCTACATCACATACAAATTAATTGTGAACCTCAATTTTTTCACGCCAACGTAGACCCCCGTCGAGTCTCCTGTAGACCCCTGGGGGTCCACCTGGACCACTTTGGGAACCACTGCACTAGCCAAATCTCTGCAAACAAAGCTAAATTAGCTAAATCAGCACAATGTTTAAAGATGAAACGATCAACCATATCCTAACGGATTATATTCATGGAGAAGTGTTTTTATAAAATTATTAATAAAGAAATGGAAAAAATTCCTCACCCGGGTGGGAATCGAACCCACGACCTCAGCATTCCGTGTTTTTATAAACTGGCACGGTTTGCAGTGGTCGTGGGTTCGATTCCCACTCGGGTGAAGAATTTTTTCTATTTTGTTTATTAATAATTTTATAATATAATTTTTTTTATCAGTTGTCAAATTTATAGAAGTTTTCAGAGTAAAATTGTGGTAACTTTATTTACTTTTTTTTGCAGTTTTCAGTACAATTTTGACGTTGCAGCTTGTACTCATGTTGTACCTACTCGCTTTTCTTTCTTCCTTTTGGGATTCATACAAGTTTTTCCAATGTAGTGTTTAGGTTTTTCTAAATATGTGTAATTTAAGTAGTTCTGTAGGTAAATAATCCAACTAATCTTTAAATGACGCCTACAAAATCTACGAAAACTGAAGTAGAAATGGTGATACGGAATAGAAAAACTGTTATGAAAGACGGGATTATGACAATGTCGGGTATCGGGGAGCCTTCGGTTTTTCACGCTCTAATAGTGATTTTTCTTGAGTTCTTTGCGTGGGGCCTCCTCACGATGCCGATAATCTCGGTCCTGAACGCTACGTTTCCCGATCACACGTTTCTCATGAACGGACTCATAATGGGCATCAAGGGCATCCTGTCGTTCCTATCGGCACCCCTCATCGGCGCTCTCTCGGACGTGTGGGGTCGCAAGTTCTTCCTGCTGCTGACGGTGTTCTTCACGTGCGTGCCGATCCCGCTGATGACCGTTAACACTTGGTGGTTCTTCGCGATGATCAGCATCAGCGGAGTGTTCGCGGTGACGTTCTCGATCGTGTTCGCGTACGTGGCGGACGTGACGGCCGAGGAGGAGCGCGCGCGCGCCTACGGCCTGGTGTCTGCCACGTTCGCCGCCAGCATGGTGATCTCGCCCGCGCTGGGCGCCTACCTGATGGACCTGTACGGCGAGGCGCTCGTGGTGGCCGCCGCCACGGCCGTGGCCGTGCTGGACGTGTTCTTCATCATGGTGGCCGTGCCCGAGAGCCTGCCCGAGAAGGTGCGGCCGAGCGGCTGGGGCGCGTCCATCAGCTGGGAGCAGGCCGACCCGTTCGCCGCGCTGCGCAAGGTGGGCGCCGAGCGCACGGTGCTCATGCTGTGCGTGGCCGTGTTCCTGTCCTACCTTCCGGAGGCGGGCCAGTACTCGTGCATCTTCGTGTACCTGAAGCTGGTGATGGGCTTCGGCGTGGTGCAGGTCGCCGTGTTCATCGCCGTGGTGGGCGTCCTCAGCATCGGCGTGCAGGTGGTGCTGGGCCTGCTCATGCGCAGCCTGGGCGCCAAGCACACCATCATGGTGGGACTGCTGTTCGAAATGCTGCAGCTCATGTGGTACGGCTTCGGTAGCCGCACGTGGATGATGTGGGCGGCCGGCGTGCTGGCGGCTCTGGGCAGCATCACGTACCCGGCCATCAGCGCCTACGTGTCGGTCAACAGCCGCGCCGACCGGCAGGGCGTGGTGCAGGGCATGGTGACGGGCGTGCGCGGGCTGTGCAACGGGCTCGGCCCGGCCATGTTCGGCGTCATCTTCTACCTGTTCCACGTGGACCTGAACGAGGAGCACGCGGGCGGCGCGCGGGACGCGGGCGCGCGCGCCGTGCCCGGGCCGCCCTTCGTGCTGGGCGCGCTGCTGGTGGTGTGCGCGCTGCTGGTGGCCGCCTTCCTGCCGGCCGAGGGCTCGCGGCGCGGCTCGCCCGCGCGGCTGGAGGCGGGCTCGCGGCGACGCGGCACGGGCCCGCTGGCGCCGCTCATGGCGCCCGAGTCGGCGGCGCTCTAGCGGTCGGCCGCGGCGCCGCGCGCTGCCAGCGTGTGATCGCACGGCCCAGCCCCGCACACGTGCATTTACGAAGCCACCGAACTGAACTCGAGTGAGTGATTTCCACATTTTGCAGATTGCACTGAACATTCCCAAACCGCGTTCACAGTTCTTAAGCTTTGTACTCTGTTTATAGTTTGAGGTGTGTACATAATTTGTAAAAACAATTAAAAATCAAGTTAAACTTTTGATGTTACAAGCGAATCATCACACTTATAATTTCTAAACAGCTTTAAAGACTGTTTTATAAAAAGTGATCATTATATATATATTTATTAATATTTTTAGTAAATAAAATATTCTTGCCGAATCACTCTGCAATATTATATTGTTGCTTTGTAATCAAATATTTATTTATTACAATCCCGAGTTAAACATAATAGATTATATTTATAGCATTTCCAACAATTTCTTTGTCTCTTATTAAGTTGGTATCATCCCCGTTGGCAGGTTGTGGTTTTGCATTGTCCTCATGAAGATTATTTTTAACAAACATGCCATTTTCAACAGCATAAATATTGACTTCAACATGGTTTGAAGGACTACAAAAGCCTTGGTACCTAATATAATTCTATCTGAATGTCCCTGAAATGATGGGACTTGTGTGATATTGTGAACCAATAAAAGTTAAGATACAGACAGAATAAATATTTCTATGGGGTGTTTTAGATACTTATATATCTTTCAGATCTAGATAGCTTTCCAGGTATATAGGTAACTTGTTATAAGTACTTTGACGAGTTGATCTGGTTCACAAAAAATCAATTTACAATGTTTACTTCTGTAAATACTGTCTTCTCTCCATAATCTAATATGTCCATCATTCTGAGCTGAACTATATTGAAGAGCCAATGTCAATGTCTTTTATTAAACAGAGAGGTGTTAAAAACTAGTTTGCCGAATTCAGATATTCGAGATTTATGTGCGTAAATTATTCAATAAGCGGCCTTCTTGACCGGTTGTCGGTCACGGCCGCTCTGACTGACGTTACTGACTGAGATAAACGAATATAACGAAATGAGACCATACAGGGTATACTGAGAAGTAGCATATCGCTCAAAGCAATGACTATGGGTAGAATAGGAATTTGTAACGAAATGAGGCTTTGACAATTTAATTGCTGATTTTAACCCCACCAAGTTGCAGCTTCAACTAGATTCTGTTTTATGTCTTCTTGCATTTATTAATATATGACACGTCAATGTAAACTTAAAATGAACACTAAGGAATTACTCTCTTTCCTCCTTTAGTAAAAGGCATTTATTTACATCTTCCACCGCTTCCACCTGCCATGATCAGATAAGTTAGGTATAACAGTACCTAATTAGAACTTCTTTAGCTGAATTTGACGTAATTTTAGGGGTCTGACCAGTCACAAAGGATGGAGCGTTATCTGTTCACTTAAATTCTCTTTCGTTGATAACATTTGGATGAAAATTATATGCCAGCCCCCCTAGCATGACTACGAATCGTAGATATCGTATCGTACGATACCATATCGTCTCTATACAAAATTCAACACGGTCCTATATTTGTCGTATTTTGACAGGCTAAATGTCGATAAATCGGTCTATCATAAAGTGTTTCGCAGGTCATGCTACTTGTGCTGGTGTGAATGTGGATTTAACAAATTAATCAAGCATTAGTTTAATCAAATTACCGTTACCGTCAGGTAGACTAAACATTTAGAACCGCAAGGCTAGCGCGTCGCGAATTATCTGTCGTATTTTTAGAAACAAACTTTTTTTTTTTCTAATTAATTCTTTAGTGGTCTTTAGTTAATTTAATCGCCTACGTAAAAAATTTGAACCTGTAGGTAACTATATTTTATTAACAAGTACATAACTGTATAATTTTCTTTGTTTTGTAAACGTTATCAATGTGACTAGGTAAGTAGGTACTTGCTAATTCATACAGCCTGTATTCTATACTTCCGCTCGATAAGTATTTAAAACAAATTGGGTGGTACAATACTAATTACCATTTTGTTATTTCTAATGCTATTGACTATACAGGGTGTAACAAAAGGGGTATGTTAAGCGAAAAGCTATGAAAATAGCCCACCATAGAGAACCTATTCCAAAATTTTGCGACTCGAAATCGAATGTTAATTTTTTCAATTAGTATGGAGAATTCCTAAACAACTCAGGAATGTTCATACAATCTTAAAAAATAAACATGGTGATTTCGAGTCTTAAATTTTGGGTTTATGTTCCTTATAATGGTCTATATTCATAGCTTTTCGCTTAACATACCCTTTTTGTTACAGCCTGTATAAGGTTTATCCAAAATTTTATTACTCATTAAATTATCTTTTGACACGAAACTAGGTAGGTGAAAAAAAATATCTGCTGTTCCATACAATCTCGAATAATTACTGAATTGAAATGTATGGAACAGCTGATTTTTTTTCAATATTTCGGAGTTGGTCCTATAGTGAAAGTTGTTTCTTTTTATCTACCTAGTTTCGTATTAAAATAGACCTTATATAGGTAGGTAGGTACTGTGTAGGGATATAGAAATTGTTTGTTAGCTTTCTTGGTCCAATTCTAATCAATAACAGGTTGTGCGTGTGTCTCCATCTAATCTCATAAAAAATTGGCCGTCACATTTAAATTCAGTCAGGTTGTCTCTCTCCATCCTTAACATAAATGGCCGAGACAGAAAGGGATAGGTAGGACTGGTCTCAGCAGAATATCAGCGCAGGCTTCATAACCTGCATATGCTGAGCTGAGGCCATTTCACAACATTTAAATGTTTTCATAATATATTTTTTACTGTTTTAATTTTAAATACTAGTGATAAGGAATAAACTAAGTTATTGTTTGCCTAATGTTGTGAATAAATTTATTTTGATTTGATTCTTAAGTTTAGGTTTAAGTGTGACGCTCAGAATCGACCAGAAACTTAATATTTACCAGAAAAAGGAGTAATATCGTAGCAACTTTTCATACACTTATTTACTGTTCTAAGTCGAAATATAGTATATTATCTATGTGGTATTGACTTTATCTACCTACCTAGATAAACATAATAGGTACATACTATGTAGAATAGCAAATAGTTGCAAAATTCTTTCGCCTTTGGACAGGTTCCAAATAAGGACAATGTCTGACTGGATCAACCTGAACGAACATACCATTTTATAGCAAATAAAATAATTTGGACTGTGTGTGAGGGGAAGTCCCAGGCTGCTTCAAGTCATTGATCCATATGTTTGACTGGCGCCGAGTCATCAGCTCCGCGATAACGTTATCACGTCGACTGGTGACTAATCCGCGCCCAATGGATTTTCATTACTCGCTATGACGTAATACAATTTTGATTTCGCGAAAAGTGCTAACTCCCCTATATATATATATGTGATGTCGAATCGAAACTACATAGTGTGATAGAGATATGGAGAATCTCGAGAATCTGTTTGGAATGAATTTTTAAGAAAATGAAGTCACTTCTCTATCAGTTCAAGTTTGGGCTAGTTAACACACATTTTCTTAAAGTATGACGCTAGTTTTCTTCAAATCAACAAGCTCTTTCCTAGTCCTGTTTGTGTAAAACAAGGAAATCACCTGTAACATTGATATGATGAGTTTTTTAAGATAAGGTTTTGAAAATAAGCAAATGTTCTGTTCAAATGGAAAAACCAACGAATGCCTAGCACAATCAGTATTTTGTGTAATTATGTAAAAGTGTACGTACACCCGTGCATGAGGAAATAAGTAGGTACGTAACGTTTAATGATAACGATCGACTGATAAAGCAAACTGAAGTCGAAAGTTGGAAATTTATGTTTTTATGACTTTCCTAACAAACTAACACACTTATGTACTTTTGGCAAAATTGTATTAAGTTTAAATTTTCATTAACTCTATGAGAAAGTGTTAGTTAAGTCAATGGTCATTTTGTTAGTCGAAGTCTTTTCTCATAATAGTTTATTGGTTGTATTTAATAGCAATGGATATTTTAATTGTGTTTGTAATTTGAATTTTTGCTATTCATCAAACTTGTACATATTTTTTCGATATTCACTTTATAAATAACCATTTAAAAGGGAATCTTCTCCAAGAATTTTCATAGCATTGGCCACTTGAACAATGTCGAGTATTTGTATAGCTGTCGAGTTTTACTTCAGTCGCCCACGCGGCTGACGTCACCCCTAACGTTGTTCTATATAAACTCAATATGAAATCGTTCTTATCAACCCTTCACGCGGTTGTTTTGACCGAGATTGATAAAGCCTTTTAGTTATCAAGCCATGGAAAGCCATGAAAAATAGTTTTATTGTGTCTTTAATAACAATGTTGATAATTAATTAATGTTTTGCTATTTTTTATAAACTGGCCAAGGGTGTGTCTAACACACCCACAGACAGGCTATTAGGTAATCGCTATGTAAAAGTACGTACTTTCTCTAAAGTAATTTCGCTAGTGTCAATTTGTTATCGTCATTGAATACTAATTGAGGGGTTTCTGTTTGGAATCAATCGATGAAGTAACTATTAAAGAAATTGACACTTGTAGTTGTTTTAGTTATTTACTAGGAAATTGTTATAAAACAGCACATGCAAAACTTGTACCTACCTAACATTGAACTGTGATTTCAATCGAAAATAGACTATTCAAGGTCAAGCGATGACGCTGCAACAAAAAATCCATTAATGTCATCAAATATTATTATACTACTTACTGAATGTTAACGGAGCGAAACTGTTATACTTAGGCCTAATTTCAGGTAATCTGAAATGTATATAACTTGGTTAAATTAGGTTTTACAGGAAATGGAAAAGTTATATTATTTAGGGCCGATTTTTTCCAATGATCAGTAAGCCTAGCATGACCTGCGATGTCGATATGATAAACCGATTTATCGACATTTAGCCTGTCAAAATACGATAAATATAGCCGCCATGTTGAATTTTGTATAGAGACGATACGATATCCACGATGCGTGGTCATGCTAGGGGTAGATAGTCGATCTGTGATGAAATTATGAAAATGATAGCGACGGGATGAAAGGCATATTTTACAGAGAGCGTTGAGCATGAGTGGACGGATATAAAGGAAGAGGTAGACCAAAGAAGTGTTGGATGGACTGTGTGAGGGAGGATATGCGTGTACTGGGAGTGAGCAATGAGATGACGGATAATAGGAATGAATGAAAGAAAAGAACATATTGCGCCGACCCCAAAAAATGGGAACAGGGCAGGAGGAAGAAGAAGAGTCGATCTGTGATGCTGTCCTTCTCTAAAACTTGACCAAGATAAAGACAGCATTGATTTTATTCTTCAAATAGGCTATTTGAATATAAGAAAAATCGGTCCTAAATTATGTTCCCTACTATATAGGACATGATGTAGCCTACTTAAACAGGGATGACACCATTCTTGGGGGGTTACAGCCATTAAATCCATCTTAACTATGACATACTTGGCTGGACTTAATGTGTTTGTTTATACTTCAGCAAGTTCTATTATGTTTAACTTTGAAATCTCTTACTTCCTGAGCTTCGCGGTATACCTACCTAACGCATAGTTACCGCTGATTTCTCCAATTTCGACAGTAATAGTCGAATTTGGAGTAGCATTACACTGACGCATTAATATTGCTAGAGTACCCGCAATTTGGCAAAGAACCGGTAATGTAATACCGATCCTCGGAGCAATACGATTTGAACCTTGAGACGTGGTATTGTCAGACACAATATTGAATATCTTATGGCTTGGCAAAAATGTCATGAAAAAAAGCAGTCGATGGTCCTGATAACTGTGCAAAGGACTGTCGTAAATGATTTGATTTTTAATAAAATTATAAATTGCTTTTCAGGACATGTTTGTATCTCTTCTAGGGTTATTAAATGTGGGTATTTACTTACACAATTTTGTAAATTACTTACATGTCGGCGTAAAAACGAAAAGTTATAGGGCGATTTGTTCACAACTTTCTCTTCATACTTACTTAGGTTTTATAAAACCACGTTTAATTACGTTTCTGCGCCGACATAAAATAATAACTATTGTTTCGAGCTGAGTATATGAAGCCAATTAACAAATTAATAATAATTCCCATATGTACTCGACACGGTCGTAGTAATTTTTAAGTCCGGCTTATTTTGTATGAAGACAAACTTGCCTTTTGTTATCAATTTTGGAATAGATTGATGACCGATGTGACCAAATTTTTAGGTAAGCCTACTATTAATTTTTCTTTATTGTGCAAAAAGATACTTCGTTCGGAGAGAAAATTGTCATGTGATAGGAGCCGATACTTATGTCTTACTATGTATCGTGAGCGTTTCGTAGTACAAAATGGCAACTGTGGGGTAAGCACGAACCTTTTTACGCGGCGTATCGCTAGGGACTCGCTAGTAAAATCTATTGGAATTGGCAGTTTGACGCTAGCGTTACGGACTATCGGGAGGTTCGTGCTTACCCCCCTATACACTTACATGAGTACCTATGTCAAGCCCATTGACCTACGTAGGTAATCTAGATAGATAAATCGAGAATTAAATCTAGACTTAGCATTACAAGTGGTCCTAATTCCTAATGTAACTGATCTATTCGGATAGCGGATCTATTTACTTCCCATTCTTCGTGTGACTTATGGTATGGTAGAACAAGCTTGTTTCCGCAACTCTACGACGAGTTCGTGTGACTTAATTTAATAGTGACGTCATAATATCATCGTAATGTTGACAACGCGTGTGCTAGATCTGATTTTTCGACCTTGATTTCCGAGAAGTATGGTCTTTGTGTGTGTATATACGTGCTGTATTTCCTTGGATAAACCTGGGAGTAACTTACCCTAGTTAGAGCTTCAATTAAGATCTCGCTGTTTCTTGGATATGCTTGAATAATGTGGCAAATAACACAGTAAAAGTAAAGCAACTAGTTCAGTAACGCAATTAATAAAAACTGTTTTTGTCAACATCAGGAAATGTTAAGATTCAAGGAAAAACGACAATGGTACAGTTTCTAGAATTTGTACGGTTGTAGGTACATGCACAATAAAGACATATACGCATTTTGCAGATACCACCGCGAAACTGTTGTTCTACTACAATATGCGAAATATTTAAACGAAACGTAACGAACGATGGTACCTTCTGAAGTGCCGCTAATCGCAACGTCTAGCGGTTTCGCCGTATATTTCTCATGTGTGCTAATAAGCTCTCAGTAAAAATCTGTCTTGCCTCTTGCTTCAAAATTCTTCAACTTTCAAGTATTGTTCTGTAAGATATATTTGTATACTATACTAAGTTAACGCTTATCGAAGCGATTAATTATTAAGAGTTCTATCAAGTGTGTAACGAACTAATTTTCGCTTGTTCCTTACCCTGTTGTCGCCCTCGGTGACCCTTAGTCCCGCTAGGGCTAAAGTAGGGCGTGGTCGAATACCTATATATGAAAACTTATAATTTTTGTATGTACTGTACGTATTCAGGGTTGGCTTATACGAGCTAAATTATTTTTTCTTTAAATTGTAATTACTATTGTTTTTGTGTAAATATAACATTTTAAGATAAGATAATCTTTTCCCGTAGCCGATAAGTGTTGAGGCGTTCACAATTTTATTTGCGTTGATATCTGGCCTAACATATCTGTGCCGAAATGAATCTATTCATTGTATTCGATAGAGATATGTTTGCCAGATTATACTTACTTTGGACATGGATGAAGGTGTGAAATGTGATTAATTATATAAATAGTAACTTTGATCATACTTTGTGCTAATTTAGTTTTAATAATTAGGTATATAAATTAGGTGCCTGAGCAAAATTATTACGTTGGACCTGTATAAATAAAGAGTAGATAAAAACTAGATTTATTTTAATAAGCACACTGAATGCTGTATTTTTGTTAAATAACTACTATTGCGACATATCTCAATGTTAGTTTCGAAAAACTAAATTGTTAACATCTTGAAGAGTTATTTTAGTAAAAGTAAAATTGAAATGGCTTGTTATTATTTTGTTTTACATTTCAAAATTTGCCAAATATGTAGAGCGCCTAGTAAAAACAGTAGAGATTAAACTAGAATCTAAATAAAGAATAAAGGTAGCTATTTCGGTAAACTAAAAATGGACTGTATGATGATGTGGTCAATTAAACAAACTGCGGAACAATTGAGCTGACTGTTAGGCTGCATGGAGTGGTCAGGTCACGGAAACAATCAACAAACTTCAGTATTTACCCACCTGTGCTTATGGTGTATATGATACTCAATAACACAAGAACAAGAAACAAGCACGAGGTGTTCAAAATAACCAATAGGGTTTCGTTAATCGATTAGACTTGTAATAACGAAATCCTATTGGTTGTTCATACATCACTCTCGAAGAGATGGATTAATAATCAGACGATGGTGAACCCACCGTCGTCTTCGCAATAGAAGTAGGTATTGAAACAGTGATCTTGTCTAATCCATGCAGCCTAAAATAAATATTTTTATCCACACGTCTGAAATAGCAAACAGCATTTGAAATGAGTGAGATATTTATTTTACTTAGCAATGTTTCGGAGAGCATGTATTTTCGTAGACAGAAAAATTCTAAGGGTGCGTGATTATGAACGTGATATTTGTAAAGAATTATTAATCGCAAGAGTTTGGTAAGATCTTGACACTGGGTATTTACTGAAGCATCTTATCATTTGCACCGGAATATGACAGTTGCATCTTGCATCCCACACTTCATTACTCTATTGATCTCAAGTGGCTAAAGTTACGTACTTTATCTGCGCTTCTGTAACTTCTAACTAAATATGTTTATCGGTCAATACAACAGCTATTTAGATCCCAACATGTATTGATTTACTAACGATTATAATATAAGACAATAAGAACTCCCAAAGGTGCTGTATACGAGTATTTGTTTATGTCGTTGAAAGTCGGGCGGCGTTTAGCTATTGTTCTGGCATTGGTTGCATGAAACAAACAACTACATACCGCAGCTATTGAACTGCATAACCTTACTTAACCGTGTCGAAAGTTAACACGGGTTCGACACGACGTTTGATGGAGAAAATATCTCAATTGAAAGATATTTACTCCTTGTAACACGGACGCTCTAGTCTTTTTATAGTAGGTTTGTTTGTATCTTGAAAAGTAGGTACTTACTGACTTTGTAATTTCTAAGTATTATTAATTATTATGTTTAACAATAAATTTGTAGTTAGGCGTATAAAAATATTTTCAGTTCATACCCAGTGTCTAGGCGCTTACACTATTGTAACTAATTATTAAGTTTTTTTTTGTTGTACAATAATAACATTTATGTGACAGGCTGTGAGGTGTGTGCCCGCGCCGCGCTTGTACGTTAATTAAAACATTAATAAATCTGATTGTAGCCAATACGATTCTTTGATTTGATACGTCCACGTAGGAAACGAGGAACTGATTTCAAAAGGAGCGTATAATCAATGTGACAACTTCGACCGTTGATGTAGCTTACGACACGAGTCATTGGCTGACATTTACGGCTATTAGGGACCGTGGCGGCGCGACCGTGGTGTCCCTAAGCTACCATATCAGACACCACGGATACATCATATATACAGCGCCAAACTAGTTGCCAGTCTAGTAGTCGCCAAATTGGTTGCGAGACCAAAGAAACGGACATCAAGATGAGTAACTCTATGACTATAATACATTATATTGGTAGCGGCAACTACGTGCTGCCATAGTCGCCCGTTAAAATATAGCTTGTCTGTCTGTACCCTGCCACTCGTCACGCGCACATCAATGAATAAAATTTATTAGGCCCCTCCCCTTTTTCTATATTATGTATATCTATTGAGGACAGAGGAGGTAGAGTAACGTTTGTTCATAAAATAGTATCGCCAATGTGTAGGTGATGGGGGGAAGGGTAGTGAACATTGATCGCATCTCCCCTTTTTATTTTCTTCCACCTGTGATGACAATTAACAAATGCATGTAAAAAATAATATTTCTTTAGTACTTATCTAAACATTTATTTTATGTGTTACATAATCTAAAACTAATAATGATTTCTGAAAAATGGCACAAAACAATAATGCCCTAAATACTCGTAATACTGCATAACAAATAACCAGGTAATATGAACTTAACAAAATAAATTACGTTACATACGTTAATAATATCTTTCTGTATTATTAGACATACCTTCTCAATCGCATCAACTGTCTTAATTTCGAATAATTTGTTATCTCTGTTTAACAAAAAACCTGTTAATGTTATGTCGTCTCTTTTAGTTTATGTCAAAAAGAAGACGGCAGAAATACTTGATTAATCGGGCTTCACACAGTTGGTGCAAGTGAGCCTTAAACAATAAAAAAATGTTTTAAGTCTAATTACAGAATAAACAGTTATCTTCAATATGGCTGTCCAAAAATTCATTAAAAATACAGTTATTGTTCCATAGTTTACAAAATAAGGAGACCAGCTCCAGACAACTTGTGCTTAAGTCACAACATAGTTTTTTAAACCACCACGAAGCTAGAAACAACTAGAGTGCGTTTCAGCTTTGGATGATGGCGCTAGATGGAGCTATTACTATGTGTATGACCACATTTTCCGATTTTGTTCCGATATTAGGCATAGGACTTATTCTATGAAACGGACTACCCTCAAATTAAAAACATAATTGTAATGTTCTTTTATGAATATTGGTAAGAGATAGGGTATGGGGATGATTGTCATTAGAGCGGGCCGTGTACGTGGCCCGGACGGGGCAAGGAATTAAAACGTTACATACATTTTCGGAGCCCCGTGCAACAAACGTGGTGTAGACGAACGTCGAGCGGGCCCGGACAGGACACGGATAATGCACTGTGTAATATAAATTGCCGCGTGGTGCCGGCAGAATAGAATTCGCACCACCCCATATCTGCCCGTGGGTATCGTACGAGGCGATTAAGGGTTTCCGGAGGTGGGCAGCAGCGCCTCCCGTGTTGTCACCATAGTCCAAAATACAAACTGCGGTCACCAACCCGCCTGCCCAGCGTAGTGACTATGGGCAAACACCCCCCATGGCAGTCTTGTGGCGTGCCCTGGGGGAGGCCTACGTCCAGCAGTGGACTGCAATAGGCTGATGATGATAATGAATATAAATTGCATCATACAAAACAAAATGTATGTGACGTGTCTAATCCGTGCCCCGTCCGGGCCACGGACACGGCCCCACCCGGACACGGCTCGCTCATAATGAGAATCATATCTAAATAAGTCCATTTCTGTCAGTGTGAGGTAGTAAATACGTCGCCATAGTAATTGCGAATTAGATGACATTTAGTCAATTTACCTATACATTTAGGTATTGTCATGAATGGACGATAGAAATTATGGTCGATTCTGACCGTCACACTTGTCTGTCCCTCTCCATTTTTAATGTAAATGGCTAAGGCAGAAAGAGACAGGTAGAACAAATTTTAAAAGGTTTAAGTTAATCGACCATATTTATAAAGAGTACATTTGAAGAATTTATAGCCAACAAGATTGATTGATCAAACAAGTAAATTGCAGTTATTAATGAATGCACTATTTAAAAAAGAAAATGATAAAATAACTTAAAATGAGGTAGGTAATAAGCAAGTTATCTTTTTATTGGTTGGATAATGAGCATTAATCGTGAGTTATCGATCGCTGACAGGAAATGGAATTACTCAATTCAATCGATAGTAAAATTAGATTACCTACAGAGGTACCATGTAGACTTTGGCTTGAATAACTAACCATGGAGCTCAAGTCATCATGATCCTTAGTCCGTAAATATCAGATGGGAAACGGCGATGATAATGCACTAACAGGTAAAATCACATGATGCGTGTACCTGGAGGATGAACGCTTGACGCATCTTCCGACAAGTCTGTACAGACTATGATCATCATCCAATGAACTGCTGTAAGACTCAGGTAGTCATCAAATGTGAGGGAGCTACTGTCTTTAAAATGTGTTGTGTTATTGCACATAATAGACAAAACCATCGGATTCGTTCCATTTGTAAAGTAGAAGGTATATGTAAAGTCAGCACGCATGTATACATATTTGAAGCACTTGAGAAAATGTTTAGACAGAGAAAATTTACTTAGACAGGGACAGACAATATTATAAGATTCATAGGTAGAGGACTTTATCAAAGACAATATAGAAAGGCAGAGACAACATACAAGAGAACTCCAAACAAGTATTTTGAGTGCAGCCTTCATATGATAGCCTCACTTTATAGTTCCACCAATTTCAATCGTTCATTCTCAACTAACACTCAATAAAAGCAACTGTGGGCTATTTAAAATAATAAACACCTATACTACTTGGAAGTGCATAACTTCCATAAAAACGTCAAATAAAATACATTTAGTTAGATTAGTTAGTAATTAATAAAGCCCACTGAAACTAATTACTAATGTTAACATAATTTATATATAATTAATTAATGCATTGTACTCCCTTTTTTGCTCACATAAAATAAAATGACATGAAGTGAGAGAGACTGACGTCGCGTCTGATGTAGCTGGAGAAATATCTCAAAACAGAGACTTTAGAACCCTTTTAAAAATTAACTCAGGTCCCACAAATTATTTTTAGTAATTAATCTCAAAAGAAATAGTTCACTCATAACTCAAGAGATCTTAAAAGGGGCCAAGGCCAATAATTTTTTGACCTTTGTCTACATCTACCCATCAATATCACCTCTCATCTTCATTTGCAGCTCAAACCTCCGATTGGTCCTGACTCCTTTGATGAGAGTCCTATTCTCTTGCCTCCTTAAAGCCATCTTGTCCTTCGTGAAGGACTTCTCCCTCATTATCAGTTGCTTGGCTGCTTCCTTCCTCGAAGTAGCGCCGGTTATCGAAGGCATGGTGTGCTGTCTTGTAAGGCCGTTTAGCCCATTCAATTTAGTAGGTTTTGTCGTCTCTTTCTTCTCTTTCGGTGGGATACTAAACGGGTTCACATCAGGTTTTGTCGTCTCTTTCTTACCATCTTTCTTCTCTTTCGGTGGAATACTAAACGGGTTCACGTCAGAATTAAAGTTAGACTTAAAGCCAAACCTATTGTACCCAGGTTTTACGGTCTCTGGTGCGGGTAGTTTCGTTTTCCACTGCGTAGCGGGAGTTTTGGCGAGTTCTCTAGTTTTCTTCTTCTCCTGAGTTTGAACTACAGATTTTTTTGCGGACTCTAAACGTTTTGGAGTGGCTGGAGCGGCTGAAGCAACAGAACAAAGATATCGTGAATATAGCTTCTAAAAAGGTGTCTTGTTCGCAAAGTTTTACATTATTGTAATTCTATTTGTACAAAAAGTACATTCAGACGTTTACCAAATACTTAATGAAACCTATGATGCTAATATGTGAGTTTGTAAGGACAATAAGATGGGTGAGTAGGTACCTACATTTTTATCAGCTATCGTTATTTCACGTAAGGCGGTCTGCGACTTTACAGAAATTGGACTGTAAATACCTACTAATCGGTAAAAATGCCATACTTAAGCCCAGTTATCTATATCGTTTTATAGTGTGCTAAAGTTTTTGTAATATAGTTTGTTTATCATAATAAATTAGAATAATAATGGATTAGTTTCAGACGGTATGGCTATACCTACATAGGTACATACATAGAAACAACCACATAACAATGATTGAACATGTGCGATTGACAGATGATATACATACATATGCTGCCTTCTTGCTCCCATGTGAGAGCCTCCTCGTATGTGACATCTGTCTCTCAGAGCAGTAATGAACGAGCTATAGCTAAGAGACGGTGTTTTCTCCCTACATTTCAGTGGCGACGAGAATAAAAAGTTAATCCGTGCAGAAAACGAAATAAAGTCTACTTTCATTGGAATCGTTTTCTTCCATACATCCTTCACAGAAACATCAAACAAAGTATAGTTTTGGTTTCCCATCTTAGGACGTAAAGGTTAAGCGCCCTTACGAAGGCAAAAGTACGCCCTCTTTGCGGTGACGACATGTGAAATATTTCTGCACGTCCGCTATATGACGGCAACGTTATCATAGGAAACCAAAGTTAATTAATGAGGGATTTTCCGACAACTATTAAAAGTGAAAAAATAGTATAAATCACATGGATAGATGGCGTGAGCGAATCTCCTACACGAAATTCTGTTTTGTCATTGGTCACTTACAGGGAGAGGTGAAGGGGGGGGGAGCTAGGAAGGAGATTCGCTCACATCAACTATTTTTTAACTTGGCAGAAAATCCCTCATTGTAATAATTTGCTATTTTTCTACCAAGTATAAAAACACAACTGAAAATTCATAAAACGTTATCATAGGCACTGATAAAAGAACATGAAGTGCCTTCCTATCTATAATCTAGGTATTTATTATTATATACAACATGTTTATATTGATATTTATCAATTTGCTAGTATTTACTAGCCCATTGATGTTAACATAAGATGGTTGCTCAAGTAATTAAGGGTTGATTTTCTAATAGGGTTGACCACAACATTCAGCTCGGTTTTTGCCCTTTTCCGTTGCCCTATTCTTTAAATTGTGTCACCATTGTACGAGTGATGGAGGGAGAGGGTTTCGCCCTTTTCAGTAGCCCTATCCATTTCTATACTTCATAACGATTATTGTCCAGAGCGATAAAGAAAGCGGGAATGTCATAGAAAAGGAGATGCATTCTCGCTATCTTTCTTAACAAATGACGCGGGAAGAAGGTATGCTAACGTTACAGCCGCAAAAATCCTTAATATTTCTGACCCGTAGCGAGTCCTTACCTTTAGGGCTGCTTCGTTCTAGCACGGTGACGCTGCCCGTGGGAACCAGCAGTTGTTTCGCCCGCTTCGCCTTCCTCTCCTGGCATTCGTCCAAGGACTCCATCTTCTCAAATCTCTTCTGATGCAGTGCAGCGAAGTTGGGTAACTTAGTCCGACCTTTGGTGTCTGACTTGGCGGGGGTAGTGCGTGGTGTGGGTGGTTCGGATGGTTTTACTGGTGAAATTGAGATGTATGAATGAATGAACTAAGCTTAGCTAGATGAGCGTGGTGGGTACTATGTGAAAATAAGGATGAACTAGCAGGGCTATTACCAATCGCCCCGCGACTCATAGGCTCAATTTACACCGCCGCGGAATGGAACGGAAGCGACTTTTTGCAACGAAATCGTAAATAGCATAATGAACTTTATATCATCAGCGTCAATTTCCAAATTCCGATACGTCAAATCACCGGAGAATTCTCAAGAATGCGCGAGGATTCCGCGGAAGACGCGCGTCCAATTTTTTGGCTCATATTTAATTTATGTGTTACACCATTGATATAAAGTTCATTATGCTATATACGACGGCGTAGCAAAAAGTCGCTTCCGTTCCATTCCGCGGCGGTGTAAATTGAGCCATATACTATCAATTTTTGCTGTCGCGTTGCTTCGGCTTTGCTATTGCAAATTTGGCGATAGCCCTGCGGTTTTGTCAGCAGTACTATTGTAATGAGATAAATTCTTAATTAAAAACAACTGTAAATGCATATGAATGAATAGATATTGTTGATTTATATCTATCTACATGTACTCCATACATGCAATGATGTACCTACATGTCCGAGGTGCAGTTTTATCAACCTAGCGTAGGTAATTAGGGACATGTGTTTAGTAGGTAAGTGTATTCTAGGTAAAGTGTATTTAGTGACACGATGGTTAGCTATCTCGTAACCTAAACTGTAGCGCAGCTTACCGACAGCACTGGAGGTCCTCGGGCGCGACAGTCGCTCGACAGACTGCAGCATGTCGTCAGCAAGTCGCGAGCGCGTGGCGCGTGTCGGCGCCGCGTCCCCGAGCGTCAGGGAACGCTTGCGCGGCGCCGGCGCTACTGCAACTTTATTATTACAGTGTTAGAATGGGTGTCTAAAAGTGGGTTACTAAAGTACAGAAAGAAACAACCACATTTTATAATAATATGGGTAAGACAAGAAAATGTCATCTTTGTTTTGACTAATCCACACATTATTCTTACTAATATTATATGGGTAAGTAATTCTGTCTGTTTGTCATGCTTTAACACAAAAACGACTGAACCAATTAAAATGAAATTTAGTACACAGGTAGTGTAGGTAGAGCCCAAGAAAGAACATAGATACATAGTTTTAATCTTACTCACCAGTGTCATTAAATATAAAGCTCTTGTTGGACCCTTTCATGCTAGATTTGATGAGTTTGCTCTTCTTCTCTGCCACCACTACCGGGTTGTCTACCGGGCTGCAGAACATGACCTTGGCCGTCCGGGACAACATGTCAGCTATCGACGATCTTCTTGACTTCTCAATAGAACGGGTCACATTCATCAAACTCTTCCCTTTTTGGTTACTTTTATTGACGTGGAAAGGAGTGCATCCTGGTGATGGTAATGACATACGGTGCTTTGATGGTGTCCCGTTAGACAGCTTAGGTTTTGGTGACGCTGGCAAAACCTCTGGCCCATTTTTAGTAAATGTTCCTTCCCTTTTGAGGGGTGTTTGCGCTGCTGTAGGTTTAGATTTTTCAGATTCCTGTATGGCAGATTCATCTAAACTACTTTCTATAAGTACTGGAGTGATATTCACGATGTTTTCAGTTTTAGATTCGTCACTTGTGACACTTATTAGGGAGTTTTCAGATATATTGTCAGTTCCATCTGAACTAATAAGTGACAATTTTGAATGGCTAGTCTCAATTTTGTCAAATGTAGAGTCAAGTTTAGTTTCTTTTTGTTTGTCAAAGGTCGTGTTGATTGTTGAGGTTTTTTGTTGTGGAGATTTCTCAAATGTCTCATTCAGGGAAATGGTTTTAGTATCAGGATCTAATGATTTAATTGATTTTCTTTTCCTAGCTGAGTTCACATCAGATGTAACATCAGTATTGTTACCTCCTTCATTCTTATCAAATGTAGAATTAAGCAATGGTGTATTTGTGTTTATACTCTTGTCAATTGACTTATTCCGTAAACTGGATCTTCTTTTAATTTTTGTATCTTTGTCAAATGTATTGTTTAACACTACAGGTACCTCTTCCTCATCAACAGGTTTCTCAAATGTTGTGTTGATGGTTATTTTAGTGTCTGAAGATTGACCAGAACAATCTACAATTTTACCATGAGGGCTGCCAGCAGCACTGTGAAATGAATCCATTGAAGTAGCTGTCCTATTCAGATTGGTTTCTTCTACATTCTGTGAGCTATCTCCCACTGCACCAGAACCACTTCTCTTCTTTTTATTCTTCTTTTTCTTTGGTACAGCATTCCTTCGCTCTGTATGATTAGTTTTGTTTTTGCCCTTCTTACCCTTTTTCTTGTCTTCAGACATTGCAACATCATTACCATTAACATGACTCACTTGTTCTTCTAATAGGATATCCTCTACAAATTTCCTAGTTCTCCGAGTAAGTCTAACTGTGGACTTGCTCTCAACATCTTTTGTTTCCACTAATATATTAGTATTGAACTCCTTAAGTGCAAGGGTTTTATCATTTTTTACACTTACTAAAGTCTGGTCAGGAATAGATTCATCGTCCGTGGGATAACGAACGTAGTTGTGACGTCTTCTTGTTTTTGTTTGGGTGGTGAGATCCTCGTCGTTTTCCTTGAAACGCTTGCCCCGAGTTTTTCTTTCACTTCTAACAGTACCTTCTAGATCAGTTTTAATTGTATTTTCATGAAAAGAATTGTGAATTCCTGAAAACAGAGATATTTATACTGGCCGTCTTGTACGAAAACCTAAACAAATTAAACGTTAGCTACTCACTCTTTCCAGATCTGGTTGACATTTTTAGTTTATCATTTAATTTATGTGATATGTGATGAAAGTTAAATTCAACAAAAATAAACTCGAAAAGTTGTTTACAAACTGCAAATAAAACGAATCACAAACGGTTTTTAACGTTTAGGTACATTTGAAAAATGATGACTTTGACAGATGCTCCGGCCACATTGTCGCGACAAGATTTATGTTGCGTTGTCGCGATAAAACTTCGTGTTCGACTTTACGACTAAGCCCTTGGCCACATTATAAAACTTCGCGTTGTCGCGACAACCTCGAACCGTAGAGGTGAAGCATAAATATTGGAATAGGTATGTGGATTAGGTATTTTTCAATACTAGTCGGTACCTAATACAACGTATCGAGTATTAGGTATCGCATAAAATATCAAAAAATCAACCGTAAGGCTTAGAATATAAGTTTCAATTTTATTATTTAGCAAAAATACATACTACAATATACTATAATATCATTAGAATACGAAAGTAAATTTCGCCACCTCTAACAAATTTATATAGATCAGATGGCAAATCGGACGAACTCGATACCAAATATTTCTTATAATGAAACACGTTGATTGACAATCAAAGACTAACTTCTTTATTAGAAACTACACACGTTGTTTACAATGAGGCTCTAACAGATGGCGCCACTTACACATACCAACACAATGTTATTGCTGATATAAATTACAATACTCCCACTATATCACAATAACCATAAAACAAAAGAACTTAAACACTAACTATACCTAACTTATCCATAAAGTGCTTACTTTTATTCAAACCTTTCGTTAATATGTCAGCAGGCATATCAGCTGTCGGCAAATAGTTAATTTTTACTATTTCATTTGTAACACATTCTCTACAAAAATGATATTTGACATCAATGTGTTTAGACCTTTTATGAAACACAGGGTTTGTCGACAGCTTTTGTGCACTCTGATTATCATTAAATACATTCAAAGTATAATTAACACCAGTTATTTCAAATTGCAAATTCTTTAGATATAATGCCTCTCTACATGCTTCTGCTATTCCCATGTACTCTGCCTCTGTACTTGATAGGGCCACAGTTTTTTGCTTTTTGCATTCCCATGAAATTACACTGTTACATAACACAAAACAATAACCTGTATATGATTTTCTATCCATTGTGTTGGATGCCCAATCAGCATCAACAAAACCTTTAATTTGAAGATTTCCATCTTTACAGTATTTAAGCCCATAGCTTTTAGTACTTTTTAAATATTTTAATATTCTCTTTGCGTAACCCCAATGGACACTAGTATAACAATTGTTGAATTGGCTTAAATAGTTAACAGAGTAAGTAATATCT
The DNA here is from genome assembly GCA_014607495.2 of Carposina sasakii. Classification (NCBI taxonomy): domain Eukaryota; kingdom Metazoa; phylum Arthropoda; class Insecta; order Lepidoptera; family Carposinidae; genus Carposina; species Carposina sasakii. The sequence goes on from CP053166.1 coordinate 985,522, forward strand.
GGTCGAGTTAAAACTGACAAATACATCAGACTGCCTATGAGCTGTTGATATGGGACCTGATTGTTTACATTGTAACCTTTACATACATCTAGTTTGCTCTCCATAGGAGTGTCAACAGTCTTACACTCTGTTAAATTAAATTTACTTAATAATTGATTTATATAACTTTCTTGACACAGTGTTACAGAACCTTTCTTTTTATTAAAATTTACATTCATTCCAAGACAATTTTTGACTTGTCCTAAATCTTTAATTTGAAACTGACTAGACAAAATATTTTTAATATTACATGTTTCATTCTTGTCATTCGAAAATATAAAGAAATCAACGACATATACTGTTACAATTGTTTTAGACTCATTATTATTTTTAATGTACATACATGGCTCTAATTTAGATTTTACATATTCATGACTTTGTAAACAGTTATCTATCTTCTCATACCAGGCCCTAGATGCCTGTTTCAGTCCATAAATGGCCTTTTTAAGTTTCAAAACTTTATATTCATTGCCAATAGAATCACAACATTTTGGCTTTTCCATATAAATAGTTTCATTCAACTCTCCATTTAAAAAAGCAGTCTTAACATCTAAATGATTAACTTCAAAGCCTAATTGTACAGATAATGCAAACAAAAGTCTCAGTGAAGTATGTCTCACTACTGGTGAAAAAGTTTCAGTAAAATCTACACCATGTTTCTGTGAAAACCCCTTGGCTACTAGTCGGGCACGATAACGCACTTTATTCTCACTATCATATTTCTTGCGTAGAACCCACTTGCACTTAACAATAGTACCTTTTTTTGGAATGTCAACTTCTTCCCACGCATCATTGTCTTTAAAGCACTTTAGTTCATCCTGCACAGCTTCTAACCAGAAGGACCGTTCTGGCCCTTTCAAAGCATCTTCCAAGGTAAGTTCACTATTCACTTCTAAGTCACTATCACTAATATGAGCACTTATCATACCATACCTATCAGGCTGTTTCCTTGGCCTTGAACCACGCACCATATTGACATTTTCCCCCATCAATGTGTCCACACTGCTTCCTGAAGTATCAGAATAAGTAGACTCAAATAGATCATCTTCACACGGTATAAACAGATCATCACTCACATTGTCATCTTGATATTCCTCCGTATTCTCAGAATTATCACTTCCTGATCCTCCCACTGGAACAAGAGACTCTTCAGATCTCTGATCCAATTCAGAGGTTCTCACTGGAACAAGAGACTCCTCAGATCTCTGATCCAATTCAGAGGTTCTTACTGGAACAAGAGACTCTTCAGATTTCTGATCTAAGTCAGAGGTTATCATCTCCATGGTATTCTCCTGTGTGACATTTTCTATAATGACCACATCTCGGCTAGTTGTGATAGTTCTTGTTACTGGATTGTAAATCCTGTATCCTTTCACATCAGTCGGATAACCAATTAGGATACATTTTTCTGATTTTTTATCCCATTTTCTCCTCTTTTCTTTTGGCACATGCATCATGACTATGCGGCCAAACAGTCTGGTTTTACACCTGTCCACAATTCAAATGGTGTTTTTCCATTGAGAGATGTTGCCACTGTTCTGTTCTGAAGATACACAGCTGTATTGGCAGCCTCAGCCCAAAATTCTTTCTTCAGTCCAGCATCAAATAAAAGACATTTTGCTTTTTCTACAATAGTTCTGTTAAACCGCTCTGATAACCCATTCTGTTCAGGGGTATAAGGGTTGGTTTTCTGATGAATAATGCCATGTTTTGTCAAAAACACATCCATCTCCTTATTACAAAACTCCTTGCCATTGTCGCTTCGCAAAATCTTAATTCTTTTGTTGAGCTGATTCTCTACTTCAGATTTATATTTTTGAAAATACATGAACACTTCATTTTTGGACTTCAAAAAATAAATATAGGTCATTCGGGTGTAGTCATCTATGAAAAGTAGAAAATATTTTGACCCACCTATTGAAGTATTCTCCATTGGACCACATAAATCAGTGTGCACTGTGTGTAAGGCTTCAGTGCTTCTGTTGCCATTATGTGGAAACGGTAGACGGCTCTGTTTACCTTCACAGCATGTTATGCAAGACAACTTGGATATATCCGTCTTATTATTTAGCATCATGCCTTCCACTGCGTTCTGCATTCTATGTAAGTAGTTGCTATTTACATGCCCAAGCCTGCGATGCCAGACCTCCGCCGACACCATCGCTGCAGATGACAAACTATCTGGCATATTCAATTTGTATACACCGTTCATCAAACATGCTGTAGTCACTAATTCTCCAACTCGATTGCGAATCTGACAACCATTAGCAGTAAATGATACACTGTTGCCCCGTGCAATCAATTGGCTAACAGACAGAAGGTTTGTGGTCAAACTCGGTACACACATCACATGTTCCACAACTATATCATACACACCCAATGTTGATAACGTAGAAATTTGTACATTTCCTGTACAAGTAACTGGAACGGTTTCTTTGTTAGCTATAACAATCTCCTTGATGTTTTGATCATACGAAACATTTGTCATCCATTCTTTGTTGGCTGTCAAATGACAACTTGCACCAGAATCTATATACCAATCACTTCTGCTAAAACTGCCATTTAGAAACACTGCACTGAACGCATTTGACTGTTTACGTTCATTATTTTGTCGATCTAATAAATTCTTATCGGACAATGTGCACTGATTGCGGTAATGGCCGGTTTGTTTGCACCGGTAGCATCGTATGACTTTTGAACTTGACTTTGACAGTTTTGACGTTTGTCCGTTGTCTTTGCTTCCGCCATTGCTGCCACCTTTGTTTTTCTTAAAACTTGCAAACGCACCGTTTCCTGTGACGCCAAAGTCGCCATTACTACCACTTTCTTCCATATCTAGAAGCTTCGTTTTAATGGCGTCTGCTGTAATTGCAACTCCACAATGCTCAATCGCCATGATCATCGGCGCATATTTTTCAGTTAATCCTGCCAACAAAAGCGATCCGATCCATTCGTCGTTTATTTTAAAACCTGTACCGTTGAATTTCTGGCTTGTTTCTATAACTTGCGTCACATAAGTAGTCATTGAGGTACAATTTTCCAGGCGAATTGATATCAACGCTCGCAGCAAACTGATTCTTCTCGTGAATCCCGAATCATCAAAGATATTCTTCAATTTCATCCACAGCTCCCGTGTGGTTTTTACGTCTTTGATATGTACGTAAAGCGATGAGTCGATTGTCAGAATCAACTTGGCCTTTGTTTTCGCGTCGTCTGCGGCTTCTATTGTTGATGCTCCAGTCTCTGCCTTGATGCAGTTAGACATGCCCTCCAACACCAGAAAATTCTCCGCGGCGAAAGCCCACTCACTGTAGTTCTCGCGTCCTTTGAGCTTAGGCACACTCACTACATAGTTCGAACTCATTTTCACAGATATAGGTAATTCGTAACAGTTTATTTCACACTGCGAATCTAGCTATAACTAGCACTACTGTCGCGAAATAAAACAAAATTCGTTACTAAAAGCAGAAAAAAAACTTGCTGAGCACATAACCTATAATGAAACACGTTGATTGACAATCAAAGACTAACTTCTTTATTAGAAACTACACACGTTGTTTACAATGAGGCTCTAACAGATGGCGCCACTTACACATACCAACACAATGTTATTGCTGATATAAATTACAATATTTCTGGGTCGAATCCGGGTTCAGACCAACTTTTTTTTCTTTATTATTTTTACAAAATTAAAATACTTTATTTAAATAAAATATGTTACACAAACTAAAAACAATTTAACTAAATATTAAAAATTTGACCTAATATAAAAAGCGCATTTCGCTATTATCACGAGGCCATACTGCATAAATATTAGGAACAGGTACGATTTTTACCTAATCCGACCCATCTCTACTCAAGCGCGCAAAGTGTGGCCAACTACACGAACTGTGTCGCGATAAAACCCTTTGATGTGCGGCATTTTATGCTCCGGCCACATTCGCGAAGATTTGCGTTGTCGCGACAATGTAGCCGGAGCAAGACTGACAGTATCTTTTATTTTACACTATGAGGCGTTGAAGTGTCTTAAATATTTTGCCACATGCGTGCGATAGATTTTTCATTTTTAAAGTAATGGGTAACTTACTTTGCGATTATTTTACTCCTCTCATAATTTTAATTTACAAGGTAGTGATAAATAAGGTAATAATGTGGTGATAGTTAATGAAAACTTCATTCAATTATACATTTTGCTAGTCCAGATACAGCAGACATGATTGTATGTATATAATTCCATTGTTTTTCCTATGAAATAACTGATTTAAAAAACTAACATTAAAAAAAACTTGAAATGTCAAAAAGGAACAACAAAAAACGGAAATTGCTGGGAAATTGAATCGAAAAGTGGATAGAAAAATGATTTTAAAGAATTGATATTGATCAAACTTTGGTGTGCACTTTAGCCTTATGTACTTATGTTATCCTCGCTATGAATTAATATTCACCCAAGTTTTTCACAAGAAAGGGAGTTGAATATGAAGAAGTTAGAAGTTTGTTGTTAAGTAATAGAAAGGATAATGTCGACGCCTTGTTTCGTCACGGTGAGTCAGTTCTTCAAAGGTGCAAGAGGAGGAATAATGGGAAGCTTTACGATATGGTCTTTGGCAGTACTAATTCTGTGTGTAGATTTATGTAACACGGACCGTGGTGATTATATTGGATGTTACCAGTTTGGGACGCAAAATGCAACGTTTATAAACGCCGGTACAGACGTTGATGTGTGCCTGTCGGCATGTGAAGAGTTATACTACAGATATGCGGTCATAGGAAACCAATCTACTTGTTTCTGTAGCAACAAACCTGGTCAATTTAAATTGCCTATGGAATCGTGCAATCTGACCTGCCCCAACAATGTGACACAGGTGTGTGGAGGCGAGAGCGTTTCTAGTGTTTATGACACTGAGATTATTACACCGGGACAGCCAACTTCTGTTAATTTTGTCAACTACACAGAGACTACAGTACGGATAAAGTGGACGGTACCACAAGCATTTACTGTGATAACTGGTTATGTTGTGAGAGCAAACATCACTAAAACATATGCAGACTTTATTCCTCCACCTCTTAAATGGATTGTGTCCAACAGCACATTTGTTTATAACTTGGTAAACTTGCAGCCAGGGTCTGATTATGTGTTCAGTGTAGCTGCTACTAATGATGAATTGGAAGGTCCGCATTTAACTTTAACAGGACAAACTAAGATAGGCACACCGGACCCCAGCCCCCCTGATATAGAAGTCAAGGAGAGACATGGAGATAAAATGTTGGTGCATATCCCAGAGGCTAAGAATGTAAATGGTCCAGTTTCTATGTACAGAATTGTGGTTTCCGTTGAGTTATATCAGCAGGGGTTCATTACTGATAATCTTGGTAATTTCTCCTATGCTAATGAGCAAGGCCTACCCTATTATATAGCTGCTGAACTGGATCCTGATGACATTAAGAATGACTTTATTATAGGAGATGGTAGAACTTACAATGGTTTCTACAATGCACCTTTACCATTGACCAATGATATTGATGTGTCTCTAGGTGTAGTTAGTGAAAGTAACCACATAAGGAAAATAAGGTATGCTGAATCTACAAAGAAGATAATTTTAAATATAAATGAGCCTGAGGAGGTTTCACCCTTGGTTGTTGCTCTGGGTGCAGGGATTGCTATAGGAGTAGTCCTGCTCCTTATTGGGATTGGGTTGATGATCATTCTTAGGAAAAAGATACAGCTAGCCCGTATGCAGAGGGGCTCCCAGTCCATGCCCCTAAGCTTGAGTGAGCCATGTGTGGAAATTGAAAACTCTGCATTTCTGCAGGATGAGGATGAGAGGGTTGACTACTATGGAAATTTAAAGAGGAAGCTCTGGAATATACCTAGAAACCTCATAGAAATTGATAATTCTTGTGTGGTTGGTGTAGGCAGTTATGGTAAATTTACAAAGGCCAAAGTGCAGCAGCATGGTGGGCAAATTTCTGGGTTAGTGCAAGTAATATCAGACAGGGAGCTTGAGGCACAGGACAAGAAACTAATGTTGCAAGAACTGGATCTTCTAATCAAGTCAAGTGATCATGAAAATGTACTAGCGTTAATTGGTATCTGTGAAACAAACACAACATTGTTTGTTGTCTTACAAGATTCAAGACAAACCCTGAAAGAGATGCTGCTACAAAGTAGAAACAGAGATTTGCAGAATAACAAATTCTGTCTTATATCAGAGAAGAATGTTTTAAAGATTTGTGTAGATGTGGCCAGGGGCATGGAATATTTGCATAATAGAAAAATTGTACATAAGAGATTATGTTGCAGGAATATTGCCATGACAGATTGTGGAGTGGCTAAAGTTACAGGTTTTGGTTTGGCTCATGTCAAACCATTGTATGAAGCCCCTGATTACACAAGATGGACATCACATGAAATGTTACGGCAGACTAGGTTCAACCCTAAAGCAGATGTGTGGTCATTTGGCTGTTTAATGTGGGAGACCATGACATTAGGTGCCACTCCATTCTCTCATAGTGCAAACAAAGATGTAGCAGCTAGGATACTCAGGGGCATGAGGCCTTCTCAACCCTCCTATGTTGGAGATGAACTATTCCAAATGTGTTTGCAGTGTTGGCAAGTGGACCCTGATGAAAGACCTAATTTCTCGGCACTCTTCAGTGAACTCACACCTTTTGCTGAAGGGCCTGGCACTAGAAGCCTCAGCTTCACTCATTACAATGGTTTCCAATATGAACTTTACATACCTCAATATGAAGTAGTTTCCTAGTTAATAGCTCACTATTCTTCAAGTAGCTGTAGTCTAACATTCCAAAACTTAATTGTCCTAACTACTCTGTGTACTTTCACTGTGTGTTTTTGTATTTTATTTTTATTTACTTACTTACTTTTACTTAATGTTAGTTATTATTTTATACCCAAAGATAACAAATAATATGTAAGTAAATCTCATAATTTTGACAAAAAGTAAGTTAAAAGACTAAAATTTAAATTACTCAATCAGCCCAGTTGCAAGTATTTAATTCCTTAATTCTAGCATCCGTCCTTTATATCTATTTGGAAAAGAATATTTAGCAACTGAGTGATAGATAAGTAGTAAGAATTTGTGTTTGTTCTGTTTTATATTTTGTGACAATGTTTTTGATATATTTTACAAGTTTTTAGTAATTATTACCTTTGTAAAAGCTCAATCTGGAATCTCTAGGAACACTGTATTTTGAAAATTGTTACCTTTAATATTAGTTTAGCCAGAATATAATAAATAGAACAGTGTATTAATGCATTTAATATAGTGAATAATACTGTGAACAGCAATATTTGGTCTTATAGAATGATAGGTTAAGATTCAATATTTAGGCACATTAGACAGTATGGGCGATTCTGACTGTCACACTTAATTAAACGTAAACTTAAACTTGTCTGGCCTGTCTCTCTCCATTCTTAACATAAATGGCTGAGAATAAAAGGGACAGGTGCGATTAATTTTACGTTTAGGTTTAAGTGTGACGGTCAGAATCGACCATATTGTCTATGTATAATGGTGTGGCAAGTTTACTTGAGTGTGCTATGAAAATCGACAGTAGTGTACAAACTTTATCATCTATGTGCCGCACGCTCGTTAACGTGTTCCTATCGTGTGTGCAGGCCATTAGAATATATTATGCCAAGTTTAAAAATGCTTTTATATTATGTACCTATACGTTGTCGCGTTGGTCATTTTTCGTATTTTCCCGCGACAAGGTTCCACTGTTATAAATCCGAAAATTTTTTGGGCGTAGCCAATTCTTTCCGGATTGTGTCTTTTGACGACATGATTACCTTTTATGGTCCCAAAATTGAACAGAATTCGCATAGGCGGGTTGAATAAGTTTTGTCCAATGACCTTGCATTCCCTCCCTTCACCCCGCAGGCTGTTTTAAACGGCTGGTTTGGCTGCGCACACGATCGTGCGACATTCACAGATATCATTCAAAGGGTTAGGATTTAGTTTTTCACCTAGAATCCTCCCGTGTTAGTCTAACATTAACATTAAGTAGCATTGCAGTGGAAACAATTTGTGTTATATTTTCGAAATAATCATCGCAACTCGAACAAATTCGGTGGCGATTAGGTTTTACCTAATATTACTCCAATTTGCGGGAAGTTACCCTAGCCGATCAGGACGCCGAGCCCCTGCCTACTTCGGGGATTCCTAAGGGTTTATTTTTTTGCTGGCCGCCGCCTTCCGCCGCCGCCGCCTCATCACTTTGCAGCCGGGTGAAATTCACCGATAACCAGAAGATACGTTTTTTTTTGTCTGGATATCATTTAATATTTATCAAAGAATCTCATTGCTCTAAATTTTCTTTTATTTTGTTTTTTTAAAGAAAATTTAACAGGTCGTTGGTCGACTGATCCTGGTTTATTTGGATATCCATTGACCAACGCGACAACATTATTTTTATATTATGTAGATAAGGAACATCTCTGACTAAACGTTCGACACATTTTATATAAAGGGTGTGGGTGACAGCCAGGCAAAAGCTGAACAAGTACCATTGTGTTTAGATATACGACAGTGTTATTACTGGCAGGAAATGTATTTTTGATTTGATTATCAGTAATCTTTGCTCTCCGCGCCAATTGTATCGGGCGATCCTGTGACTAATTAAATGGGCTCATTGGGTATTGTGGGACACATTGCTGTTTTTTTGGATCACTTGTGACTCCATCATTGATCTTTTTTGAGGGCAACTTTTATTTTGAAAATCATCTTTTGGTATAAAATTATTTTTAAGTCATTATCTAAGGCCTAATTAAACGAACTAAAATATTTTTTTCCTGAAAATATGAAAAAAATGTCGGAAAATTTGGAATTTTCCTGCGAGAATTTTCAGTGTTTTCCGCCTCCGAATCATGGTCTGAAGTCGTGGTATTAATATTTGCCTGGCTGTCACAAACACCCTGTATATTCAACTTTGTATTTTTGTATTAAAAAACATGTTTATATACTAACAGTAGGATAGCTTTAATAACTTAATTGGCCAGTGTAGAGTTTTGTATAAATTTTGTAACTACTGAGGAAGAATTGGCCGAAATCACTGCTTTTATTAGAAGTCCTAGACTGTACTGTAGGTACTTTTATGTACAATCATCATTATGGCAGCTTGGCGAGGCAAAAACCCGCAACTTTGTCCATGTAACCGCAAATTATAACCTTATATTATAGCCTTATTTTATGTTATAGTGGACGCCCGCGACTCCGTCCGCGTGGACTGCAGAAAAAACGAAACGACGTAATTATCCGGGATAAAAATTAGCCTATATGTTAAGTGGGACCAGTCTCAACATATTTCTGACAACTGTATCGAAATCGGTTCAGCCGTTTCCGAGATTAGCGTGCACAAACATAGATCCGTTACAATTTTATTATATTTATATGTATAGATAGATTAAGCTCACCCTTGTATAAAATGTCTTCGTAGTACAATAAAGAATTTTATCTATCTATGGTAAGCTATACAGGGTGAGGGTAACAGCCAGGCAAATACGGAAATCCTGAACAAGTACTTTTTTAAGTGCAACTTTTTTTTAAAATCATCTTTTGGTTAAAATTTTATTTTTAAGTCATTATCTCAGGCCTAATTAAACGGAGTAAACAGTTTTTTCCTGAAAATATGAAGAAAATATTTTTAGTGTTTTCCGCTTCAGAATCATGGTCTGAAGTCATGGTATCAATATTTGACTGGCTGTCACAAACACCCTGTTTAACTGGTAAGTTTCATCGATATCAGTTCAGTAGTTTTTTTGTGTGAAGACGTAAAAACCATCCAAACATCTTTATATTCTCACAAACTATCACGTTTATAATATTAGTAAGATTAAGATGAGTGAATGAATACTATGACTACAATCTAGATTAAGTATAAGTTACACAAAATGCCACTTATCTACTTGTACATTGATGCGAAATCAAGTGTGGATCCACTCGCATGCATTAATAGTGTAAATATATTTGAATATTTTAATGAAATTTCTATTAATATTACTTACTCCATGTACCTAGGTATTCTGGTTTTGTACAGACAGGTTGTTATGGCCAACACCCGGTGTAGTTATCGCGCAGTATGATCATTTGGTAAATTGGTCATCTACCCTTCAAAAGTTTGGAAAACATTACAGTTTCCCGTATAACGAAGTGTTGCGCGTGCGACGAGGTCAGATAGCTTAGGAGGCGGGGCGTATGTGCGTGCACCACCCTTTCTCCCTGTTCGCACGCCCGTCGCTCTAAATGTACTGATCATAGTAAGGATAGAAATTGATTTCATGCATAAGGTATTTTCTAATAAAAAGTAATTTTTTTTCAGTAGATACCTGGTAACTGAATTATGATTCATAAAATTTTGAAACTCTGCGCTAGAAAACGGTGGCCCATTGTCACTAACTGTTTGTCTAGGGATACCGAACTTGACCGAAGACTCCCTTAAAACACCTATTACCGCCTCAGCCGTAGTCCGGTTCATTCTAGTAGGTAACCTATCCACTTAGGATCAGTTCAGATCGAGACGCGACGCGACGATATTTTAATAGAGCAACTCAAAATATACTTTATTTGCAACACGAAAAGATACAAATTTCATTTTGAGAATTCAAAATACGTAACTTACCACGCAGCACTGCGCCTCGAGACGCCTCGCGGCGTAGCGCGACTTATCGCGCCGCAACGGTGCATCGCCGGTCGTGATGCCGCGCGACGCCGCGAGGCGCAGCCTGAGGCCGCTGTAGCGACATGTCTACTATTGTCTATGTCGTTCTCATGCGCATGCAAATGCAGACTGCGGGTGGCGCGAGCGGGACGATCGCCCGCGGCGAGTAGACACGTTCCGCTGCGCAGCGAGGCATCGTGCTGCTGCGATTTTAGGATGCGCCTTGCGACACAGTGATGCGTCTCGCGGCGGATCGCGGCGCAGCGCGAAATCATTGGCCTTTTCAAGTGTCGTCGCGTCTCGGTGAGAACTGACCCTTAGAACTCGAATCCACTATCACTAAGTACGTAAGGCCTTACACCACTGGGCTTATAAATAGGATACATATTATCCTACTGCTCATTACAGTCACCTATGGTCTAAAGCGGATAGGCGCAACACCTAATAGAATGTATCACAGACAGTAAAATTAAAACCTTTGTAGGTATATTGTTTATCCAACCTCCACGGCATCTGCTGTCAAACATAAAAAAGCTTATGTCAATGTTATTCTCTTTGAACTGGATTCGGCGGGAAAAGCTGGAAGGGAGCGGGTGTAATATTCTTGTGAAAATCAAAATTTATTTGTAAATGGCTTGCATGTGTCCGTAAAGTGATGTTTTTTGGTAGATAAGTAATATTTTGTTTACTTGTTATGTGAATCTAGTGCGTGTGCATGGTTTTATATGCAGGTAAGCTGAGTAAAACTTTAGTCGGAATACGATCTCTTCATGGGCTCATGTAAGTTGTTTCTGCAATTATTTTTGATTTTTACTAATTATAAACTCGTTCTTGAGGATTTGTCCGACGTTTCCACTCATCATCATTGTCATTCATCATAAATTCAGAATACATTTTACTAAACAATGATTAGGCTGTATGGGCTTAGTTCCCCTTGCCTTTCCTTCGGGATAAACTAAAAAAAAAAAAAAATCTCTGAACTGAACATCAAATCGATTGTTAATGCCAAAATGAAAACCTTACATATACAATCTTTATTTCTTGTCATATTTCGTAGTAAAGAGAAAAAAAACATTTTTTGTTTAGGGACTTTTGAGATAAAAGATGGTATGCTATTTTTGTCAAAAATTTGTTCAGAGACTTTAGAGTCGAAGAATGTTATGCTTTTTTTGACTATAATTTTGTTTAGCGACTTTTGAAAAGTGATGGTCACTTACTTATGGCCTTTTAAGATAATCGTTCAATTCTGGCGCCTATCTTGTTAAGCGATTTATGTGTTATTATAGTGTTCGGTGATTTTGAAAATCTCAATGTGTTCATCGACTTTTGATGCTGACTACCTATGCGGTGTGGGGTGTTGGTCCACCTCTGTACTTATACTACATACGTCTACATAGATATTAATGTGATACATATTTAGTTTTATGTAGGTAAGTTTACATAGTCTTATCTATTTTATTCATTAATTCACTACTATGTATTTGAATTTTTTTTTTATTATTTTGTATACTTACCAGAAAAATATTTTTATTTATTATTTATGGAACAGTCCCAAACTCCGTCCCAAGTAAAAGTATTTCACTATAAAATATATTTTATAAATACCTAAATATCGATCATGTCGCTAAGGTTTCCATTTGCACTTATTGGCCGGTACACTTTTGGATTGGAGTTCATCTCTTCTTTTGGCTTCTTGTACACTTGCTTGCAAAGTCTATTAATAACAGCGATAAAAACCAGAAAGCCAAATTTTCATTAAATAAATCAGTGGTATAATAAATTAAACAACATAATAATATATTTTTGTATTTATTTAATGTTAATATAATATAGACAATGTTCAAGGTACCTTTTAATTGGTTTTCGAGCTTTTTAACACTAAGACATTATAACCTTCCATTTTACCTCTTATCATGTACAACATTGCAAAATAAACACTTCATTAAAAAATCAATATTGACAATAAAACTAAACTATTAACATATTACATCGAATTTTAAATTCAAACATTTATTTAACATGTCAATTAAAACTTAATTAAAAATTATTTCTCGTACAATATAACATTGCAGACCCGTTTGTCATAAACCAAGATAACAAAAAATAAAAAATCCATCACTGAAACTGTACAGTAACAAATATTTCAACGTATCTTATACATAACGTATCGAGCCGTCCTGTCTATACATACTTATAATACGCAACAAGTTATAATTCAATAGAATTAGTATAACATATCAATCTCAACATGTGTAAAGGTCGATGAGACAACGACTGACGCTGCGTCTCGGACAGGGCTCAACGGTGCTCGCTACTGCATCGTTACCGACGCCGGCGACCCGCTCGCTACCGATGCAAGCGAGTGACTCGCTCGCTGCCGAAGCAAAAGGGCCGCCCGCTTGCAACCGATACAAGCGAGCTCCTAATCTAGGAACCGCTGGCGCTACGGATCGGTCCAGTGCGCCGCCATGGCGCAAGCAAACACAAATCAACAAAGGAATCCGTATCCGCTGACGTTTAAACATTTGTAAGTAGAGTATACGAGGAGCGTCCTCTCGAGGGCAGCGCGGGAATCGCACACGACTACTTAGCTTACAAACTCATGAAACCGAGTGAAAATTTTAATGACAATAAACAATTAATATATTACAATACTCCCTAGTTTTGGGACGCGTTCGTGACGATGTCAATATGCGCAAGTTGATTCCTCAGTCTTTAATAAATTGATGACAATGAGCAAGGAGAAAAACGTAAATGAGAGACATGTGTATGCAAATATATACAGACAGCGTGGCCGCCGCGCGTGTCGTGTGCGCTTCTCCGCGGGATGTCTTAATGTTGAGTTCGACTTGAACGCACAGCCATTTTCCTAAACACAGTATCGAACCTTACTCTAGCCTAGCGCACCCAACGGCTGCCATCTTCATGTATCCCACTAAACTATCTATATTAATTACAATTAACCACTCTATCAACAAATTCAACAACATTTAGCTATTAAAATTAAAGGGAGGAAAAGGGTGCCGGCTCCGCCTGCCTTAACTCCACGGCATGAAGTAGAATGAAGAATGACAACTAGCTACCTTATTCTACAACATTGAAATTCCTTATATCGAAACAGAGTGTTAAAGAATATCCATCGATAAAGAGTGCGGCAGTGTGACGTCACGCGGTGCGGTGCCGCGGGCGGTGCGGGGTGGGGCACTACGAATACAAACGACTCGGTAAAGCTACGCGAACTCGCCACAACCAGTGAAGACCAACCTACATCGTGTGTGGTGTCGTGTGGATGCACAAGCGTGCGATGATGTGCATTTGTCAGTATCACAGAAACAGTAACATTAAACCTTGTCCGGCTCGGCCGCCGCCCCGCTCAGGGACGCTCGGCCCGACATTGCACTATTTATTATCTTTCCACGCGATACATTTTACTCTGATTACGTTACCGCACTAAAATTAGTAAGTATTTTTGTAATTCACCGTAATATACTCTCAAATATTGTAACAACTTCAGTATAACAACATTAACATTTTCCAGTATTTCTTTAAATTATCTATATATACCCATTATATTGTTTTATATGATTATTAACTTTAACTACTTAGCTAGAATTTCATTAATTAACTATTTTACTTTGAAATGTTCTTTGCAGTGTACCCATCGCTGCGACGAGCGGCGACAAGATAATGTAATGACGATATCTCCGGGACAACAACCTTAGAAGATCTACAAACACTACTGGCTGGAATGTGCCTATCAAAGCTACACTACACTATAAAGAACAGTTCAAATAACAATAGAGCCAAGGAGGTAATTAGGAGATGAGAGAGAATATATCTACAAGTTGAAGAAGTTTCCCCCCAGAACAACAAGCCGAGTAATAATGTGACCACTAAACGAAAGTTCCCAATAATTGACGTAATCACTTACATGTACCGACTAATCAAGAATTTCAGTAAAATTGAGCTTGTAAAATCGACATTCTTGCTGACAGTCCCGTCAACACGCCTCGGGCCGGCGCGTCCGTCCACATACACTCTTCCGCCGTCTGCTAGTCTGATCACTCTCGCCCCGTGTACCTCTCGCGAACACGCCAACCCTCAATTTAATTGACACAAGACAATATCTGTACCTACCCCCAAATATAATTAGCAAGATGAGAAAAGTCGAAAAACACCAGAGAGGTCGAACAGCGATACCTATTACACGTTAAAGATTGAATATATAAATAACTAGCTACGTTAATGCACTACACTGCGTAATGTTACCTACATAACACACGTATAATTAGATCAGTAAGCATACCACTCACTTATCGAGATGTCGTTGGACAGTTGGAGAACTTACATCTAGCTTAACATTCCCGGAAGTACGAGGTAACGCAATAACTGTAAAGACCACTTGAGAACGAACTCTCAATTCCTTTCCTTACAAACTATCGTGCGCGACTTGATTAAGCCAATTCAAATAATATATTTATTATGTAACGATTTGATTTGTACTTCTTTCCGTTTGATAATGTCCAGGCCGCTCGGAGCGAGCCTGTTCGCATCGCGCTCCTGCATACGACGATGGCACTGCTGAGGTAAACGAACGCAACTAAAACTACTTCAGGACAGAGATGACTCTGCAGACACTGACACGAAGTACCTTGACCAAGTCGAAAACAATCACAGTTTACATCTTCTATGTAACTATACATATAATTATCTATTACAAAACAAACGTTTGTTTTCACTTCGGCATATTTCAAATAAAGTATTATTAGATTGCAAATGTAAATAAGTATTTTTATATTGTCTTCTTGAGTAATATATAGAAATCTGCTTTAAAATGTTTAAAATATACAACTCTCTACTCGTATGGACATGCATTTAGTAAAGTTAATTTATATTGTACTTATATTTGTTATAATAAATTTAGACCGACAACAAATTAACTATCAACATTCCTAACAAAAGATAAACACAATTTTTATAAAATGTATAAAAAATAAAGATCTTTACTGAGAGAAATTAGGAATGAAATAAATTAAGCTGACCGGATGCGGACACTCGGCAATGGCGGCTCGAGTCGCCCGTAACACTAATAAATTTAACAACAGATAAATAACATCCTTGTACTTTTACGTCAAATTAATTCACATGTTTTTTTGTAAATACTATGCATCTATTTACGGGCAACCCTCGCCCGCCAGCTTCTATAATCAAACCGATAATTTACTCTGTACTTTGCACAATTATGTAAAAATAATAAATAATGACCAACTTTGGATATTATTTGGCTCCCGAGGTGAGACTGCGGGTCCAGTGAACTAACGCATACTTAACTAGACTAAATATATCGCGTCAACTAACAAAAATAACTTATCAATGGTAACATTTACAATGAAATCAAAACTTGTAAATAAAAATGTACGCTTGGTGAATATTATACAAAAATAAAATGTGTATGGAATAGGAATTTCCGTGATAGGACATATCACAATAGTACTTTCAGTAGACTCTGACGATGCCCGTCTGCTAGGCAGATCGCTCGTCATCACGATAAAACGTAAAATATATCAATAATAATAATTATGTTCAACACTATTATTTTATAGTACATGCGTAAAATCAATATACATCTATTTTAAATAGGTAACGTGCGTCGGTGCGCACCAGCGACGACCTATAATATACTCTCCGTAAAACAAAACAACATAACTCCTTAACTACGCTCAGGTAACTCGCGTCGCAGCCCGCGTCGGCTCTGACTAGACTAGACTACGTGCCGCCGCCGCCGCCGGGGCTTCGGCGCAGAGAGACGGCTCTCTAAATTACAAGTTTCGATTCAAACATACCTAAGGCTACCGCGCGCGTTCTGAACGGCGGAAACATTGGCGCCCACCGTGGGGCCGAGACCGGCGCCCGGCGCTAGCCCGCTGGATCCCTTACTGCATGAGGCCCTGGATGGCGTTGTGGCGCGTGCGCTTAAGCTCCTCCTCCTGGATCTTCTGCTCGATGAGGTAGGTGGCGCTGGCGATGGCGGCGTGCGTGCCCGCGATGGTGACGATGCGGTTGCGCGTGCCCGGCGCGAACGTGCCCTTCTTGCTGATCTGGATGCTGGCGCCCGACATCTGCTGGATCTCCACCAGGCTGCGACCGCCGGGGCCTAAAGCACACGCTCGGTTAGTGCATCGTACGTTTAACTTTAAGCACACAATACAAAGGGGATTTCTATCCCTAGGCCTTCTGCCCTACTGTGCAAAATGTTCATTAAACTGTAAATCATATTTAATATTAGATTCAGCCAACATTTACAAGAGTCCTATTGACTTATATGCCACAGCGTAGGTACTTCCCTACACCCATTCAAGAGATGGCGCTGTATAGTAGGTAGGGCAAGCACAGACGTAATTGTCTCATTGCCAAATCTCCTAGATACGAGTCGAAACAGAGCGTAGAAATATACTTGATTACTCTATAGTGGGGCAATCTCGACAGTTCTTAACACTATCGTCGCATTATTAAATCTCATAACTTGTTACTAGGCAGTGTTTAGCTTTGTTTTTCTAGTATAGCTGTGCCGTTATATAAGACGACTCTAATTTTATTCTCGTGCCGTGCCGTAAATAGGGCGGTTGTATGCGTGGTCACACACATAGTAAGTAGCGCCATCCTGCATCGGAACTATTCTATGAAGCGGCGGTACTCACCGAGGATGGCGCCGACAATGACCTCCGGGATCTCGACGTTCTTGGCGTCCTTGCCGCCCGCATCGGCCGGCGTGGGCGACTTGGCCAGCGGCAGCAGCGAGGCGGGCGGGAAGCCGGCCGACAGCGAGATCGGGGCCACGGCTGTAGGCGAACGCGTCCAATGCAACCGCCGCGAAACGCTCTAGCGACTACATTAGAACGTTTCGCGCTGTTGCGGACAGATAACGTGTTAGCGTGCGAGCCGCCGCACAGCGCTCCGGTCGGGGACGGGTTCCGTTGTTGTTTTTGTGTTTTTTGGAAACCGTTTCAGTTAAACTCATTGACGGTATTTATTAATATTTATTCGAATTTGTCTACAAGCTACACTATGATGACTAAAAGCCATGCAAAACTCAATTTGAAATAACTAATTTGGTAATTAAATCTGACGGTGTGATGTTGTGGCTGAATAAAACTATTGCCGGTAGCGCTGTGTTGCAGAATAAAAAAATCATGAGAGTGAAAGAACAATTCAAGGGACCTCGATAAAGGGTACATATACCCATAAATTTAAATTTATTATCACAAAAGGCACAAATGTGACGAATAATCTACAACTTTAAAAGAGAGAGGAAATAGAAGAAGCCAATTTGTAATTTGATAATTAATTTAGCTCAGGTATGGCTGAAAGCTAGATGCTACTTACTATACGATGAAAATTACACTGTGACTTGATAGCTCATGACACAAATTGTTCTTTCTACATTATATCACGGATCAAAAACAAAGGTTCAGGTGTTAGCACAGAATATATATCCGTGACATAATATGAATCGCCATGTGGTATGAGGAAAGCGATGATTGAATTTCGATAATGGTTTTTAACTCGGAAAATGAGCGGTTAGAGCACTAGCACGGTATGCAGAGGTCGTGGGTTCGATTCCCACTCGGGTAAAGAATTTTTTCCATTTCTTTATTAATAATTTTATAAATGAAAGATTGTATAAAGCCAATTCGAGTTAAAAAAATCAAAAATAAACAGGTACAATTTGGAATATGTTAGACTATCATAAAAGGAGATCTATGCATGCATATAGATGGCAACTTGGTTTCTATGAAGTAAATAGAGTGGCCCAGGCAGAGGCATGATATTATGGCAAGAATTAATAAATTTTCTGGACCACTCCTTATTTTGATACCATCATAAGCACATTAAACTGGCAACATTGATTGGTGGCACTGTCAGTTCAAAAACTTATTCTTCGTGTACATAATGCACTTATTTTAAAACTATTTTATTTACTATTAAAAAATACTATTAACTTTTTTAACTTTTAATGTATTTAAGAGCTGCCATAGGTAATGCTGCTTGTTTGGTAACATTTTTTGTTTTTTTTTTCATTTATGTGGTGATTATTATTATGCTTCATCAGTTATTATGCAGCATAACATTATGATCGATTCTCGAGTGTCACACTCAAACGTTAACTTTCTACAGATACAGATCTATCTCCCTCCGTTCTTAGCATAAATGGCCGAGAGAGAAAGGGACAGGTAGGACAAATTTTACGTTCAAGTGTAACGGTCAGAATGGACCATATTGATTCTTATTTCATAGAAACCAAAGGTGAATTTGGACAATAAAATTATTCGATCGGTTTGTGAGTGATACAGAACAACGGAGGCGCACGATATGAGATACGTTTCTAGTCCGCGACAGCCATCTTGTCATGCCAATAAAGCTTCGGGTAAAATTTAGAATTTTGAAAGATCTGACAGAAGGAGAGCATAGCTGCGTCATCTGTGGTGATCATAAACATATTTCGATGGTTTTTATTATGTTGATTTATAATCTAACTTATGTGGTGGCCCTCTTTATGTCACATCCTGTGCTCAGAAATACCTTCGTGTTACATATTCCGTTAGAGGGTTAATATTCAGTAAAATCACATTAAATATCATTAGAGGCTCTTTAAATCTCAACACAGAAGGTTTCATATAATGTAGTTTACGAATGACACCTAAAAACGCAAATGTATATATATTTTTTTTTAACTAGTCCCACACTAAGATAAGTAGGTAGTGTCTTGTGTCGTGGGTACTAAATAACGGTATTTAAATACATAGATAAGCATATAAACATCCATGACTCGGAAACAAACATCAATATTCATCATATCAATGTTTGCACCTACCGGGATTCGAACCCAGGATCTATGGCGTCGTAGGCAGGGTCACTACCTACTAGACCAATCGGCCGTCATGTATTATAAAATTATAAAAGGAACAATTTAGAAGGAGGAAATCTAAAATAACCTTGATAATCGTGTTCAAGTATCTGTAGCTAGTGCAGTAATAAAGTGTAAAGTCACAGTTTTTGCAGCGCAAGTTGATAATTAGCGTACAGTCGTCCGCAGTTCTAATATCCTATAGCACCATTCGTTACAAGATATACAGTGTATTTAAGTATAGACGGAGTGTACGTAGATTATATAATCGTTACCTACTTCTATACATAGGTATTATATTATTATGTTTTGATGCACTTGACAGTCGACAAGGTCATTTAGTGTTATAACGTTGTAATATTTGTGTAACGTTTTATCAAAGCAACATATTTACCTAAATGTCTAAATATAATTTTTAGGTGCCATTTGTAAATCGATGTGAACTTGATTAAATTCTTATAGATTTTGAATAAATTTGTAGAAATAAAGCAAATTGAAGACTGGTTTTAAATAGTCATACTAACGATTTTATTTGATGTTTTAGGAAGTAGAGACTAATTTTCAAGTAGCTATCGCATCTTCAATTCGCTTCTGAATCAATCTGTGTGACAGTATATTTTGTGCAATATAAAACAATAGAATTTTTTTTATGTCGGCTGTTAAAAATTGTTTTTAAAACGACAAGGGAAATTAATTTTAGTTTACTGTCAGTTCAATTGATTTGTAACAAACTTATGTATATCAAGGTTTTCCATTTTTCACTCTTAGAAGAAAATTCCAAAGAATATGCTTTGATACAATATTGCTGAAGCATGTATCTGCTGCAGTCACTTACCGAAGTGCAGTCGCGTACAGTGAGGCACACGCGGTTAGTACAGTCGCGCACTTACAGTGAGGCGGCTGCTAAAGTCTCAGGCTTGGTACTGGCGAGCACATAGTAGTCTAGTCAGGTACAGTCGCGTACAGAGAAGCACGTAACGCCTCGTTAAGTCGCGTACACAGGGGTCGAGACGGGCACTTACTTGCGGCACGACAATCCGACAGAGTACAATGAATTAGACGCGCGTGGCTAGTACAGTCACGCACAGATAGGTACAGTAACTCACCTTACGGCACCTACTTCAAGTACAGTCGCGTACAGAGAGTTACAGACACTCACCGAGCGGCACCTGCCCCAGCGGGAACACGGGCGGCTCCTGCTGCAGCGGGAAGTAGGCGGCGGACAGCGGCGCGGCGAGCGGCGCGGACACTCACCGAGCGGCACCTGCCCCAGCGGGAACACGGGCGGCTCCTGCTGCAGCGGGAAGTAGGCGGCGGACAGCGGCGCGGAGGGCGGCGCGGACACTCACCGAGCGGCACCTGCCCCAGCGGGAACACGGGCGGCTCCTGCTGCAGCGGGAAGTAGGCGGCGGACAGCGGCGCGGAGGGCGGCGCGGACACTCACCGAGCGGCACCTGCCCCAGCGGGAACACGGGCGGCTCCTGCTGCAGCGGGAAGTAGGCGGCGGACAGCGGCGCGGCGAGCGGCGCGGACACTCACCGAGCGGCACCTGCCCCAGCGGGAACACGGGCGGCTCCTGCTGCAGCGGGAAGTAGGCGGCGGACAGCGGCGCGGCGGGCATGGCGGCGGGCAGCGCGGCGCCCAGCACGCCATGCTTCACGAGCAGCGCCAGCGCGGCTCCGATCTCGCTTACGCCGGCCTCGCCGTGCCCCGCCTGCCGCAGCGCCATCTGCCGACACAAACGGTACCCTCGTTACTATAGACCGGACGCCGGTCACCGGACGACGTGATAGACACCGACCGCAGTCTCAGGTAAACTCTTGTTAGTACATAAAAATAACACCTCTTTCCCGGAGGGGTAAGCATGGCACGGATCACGGATCTCCACTTGCACACAAAACAAAACAGCATGATAAATACATCTTCTTTCATCTACACTCTTTTATCTATGATATTCTTCATCCACGCTCGTCGGTTTAGGGTACTTTTGACCTAACCTTTGATCAGTGAAAGTCCGGACCTCATTTCTTATTCTATCTTTCAAAGTTACTCCACAAATACTTCTGAATGCTCTTATTTCCACTGCTTTTGGTTTCTGCCATACCATTGCCCTTGCCTTTTGCGACACTTACTGGCTACTCATATAACAATTATTAAGTGTCCCATTCTCCCGATTTCCAGCACTCACCCTCCTTGCAATATCTTTTTCATGATTACCATCCCTTGTAAACATAGTCCCCAGATACACAAACTCTGTCACTTGCTCCAATCTTTCTTCGCCAATCATTATTTTGCAATCCTCATCCTTTTCAAAAACCATCACTTTATTTATTTATTTACACGTCCACAATATAGAGTACAATTAACATAACATCATTTCAATAACTATAATATATACTATATATAATACTCCAAAGCTTAAGTACACAGATTACACAATTTATTTTTACGGGACACGATTTAGCAACTTGATTTATAACATAGATGACCGCGTCCTATGATAGGTACATACGACATTTTCTTTATTAATAATTTTATAATACTTAAATTATTATAATAATGAACTCAGAAAACACGACAAATAGAATCTGATTAACACAAAACATTTAAATTATTGAAAAGAGCGGATTTTACAGAGGTGGAGGACCTATTAAAGTTACAGTTGAATATATCTATGCCATTTCGGTGATGGGGTGGTGGGGACTTGTTATTCTACGATGTCACAAATAGAAGACCTGCTCCGAATATTCACGTTTCCACTAATAGCTGTTTGCATTGACAGATATAATTTATGGACAGCGCAGAACATCACACTGTAAATTTTCTTCAGGATAACGTCGCTAGCAGATCTTGGTGCAGCGTAGAGATGCATAAGCAGCCGCAGCCGCTGCCGACGCACCATCCTCCACGGCATCCACTACACATTGGTTCTGTCGGCATCCTATAAATACCTCCATTACACAATAAAGCCTCACCTTAACATGGTGGCGCGCATCAAGCTTAAACTTTAGATGTCTCCGCTACAAAGCACTCACCTTAATATGATCGAGCGTGTGCTGGGTGACGGGCGAGGCGGGCGCCGCGCCGGGCGGTGCGAGCGACAGCGTGAGCGACAGCGACAGGCCGCCCATGCCGCCGCCGTTCACCAGCACCGAGCCCACTGACCCCACCGAGCCGCCCATGCCGTGCGACTGCGAGCGGGCACAAACATTGTAGGGGGACGTGTGTGCTATGTGCGTGAGTAGGGCACCCGAATACGTTCACAGCATAGGCGGTTAGAATATCGGTAGGATTATTTAGAGTAAAAAACATAAATTATGCAATGCGATTTATCGCCTTGCCGGAATAAATCACCGATAAAAAAAAAAACAATTTTGTACATATGTATTTTGACAGTTGACTGGACCCGCTCCCTGATTACGTAAATGCATTAGCAAAGCCGAAGCCGCGCGATCCCGATAATCTCGAGTGTGTGCGTGCGCGCAACGAGCGCTCGGCGTCCTCCCGCGCCCCGCACCTCGCCCAAGCACACACACACACACTCGAGATTATCGCGATCGCGCGGCTTCGGCTTTGCTATTGCTTTTACATAATCAGGGGGCCGTATCTGAGTGGTGCCATCTCACGAAGACCATTTTAGAAAACCCTTATTACACGTATAAAACTCGGATTGAGATTCGGGTGCAATACTCATATGAACCACAATATTTAAACACCTTTTACTATAGCAATATGAAATGAAAGCTACCTGAGATAACTGAAATAACATTGTACGTAATAGACGTACGTACGTATTATCCACGTGGAAAGTATTTTCTGAAAGCCTGAAACAGTTCCTTTATACAGATTTGTAGTTTGGTCGTTAACTAAAAAATAATGCGACAGTAAATATTTCAGCATTATGCAAATATGTATACTAAACATTTTTCAAACTTACTTATTCGTTCTACCCTCAGAATAAATAACTTAGTAAATACCTTCAGTTATCTTAAGTTAGGCATATATTAGGCTCAGGAGAATAAGTCATGATTGAAAACCTCTGAAATAGAACCAATTCGAAACACATGCCATCATTTTAATAAAGGTTGGACTTAAACTTTCTTTCCATTTAAGTACATATTGCAATTTTAACATTAGTCCTTGTGTTAAGGACATTTTATACGAGTACAGACAGAAGCTCCAATACAAATCGCTGCTTTGTTTCGATAGTGACATAATCGAAAAACACACTTTTTTCAGGAGAGCGATTTAAAAAAGGCGAGGCGAGGAAAATTCAACCAGTCAGATAGTGTCACAGGTGTCGCCACGTCATCAATTTTGCCAATAGAAATATGAGTCTTACTTACCATATAGAACAGGCTATTTTGCGTTGAATTGTGTTATTAACTTAATTTCGACACATATGGTTTTGTGTCACTATCGAAACAAAGCAGTGAAATATTTTAGCGCTTTCTGTAGGTACTCTTAGAATTTAAAAACCAGATTCCCCTAGGTTTATCTAGAGTATAGAGGCAATGAGATTCTCCGGAGCCCTTGCGTGTGGGCGGCATGAGGGCGATGCTGTAACCTCTTCAACACGCTTGCAAGCGCTCCCCACCCGACACGGTTCGCGCTGATGAGATATAAGCAACCAAAACACTAAAATCACAAAATTAAACATGTAATTTCTAGTCTCTAGTTTTGTATACAGGTTCTTTGTGATGGGCATTTCGCTAAACCCTTCTGTTACACCAAGCAATAGCATCATCAAACAAATCTCACCAGCCTGAACACAAAAAGCTGAAGAACAAGTCGAGCACGGACAAAGCACCGTCCGGCCATAGAGTACAAACGTAGAGCGTGTTAAACCGGTCACCTCGGTCACCTCAGAGGCGGGCACGGCGTACGGCGAGCCGGTCGGGTTGTAGTTGGCGACCGGCCCGGCGATGTCCGCGTACGACACGTTCGGACACGAGCCGGATTGCGGGTCGTCCACGACTTTCTGCAAGATCATGAGGCAGGCCTTCTTGTTGTTGTCTTTGTCGCCTGGAATCAATCGGTAGCGGTGGCGCGTTTAGTATTTAGAAAAAGGTGACCAATGAGGTGTTCTTGTCCAGATAATTATAATAAGTAGGTACATAAATTATACGTTAAAAATATGTGGGTATTACAAAATATAATAATTAGATGAAAATATAAGAAATAGATTAACATAGTACCGACATAGTAATACCTTTATAGATGGTTTTGAAACGTATTTTAATTTAACTATTAAACCAGGCTACAAGGCTATCGATTCATTTGATAAAGCTGATAATAATGAAATGAGAAAATAAAAAGTAATGATTATTAAAAATAAACTATTTTAATATTCTGGTAGGTAACTACCATTTCGATTTTATCCGGTGCAAAAGAGATTTTTACAATTACTATGTATTTACGGGCAGCCGCTCACGACTTGCCAGCGTAAACCTTCTATAATTATCGGTTTTCTCGTGAGAATTTCAAAATATATTTGCTTATCTGGGTAGATCAGTCATACAAAGAACACACCCTCCAAGTTTCACGTCTCTGAGATCATCGGTTTAAGTCGTGCCTTGATCTTCAGTAAGTGTCTACCAGCACCGGTATGATGAATTTGGTGAGAGCGAGATGTCTCACTTTTAAACGTCAAATCCACAGAGCTAAGTAATAACTAGACAAGGCAAATGTTTCTACTTGGTATGTAAAAAGGGATTGCAAACCACTTCTATTAGCCCCAATTCATTCAGTCCTGGCACGAGTACGAATGTCTTTCTAATTCTTAAGTCTATTTTTTACATGCAAAGTACATACACTTAGTTTATACAGAGTAACAACAAAGGGCGCCAATGCGCCTTGAAATGTAGATATTAGATAACGAATTAAGTGCTATATCAGAAAAAAATAGCCCACTATAGAGAACCTATCCACAGTAAAATTTCAGAGACTCACAGAAATCATAAACAATCACACTCTGTTGATGCCATTTTTTAAGACTGTATGAAAGCATTCTTGGGAGACGGTGCTAAGAATTCTGACAGCAACATACGCCTATCTAGAAAAATAAACATGTGATTTCTAGTCTCAAACCACACTTTTTATCTTACTCCTTACCAAGAGAGTTTAGGTTCTCTACAGTCCGAAAACGCTATTTACATATCTTTTCGTCCCTCATGAAGGTGACGCGTTAATTAGTTCATACCCATTTTTGTCATACATAACACTACTTGTTTCTATGGCTCTGTATAGTTATTAATAGCTCAACTCCGTACACCAACTTTAGAATTTGACGTTTAAAAGTGAGACATCTCGCTCTCACCAAATTCATCATACGGGTGCAGGACAGCATTCTATAACAGCTTAGCACATAGTTATAACAGATCCAGATGCCAAAGAAATGCTTCCCTCAATCGCTTTCTAGTCTTTCTTTTATTTACACATGTAGGTATTTTAAACTCATTAACCTTGACATTTTTAACTAAGAATGCAGAAACATAAGAATAAACCTGTCATATTCGTCACGGCCAGAGCGTGTCGTCGCTGTTATATCGAAAATACCTGCCACATACGTAAGCGAAAATAAATGTTTGAAATAACATTATTAATATTATGATCTTCTATGCTGCTCTGGGAGTGAAAAAATAACGTGTAATACTACAGCTGCTTCTCTTCCCGGGCATACTGTACAAGCCAGTAGAGGGACAAGAGGGTCTTGGTGTTTTGTAGGCGATGGGCTGACCACCTGTCACTACTAACCGAACTTGTACATCTCAACTATACCCTAAAAATTGGTCAGAAGTGGCACCGTGTGGTTCTATCGGCCCTTAGTGCTCTGCCTACCCCGTAAGGGATAAAGGCGTGATTATATGTATGTATGTATATTATGATCGATTCTGATCGTCACACAAACCTAAACTTAAATTTAGTCCTATTTGTCCCTTTCAGTTTCAGCCATTTATGTTAAGGAGGGAGAGTGATAGACTTGACTAGAGTAGACTTAAGTTTAAGTCTGACGACAGACAGAATCAACCATATTGTTTGTTTTATCAATACTAGCTTAGTAAACTAGCACCGGTCACCAACGCAGTAGCAGTGGCAGTAGCCATGTGGCGTGCCCTGGGGGAGGCCTACGTCCAGCAGTGGACTGCATCAGGCTGAAGAAGAAGAAAGAAACTAGCACTAGTCATTTGTGTTTTATCTATATTCATGTAAATACCTTTTTGTATATATGCCACAAAACAGTGATAAAAAAACATAAACCCACTAGCAGAAAATCTCTTGCAATTTTTGTATAAAATGCACACAGCATGTGAAATCAAGGATTAAGCATATAGTAAGGCTGGAACTGATTCACAAAATAAAAGGTTTATGTCAAGTGAAGACCAACACCAAAGAAACTTTATCGACACGAGACAGTTATAAAACTCTAGACTATATAAAATTTTATGCTTTTACCTAGAACTTGATCACATGAGTTAATCCTGCACAAGTAGCATGATCTGCGAAACACGATATGATAAAACCAATTTAACAAAATTTTGCCTGTCAAAATACGATTAATTTAGCCGCCATGTTGAATTTTGTATAAGACGATACGATATCCACGATGCGTGGTCATGCTAGGGGGGCAGGGGTGATATTCATACATATTTCGATACAGATACAACTTACTTTATTTTACTGTTGCTGTGAGCGTTATCTGTATAAAAAGTTTTCAAACTCATGCATATCAAGTGATCCAGGAAACGTCAGAACAAAAGTATTTATCGTCATTAGTGTGCGACATGATTAGACTTTGTAATGACTTCATTATACATTCTAATAAGCGTACGATTGGTTGAACATTATACAAAAATAGATCGGAAGGCAGGTCTAGGGGTTGAATGTCACTTAAAGCTGCCCTATTTTGAAAGATATCCAATTTTTTTCTTCCTACGTGGCATTGGCGCACATAATACTGTGTTTTTTTGACGGTTCACGGTGGTGTGTGGCGCTCTTATGAGAGTTTGTACACGCAGCGGACAACGGACCGTCGAACTTTGGCGGTCCATTATCCGTTCACGTCTACAAGCGCTCATAGTGCGCTATACACTACCGCGAATCCGTCAAAAACACGGTCCGTTGACGTTCACGTCTATATGCTCTTAAGGGTTGCGTCGTTGGACACCAACCAACTTAGCAGAAATTGATAATACGTAACGCAATCGTCACGTTGGTTGATCAGCAATAGTTGAGATTACGGAGAAGGGTATAACCATTCTGCACCCATATGATGAATTTGGTGAGAGCGAGATATCTCACTTTTAAACGTCAAATCGACAGAGCTAAGTAATAACTAGACAAGGCAAGAGTTTCTACTTTGTGTGTAAAAATGGATTGCAATCCACTTATATCGGCCCTAATTCATGCAGTCCTGGCTGGAGAACGAGTGTCTATTCTAATTCTTAAGACTATTTTTTACATGCAAAGTACATACACTTAGTTTATCTAGTTATTGATAGCTCTGTGAATTTGACGTTTAAAAGTGAGACATCTCGCTCTCACCAAATTCATCATACCGGCGCTGGTCTCGTCCAAGTTGCGGGTAACAGCTAATTTCTAATAAATAAAATGAGTACATCGTTCGACGCCACGTTTGCGAGTAAGTTCCCCGCAGTGTTCCGCATCGGCAATTAATTGATTACCCGACGCCGCTCGTTAAGTAATGGGTGTTAGCGTTTCGCCGCGGCTAATGGTGTGCACGTGGAGGCAAGTCGTGCTGAGATACCACTCGTGTTCACTAAACTGCCACATTCTTTTAGCACGCCGTGCGAGGTCGTAAAAGTCGACTAAGGAACTCGGGCATTATTTCAGGCGATAGGCTAGCAACTTGTCGCTGATAATTTAGGTATATCTGTGCCAGCTATGCTATGCGTAGCTGTGAGATCTCCTTTATGATCCTGCAGTTCTGGCTACCCGATTTTGGGAACAATTGGGAAGACATCTGTCTATGTCTGTGCGAGTATGTATGTATACCATGCGAGGTGGTTTAGAGGTGTTGCTGCTGACCCTATAACAGTAAGGTGCGGGCTTCGAGTTCAGGCTCAGATAAATATTTACAGGGCGATGCATAAGCGTGAGTCGCCTGAATTTCTAGGCCGGTGGCAGATTCATCGAATACCTCCGTAAATAATGTTTAGAGTGGTGATTCTCTTTTGACCGGGGGCTCCTTCCGGTTGGACATTTTGCCGACTTGCCTTACTCTGTAGTACGCCCCTGCACGCTATGGACGAAATGACATGGACCCGGACCCCTTGACACAAGCCTACGTCACTGTTCTATAGTATAAATAAACAGTATAATATGTCTCTCTCATCCATCTGATGCTGTCAGCTGATAAGTAAATGGTCCTCACCGACAACAGTGATGCATCGCTCTTGCAGCGACAACTCCTTCGCCTTCTGCGAGATCTGCACGTAGCTGCCGCTCTGCTCTTTGATCTGCTTGATGTAGTTACCCGCCTTGCCGATTATCATGCCGGCTGTAGAGTTTGGCACCAGGATCTTAACCTGCAACAAGCGAGATTTAAAGTGAGTTTTGAGGAAGACAATGTTCCTTGGTTGGTTGTTGTGGGACTGAAATTTTCTCTCAGTTTGAAATTTAAAAAGAAACTTTACTATAAATATGGGACCATAAGGAAAGATATTGTAAAACATTTAATTTACAGACTTGCAGAATTAAAGCTCTTTCATAATGATGTGCGAATCTCTCTCGGAGATAAGCACGCCTTTGTACATTTTCTTTCATAATTTCTGTCTGTATATAATCGTATGTGTACAATAAAGAATAAGAAATAAGAATGTATGGATAAAGAGGCTTGGGAGGAATAAGGAATAAAAATTTGTATACCTTTGCCTTTAGGGACATTACACACTGTAAATGCATTTCTTTTTATCAAAACCGCGTATAAATCGGTAACATTCCAATCAATCTCACCAACACAGATATAATGTTCCAATAATCGGCACTCGTGTCGTGTAGGCGTCCTCCGCAAATACCACGGAACCAATTACCTCGTCACACGGAATCGCACCATATGCCGTATCCACATTAGCATACACCTACGATCATGAAGGAAGCACGGAGACACGGTTAACAAAACCAACGGCCAAAGTAGACTACGCAACGCAATACGAAGCATAGTCTTGCGAAGGTCACCAGCGCCACATTTTCTATGAACACGGTTAGGCCAGCTCTTTATGATCCTTGCTTCATGCCCACGATGCAGTTCCTACAGCGTTGGCAGGTAACCTTGCGAAGCTCACGACATGCGATCATAAATAGGGAATGCAATCGATGTAGGTATCGGACTAGATTTTGCCGGCGGCATTGTTCGCGATTCGATTCGTGGATATATCGCAGGTGGATAATAAAATCTATATTTAAAGGCCATTTCAAGTAGTTTAGATAGCGAAGTGCAATTCAAAATCTATAACTAACATTACAGATCTACTTCGATACGTTTTTAATTAGAAAGTGTAACAAAGCTTAGTCCTAAAAAGGATATGAAGTCGACACTAGGCGAGAAAATCAAGAAATAAAACGGTTCACAGTGCCAGTAGGTACCAAAAATGCATTCGAGATATTCGGTATCTTACTACCGCCCGAGCGGACGAATGAAAACTCCGTGCCAAAAATCTCTGACACACTCGAGGAAAATACATCCCAATTAGTTTGTTATACCTATACAAGAAGCGTAGATATTTCGTGTAAAAATAAAGCTCATTCAAATCGTTCCAGCTGTTTGGACGCTACAATACCACGGACTGATATGCAGACGCACAGAAATACATACACACAAAGCGGAAAAACGTATAACACGCGTTGTTTTCAGTCGGGGTAGAAATACAGCAGAAATAACACCCATAGCTCTTTCTTTCATCACATTTCAAGGATAATTGCAAAATAGGAGCTTCATAAATGAATTTAGATTTTATTAAAACAGTCCATTTGAAAGCATCACGTAGCTGCCTATGCGTAGCTGTTAGCTAATGGGAATTTCGAATGAAAGAATTAACGCTCCAGCGGGTACGTTCAGCTGCTCGTTGCGGAAACCGTAATGGTTGTCGTTGAACCATGATAGAGGTCCAAGGTGAAACCGAAATACATTAAATGCCTGTGATTCTTAAGTACAAGTATGCCCGCTTATATAATTTCATGTGCTGATGCGGGGCTTCTCTAGAATACATCGGCTGCATCTCTTTCCATGCATGGGGGATGCATTCGGGGGAATTCTCTCAGGCGATAATTAGGGCACTCTTGAAGAGCTCCGCGGAGAAGTTTATTGACCAAGCAAGACTATGATTTACAGACAACTTTAATACTAGACATAAAGATCAAATTCACAGATAAAACCTTATATTGTTTTGATACATATTGAATTTGTATTTGAATGTGGGATTTAGCTCGATCTCTACCTATAGTATACCTAGTTATTGGCTATTTGAATATTAAGATACTCCTCGTTTCTGACCAACTGACACAAGTGGAAAATCATAGTCATGTGCCACGTGTTCCTTAAACATTAGAGACGTCTCGTTGAAAACGGCCGTTAGGCATAATATAATTTTGGAATAGGACTCGGTGTACTTTTAATGCGATAACTTTACGAGAACAAAAACAAACATTAATAAGTTTAACAAGAACGTTTGTTACAATTTGGATGGAAGGTAAATTTATAATTTTACTTAGAATAATTCTGGACACAATAAAAGTTCTCGACCGCTTTAAAAAAAAATTATCCTTGTGACTTTGATCTCTCAAGTGGAATACTTAAGTTCTTTCGTCATTTTCTCCAATCAGATGAAAATTTTTAACAAATGGATCATTTTAGAGAGTGAGAAAACAAAAATTCTAATCTGTCCTGTATAAAATCTCTGAACCAGAAATAATCCAAATTTAATTTAATGAGATGCCAAGTCAAAAGCAAACCGTCCAGCCTGTGTTAACTAAGTAAAGGAAGACAATGAAAAGGTCGTAATCGTAATTACGGCTATCTGTGTACAGAATACCGTCAAATACGGGCGAGTAGAGATCTTTTCATAGAAACTCTCGTGTACTATTTCGGAACCAAATTTTTTTGTATGCTGTTATCCCGATTATTATAGTCGTACACAGAGCAACTAGCGCCACCCTTAAAGGAATCTTTTTGGTGAATGACACTACCTACCTAGTCTGTGGGCGGGATGGGCTGGCGACGCGCAGGACGACAAGGGAGACAAAGAAAATGCGTTATTTAGCGACCGATACTAAGCGATGTACAATCTATTTGTTATTTTCCATGAACTGAGTGGGACTTGAGGTATTTGATAACATCATTTCAAACGACGAGATAGAGCTTAATAATTATTATTAAGTAATAGTTACAAAGTTGGCTGATGGAATCTTTAAAAAATTTGGTATACTAATAGCGAGAGGGAGATACATAGAATAGGAAATAGAAGTTGGGCAGGTTTTTCATTATAATATGGGGTTTTCTTTAAACTCGGGCTTTAAAGCACAGCGCAATTCAGCACTTAAGTGTATTGCATTGTATGAAATGCCGTGATGTTTAATAGCTGTTCAATAGCTTCGCGAAGCTCAGGAGAAGACTGCGCCTCTGTGTTACCATAGAAAGTATTTGTAATCAGAAAATCTACATAAAGGAAACCGCTTATTAATGATTCTAATTTGGTTAATTTACTCATGGAAATTACATAGAATTGAAATATTGGATGGAATAAATCATTTTAAATTAGGCACCGCCATTTACACGCAAATCTTTATTATAATTTCCAAAATTCCTTTTATAATTTATACTTTGTCCCTAAAGGTTATGCTGGTGAGCATAAAATAATGAATATATAAATGTAAATAGATGTATGTTAGCGTTTAAAATTACATATTCAATGCTATGTACACACGGCGGACAAAGGTGATGTCTTTGTATGTTTCCTCCTATCTTACTCCATCATTATTCAGGCAGAGGTAAGAGTTCATCACTCCGCAGACAAGACTCCATTTAAATTTTACGTTTATTTAAATTGTATTTTTACACAATAAAACCTTACATATCTAACTAGTGATCCTATTGCAGGAAATGCCATTGCTCTTCTCGTTTCTCATTCTATGTTTCCCCAGTTCATTATTACGGGTCATATCTCTAGTGAAAAACAAGGTAGGTGTCCTAAAATCCCCATTGGGCGTGCTATTCGCTGACGTCAGGCGCCGCAACGCAGCTGCAGCGTTATGTAACCACCAGGGCCCGGCACAGGCGGTGCCAAGCACCCGACACTCATATGTCTGCTCCTTTACTGTGAATAAGGTTTTTTGGGCATTCTAGGTATAAAGTTACTTTACCAAGTAGGACAAGGGGGACAAACCTAAGCAATACATTAAGGTCTTTTGCATCAATAGCCAAAATCTAGGACCTACTTTTGTTGTTTCAGTAACAATCATGCCGACTTGTACATAACCTTAAAGCCGAGTATATGTAGGTATAAGACTAGTAAAACTTTGGAATTTTCGTTTTTGCCGTGCCTGTGGTATTTTCGGGATATCCTTCCTTATCGGATGCCTACATCATACAAAAGACACACTCTCCAAGGTCTCTCAGATCAGCGGTGTAGGCTGTGCGTTCCGTCAGTCAATCAGGACAAACAATTTTATATAAAAGATCTCAGAAAATTTCGCGCCTAACGCAAGTTCGCAATCTAACCTCATTTAAAATTAGGAAATTCTAAACATTTAAATTTTTGACTATGTAACAAATACCTATTGCATTGCAATTTAAGACATACTCGAAAAAGTATAATATTAACAGTAATCAGCAGTTAATTTCCAAGATGGCGTCCACTTTCCCGCCTCAAATCAGCTGTATCCAGTATTACGTAAAGCGCTCGAGTTTTCAGCAGCCTGAAGACGTGAGGGCGCGTGCTCTGTGGCATCGCATCTGGGTCAACTAATTCGATAGTATGACAATCTTTAGCGCCTGTTTCAGAGTGGACAAGAAAACTGTGGATTGATTATCCGCGGAGAGCACTTCCTTTTACTCTTCGTTAGTTACTTCATTATTTTTATCAGCCTATTTTTGGTAGGACCGATACGAAATAAAAACTGAATACTTATTGCGAAATAACTTCGTAAGGGTGTCTTTCACAATTTCATTTACGTATAACATAGTTAGCTACGTGTTAAATATCCACTTGAAGCAATTTCATTATCAATGTAATAAAAAACAATTGCTCTACCCAGTAGATACTTCGCCCTGCGGTGGCCGTTTCATTCCACTCTTTTAAAAGCCAATTGTTATCTTCAAGATGGATAAAAATAAACGATCTCGCCGTAATTGTTACATCTATTATATTAATGAGTAAACAATGTCCGACACGAACATCTTTAAAGGAAAAACACATTCTGCGCCAGATCAACGTATAATAAGACTAACCTAACGTCTTAGGGCCGATTTTTTCAGCGGTAAGCCTATCTGAAGGGTTAATATAAGTTGATGCTCTGTCTATCTTAAGTTTTACATAAAGGCAGTATAATATTACAAGCAAACATCTAACATCTTATATAGGTAATTACTATACGCACTGGATGGAGACATTCAACTTGCCACCTCAGGCACGTCAATCTCCAAATAACATTTCGCGCATATTGCATATTCGTTGCAGACAAATCGCATTACCTAAGCGTACCAAACACAGTGGATAAATGTACGCAACAGGCACGTGTTCCGTCCGATACACCACCGCCGCACGAGCTCGGTTACTTTTGGCCGCTCCAGGAAAACCATTTAAGTACATCAAATAACTTCAGAAAAAAAAATACCTTCCTGTATTGGCTATATTGACTTTTTAATATTTCCGAAGACTTATTTTTATTTAATATTCGACAGTATCTGTTCGTCGGTTAATAGAATATCAATATATTAAAATGTGATGCTCGAGTGGCTATTTATAGGTATTGTGTCCACTAATCTTGATTATTACTATTTACCTTCCAATACCCGAATTGCAGTGAGTGCACTCTGTCAAACAGCAAGAAATAACCCTAACAACCTACCCAAAAACCTCTCAAATATGATTTAGTGGACATACTAGTACATAAAACGGGATCCTCGCTTCACGATGCACAGAGAGGTCGAATTTGAATACTTGGCTGTACTTGACAGGTGCACAGGTCTGGTTATATTTCATACTAGTGGACGCCCGCGACTCCGGCGTGGACTGCAGAATGTTAAGTGGGACCTGTCACAATATATTCCTGAAAACTGCATCGAAATCGATCCAGTCGTTTCTGAGATTAGCGTGCACAAACATCGATCTGCTACAACTTTATTATACAGGGTGATTATGACAGCCAGGCAAATATTGATACCATTACTTCAGACCATGATTCTGAGGCGGAAAACACTGAAAATTTTCGCAGGAAAATTCCGAAAATTTTCGTAAGTTTTTTCATATTTTCGGGAAAAAAAAACTATTTAGTTCGTTTCATTAGGCCTTAAATAATAACATAAAAATAAAATTTTAACCAAAAGATAATTTTCCAAAAAAAGTTGCCCTCAAAAATGTTTAAAAAAACTGATCAACCCTAATGGAGTCACAGTGATCCAAAAAACAGAAATGTATCACACAATAACCAATAAGCCCATTTAATTAGTCACAGGATCGCCCGATACAATTGGCGCGGAGAGCAAAGATTAGTGATAATCAAATCAAAAATACATTTCCTGCGAGCAATAACACTGTCGTATAACTCAACAGAACGGTACTTGTTCAGCATTTCAATATTTGCCTGGCTGTCATCTACACCCTGTACATATAGAAGAATATATAGAAGATATAGATGGACCTAATAGGTTTCAAGATATGGCTGGATCTGTCAGATACATAATACCTACCGGGACTGCTTTCTCAGCGCTCAAATTCTTTACACCATATACTCGTAGACTAGACTGAATACGCTTCAGCAGACATGTCAAGCATTCGAATGGTCTCATGACAATCGTCCAAAAAGTCCAAATGCCACCTCGAGTAAATGGGCTTATTATGACGTACTACACAAAGTGGACCGCAATGTCATGGGATTTGTATCGTAAGTAAGCCAATCATCGAGACCCAGCGCGGAGATGTGCACAGGAATCAGATTGAGTTGCAGGCAGATTAGCATACCGCGCACGATTGGGCGCAAATTTCCGATCCGTGTCGATTGGGGGATAAGGGGTAAAGGGGAGGGGGCGGTGGTGGATCACGTTAACACTCCCCGCGCATTTGCATTGTGATTGCTCGTGTGGGTGTCCAGGGTGCGAGCTTGTATTTATGAATATTTCTATACAGGATGTTTTTTGTGGCCACCTTTAACGAAGGGTACGTATTCTATACATGAAATAAAATAAGTTTATGCCAAAAAAAATGCTGGGATTTTTTTTTTTTAATTTAAATTCCTTGATCGTGCGAAATTTATAGTGTCTAGTGTTTATGTTAGTTTTTTTTATAGACAGATATTAATTATTTTTCGTGCAATAATCCTGCTACGCGCGTCTTTGTGCATTTATGCAGAAAAACGCAGTCTATTTACTCAACTTTGGACCCTAATATTTTGGAAACCAGACACTTCCCAGGTATGCTTCCATGGAGAAAAATGATCGTGATGATGAGGAGATTCCGTAGTTTTCGGGAACGTTGACGACCAAAAATCAACCTGTATAATATTCACACTTGTTGAAGTTTGAAACAGATAGTTAAATAATAATGAAGTAACATTTAAAGATAACCACTATCATACAATGATAACAACTACTTAAAAATCTCACGTACACGATAAATGCGACGTAATCGACGAGCTTGTAATTAAATAATGTCAATTACAATACATAATACTGAAATAGAATTACAAATAGTAAATGTTTTAAATAAAGCATTTAAACTTTTCTCATTTTTACTATTGCTTAGTTAGTGTAAATGGATAAAGTAGATATTAAGGATTTGACGGCCGACTGGTGTAGTGGGTAGTGACCCTGCCTGCGACGCCATAGGTCCTGGGTTCGAATCCCGGTAGGTGCATACATTGATATGTTGAATATCGATGTTTGTTTCCGAGGATGTTTCTATACTGATCTACGAGTATGTATATACCGTCGCTTAGTACCCGCGACACAAGACCTCAGGGATCTTAATGTGGGACTAGGTCAATGTGTTGTGAAGTGTGTGAATATTTATTTATTTATCATGGAATGCAACTACCGAACATTACACATAAATCATTAAAAACACAAAAACCTACCTATACATAGGTACATTGTAAATCTGCAATGTTTAATAATAGCGTGTTTGGTATGTTTCCTAGGATTTACAACAAACTGCCTGCAAAACTATGTAAGATTGACAA
Source organism: Carposina sasakii (assembly GCA_014607495.2). NCBI lineage: Eukaryota > Metazoa > Arthropoda > Insecta > Lepidoptera > Carposinidae > Carposina > Carposina sasakii. The sequence continues at coordinate 1,022,558 of CP053166.1, forward strand.
TATATCTTTATTTAGGAGTCAGCTTACAGAGTTATTTTATTACTTAACGATGTATATTACTTCTTCGAAATTTGATAGAAAATTGGTATGAAATTGTGGACATGCCTATTATGTATTGAATTAGTATATTTCTATTATTGATTGGTAACTTTATACATTTTGATATTGACATTGAAATAGTAGTTATTTCTGTTGTTATTTATTGTTAAATTGACATTTTTTATTGGAATTTATTACAACCATACAACTGATTAATGCCTGCTTGATGTTAAATTGTATGGAATAAAAAATTTCATGTCAGATATGACGAAATATGTAGAACGCTTGCTGTAAATACTCTAAAAGCCTCTTCTGAAAACAACCCTACCTTAGCGAAGTAGGGTGAGCCACTCCATATTTAAGGGTAGCACACTCTTGTAATCCTAATAAACTCGTTTGTTATTCATTTATAGCACCTACCTAATGTATTATTGTTCGTCGCTCAATAGGAATGTATATTTAAAGGAACTATTACTCGGAAATTATACACACTCATACAAAAAATAGCCGCGTGGTGCCGGCAGGCGATTAAGGGTTTCCGGGAGGTGGACAGCAGCGCCTCCCGTACTGACAACATAGTCCGAAAATCACACTGCGGTCACCAACCCGCCTGCCCAGCGTGGTGACTATGGGCAAAACCTCCCTGCGGCAGTAGCCTTGTGGCGTGCTCTGGGGAGTCCTACGTCCAGCAGTGGACTGTAATAGGCTGAAGAAGAAGAATACAAAAAATACCATAAGAATATTGAACAAGATAAACGATAAAATAAAAGACACAAAGTAGAAGGTTCGGACAAGTGGGTACCTAATGGTTGGGTCACATGTGGCTAGAGCTCTTTTATTTAGGGCTGTCACAGTCGTTCAGTGCATTTTCTTTCTTTCAGCTTGATGCTGCTAAAAACAAGGAGGTTAGCCACATTATTAATTAATCTAATGATTAGAAAGACGGTTAATCAAGGTTTCAGAGATCTCCAAATGTCATAAACCTAACAAGCCTACATAATACATTTTTAACGTCCCACACAGCACATTTACTAGACGCATGGACAATAGTTACATACATAAATACATATAATCACGCCTTTATCCCTTACGGGGTAGGCACAGCACCAAGGGCCGATAGAACCACATGGTGCCACTTCTGACCAATTTTGAGGGTATAGTTGAGATGTACAAAATAAATAAATCGGTTTATCATAACGTGTTTCTCAGGTAATGCTACTAGAGCTGGTATAGAAACCTAAGTTTTCAGTGTCTCGAATAGTTTGCCAAGGGGGAAAATATACACTCGCATTTGTAGGTACTACCTACATTATTTATGTTAATTAGTAGGTATTCCACGTGTATTATTTTTTGTACAATAAAGAATACGTATATCATTTGAAAATACATTATACTCGTACGTGGGTACTGACTTGAGGAGGCCAAGCAAATAACTATGTGGACACAAATGTTTTACACCTGCTTAACATACTATACTTACTTAACATAATATGTATAGCTAATTCATTAATACATCACTCTCATAGCAATATCAGGTTATAGGAAGAACTATACAGCATGTTTGTGACAGCCAGGCAAATATTGATATGGTGACTTCAGACCATGATTCTGAGATGAAATCAAGTGAACGATTTCGCAGGAAAATTGTGTGGTTTGTTTAAGTAGGCCTTAAACAATGAATTCAAAACAAAATTTTAACCATGGATGATTTAAAAAAAAGTTTATCTCAAAAAAGTTCAATTAACTGATCAACCCCAAAAGAGAGCCACAAGTAATCCAAAAAACAGCAATGTATCACACAATAACCAATAAGCCCATTTAACTAGTCACATGATCGACCGATACAATTGGCGCGGAAAGCAAACATTGCGTATAATCAAATCAAAAAATAATTTCCTGTGAGTAATAACACTGTCGTATAACTCAAAACAATGGTACTTGTTCACTATCTCAGTATTTGCCTGGCTGTCACACACACCCTGTATAGGTATAAGATCCTGTTCAAATAAGCGCAAAAAGCTATATAAGTAAATTATAATGAGAAATAGAAACAACTGAACGAATAGTGTTAAACTGTTATTGGATGTGAAGTATTTTTACATGAAAACGAAGCATTTTTCGGGATAATTTTCACAGGGTACTAAGTTTAACTAACTTTAAGGTATAAAATTATTAATAAAGAAATGGAAAAAATTCCTCACCCGGGTGGGAATCGAACCCACGACCTCTGCATTCCGCGTGCCAGCGCTCTCACCACTGAGCCACCGGGTCAATTACCATCTCTTTTCTAAATTACATATTGGCAACGTTATTTTTCATCCCGATAGCTATACACTAGCCAAATCTCGGCAAACAAAAATTTTACTTTTGATAAGTACGAGTAACATAGTATTGCGACACACATCCTTAGTTAAGGTTTCCCGCGTTCACAGTACCAACTATCGAGATTTACGTGACCGAATATACCATTTAGGATTTGGGTGAGCAGTGAGCACGCAGCATTACGTACTTTGTCCCCGTTTACTCAACGCAAGGTTATTTCAGGTGTAGAGGTGGCGCCTCTATCTGCGAGTGCGCTTTTGAATTAGCGCTGTCGTCATCAGTTCATGACATTGTCCTCGTGTCAGTATAAGCTTGTTTCTATTGTTTCTTATTGTACGTATGTCGGCTACAGTTGGGAAGGTCAGTTAGATAAATCGTTGTGCTGCCAGTTTTTTTGAGATTAGAGTTAATTTTGTCCGCCTACATACAACATATTTTCTAAAAGCTTGTAAATTATCAGACAAAACCATATTTCCTAATTCCGGGATAAGATAAACAAAATGTCAGCTTAAAATTTCGCCCGACAGCACTATCGGAGGGGTGGAAACCCGTCACCGCGCGGGATGATAGCGGGTTGAGCGCGGCCGGGGCGGGACGAGACGGGATGGAACAGCCACCGCAATATCCTCGGGCGATGATTTGACAGTGACTAATGGCGCTACCTCAGACCATGTACCCATGGGAACCGTGTGAAATGAAACACTGGATTATGATTACTCGAGCTTATGATTACAAGGGAAATAATTGTTAAGATACAGAACAAATATTTTTACATACCTATACACGCGGCTGGACTGCAGGATCATAAAGGAAATCCCACAGCCACGTTAAGCATAGCTGGGACAAGATGCAAATGACCAGTGACAAGTTGGCGAAGCTTATCGACTAAAAGATTTGTCTGTTAAAACGAAGACAGTACTCGTATCTAAGTATATAAGGTCTACCGAAAAGTACTGATTATCTTTTGACACAAAACTAGGTAGGTAAAAAGAAACAACTTTCATTATGGGACCAACTCCGAAATAGTGAAAAAAAAAACCTACCTACCTACCTACCTAGTTTCGTGTCAAAAGATAATCAGTACTTTTTGGTAGACCTTATATTTTCAGTGTTCAAAGGTCGAGAGACAGCTACCTAATGGCTTTATGCTGCACCATGATCGCGTGTTTGTCTAAATTGCCGCTTCTATCTGTTTGTATTCTAAGGGCATTCAGTCAAGACCCACGAGTAGTTTTGTATCGCACTCTTCGTAAATGAGTTAATTACAGTGTAACGTGATAAAACAAGTGTAGAATCCATCTAAATTTGAGGTGAGCCAGTCTGACCTCTGATACGCACTTCAAACAGATAGCTGACTTATCTGAATGTGAGAGAAACTGTGTTAATATTTAGCTTCTACAAACATACATATATATGTATATATACAGGGCTGTGATCCCGAAATGGAGTAGCCCAAAACTTCAGGATCCTAAAGGATATCTAGCTTTTTAATGAAATTTTAACACAATTGTGATATCGGCAACAGGAACGGCAGAACATGAGGCAAGGAATCTGCACTTCAGGCTTCATAAAAAACTGTACCGATTCCAGATTTTACTAATTTATAATTAGACCGACCAAGGACCTCTAGCCTGAGCCATTTGAGATTTATTATGTAACTGAAAAAAATATATAATAGTTTACGTAGTGGATCACTGAACCAAGATAAAATTGAGGAATTCTCGTATACATAAATCTCGTTCTCTACATAAGCGCCACTTAGCTCCATTTTTACCCGACTGCGCGACGCAAAGGAGTGGTATTGTATTTAACAGCCTATGTATGTATGTATGTTCCTTTGAAGCACTACACAGACCAAATGCCTCGGCCGATTGTTATGATTCATACGTCAATCGATTCCTTTTAGTCCGGCGAGTGTCACTAAAGACATGACGTTTTGTGAAAATGAAAAAAGTTTAAGTCGACAAACTATATCGAGTGGGGTATCGTTGAATAGGTATTTAAAAATCATTTTTAGGTTTCTCTCAATATTTTTCGATTCGGCTAACCGTTTAGGATCTATATCGATTGAAAGTTGCGTAACAAACAACCATTCTCACATATAAGTTTTTAGACAGCACCAAGACAAAAACTTCTGCTGTCGAGCATGTTGAGCATGTTTCTTGAAGCGTATCTATTAGTAGCTAGGTACTCATAACAAAAAACTATAAAATAAAAAAGCATAATTTTAAAAATCCAAAAACCCGACTGCTTAAAAAAGAACCAAATAATGTCCATAATAAAAACACAGAAAAGAGAAAAAACAAGCACTTGATGTCCGGTGGTCTAGAATTCTACAATATTATTATGGAATTAATACTATTGAAGAACATAAAATATTTTCTAATGATCGTAACATAACAACTGAACAGTCGGGATCCATTATCCGACAGCCAAGCTAATAATATTTCAATGGATCCTGGCTGTTCAGTTGTTATGTTACGATCATTAGAAAATATTTTATGTTCTTCAATAGTATTAATTCCATAATAATATTATAGAATTATTTTTTAAGCAGCCGGGTTTTTGGATTTTTTGAATTATGTTTTTATATTATCTCTGTTTCTACATGCTTACGCTTTTCGTGTTTTTCCTGTAGTTTTTTTGTGACACTACCACTACCATAATAATATTTCTAGTATGTATTTATTTATATTTATTAATAAAATACCACCGGGTAAAAGATTTATATATTTAAATATAAATAATATGAGATTTTCATCATGTCAGAGTGCTCAATATCAAGATAATTCATCCATCTATTGTAATCCTCAGCATATAAAAGACTTATACATATAAGTAGAATAGTTTTCCCTCATCAAAGTCCCAATAGTGTAATTGTCAGAGCGGATAGGCATTATCCCAAATACAATCGCATTTGGCAAATTTAACCAAGAAGGAGATGAAAGACACCCCAATAATTAATTGGATTTATTTATATAAACGGGAACGCTATTCTTCGGGCCGATATTAAATTTGTTTGTTTAGCTGTTTGTCTTCAATGGATGTTACAAAATTTGAGAAATGTAAACGAACAATCGTTTACGATCCGATGTCAAACGTCGCACATACATTGCCGGTCTTTACCCAGCATCTCGAGTCTTTGAAAGTCTGTAAAGGCTGTAGGCCGTCGATGCAGGTAAGTACTTTCAAGATTCCGTACGGATACTGGAATATAAAAAGGAAAGAAATCCGCCCATCTTGGTAATAATGTGTATGAATTATTAGAACAAACTGGTCACCAATTTGACCCAATTGCAGAAAATAAATCAGCGTGTCCAGATGACGCCGCCGATAATGCAGACCTATTTAGTGGGGGGCGTAGCTTTGTTATCTGTGCTATTGTGCATTATGCCAGACAAAACTGTCACATACATGGATAAAGTCACCATGATGTTCATATGGAATTGAGAAATATAATACATACCTACTACAGATAAAATAATGCTGCACTAGTACAGATATCTCTTTTCATACGAGAACGCGAAATAAATAGTCTCTTAAGTGATTTCTTTTCAGAGTTATGGGCAAACATAATGGAAAGTACATATATACATAGTAATTAGTTATTTATTTGAGTCAATAAATCGTATGAATATTTTAGTTCTAGAAATAAGAAGACCCCATCATGATAAAAAGCTATAATTCAGCCTGGGTATCTAAAGTGCCTGTGGGTGGTCATTTGTATCGGAACCAAGCTCTATTAGGTACACTGGGAGGGGGGCGTTTTCTCAGGCGACGATCAGAAATTTTAATAGATTTTTTACAACTATGTTTAACGTAGCTGTAGTTCTGGCAACCCTATTTTAGGCAAATGTATATCCGTGTATGTATAGGGTAAGTATTTATGTACAATATTAATACTAACATCTTGATTCCAGATTCAAGTGCAGTGAAACTGACGCACCGGCGCGTGTCGTGCGAACTTGTGTCGTGTTCGTAAATGCGAGTTAAAACACACGAGCCATTCTGAACCGGCATCGATTCCCCATAATTCACATCTTTTTGACCTACATACTGGAAATTGTGATAAATGTGATATTATTCTACAAACCATAACTTGTATGGTATAAATCAGCATTTATCCGGTACGTCAATTGAATATATTTTATACCACTTACTTATGACATCAGATGCTGTTCTAGGCAACTAGCCTAATGTTGCCAAGATAAAAACTTAAAAGGTTAAAAAATTTAAAGACTACCAAATTTCGCGTGTATAAAAATGCCTTTACTCTAATATTCTGCTAACCCAATATCATAAAAAATATATTGTATTTAACCGCTTCCTCGTGAAAACATACCAGACAAGTCGCTTTTGAATATAATCTCCTGAAAAATCTAATTGGATTTTCCTATAACAAATTTCCAGTTGAAGCTGGAAATTATTCGGTACTACAGTAAAGTTACGAGTGTACGAGTACACTCTCTTTAACGGCAGATTGTATGAAATATCACTTAAACTAAACAGTGTACACTTAAACTATAGCTTATACAATGTTTAATTTTTATTAATAACGCCCTTTCTTAAGTCTAATCCGACTATCGTATTAAAGATTTTGTGAATAGTACACATATTATAATCCTAATCTATTTAGTGCAATATGCACCTTGCACGCAAGGTGTACAGAACAGAGTGCAGTGCATATCGCACGGACACGCTAATTAGACTATCTGCGCGAATTATCGCATGTTTGTGCTGCGATAGCGAATCAGCGCGAAGGTCAGCCGGGTAGCTGTCGATATACACTACTACATCTAATACTAGAGAGAAGAAATTTAAGGTTCTATGTAGAGGATAACTTTGAAATTACCAGCTAGAGTAAATTCTTCTATGCTGCTCTGGGATAAAAAAAAGCAACTCAAGGGTTTGTCTGGATGTAGAGGATAATTTTGAAATTACCAGCTAGAGTAAATTCTTCTATGCTGCTCTGGGAGTGAAAAAAAAAACATATAATACTACAGCTGCTTCTCTTTCCGGGCATACTGTACAAGCCAGTAGAGGGACAAAAGGGTTTTGGCGTTTTGTAGGCGATGGGCTGACCACCTGCCACTACTAATCGAAATTATACATCTCAACTATAGCCTCAAAATTGGTCAGAAGTGGCACCGTGTGGTTCTATCGGCCCTTGGTGCTCTGCCTACCCCGTAAGGGATAAAGGCGTGATTATACGTATGTATGTAAATAAAACCCGGCGGTTTAGTAGTAGTAGTGCCACATACATAGGTAGTGCCACGGAAATTATTAGGATTTATTGGGGTTTCTGCAGCCTAAGGTTTTTAATAACTCTGAACGGATTTGAACAGGACTTTTAAAAGGGAATACTGTCATATAGGCGTAAAGACGAGTAACAAGAGTGGTTGCCAATGGAGATTAAAGTACACTGAAATTTAATTAAAAGAAAGATTATGTAATGGTCAATACATGCTATGAAATCATTGTAAAATGAGTTGATGACGTTGTATTTACTCGTTATCAATGCCACTTGGCAGCCGCTCGATCCAACACTTATGATAAGGTGTCGTACAAAATATGCATAATGCAAATGCATTGCATGACTTTTCATAAAGGTTAGCACAGAAAAAAAATTGGATTGAGGAGATGGACAACACATTAACCTAGTCCCACACTAAGATCCCTAAGGCCTTGTGTCGTGGGTACTAAGATACGGTATATAAGTATAGAAACATCCATGACTCGGAAACAAACATCAATATTCATCATATCAATGTTTGCACCTACCGGGATTCGAACCCAGGACCTATGGTGTCGTAGGCAAAGTCACTACCCACTAGACCAATCGGCCGTCAATTTTAATTTAATTTTCAGTTTTCTACCTCAATCGGAGGCTGTATCGCAGCTAGGGTTTTTTGAAAAGTGTTTTTATTTTCCCGCATGAAAACACATGCCATCCTGTGCTGGAGCAGGGCTTCACTGGAATACATCAGCTGAATGTCCTTCCGTGTATAGCTGACCACGCAGTAAACGTGACTGTAGTATATGTCTCCCTCGTGACCATAAGTGCTGGCTACCCCATTTGAGGGACACAGCCGTGTGTATGTGTGTTTGTGTATCATTTAAATTTTTGTTAATGTAAAACCAACTTACGCACTCGTTATACTACACAACCTTTTTCTATTTAAAGGACTCGTACGGTATTAGCGCCCGTACGCATCATCATTACAGATCTACCTAACTTGTAAATAATGTGGTTGGTTGTACATTCGCTAAAATTTCTTGTAAATTTTACGTAATACAGAAAAAGTAAAACGGTTTCTTGTCCCAAATAAATAAATGTAAACACATTCCATCGACAAACTAAGAGTCGATTTAACTACATTTCCAGTAAACTTCAGTAGCATTAGTAACATAGGAATATATGACTGCATTTGCAGTGAAAAGCAGGAACGCAGTTTACTGCTAAACTAACGGCTGTTACTCTCGGGCGCGCCGGCAATACATTTGAAGTTTGTCCACGTTTATCGCTTTAGAGGGTCTCTATTATTTCTCATAATAAATAGCGTAAAACTGTGTTTAGGTATGTGAAGAAGAAATTAGGTTTAATCAAAGCAAGAGGCTCATACATTATTTAATCCAATCTAAATCCATTTGGTCCAAAATCTAATAACTGCAACTTATAAGACCTTTAGATATTACGTATCTTACAATAGCAAAGCAATTTTAACATCGACAAATTCCTCATCAGTTGCTATTAGGAATTTGATAAGAAATCAGCGAAAACTGTTAAATTTTAGCTTTTGCATTGTTCGCACTGTTTCTGCAACATAGGAACAAAGTGGAAGGCCTATATCAGTCTAATATCTAGATATATATTATGCACCCATAATGAATCAGTCTACAATGGTTACAAGAGTCGCAGCTATCTCGTCTTCCACGGACGGGCAGGATACTTCCGCAGAAGTATGCGGGCACTGCGCGTGCGTAGCTGAAGTCTTTGTGCCCATTCCGCCATTGTTAACCTTAACAGCCAAATAAATTAGTACAGCACTCGTTATAATCTCGTTTGCAGAGTGGAAAAAGCTAAGGATAATGAAAATAATAATGAATAAATTGGGAATACATGAAGTATCGCTCAACTTGACGGCACCTTGGTATTGCTGTAATGCCGTCAAGTCCGTGTAACTATAAATAAATAAACTTGCATATCGATTACTATCATTAACCCTTAAGGCTCCTCTAAGATTTATAAAGACGCGAATTACATATTTAGGCCACGAGGAAGATTTTTATAGATATAAGAAATAACACAGATTAGCATGAAAAATTTCTCAGTGGAATTTTATATCACGTGAAAACTGCAATACTCCATCAAACCCGAAAAACAGACAAAGAAAAATCCGTGGCATTCAGTGTACAAAATAAACAGCCGCTTGTATTAGGAGCTTTTCATAAATCATGCCGTGAAGCCGTCATAGAAACGTTCCCGCGGCGAGACGGAGGGAGCCCTTACAAATTCAAGTCCATTACCCGCGGGAATGGGTCACTTGTGTTCGACCTGCTCCAATTACCCACATTCCACGCCATATTTCTAGATTAGCGCTGATTTACAGCGTTTTCGGGTATTTAACCGTGACCACGCCACCCTAAAACCACGTTTCGGTTATGAAGTGTGACATAAGCGTCTTAATAACAATTTTTTTTTCATTAATGGCTAATTTTTCCAATGGGCAGCCATGCTGTCTTTCTAAAACTTGGTCGAGTTAGTGACACCATCGACTTTATCTTACTTCTTACTAATATTATAAACGCGAAAGTTTGTGAATATGGATGAATGGATGGAAATTTGATATGGATCTGACACCCTGGATTAACACATAAGCTACTTTTTATCCCGGGAAAATATTTTTATCCCGGAATTTCGACATTTTGTTTTTTCTGCAGTCCACGCAGACGAAGTCGCAGGCGTCCATTAGTCCTTCATAATAGGCTATCTTACCATTGGCAGAATCTGCCCTGTAGACTATGACAATGCTAGGGCCTTAATTATTAGAAAACAAAGTGAGCAGCGAATAAGAGACCAAAAGCATTGTGATATCCAAGCGTAGTTTTTGCAAGATTTTAAACCTTTGTGAATGGAAATTTAAAAACTATACATATAAAAACATATATAATCACGCCTTTATCCCTTACGGGGTAGGCAGAGCACCAAGGGCCGATAGAACCATATGGTGCCACTTCTGACCAATTTTGAGGGTATAGTTGAGATGTACAAGTTCGGTTAGTAGTGACAGGTAAACACCTATAAATATAATATGATAAAAAAAGGCCAACATAACGCTCTACTTAATGAAGCACGGTCAACAAGCGTAACCTTCCAGGGACAACTTGATAGTGGATTCGTGCTCCAATTGCCAACGCTCATGCAAAAATAATGAGGTGGGTCGCAGTAGCCATGACTCATGTCACGCCGGACTACGACTAACTATGAAATAAGCTAGTTTCTTGTCAACACAATTAATAATGCAAACGGACAAATAAAACCACCTTAAGCTTTTTAGAATTGAATTTAAAAAAATTTTAGACGACAAAGTAATACCTAAATGCGAGGGAAGAAAAACACCTATAAAGTTAAGGTTAGCGTCAACATATTTTACCAAAGACGATACAATAATATATTATGTCTTCATTCTCACTTAATAAAACAAGATGAAATCGAAAACAAAAGCACATGGTCTTGTATTATGGAATCCGGTTCGAAGGACCATAAAAGTTGTAAAGTAACTAACCTGCTTATCTCTATCTTGAGGCATTTTGGTCTCCACCCCCTCGGGGAACGGCTTCACCAACTCCGGCTTCTCCTTGATCTTGTCCATGATGAAGTCCAGCACCACCATGATGCCTTCCACCGACCCTGTGATCAGACATGCTCGCTCCGTTGTACCTGAGGGCAAAGATGGCGCAGGTTCAGTAAAATGATCAACGAAATACGAGTGTCTACGATAGAAAGGTTTTAAAGATAGTTCCATCGATGTCCTTGAGAGCGACTGTGCTTAGTTTATTGATGCTAATAAAGGTAATTTTAATTATATTGTAAAATAAAGCAAAACTGTAAACTCCCCAAGGGAATAAGCATGACTGCTGTATTAATGAAGATTTGAACTAGGTAGACTAGTCCTTATGTAGTACTATACATAATCCGACATATTCTCTCCGCAGTTAACTCACGTCGAGATGTAAAAAAAATCCAACTTTTATCTCCGTTTCACTATTTTTCCCTATCAATATAAGATATCACAAATTCCTCCATTTTCCAATTCAATAAACTCAGATTAGGTTAGGTAAGACAAACTATGTCGCCACATGCACAAATACTGCCATTACAGTAAATTATGCAGCTAACAAGGTAAACACGACCATCCAACTACTTGACTTCTAGTATCTATCTATACAGCCTCTTACACCCACTGCTGAGTAAAGGCCTTCTCTTCCCTATGCCACTCTGTCCTCGGCCAACCTCATCCACTGCTGTCCAGCAACCCTTCGGATATCATCTGACCATCGGGCGGGTGGTCTACTTCTAGTGTAGACTAACAAAATTATTATAGACTATAGCCTCAGTTATTTTGTATAACATCCGATCTGCGGATTTTTCAAATTTGCATAGAGATTTTATTTCAATGCCCATAGGAACACGAGTACTTAATTTTTATTAAAAAATTATGAAAGCATAATCTGACCATAGTTCTAAATAAACGTAAATCTCTACCAATAGTTCATCTATTTACACATTTAACTCTAGCAGCACCAGAATATGAGACAATAATCCCTGGAGTTGCCACCCTATTGGAAATTATGGGGTAAACAAAGAGGATCCTCAATATTACTTTAAGGGTAGAGGTAAGTACATACAATTTGTAAAACATTTCAAAATATTGAGTTTACTTTAAATATCAAATTCACAAGCGTTTTTCCCATAATCTATATTGAACAACTTTTACTTTTAGCAAAATAGCGCTATAGGTACTATTAAGGTAGGACCCGAGAAATGTACACACTGAGACAAAACCGCAGGCAAGAGTTAGTATGTATTCAATCATTTGACCGCACCAAGATTGTCCGCGACCGCAGACCAATTGTTCTAAATGGGCTGTATTAAACACAGCAGGAAAATATAAATACGGCAATAGAAGCTGTCTTACTACTAATAAATGACCAAGGCCGAGTCTAGGCTAGGTGCTGTCTAAAGACTTATGCACACTGCGCTACTCGTATGAGCAATCGAACTTAAGTTTTCTCAAGTATAATATTTTCCCATCTAAAACCCGTTCAAAGAAAACTATGTAGATTCACAATACACAATGAATCTTTCATTCACTGACTCTCTCAGAAACGACTTGTAACCGGTACGATCACTTTACTGGAATATGTAAATGAACATACATGTTACAATGGTCATACGACTGTATATTAGGCACAGTCCTGAATTCATATTTCGCCAATTGGCAATATTGATCGGCATTAGGTTGCCGCTCGACTACTACGGCCCAAACGAACGAGAATCGCCCACAATTTGATTCGATCGTTTTCATTATTGTGTAGCCCGATGAATACGATACCCATTGAATGAAGAGAACTAATTTATCTTATCATACCTTTTGATCGAATATAGAATACAATTTTCGGATTAGCTACGATGTTCAAATACATATTAATAAATTGTGCACGAGCGCGCATTGAACATAATTTTAGTATCCGTAAATTGTAATGATCACGTGTTCAAGGCCCGCGATGTACTCGCGGGCAGCCGACCAGATCTCAGCCAGCGAAGATGAACTGTGCGGTATGTGGAACTGTCCAGTGAAATTATGCAACTAATAACATGTCGCTTAACCTGTTCCATTCTATCGTGTTGAGCAACTTCCTTGACCTTGGGCCGAGCCACCTCCGGGCGACTGCGACACGTAACACTTATAATTTTAGCGATCATTCTCGCCTGCAAGCCGGTCATTAACATTTGGTTGTAGTCCAATGCTAAAGTAATTGAGAACAGTGGGCCAAAAAGCTATATCTAGTCATGCCTAGACCAGACGTAGAGGCATGCAGGTGCTGCATTTGGAACCTGTCCAATATTTGCCAGAGCAGAATCTGTCTCCGTACTTGGTACAGCAGTGTTTGTTTGTCCAGAACCAACGAAGCTATCGGGCTGGATGTACAGTGTACACGTCACGCCTAGACAAAGCGGGCTCTCGCTCGAGTGTGGAGTGGCTCGAGCAAACACTCGCAAGGCCGCGTTCGTAAAGAAAGATTATCACTATTATCCAATTACGCGCGCTATTGAGTTATTGTAGAACTTCGCGTGAAGATAATGTAGCTGTACGTGCCTTGTAAGTGCTTCAAGCTGAGTGAATCTGCTTAGAATATACGATGAGATGGCGCTTCGGCTTGATTAATTGAATAAGATAGACAGTACATTTGCTACGCGACGGCGTAGAGTTCAGAAAATGGATACAATGTGCATTGCTTTGAAAGCAAAAGTGCAGCAAAATGGAGCACTGCATTATTCATTCAAGACGCGCGTCATCGCATAATAGCGACTTGTAAATCTTCTCGACCAAGTGAAAATCATTTTTCTCCTACCAGAGGGAATCTAATAAAGGAACTTTACGAAACCCTAACTTACTTTATCCAATCACGGCCTTGAAGTTGGTGAATAATAATCATTTAGGTGTTCCGTGATGTGGAATACTAGATTGCCATACTTTATATTAAATTTTAAGTTATATTCATGATTTTCGATAGCATTGCCGTGCATCGCCTACATTTTGATAAAAACACGAAGACGTTAGACGCGCTTTGAAAGTAGGTCACATAGAGTTAGTTTGGTTAGTACGTCCTAGTTCGTATTTATTACGTGCAATCTTGAGTTGATTCCCTTTTTGTCATCATAAGTAATAAATAAAACATTTTATTTTAGTTGTAATATATTCTACCAATATTATGATTGGCGCAATCTTCTCCGTCATGAAAACGCAAAGATTACAGTAGGAGGCTTGTCGCTTTCATTCTCCGGGGTATCCGAGGCTTTTCCTTCCCGTTTCGCCCATTGTGATGTCAGTCCGAAGATTTCAATAGGATCCGCCTGGAACCTTTCTCTTCGTTCCGTATAGGCCTCTTTCAGAAAAATGTGTCTTTTTCTGTTGTTTTCTCGCGTGTCGTTTTGAACTACATACCGGGTTTTCGAATAGCTACCCGTCAACGTGAAGAATCATTAATTTGTGACGCCATCTGTCAGTACACGCGACACGGCGTCACGTTTGTACGACCATTACATAACAACAAACTTACAGTTGCCGTTTAGCGATTGAAAAGATCTTACACGTTTGATGGCAATCGGCCTAGTTGCGGTTGAAGAGTTATATTTGTTGGGAACTGGAAAAAAGCGTACTGCTGGACTATGCCACGGTGTCAAGACGAATGTTTTGTTATTTTTAGGTCAAGGCCACACTAGGCAAGCCAAGTTGCACATTGGCGATAATGTCAGTTTTCTTCGCTCTTCGAAATATTTTCGTGGTATTTCTTGATGGCTGTCAACGTTTGTTTGAAAAAGAATTTTTAACTTTTCCAAACGATGCGCGTCGAAATAAATTCAGTTTTTAGCTGGTTATTAGAATTTATATTTTAACTTAAGCACTAAATATTTTTGAAGTTATCTATGCAATGCAAGAATAATGTCAAGGTCTATTATTATAAATGTTGCCACAATTATTTTCGAAGATTTGAAGATTTCTCAATGAGCATTCATATTGCATCACCAGACTACTGTGGATGTTCCATAGAAAACCTCAACATTATTTTCTACCGTTCGCCTACTAGTGTCCTCAATTTGTACTTTCGGAAAGTAACTCTTATTTTCGTTAGTATGACATCAGAGTGTGCGCATGTAAATATGTATGTATGCTGATGAGGTGACGCAACTCGCCTTGACTTCGGATTGGAAGATTGCACTCGTGAGATGTTTATCGCAATTATCTAATCTACAGCAATGTGCAATTGTGCATTACAAATTATACGGGGGTTTAAATTATACGTGGATATTGCATTTATTTTAAATGCAGCTGATAACGTTTATGTTGAAGCAAATCGTGAAAATAAAACCGTAGAGATAACACATGATGTACCCAAACAATTAATTATATGGCCGTGTATGCTCTGATAAAGGAAATGTTGTGTTTTATTATGCAGAACAAAGATAATAATGGAACGGAACTACTTAGTCTATTAGATTTAGCAAAACCACTATTACGAGTATAAACATTAGGAAAATTTATGTGTATATTTTTAATTTGTGAGCAATAAAGAATAATAATAAAAATAGTTTTTCTCTACTTAATAAATATTTGATCCAAGATAGTGGACGAGGACAGTTTTCATGTTAAAAATAATCTCTAGATTTTAGATCACTTGCATACATTTTCTTGTACTAAGACTTGGAAAAGAAATGTTTTCATTCAGCACATTTCTAACCCTTTCTCAGCACTGTGTAGTTCAGTTCTACGTCTCGGTGCACAAAAGAAGCCACACAGCCGCAATATCTGTACGATGCATTATTAAATTATATAAACCGCAATCTTAATGTCCCAGATACTCAGTTACGTGGGATGATGTTATTAATCGAGTTTTCGGAACATTATATTTTGTTCGTATTAATAGAAAATACTAATATAGCTTACTGCCGCAGTTTATTCTTAATATTTATTTCCAACAGCATCTTAGCGCACTCTTGTTTTCAAAGGATTTTCTAATTCTCTTGCTACTTTACCCTCCCTCGTTCTACTCGTTAGTCATTCATCAAACGCTTCAAGTTATTCTGTTACTAAATTACAAACAAGAAATAGAAAATAATCCACGCACGGCAATTTTGTCCTGAATTTAATTAAAATTTGTTTATTTACCTATGAACTATGTTGATTCGATAGAAGTCAATTTTAATACAACGATATAGAATTAAAAAATCTAAACTTTAGAAGTGCAAACTTTCATTTTTTTTTTCAAACAAACCAGAATATATTTCAGTACACTAAACACCCCGCCCCCTTCGTTACCCCGGTAAATGACGTCGAGAACAAATTATACCAATGACTGATGAGAGCCGCGTAAATTGTAAATTAGAACACCTATTGTGGCGATGTTAATTGTTTCCTACACTCGGGTAACGAGTTTGACTGCGACCAGGCCGGTTGGTAAACCAGTCAGTTTGATAATACAGTTAAAATTGTTTCTGATGTGTCGGCTAGGAATGTTAAAACATTGAATAATCTTCATTGTTGAATAACGCTGTTTTTATTTTTAAATTTATTCAGCAGGGTTTCCATAAACTTTTACATCAAGCGTATTACCATTGTGGAAGCTAGATAAGCAATGTATCAATGGACCCTCAAGATTAGAAAAATAATATTCTTGGCTTACACTGTTTTATGCAGAAAGCGCTTATTATTACCCCAGTTCTTCCCAGCCTCCATTAATAATGCGCTAAGTTCCAGCAAGAAATCAGCCGACATTTGAACGACTGGAGTGTAAATTGAATCAGCTCGGGAAGCCGACAAACAGTTAATGAGGATTGGAAATGCGACTAAAAGCAAAGTTAAAATTAATACATCGAACTCCTCAAAGGCACTAAAGCGTTTGCTAATTAAAACTGCACTCTCTGGCTAAGTTCGAGCAGAGTTGAGAACAATTGTGCAAGTTACACTGCACGTAACATACATACGGTTAATCAAGGTTCGTGTTTCTGCTCGTTTAGAATCCTAACAAACGTAGCAAACTTCAAAGCAAGATGAAATGCGAGAAAGACAACGGATTGTCAAGAGTCAGGTACCAGGTTTTGGTACGACCTTCTTACAATGTAATCATAGTCAAGAATAACGGGCTATACCACTACGTTTGTGTCAGGGTGGCCAGCTATCCGAACTCCATGAAATTTTAAAGCGAAAGAAGCTAGCAATTCAGTAAAATTTTAGAAAACTTACTGCGAAAAAAAGTCTGCTTTTGAAATGCTAAAAGCCCAGTAGGACATTATTACACTTCCACTTGATGAAAAGCCGAGCAAATGCATTTAACACTTCAAAATTGGGTCAAGATGGGAAACAAAAGCCGCTGCTACTTGGTACTGGTAACAAACGGACGAGAAATCAGAATCTCAGTAGTGATATTTCGTGAAAAAATTACAAGCCATCTATTCCAAGTAAAAAATCTATTCAAGTGTACTTCGTTTGGCAGTAAAGCCATTTATCAAATTGAACATTTTAACGTTTTTATCCCCGGAGGATCCGCTTGATTTATCCCGGTATAAAGCGTTCGGAACAGAACTTATATACGGGAAAATATATTGCGTTGTTCAAGTACATAATGTATAAATAAATAGGAAGGAAATCGAAGTATTAAGCGGAGTACGAGTAGGCGTCCCTTATTGGAATGTTCCCTACTTTAAACTTTTTTGCTGAACACTCCTGCAGAGTTACCCATTCAAAATGTTTTATGTGAAATAGTGTTCCGAAATATAATACATATAACTATTAGTATCCAAAACAGGTATTAGTGCACCTCGGATAAATAGTCATTATAATAATTACAACTTAATTGCAACGACTTTTAGCTTGTTAGTAAATAATAAAAATCTTAACTTTTTTCTTAAGTTCTTATAGAAACTGCACGTTCATACACGTCATCGCGCTACATGCAAACGAAATAAATAAAATTTGAATCGAACGCTTCATTCCAGCCATTGTATATATTATTACCGCATAAAATATGATGACATGTCGTTTAGGCGCATTAGGGTGTTTTGTTTATCGCATCATAGTTAGAAATTTGATAAACTTATCATAAGTGTGTTATAATTGTTAACAGTCTCATTATAAATACAGTGCAACAAATTATACCTACATATAGAATAGACGCAGCTATGGGGTTGGGGTAGGAGATCCTATAGTCACATTTATACGTTTTTCAAAATATGAGCAGTAGGTAGGTATAAAATTGCAGTAATGCATAATCATCACGCCTTTATCCCTTACGGGGTAGGCAGAGCACTAAGGGCCGATAGAACCACATGGTGCCACTTCTGATCAATTTTGAGGGTATAGTTGAGATGTACAAGTTTGGTTAGTAGTGACAGGTGGTCAGCTCATCGCCTACAAAACTCTTGTCCCTCTACTGGCTTGTACAGTATGCCCGGGAAGAGAAGCAGCTATAGTATTACACGTTATTTTTTCACTCCCAGAGCAGCATAGAAGACTTTTTTACCTATTGGAAAACCGACGAAGAAGACATAAAACGTATTATTTATCGAGGTCTTTAGTACACACTTGAGTATATTCTTGTCCACGCTTTTAGCACTTGCCGTAATTTATGAAGCCTACTTGTAAGGATGGTGATAATGACAATATATTAGAATTGGATAACTTCGCGTATATAAAGAGTATGTTAGAGGTTGAACGAAGGCTTGATTCTATATTATTGGTATTAGCTGAAGATTTATTGTTTTATATAAACTTAAATATGTGGCTGCTGGAACCGCCTTTACGATCCTGCAGTTCAAGAGCACAACCGTGTCCGTATGTGTGTAGAGCTCAAAATTAAATGTACAATTAAGCAGGGTTCGAAGTGATAATTATCATGATAAATATACCTTGGTAATTATCTTTGATAATTATAAAAATCAGAAACCAAAATAATCTAAGTTTATTTACGTATCCAAAGGTGCTAGACATAAAAAAAAATTTACAGACGACAGAAGTGTGAATTTCTTTTCTTTGCGTACTTTTACGGAATTTTAGAAAAAGTGGGAAATCAGCTAGAATAATTATCGGATAATTATCAAGATAATTATCAAAAAAATATTTATCTTGATAATTTCGAACCATGCAATTAATTAGAGGATCTGTTGGCAACTCTAACTATTAAACTACTTAGGCTATGTAAATCAAAATTGTAATTCTACGTACGGACACCAGTGACAAATCACCGGATTAGGCTTTAGGCTAAGGTTTAACAAATAGGGGTTGATGGGGATATATGCCTCGGGCACGAAAGGACGACTCAGCAAGGGCTAATGGGCGTAGGTTCTAACTAATTACACCTAATGTCCAACGCCAATTATTTAGGACAAAAAGATCCAGGGCATTTTTGCTCGTTCAGATTTGGGAGCTAATTCTGGTAATCAAGTAGACAAATCAGTTTCGCAGCTGGCCACCACAACTGTCATTTCGTCTCTAGTATCGGCACCTAGCCAATTTTAGATATAGCCTCAAATATAGAGGTATGATGATGATGATGATCTCCGACCGTATTTCGGGCCCAAGGCGACCAATCTCTACAGAGATTGGCCAGGTACGCAGGAGATATTATAGTGCACAAGTGTGTGCGCAAACACAGATGCACTCTCTATTCCGTTACTCTCATAATCTGATGGGACGGAAAGCCGACACGACCGGAGAGAGATCAGGCGCAGGACCAACGGCTTTACGTGCTTTCCGAGGCACGAGCTAAGTGACAATTTTACAATATTAAAATCTGTACATGAAATAAATTCATTGGTATAGGCCCGTGACTGGGATCGAACTTGTCCCCTTGCTTATAGAGGTATATTGTAAGGCCAGATACATGGTGCAGGCAAAGGTGTGGACGGCTTTACGAGATCGCTGGGAGATTAATCTGACGCTTTCACTATTTTTCCGCTGACTCATCGGAAACCTACGCGGCTAAATGGCGCTGACTTGCTTTTAAAAATATCTCAATGAATTTTTTGCATACCTATATACATATATTTAAACTACTAGTGGACGCCCGCGACTCCGTCCACGTGGACTGCAGAAAAAACAAAATGTCGAAATTATCCGGGATAAAAACATTTTCCCGGGATAAATAGTAGTCTATATGTTAAGTGGGACCTGTCACGATATATTCCTGAAAACTGCATTGAAATCAGTCAAGCCGTTTCTGAGATTAGCGTGCACAAATTTTGATCCGTTACAATTTTATTATATGTATAGATAAAGGTTTCCAATTTTTCAGTGAAATCGTCTCGATAAAGTCTCTTCTGTTATATTTTCTATGAATGGACTGACTGAAGCCTCGGTATCTCATACGAAAAAACTATACTTTACGCAAAATATTTAGAACATTTCTGAAGTAAATTGGGGCAACCAGAATATTATGAATATACCTATGTTTCATAGTAGTTTATCTGTTACTATTGCAATGTTTGTTTTATGTTCGTTAATTTAAAAATAACTCGAATATTTTTTTTCATAGTGATGAGACCCTCCCTATAGTAGGTAGGTAACATAGCATCAAAATAAAGCATAGTGTTGATATTCCCACATATATATGTACAAAATGTACATACATATATCTTTTCGCCTGTTTTTTCTCATATTTGTTATTCCACTGTTCGCTGTGTCTGCATCTCCGGCAAAATTTCAATATCCGATCGCTTCCGATATATTTTTACGTCGCGAATTTTCATCTCGTCCGCTCCATGAATATTTTGGTAAAAAAAAATCAATAGCATGGCTCCATTCGATTTTCCTCCTATCTATCCTACGGAATTCGTAACTACAGATACATTTTCGGGATAATTACCCTGGAAAAAGTATATACCCAGATTTCTCAGAACACCAACTTCGCGCAGATGTTGACCACACACACACCTAACCAGCGCATGTAACATATGTATGACTATTACAAAAAAAAAATTAACTACTCTCTAAAATAAAAATCTCTATACTTCTATGTAGAGTTCTGTTTCACCATGACTTTTCAAGTTGTTACATTAACTTGGGCAGCCCCTCCACCGATAAATCACACTCCGGCCAGAGATCATCGCCGCGGGTCAAGGGGACGCTGATAGATTGGCATTTACTAGTAAAAACTAACACAGCCTCGCTTACATTATCAATTTGTTATTTCACCATCCTGTTCTTTATGTAAATTAAGCGCATTGACAACGTTACTACTTAGAAATGCCGTCTTCGAGCTGTTGCCGTTTGCGATATTGCGTTTGTTGCCTTACCTAATCGCAGTCAGAAAATTTTTCAGCGTGAACACACGCTATATTTGCCACATGTGAAAATGACGTCATCGATACAAATTCAGAATTCATTCGTACAAAATATTTACTTATTGCGGCTGTATCAATATTATAAATAAACATCACCCATATCCTAGTTGAATACAGAAGAAAAAAAACTAAACAAGCAAGCTCCACTTACCAGGATAGAAGTCATGTGACTTGGACATCTTGACCCTGGCGCCGGTGTCCTTCTGCAGCTGCGCGATGGTCTCGCCGCCCTTGCCGATGATGGCGCCGGCCACCATGGACGGTACCAGCACCTTGAAGTGGTACGTCGGCTCCACTGTTGGGAAAACCGCTGGTTAGATGCTGGTCATGGAGTGCTGAAGGATGATTACGAAGATTCAAGGTACAAGTTCGTATGCACAGCAGCAGTAGATGATGTCGCGATGGTACTGGTTCTCTGGTTTTTTACTATGCATTTCTATGAAAATACCTCCGTAAACGAAGCTATCATAGATATACATAACCAGTCGCAACGATTTGACATCTGGTGCTGCATTGTGAAGCAGGCTACAAACTCGTAACTTCGTCTTGATTTTTAATATCATGATCTTACAACGTGGTGATGGATAGTGCATCCTTGTGAGCTCTATAGAGGATGCATAAGAAAATCAAGAGAGTTACGGGCTTACTCGACGGACAATATGACGTTGCATTGAATTTACAATACATTGGTGGTCTCAAATTTTAACTTTTTTTTTGTATAGAAAACTATGGTTTTCGATCTAATGTCCAACAGCATTGTCAGTAGAGTTAGCAGGTGTGTTGAATTAGTATACATAGTTTTAATTGACACGTTATTCAGGTATGAATTTTAGTGCTTTCAATTTACTTGCAAAGTTTTACTATACCTACAACATACATCTCCTTAAGCTGTAAATTAGAAAACGATTCCAGTTGGCAATAAATCCCGATTTATTACTTTCGATTAAAACCCGAGTGCTTTTAAGCTTTTCAAACTGAAATAAGTACTGGGGATTAAACTGAAGTCCGATTTAAATTCAGGAAGATTGCCTAAAAAACCTGTAATATTCATAAATCAACACACGATAATAAATAACGTGAAACGGCATATTGAAAATATAAAATGAGTCAAATTAAGGAATCATAATTATCTAAAAGATATAAAAGTTGCCGTGGTCACTTTAATATTAAAAGCATTCGAATCTGACCTTCACAATGTGGCTAACAATTATTTACATAAAATGGTAATGACATAACACGATGATTATTTTAACCGTTTTATAAATGATCGATGTAGAAAATATATTTGAAATACTGTAGTAGCACTGTAGTAGAAAACCAGCTAGGAGTCAAGTTACAAGAAAATCATGTCACACCACTGAGGAGTCATATTACGAAGGGCCGATTTTTTCAATCGGCGTCAGAAAGCCTATCTGAAGTTAATGCTGTCTCTATCTTAAGCTTGTTTTAGAGAAAGACAGCATCAAATTTATCAATCAGCACCCGTATAATGAATTTGGTGAGAGCGAGATGTCGCACTTTTAAACGTCAAATTCACAGAGCAATTAGTAACTAGATAAACTAAGTGGATGTACGAGTACTTTGCATGTAAAAAATAGACTTAAGAATTAGAATAGACACTCGTTCTCGAGCCAGGACTGAATGAATTAGGACTGATAGAAGTGGTTTGCAATCCTTTTTTACACATCAAGTAGTAACTCTTGCCTTGTCTAGTTATTACTTGGCTCTGTGGATTTGAAGTTTAAAAGTGAGACATCTCGCTTTCACCAAATTCATTCATACGGGACTATAGGTTATCTGCCGATTGGAAAAATCGGCCCTAAAAAGAATTAGATCCATTTTTCGGTTTAAGATTTCAAGAACAAGCTATTGAACGTGAATTTATACAGACTTTAGCAATGGCCTATCCTGTAAACACTAATTAAAGTTTTTATCGTGAGAAGGCAAGTAACAAACATACAGCAACTAAATACCTAATATAGTATGTGTCAGTAAAACATCAAAAAGCTGTAATAAACTAAATTATATGTATGTAGAGATAGGTTCATGTACAATGGTAGGCAAGTGTGAGGTGTAAGATGAGCCACTCCTCTTAGCTGATGTCATGATGATGACAGAATGACTAATTTACTACTTATTTATCACAGGTTAAAGTAAAAACATTAAAACAAAAAGTTGCGTTTTCGTAGTTGTTTATATTTTATGTTTACCTATATTTTATACCTATGTATAATTTAAAAAATCCAAAGTAGGTATCAATCGCTAAGTTCTCATATTTAACAAATATGACATTGCTTGCTTGTTATCTACTGAAATTGTATTGCTTAATACGTCTGCGTCATCCATCAAGAGAACCTTGGCCTTTGATGCCGCAAGCCACAGCGAGCCGTACTAAACATTACGATACAATGATTAACCAACTAAATATGTTTATAACTAGTACCTATAGCATTCTTCCCTCCTGACCCCGATATCCCGGCGCATAAACTACAGCTAATATCAACATCCTCGACTAGCCGAGTTGCATTTATTTACCAAACAACAATAAATCATAATCCCAAATTATCCGCACACAGAACGGGTAACAGCGAAGAAGTTGACTGTAATACTAATAAGGCACAGGCAACAAAGAACAGTCATACAAAGAAACTAGTGCGCCTACATGGAAACGTAGATGTGCATCCCGCTGTCTAGCACATCCCGTTTGACCCCAATGCAAGTGGGGCGTGCACGCCGCGCACAATGCACGTCACCTGTCGCCACAGACAAAGGAATCTGGATTCAACGACAAACGCCAATGGCTCATTCATCAAATATTAATCAGGGAAATCAAAGAGGGAGAGCTATTTCGGGGAATTGGGACAACGCACCCGAGTCTACGAGGCTGAGGTGCACAGAGCGTAGTTAAAATCGCGCACTGAAACCTCTTTGCTGGACTAGCCTATGTTCGAAATGACTTGATGGTCAGAATAAGATGGAATGGAAGAAATTTCCTTCAACCAGATGACATCTTTAAATTAATTTGAAGGCAACACATGAGTCCCAGGATCCATACCGATTATTACCGATATACGAGTATGAGTAGGATGTAACCAAAATCTAGATTTCTGGAATTTCACATGACCTAGTTAGCGAACCATCGGACCTAAAGTCGCAAAAATGCACCAGAACTGCACGCATGATGCAAGCTGCACCAAGTATGACCTATATTGCATTTAGGTCAGCCAATAGAAAGCCCGATTTCCCTTTCCATACAATATTAGAGCTACTACACAAACCCTGTGTACCGGACTACCGGACGTTACCAACCTGTTCTAATGAGCAAAAAATCCAAGGGCATTTGGAAATAATGACCTCAGCTACCGCATACCTTAATATTGGAGGCCGTATATTAAGCCCAGCATTACTATTAAATTACTTCGGTCTAAATAGATTTAGGGAAGGAGAGGCATTAGGTTGTAGGTAATAATGTTCTCACTAGCTCTTCTCCACGACTTACCTACTATCAATTATGATAGAAATCTCATTCTCTCGGGAATTTTCTAATTTGACCGGCTGTTTTTTCCATATAAAGGTTGTTAAACAAACCTATATTTTCAGTAGGTATACCTAAATATTTCATTTGATTAACATCATCCTCGATATTATTATGGGTTCAGTGCAATATGGTTTCTTTCGAAGATCACCTAGTATTTACAAGAAACCCGCTTTTGGTCTATCTAAATATATTTAAGGACTTAACAACCAGCATATGTAATGATAAGGGACATTAAATAAAATATTAATTGCAAAAGGTACTACAGTAATAACGAGTCTCACCGTGTGGGACTAGCTAATAGGTTTTCAGTGCCCGTGTACTAATTAAAACACAACACTAATTAAGATTGGTTCTTTGTGTTTCTGCGCAGTTTTGAGCTGAGAATAGTATACTAGAAGTTAACGCGGTAAGATTGGAATATTCAACAAGGATGTGGGGTAACTCGCCATTATAAAAACGAATTTTTAATTGATTATGTCGTTCACAATTCAGTCAACTGAATAACTCCGTCCGCGGGACTGCAGAAAAAACAAAATATCGTTGACCGAATTGTGAATCGAAACAATTCTCGAACTCCACTTGAGTACACACAAAAAATTTCATTAAAATCGGTCTAGCCGTTTAGAAGGAGTTCGATCACAAACACACTAACAGAAGATTTGTGTCGTTGTTAATGTTAGAGAACCTTTCGCATAGGATCTGGCAGACTGCGCTGGCTGTAGTCGCTGTGTCGATTACTCACAAAGATACTTTAGTTTCAGTTACGGCCGGTAGATAGTAGTTATATTATTATCTTTAATTGAAGTTCTTCTAAATACGATTTTGATGATTTTTTAGTGTGTGTACTAGTGGGTTCGAAAATGGTTTAGGTTCACAATTCTGTCAATTACACAATGTTTTTATAACGGTCCATACTGTTACAGCTTATTTCAGAAAGTTTGCAATTAAGGCGTGGCACAGGACAACGTTTGTCGGGTCCGCTAGTAACTATATGTTTTTTCTTTTAACCTGACTGCGCCAGAGGGAGGGTTATATATTTCGAGTGTAGTAATATTTCTTTGACACGATCTCTAAAGCCCAAAGTCTTGTCGCATTTGAGCTTGATCATTAGATTCGTTTAGTTGTCAGTGTGACACTGGGTCTGAATTTCTACGGAGCCGGGTTTTTTTTAAGTAATTTAAGTTATTTATTCTTCTCTTCGCTGTAATTTAAAGTATTTAGAACATACCCAAAAACAAACGTAAAAGAATCATGACCATATCATTTACGAACTACCTAACTAAAAGGAAATAACCTAACTAAAATAAGTAAACCCGTTTAGTAGCTATGTAAATTAACGTACAGCGTAGAGCGTGAACAAACCCTTTGCAGAGCTACCTTGTACGTTGCATTAGGTGATGATAGCCGCCTTGCAACGCAAAGATGATGGTTGCTCTCCATCAACGCTCAACTCATTAAAATTAATGATTCGTTAGAAAAATTGTTCTAGCGGGGACGCGGCGGCATGTTGGTTCAATACTAAACAAAACAACGCAAATGATGTTGCGTTGCGTTAAACGTTGTGTAAATAAATAAAATTATTAATAAGGAAAATGGAAAAAATTCTTCACCCGAGTGGGAATCGAACCCACGACCGCTGCAAACCGTGCCAGCCGCTATAACCACTAAGCCACCGGGTCAATTACTCGGATGACGAATTTTACCATCTCTTTTCTAAATTACATATTGGCAACGTTATTCTTCATCCCGATAAAATAAATAAAAAATACTATTTGGTTAACTATAACTAGATACCTAGGTGTAATAATTTAAATTATGAGGTGTTGTAGTACCTATGCTGGTCAATCTAGGTACTTAAATACAATACGTGTCCCGTTGTGGAAATTCATAGAGGGCGTCACATATGCAGTCATTATGCTTTATTTAAGTGTTTCTGTAACATACATAAATTGAGCTGTGAAATGTAGTACCTAAACGCATCTACCTATGGCCATTGTGACTTCAAACTACTTACTACAAACACGGCTGTGGGAACTCCTTTAGTATACCGCAGTTCGGCTACCCCATTGCGGGAACTCTGCTGTGTGTGTATACATAGTAGGTATGTATCTATCTATCTAGAATAAATGAACGCTTTATATGTACTCATAATTCTAAGCTCGTACCTATACAATTTACATGCAATATTCTAAGGTCTGCTACTCCTTTGAAACCTTTGCATTTATATCCAGAATTTTTTTAAACAGAAATGTTGATTAGACACGTCTGGGACTTAACTTTAGTTTTTATTTTCGACTCTACTGAACACCTTCTTGCATATTAATATTAAAATTGGTATAGCTGTCTTCAACTTACAAACGAGATAAGTTTTATGTATGAACCTACACCTATACCTATACGTGTAATACGTGAAAAGTATGTTTTTTTCAGAACTATGTACGTTTAATCATCTGTGGTTACTTTTCACTACTTAAACCTTACTCTGAAAGGGATTATAGGCACGAGCTTATATATATTTTTGACTAGAATTATCCAGGCTTCGGGCCTGAAAAGAAAAGTCCTCCTAGATCAATCATCTATTGTATCCGACAGAAATCCGTTTAAAACCCCCGAGAAAAGGAGGCCGCCTTTGAACAATACTACACCCTTTGTGAAGTCAAACCAAGACGAGTCACATTTCGATTGTTATTTACAAATCTTTTGGCGATACTTTGAGAGGAATATAATTCTGTTTATAATTTGCATTAGGTATACTGAAGATTTTGTTATTAATGTCTCCGGCCCCCTTATTACCTAACTAGCAAAAGCAAAGCGATAGCGTAAAATTGTACAAAAATCACTGATTGCTTGTCAAATTCGTAT
Organism: Carposina sasakii; assembly: GCA_014607495.2. NCBI lineage: Eukaryota > Metazoa > Arthropoda > Insecta > Lepidoptera > Carposinidae > Carposina > Carposina sasakii. The sequence goes on from CP053166.1 coordinate 1,050,439, forward strand.
GAGATAAAATGAATTTCAAAGGAACTTTGACATTTCAAGGCGAACATTGTACAATTTTCGCTATCGCTTTGCTTCGGCTTTGCTATTGCTTTTACGTAATCAGGGGGCCGAATTTTCTATGCTTTATTTGCATTTTCTTGTTGCCTCTGTTGGTCCTGGCTTACAGGAGTTGCAGTGGCGAGATAAAGTGTTGAGCCAATGCCGGTTTATACTCGTACTCAAGATTTCGGTAGGAAAAGGATGAAAGCTACTAGCTAGCTGTTGTAGGCGACTTCGTCTGCGTAACCTACAGAATGTAGCCCATATCCTCCGTACTACCACTAATGTATGCAAATATTGGTTGAGTGAATAAAGCCTGAAGAGGTAACAAACAAATAAACAAACTTACTTTAGCATTTAAAATATTAGTTGCGATCGTAACTACCTACTACTCGATGCCATGGAATTCATAAATTCAATGTCGTTACATTTGAACAAAAATCTCAACATTATGGACAGAAAATGATTCAACATTGGAGGCGATTGGGTCTCAGCATATATTTACATTTTCGGCGTCCACAATTGTGGAATTTTCAGGGGCTTACTATGATTTATATGCGTGGGAGTTTTCTATAACATCGGTATGATGGCGGGCCTCGCAATAAATCACCGGCGTGGGGTTATCGACGGGTATCTAAAAGTGAGCATGATGAAATACCCTAAATAGGCCATTTCCGCCATCCTATCTTTTGAACCACTCGTTATATTATTTTTTTGCAATCCTTTCTCATAATTATTTAAAGGGACAAACTTGCTTATGGTAAGCATTACACGTTTGATTTGTATTTTTCTTGTTTACCCCCCTATATTTATCATATCAATTCTTCAATAAGTACCTACGAGCACATACCAAAATTAATAAAATATACAAAGAAGCAATTACTAAGAACATTCTCGCACCGAAACCTAACATTATTAATAATAAAAGCATGATTCGATATGCAACCGATTTGTGTATAAACAACATATTATACCTATAGGCGAGGTAAGCAAGGTCGCTTCGGAACGTGAGGTGAGCGAGGGAAACTGTCCAAGTGCCGATGATTCCTATTCAATCTATGAGCGCAGCTTAAGGCACACAGGAAACTATAGACAACTGCAAGATCATTAAATACGAGGGCTGTTTGATAAGTCCTTTTAAAAACTATTTGGGTAAATGGCGTTCATGGCAGGCACAATCGAAGACTGTTTCATGTCAGTATAACCATTGTTTAACTGTGATCACTCGTAAATATTCAACAACTATGGAAAAAACTCGTGCCGTTCAGATGAGTGCTGGAACTTGATTCTGTTCATGGCACTAACGCACCAACGTTGCAGACTGTTTATAACTGGATAAATGATTTTAAACCGGTCAAGCACATCTGATGCTCCACGCTCTGGTCGCCCAATCGAAGTCACTACTGAGGATGTTGTTGAAGAAGTCCATAATATTGTACTCGACGACCGCCGAGTGAAGGTGCGTGAAATAGCTGAGAACACAGGCATCTCCACTGAGCGAGTACATAAAATCCTGCATGAAGATTTGGGTATGACAAAGCTGTCTGCACGATGGGTGCCACGTACAATCGAACAAAAACACGAGAGAAAGCGAATTTCAGATATGATGAAGCGTAATCCTCGAATTTTTTGAGTCGATTTGTCATGTGGACGAAACTTGCGATTATTACATTCCCAAATCTGAAAAGATGGCTTGGATGACAAATAGGACTGCATCGAAACGCCTATTTTGAAGACCTCGAGGCTCGCTGGAACAAGTGTTTGGCCCTCAAAGGAGACTATGTTGAGAAATAAATGTAAATTGTTTAAAAAAAAAAATAATAATAACTTTTTAAAAGGACTTATCAAACAGCCCTCGTATACTAGGACATTAGGATTTATGCCAGAAGACCTTAGTCTCTTTAGATGAAACCATAGATTCTGTTGTCCCATGAGATGGTCTAAAAAGGTTTCATCCACACCTATTTTCTATCTCAAACGTCAACCACTGTGGTCTAGAGGATGATTCGTTCATATTTCACTTTATGTATAGAATCAGGCTTTCGCAAACCGTACTTAAAATACCTATGCTCCAAAGGAAAATCTTGTGTTGCCTTATTTACAGATTGCAAAGTGTAGTGCAAGTGTTAAATACAGATGCGAAGTGTGAAGTAAGTAACTACCTAGGTACATCTTTCAATATCATACTTCGCACCTGTACCAATACTCCTTAATGTATTAACAAGGCTTTAGATGACACATAGAGCGAAACCGAAAGTTCTCTTAAATTATTTACGATACATCCCGAAATATCGACATTGCGAACTCCATTGACCCTGTGCCTCTTAACCGCATTCTAACAGCGGTTACCACAAAGCAATGGTTACCGTCCGGTTCGTAAACCACGACGCCTATAAACGTTTGTCAAGACGTCATAAACTAGGCGTAATTAGGCGTGTCCAGTAAAATATGTCAAGCGAATTTACGAGGTGCAATAATAATCACAAGGTAGATAGTGGCATATGGCACTTGGCTGACATTCGAGTCTGGCGCACGGTGGAGATGATTATCGATAAAGACCTAGAATTGACGAGGCGATTATAATCATTTTATTATATCGCTTGAAATATATGGCCAGACGTCAACTATATCCTCCTACTAGAACCTACCATGGATCACATCTGTATCCTATATCTCATCTAACAATCGATCGTTTTTGTAAATGATCAAACGCAATGGACAAGTATTTCAATCGCAGAAGATTAAAGACAATATGATCTGAAAAACGAGGAGCAACATAATATGACTTAAATTCATCTATTACTACTTGAACAATAATAAATAACCCAATGACAACTGATGTGCTTGTGTAATGAATTTCAAGGTTCCACATTAAGAAATTCTCCGTTCAAATCTATTGTTATTCTGAATAGCAAATATGTATTAGTGGGTATAGGTACTACACATCTGTGTCAAATGATACCCAGTTAAGCCTTGAACAAAGGGCCCAACGACTGCTTAAGAACGCGGCTGTAAATTTTGTATCTGTGGCGCAGTTTTCCACAAAGCGAGAGTTCTTCACACGAGCTAAACGTGCCTCTTTAGACATCAGACTCTATTCAGTCTTTGGTTTTAAAAGGCACTCTGGTTGGAGTTTGCCAAAAATATAATGAAAGTAGAGACACACCAAGTTGACATGTTGGGGAAGAATGTCTAAAGCTAGTTTTCGTCTATTAAGAGTACCTACATATCCATAAGGGTAAGTTAACTGAATAAAATATTCAAGATCCGCAACCACGTAGACGAGTGCTAATGGAATATCACAGCATGACTCGATCGAAACTACAGAAGAGGAATATTGACATCACACGCACAAAATTATATGCGCATCACTTTTGGGACAATATGAGGGGAAGGCTACATGAATATGAATGGTTCGGAAGAAGAAGTCTGTCTGTATATAATTGTATGTGTACAATAAAGAATAAGAATAAGTCAATGACTGCAAAGGTATAATAGAAAAACGAAAAAGATGCACAAAAATTGATCGAAGCACAAAAACGACAATAATAAGAACTCAAATGATAAGTTCGGGTGCATCACGTCAAATTACGTGCAGAACTGGCAAAGATCCAGTTCTGGCTCCCGAAAAGGATGTAAACAAAATTAATTAGTAAAAGAAGCCATTGTACAAGGAAAGTTATTACATCAATGAACTTTCCCGGCAAATATGAGTATATCCCGCCACAGAATAACGTCGTTCCGTTTATTGTTCGAGATAAAACTAAGTTTATACAGCTGAAAGTATTCCCAGAGTATTTTAAGAAAGAAAAATGTGTCCCAATGCAAAATAGGTCGATACTCTCGAGTAAAAATAATTGACGTTTACACCCCGAATTGTGGCTAAAATAGAGTTATAGTACACGCATCTGATCTGGTGGAAGAGAACTGAAACTCTCGTCATTAGAAGTTACATTTATACATTTTGGTTTGTTGCATAGACTGTAGCGACATTGCCAAGGTAGAAAAGTTTGTAGCATAGACGCGTCGTGAACAGATAGCGTAAATAGTCGAAGCGGGTCACGGCTGATTTCATACGATAACGCTACTCGGCCAGAGCGTTCGTTATTTCATTGCCTGTTCTATTGAAGTGTATGCAGGATTTGTTGCCAATCGGATTACGCTGTTCAGACGTACGTGATTCACGGCGGTTACTTTAATCCTCGTTTACAGAACATTTCAGTTGGAATTTCGATTTAAACTGGCTCAAGATTTCGACGTGCGTTCTATTTAAACTTATTTTGCTCTATGTTTCAAACTTGAGTTCTCTACCAGACGTATAGCAGTATTAGGTATCCCAAGTTTTCCCAAGATACGCCCGGTTTCGGTATTTTAATCACCTTCTTGGGTCTGAATACGGTATTTATCTATATGTTCTAAAATTAAGTTTAAGCACATTGAACTAACTAAATATTGAACACACATGCTTGATACTTCAATAGAATAAGCTCCGAAAACTAAGAAACTGATACTCAGACAGACTGTATATCAGCATATCTACTTCGCCAAAAGGTAGAATTACCTTATCTTTGTTATGCACTGAAAAAACATTAAACAATATCCAAATTATTACTACGACATAAAATATGAAACAAAGTTGCGTTACTAGGAAGACTATGCTTGTAATGACAAAACAAACTTTTGTAACAGAAATCCTGAAGTCTGAAATCGAACAAACTCATAAAACATTCAATCAACACTTCCGTCGCAGGACTCAACCCGTGGAGTCAAGCCTTCAAGGTGACTGAACAAAAACAGATCAAGGCTGTATTTTTTAAGCACTCCTAGCACCCGAGCTAGAAGCCCAAAAAAAAACACCAAGCAACACACAGAGCACTGTAACTAAACGTGGCAAATCACAAATAGTTTGGTTTCGTATAGTGTTAATTGAAAATTAATTGAATCTCGCATACAAAACCTCGGTAACACGAGCTCAAGGGGGGCGTGAGGGGGCTAGGACTCTAGTATCCGAGCTTGCCAGGCCACACACCCCCCTCGTCATTGTCAGAACTTGGCCTAAATAATAGCTACAAGGATCGCGAGACATGCTAGTCGACTCGAGCCAACTGGCCCGTTTTGGCAGACCGTCTCTAAACTATGTGCTCGAGTTTAGCCAAAATTGATGTGTTTACTTTGTGTGCGAATAGTTGCCGAACAGCCCGATGGTCGACTAATAGCTATACGTTCGCAATATCCTACAGATTTACTACAGATTATTTGCCCTACTTAGTTAATCAGAGGAATATCATACCATTTCCTAACACCTTAAAAGCAAAAGGATTGGCGCAGTGAGCCTGTCTGCTGAGCCGAAAGACATACCTACGCATAAATCTTGATCCTTCAGTAAATAGTGCGATAAGTAAACCTTAACGAGAGGATCGCCCCAAACATTGTTAGTAAGGGCCAAGGATAGAGCTGACACAAAAACTGGTAATCACGGCGACACGGGACCAAGTTTTCACATGGGTTGATTAATGGACTGTCGACAGGAGTTACAAACTTTTTCATCGCTCGTAAATCGAGTTATATTCATGGAAAATGTTAATTTTTTCAACCATTAATATTTCAAGCTACCATACTGCCATCATCAATATTTGAAAGCTACAAAGTTTTTTTTCAACAGCGGTTTCGATCATCAATGAGAATTTTTATTAACTGATGAGAATATAACTTTTCTGTTTGCTTTGCAATATTATGCTAAGTTCTGCTTTACTTATTATGCAATAGGGAATATGCGTCTAAAACAGATTTTTTATATTTTATTCGAAAGATATTACAAATACAAATGGAATAGTGCAAAAATAACATCAATCGGTTAGTAAATACCAAAGTTACAGGAGTTTAAAAGTTTGAAAAATTTAACGAAAAAAAATTACAACATAAAATGAGTCAAAACATTTTACCCATATTTTGAATTATCTTATTGATTTAATAAATACTTTATTAATATCTGCACCTGTTAATAAACAATTTTTATTGACAACAATACACAAAATATAAAATATTACGTTTATAAAATAAGATTGCATTTTATCTCCATACTAATTTGAGACGGTTGTCTATTATGACAAAATCTTTGCCATTTTAGTATGGAGCAAACGGAGCGTTTCAGAAACATTTTGCCGGCTCGTATTTTTTAATTGCTGTAAATACAAAACGGTTAAAGTTAGATATGCCATTCCAAGGGCAAACTTTATTTATTTTTTACGTAGAATATAAAAATTAAATAAAAAAAATTCATGCATATACCATATTAGGTACACAGAGAAGCGAAAGTTCACCAACATACACCAAATCCACCCACTCTTACATTAACGTTACCATACGGGTCTTTGAATGATGATGATTTTGGCCAAGGCAACCAATCTCTACGGAGATTGGCCAGGTACGCAGGAGATATTATAGGTCTTTGAATACAAATAACATGAATACAAATACTTATATAAAAATGTATGAATTTTGGATATAATTAATACAAAAATTACGTGTCACAATGTACCTGCAAAACTTCCCTGAAACGGATTTACCAATCGTCATGAAATTTTTAAGTGCAATTGGTCGATATGACAATAATACCTACCTATTTAATACCGTTGTTAGATGAGGTTCACGGACGTAATCACGGGTATGCATTTGTACTAGTTACATACTATGAAAAATCTGAAAAGTTTAGGTCAGAAGGCCTTTGAAACTGGAATTATCTGGAGTTCAGTTTGAAATCATTAATTTTTTACCAAACATTGCTCAATTCACCGGGGAAGCTAAATTACTTTCATCCCGAAAACATATCTCATATGCGGATAAAAACACGTTCTGTGTAGTTAAATCAGACGCACACAACATTATTTATCAATCAAATAACTATCATGACCTGAATACTAAACAAGGGGAAATAAACCGATTCGGGAGCAGCCGCGAGGGTCTCGACTCTACTGTCTGAAATCTACATAATCTTTGAAGTTTGTTTCGTAAATTAAACTGCAAATCCGAGGATATTGGAGACTGGGCGTTGCTTTACTTTGATAAGAATTTAGGCTTAGCTAGCTTAATCGACTGCTTTATCACATTGACTCTTGGGACCCCTACAGACTATGGCAGCTATGTATTCTTTGAAGTTTCGAAAAAGAACTAAAAAATTTGCTCAAACTTCTATAATTTTCACGTTTGCAATGATAGAGGCAATTACAAATTTTTCACAAAATTAATATTTGTTTTATCTTTCTTAGCAATTAAAGTAGGCGCATCTCCTTACCACGTGGGACTTTAAGCTAATTGGTAAAAGTCATTACCTATCTATATAATTACACTAATTAACTATAGCTGCCGATAAAACAAATAACATTGCGTTCGCACCAAACTAAACTACCATCGGCAACATCTAAAAGATCCTATAAAAAGATAGATTGAAACCCTTACTCAATAGTAGCAAATGCAAAGCAAAGATCTCCATCAATAACTCATTACAAGACACTACATTTTAAGGTTACTGTTTATTTATTTATTCTAGCCAATGAGTTTAATAGCAGACGAAAATCATAAATTACCCGAATAAAGATGTACTAATTGTCATTCATCGCCCACTCCTGGGCAAACGCGTGTGTTAGTACATATCTGCTGATAGATTTGAGAGTTTACTTGTAATGGAACATCGAGCATTTGCTGTTTTTCAATTTGTGGAACTGAACAACGACAGAGCCAAGCAGAGCCAGTCATAGCTACGAACATTTTCATGATCTTTTGGTAGAATGCTCGCCGAATGCTCCCAAGAAACGCTTTCGTTTATTTTTCTGTAATGTGACATTGGCAAGAATGATCACCTTAATGGCTGGCACGGGCGAATATGACTGTTTCAAAAAATAGTAGCATTGAACGACGACACGGCGCTACTGGAATAGTGTCTGACAATAAAATCTGTGTAACTGCATACAAAACATGTTAGTTCCGCAATCGCTAACTTTTCTATGAAACCGCCTCTTTAGGAACAACGTAAAATCTCAGTGGCTTATAAAATATTACGTTGTTCTTGCTAAGAGGCTAAACCAAGTAGGCTGCCGACATGATAACCACGTGTTCACGCGTAGCTATAAGTATAAATATAGGAGCTGTGTAAACTTTAATTGAATCGCCTGCCACCTTTGCCGTGTGGTTGGGTAGAGTATGGCAGCAGGCTAATATTACAGCAGTGATTGCGAAGGTGCGTTTCCATCGAAATTGTTGGCAACTTGGTTGAGGCTCACTTTTACAGCAATTGACATCTACACGTGTTGAAAACACGAAAGTCGGTAAGTGTTGAGGTATATATAGGTAATTTTACAGTACGTGCAGGTTTACATCGATTATTGCCTCTCCTTGCCGTTCTTCCTCCCTTCGCGTACCATGTTTATAAATCTGTTATCAGTGTCAAGTCGCGTTTGTAAAATGTACCCAATAATGTTATCAAATACTGATAGCGGTCATATTCGAGCAGTTCTGTTAAATACAGCGAACCTAGAATAGAAATTAGGACAGTCAACTTGGCAGTAGGTAGGAACGCGTTTTTTGAGTTCGACAGGCAAATGGCAAAAAAGGGAACGCCATAGGTAATATCTAATATATCAAATTGTCGTATGGGACTACCCATAAACCCCCTTGATTAGAATAGACAGACACTTTGAAACTTATAAAATGCAAGTTTCAAAATTTAAGTATATTTTTTGTTGAATAATGTTAATTAAAAAATACTTAGGCCTGTTAAAATCTGCTAACCGAGCGATAACATTAATCGAACTTTGATGAACACGGGCCTTAATAGAAATTCTTACATACATACATACATATAATCACGCCTTTGTCCCTTATGGGGTAGGCAGAGCACCAAGGGCCGATAGAACCACATGGTTCTATTCACATGGATAGAACCATTCACATGGTTGGTGGTGGTGAAATTCTTAGCAGCTGTTTAAGAGTAGTTGATTGAATTGAAACAGCCTTGATATGGGACCGTGTAGGTAAAGGTGTACGGAATCACGATCGCGTATCTAAGGAGTGTTGACGTCATCACAACAGATACCTACACAAATTAAGATTTAGAAACTAGTGGCACCTGAAAAGCTTCACTAGCTGGACGGCTGATAGGTCCAATTACTAATCGTTTTTATGCCTATCTCTGGACTCATTTGAAAATATATATACATATAGAAAATTTCATTAAAATCAGTTTATCAATTTTTTTTTTTTAGTTTTAGCGAGACGAATAATAGCAAGAATAACGTGTGTTCTGATATTTTATAGTCCTACCGACGGAGAACACTAGGTAGTTTATTATATTTAACGTAGAATCATTATTTATTAAATACGAGTATGAGCAGAATGTACGAGTATAACGAATGCCTACAACAAAATTTCTAAATTTATCCGAGTCAGTATCATATTTTCCAATCAAGCATCGCCGGGATCGTATTTCCTCAAGATGTTACAAGAGTTTTTTCAAGAAATACATGATAGAAAATAATGTTTTCTTTAACGCCAAAGGATGCTACGCGCCTATTTCAATTTCCGCAAACTAGGAGGCCGGGCGAAGTTTTATGAGAAAATATTTTTCGTTTAATTATATTTATATAATTATATAAATTTGTGTTGTTACAATACACACAGAGGTCTATATTGCAGTCCACTGGACGTAGGCCTGCCCCAGGGCACGCCACAGGGCTCCTGCCATAAGGAGGTTTTTGCCCATTGTCACCACATAGGCGGGTTAGTTACTGCAGTATGATTATCAGACTATGTCGTCAACACGGGAGGCGCTACTGCCACCTCCCTGAAACCCTTAATTGCCACTTACGTTACCCACGGGCAGACTACTCTGCAGACACCGCACCGAAAAAGAAACTGTGTAGGCAGAGGTATGCCGATTACACATTCGTTTCAAATAGCAAGAGATGAGCCTATCTATCGCCTTACAATAAACATACTAATACCGCAATCCAGCGATTGGTAACTTTAATAAATTTGTCCTACAACTACCTCAGCATAGAATACTACTTACCGCCCCAAAAAGCAATTAGACAAAAACATCTGGGACGAACAAAGAGACGCGCAAACTGTAGTCTATAAAAGTAGGACACAGATGGAGAAGTAAATAGCTTTACGATTGGAGCACATGTCGCGGACGCAGCGCATATACATAACGATTAGATGGAAACTTTTCGACGCGGATCCGTTCTGCATAAACATAGATAACTATTCTATTTAACTAGGTATATAATTACGAATCATTTCCGATTATTAACTTGCTGAAAAATAGTACATGAAGTTATCATTTACATTTATTAGATCAGAGAGATGTTTCGCCAAAAATGTGGCTTGTAAACAGCTTGTAAATATTTTATTCATTCAACAAGCTTACATTTATTTATATAAAACATAGTTAAGTACCAAAACCAAAAAATCTGCCAGTTCTGTTACTTCTGCACAAAATAAGTACTACTTATGTTATTCGTTATGTTAGACAACCAACCTATATTTTTAAAGTTTTCTATAAAACCAGCTAAGTATCTAATTTATCTGACATAATGCACCAGGCTAATGCCCTCATTTGTGTTAAAGAATTCAGTTTCTAATCTATTTAACTTTTAATTATTAAGCGTTTGACATGCGATTGTTTCTCATTGTGCACCCCTACATTATAATGTAAAAGGTAGGTACTTATATTATTTCAAGCTCGTTATTCTAAAAATACCAGCATATATCACCTCTAAATAACCGTACAGTCGTAAACGTTCTAATTGTGTTAATTTGACTTCTGCCAGCGAAGCGACACCTAGCAAATAGTGGAGCCGGCTGATAACAGCTTATCGGCACTATCACTACATTATAAAGTAACAGGGGCCGGTATCAGATCTTATCGAGCTGCTATTAGTACAAGATACTTACGGAAGATTATCAACTCGTTAGTAAATTGTACGTAACTATGTATTTGTAAAACTGTGGGCTAAGAGACGAAAAATTGCGACAAGAAATGTCAAAGTGTGAGAGCTTTGACGATGGATCTAGGCTACCCTTTCCTGCTACGCTACTTACTAAAATATAATCTTTGTTGATTCCGAGGCAATTCAGATATTTAATTTAATAAAAGGACATTCTGAGTCAAAACAGGTCAAACAGCGAGCTGAAATAACAAGGTAACGCTTCAAGTCTTTAGCAGGAGTACTTAGAAACTTTTCGTGTAAATAAGCGAATTCGCGCAAGTTCTTATTCATTGGTATGAGTACTGTAATGTTTCGCGCCTCTTGATATGAGTAATCAAATGATTAGGGGGAATGGTGATACTCTATCAAACAAGCGACGCAGACTATCCAAAAATGTACGAGGAATACGAGTATCAGGTACAAGATGCCACTAGATACGAGTACGTCTCACATTCAAAGGATCCTTCATTAAAGGAGTATCTATGTACTTATAGATATAAAAAAAGTATAATGGAACAGCTTCCATAAATTATATATTTAATTATTTAGGTACACTGACATAAAATTCAAAAGCCAACTAAACACTTTCAAAAATGTACGTCCCTGACTCTAATGACAAAAGTTTACACTAAATAGAGCAGTCTAAGATATTTATGAATAAAGACTGCCCTTTATCAGTAAATATTCCTATTTATTGGACGGTAAAAAGTCATCGTTGTAAATAAAATTTTATAGATTCTAATGTCGAACCTTCGGAACTTGATTACTCTTGTATAGAATTTAGTAAAAATATAAATAGGTAGGTATTATAATTTATCCAGCAATTTGCTGGACTACAATAGCAAAGGATAGGGATAAATGGAGAGTTAGGGGAGGCCTTTGCCTACAAAAGGCATACAGACAGAAATTAGATAATTATATTAGTTAAGAGCAAAAATGTATTTACAAAACATTTGTCAGAAATAAAGGCTATTTTATTTATTTATTTATTATTATAATTTATTATACTAGTTCGTAGTGTCGACGTCTCCATATACGGTTTAAAGACCGTTCCAGACGAAAGGATTTGTAGATAATGCTGTTCGTGTTTATATTGGATGGATTTTCGAGATTGGCAATCTGAAACTGCCAAATCAAGTCCTATCGTCTGTGACGGGTTTTATATTTTGGTCTGAATTTTGGGAAAACATATCTGAATATCAGTCTGCCAACGATTCAATACGAAGCGGTGAACAGATCTAAACGAAAGATATAACTAGTACAGGTCTGTCTACTACACATTGTGACAGGTAAGAAACTTGGAATTTTTAATGTATTCCTATGAAACACCTTCTGTACTGTGTTACTGTTTCCCTGTTGCCTGCCTATATTCAATCTGGCTAAAATAATGTAACAAGATTTAAATAATCCCGGATGTTATCTATCATTAAAGGTCGTATAACGTCATTCACAACAATTATTGTAACGTACGCTAATTAACTAATTAATTAAAGATGGCGGTATTTCACTAAACTCACGGTCCCCAATAAGGACTGGGCCGTGGGCTATGCTTTCGCAATAGGCTGACCCAGAACCATTATAGATCAAACAAACAGTGCCTTTATTAGGCTACATCTACAGTCCCCTACACGGTCGAATCCTACACCTCATTGACGGAAACCGAACACACGCCGATGACATTACGCAATGTAAACACTACACTTGCAACCATTATGACTTCACGATTCAAGGTCGACTAATAAAACACAAGACAATGCATACGCGGCCATATATCCCACACTATTCAGTTCTAAATCAAACAGCACATGCCAGCCGGTAATGACCTTGCCAGCTACAACTACAGTGTGGACCTTCGCACTTTAATCATACATCTATTTAGTTGATAATTTTGAAAAGAAAATACATTTGATCTTAAATTTAAATGGTGATGGAAGTGCCAATCTATGTTGCCTAAATACTTGTGTATTACTTGATATGATCGCAAATAATATGGTTAACCGTATCTGTTAGTTGGTGGTCAAAATAAGAAGCTGAGGTCAAGCATAAGATATGGAGATAATACAACTTTGAAGAAGAGTAAGTAGAACCAAGAATGAGGATTGTACATTGATTATGGTAACACCGACGATGTAACGACTAAGCCATGAGGTCGAACGAGGTGAGACTAAGTACGGTGGCTCACAACAAAGATGTTCAGTGCTCGATGGACTAATGCTTCCTCCTATTGCCCTCTCTGCTGAATCTCACTTACCACAAAACTTCTCTTTTGCATTTTCTTTACTTTCGTTAAAAGACAACACCACATGCCATCTTTAATATTAAATGACTCTAAAAAGAATAGTAAAAATAAAGTTATTTTCATTTTGTCAATAAATGGATGTAATAGTTTTACTGTGAACATGTTTCTTTACTTTAATGATACAGATGTTGGTAAACTTAATCCTTTTCTAATGTAACTAAGAGATTAGTTGTAAATGTTTAATTGATCATCTGAGCAATGTAATTAACACTCTTGTCCTTAATATCTTGACCTAAAGTCGTGTACGAATCAGAATGGTGATTTTTAGTGAGAAGTAAATGTTTGCGGTAGAGGGTCAGCAGAGATGACGGACAAGAGTGAGGGCGCATAAGGCATGCCGCCACAAGTACCACAAAGCCATGAGGAGCGTCATAATTGTAGAACAACGACTCACCAAAATGAGACGTAATATTGCCATGGCCGTTGGCCATAGGCAAGGCGGTCACCAAGTCTTGCACTAAAAAAATACCACTTGTTTTTAACATTGCACAAATTAATATTATATTGTAAAATGAATGTCAAAACTTATCAACTTTTAAATAGGTAGTAAGATAATTTTCAACTCAATGTAAGTACTTATCATGTTAGATTAAGACTTTTATGAGTACATCAATAATAAAATTTAAGTATGTAATTTAGTTAAAAACAATATTCTGTATTGATAACGTTTTAAATACCTATTTACCTAACATATTCGTCCGGAATTGAGTTTTTTCATCAATTAAACAGGTCACTCTGATAGCAGCTGAATTCTTATAAGAGTCTTGTTGGATTCCCTATGCTGAGCTCTGAGCAGGATCGACCAAGTTCGCTGTCAATGTTATTGCTTGCCAAATTCGTGTGAAATAAAACATATTGTATCTTATATGTCCAACTCACCCGAGCTGAAGTGTGACCTCTTAACATCCCCATTTTCCGAGTCTCCATCGAGTGGTCGTTTTCTGGAGTCCGAGATTTCCGGACTAGAGCAAGTATCCATTCCTGTATCAGCGGCCATGTTGAATTTCAGGGCAAAACTTTTAACTTCTCTAGCATAATTTCCATTACGTAATTGCTTCAGAATGCGTATACGGTTGCGGCACTATTCATTATTCAAATATAACAAGAACACTTAACACTTAAACTATTAAAACAAAGAGAGTTAAAGTCCTATGTGGTATAGTTTCCTAAAATAAGAAGAGGAGAGAGTGAGGAGTGTGACACTAGTTTTTTGTCTAATGTTGTATGAACTAAACTGAACATCTGCCGATACTGCGCGTTGCGATTGCTGGCAGGTTGCCTGCTGTTGGTGGTGTTGGTGGGTCGCCATGGCATGGCCAACCTGAAGTTATTAATATTTAGTAGTCGCGAGGTTGGTAGCCGTGATTTTTGACAGTAAGCAGCTGATCGTATAGTGATGTGTGTACTAAAACATGTTCATATCGAATTTTGTCAAATACTCATACTATTATGTATTATCAAACCACGCTAAGTTTGCGAATTAATTAAGCGGCAACCCCACAAAATTATTTATTAAATTAGAAAGCCAACATAACACATAACAGTTCCGTTTAGATACAAGTTAGACAGGAGTATACAATTATATTATGTATCACAATTACAGGCTAGGCAGGCAGGCCAGGCATTTTCTTCAATCGATGAGATTGAAAAACTTTATACTTAAATACATTTACACGATCACCAGTATTTATATTGCAACACAAGCCAGTTGTTAATTCTGTCACTCAAGTAAATATTACTTCCGTTAGTTGATAATAATAAACATTAAAATTACGTGAATTTTATAAAACCATGATGAAATCATGTAAAAACGAAGTTTGGGTGTAACTATTTGCCATGAAGGATGCCTATGATCGTGTAAAAATGCAGTAGTTATCTCACAATTTGGATGAATAACAGTGTTTTCAAGAAATCGAATAGTAAACAAGATGGCCTAAAAGGTTTTGATGCTTTGTATGGGAGTAGATCATGCCAAAGGAAATTTAGGCTATGTGGATGCAGATATTTATTTTACGAATTTAGCAATGTTTTTAAAGAAATTTGCCGACCACGGGGAGTTTTGGGATCTAATCTTGACGAGGATGCATTTTAGGTAGCATTAAATGTTATTTTATAGTGTATACAAGGTTAATTATAATCGTTGAATCGTTTGATCATTTCATCTTTAAACATTGTGCTGAGGGATTCAGCTTTGTTTGCCAAGATTTGTCTTGTGTATAGCTATCGGGATGAAAAATAACGTTGCCAATATGTAATTTAGAAAAGATATGGTAAAATTCGTCATCCGAGTAATTGACCCGGTAGCTTAGTGGTTAGAGCGGCTGGCACGGTTTGCAGTGGTCGTGGGTTCGATTCCCACTCGGGTGAAGAATTTTTTCAATTTTCTTTATTAATAATTTTATAATTTTAAAACATCAATAACCTTGCAGGACTTTTTTCCAATTTTCCAAGCTTTTATAGTACTGTCGTGACATTTGTAAGTCTATGTTCCATTCGTAGGTAGGTATACGAAAAGGTTGATGCGCGCGATCGCGCGCGCACTTTTGTTATGTACAGACTTAATAACATTCAGAGGTAACATTAAATTGATATTTTTCTTTTATTTAATTATTTCGTTTATTGGTCTGTTTGTGTGCACACATACCTACCTCTTATGTTAATTTCTCTTTCATGATTGGTTTGCTGGAAGAAATCTCTTTTAGAGATAAGCACGCCTTTGTACATTTGCTTTATCATAAACTTTATTTGTGAAAACTTTACTGTGTACAATAAAGCATTAGAAAGTAAAGTATTTTTGTATGAAAGTAAATTGTGACAAACTATCAAAACTCGTAGAACAAATGTTGTTGTTTATGATATTTATGATGTAGCTACCTAGTCTTGCGAGGTTATTGATGTTTTAAAATTAACCCTGTATAAATATTAACGTTAAAGCGCAACATTTAAGACAACTAAACGCGTGTAACAAGCCTATACCCTTCTTCGTACACTCAACTATGCATGTATGTAAAAATTTTATAACATTGCTCGAGTTTAGAAGCCTAAACTAACACCAAAGCATAGAGGAATACCAAAGTAACAAGCGGACACAGTAATATTTACTGTAGGCTGAAAATAGTCATGTTATGATCTTTTTAAGACTTTTGCAAACTTAGCGTGGCACGACTATAACTCCGTCGAATTGAAGTCCACGTGAAATTATATTAAACCTTTTAAAATTGCTAACCTATACAAACTTAAATAATCTTTCACAATATATTTTTGGTAATCTTTTCTGCTTTGCGGGTTGTTCGCTGACTTTGCTTGTTCAAAGGAGGATTAGTTGCATTGTGAGAGCGAGATGTTGGTCTTTACTACCTGCTAATAGTGGAAGGTCACTTAAGAAGAGTTACCTATTAATCAGTCATCTTTATTTGTGGTCCTGCAGTTTTGGCTACCCCGTTTGAGGAACACAGCCGTATATATGTAACTTTTAAGATACACTGTATAATTAAACATCTATCTTACCGTGGCCGGCGTAAATAATTAGGTTAGTTCACAGCTTTCAACCTCTTCGGAGTTTGAAATCTACTTTATGACGGGCGAGCACAATTCCGCCAAATTTTTATCGACATCATCACATCACTAAATAGAACATACATAATGCGCCAAGGTTAATGCAGTAACCAATCAGCAATCACTGCTAACTTCAGTGCTATTGATAACTTTTATGGCGCTTTTTTTTAAACTTTATTTTCCAGTAGAATTTTGGGTATTCATTAAATTTCAGAAATAACGTTACTAATGGTGTACTAATTGTCCTTTTAACCATAGTGTGAACTTCATAATCGGACATTGTAATTACACAGTACTTTTACCTGTCTTAAAGACATGCTTTCAGCTTTTATGAAATAACGTTATACCTCACACGTTATACACTTACATCTTCCGGCATTCGCCGATAGACATATCGATACATGCTTTCGCCGATATTGCTCGGTTTGCCTATCAATTTTATTTCGGGGGCGCTAATAAGTTAGAAGCTACCAACCAAGTTACAGAAGGCTGCATTTAAATTACCTACCCGTTTCACGTTAATTAATTAAAAGCACGAGTACCTACCTACAGTGTACCATTTTGCACTTGTACATTCATAATTATTTATCTTACTAATACTATGGTAAACATTACATCATACAATCTATTGGTGTAGTAGATAGTGGTAGTAGTACTACCAGTTACTACTGGTAGTACTACCTACTGGCCCTACCTGCGACGCCATAGGTCCTGGCCTCGAATCCCGGTAGGTGATATTGATATTATGAATATCGATGTTTGTTTCCGAGTCATGGATGTTTCTATACTTATCTATGTATTTATATACCGATGCTTAGTACCCACGACACAAGACTTTAGGATCTTAGTGTGGGATTAGGTCAAAGTGTTGTGTAGTGAATATAAAAAAAAAATATCTATCTCTCTTTTACTATCACAATTCGATTTCTGGTAGTATCCTTTTAGGACATAATGTAAATTGTATTTGTGCCTGAACAGCGGTGGTAGGCTCACCCCTTACCATGTGGGACTTAATAGGCTAAAAGTGGTGAGACTGACTATATGTATGTATGCACATAATGTAAACTGTTTCTCCTATTTTTTTGTATAATAAATTAAATTTTAGTCTACAATAAATAATAAGGATACGCAAAATATGTTCTAATTTTGCTTGTTATGTATATTTAGAAAGTACAATAATTTCCTCATGTATGTTGAATGCCTCGAGCCAAGGGCATGATTTTATTCACACACCATAGAGCCCATTACACATAGACATGTAAACCATTATAAAAATGAGGAGGCTGTAGTATAAATAGGTCCAAGTAAAATACAAATAAAATGCAGGTTACTAGAGAAAATATATTTTTGTTATATTTACATAAAAACTTTTTACATTTTTGTTACAAAGTTAAATTATATGTTAGGTAGGTACACATAACCATAATGAGAGATAATCAGGTAACGAAGCAAGGTACAAATTAATCCAAATTATTTTATGTGTATTTTTTATGTTCAACATTTCTGAAGCGCTAATTAGCATCTTTATGACAAACTAAAAAGAAACAAAGCTATACAATTGATAAGATCACAGGAGGATAAATAAAGTAAATATTCAAAGGATTTTTACAATGCAACATTATAAAACACGTACCGTACAAAATATTAAGTTTTCCGACCAAAAATAGGTTCCACAAATATGCCCGCTGAAAATGTCCATCCTCAGCCGTCATTAAAACACCTAACTATATTCCACACTCAGAACTATTCTCCATTCACAAGTACACTTCACTAGGGGACGATCACGGGCGGTGGTGGCGGCGGCGGCGTGGGCGCAATGAGGTGGTACGTCAGCCACCACGACAGGATCGGCTGAGTGACTGACACAAACAGCAGGAAGTAGACTCTGCGCTTGGTGCCCCCCGCGCCCCCTGCGCCCCCCGGCCCCCCCGCCCCGCCCTGCCACTGCGCAGCGTACGGGTTGCCGCCGCTCGGGTACTGGTAGCCCATCGTCTGCTCGCTGCCCTGTGCTCCCCCGGATAGGAGTTGTAGTCTGAGTGTTTTCACCTGAAAATGTTTATGACATTGTGGATTTAAATTAAATTGTAATATAGTCTGAGGTTGTTAGAAGCCAAACAGTACCTAATCCTTACAAATGTAACTCTGTCTGTCTCGCTTTCTTGTCAAAACTAGTGAACCGATTTAAATTAAATTTGGTACACAGGTAGTCTAGATCCTGAGAAAGGACATTATGTACTTTTTATCCCGCATAATTTCGTATTTTTTTCTGTTATAGGAATCATGTTTAATACCCAGGCCAAAAATAAAAATAGCTCACCAAAAAATAAGACAACGCCAAACTGCTGTAAGCGAGACAGCAGTAATACCCCGTCCTGCCCAGCAGCAGTCCGCCCAGCAGGCTGCCCAGCATGGTGGTGTACTTGTACCCGGAGTATGCCAGCAGGTCCAGGGTCTTCAGGTTAGTGCTGGTGTTGGTGATGTACAGGGTCACCAGGTAGAGGATCATCTCGAACACTATGTATGCGAGGGCTGATGACGCTTGGATGCCTATTTGTTCCGGGGAGAACCGGTGCTGCAGACCTGGAAGATAAGTGGAGAATATAAAAACATTGGTATAGTAATGAGATAGTGTTACTTCAATGGGTTAGATGTTCACCTTCCAGTTGGACACCTCCCATTGAACGGAACAGCTTCCAGTGGACTTTCAGCTTGCCTTCAAGCTGGCCATAAAACCAATGCCAAATCCTAAAGGATCCATTATGCCGAGATCATAAATCATCACTCCGTATTATAAAACAAAGTCGCTTCACACTGTCTGTAACTATATATGCTTAGATTTTTAAATCTACGCAAGGGATTTTGATGCGGTTTTTTTAATAGATAGTGTGATTCAAGAGAATTGTGGGCGGCCGCTAGTTGTAAATCATCTGAACATTATAAGAACATGATAAGGTACCCACGCAAGCAATCTAAGTGTGACCAGCCCAATCGATTGATCACTGATCACTTGTCATTTAGAATGTGTGTCCCCTCCATGTGAACTGAAGCAGCTTACCCAGCATGAAGCCTGCCAGCAGCACGTAGGACACGTAGCCCATGGCGGGCAGGTACAGGTCGGGCGCGTTGAGCTCATAGCGCGGCTGCACCGGCCGGCTGTCCTGGTCGTACTTCACCGTCCAGTCCTGCATGACGTAAGAGACTGACCATTAATCATTGTGGTTTTTTGCATTTTTTACGTGGCGAGTTTTAAGAGTAAATCACATGTATTTTTTGTACCTTTTTTTACAATTGATAGGCAAACGTTTTTTTTTACCGCCATCGTGCCTGATGTTAAGCAAGTTGCGGCCTAAGGTGGTACTTGCTTAGAAAGTGCCTATTCACTCTAGCTTTGAAGAGACCAATGTTGTAGTGCTCGGGAAATACATCAGCAGGAAGTGCATTCCACTCCTTAGCCGTTCGCATTACAAACGAGTTAGCATAACGTTTGGTGCGGATGGGTGGGATATCAACAACATAAGGGTGATACGCTAGTCTGCGTCTAGTATCCCGATGGTGAAAAGGGGCTGGTGGAACTTTATCGTGAAATTCCCACATACAAAGAATCTAATGTATATGTACTAACTAAGTATGTAATCGTCATACGATTCTGTTAGGCACTATACGGGGGCTTGCTGAGTTCTGAAAGAATATTTATATTACATGCAAGTAGGTAAGTAGGGATATTAAAAGGTAGAAGCTCCAGTGCTTTGCATTTAAAATATTTCCACCATACAACTATAATAAAAATAAAATAAAGAAGCCTTTTATTCCATACTAGTGGACGCCCGCGACTCCGTCCGCTTGGACTACAGAAAAATAAAATGTCGTAATTATCCGGGATAAAAACCTTTTCCCGGGATAAAAGTAGCCTATATGTTAAGTGGGACCTGTCACAATATTCCTGAAAACTGCATCGAAATCGGTTCAGCCGTTTCTGAGATTAGCGTGCACAAACGCACAGACAAACAGACAAACAGATTCAAAAAATCATTCTTTTGAGTACTATTGCGTTGATATACTCGTAGGTCTCCTATAATATTTTTCTCATACTCGTATATCTTCCATGTACAGACAGCGATCCGTTACATTTTTATTATATGTATAGATTTACAATTAGTATTGATAGTAATGAATACTATATTTTTACTAAGAATGAAACCCCCCTTGGGTGAAGGCCTTCTCCAACGATTGCTCCTTAAGTAGGGTCTGCCTTTTGCTCTCTTCCCTGGAGGACCTCTCCATGCTATGACCGTCTTGGTCCATCTCTGGTCTTTGAGCCTCGCTACATGCCCTGCCCATTTCCATTTAAGTTTTTGAGCATGCTGAAGAGCGTCTATTGCCTTAGTCTGGGACCTAATCTTGGTGTGTCTTATCCTTTGTATTTTCTTTATATTCAGCATACTATGTTCCATACCTCTCTGACATGTGGTTATTTCATTTTCTATCTTTACAGTAAATTTCTATGTTTGGCATGCATAAGTCAAACATGGGATCAGGCATGAGTCCATCACTATCTTTTTCAATTTTATGGGCATGTGGCTTTTAAACACTTCTTTTAGACTCCAGTATTTATTCAATGTATTTTGGACTCTTCTCTCTACTTCAAGTTCGTTGCTATTTCTGTTGAAACCAATTTGTTTTCCCAAGTAGATGTAATGATCAACACATTCCAGTGGTTCCCCATCTACAGTTATTTGTGTATTCATGGAATTGGACATTGTTTTAGTTTTTGAAATGTTCATTTCTAAACCGGCTTGTCTGCTAGTTTGGTTTAGTGTCTCAATCATGTACTGGAGTTGAGAGCTCGATTCTGAGAACAAAACGAGGTCGTCTGCAAATCTTAGATGATTTAGATATTTTCCATGAATATACAGTCCACATCTATGCCAGTCAAGCTTTCTGACAATACCTTCCAATACTGCAATGAAAATTATTGGGGAAATGGGGTCACCTTGTCTTACACCTCTTTCCACTGGAAAACTGGGACCAATAGTTTCGAGCTTTACTCTGCTACTGCATTTATTGTATAGGTTTTTTAATATTTGTATGTATTGCTCTTCCACACTTTGAAATTTTAGTGTTTCCCATATGCTTTAGTGTGAAACCGTGTCGAATGCTTTTTTATAATCGATAAATGCGATGTAGAGATATCACTGTTGTTCCTGGTATTTTTCGATTATAAGCTCCAGTGTATGTATATGGTCGATAGTAGAGAAACCCCTTCTAAAGCCAGCCTGTTCTACAGGTTGATTTTTTTCCAGTGATATGCCAATTCTTTGGTTTAAGATGCTAGAGTTTATAAACACAAGGTAGCAGGCTGATAGGTCTATAGTTACTCATTTCTTCAGGATCTCCTTTTTTGTACAATACAATATTGGATTCTGACCACTGTGAAGGTGTTTCAGCAGTTAACAATATTTGGTTAAATAAGTTTGTAAGTGGTGTGATCAGTAGGGTGTGTGCTATCTTTATGGCATCGTTAGTTATACCGTACAACTATATCTTAATACCTTAGGTAAAACAATGGACAGATAAGTTTAGCCATTTTGGTATGCACGATGTATATTAGTACCAAATTACAAATTTTCAGAGAGGACTAACATAGAACCAATAAGGATTTATGAAACCTCAAATTCATTAATATCTAGTATTACTATTGAAACTTAAAAATACATACATTTATCCCTTACGGGGTAGGCAGAACACCAAGGGCCGATAGAACCACATGGTGCCACTTCTGACAAATTTTGAGGGTATAGTTGAGATGTACAAGTTCGGTTAGTAGTGACAGGTGGTCAGCCCATCACCTACAAAACACCAAGACCCTCTTGTCCCTCTACTGACTTGTACAGTATGCCCGGGAAGAGAAGCAGCAGTAGTATTATACTTGTTTTTTCACTCCCAGAGCAGTATAGAAGAAACTTAAAAATAACTATCGTAAAACTCATACCTTATGTGTGAATGGAAAAATAATCAGCAGCAGCTTCTTGATAACGTATCTAGTGTCGACAGCAAAGTAGTAGCGGAGTTGAGAGACCGGCACATACTTGTTCAGTTCTCTCTGCACCGCCTCCCGTCCTTGGCTGGCCAGCTGGTTTCCGTACTGCAGGGCCATGTCCTAAAACAGTAGCACATCAATATCATCATCATTAGTCTATTAGGCCTCTCCTATCATTGATATATTACAAAGTATAAAAGTGTGCATCTGTCCCCGCTATACTAACGTGGCTGAGGAATTTGAGCCGTAAAAGTGGAGCCGTGAGTGGGAACTTCACAATACAGTTCCACCAGCCCCTTTTCACCATCGGGATACTAGACACAGACCCTTATGATATTGATATCCCACCCATCCGCACCAAACGTTATGCTAACTCATTTGTAATGAGAACGGCTAAGGAGTGGAATGCACTTCCTGCCAATGTATTTCCCGAGCACTACCTACAACATTGGTCTCTTCAAAGCTAGAGTGAATAGGCACTCTATAGACCAACATGTGCCACCCTAGGCTGCATCTTGCTTAACATCAGGCACGATGGCAGTCAAATGTTTGCCTAGCTAATTGTAAAAAAAAAACTTTGTAATGATTCTGCAGTTCTGTCTACCCCATTTTACCCTTACCCCATTTTAAGGGCATTTTGATAGGTCTAGCATTTTTATAGGTTCATCACAAATTGATAAGTTATGTATGGACTGGTGATGACAAGGTCTTAACTTATAGTTGATCTGTAGCCAATAAAAACTTGTACCAAAATATTACATATGTAAATGTTTTTTTATTATACTAACAGACAAGGATTGATCCAGGATTTTATTACTGAGGGGGGTACAAAGGGCAGATTTTACTCATAAGTATGCACTGTGAAGCATTCTTTAATCAGTATGTTCACAACAATCCATCTTAACATAAATCCTCCTATGGCAAGTAAGACAGCGGAGGCAACATCTATCTATAAAGTATCTATAATAATAATTTGAAAATAAATTATTATAAAATTATTAATAGAGAAATGGAAAAAATTCTTCACCCGAGTGGGATTCAAACTAAATTATTATAGATACTTATACATGTTGCCTCCACCTGTCTTACTTGCCATAGGAGGATTTATGTTAAAATGGATTGTTGTGAACATACTGATTAAAGTCAAAATGTTCGTTTCTTATGATTTCTTTTGTTCTTTAATATTTGTTTAGTTACCTGTACAATAGGTTGCTGGAGCATGGATCCTAGTTGTTGTGGAGATGCTAGTGGCCTTTGAGGCATTCCCATATATCCAAAATCTAGAATGTAAGTAATTATATAACTATTTGAAGTTAGTAGATTCAAGCATGACAAAAAATTTATATCATTAATCTAATGTCGCATTTTCGATGATTTTTAAGTATATCTTTTGATGTACTAAACACAAACTGCATTAATTAAAACTAAAATCCGCAGCCACGTTACTTACTTCCGCTTGGCGCAGGCGGTGCCTGACCAAAGTCCTGTCCTAGGCCAGGGTCTAGTTGGATTCCCTCTGAGTACGGAGGAGGGCCAGCGGGCGCGAAGCCGGGATGGAATGCCGGGCCTGGGCTAAACGCTGGCTGAGGCGATGGAGCTCCCATAGCAGATACATCGCTTACCCGCTTAGCCTTTCTTGGACCACTCACTACAATAAAATAAACCAAATCAAAGCATATTTAGGGCACTTTGAATCATGTCATCGCGTGGACACTAGACACAATAACTATATTTACCGTTTCTGGAAGCGTTAAAATTCATGATTGTTAACAATATTAGGTTGACAATAGATTTATTGCATAGTAATGTGAGCTTTTAATTAATTTTAATAAGTATTTTCAATTAAAATTGCAATAAAACACATCTTCCACGTCCGATTTGTCGTTTTATCTTTGACAATGTCAAATTGACATTGTTTTTTTTTTTTTTTTTTAGTTTATCCCGAAGGAAAGGCAAGGGGAACTAAGCCCATACAGCCTAATCATTGTTTAGTAAAATGTATTCTGAATTTACGATGAATGACAATGATGATGAATGGAAACGTCGGGAAAATCCTCAAGAACAAGTGTAAAGTTAGTCAAAATGAAAAATTATTGCAGAAACAACTTACATGCGCCCATGAAGAGATCGTAATCCGGCTAAAGTTTTACTCGGCTTACCTGCGTATAAAACCATGCACACGCACTAGATTCACATCACAAGTAATCAAAATATAACTTATCTACCAGAAAACAGCACTTTACGTATACATGCAAGCCATTTACAAATAATTTTTGATTTTCACAAGAAAATTACACCTGCACCCTTCCAGCTTTTCCCGCCGAATCCAATTGACATTGACATATCTTTTTTTAGAGATGATAAACAAAATAACGCATGTAACGAATAGAGGTGGATATTTTATTTGAAAGTCTGTCGTTAGGTGTTTTTGGTGGAACACGTGCTCGATAGGAATTTCACTTTTTCTTGAAAATAACCTTGAAATTTTGTATTTTTCAGGGGGTGTAGGTTTAAATAATACTGTAGATTGGTAAGGAAATTAATTTACTAGTTTTTAAGTGTGATGTCTAATAAGGAACCCCCCGATGGGGGTGGTGGTGTTAGCGGTGAGTCTTCTTCGGAAGTAACGGCATCTCCAAACTTGTTTACGCAGGTCGATATGGATACGGAACATGCCACAACAACATTAAAGAGGCAAGCTACTGACAAAATCAGATCCGACGTCCCGGCAAAAACAAATACACGCCCTTCTAACTCAATACAGAGTACGTACACTCATCCCGACTTCGAAGGAGACTCCCCGTTAACATATACGTCCAGCGATGTTGCCCCATTCATCATCCATGTGTCGCGTGCTGAGCCCGATCCGTCGGCAGGACTATCTATAAGGGTCCTTAAACTAGCTCAAATGCTACATAAAGCCCGTGTCTCAGGTATTATTGACGGAGGTATCAGACCGCTCGGTCGCAACAAAATTGCGGTTGAATTTGCAACTGCTGAGTCTGCAAACTCTTTTTTAGTTAACAACAGTTTAGGTGATACTTACACGAAACAAATCCCTAAATTTCATGTTACGCGTATGGGAGTTTTACGAGGCATACCAACTGAATGGACTTTAGAAGAGCTGGTTCATAGTCTCACTTATGGTAATTCCTGTGGCCCGGTAATTAAAGCTAGGCGCCTTAATAAAAAAACTTTTCACGAGGGTGTCGCACAGTGGACCCCGACTTCATCTGTGGTTGTTACATTTAAAGGACAAATGCTGCCTGAAAAGGTTTATTGCTTTCACTCGTCCATCGTAGTAGATACCTACCAACTGCCGACAATCCAATGCCGAAACTGTTGTCGTTTCGGACATGTAGCGGACCAATGCCGCTCTTCGCCAAGGTGCTTTAAATGCACCCAAAGCCACGCTGGTTTAACGTGCTCAATGCCAGAAGATAGGGTCTCATGTCTCCTATGTCTCGGTAGACATATTGCTACTGATTCGAGATGCCCAGAACACTCAAGGCAAAAAGCGATAAAAGTTGTTATGTCGGAAGAAAATCTGAGCTTTACTGAAGCATCTCAACGCTTCCGCCCTGCTCGGCCATCATATGCGGAGAAATCCAAAACCGTTTCTGCTCCACATGCTCCCTCTGTCACCCAACCCATCTCTACACCAAACACCCCAGTCCGATCCTATAGGAAAACCGTCGTCACTCACCCTTCCCCCCGTCCCTTGTCTCCTAGCTTTTACGATCCTGAACTCCAGGATATAATCCGCACACCATCTTCTTCTCTTCCAAATGGTGCCGCTCTATCTCAGTCCTCTCAACCTCAAACAATGTCCCATTCGCCCTCACCTAACGAAAATTTGATTCAATTATTAGTCTCCGCTCTAGTAAATATATTATCAAAATTCAGCGACAACTTACCGCCCAACGTCATACCTACACTACAATCCATTCTTTCCATTTATAAAATTCCATCTCCTGCAATGGAATTGTAAAAGCATTGTTCCTAAAAAATCTGAAATAATTCATTTGGTTAACCAATATAAACCTGCTGTTTTCGCTGTTTCAGAGACATGGCTTAAACCGGAGTCCCGGTTTAGATTACCAGGATACTTCTGTCTCCGCGATGACAGGCCACTTGGTCACGCAGGCTGTGCTCTGTTAATAAATCGTTCTCTCCCATTCTCCCAAATTCTTATTCCACCTCATAGTGAGGACTTCCATATAGTAGCTGTTAAAGCTTTAAATATATCTTTTGTTTCGGTATATGTTCCCCATCCTTCCAATAACATCCTCTCTGACCTTAAATCCATTCTTCTTTCATCTATTTCAGGCGATGTCATCATCCTTGGAGATTTTAACTGCCATCATTTCCTTTGGGGCTCTACCCATTGCTGCCATTATTCAGACTCTCTGATCGATCTCCTCGATGAGTTAAACGTATGTGTGGCCAATGACGGACGAGCGACACGCATTCCATGCCCTAGAGAAAGAAAAAGCTGCTTCGATTTAACCCTAGCCTCTCCTAACTTAATCTCTTCCATATCTTGGGAGGTTCTCCCCTTGACTTTTGGTAGTGATCATTTTCCGATAGTCTCTACTGTAAATATATATTGTCCTCCTACCCTTGCCCCATCCCCTCTACTGAAATATAAAATAAAATCAGCAAACTGGGAAACTTTTTCGGCTCTCGTCGACTCTTCTCTGTCTCATCTTCCTACTGTCAATCTATCAAACTTAAATTTGGCCTACAATAATTTTATAGCTGCCTTGGTGTCTGCTGCAGATAAGTCTATCCCTATTAAGAATTCGGCTCGTAATAAAATTCCCTCCCCTCCTTGGTGGGACGCTGACTGCACCAGACAAATAAAATTGAGGAATGCTGCAGAGAAGACCTTCACCCGAGACCCTGCGTCTATTCCAAATTTCATTCAGTACAAAAAAACGAACGCCGAGACTAAGAGGTTTCTACTAAAGAAAAAACGCCTTGGATGGCGGAATTTTTGTGAGTCGCTGTCACCGCGGACACCTTCATCAATGGTGTGGAGGAGAATTAGTTGTTACCGACGATCACACATTGATCACAATGCCACTTCCAACCAGATTGACTCTTGGCTCCCTGGATTTATAAACAAGCTTGCACCTCCATATGTTCCGCCTCAAAATTGCTTTCCCCATTTTCTCCCTCTTCCTCATCCCAATAATGACCCTATGGACTCCCCTTTTTTGTACTCCGAACTGCGCAGTGCTCTGGACGGTCTCAAGGACTCCGCCCCAGGTGCTGACGGCATTCCATATTCTTTCATCATCAACTGCTCTAATAGCGCTAAATTATATTTCTTAGATCTCATTAATAATATTTTTACTAGCGGGGTTCTTCCCTCTTCTTGGAAAACTCAAATTGTTATTCCTATTTTGAAACCCGGAAAAAATCCTTCTGATCCGACCTCTTACAGGCCGATTGCCTTATCATCCACTCTGGCCAAAATTTTTGAACATCTTGTCAAAAATCGATTGGAATGGATAGTCGAAAATAGGGACATTCTACCGAACTCTCAATTTGGTTTTCGCCGGGGCAAAAGTACACTGGATAGCCTTAGCATCTTTACCACCGATATCCGTCGCGCTTTCTCCAACAATGAGTCTGTCATTGGCGTATTCCTGGATGTTTCAGCCGCTTATGATAATGTTCTTCTTCCTGAGCTCAGAGCAAAATTGCTTCAGCTGAGCTTACCAGTGAGGCTAGTTCATATAATATCTGTTATGCTCATGGCTAGATCTATTTCCATCCGCGTCAATGGTCATATACACTCGACGAGAATGATATGGAAAGGCCTCCCTCAGGGGTCGGTTTTGAGTCCTTTGTTATATAACCTGTATACATATGACCTTGAAAGATCAGTGACTAGCTTTTGTGACATCCTACAATACGCTGATGACATTGCTCTCTACTTCTCAGCCAGATCTCTAGAAAGCGCCTCGTCTAGAATCAACTCGGCTCTTTCCTACCTCAACATATGGCTGTCAGACCATGGCTTATCACTGTCTCCCTCCAAATCCACAACAGTTGTATTTTCACGCAAAAGAAACCTGCCCATTATAAACATTACCATCGACGGCTGTCCAATTCCCATACAAAACTATTCTAAATTTCTAGGTATCATTTTTGATTCCAAACTCAATGGTATTGAACATTTGAAATATGTCTGCGGCAAGGCGGAAAAAGGCGTCAACATATTACGTTCTCTCTCAAACGTTCACTGGGGATCTCATCCATATAGCCAAAAACTACTGTACAACGCAATCGTGCGTAGTCATTTCGATTACGGGTGCTTTATTTTGGAACCATGCAGTAAGATACATTTAGACAAACTCATCAAGATCCAATCGAAATGCTTGAGAATCATCATTGGAGCCATGAAGTCTTCTCCAATAAACGCACTTCAGGTGGAATGCCTTGAGCCCCCCCTACATCTGAGACGTCAGTACATGAGCGACAGATTTTATTTTAATATTTCCCAATATTCCTCACATCCTCTTCATAATAAATTGCTTGATTTATCCCAATTAATCCCTTCCTGTAAGTATTGGACCCACAAGGACCTCCCTCCATTAATTAATAGTTTTCACAAAGTTAAAAATCTTTCTTCCCCAATAATAACAAATTTAAAAAATCTTTTTTTTTTATCCCCATTTGAATCACTTATTTTCCAACCTCAGGTCATTCTCAACTTTGGCATTGATAAAGATACTCCAAATGCAAATAATATCTTCCTTACCAAATTATCCCAGAGTTGGCAAGATTGGATCACAATATATACTGATGCTTCTAAACTCGAAGACAACGGCCCGGTAGGATCTGCAGTTTGGATCCCCAGATATAATGTAATATTAAATTTCAAATGTTCAACTATATGTACCGTCTATTCGGGGGAAGCTATTGCCATACTCGAAGCAGTTTTGTTTATCAAATCCCATAAAATTGACAAATCCCTTATCTTCTCTGACTGTTTAAGCTGCCTACAGGATATTTATGCATTACCCTTTCATTCCAAAAATACACACAGTATTGTCTTCAAAATAAAATCAATTCTATTGGACTGCCACAAATCCGGTATTAATGTTGTTTTAGCTTGGATTCCGGGTCACAATGGTATATCTGGTAATGAGACTGCTGATGCCTGCGCAAAAAATGCAACTCGAACTGGCTTGAACTCTTATGATGGTTGCTTTTCCCGTGATGTTCGGTGCTCCGCCAGATCTGAAATGTTTAAAGCTTGGGATAAGGCTTGGCAAAGAACTCGCCAAATTAAAGGTAAACATTACGGCTCACTTCAGCCCTCAATTCCTACCAAACCGTGGTTTTTCACTCACCGTAATTTCACCAAGTCTATCACCTCCGTCATTAGCAGACTTAGGCTGGGTCACATTTGTACACCTGTATTTTTGGAAAAAATTCACGTTCGTGATCACTCGATTTGTGAATGTGGTCTTGGGGAAGGATCGCTGGAACATATGTTTTTTCACTGCCCCAAAATATCTGTCCCCCTTTATGATATTTTACCTGTAAATATTAACCGTCCAATTAATGTAAATTTTCTTTTAACTTTAGTTCATACTAAATTTGTACATATTTTAGCCAAGTTTATTAAACTCAATAGCCTCAAACTGTAGTTTGCTGCTGTTGATTTTAATAAATTTGTATCTAGTTAATTTTTTAATTAATGTAAGTAGATAGGTATGTAAATAACTTGTCCATTCTAGATAATTATGTAAATATAACCCCTACCTTGTGCAAAGTCCTTGTACGTTTTAATGTTTAACGGTGTTGGGTCTTGTTATTTAATGTTTGTTGTTTTGTTTCCTTGTTACAGTTTGGCCTACAGATTTTCAACGTTAGCCCTCTGTTGGCAAGTAGTATTTTTTTTTTCTCTCGTATTTTTTTTTATCTCTATACCGGAGCACTGTCCTGTCAAACCCTGACATTGGCAGAATCGTCGGTCAATCGACGGAGCCATTCAACCAAAATTGAATTGAATTGAATAGAGGTGATTAATATAGCATCTTATATATTACTCATGACATGACGGACGGGTGGCTGACAACTTGAAAAGCAAATAAAACGATTCGGCGGTGGCCAAAGGCGGTGGCGGTAGTCTTGGGCATACTAGTTCGCCACAGGGAGCTCTCAGTTTTGTTTGCCGCTCCTAAACGAACTAGGTCGTTTTTCTAGTTCGTTAGTTCATCAGTTCCTAGCTTGAACTAGACCGATCCGATCACATCGTTCGCTCGTTTTAATACGGTTCCTGCTACATGCGACAACTAGTTCGTTCTTTTAGTTCGTCAGTTCCTAGTTCGAATTAGACCGATCCAATCACATCGTTCGCTCGTTTTAATACGATTCCTGTAACAAGCGACAATATTTATGGAATGATTTTACCCTCTAAAAGCTTCTTAATTAATGAATATTCATAAAATTTTGGTGTAATAAAATAACCCTTTACCTATATTTTTCGCCTTTTATATATTTGGCTGTCTCGTGCGTGACGATCTTAGTTCAGTCGACGTCAATCTCGTTCATTCGCCACGAACTAACGAACTACGGAATGGGAATTGAAGCAACTAGTTCGCGTAGATCACCTGTAGGAGCGCTCTTTTGACCTAGTTCGTTCGCGAACTACACAAGCACAAGACTACTCGGCGGGAAAAGATGGAAGGGAGCGGGTGTAATCTAGTGAAAATCAAAATTTATTTGTAAATACTGGCGTTGTAAATAAATGGCTTGCATGTGTCCGTAAAGTGATGTTTTCTGGTTGATAAGTTACATTTTGTTTACTTGTGATGTGAATCTAGTGCGTGTGCATGGTTTTATATGCAGGTAAGCTAAGTAAAACTTTAGTCAGAATACGATCTCTTCATGGGCTCATGTAAGTTATTTCTGCGATTCTTTTTGATCTTTAATAATTTTACACCCATTCTTGAGGATTTTCCCGACGTTTCCATTCATCATCATCAATCATAAATTCAGAAATCATTTACGAAAGACAATGGCTGTATGGGCTTAGTTCCCCTTGCCTTTCCTTCGGGATAAACTAAACAAAAAAAAGCAAACAAAACAAAATAAACTTTGCGATCTGCGTAAAATCAGCAAGAAAATGTTGAAATTGTTTAGTTATTTGTTTTCCTTACGCAGTTAATTCGTTTCGTGATCATTAATTTCCTGTTTTACTAACATATCTATTGATAGAAGTATTAAAAATGGCACTCGGAAATGTTTTACTCGTTAGCCAAATAGCAGGATATGTCATCGGATTGATTTTATCTCTGTGTATTATTGTTCCCTTGAGTATGCATCAAAATGAATTCAAGTAAGTCGTAATGTTAATATATTAGGTAGGTACATTAAAGTCTTTCAGGACTATTATTCTATTACTCCACACAATGTAGTTCAGTTTCTTTGTACTTCCTACCTCACAGCCTAATGTAATCTTCTCTACTTCCAGTGGACGTTGTCTTCTCTTCTCAAGTGGAGAGTGGAGAGAAGAGGATGGCCAGTTGGTAGTGGACTGGGCATCCCGAGCTTACTGTGACTATGTGATAGTTGTTGGAGTCTTCATGTTCATTGCATGCCTTGTGCAGATCTATAGGTATGTATTTAAATTGTTATTGTATAGCCTCAAAGGGTGACACAAAAGGAACAATGGCAGAACATTTCAAGTGCAGCAGTGGGGATGATCAGTCACAGTTATTTAAATTACATCCTACTTATTTAGAGGTGCTTTGTATAACCAAGTAAAGATATGACAGTTTTGTAGGAAAATGATTATCTTCGACAATACATCTACATTTTTATTACTCAAGTTAAGGTATTTATGTTTATTTCTCCAGGTTATCATCCTTAATGCTAAAAGGGCAGGACACATCCTTCCTGTCTGCATTTGTGGAGGCGGCTGGCTGCATGATATACTGTGGGTTTGCAGTGTCTGCTGCTGTACTGGTCACCATCGGATTCATGACCTGGTGCCAGACTATAGTGGAAAGATTTCCTAGGTAGGTATCATATGGTTTCTAGTCACATACAGATACATTTTTGTCAAGTCATGTTGAATTGCATTGACACAAAATATACCTGTTTAACTTATTTTAACACGTTGACGGACAGTAGAAACAAGTGAAATTCGAAAATTGACACTATATGTTTTTGTAATTTTTAGAATATTAGAAGTATGGTTTTACTCTTTCTGCTTAAATACACTTAATTTTGATTAATTCAGCACCTTTAATTAGGTTGCGGCTACAACCGCAGTGTCTAAAAACGACCGTTTCATATTGGACGGCTATTGCCGTCATGTCACATAGTGAACTTGAACTTGACGGCTATAGACGCAACTGTCCGTCAACGTGTTAACTTCAGTTTATCCTACTATATTATATACAGGGTGTTTTTTCGTTGCCACCCTTAATGAAGGGTATGTACTCTATACATTAAATAAAGTAAGTTTATAGCAAAAAAAATGTTGGGAATAGATGTAAAAAAAAATGTATTACTTGTCCAGTGAAATTTATGAAACCTTGAAATTTATAGTGTCCAGTGTTTATGCTAGTTTTTTTATAGACAGATATTAATTATTTCTCATGAAAAAGTCTTGCTACTCGTGTCTATGTGCATTTATGCAGAAAAATGCAGTCTATTTACTCAACTTTGGACCCTAATATCTTGGGAACCAGACACTTCCCAGGTATGCTTCCATGGAGAAAAATGATTGTGATGATGAGGAGATTCCGTAATATTCGGGAACGTTGACAACTCTGTATAAAATGTCATCAAAAATCATTCTATATAAAATATTATAAATGTAAAAGTTTCTGAGTATGGTTGGGTGTTTGTTTCACATAAAAACGGCTGGAGCGATTTGAATAAAATTTGGTATGGAGTTAGCTGACACCCTGGATTAATACATAGGCTACTTTTTATCCTGGGAAAATATTTTAATCCCGGATAGTTTCCACATTTTGTTTTTTTCTGCAGACCTCGTGGACGAAGTCGTGGGCGTCTACTAGTCTTGAATAAATGATAATTACATCCTAGGATTGGTTAGCTTACTTTTATAAATAATTAATGTGAATATCTTGTTTCAGTTGTGAAAATGCTGCTGGTCAGGACATAGACAAGAATGATAAGATATCTACCAATGGTTTCTATATGGAAATGGGCACTGTTCAGGTAAGTTAGGTTTTTTTGAATGAACTGATAGGTGCAGTTAGCAGTTACCCTGCCTGCCACGCCATGCCAGGTTTGAGGGCTGGTAGGTGCAAGCATTGATATGATAAAAATAATTTAATTTTATATTTCAAGATATTTTATTTTATGTTTTCCGTTGAATGATAGTGCTAGTTACTTATGTGTATAAGACCACATTTTCTGTTTCACTGTATAAAAAAAAATGACAAAACAGGCATAGGAATTATTATATGAAACGGACTCTACCCATAGTCCCATACCCACTGGGAAAAGTTTGTACATTTGTTTATTTATTTATATTATTTATTTTTGTTTTACAATTTCAGGAAGACCAACAGCTATTTATAATTATAGTTAAAATTGTAGAAACATAAAACCAATAACAGGTCCATACTTATAAAAGCATTATGAGAGCTAATCAGGTACTAATGCACACACAATTTTCATCAGTTTCACAAAACCTAACAAGCTTATCAATAACAAACAATAAAACAAAAAAAAATTTAGGTACTAGATAAAATCTAGGTACCTACTAACTTATTGGCGGAAAAATTTTTCACTAAGCATACGCCTCGCTATGTTAAAACTGGTATTGAAGAGATCAAGCTCTACGCCTTTACAAAGTTCATTGAAGTTATTACCCGCTCGCAAAAGGAATGTATTCTGATGATATTTCGTCGATGCAAGAGGAACAGAATTGTGAATGTCTTCTTAGACCCATGATTTTATTCCAGTTCGGAGCGTGGGCCGCGTTCGCAACATGGGTGGGCCTGGCCGTGTTCTCGACGCTAAAGGTGTGTCGCTACCACCAGCTGGAGAACATCCAGGTGTCGATGTACCGCGAGCGACAGCGCCTCGTCAACGAGAGCGGGTCCCCGTCCGACGCCGGCGCCGCCACGCCGCCCGCGCTGCGCCGGGGGGGCCCGGGGACCCCCCCTGTGCGCCGGGGGGGCCCCGGGGCGGCGACCCCCCCGCACGACCCCCGCGCGGCCGACACCCCGCCCGCGGCCCGGCGTGAACCCACCACCGACTGCCGCGAGCCGTGAACCCACCACCGACTGCCGCGAGCCGTGAACGAGTAAAACCCACACTATTATGTAACCCTAAGTATAGTTTGTAAACTATTTCAGTTTATTAACATAGTAGATAGGATGGAATTTAATGCTGTTAACTAGTAAACACTGATGGCTAGTTTTACCACTTGCTATAAAGTTCTGGATAATCTAACCTCTTTTTTTGACATGAAAAGTCAATTATTATCCGGAACTTAATAGCAAGTGGTAAAACTAACCGCGAATGATTTCATGTTTTTTTTTGTATAATACAAGTATTGGTTATTACATAAGTCACCCAGTTAAAGATAAGACGACGGATTGTGATTGAAATTAAATTATTTATTTCATGTTGTGATAATAATACTCTTGCATTTAACTGTACAAAAGTTGTTTACTTAATTTGCGATTACAAGATTTTGGCACGCTGCCTGCCTGCTTGCCTGACGCCAACTATTACCAACTTACATCAATACTTTATAATCGTAATAAAATTGCACCCTTTTTTATGATGTGTTTTTAGTTTTTAGATGTACCAAATATGTATAATTAATTTGTATATAAGTGATCATTTTATAAATGAAAAGAGGAAGAACACTTAACATTCATCACTTTAAAAATTTCTGATCAGTAACAAAAGAATTCTTTTAGTATCATCATCAGCCTATTGCAGTTCACTGCTAGACGTAGGCCTCCCCCAGGGCACACCACAAGACTGCCATGGGGGGTATTTGCCCATAGTCACCACGCTGGGCAGGCGGGTTGGTGACCGCAGTTTGTATTTTGGACTATGTTGTCAAAACGGGAGGCGCTGCTGCCCACCTCCCGGAAACCCTTAATCGCCTCGTACGATACCCACGGGCTGACATGGGGTGGTATGAATTCTACTCTGCCGGCACCACGCGGCTATTTATTATTAATAGTATAGATAGTAGATATTTTATTGAATATTGGTATGTGATCTCACTAAAAATATTTGTTTTTGTAACGAAACTATCCAACGTGTATTATAGAATCGCAAATTAATACGAAACGAGTGTCGTTGAGGAATTTCCTATGATATCTAGGTACTCTAAATGGCTTCTGTTATTTTCATACAATGTTATTTTTATGTAAATTTTATTTAACTTTAATCAATTAAACATGGTGTAATTATAAAATAGTTTTATTTTCGTCTTACACAGTAATAAAGCTAGGAGTATTAATGTAAGTAAATGGTAGGTACATAGGTATCACAACAATGTTTTTGAGTATTGCTAGGTATTTAATTCATTACGTATGTACCTTGCAATAGAAAATTAAATGATTTAAAAATATATACCTTTAACTGTGGGGCAAGCACGAATCTTTCGAATTATCGAAAGATTCGTACTAACGTAACAATATCGTCAAACTGTCAATTATCATCACTTAGATTTTACTTGCTAGTCGAAAGCGTTACGGGGCCGCACAGTGGTTCCAATGTATGGGAGGTGCTGGACATTCGCATCCAAAAAATAAAATTGGTTAATCTTGAGAAACTAATTATGCCATCTTGTTTGGTAGATCAATGTCTTTGAAAGTTATTATTTAAAGTTTTTTTGTAACTGTTATATTTGAGGAGATAATTGAGAAATAGTATCTTCTTACTATGGAAATGGTCAAACTTACTTACATATCTCTTGATTCCGGCCTCGTTTCAAGTTGCGGTCTTCGGTATTGTGTTTATATTTGAGAGAACTACAATTAATGCTAACACACATATTGCGCCAAACGTGCACTTTCTGCGGTACATAGAGATGTCTATTTTTATATACGAAAAAGTTCCATACTGAACACTACAATGAAAGTGATCTTGTAATTTTGATTTTTGACATGTCCAAAATGTAGGTCAAATGGTTTGAGAACTAAATTACACTAAAATTGTTAGTGGTAGTATTTATTTAATAAAATTAAAAAAATACGAAAAGCACAACATGCATTATAAATCTATAAAATAGTACAGATAAATTTAACTAAAAATGTCTATAAACACAGAGAGAAAGACCCTAGTTACACGAATGAGATCTTTTTATTAAACTGTAATAAAAAATTTATTTATTTATATTTATTTTAATTAAAATTTTAATTTATTTATGAATCGTCTTCACAATCATCATCGATCAATTCTGATGCGGAGTCTATTTCGATTAACTCGTTTATATCGACAAAATTAAATTTACCTGTCTCGGATATAATCAGTTCATAAAATTCTGAGAAACAAGATTTTTTAATAAATTTGTTATACATTGGGCGAATACTTGTAAGAACCGGATCAGAAGATAATAAAAGATTGTGTAGTACATCTTCATTACACGAGACACTGCTATGTTTTCTTGAATGTCCTTCGCGGTACTTTCTAAATTCTTTATTTCGTGCCTCCGAGGCTTCTTCGGACAAAAAGCCGATAGGCATCATTGAAAAGTTCTCAATGACATCTGGCCCATGGACCAGCAATTTGTGGAGACTAGACGGCATATAAAACCATGGATATAATTCCACGTAGAGCAAAGTAGTGTCATTACAGTACATACGAAATTTGTCAATGTCGAGTTTCTCTCCTGAAGATATACACTGTAAAATGACAGCTAGCCTTCTTAAAAGTCTCGCATCTAATCCGGTTAATTCAGCAGATTTTTCTGGGTTTTCAAAAAACCTTCTAGCACAATTACCGGTGTTGGTGGTTCCACTCCCTTGCTTGACAACATCAAGACGCATTCCAGTTTCTTTTTTGAAGTTTTCTTGAATTGCTGATTTTCTTTCAGCAACATTCTTCTTTGCTTCATCACCTCTAGCTTGCCATGATTTTATGTCTAATCTGTATGCGATGTGAAGACAACACTCCATGGTCCGGATCCATGCATGGAGCGAGCTAAGTCCGTATTTAAACATGTCTTCGTGCACTGGCTTGCTTCTTACTTTACTAATGTCGTTCATCTCATTTGGACGCGCTTTGCAAATGTCGCACACTGATGCTGCTGTGCCTGATATGTATGAGTGAATCTTACCATCTATCATCGTCAAATGCAACTGGTGCTTTACACTTACGTCATCGCTCTTAGTAGGTTGCAGAAGCTTAATCTCTTCTTCGAATTCAGACATCTCCATTTGAACATTTTCTTTTGTTTCTTTGATGAACTTGATTAGGATTGGTCGACAAAGAGATGTTGACGAGGGCCGCTCATTTTCCCAAATTATTTGGCCAGTTTCGGATGTGAGCCGGATTGGTACAAGACTTGCAACAAATACACTGGCGAAATTCGTTTCCTCAGTTTCACTTGTTTTCTGGTGGTAAACACTTTGATCCGAAGCATCGTCAAAGCCCCATTTGCTCACGAGCACCAGGTTTTTCTCCTCAGTGATAGAGAGGTTTTGGGTTTGTAGAAGTCTTGTCGTAGTAAGGTCTAGCAACGCTTGCAATTTGATTTTAGCAGAGTGTTCAGTAATTGTAACGTCTTCTTGTTTTGGGTAACATTTCTTTTTTTCTTTCAGAAGCATGTAATAACTGGGATATTGAGCTACTCCTTCTTTAGCATGAAAATCCCGTAAAGTCATATAACGCCATTTTGAAAGGTTCATCGACACAAACAAAGCTAGGGCCTTTAGTGGAGATATACATTTATCTGAATCTGTGGTACTCCGTCCGCCAATGAAATCTTTGATCTTAGAAGCTTCTGTAGGATTTTCCATTAAAAACTTCATAATATCAGCTACATCATTTTCCCCTGCAGCCCTAAGACTGCTTTGTGCAGAAAACATAATCTCGTCAGTGCTGCTAGATGCCCTAAGTACTTCAGTGCGTCTTTTCTTTTGACGAGGACTTAAATCTTCAAAGGGCTTACGAGGAGAGACATGAGTACACGTAGAGGCATCGGATTTAGAAGGTAAATTCGTCTGCTCAGTAGTTTCTTCTTCTATTGCGTTCGTAGGTAATACTTGTAAAGGCAAATTATTTTCCTTGCCACTGGACTTCAGACTGCAACCACTCTGAGTGTTTATTTAGAAACTTTCCTTCGCTTCTTCCAGCTTGAGACCATTTAGGATAGATCCGGTAGCAAAATCGACGACACCAGTTCTTTAAGTCTTCTTCGGCACCTTCACAAAGAGAAACGTTGCAATTCGTTTTAAGGACACCGAATAGATGATCAAAGTCACGTAGATCATTGTGTTTGCGTAAAGCGCAATAAAGGTCAAGATTTGTAACAAATCCACGGAAAGACATATTTATTAGAACGAAATAGAAATCAAAACTGATGTAAAATAAAGGATTACCAACCAATTTATACTACACTACCCTCATTACTGCGTACTGCGTACAATTGTTATTCTTGTAATGTTTTAGTACTAATGATTTCAATTAATAATCACCTGCATCAAATAATTGTTGAAAATGCTAAAAATTACTCTAAGAATGACATCTGTAATTGATAGAAATGCTAATGACTACTGTCTTAATGATAATGCAATAATTTCATTAATTAATTATTTAAAAGTCTAAGACCGTCTGTGGATCGATCGTTGCCCTCGTTTGCAAATTAATTAATTTAATTATTATTTTTTTATTTCTGCAACATCATTTATCGATACGCATATTTAGAGGGGCCCTTATTCCTCTATGATTTTAACAGAAAATTGTAAGATCCTTGTCATTGTAGTATATTATAATATAAAAATCAAACATTTCTATGTACCACAGAAAGTGCACGTTTGGCGCACTATGTGTGTTAGCATTAATTGTAGTTCTCTCAAATATAAACACAATACCGAAGACCGCAACTTGAAACGAGGCCGGAATCAAGAGATATGTAAGTAAGTTTGACCATTTCCATAGTAAGAAAACACTATTTCTCAATTATCTCCTCAAATATAACAGTTACAAAAAAACTTAAAATAATAACTTTTGAAGACATTGATCTACCAAACAAGATGGCATAATTCGTTTCTCAAGATTCACCAATTTTATTTTTTGGATGCGAATGTCCAGCACCTCCCATACATTGGAACCACTGTGGGCCGGCGTGTAAAAAGTTTCTGTTTACAAGTATAATTTCGATTATGGGTTTTGCTGTTACCTACATAGATAATACCAATTTTATAGTTTGCTATTG
Organism: Carposina sasakii; assembly: GCA_014607495.2. Classification (NCBI taxonomy): domain Eukaryota; kingdom Metazoa; phylum Arthropoda; class Insecta; order Lepidoptera; family Carposinidae; genus Carposina; species Carposina sasakii. Next base: position 1,090,770 of record CP053166.1, read on the forward strand.
CAAAATGTAACAAGCCTACAAGTGTAATCTAATAGAGCTAACCATACCGCCTATATAAACACATGGCTGTGTGTGTTCACGAACGGCTTAGCCAGAACTGCAAGAACACGAAAGACATCCCTCGGCAACATTTATTACGTGTATAGCTACGTATAAATCATACTTTATCTGCTACGTCGGGATGTCGCTTACGTATGTGCACTTTAAGATACCGCGGCTGCGCGAGCCGCAGGCCGCAGTGCGGGCACGGCAGCGCGGCGGCGGCGTGCGTGCGCGCATGACGCAGCAGGTCGGCGCGGACCGAGAACGCGCGGCCGCACGTCCCGCACGCATGCGCGCGGCGTGCTAAATGTCGCGCTGCGTGCCGAGACAGCTGCGTGCGCCAGCGGAATCCCGCGCCGCATGTGGCGCACGAGTGCGGCTTGTTACCGCTGTGCGCTTGCTCGTGAATATAAAGACCTGCGCGCGTGCGGAACGCTTTCCCGCAAGTACTGCATTCGTGTAAGGCGCGAGCATCGTGTACGGACCCATGCGCGGTGAGTGCGGCGCGGGTGCCGAAGCGCTTGCCGCAGTCTGCGCATGGGTGGTCGCGGCTGCGCCGGTGCGTGTGCTTCATGTGATAGAAGTAGGTCGACGGCGCGTTGCACACTTTGGCGCAAATTTCGCAGGTGCGCGACTTCTTGACGCTTTTTGATTCGTTCTTCGCTGCGTTTGTCGTGACGGCGCTCTTTAGTTCGTTTTCTGTTTCTGTAACGACGTTCGGTAATTCGTTTGCGGTATTAGTTTTGTCCGGTTCCGAGACAGTCGCGTCGTCGCGGGTCGGCTGCGTGTCCTGCGAGTCCTCGATGGCTCGGAACACGGACGAGGGTATCGGCTCGAACCCAAACTCTGAGTCGCTGCGGTCGGAGAACTCGTTCTCGTCGGTGACGTTGGATGCCTCGGCACATTCCCGAGAGGCATTAGATTTCACCTCCGATCCCACTTCCTTTGCAGGTGATTCGGTTTTAGTTACAGGTACTTTTTCCGGATCAGTTTGATTGTCCTTTACAATACAATCTGACGTTTTCAAGCAAATCTGTTGCTCCTTAATCGTGTCGGATTTGTGTTCCTCCTGCCGGTTCCCACCGGGTGGCTCCTTCTGCTTCCGTCCCCTGCCCCGGCTGAGGTGGTAGTCTATCGCGTGTAGAGCCATGTGCCGGAAAAACTCCTTCCTGTTGACATAGTCGCGACACTCGTCACAGAGGAACACCAGGTCGGAATGTTGTTGGACGACGTGAGCATTGTAATGTTCAGTGTCGACTGCGGCGGCGCAGTGCCGGCAGTGGGTCACGTGGCTTCCTGACACGGGCGAGAGACTTTTGTTTGAAGGTTTCTCCCGCGGCGAGGGAGCATTGCAGACCAATCTGGAACAAAGAGCGACACGCTCAACGGAAACTGGATTATCATTTTGAGACATTTTAGGAAGGTTCATTGTAATGAGAGTTGGTATATAGTTGAGAAGTCTTCAGGACAGATACTGACATTAGAGTCCGTCGTCCGCATGGGCAGAGCGCACGTGCGCGTTGAGCTGTGCTCGCAGGCGGAATGCGCGCGGGCAGAGCGCGCAGGCGAGCGCGGGCGGCGCGTGCGTGCTCGCGTGCGCGCTCAGGGCGGACGCGCGGGAGAAGCGCGCCGGGCACAGCCCGCACGGCAGGCAGCGCGGCGCGTGCGACTGCGCGTGGCTGCGCAGCGCGGCGGCGGTGCGGCTGGCGCGGCCGCAGCGCTCGCAGACGAACGCGCGGCGCGCGGCGTGCGAGCGCTCGTGCTCGCGCAAGTGTTCGCGGCGGGAGAAGGCGCGGTCGCAGTGTGCGCAGGCGTGAGGCCGGGCGCCGACGTGCACGGCTTTGCGATGACGTGCTAAGTTGGCGGCGTGGCGAAAAGCGCGGCCGCATAGTTCGCACGCGACGCTGCTCGCACACACGGGTTTCACTTCTGCTTCCGTATCGGTATACTCCGCTTCCTCCGAACACTTTTGTCGCCAAGTTCTGCAACATCGAGGCGCGAGCGTCACCGTAGTTGAATAGTTTCACTAAATTTTTTTTAGCATATGTGTGCCAGCTAGTACTAGAATATGGTGTGGGTAGGTCTGATATTATCTATTTTCTTAACCTATAGATGGAAACCTTAAAGAAAGTACACACTTGTACATTAAAAACTAAATTATTTCATTCACGCAGGAGCCTTAAATACCTGCTTAAATAAACAAATACTTACATGATACCTTAAAAATAAAAGGTACATATACATGTAAACATTTTATTGCATTAATTAAATTTACAAAGTCTACCAAGCCTAGTCAGTCAGTTTACTTATATCTACCTATATGATCACAAGGTGCCTAATTCACTATCAGTCACTGTCGCGCAGTCTTTCTGAAATGTCATTTATGTTTGTGTAGCCAGTACATAGTAACAAAGTTAGTAGTGGTTGTCGTGGGGGTAGAGCGGCGGCGGCGGCGCGGCGAGCGGAGCGGCAGGCGGGGCGGCGGGCGGGTCGGCAGGCATCGCGGCGGTCGGCGCGGGCGCGGCGTGCAGACGGCGCTCGTGCGTGCGCAGCGCGCGGCGCAGGCGGAAGGCGGCGGGGCAGCGTGCGCAGGCGTGCGGGCGCGCGCCCTCGTGTGCCAGTAGGTGCGCGCGCAGCTCGTGGCGCTGGCGGAAGGCGGCGGCGCACAGCGCGCACGCGTGCGGCCGCGCGCCCGAGTGGCGCAGCGCGTGGCGCGCCAGCCCCGCACGCAGACGGAAGCGCGCGCCGCACGGGGCGCAGCGGTGCGGCCGAGCCGACGAATGCGTGCGCGCGTGCGCGTGCAGCGAGCCGCTCTGCGCGAAGCGGCGGCCGCAGCGCGCGCACTCGTAGGGCCGCTCGCCCGTGTGCGTGCGCGCGTGCTGGCGCAGCGTCTGCGCGCTGGCGAAGGCGCGGCCGCACTGCGCGCACGCGTGCGGGCGTCGGCGCGCGTGCGTCTCGGCCAGGTGGCGGTGCAGGCCGGCCGGCGCGCGGAACTGCTTGCCGCACTCGTGGCACACGCATGGCCGCTCGCCCGAGTGGATGCGGCGGTGGCACGCGAACGTGTGCGCCGAGCCGAGCCGCTTGCCGCACGCCGCGCACTCGTAGTAGGCGCGGCCGTCGACTTGCACGCGCGCCGCCGCCAGCTCGGCCCGCGCCGCCGCGCTCAGCCGCCCGCGACGCAGCTCGCACGCCGACAGGTCGTCGATCTCGTCCGCCGCCGCCAGCTCCGAGTCGCCGTCGCTCGCGCTCGCGCCGCCCGACTCGTGCTCCTCGACGAAATGGTTCCGGAAGCGGAGTAACGCCTCGTAGAAGGCTGCGTACGTGTCGGCCGCGCGCCGCGCCGCCACCGCCGCCAGCGGCTCGTCGTCGGCGCTGGCGTCGCTAGCGGCCGGCGACCTGCAACAGAGGCGGCGCGTCACACACGCGCGCGCGGCGGTGCGCCGCCAGGTGCGAGGCCTCGCGAAAGGCGCGCGCGCAGACGGGGCAGGCGTGCGGGCGCTCGGCGGCGTGGCGGCGCACGTGCCGGCGCAGGCCGCCGCGCGTGCGGTAGCGGCGCGCGCACAGGCGGCAGGCGTGCGCGCGCGCGCCCGTGTGCGCCGGCTCGTGCGCGCGCAGCTCGGCGCGCGTGGGGAAGCTCTCGGCGCAGTGCGGGCAGGCGAGCTCGGCCCGGCCCTCGTGCGCGAGGCGCGCGTGCGCCGCGAGGTTTCCGCGCGAGCTGAACGTGCGCGCGCACTGCTGGCACGCCACGCGCTCGGGCGCGCCCGCGTGTCGCCGCCGGTGACTCATCATATTGTACTTGTTGGAGAAGGTGCGGTCGCAGTCGGGGCAGCGGACGGGGATGTACTTCTGGTCGGTGGCGGGCCGCGGGCGCCGCCCGCGGCCCCGGGCGGGCGGCGCTCGGTGCGCGCGCGCCACATGTGCCCGCAGCGCGGCCTCGCTGTCGGCGCGCAGCCCGCAGGCGCGGCACGCGAGGCCGCTGCCCGCACCGGCGGCGTGGCTCTCGCTCAGATGCCGCAGCAGTCCCGCGCGGTCTCCCTGGCGGCTGCAGCACGGCGCGGGCTCGTGTCGCGACAGGTGGTGCAGCAGACGCGTGCTCGACGAGAACATGCTCGGGCAGGACGGACACTGCACGTTCGGCCCCCACGCGCGCCCCGCACGCCCCGCTGTGTTCTCGTCCTCGTCCTCGTCACTCTCGTCGATGTACTCCACGCTCATGTCGTCGGCCCCTAGCGCCTCCTCGATCATAATGTTCTTCACTAAAAACTGTCGTAAACTGTGTCCGGTGGTGACTTCTGCCGCGTGCTTTGTCTGCAGATGCCCGGCCAGGGCACTGACCGCGTCTCCACACCACGCGTCATTACATCTTTGGCACGAGAACTCCACTCCCGCGGTTACTAGAGCCTCACGGTCGAGTTCAAACGATTCAAAGTAAAAAGTCAGTGCTTCGTCGAGTAATGTTCTAAATGTTATGAAGGCTATGTGCTCTGCCCTGAAATTACACACATACATGCCCAATCTAGTCGTGCAGTTTGAGAATATATGTATAGGTACATACAGAGAAGGCAGGAAGAAGCCGATTTATGTGATAACTAAAACCAAAACTACTTCAATATAGATGTCATAAATATAAATGGTTTATTTATTAAACAGAACCAACACTCAAAACTAGCCCGATCAAAAGACAAATTAAATAAACTTGCTCCTTCTTTCCCTCACTCACCTAGATACATAGGTAAATTAAATATATAATATACTTACTCTTTCGGTGACAAGTCATTGCTCCCAGGATTGAGTACCTGGAAAAGGATAAAACCAAATTACATGCTTTGTAAACTACATGCCAAACTTAGGCCTAAAAAGTTGCCGTAACAATGCACATGTTGTCTCTAAAATTATTATACTTTTAGTTTGAATAGGTAATGTGGATTCTGGAATTATCTCTACAAAAGGTACCTACCACTCCATTGACTTGTGTAACCAGTGGGTGTGATCGTAGCACACTATCAGTCTTGCTACAACATACAGTCAGCTCATGCCACGCCAGCAGTGTGTTCATACAGCCATAACACAGGCCATGAGGCAACCTGTCCTGCTCAGATACCTGAAACAAATTACAAGAAGATTAACTCCAGTACTCTTTTACTGAGAATAAATAGTAGGCTATGTCAGTAATGGATATGTATCATCACCTTAATTGGCAAATGAGTTGCAATTTTATCAGCCAGCTCATGCTGCAGACCTTCTCCTTCGAATATTGGAACAATACATTCAGTAACTGTAGCACAAATACGGCAAACATTTGAGAAATCTTCCAAGTCTGAAATAAATAAGCTTAGATTAATGATTGGTCTTCGCTCCGCGGAGCGAATCATTATTCTAAGTAAATAAGTTTTGAACTATGAAATAAACAAGTATAGTTTTACACAAAGTCTACGTTTGGAATAGTGTAATTTATACAGAAAATCGGTATTATCTTCTGCAATAGACAGTATTTTAGCATAATTTATTAATACTTACTGTCGAGAGCATCTGATGGGGATTTGTCCAAGATATCTGTTGATTGTGTAGTATCCGCATTTAATAAGAATATTTGCTCAGGTTTATTGGCCATTATTTTAGCAATATTTAATAGTTATTTTCACATAAAATCTCTTATTAACCGGTAAAATAAATATTTAATTCGTATGTAAACAAACCGTCTATTTTTTTTTTTTTTTTTAGTTTATCCCGAAGGAAAGGCAAGGGGAACTAAGCCCATACAGCCTAATCATTGTTTAGTAAAATGTATTCTGAATTTATGATGGATGACAATGATGATGAGTGGAAACGTCGGAAAAATCCTCAAGAACGAGTTTAAAATTAGTAAAAATCAAAAATAATTGCAGAAACAACTTACATGAGCCCATGAAGAGATCGTATTCCGACTAAAGTTTTACTCAGCTTACCTGCATATAAAACCATGCACACGCACTAGATTCACATAACAAGTAAACAAAATATTACTTATCTACCAAAAAACATCACTTTACGGACACATGCAAGCCATTTACAAATAAATTTTGATTTTCACAACAATATTACACCCGCTCCCTTCCAGCTTTTCCCGCCGAATCCCAAACCGTCTATAACAATTTTTTTTTTTTTTTTTTTAGTTTATCCCGAAGGAAAGGCAAGGGGAACTAAGCCCATACAGCCTAATCATTGTTTAGTAAAATGTATTCTGAATTTATGATGAATGACAATGATGATGAATGGAAACGTCGGGAAAATCCTCAAGAACAAATGTAAAGTTAGTCAAAATGAAAAAATATTGCAGAAACAACTTACATGCGCCCATGAAGAGATCGTAATCCGGCTAAAGTTTTACTCGGCTTACCTGCGTATAAAACCATGCACACGCACTAGATTCACACCACAAGTAATCAAAATATAACTTATCTACCAGAAAACATCACCTTACGGACACATGCAAGCCATTTACAAATAATTTTTGATTTTCACAAGAAAATTACACCTGCACCCTTCCAGCTTTTCCCGCCGAATCCGTCTATAACAAAGTTTTATCAGTGTCATTATAACGTCAATGTCAATTATGGATTCGGCGGGAAAAGCTGGAAAGGAGCGGGTGTAATTTTCTTGTGAAAATCAAAATTTATTTGTAAATGGCTTGCATGTGTCCGTAAAGTGATGTTTTTTGGTAGATAAGTAATATTTTGTTTACTTGTTATGTGAATCTAGTGCGTGTGCATGGTTTTATATGCAGGTAAGCTGAGTAAAACTTTAGTCGGAATACGATCTCTTCATGGCCTCATGTAAGTTGTTTCTGCAATTATTTTTGATTTTTACTAATTTTAAACTCGTTCTTGAGGATTTTTCCGACGTTTCCACTCATCATCATTGTCATTCATCATAAATTCAGAATACATTTTACTAAACAATGATTAGGCTGTATGGGCTTAGTTCCCCTTGCCTTTCCTTCGGGATAAACTAAAAAAAAAAAAAAAAAAATCAATGTCAATTATTATTTGAACGTGAGTAGGCAAAGAAATCCACATAACCGCGCTTACCAATATTGCATCTTTGCTCAAAAACAGTGTAACAGCGTGTAAGAGGGATTTTGCATTTTCCTATGTTAACTACAAAGATATAATTAAAACTTTTAAATCTATCTACTACAAAAAAACCGCTGACCTATGGGGTCTATCGGTGAAAACGTTAGGTTCAATCATAGGAATGAGATACCAAATCCCTGGGTTCAATAATAGATGTAATAAGTACTCCGCTAGCAAGCGTTTTTAATAATTGTATAGACAAAGGAGTATTTCCTGATTTAATGAAACATAGTAAAGTTATTCCGTTGTTCAAGTCAGGAGAATCTTCTGATCCAGGTAACTTTCGCCCGATATCAGTACTCCCAACAATCAGTAAAATCTTTGTAAAACTAATTTTAGAACAATTGTCCATGCACTTATGGCTTCACCAAGGGTCTACTATCGACGCGGGAGTTGAGTTGCTAAGACACATTGTCGGTGCTTGGGAGGAGTCACATAATGCACTGGGAGTGTTCTGTGACTTGTCAAAAGCGTTTGATTGTGTCCACCATGAAATATTCATTCGAAAATTTGAACATTATGGTATACGGGGTGGGGCCCTCTGTCTTCTGATGTCCTATTTGAACGATAGGATTCAGAAGGTAGATGTGAACGGAAAACGATCACCGGGATCGCGCGTCTCAATAGGTGTCCCACAAGGTTCAATCCTTGGTCCGTTTCTTTTCCGTATTTATATAAATGATTTGCCATACTTTGTAGGCAATGAGCATGAAATAGTATTGTTTGCAGATGACACCTCCTTACTATTTAAAGTAAAGAGGCAGCTCATCGTATATGACGTGGTGAACAGTGCTCTCTCTAAAGTGTTATATTGGTTTAGTAATAATAATCTTGTCCTTAATAGTAGGAAAACGAAATTAATAAAATTTTCTACTCCCAACGTAAAACAAGTTAGAACTGATGTTTACATAGGCGACGAGAGACTGGATCAAGTGGATTCGACTGTTTTCTTGGGCATAACTTTGGATGCCAAATTACAATGGGGTCCTCACATTGAAAAACTAAGTAAGAAACTTAGTTCTGCAGCCTATGCAGTTAAGAGAATTCATCTACTGACAGATGTCGAGAATGCTAGAATTGTTTATTTTAGCTATTTCCATAGTATAATGATGACATACGGTATTTTATTATGTGGAAGCGCAGCTGATTGGGAGTCAATATTTATCTTGCAAAAAAGAGCTGTCCGTGCAATTCTAAACTTAGGGTCCAGGGTCACATTACGTGAGAAATTTAAAGGATTGAATATAATGACTTTAGCTTCGAATTATATTTATGAAAATTTATTATATGTTCATAAGAATTTAGATAAATTTAATAAAATGTCTGATGTGCAAAAAATAAATACAAGAGGTAAGAACAGACTTGTTGCTCATGTGTCCCGTCTCCGCAAAGTCAGTAAATCATTTATGGGTCAATGTATACTTTTCTACAACAAGCTTTCAGATACACTCAAAGGGCAACCTGTCTGTAAATTTAAAAACATTGCGAAGAAAAAACTTTGCATGAAAGAATATTATACAGTATTAGAATATTTAAGTGATATCGCTCTTGTCCGCCTAGTACTTTTGTCTTCATTTAGAATGCCAGCCCCTATTACTTTCACACATTCTTCCAACCGCACACTTTGCTAAATACGTAGATATAAACATACAGGAGGTTAAGAAGAGATGGCCTTTAGTAGCCTTGAGATAATGCCCTAATCGTTAGTATCTCTACTTAGTTTGTGGCCCTAATAATAGAATGCTAAACTATGTACGTTTCTAAGTGCTGTGGATTTTTTAAAATAAAATAAATAAATACACTTATACATATATTAAATTATGAGTAAATACTACAAACAGTAGTTATATTTAACATAAACAAACATAGTTTAGTTGCGATGATTTCGGAAGGTTTTGGCAGCGCGCCGGACTGTAGCCACCACCGCTGGGGTCATCATCATCGTCTTGTTTTTGTACGTGTGGATAACTTGCTGCAAACAACATATTTAGAACATTACCTACCTACCAGTATCTAACTGCTGTACTTATACTTCTTAATGTATCAATGTAGCGCCAAAATAGCTTTGGTTTCCTATGATAGCGGTGCCATTATTTATATAGACGGTGATGGAATATTTCACATGCCGCGACGGTTACGTAAGTACAGGCGTCTTTTTGCGATCGAATGTAAGGCATCTATGTATATGACGGCTCTATAGAGCCGGTCTACTATCCTATGAAACCGAAGAAAGGGATGGTAGGAAGTTAGGAATAAACTAGGCTTGTACTTATGTCTGTAGATACATACACCATCAAGAGGCAGACCCTGTATAATTAGTTATTACGGTCACCAACCCGCCTGCCCAGCGTGGTGACTATGTGCAAAAACCCCCTGTAGCAGTAGCCTTGTGGCGTGCCCTGGGGGAGGCCTACGTCTAGCAGTGGACTGCAATAGGCCGAAGAAGACACATGATGATACAAATACATGATGGCCACATAATGCCAATTTTTTTATGAATGTAGGTATACCTACAGATACTTACCAGCACTAATTTAATAAGGAATACTGCGAAGGTTAAGAACGATATGGTCATCAGTGCGCTCTCGGATGATGGTAGCTCGACATGCCCGCGGGACTCGGCCGCTCTAACCTGACGTGGAGACTCGTCCGGCCATGCTGACTCTATTCGGGATGCTGCAGATAATATCCACTTGAAAATGTGCTGACTATACCAATTAGGTATCTCGGGTATGATACTATGCATTATTGCAGTGCGCATGAGTGGTAGTTTCCCATTGATATTATAAATATGTACGTACAAAAGTTTGGGAGGATGGACACTACCTACCTGCTGAACAGATTTCGATCAAAGTTGCCAGGTATATTGCTTATACGCGTCACGCGGACGAAGTCGCGGTGGGTCGTTAGTAAGTAGTAATAATATCCTCGGATCATCAGTGAGTATAGGTAGTTACGGCATGTTTGTTACTTTTTAATGTAGACAATACTAGGCAGTTGCATAGCTTATATCATACATTAGACAGAATAACATTGTTAAGAAATAATAAAAAATTTATTGGATTGTGCAATGCTTACCGATATTTCCTAAGATGTCGTGTTTCAATTCCTCTAAATATCTGACCTTGCTTTTAAAGCTTCGCCTAGTATTTCTGGAAATTGTATCTGCCACCACTTTCACAAACTTCAGTAAGTTTTCCATAGGATTAACTTTCGTGTCACCTGCATCTTCTGCGTTATTGTCGTTATTATCTACAAGTGAATTTTTAATGTTTGATTCATTTAGATTCGTTACCACTTTAGGGATTTCTTGATTTTTTCCTGTATCTTTGTCATCTTTTTTATGTATATCAAGATTTTTATTAACACCTGCTTCTGTACTAGGATTTTCGGTATTTTTATATCCATTGTTTTCATTTCTTTTTCCTATATTAGATGATAAATGTTTCAACTTAAGAAAATTATGACCATCATGTGGTTGAACACTTTCTTTTGTTTCGTAAGTATTAATGATAACGTTTTCTGTATTATCCTTGCGTTTATGAGGGATAGGCTTTACTGCAGTACTGTTAGGAAAATGAACCTTTTGTATTGAACCCATATTGGGTATTTTAGTTACTATATTACCTGGCTCTAATGAAGCTTTCCTTCTAATGGGGTTCGGTGAATAATTTGGATAACCTGACTCAGTATTACGAGCAGTAGTAGGTTCAAGGTCAGTTTCTAATTCGAATTCTTCGTATTTCAATAATTCTTTCGGTATGCCTTGATCCAGTTTGGATGAGACATCATTTACCGTGTTTTCTGGTCTATTACGTGCATACTTTTCTGTAGTATATACATGTGTTTTTTCTCGATTAGTATATTGATTTTCATCTTTATTAGACGGTAAGACCAATTCATGTTTAGAATCATGAATATCCGGATGGTTATTAGTTATGATTTTAAGATTACTTTCATAGTTATTATTGGAGTTTGCATCTTCCGCATCTTTAATTATTTCTTCCCTCATTACAAGATCAGGGTCCGGTATTTTAGATACCTTCGTAGGTGTATCGTATGGTTTTTTCCGCGTGTTATTGGGTTTAATACTTATTCGTAGATCTTTTGATGTAGTAGGAGTTAACTGAGACGTTAACTCTTCAGTCAATCCAATTTTATGATCTTTATGTTCTTTGACATAGTTATGGTAAAAATAATCATCGATTGCCTCATTATCGTAATTCAAAATTCCGGTGTTCCCAAACCGAACACCTTTTTCTTCAAGAGATTTGGTTGTTGAACTTTTAGGGGTTTGAGGCGTTTTTGGACGAGGTTTCACCTTGTTATGATAGAAGGATTCGTCGTTTATTTCTTCTTCACTATAGGTGCTTGATATTTCTTGTTTCTTCTTATTGGCATTACTAAATATTGCAGTTTCTTTAGTACTTGGGTCAGGGTTATTGATGTTATATTGCGATTGTTTCGAACTTGAACTAATAGCACGTTTAGGAATGTTTTCAAGTTCGTAGTCACTTAAAGATTGATTAACATAAATTCTATTGGGCTTTTCCTCGTCTTCCTTAAAAGGTGTAAATGGATGCAAATTGTTGATGATTTCTAGAGGTTTTCTATAGTTTTGCTGCGATATCTCCACCCACTCACAAAGAACTGGAGAAAACAGGATTACAATAAATAACATTATCTAAAAAGTAGTGTTTCTCATGTTTATCTCAGATGAAAACTGTAACGAAGCGACATGTCAAATGCAGTGTGCCAGTTATATTACAGAAGTTATCAACATTTTATTAAACATAGCATTAATACAATATCTACACATTAAGCAAGTTAAATATGTATTTCAATAATATTATTATAAAAATAAAAAAAAATACAATCGGCCATGGAAAGTACAAAACATTATTTACATAATAAGTTGAAATCAGTCATACAATCAGAGTTAGCTATTTCGACGATGACTTATCTACATCTGATAACCACAGGGCACAGAAATGTATATAATAATAGAAGAACATAAGATTATTAATTTCCAAATGTTATCAACTTCTTACTTTACTTACCTGAAGACGTATTATTCGCTCCACGCGCATAAACCTTGGGCACGCATCGTTGCATGACGACACTCTATTTATCTTCATAACAGTTCAGTGTAAGTACTACTATAATTGTCTTTGGTACTACAAACAAAACTAATTCATTCCCACGCAAGTATCTCAATACCAAGTACCGTATATAGCTTAGTTTCAAATAACGTTTATTATACGAAATGACAGGTTTAAAAGTTTTATTATGACACTTTGGTCCTTCGAGCCGGATAGACAACATAAGCAATATAGTAAAACAAAAAGTTATTATTTAAACGGCGTTTATTATATTTATAATATGAATAGTAACACTTTGTAAAACTGTAATTTTACGAGTTTATTCTAAAATATTAACAGATGCGATGAATGACAACATTGTCTTAAAATGGTCACAGGTTTACGATTGCTAATGCCATGTTCGCTGCTGATTACTAGTTGAGTATGTTCGAATACGAATCATAATTTTACTGATTGGTGATTGCAATTCTAAGACCAATAAAAGGGTGTTCTACTTATATCTTTTAAACCACCTCATGTATACCTACAGTGACGACAGAATCAAGACAATGTTTACAGACATGTCAACAGCCACGAACATAAGTTAATTTACGAATTATATATATACAGGGTGTTTTTTTGTGGCCACCCTTAACGAAGGGTACGTACTCTATACATCAAATAAAGTAAGTTTATACCAAAAAAATGCCGGGAAAAAAATATTTTTTTTAATATATTTTTTTAATTCCTTGATCGTGCGAAATTTATAGTGTCTAGTGTTTATGTTAGTTTTTTTATAGACAGATATTAATTATTTTTCGTGCAAAAATCCTGCTACGCGCGTCTATGTGCATTTATGCAGAAAAACGCAGTCTATTTACTCAACTTTGGACCCTAATATCTTGGAAACCAGACACTTCCCAGGTATGCTTCCGTGGAGAAAAATGATCGTGATGATGAGGAGATTCCGTAGTTTTCGGGAACGTTGACGACCAAAAATCAGCCTGTATAAATTGTATTCATTTGACACATATAGTTAGTAGTACTTGCATTCCATTCTATTAAAATTACCAGATAATATTAAAACAGTTATATAATATGATAATATTTTGGGCTTGGTCCGAATATCATTGCTTTACAACAACTTGGGGAATATAACAACTATAGGGATTAAAGAAATCCGGAATAATATTGAATAATACTAGAGAAAATAAAGCATATTGTAGATAGCATACATACCAGCTATCTTTGACAGGAAGACTTCCATAGACACATAATACATAAATAAATATTTGTAAGATAGAATCGACTTAAAATTTAACAATTAGACCTTGCCTTACGAGCGTACAACACACACTCAAGTATAACATTAAGTTCTAAGAAGTTAAGTGTATACGTAAAAAAATTACATAAAAAAAAGTTCAAGATGCAAATAGACTATAAAACTAACTAGTAGAATAAGCACGAAGAGATCACAGAAACATGGAAGCTTGCATTGATATTGTGACTGTAAATAAAATATAACAATAAAAAAAAATCACAGTTCTTAAATTAGTATTACGCTTTTACAACACATATCTAGTGGAATTACTGTATAGTAGTGTTTATGCCGGACATTCACCGAAAGTAACCTAGTCCCTTACCATTTTAGGCCGCATCCCTTACTTACGAATAGGTCCCGTTACCCGTATTACGCTTTACGCGTCAAATTATTCCAAACATGTTTCCCCTTTACAAATTAAGGTTAAATGCTTTGATTTTGGCATATACATAAATCATTTTAATTTTCGAAACTATATAACTAACGATGTTTTAACATTCTACAGGGTGTAACAGAAAGGGTATATGTTAAACGAAAAGCTGTATAAATAGCCCACTATAGAGAACCTATTTCCAAAATTTGAGACTCGAAATCACATTTTTATTTTTCAAGATCGTATGAAAATTTCTGAGATATTTAAAAATTCTCCATACTATCGGGAAAAATAAACATGTGATTTCAGATCTCAAATTTTGTGGATAGGTTCTCTACAGTGGGCTATTTACATAGCTTTTCGCTTAACATACCCTTTTTGTTACATCCTGTATAAACTTAATTAGATGCCAAAATGAGTAAACTAACCTTGCTGTAACAATAATTGTTTTTCCGTTACATACGGAACTTAGTAATTACATTCTAGTCTTGATAGTCGAAACGTATCGATTTGTATCATTTGATCCGAGTCAGCATGTTTTATAAACATACTGTTCATCATTTATAATCTTATCATCTATTAGTCATATTATTAATTAGGCCGAACAAACTCAGGAACTAGCCCATTCCTATACAGGGTGTGTGTGACAGCCAGGCAAATACTGATATACTGAACAAGTACCATTGTTTTGAGTTATACGACGGTGTCATTACTCGCAGGATATGCACTTTTAATTTGATTATCCGCAATGTTTGCTTTCCGCGCCAATTGTATCGGGCGATCCTGTGACTAGTTAAATGCGGTTATTGGTTACTGTATGATAGATTACTGTTTTTTAGACCACTTGTGACTCTCTATTGGGGTTGATACTGATTTTGAACTTTTTTGGCACCAACTTTTTTCATACGATAAAATTTTGTTTTTAACTTATTATCTAAGGCCTACTTAAACGAACTACACATTTTTTTCTTGAAAAAATATTTAAAAAATCTGAAAATTTTGGAATTTTCCTGCGAAAATTTTCAGTGGTTTTCGCCTCAGAATCATGGTCTGAAGTCGCTATATCAATATTTGCCTGGCTGTCACTTCCACCCTGTATAATTAGAGTTTACGATAGTGCATTTAATTACATAGAGAAGAGACACAAAACACTTAAGTACATCTAACATTTGTTTTTTTTTTTGAGAAAACTACAGCTTCATATAAATAGCTACCTTTATATAATTATTACTATAATTAAAGTTTGTATACTAGCCAATTATGGAGTTTGAATGAGACAAGAACCCTGCTTGTGTTTTGTAAATCTATTCTAGTACCTTTGCTTACACGTTGAGATTAAAATCGACAATTCTAGCGACTCTAACCGGTTTGCAACCGGACCCCTAAACGGCGCCCTCTAGCTAACTGTAACGGATCTAAATGGTTTATAAAACCTTTTCTATTCCTTTAATAACAACGTACCACAATATTGTACATTAGCATTGGCCATCCCTCTAAGGCAGAGGTTCCCAAACTTTTTTTACTCATAGACCCCTTTTAAAAGTTAACTGGTTCTGGTAGACCCCCTACAGGCCTACACCATATACAAATAAATTGTGAACCTCAATTTTTTCACATTAACGTAGACCCCCACCGAGTCTCCTGTGGACCCCTGGGGGTCCACCTGGACCACTTTGGGAACCACTGCTCTAAGGGAACGTGCACACGGGCATATACGCTTTACACCATCAATAAGAAAATTTAGAAAAATAGCGGCTTTTCGCTGTCACGTCATGATGAGAATAAATCTATGTTAACAAAAATATCTATGCATTATATTAATAGGGATGTTTACTATGGTTGAATTTTAATGACATTTTATGCTTATCAGAATAAATCAACAAAATCATACCTATATGTTAAATTACTATTTATTTATATATTTATTACAGCTCTGTGGACAACCAACAGCTTATAAAACAATATAATATGTTCTATAGCAACAACGAAGCCAATTACAGGTTATCACATGTAACAACAATAACATACGTAGTTTTAAGAAGTTAATAATTTCAATTATTACCTAATAGCAGAACTGCCTTAAAAATCCATGAAAAGAGAACATTGACATCGTGTAAATTTATATATGAAGAAGAAAAGCTGCGTCAGAGCAACAATACCCGCTGCCCAACTCACCACTACTGTTCCGAATCAAAGAATTTACTGCTTATGTGCCGCCTAACAATCGCCACACTCTTACAGTTAAATAAATAGATGTCCAGTTCATACGCCAGCTCATTCAATGCTTTGCTAGCCCTCCAAAGAAAAGCATTCTATTTGATTAAGTGTCCAAATGAGGTAGTAATAAGCCTTCAAAGTTAAGTGGGCAAGTCCATTTTTCAAATGTGAAATTAATTGAAAATTTCAACATCACATATCCACCTGCATCATTTACAGCAACTTTTGCTTTGTGACCATATTTATAAACGCAATATTTAAACTAGCTGCAGAACAAAAGCTCTTTTACGCGCATACAAGTTACGAAAGAGTGACGTCATAATTGTGTAGCCGTTTGTATGGAGCGTTTTTTGGCAAGTCTAAAATTGTGATTTTGAAAACGTTATATCCCGGAAAGTATTCACGCTAGCGAAGTTTTTCTTTCGCAAATGTTTCATTTATTTTATGATCTTTCGATATAAATACAAATAAAAAAAACCGTAAACATCCCTATTGCTGCCTTTTTAGTAGCTAGACCTGGTTACTGCCCGTGTGCTGTTTACTATCTATTTCATATTAAATTATTCATTGCGCTGTATATATCTCTCTTGACATATTAGTCAACTAGATACAATATTTGGGCAATGTTTTACATTTTAGTTATCCAATAGAGTTTGAAGTTCTTGGACACATGTACTGAAGTATTTGTAAAGTTTATAAAATGTTTGAATAACTATTGGAAGATATTACTTTTGGCACTGTGAAGTATTGAAAACCACCTGTTTTTATTATTTAAAGACATATTAGGCAAGATATAAAATGTATAGGCACCTTCTTACTATTATATTGGTCACTCTCATAGTATATGTACCTATGTACATGTGTCTCAAGTAGTATATCTTACTACATTAATTATCCTGACATAAAAATATGATTTAATTAATAATAATTATAAATATCCTGGAACCGTTCGGATACGGAACACTAAAAACATTAATATAAAACATCTTGATTGTGACAACACCCAACATACACATACAACTTAAACTAAATCCGTTTATTGTTAAATCATTGTAAATATGTAAAAGTTAAAACTTAAATAAATAATTAATAAATAAATAAATAAATAAATAAATATTCACACACTTCACAACACATTGACTTAGTCCCACACTAAGATCCCTAAGGTCTTGTGTCGTGGGTACTAAGCAACGGTATATAAATACATAGATAAGTATATAAACATCCATGACTCGGAAACAAACATCAATATTCATCACATCAATGTTTGCACCTACCGGGATTCGAACCCAGGACCTATGGCGTCGCAGGCAGGGCCACTACCAACTACACCAATCGGCCGTCAAATATTTTAATAATAATAAAAATAAAAAAATAAAATAATGCTAGAACGACTTTAGTAACTACTAAATGCTAACATAATATTAAATTAGATTGACTTCACATAGATTCCACCATCCATAGTGTATACATAAATAACAACTATGTACTTATTTCTTTTTAAAATTCTAAACATATTGACCAACAAACTGACAGGGATGCCGATATAAGCATAAGCGAGACGACACGAGACTTATACACGGTGTAGAAAAAGGGGTATGTTAAGCCAAAAGCAATGTAAATAGCCCACTATAGAACACCTATTTCCAAAAGTTGAGACTCGAAGTCACATGTTTATTTTTCCAGATAGTATGGGAAATTTCTAAAAAACTCAGGAATCTTCAATACAATCATGAAAAATAAACATGTGATTTCGAGTTCCAAATTTTGGAAATAGGTTCTCTATAGTGGCCTATTTACATAGCTTTTTACACCCTGTATAAAACGGACATTGAAGTCAATAAAATAAAACAGCATCATTGTCAGTTTTTTGG
The DNA here is from genome assembly GCA_014607495.2 of Carposina sasakii. Taxonomy (NCBI): domain Eukaryota; kingdom Metazoa; phylum Arthropoda; class Insecta; order Lepidoptera; family Carposinidae; genus Carposina; species Carposina sasakii. Next base: position 1,108,790 of record CP053166.1, read on the forward strand.
TCAAAATAAGTTTGGTCAGAACGCAGCGCCAAGAAATTGCCATAATCTAAATATGTAAATACTAAAATCTTCTATAATATAAAAGCGAGTCTCTGATTGTGTTGCTAAGCTCAGATCTCGAGAACAGCTGAACCGATATAGCAAATTATTTTTTTTTTTAGAATATTCCTGGAAGTACGAGGATGGTTCTTACGGAGAGAATATTTTTTTTACATTGCCTGAGAATGTCTAAAACAACACTTTGTACACGTGAAAGGGCACTACACCAGTGCAAAGCCAGGGTCCCTAGTTTATTATAAAATTAAAGTTTTTATGTGAAATACAATAAAAAAAAAAACAATATCCCAAAGATCATCTTGATTGCAGAAATTACGTTACGAAAAACTTTAAAATGTCCATGTTTGTGCTTTCATAATTCATTAAGGGTAGATTTTTCAAAAGGTTAATTTTCACTGAACAAAAGTTCTAATTGATAATTAATTTGATGCTGACTTTCTTGAAAATATAAAGATAGAATCAAGATTGAGACAGCATCAATTTTATCTAATATAAAAAATCGGCCATCATAACACAAATAATATCTACCTATTTCTTTTCGAGACATCTCATCTAAAAATATCTCATGGACCAATAATAATATCGGTGTGTACCAACTTAATCACATGAATGTATGTCATACATAAGGTAAACCGTTGTCATCGACTAGCCGACGGCCAAGTGAAACTTTAATCGATCGCTAACATTAGTATTGTCCGGTTCCGCTAGATGGCGCTCACCTGATTCGGACGCGCAGTTTCCACCGCGGTCGCTTCGCAGACGACTTCTCCTGCAGGGCGATTTCGATAATGCTGTATATTGCAGGATAATGCAGTAGCAGAGCCGAAGTAATGCACACATTCTCAATTTTCGCAGTCGCATTGCTTCTGCAAGTTACGTAATCGGCCTACCTACGTACGTTTGTTTGTCGGACGCGACATCTTCGACGACCCTCTTGTTTGGATTAAGGTTAGGCAATATGGCAGTAGTCGGGCGTTATGTTGCCCACGCCGCGAGGCATTGAGCACGTTTGTGAGTCCCACTAGTGGCGATACTTATCGGGCTGTACGTTTGATCGGCTGATGCCGTCAGGTAAGCGGGTCGGCCACAAGTAAACGTTGATGGACAACCGTTGGTAGCGTCCCCCCACACGTCCCACACGTCCCCCTCGTTAGCACCAGCGAGCGTCGTCACTGACGTGCGTGAGGTACCGACGTCCCACCCGCGCCTCCAGCGCCCGCAGGTCGTGCCAGGCGGCTCGGGTCTGCAGCCACGGGTGCGCCAGCGACTTGTCCACCGACAGCCGCTTGCGCTGCTTCACCTGCAGCAGGTTGTTGATCAGGTCGATGGCTGCGGAAGATAAATGTAAGTTATTAGTTATGTATCTTCGTTAGTGACGCTGTATGTTACAGTACAGTCAGTCCCGATACCGTTGGTCTCATTACGGTCAGTCCCGATACATTTGGTGACATTTCGGTCGGTTCCTGTACATTTAGTCACAATACAGTCAGTCCCGGTACATTTAGTCACAATACAGTCAGTCCCGGTATATTTAGTCACAATACAGTCAGTCCCGGTACATTTAGTCACAATACAGCCAGTCCCGGTACATTTAGTCACAATACAGTCAGTCCCGGTATATTTAGTCACAATACAGCCAGTCCCGGTACATTTAGTCACAATACAGACAGTCCCAATACATTTGGTCACATTACAGTTGGTTTCGGTACACTCGATCTCGATACAATCAATCTCAATACACGGTATAGTCAGCCTCAGTCCTCTCTGTGATGTAACAGTCAGTCCCTCGGTCGGACACGCACCCGGGTCGGAGATCTCCCTCCACGGCAGGTCGGGGTACATGAAGGCCGCGTTCTGGATCTGGTCTCCGATGTCCTCGTCCTCGTTGAACGGAAACGTGCCCGAGAGCGAAACGTATACGATCACACCCACCGACCACATGTCCAACGAACGGTTGTAGCCTTTGTTGCGAAGGACTTCCGGGGCTGGAGAAAAAATTTATTCATTTACTTATTTATTCAAAGAGATGTGGACTGTAAATGAATATAATCAAATTATTAATATAGGAACACACTGTTGCATCTGCGGCACTCCTCGCGGATGCGTCAGGACGGAGATAATAAATGCTGACGGAAGAAATAATAATATGCCAGGTCCATAAAAAAACGAGTCATCAATAACAATTAAACACTAGGTAGTGAAGCCTAAAACGAGACGAAAATCCTGCACATTCGCAATCTTCCGCTCTTCTGAAGCGCAGATTGTTGGCAAATCGAGAAATATTATCACTTTATTGAGTTTTAATGTAACAAATAGTGTGTAAATACTAAAAATAGAGTGAATGTGACTCATAAAGGAAAGGCATAAAAATAAACTCGGTCAATTTGACATACTTAAATTTATAAAATTATTAATAAAGAAATGGAAATTCCTCACCCGGGTAAAAACGACCTCTGCATTCCGCGTGCCAGCGCTCTCACCGCTGAGCCACCGGGTCAATTACTCGGATGACGAATTTTACCATTTCTTTTCTAAATTACATATTAGCAACGTTATTTTTCATCCCGATAGCTATACACTAGCCAAATCTCGGCAAACAAAGCTGAATCCCTCAGCACAATGTTTAAAGATGAAACGATCAACCATATCCTAACGGATTATATTAATGGTTACTTAAATTTACTTAAAAAAGTGTGATCATGGGTTCTGGAGAACGTCTTATATTATCAGGTGTGCGCACCTAGTTAAGGAAGGACTCTGTACTCTATGGTCTCACCTAGATAGGCCGGCGTGCCGACGACAGAGCGCCGGAAGGACTTCTCTCCGATGATGCGCGCGAAGCCGAAGTCGCACAGCTTGACCTGCGGCAGCTCCTCGTGGTCCGACAGCAGCACGTTCTCCGGCTTCAGGTCGCAGTGCACGATGTTCTTCTCGTGCAGGTGCTTCAGCGCCACCAGGATCTGCGGAGAGGGGATACAGTCAAACGCTTTGAGGTAGAATCTGCAAAAGGGGATACAGTCGAACACTTTAAGATAGAATCTACAAATACAAATAGAGCGGTAGCCATCTGAAAAAAAAAGACTTCAAATAACGATTTTCGTGGGACTTACTAGTTTGTATACTACAGGTCGCCATACAAACATTTTCAGTATATTTTCCTGAACAAAAAAATGCAGTAGTCACTTCCTAGGCGTATGGAGAGGGTGGCGTAACCAAGATGGCGGCCGGGCTTATTCTCCTTACGCTATTTTCAGATAAGATGTGTTACCTGCGCCACCAGAAACTTGGTGACCCTCTCCGGCAGCCTCCCCTTTTCATGCGACAGGATCATCTCGAGCATGTCCCCGCGAAGCTTCTCCATCACCACGAAGATACGTTCAGGGGTCTCGAACATGCGCTCCAGGTTAACCACGCCCGGGTGGGACAGGTTCTGCAGGATGGCCACCTCGTTCTTTAGCTGTGCCTCTTGCTTTGTGGGGAATCGCAGTTTGTCGATCACCTAGGAGATATACGGTGTTATCGAATGAAGTAACTCTTTTTTTTTAGGGCGCATCCGTAAATAATAATAAAACATTTAGTGATAGGGAAGTACGGACAAAATGACAGGGTGTTTTGATTTTCAATCAAATATATTTATTGTAATTATAATCAGTCTCATACGTTTAAATCATCTTAGGTTCATTGACTAAAGTAATACAGCCTTTTAATTGAATAGGAACTATATCATATAAACTATTAAGAAAAAAATAGACGAATTAAAAAAACCATTTTGTCCATATAGTATGGACAAAATGACACACTAAATATGGGTATAATGACATACCACGAACAAAGTTCACGTCTTCTTTGAGACATCAGCACATGAAGCATGAGCCCAACGAAAACAACTCGTGCATCGTAACCAGCTTTCTCCCGGCTTGGACCGCGAATAAAGGTCATTGCAATAAATGCATGGGCAGTCTTCGTCATCCCCGTTTTCGCCGGCAAAATCTTCAGCATCAGAGCTGGAATCAATAGTTCGAACAGTTTGACACTGCCTCTTTGGTACTGTCTTTTTATAGGTGCTTTAATCACAGTGCTTTTGGAACTAGGATTTTTTTTGCCAATGGACTTGTCATCATCAAAAAGCACTTTCTCCACCTGTCTTTTCTTTTTTGCGGGTGGACTTTTGGTCTATTTTTTGCAATAACTTCTTCCATATTTGGAGTTGAAGTTAAAAGCGTCCTTTGACAGGTTTGATTTTCCTTTTTCCTTGGCGCCCCAGCGGTGCTGTTGAAATAGTTGCAATTGGAAATGCTAGTGATTTCGATGTGCCCACGCCATTATCGTTAGTTGCTCCAGTGCTCTCAACTGTAAGAGATTCCTTCTCATTTGCTACTGAATCTGCATCCTCAGAAACACCGACTCCCATATCGGTACTCTGTGGTTGCTCTTGGTCTTCTTGTGTCCCATTGGTTGGTGTGGTCCCATCAAATTTCCATTATTATTTGTTACTGAGCCAAACTATAAGCAAATGTGTTGACCGATTCTTCTTGGGTTGGACTAGGGTTTACATGTTCAGCGGGTGATAAACGCGGGTTGGCAGGTCCAGATTCAGGTTCAGAATTTGCAATGACCTGATTTAACGGAATGTTTGTAGTCTCTGCTGGTTCAAACATGTAGTCTGGGAAAATATCAGCATTTACTGGCCACAAACCTGTGCTTTTGAAGCCATTACTTGCATTTTGGACCGTTGCAACCTTTCCATATGCTTGAGTAAACAAACCTCCGATTTGTAAATGGGTAACAACGCGCCCTGGATGATTTTTTAACCACTTAGATATTTCTTGATTGAAGTATGTTTTTAGTGGTCCGTAAATACTAACATCCAAGGGCTGCATTCGATGAGTGCAGTGTGGAGGCAGACACAGCATATTAATGCCATTTTCTTTAGCATATGTCAAACATTCAATGCTTTTGTGACTTGCACCATCACAAATAAGCAGAACCGGGTCCTCTTTACTTGCTTTCGTGTGTATTTGAAAATGTTTTAACCATTTTACAAAAACCTCTGTATTCATCCATCCTGATTCTTGTGCGAGTCCTAGAGTGCCGGTAGGAGCTTCGTCTATTAGTTCATTTTTCATGTTCTTCCTGGGAAAAATCATACATGGTGGAATAAATGAACCAATGGCATTTGTACAACACACCACTGTCACATTCGAACCTCTTTCAGCACTTGTGAGACAGCCGATTTGTTTTCTGCCTTTAGTAGCCAAAATTTTTTGTGGTTTTTGGACGGTAGTTAGGCCGGTTTCGTCCATGTTATAAATTCGCTGCGGTTCTAACTTGTGAGTATTCAAAAATTCTTCATAAATCTGGAAAAATTTCGATACTTGCGGTCTATTAAACGCTTGAGCTCTTGCTGCAGCTGGAGTCCTTAACGAAATGTCAGTGTTTCTTCTCCTGTCAAGCCACTCTTGTCCGGCACGTTTCTTTTCCTTGTTGAAAGTATGAGCAAAACCGTTTTTATCTGCTAGTTCGAAGGCTAGTTCCTGGACTGCAGCACGCGTCGTCGAGTTTCTAAAAATTTTATGTGGTCTACTAATTGCCTCTCTACTCTGGTGGAAATGTTGGCTTGAACCTGCCCAATCCCTTGCTAGTTGATTCTAAGGTTCTGTTAGTATTGAGAGCATGTCTTCGCAATGTAGCTTGAGGAACACCGAATGTTTTTGCGGCCAATTCCCAACCCATTTTATTTTCCCATGCTGAAATGGCTTGGGCCATTGATTCTTCGCTCCATGACTGTCGATTTGCTCTGATAGTTCCGCGGCATCTCACCTAAAAGAGTAACAATCGAATAAATATCAGGAACACTACGGACACAACGGCATACGCCACGGACAAGATGACATACACTATGTCGTTTTGTCCAACGTATAGGTATGTCATTTTGCCCAAATGTACACAAAAAACATTCAAAACCAAATTTAATTAAATCGATTGAAAATTGTATTAAAACTAATTCAAATCACAAGCCCATATCATAAGTCTTCAATTTAGTAAAAATAATAACAAATAATAACACAAAACTCACCAAAAACCCAAAGAAATCCACATATAAAATAAATTTTCGTAGGCACGAAACTTCACACTCGTAACCAAAGAGAATGAGCCAATGGCGCTGGGCGCCTGACAGGCCGCCGCCACGTGTTGCAAAGTTCGTGACCTAGCTAAAGCCCGCCAAATTCGAAATAAGCCTGCTATGTCGTTTTGTCCGTGTATGTCATTTTGTCCGTACTTCCCCTACATTTTAAAATTAACAAATAAGTTTTCCAAAACACATAAAAATAACCATTTTTCAATATTGTAAAACTACACGCAGACGGCGACGACTGAGAAAGGCGTCAGTTTAGTACCCTAAGGTCCCCCCCTACCTTGACGGCGACGGGTGCGGGGTCGATGCACCTTGACAGCCACAGACGCGGCGTCGCCCCCCCCTACCTTGACAGCGACGGGCGCGGCGTCGCCCCCCCCTACACAGCGACGGGCGCGGCGTCGCCCCCCCTACCTTGACAGGGACGGGCGCGGCGTTACCTTGACAGACGGGCGCGGCGTCGCCCCCCCCTACCTTGACAGCGACGGGCGCGGCGTCGCCCCCCCCTACCTTGACAGCGACGGGCGCGGCGTCGCCCCCCCTACCTTGACAGCGACGGGCGCGGCGTCGCCCCCCCCTACCTTGACAGCGACGGGCGCGGCGTCGCCCCCCCTACCTTGACAGCGACGGGCGCGGCGTCGCCCCCCCCTACACAGCGACGGGCGCGGCGTCGCCCCCCCTACCTTGACAGCGACGGGCGCGGCGTCGCCCCCCCCTACCTTGACAGCGACGGGCGCGGCGTCGCCTCCCCCCTACCTTGACAGCGACGGGCGCGGCGTCGCCCCCCCCTACCTTGACAGCGACGGGCGCGGCGTCGCCCCCCCCTACCTTGACAGCGACGGGCGCGGCGTCGCCCCCCCCTACCTTGACAGCGACGGGCGCGGCGTAACAGCGACGGGCGCGGCGTACCTTGACAGCGACGGGCGCGGCGTCGCCCCCGCCTACCTTGACAGCGACGGGCGCGGCGTCACCTTGACAGCGACGGGCACCTTGAAGCGACGGACGCGGCGTCGCCCCCCCCTACCTTGACAGCGACGGGCGCGGCGTCGCCCCCCCCTACCTTGACAGCGACGGGCGCGGCGTCGCCCCCCCCTACCTTGACAGCGACGGGCGCGGCGTCGCCCCCCTCCTACCTTGACAGCGACGGGCGCGGCGTCGTACCTTGACAGCGACGGGCGCGGCGTCGTGACAGCGACGGGCGCGGCGTCGCCCCCCCCCCTACCTTGACAGCGACGGGCGCGGCGTCGCCCCCCCCCCCCCTACCTTGACAGCGACGGGCGCGGCGTCGCCCCCCCCTACCTTGACAGCGACGGGCGCGGCGTCAGTCCGCCTCCGGCCCGCGTACACGACTCCGAACTGCCCCGAGCCGAGCACCTCGTCCGGATGGATCTGGTACACGTGCGCCATCTCCACGCGCCCGCCCGCCGGCGCCAGCGCCTCCGCTGCAACACAACCAAATGTTCATGACACGTCCAATTTCAAAACTACGATTAACTGTAAGTGTAGGCATAGGTTACATAGATTACAGGCCTTCAGCAATTAAGCAAGTCAAGTATGTACATCACTCGCTCAAGGCCACAATGTGTGTGTGTGTGTGTGTACTCACGCTCGGCATGCGTGTGCGGCAGTAGCGCGTGGCGCAGGGCGGTCTCCCACGAGCGCGCGAGGTATGCGCCGACGCCGGAGTCGGGCGGCAAGGCCCCGCCGCCCCCCGCGCCCTCCGCACCCACCAGGTAGTCCACGTTGGCCGTTCGTAGCTCGAAGCAGTGCATCACGTCTGCAGAGTAACGAACTAGGGTCTACCACATATCCACATTACAAGCGAATATTGGCCCCCTGATTACGTAACTGACAGAAGCAGAGCGACAGCGGAAAATTGAGAGTGAGTGTGCGCGAAGAGTGTGGAGCGCGGGAGGACGCCCGCGCTCGTTCCGCACACATACTCTTTTCGCTGTATCGCATTGCTTTTTTTTGGTTACTTTATCTCAAAGGAAAAACAAGGGGAACTAAGCCCATAAAGCCATTGTCATTCGTAAAATGAATTCGAATTTTATGATGGATGATAATGATATAATGAAAGTCTGTAAAATCCTCAATAACGAGTGTAAAGTTATTCAAAATCAGTTTCGGCTTTGCTACCGAAAATTAAGTAATAGCACTGCCTGCCGTTTGGTCAGAGAAAGTCCAACGAGAAAAAGATATTATGTGCAAATAAATAATTTTAAATTTCAAAGTATTTTTCTGGACTATCTTCGTGACTACATATCGTTACAAAAGACACTACACTTGTCATACTTTTGAAGATCTCGACTCCAAACTCCTTCCACTGAAAACTAGACCAAAAGACCTTTCTCTTATATTGAATTGTATCAGACGTCACTATTCGGAAGTTCAAATCTCTATTGAGGGATTGCCCGCCACCGGGCCCTATACCCTCCAATGACCCTCGGATCTGCCTACTCATGATCTACAGTCGCAACGAGAAGCCAGATCCAAGCACCTAGCATGCAACCATAAATACATAGCTGCTAATCTCATATGTCGATTTTTCGAAATTTTAATTGGTTTTCGGATTAGCAGCTATGTATTTATGGTTGCATACTAGGTGCTTGGATCTGGCTTCTCGTTGCGACTGTAGTGTCTTGTGTTCGTGATCATGAGTCGGCAGATCCGAGGGTCAGCGGAGGGTATAGGGCCCGGTGGCGGGCGATCCCTCAATAGACCTTTCTCTTATACCTACATACAACTTTATTGTCTATCTCAGGGGTTTCCAAACTTATTTTGTCTCCTGCCCACTTTGAGAATAAATTATTTTTTAGCGCCCCCATTTTTTCACCTACTTAAAAACTACTATAACTCCCAAGTCTCTACACAACGCCCCAATTTTTTTTCTGGGTCTCTTACCGCCCCCCTTTAGGCCTGTAGCGCCCATAAGGGGGCGTTATCGCCCACTTTGGGAAAGGCTGGCTCTATCTCTATACAACAGAACACTAGGGTTTGCCAGTCATCTATGCGCTTTTTTCGAAAATAAACCGAGATTTACCGTTGCCAGATAAGTCAAAGAATACGGCATAAATTGACAAAACACACATACATAAAATATTTTGGAATGCCAAGACAGTAAATTATATCCCAAGCAAGTATACCTGAATAAGCCTGTCGTGCCGTGTCGACCGCTAGGATCTCGTTAAGCGGAATCTCCTTGTAGTACTTCGATCCTTGTTCTGATGTGAACAGCGTTATACACTCGCTGTCTAGTCGCCAGTAATGTCTCCGTAACTGAATTACAAAGATAAATTAGGTAAATAATTTGTTTATCAAAACTAGAAAACCATGGGCGAAAATAATACCCAAAAGCTTTATTCTCAAACTTTTAAAAGGTTTTTCCTTGAGGGTTTTTGAGACTTGGAGTCTTACCGTCTTGTCCTTGTTGGTGCAGTGCACCAGCCAGCCCTGCTTGAGCCACTGTCCGTCCCTCTGCTGTGTCTTACCGTCTTGTCCTTGTTGGTGCAGTGCACCAGCCAGCCCTGCTTGAGCCACTGTCCGTCCCTCTGCTGTGTCTTACCGTCTTGTCCTTGTTGGTGCAGTGCACCAGCCAGCCCTGCTTGAGCCACTGTCCGTCCCTCTGCTGTGTCTTACCGTCTTGTCCTTGTTGGTGCAGTGCACCAGCCAGCCCTGCTTGAGCCACTGTCCGTCCCTCTGCTGTGTCTTACCGTCTTGTCCTTGTTGGTGCAGTGCACCAGCCAGCCCTGCTTGAGCCACTGTCCGTCCCTCTGCTGTGTCTTACCGTCTTGTCCTTGTTGGTGCAGTGCACCAGCCAGCCCTGCTTGAGCCACTGTCCGTCCCTCTGCTTGGTGTGTCTGACGGACTGTACCACACGCATCAGTGGGATGTTGGCGCTAGGAGACGACGATGAACTGATGGCGAAAAACTACCTTATAGCTATTGTAACACCACTGTATCACTAAAAACAGAACCTACTTAGACGTAATACTATTAAAATCTCAACTAGAGTCTATCCTTTTCTTTTTAAAAGATCAAATACTAAAATTTTCACAAAATAAGCTATATTTTCTGGATAAAAGTAGCTCATGTCACTTATAATTGATGTAGTTTTCTGTAGTTGTAATTACTTTTGAATTGCTCGAACAGATTCAAAGTTATGCTGTGAGAAACAAACACATAAGTATAAATGATAACAAGACACACAAACCTGCTCGGTCTGGATGCATTTGTATCTCGCTGCGGTTCCTCTGATAATAACTCGTCTTCTGTCTCGTGCACTCGTCTTAACTCCACCTGAAGACAGAAAGAGAGAAAACTATGTATAGAGTGCGACAGCCAGGAAAATACTGAAATACCGTTATTTAAGTCGGATACAAGTGTAGTGCCCAGAAATACATTTTTCAATTTGTTCAACCCGCAATGTACAACGCTTTCTGCAATCTGTAATGATCACACTAGCATTAGTTTACTCAGTTATACGCGATACATTGCTCTATTTCGTACCATCTGTGATGTATTTGATATTTTTACTGTGTTGATGCGGGGCTTTACTTAAGGGTCTGTCAAGCATAAATGGGCGTATCAGGACTTTATGGCCACCAACGTGAAACTAATTAAACTTATAGCCTAAAGACACACCCGTGTCAATATATGTGTGGACGCATGCGATTCCGTCCGCGCGGACTTCCGAAAAAATAAAATGTCGATATTATCCTGGATAACAACATTTTCACAGGATAAAAGGTAGCCTATACCTATGTTAAGTGGGACCTGCCACCACATATTCCTGAACACTGCAGCTGTGTGTATATATATATATATATATATGTGTATAACCTCAGGGTTGGTATCGTTGGAGGTGCCGTCGTCGGACTCGTCGTCTGCGGCGCGCGTGCCGTCCGACACCTCGCTGCTGCTGCAGCTGTGGTTGTCGGGGAAATCGCCTGGAAATAACGTTTATCGTCCCACTGTTATGTAAACTTGTATGTACCTACATACTATACTTACTGTGTGCATGTTAAGGGATCGAGGTTAACTTGTAAACAATGCTCTTGTATCATTTATGTACAACAAAAATTTAGCTATTGGATATTGATTTTAAAGACGGAATTATAAACCATGACACACCTTATCTCAATATGTGATTAAGTGAATGTGTAGTGAAGTGTGTGTGTGTGTGTCTGACCTGCGGGCGCGCTATAATCCAGCGGGCAGTCCTTAGGCACCAGCGGCACACACTTGCGGTGCGCGTTGTAGCGACAGTCGCGGCACTGCACGCCCTGCTTGAACAGGCCCCGCAGCAGACGCTTGCAGGCGCGGCACAGCGTGGGCCGCGTGTACGAGTGCACCTCGAACGTGTGCGGGATGCCTACCGCCGGCACGCTAGGACGCGCCGCTGCACGCTCTGTGCTCTGTGTGGCCATAGAGGAATAAGTAGTCATGGAGTGCTACTAACTGCCTCGATGCACCGTGAGACGTTCCGGCACCACACAATTCCAGTCCTTGACACTTAGATTGCATTACTGTTATGTACAGTAATGTACATTACTAATATACTGTAATGTACAGTAACGGTCAAGGACTGGAACTGTGAGGTACGTGTGGTTACGGTGATAAGGGGATGAGAGCCGGTTGCAGCGTTGGGCTGTGTTGTAAGGAGGTAAAATCCGCGAGGCATAAGCTGAGCTTTGCATTCGTGTGAGTGTACAAACAAGGAACGCGTCGCACTCTAGGCCGACGCATACTTACACTATCTATGTACACTCACACAAATACAAAGCTCAGCTTACGTCTCGCGCTCGCGGACTGTAAAAAGGGGATTTTTATCACAACACCTGTGATTTTGCGTCTCCCGCTACCTGTCTGTCCCTATGTTACGTAACGGATTTTGATGCGTTTTTTTTTAATAGTAGTAATTACATGTAATTCTATATACGCATGGTGTGCAACAAAAAGGGTATGTAGTAAGCGTAATTCAAGCTATGTTAAGCGATATGTAAATAGCCCACTGTAGAGAACCTGTCCACAAAATTTGAGACCCGAAATCACATGTTTATTTTTCCCGATAGTATGGAGAATTTTTAAATATCTCAGAAATTTTCATACAATCTTGATTATATAAATAGGCACCCGCCCCGGCCTCGCACGGATGTAATGCCCTATCAAGCGGCCAGCCGCTAGTGCGAGATAAAACGTAGTCTATAGATGCCCTTTCAGGCTCTGGACAATCGGTTCAGTAGTATTGGTGTGCGCGGTGCCGTGCCGAAGCGCGCTCGTCGTACAGACTCCAGTGTCATATAACTTTGGTATGTATTTGTGTTACTGTATAACTGGAAATAAATGTTAACGGTTTCGGGTCGGTACATATCTGACGGAAATTGCATTTATCGGCTGCGTAACATCATATAGTCGCCCTCCTGGAAGTGAATCTTGATAGATGGGGTTATGGTACATCTCGCCCACGAAAAAACTGGTCCGCAGGCCAAATGTCTACTTTTAAAAATAAGTATGGCTTGATTCGCCCGAATCAGTTTGGAAGTTCAGACTAGATGTCACCTATTAAAAACTAAAGGGGATATTTCGGCAAACATCAGGGTGGCTAGTGGCCTGTCAATTCGCTGTGATAATTGAATCAAAATATTGCTACATTTATTAAATTATTTGTAATATTTTAACTTTTTTGTGATTTTCATCTTTATACCTGTAATTTTATAATGTTTCTCTGTAGTTGTTACTATGTTGTTTTAATGTTGTAAAATTTTCACTTTGCTCGTGCCTCGGAGATCACGTAAAACTGTTGGTCCTGCGCCTGATCTCTCTCCGGTCGTGTCGACTTTCCGTCTCATCGGACTATGAGAGTGACGGAATAGAGAAGTGCACCTGTGTTTGCGCACACACTTGTGCACTATAATATTTCCTGCGCACCTGGCCAATCTCTGTAGAGATTGGTCGCCTTGGCCGAAATACGGTCGGAGATCTTATCTTATGTACCTAGAGTATATATAAATAAATAAGAATCTACATTCTTACTGACAATGAAACAATATAAATAATTTTGTTCAATGTTCAACCTTATATAAACACCATTTATTATAAAATTAGTATTCGTACGTCGAAAATATTCGTCATGATAGTAACTTCACAATTTTCCCGAAATATAAAAATATATTAAGCATTTAGTAGGAGACATCTGGTCCGAGCTTCTAAACTGATTCGGGCGAATCAAGCCATACTTATTTTTAAAAGTAGACATTTCGCCTGCGGACCAGTTATTTCGTGGGCGAGATGTACCATAACCCGATAGATGTACGTCTATGAAGTATTTTTATTCTGGCAATGTATGTGATGAGAGACAAGTCCATATTCATGTGTCAATATTTTACTTCTTAGATGTGGAAGACTATAATAACCACCGCATGCACGGCTGGCTGACTGTGGCCGCCGAGATGGGACCTATTTTCCATTACACTCTTATCATCATCAGCTAAATGAAGTCTGCTCTAAACTGTGGACATTGCCTCCTCTAATTACTTTCACTACAAATCCTCGCACATCAATTCTACAGTCAGTTATAAAATCTCCCTAATTTTAACTAAACTAACTTTTATACTAACACAATCTCACACACAAAAATATTATATCAATACTTACCTACTTTTGTAACGAAATGAAATGTCGTAAAGATAGAATCATCTTTAGGGATTTTAATATTTGAACTTTCTTTTAACAATAGTCTAGGGTCATCCAAGTGTGCAGGCGCAGATGCCAGAATAATCTAAGGATATGCTTTAATAACTTTGATTATTTATGTATAATATAATCATACCTGCCGTATAAAAAATTAAGAGAACCTTTATAATATAAGACGTGAATATTTAAATGAGGTAAAACAATAAAGGCATCTTCCGTAGAAGTTTTAAATTATTCACTATGGGTGCGCCCACCACCGGGCCCTACACCCTCCACTGACCCTCGGGTCTGATAACTCGTAACTGCGAAAACAGGCACTTGCACTAACTACAATCGCCACGAGAACGTTTTTGCATTTATGAATTATCAGATCCGAGGGTCAGTGGAGGGTGTAGGGCCCGGTGGTGGGCGCACCCATAGTGAATGTTTGAACTTCCGAATTGTAACGCCTAATACAATTTCAGTTTTAAATTATGTACTTTCTCAATTCCGGGCAATGGGTAACGTGGATAAATGAAACAATAAAAATAAAAGTCATACATTTATTTTAAAAATACAATAATAATTGTAAACATTTAGTTAATACTCCATCTGTTACCCACCACCCGTAGTTAGTAGAGGTACTCTTATTACATAACAATAAAATTATATTTGTAAAAATAAATCAAATAATCATTGGACGGAATCATCCGGAATGTTAAAAATAAACTTTTAGTTTTCGACGAACTATACAGGATGATTTTTGGTCGTCAACATTCCCGAAAACTACGGAATCTCCTCATCATCACGATCATTTTTCTCCATGGAAGCATACCTGGGAAGTGTCTGGTTTCCAAAATATTAGGGTCCAAAGTTGAGTAAATAGACTGCGTTTTTCTGCATAAATGCACATAGACGCGCGTAGCAAGATTTTTTCACGAGAAATAATTAATATCTGTCTATAAAAAAACTAACATAAACACTAGACACTATTAATTTCGCCCGACCAAGTATTTAAAAAAAAAAAATCGCAGCATTTTTTTTGGCATAAACTTACTTTATTTGATGTATAGAGTACGTAGCCTTCGTTAATGGTGGCCACAAAAAAACATCCTGTATAGATAAGCCGGCCGGGTACAATAACTTTCAAAACAGGTGATCGGCATAATTATAGTTTTGTATGTAACCGGATAATATGAGACAAACTAGAAATGCGTTAAAATGGTGTAAATGTGATTAAGTTCTTTAAAAAAAAAAACTTTGGAAAGAAATTCTATAATGGAATATCTAGTACGTTGAATAATATTAAAGTAGTTTTAGAAGAAAAATACTGTACTTGGCTGCTCTATTTATCCGACTCGCTTATCACTATAACTAACCCTTTAATGGTCATAATAACAATAAAATTATGTTACATCTATTGTGACATTGACAAAAAATTCATAAGTACTTTATAGTAGAAATCACCTATACAAACAAAGATTGTAATGTTTTTACTATGTTTTGTATATTTTATTCTATCTAGCAATTTAATGGAAATCTATTAATAATGACAAGGCATAATAAGGAAAGAACAATGAGATTTTGAAGCAAAATAAACTACAAACTACAGGGTGTAACAAAAAGGGGTATGTTAAGCGAAGAGCTACGTAAATAGCCCACTGTAGAGATTCTATCCACAAAATTTGAGACTCGAAATCACATGTTTATTTTTCCCGATAGTATAGAGAATTTTAAAATATCTCAGGTATTTTCATGCAATCTTGAAAAATAAACATGTGATTTCGAGTCTCAAATTTTGTGGATGGGTTCTCTACAGTGGGCTATTTACGTAGCTTTTCGCTTAACATACCCTTTTTGTTACATCCTGTATAACAATGTTTTGCACGAGTAACATTAACTAATTGACGGCCGATTGGTCTAGTAGGTAGTGATCCTGCTTGCGACGCCATAGGTCCTGGGTTCGAATCCCGGTAGGTGCAAACATTGATATGATGAATATCGATGTTTGTTTCCGAGTCATGGATGTTTCTATACTTATCTATGTATTTATATACCGTTGTTTAGTACCCACGACACAAGACCTTATGGATCTTAATGTGGGACTAGGTTAATGTGTTGTGTAGTGTGTGAAAAAAAAAACAAAAAAAAAAGTAATTAATTAATTAAGATTAGTTAATGTTACTCGTGCAAAGCAATTGTCAGCATTGTCAACTATAATAATTGAGATTCGTAAATAACTAGAAATATTAATTCTGCTTAAAAAAAACTCATAATACCTATAGTAAAATGTAAACAATCATTGTAGACAAGAGATTCAAATTAATATTTGTCGTTATGCTAAAAACTACAGTAAATACTATTCCACATAATAAAAATTGAAAACAATAATACACAATAAATTACTAATTAACTATGTATTCTCATTCGCTTTGCGTTGTGATAGATTTTTTGTAGATCTATATTATATTTTCACTGAATCAACATTTTGGCAGGTGGTTTGGCTCGCTTTAAGAATAAACAAAAATGTGTCTAGAAATGATCCTTCTACAGCTGCAACATTTAATTATGTTTATATGATAATAGAAATATATGTATTCAGAACTTAACAACCTTGGAATAAGGTCTGTTTGGCCACCTTTACTGGTAACGGTGAACTTGTTTTAGTTTGACAGTAGATCGAAAACCACTACCCTTTTGATATTTTAAAGATTGAATTGTCACAAATAAAGGTGAGTATAGACTAGAGCATTTCCTCGAGCATTTCTGTGTAATGTGACGTTCTTACGAATGGTACAATACAGGTAAAGGCTCAGTTTACAAAGCATTTCCATGTAATGTAACGTTCCTGCGAATGCTCGGCGTAATGCTCACAGCGAATGTGCATTTACCCGTAACATTGCGTTGTACCTTTTGCTTTAATTCTTCCTTGAAACGTATTGAATACCCGCGCTCGGGCAAAGGCTCGACGAAATGTTACACAATATGCTCGTTGGTTTCTACAATTATTGTTGTAAACATGGACGTATAAAGAACAACGGACGTAATGCTGTCACTGCGCAGATTGAAGCACCGAAATGGCGGCGCGTTCGGCATGTGTGCGTATTTTTTTTCTGTAAGCGCCGAGCTTACTATGGTTTGTATGTGTGTGTGTGTGTGTGTGTGAATACGTAACGCGTCAATACACATCCCTACTGCACGGAATATCATTGCCGAGCTTACTATGATGCTTCACTCTGTGTAGTCACAACACTCTGTCCGTTATTCTTTATACGTTCCTGGTTGTAACAAACTAGTTACAACTACACACTATTACATATCATAGAGCGGCTCGTTGTTTTGTTACAAGTAATGCTCTAGTCTATATTCAACTAAAAACCAGCAATGAAGGCAGGCATGCTAAACTAAGCGGATCTTCGCGGATTTATCCATTTTGGGGATACAGCCGATAGAAGTAACCGGAAGCTGATCAAAACTTTCTAGACACAGCATGCTTACTCCCACGTACCTCATGTAGTACCTAAAGCCCGCACCCTTTTTATTTAATATTCAAAACCGAAGCGGTAGCAATGAATGTATGAGGCCACTCTCACAATTTTCACTATCGCATCGTTACCGCTCTGCCTTTGCAAGATACGCCAGGCTTTGGCTATCTATTTGGTGACGAGATCTGCGAGCCTCCTTACCAGCGAGTCATCTTGCGCGCGGCGTGGCGCGGGGGGCGCGGGGGCTGCGACCGCGGGGGAGGGGCAGTTGGACGGCAGCTTCACCGCGCACCGCTTGTGGTAGTTCAGGCCGCAGCCTGCAGCAAAACATACATATACATGTAGCGGAGCCACCTATCCGTCGTCCAAGACAAATCCTAGAATGCGATATCGAAGTTTCTCACAATAATTGTTTTTTTTTTATTAAATAGGCTTACGCTTGACCACAACGCGCCTGATGGTAAGCACCATTGCAGTCTAAGATGGAGCGCGCTTGCTTAAAAGAAACCGCTTCACTCTCGCCTTGAAGACCGCAACATTATAGTTCATGGGGAACAGGGATTCAGGCAGGGAGTTCCACAGCTTGGCCGTTCGCACTATGAATGTAGAAGCAAAACGCTTAGTACGAATTTTCGGCACTTCAACTGTGAACCGGTGTCGCCTTGACGTTTCCCTGGTCGTCCGGTGGTAGGAGGGTGCTGAGGGAATTAGGTCGTGAAGTCCCAACGCAAACTCCCCGAAATGTAACCTGTAGAATACCGAGAGACTTGCAACTTTACATCGATGCTCAAGGCTTTGCAATCTAGCTTTGCACAGTGAATAAATACATGCCCCAAAACGATAACTAGTGGCCCGGTGGGGCTGGAAACGCTTCTCTTTTCACCAACCCGACATAGACAGGCTTGTGTTTCCAATATGGAAGAACTGTTTCCAGAACTGTACAATCATAAAGTACACCCCACACGTTGAGCATAGTAGGAACAGATGTAAATAGTCAGTGACAAGTTGCTAGCTTATCGCCTGAGAGAATACCCGAGTTACTTAGTCGACTCTTACGACATGCAACGGAAGTAGATGCAACTGATGTAATCTAGTTAAGCCCCGCATTAGCATAGGAAGAGAACAGGTGATTGGCAGGTTTAAGGCGCGGGGTGAATACAATATATGAGCACAGTTGAAGCGCTTTATAAAGAAAACTCAAGATGTCAATTTCGTAGAGCTTTATCTATTTCCGACATTATCATCGACAGACATCGCAGGACAATATCTCCTGGCAAAGGTGGATGTGAAATATTAATTACCCGTACAAAGTAGTTCCATTTCTGTAGGGGTAAGGACGAATCTTTTTACGCGCCGTAACGCTATCGAATCGCAAGCAAAATCTATGAGATATGGCAATGTTACGGACTATCGAGAGGTTCGTGCTTTCTTCATAGTTTGTCTTCTATAACCTTGCTAGGTTCACCAAATTGCACCTGTGACGTCTGTAACATTAAGGTGTGAACAGCACCCACCTTCGCACTTGAGTCCCCTAGACCTGTGAACAGCACCTACCTTCGCACTTGAGTCCCTGCCGCACCAGACCGAAGAGCATTTCCCCGCAGAAGTCGCAGAACGTCGGCGCCTTGTACGAGTGCACCACGAGCGCGTGCGGCCGCGGTGCCGGCGCAGGCTCGGCCGCTCCGTCGCATATCAGCGCTGAGGGTGATAGTCACTTCATTATAGGTATACTCCCAAGATCCCTAAGGTCTTGTGTCGTGGGTACTAGACAACGGGATATGAAAACATAGATAAATATAGAAACATCCATGACTCGGAAACAAGTTGTTTGTTGTGTTAGTGTTTGAGTTAAATTTGCTTTATTGATAAGTTTTGATGTTTTTCCTTGTATGTAGAGTGAATTTGTAAAAGAATTTTCTAAGAATTGGGAACACGAAAAAAGGGAATATAGATGGGCATCAGCGCCCCTAATCAATGATGCCTAAAATATAAAAAAACAACAAATCGTTAGAAATGCATTGTGAGTGATGCACTTCTCAGAAATACGATTGCACCGCGAGCTCTTGGGAATTTCGATTGAGGAAACTACTATATCGAGAATGGTTTAATATTTAAAAAAATGAGAATGAAATTAAAAGCGTGAATGTTTGCGAATATACATATTTGTGACTCTTTAGAAAAACTGCCGATGAATGTGCAATCGGGATAGAGACAGAAATATAATTTTCGGACTTTGTTATCAACACGGTAGCTGATGTCCACCTCCTGGAAACACTAAGCCTGCCCATGGGTATCGTAAGAGGCGATTAAGTCTTAATCGCCTCTTACGATACCCATGGGCAGATATGGGGGTGCTATTTTACTCCGCCGACACTACAAGGCTTTACCTACATATAACTAGATACGTCCATCTCATAGAATAATTTCTACTCCTAATTTCGGAATTAACATTTTTTGTATGCCGTGAATTAGGAAATGTGCTCATGCACATAGTAACTAGCGCCATCATCTAATGGGACTACACGATGAAACGCACTCTACTACGCCTACTTTCTATTAAAAACATCTGTGTACCTAACAGTTAGCCTACAGTCGACTGCAGTGGGTACTCACGGTTGTGCGTGAGGACAATCTCCAGCAGCGTCTCGTCGGCGACGTCGGCTGCGCTGTTCAGCAGCTGCAGCACGTTCGGCGAGCAGTAGTCGTGTCGGAACAGCAGGATGCGCTCCGGGAGACGGTTCAGACCGTTTTCCGGGATCTGGAATATCAGACCACACATGCCTGCTGTATTTCCGAAAAGAGAGAAACCTTATTTCTAGTCAACTATATTCTAGTCGTATTATGGTTATACCTTTTCTTTCATTAATAGAAGAACGGAGTTTCCTGACACAAGCAAAAATCTTACTTAATAGGAAGCCCCAACCTTTGTTAACCATGGGTTTTAACCAAATAAACATTTTCAATTTGAAGGCTGTAAAGAAGGGCAGTCACCAACCCGCCTGCCCAGCGTGGTGACTATGGGCAAATACCCCCCCATGGCAGTCTTGTGGCGTGCCCTGGGGGAGGCCTATGTCCAGCAGTGGACTGCAATAGGCTGAAGAAGAAAGAAGGGCAGCCAATGTTGTAGTTTCTGCACGTTAAGCATAATTTACGGGATGAGAAGTAAGATAGAAAACCCGTGAAGTAAAAGGGATGCACGCATGAAGGTTAAGGGGCGTAAGGGGCACAAAAAACCATATTTGTTATATGAGAGCCCGCCTTAGATGTTTTTTTTGTTTCCTGTTATATTGGCTTGTTTATTTGTTGTCCCCGTCTAAAACCTCAGGTAATAACCTCACGAGATTAAAGGTCTCTTATAGACCCTCCGCTTAGACCCTCACCTTCTCGTTGAGGAACTTGACGGCCAGCTCCTTGAGGTAGGCCAGCGTGAGCAGGTGCGCCGGCGCCGACACCGCGTCGCGCGTCACGCCCAGCTGGAACAGGAACGTCACCTCGTCCTCCATGCCTGTCTGGAGATGTACCAATTTTTAGTGGACCTTCTTAGAGTCAGTTCTTATTGATTGAACATTGTTTAGAGAAACACCTAAAATAAATCTAGGCGATGGGCTGAAGAACACATTTGTACACGAAAAAATTGGTCTGACTGTGGTTCTATATTACCCTGTAATAGATAAAGGCGTGATTATTAATAGCAATAACCTGAACTGATGGAAAACGAATACTAGCTTCACCCGAACATATCACGAAAAAATCTGGCTATATTATGTATTATAAAATTATTAATAAACAAATGGAAAAAATTCTTCACCCGAGTGGGAATGGAACCCACGACCTCTGCATACCGTGCTAGTGCTCTAACCACTGAGCTACCGGGTTAATTACTCATACATACATACATAACCTCACACCTATATCCCATAGGGGTAGGCAGAGACTACAGATCTCCATTTAGTACGTTCCAAACATACCTCTTTACTTTAGGTAAGCAAAACTATGTTTACGCAAATTTCTAGCATTACCCCTAACATATTCACTATAATAGGTACACACAGTTCACTAGATCATAGCAATCATCCTATTAGCAATTAACTTACATAGACACATAGTTATTTGTTATCGCGCAATATTTCACACTAAAACAAAACTGTCCACTAACAGAGTAAAGAACAAACTAGGTCTATATAGAGTACATAATCCTGGCAAAATTAGGCTTAGGGTCAATGTACACCGAT
Organism: Carposina sasakii; assembly: GCA_014607495.2. Taxonomy (NCBI): domain Eukaryota; kingdom Metazoa; phylum Arthropoda; class Insecta; order Lepidoptera; family Carposinidae; genus Carposina; species Carposina sasakii. The sequence continues at coordinate 1,130,374 of CP053166.1, forward strand.
TTGTTTTATCGCAGATGCGCCTGGCTTATCTGAGCCGGCGGCGGCGGCGGCGGGTTGACACTGAAACTGTGTTTACATCGTCAAATGAGTATGATTGAGGGTAGACATTAGCGCCGCCATGCGATTAGTGCCATTGTGAAAACTGCAAAAATATGAGTATGTCTACGAAATAGTCCACGCATAAATGTGAATAAAGAGTAATAAATGGAAATGACGCTCTACATATTCATCTGTGGGATTTCTTTTATATTAATCTCTCTTTGTTCACTAAAATATATCGGCTGCATCTCTGTCGATGAATATCTTAAGAGTCGACTAAGGAATTTAAAAGACTTCCCGAATTCCTTAGTCGACTCTTACGACATGCTCGGAAGTATTCTAGCGAAGCCCCAGTATTAGCACAGGTTCCTATACCTATTGTTATCTAAATAATTAAGCAAATTTTCTGTAGACTGTTTAAATAACAAGTTGCCTATTATTAATTAACCTACATCCAGAGATAGACGCTACACGAGCGGAATGCACGGGCAAAGGCCAAGAGAACAGGATGCATGTGACCGGAAATAGGTTCCATGCGCCGCCGTCCGTGCTCTTACTGACTCTTACTGCTTGCTCCTACTTAGCTGCGTCACGGATAATAATCTCGATCCTTTGTGTATAAGGTATTTTGAAAAATCCGCCGTAATAGGTGTCAATACAGTGTAACGGATTCATTGGGCATTGGGTAAAAATGCGAGTTACTCGTGGATACGCAATAATTGCTCTTGCTAAATAGGCTCGATCGAAATCCAGGTTTTTGTTTGTGTATTTTAGAGACCAGTGAAGATAAAAGTGAAAAACCCTGAAGTATACATAGAGGAAGTATCGAGTTATCTTATATTAGAGAAGTATCTGCAATTGGATTCCAGCAAAGAGAAGATATAAAAAAAGCGGACAAATATTTTTTTAAACCAAAGAAGTGAGCACTGGGGTCGGTCTTGATTAAATATTGTGGTTGGTTATGCAAAGGCCCAAGAAAGAAAATTTGAGTAGTTTATCTCAATAGTTCTAGCGGAGTGCGAAATGCTCTCACTATTTTTTATTTGATGGATTTATCGCAGCCCCAAAAAAAAAAATTCCTATTAGTAAATTGTAGCACGTACGAAATGCGCCAGGTGTAATCGTTCTAAGACGTAATTTTCAGAACGACTTTATTATTGGTAATCCTACAGGGCTTAGTGCGAGTTTTCACTTCGAACTCGATTGCGTAAACGTAAACTATTCGACCAATCACAAAATGCCGTTGTTCTTACTTTTATTACATCACGTCATCATGCCATAATGTGATTGGTTGGTTGTTTTACGTTAACGTGAACGAGTTCGAAGTGAAAACTCACACTACGCCCTCTGTAGTCTCTGCCTAGTCCATTAGGCTGCCTCGTCTTGAAGTAAAGTGAGATGGCATCCTGAGTGCTGACGATGGGCTCCCCTCCTCGACTTTTGATTCTTTATTTACATAGTAACTGACGAAAATTTTATATTGATTCGTAACAAGATTTCTGGAGCTCAGTTCTTGGTTATTTAGTAAAATGGTGAGGGAGGAGTCACTGTACGAAACTTTATGTAATTCGCGTCCGTACTTTAGGTAAGAGTTGGTACTGTTATGATGGTTTTTTTAAGTGATAAATTAACTATCTGATACGGTTAATAGAATTTTGGTAATTTCACGATAATTATCATGATTAATACATTGATTATAATAAATTTAACGATACGGTCGCGACATAAACAAATTAACTGATTATCACATAAGAGCAAAAAGAGTAAGCTTCCAAGGCTTGTTGCTAGTTGCGTCTGCGCACGTGTCTCGATGACACAATACACAACATAAGCAAAGTCTAGGCTGTGCGCAGACGTTGCCACGTGCAGCGGCGCACGCGCATGTAGCCTTGGCCTTCATTCGAATGAAGGCTGAAATATGTCAGAGTCGAAATTATGAGAAAGTGTCACAAATGTATGTGAAACGGAGTAATTAATGAAATGCGTGTGGTGGTTTTACATAGACTAAATTTATTTTTTAATGTTAAGACATAGGAGACACAGGACAGCTTTACATAGCAATTAAAGAGATGGCGCTAGTAGTAACAAAAAACATTTACACAAGAATTATTTTGATACTAATCTAACAGTAAAGGTGATGTATGTAAACAAACACAACGGAATATTCGGGCTCCTTTACGAGTATAAGGTTACATTATTTATTATACAGGGTGATTTTTGGTCGTCAACGTTCACGAAAACTACGGAATCTCCTCATCATCACGATAATTTTTCTCCATGAAAGCATACCTGGGATTTGCTTGTTTTCCAAAATATTAAGGTCCAAAGTTTAGTAAATAGACTGCATTTTTCTGCGTAAATGCAGATTGACGCGTGTAGCAAGATTAATTCACGAGAAATAATTAATATCTGTCTATGAAAAAACTAGCATAAACACTGGACACTATAAATTTCGCCCGATCAAGTAATAATTTTTTTTTTTCCAAAAATATACATAATTTCCCAGCATTTTTTTGGCATAAACTTACTTTATTTGATGTATAGAGTACGTAGCCTTCGTTAAGGGTGGAAACGAAAAAAAACCCTGTAGATTTCATTCTAAGTTGTCAAGGCAAACAATCTCGAATGGAAAAACCTGTCAAAGTAATGTAATAAAAATACTAAATCTACATAGACAACCAGTTAGATTCATAGAGGTAGGCTAATTTTTTTAAGTTTCATTGCAGGTCTCATGAGATCAGATGTACCCTGTTGAATTATCTGCAATAGAACTGTTAAAAATGAGGCACCAATCTATTTGGCACCTAAATAGATCTCCTCCTTTACGAAGAGGCTGGCGCTGAGTTTTACAAACTACGTTCTCATTTCGAAAACTTACATAAGTATTAGAAAATCAAATCATGGCTTACTTCTACTTCTGAAGAGTCAGACAGAACAGAACAGCTCTACATGACTTTGAAGACTTTCTATCATGTTTGTCAAGTCATTTTAGAACTGCTGAACGGTCCGAATAAAATTAGGCACCGATAGAAAATCTTAGGTTAGGCATTTATGTTACTTGTCACTTCTGAAAACTTAGTTTTTCTCTCTTTTTAGCCCACGCAGACAAAGTCGCAAGCGAACACTAGTATACAAAGAAGTAGTTACGGAAATATGGACATAGACAAAACTTCATTTGCTCAAACAACACACACAACACATCACACTAAAATTGGTAAAGTGGTGATACAATCTACAGGATGTAACAAAAGGGTATGTTAAGCGAAAAGCTATATAAATAGCCCACTATAGAGAACCTATCTACAAAATTTGAGACTCGAGATCACATTTTTATTTTTCAAGATTGTATGAAAATTCCTGAGGTATTTAAAAATTCTCCATACTATCGGGAAAAATAAAAATGTGATTTCGGGTCTCAAATTTTGTGGACAGGTTCTCTACAGTGGGCTATTTACACAGCTTTTTGCTTAACACACCCTTTTTGTTACACCCTGTATTTTATGTCTTACAAAAGTAAAGTGCGATGTGTCACAATAGCAAAAGGGTCCTGACTCAGCATGTGTTACAGACAAGTCTGCAACGCTGGTAATTCTGCCGGAACCGAAAGAAGAGTGCACGCAGCAATAAAACTATGATTAAACAAATATTATAAGGTGATTTTGTAAATATATTAATAAGCTATACAAATATATAATATGGTTTCAATAGGCAATCAATTCTATAGGGTGAGAATGGGAGGCATAAATAATTGTCATGAGATCCATCTAGTTTGGCTACCGAGTAATATTTAAGCTTTGTTTTTGAAGTTTAAGCAGACCTAGTTTAAGTGAGGCTTTGAAAGAGGACTTCGTCCGTTGTCGAATATGTTTTTCTATCAGTTTGTTTACCTTGTTACATAATAATCTTTTGACATATGCCTATGACGTCAATAAGTGTCGTTACGTTGTTGACCTCCACTGAGAGTCAATGTACCTCACAGGGTTCCCTACCTTTCACACTCTGTAGCAGCGACCTGATAAGTTTTTTTTTTATATTATTAGCTGTTGCCCGCGGCTCCGCTCACGTGGACAACTCTTAGCTTAGGGGTATGAAAAATAGATAGATAGATAATTGAATTTCATAAAAATCGGTCTAGCCGTTTTGGAGGAGTATGGTAACTAACATTGTGACACGAGAATTTTATTTACAGATTGTTTATTATGTTTGTCAGTATGTTTTTTCGTTGCCACCCTTAAAGAAGGGTACGTATTCTATCTATACATCAAATAGATAAGTTTATGCCAAAAAATGCTGGGAAACGAGGTATCTAAATTTTTTAGATTTTTTTAAAAATTACTTGATCGACCACAGATCGATAACAGAAACACTAGACGCTATAAATTTCGCCCGATCAAGTAATTAAAAAAAAAATTCAAAAAAAATATTTTTTTCCCAGCATTTTTTTTGCCATAAACTACTTTATTCGATGTATAGAGTATGTACCCTTTGTTACTGGTGGCCACAAAAAAACATCCTGTAGTGTCAAGTGCTTATGCTAGTTTTTTCATAGACAGATATTAATTATTTCTTGTGAAAAATTCTTGCTACGCGCGTCTATGTGCATTTATGCAGAAAATCTAAGGAAATTAAGGGCGTTCTTTCAGGCGATGGGCTAGCAACTTGTTACTGTCCTTTAACATTTGACCCCTCTATGCATTTTGAGAACATAGTTGTCTGTATGTTTATATGTAATACAATAAAAAATCACATAAAAACAATTGTGGTTTTCTAATATTACCGGTGGAATATTGCAGCAGTTTACTAAACTATTTTTCTGGGGACCCTATCACAACCTGTCATTTCAAGGTGGTCATACACACCTACTAGTTTTTTTTGCTAAACTATATTCTAGTTTACTTTATCTCGTCAAAAAGGAAATATAAAATAGATAAAACAGACCTAACGACGTCGACCGGTGCAATAAAAAGATTTAGATTTATTAGGAGGCGCATTAGTTGATTGCTTGTTAAGTTTGTTATATACCTACCTTATTTTGTTTACGACACCTAAACATTATATCTAACACACCTTATAGGTAGCTCACAGGAGAATACCGCAGCCGCTATGGCATAACATTATCCAAAATTTTAAATCTATACTAATACTAGTTTATGCCCGCGATTTCATCCGCCCAAGCTTTAGAAATCCCGTTAATTTCTGTTAGCGTCTGAATTTTGGAAAATTCACCGACAACAGTAGCAAGTGCAAGCAACGAAGTACAATAAGCACGTGTCGTAAACGAACAAGAAATATGATGTAACAACATTACAATACATGTGCAGTATACACAAATGACATTGCGCTAGCTATGGTAGCAAACATCTTTGTGATGGGTGTTAAGGTCGGCACTTTATCGTATGGTATACATTAGATGCTGACTCAGCATGAGGGTTATGAGCAAAACTCATTGATAGGTTCCCTTAAGGACTGGTTGGCGGATTAAAGCTCGGCAGTAACTGAGAGACACGGCAGTGTTGTCAACCCACATCCAATGTTATGTTATCCCCAAGATTTTTGAATTTTACCCCTAAAAACCACTAAATTCCAACTTTAACTCATGAGTGGAAGGGGGGGTAGGATTGCGTCCGTTTCATACACATAGTAATTAGCGTCATCACCATCGGAACTACTCTATGAAACGAACAATACACGTTGAGTCATTGTACCCCTAAAAAAACCAAAAAAAAAAAATTGCCCCTAAAAGTCCCCCTAGTTGTCTTTCCCCCCCCCCTTAAATTTAGGGGTAAAACCCCTAGTGTACATGAAGCTTGCGTTACGCGTATTAGCATACTGTTAACTTACCAGATAGATACTTATCTACTAGACAGATAGATGCACATGCTTTCTCCTAGTACCCATTGATCTCATCTAAGATTGAAGAATAAATAGAAACCGTTTTTCGTATCTTGTCCTTATTCTATAAGCATTTTTCAGCCTACGAAAGCTATGCGCTAGCACAGCCTGCATGAACTCTACATAGTTTGCACATAACACGTAATTGATATAAAACTATTTCATTATTCTGAGCGACAGCACACAGTCGAAACTAAAGGGCGTTAGGGAGCTGGACATGTACGTTCCTTGAAGAGAACCAAGAGAGCGTTTATTGAAATTCACATAAAAGTGGAATTTACGCGAAAGCCTACATTGTCTTTTATAGCGTGCATGAAGAATATCATGAAAGTAGATGAAGCGAAAGAGGTGTGTCAGGATCGTAGCAAATGGAGATCCGTGATCTCTGCCTACCCCTCCGGGAAAGAGGCGTGATTATTATGTATGTATCTTTTATAGCCTAGTTATGTAATTTTTCTTTGTCATTGTAATGGTCTCTACTGATGATAGATGATGTTCGATAATTACTTCTACTGGTACCAGGCCGGTATCAACCGGTTCTAACGCATGTTGACGATAACAAACGAGAACTAACTATAGCTCATAGTTACCTTTGTTATCTGGAGATAGCTCTACGGAATACCGGTCGTCTACAGATTTTCCTACATCCTTCGTGTTTGCGATTAGTTTAATTACTTTATTACCTTTACCTTGACTAACTAATTACCTTAATTATTTTGTTTCTTTTTAAAGATAAATATTTGCATGTTAAGATATAATAATAAAATATAGGTGTAGTACATAGTGGACGTAAAAAACCGAACGTAACCTTTTTATTCATAAAACTGGTCAAGCTTGAATACGCATAGTCCAAAGGTTACACACATACACATAGCACATCAGCCTATGTTGCAGTCCACTGCTGGACGTAGATCTCCCCCAGGGCACGCCATGAGGCCACTGCCATAGGGCAGGCGGGCAGGCGGGTTGGTGACCGCAGTGTGATTTTCAAAAATACTACAATATCATTAGAATACTACTGTATTAGGTACCGACTAGTATTTAAAAATACCTAATACGCATACCTATTCCAATATTAAGCCTCACCTCTAGCGTTCACTCGGCTAGGCTGGGCCAACATGTATTGCAATGTATGGCTTTACGAGTATTTTGTTTTGTCACGAGAGGCGCTGTTGCCCACTTAAACGCCTCTTACGATACCCACAGGCAGACATGGAGGGCTTAGTGCGAGTTTTTACTTCGAACTTGATTGCGTAAACGTAAACTATTCGACCAATCACGGCGTGCGGTTGTTCTCACTTTCATTACATCACATCATCATGCCATAATGTGATTGGTTGGCTGTTTTACGAATAAGTTCGAAGTGAATACTCGCACTACGCCCTGAATCTGCCATCACCACTCGGCAAACCAATGGTGAGATGTATTATATGTACCTATCGTAGATGAAGAATTACATAGTCCATATAAAAAAATCTTTTCTCTGTGACATTTTTCACAACAATGAACCGATTTTCATGAAATTCTGCACACATATAACAGAACAGAGATAAGTATAAATTCGCCCTTCGAGTTAATCGATCGTGTACATGTGTAAACAAAGGGCACGTGGCGAATTGGAGCGATATCCTCGGCGACCCTGTGTCGAGGTTGCGGACTACTTTCATATTTATCTGATGTTTTTTTTTTATACTTTTTAAAAATAAAGAAAACAACCGAAGGATGCCACGAGTGTCAGTCATGTAATAAGGTTTTTTCTTCTAAAATTACTTTACTTTTGATACGCCGTGTTTTATCTACATTAAATCTATCGCTAACCTAACAGGCTTCGAACCTAGGACTTTTAGCTCAGCAGGCTAACAGTGTACCTAAGAATAACACATTCAGTATACTACAATGTTGAATTACGATAATTTACAACTGAAACGATGACATGCTGCATGTTACAAAATGGCAGATTAGAGGATGTAAACATCACGCCACACAGATTATTGTGGTTCCTTATTGTCTACGTGTCATTGTAATGGTGTTTGTACACTCGCGAGATACCTCGAGACTTGGAGTCTGATTCCTTTGGAAGGTGTGCATCATATCTAGGCCGAAGCGTAGAGGCCGCATAAAGACAATTTTAAGGTGCGATCTTCGATATACAAGGTGTTTTTTTGTGGCCACCTTTAACGAAGGGTACGTACATACATCAAATAAAATAAGTTTATGCCAAAAAAAATGCTGGGTTTTTTTTTTTTTTTCAACATTTTTTTTTATTACTTGATCTGGCGAAATTTATAGTGTCTAGTGTTTATGTTAGTTTTTTTATAGACAGATATTAATTATTTCTCGTGAAAAAAATCTTGCTACGCGCGTCTATGTGCATTTATGCAGAAAAACGCAGTCTATTTACTCAACTTTGGACCCTAATATTTTGGAAACCAGACACTTCCCAGGTATGCTTCCATGGAGAAAAATGATCGTGATGATGAGGAGATTCCGTAGTTTTCGGACGTTGACGACCAAAAATCACCCTGTACATGACAGATCTACTCCCTATAGTTAAATTAGTTTTAGTAACACACGTAGGATGGAACTAATGTTTTCGTCACTCATACTAGCTCGCCCTGCCCTGCAGCATTTACAAACGGCAGTATCTTCTTGACGTAAGTGTTGCAATTGCAAAAATCATTTGGAAATAAAATGTATTTTCCGACAATGATGTTACACGTGCATCAGCGGACCGCATAGAGAATCTTAAGTGATCAGTAAGTATTTGGGCTTGCTGCGAGAGTGTACGTGTTGTCCATGACTACGAGTATCCTAGAGTCATGGACCTAGTCGATCGTACATTGGTCTAGGTTGTTCTCGGGCACATCTCGCGTGTGCAATGTGTAATACCTTTAAAGACTTTAACAGTATATCAAAAATGCACTGAATTATTGGTTAAGTTAGAACAAAATGGCACACATTGCTATTAATTTTGTATCTATTTACTCACAGACTCCCTAAAAGCTATAGAACTGACGAGTTTCATCAGAATGCGTTCGGTAACTTTGCATTACAGAGTAACAAACATCCAAACACATGTATAAACTTATAATTTTCACTATAGCAGTAGGACTCGCAGGTTGAAAGCAGTGCTTTGGGTTTGGGCGCCGGTTCCACATGATCGGTCTATGTGTAGTCTGGAGCAGAGATGTCAAATCGTGACCCTAATACACGGAGCTGTTAATTATAATTACGAATAAACCTCCAGTTACACGCACTATTTGTTGACAGTTGGAAAAGATCTTGAAGGTCGGGCATAAAGAACTAACCACAAACATATCTGTTCCAGTGGAAAAGACATGAAACTATAGCAATTTTAATTTCTGCATAGAGGCCACATCGATAAATCGACTACACAGATAAGTTTGCAGCACTGTATCGCTTGCATATTATTGTCATTACAGATATATGCAATAGATAATTAAACAAAAATATGTAAACAAAAATAAGTTACTTGTGATTAGTGTGTACTCAACACACGTGTAGATTTACGTAGGTACCTTAAATAAGGTCATGATCGAATCTGGCGTAATTGAATCTCATTTAATGCGAAATAGACTGTCTATAAATAAAATAAGGTTGTTATTTAAATATGAGATACAACTATTTATAAACATCATCGAAAAGAACAAAACATTAGATAATGTTAGAGGTTTGTCTCTACTCGTGTTCAATCATTGACGCGGGTAAAGAAAGGGTCAGCTTACACGAAACGACACACAATTACACGAGACTGTACACAAGTACGCAACGAGTGACGAGACGAGGGCCAAAATTTACAGTAACGTTCATTTAGTCAAGCCATTTGTCCTCTAAGGCAGTCTAAGGGGTGGCAGAAGTGTGCTACAGTAACACTAGCCATACACGTTAGGTTTCTGAATTAGTTTTTTTTCTAATCCAGTGACGTTAGAAATTGCAAATGCATGCATAACAACACACACGCTCGTTTTTGTTCCGGGGCAGTTTCAAAGCAGTTTTTGTGGCGTAGGCCTGTGTATTCCAAACATCTAGAGCTTGCAAACATAGAGGTTTGCAAACTTATTTCGTCTAACGCCCACTTTGAAAGTCAGTAGCGCCCATTTCACCTTAAAAAATGACAATAGCATATTAGTTGCGCTATTTTTTTCTGGGGCCTTAACTGCCCCTCTCTAGGCCTCCAATGGCCACAAGGGGGCGTTATCGCCCACTTTGGTAAAGACTGATCTAGAGCATTGGAAAAAACGAATTTGTAAAAAATGTGTGCGACTTGTATTACACACAAAAGATAAATCTGAAACTGCAGCACTGGGTTAGATAGAACGAATAAGTCCAAGTGTCAGACACTTTTTATCCGGGAGATTATTGCTCAGTTGATGCCGATCGGCCTAAGAAAGTAAAGTTCCGGCTTAGGTCCTAGGAAAATAAACAAGATTCCGGTGTGATACAGATAACAAAATTTATCGCATTACGCTCAAACATGACGTACAAAGAAAAGTAAAAAGTACCTTTATCAATGAAACTAGTTCGTGCTATAATAAAAAGGTAGATACCAAATTTTGTTTAAATCTGATATCGCACGCGATTTCTTCTATTGCTAGCAGAAAATTTATCTATTTGAATCATAGGAAAATATACACTGGGATGGAATATGGCCACTTTCTAGGGCCATATTGATAATGTTTGCCCTGCCAAAACTTCTTAAATTCGTCACCGGTCGCTTGAGTTATATTTGTGCTAGAAAGGCGCTTACTAAGAGGAGGGAAAAGTTGATGTGTAATTTGCACACCTCAACCCAATCTCATTGAGTATAAAGGGGGTAGCGAGAACTGCAGATTCGTATATGAGATCCTACTGCCCCGTTTGGCAAATGTAAAAGACCAGCGACAACTTGCTCATGGCCTGAGAGAACGTCTCCGAGTTCCTTATTCAGTTCTTTCTTATGACTTGCACGGAGGGAGATGCAGCTGATGTATTCTAGTGAAGCCCCGCATCACTAATGGTCATTATTTAAGGCCTACTTAAACGAACCACACTATTTTTTCCTGAAAAATAAAATAAAAAGTTGGAAAATTTTGTAATTTTCCTGCGAAAATTTTCACTGGTTTTCATCCAAGAATCATGGTCTGAAGTCACCATATCAATATTTGCCTGGCTGTCACAAACACCCTGTATATGTGCTAATAGCCGGACGCATGGAGTGTGCCAGGCCTTTTCGGAGCAGGGCAGTGCACGGACACCACTACACGTGTATGAACCAAGTAGGTACCACGATATTTAATTATGACCTTCAAAATGTGCTTATCTTCTGCAAATCTCATATTTTTTGCAAGTCAACACGTGTAGTCACTTTTTTGCGAATCTTTTTTATCGGGTACCTAGTGCATGTTTCAACTTTAAATTACCTTATTATAGTCTAGACTGAAAGAAGATTATGTACTGCATTTTTAGCTTGTAATCAAAAAATGAACTCAACTAATATTCTGACTGATTCAACGCCGCGCAAAACTGAAAATAGAAACGTGATATTTGGAACGTGACGTGACGTATATATAGATATAGGTCCACTAAGAAGGGACTTCCGGAAATTTGGGAAGCTGTTCGGGTTTATAACGGGTTTTCTAAAGGTTTAGAGACGGAGTGGTGGGCTGCCGCTAGTTTAGACACAGAAGTAAAGTTATCCTCTAGGATGGGAATTTTGAAAGCAATGACTTCGTCAGCGATCTGTGATTGTTATTTCGGCAGCCTGCCAGTGACACTGACTATGATATCCATTTCAAGGAGTTGCCTTTGAGAATCACTTATGTCGTTAATTAAAAAGTTGAATGGTTATTATTACTGTTATTATTAGTTAAATATGTACTAGATATGACTTATAATTAACCTTCCTAAGTGTGACTGATAAAGAATACTTTCACAACTTTTTTGTTATGTATTTTAAAATATTTTTATTCGATAATACAAGAAATCCCCTGTTTTTAAATCCGAAATTCAATTAACCTACATGCACTTAGATTACCCGTTTATCAGGTCAAAGCTCGTCACATTGAGCAGCCATTGTTTTTGAGATAAGATATTAAGTAATAAAGTGACAATAATAAGAATAATATGTATCTATTTATTTATATTTCGGAGCCCAAGAGCGGATTTTGGGTTTTGCTAATACGTATATATTTGCACTCTTTTTGCCGTTCTTTATCTATCTTGCTCATATATGTATGTAAATCTGTGATATTTTTAGCTGGAAATACACGAGCTAGAGACATTAACATTAAATATTACGATGAGTTACCGTTACATGGTCAGAGAATTGTAATAAATGTAAAGATTTGAGTCATATTTGAGGGGATATCCTCATGTCCTCATTATATGCTTAACACACAAGCAAACATTTTCTAGATAAACACTATACGGGCATTCTATTTCGATAGAAAACTTTCATAGAAAGCAAAAAATATATACGAGTATGCTGCCTATTTGATAAAACCTCTCGAAAAAACTTCCCACCATAACTCATGCATACGGCACGCAAAAACGTTTACATTATCTAGACACGTGTCACTGATGTGAAGCTTATGTCTAACGGCACGTGTCACTTTTCCGCTCCATATTTGTGACATTTCACTTAAACCTTTGTTTTAAATGGATGATGATTATCGACATTATTAAAATTACGAATCTCATCCAATCATAACAGAGTGCAAACTTCAATGCAATCAGCCCGCAATGCATGTCTTGAGCAATCGGATGAATATCAGTTATACAATTATGTTGACCTACTAAAGTTATTGCAGAGAATAAGGTGTCCGGTGTATTTTTAGTTAACTACACGAAAACATATGAAACTGTTGCGAAACTATATTGACACTGGCGCCAATTTCAGCTGACTTCATGTGTTGTGCTGACTTGAAGTGAAGTTATCTTATTGTTTTGCACCTAGTGATGAGTTCCGGATGACAGCTATGTTACTGTGGAGCTTATCTTACTCATAATTGATGGAAAGGGGCGACTGATGATGAACTATCGGCAATGTATCGCCGGTAGGCATGACCAAGATACATAAAGTATCAGTGAAAATACTTATTTGGAGCATTTGTCTCAGGACTGCAAGCGGAGGTCCGTATCTGCCGGGAAAGAAGCGTGAGCTAATGTATGTATGTATTTATGTTCAAGTGACTTTGTTAGATATAGGGACAGTCAATGTACATGAAATAATATGTCATATGTTAGAAATTCAAAATCATTTATTCGACATGAAAGCATTAACAGCTTGTATGTCGATTATATGTTACTTTCTATGTTCGCACCCCAAAATGAAAGCTACCAAACAAAAAAGGAGGTGAATTTAAACAACAAAAAAAAAATCGCAAAGCTTTTGCTATTTGCTTTGACAACGGTCACCATCCCAAGGCGCGATTTGTTACGGTCTGTTAGCGATTCGGGGCTTAATAGCTACCAACGTGGAGCTAAAGCTTAGGAAAAATTACAGGAGTAATTCACGTTCTTCAGAATTCACGTTTACAGTGTCTATTATAGGTATAAGGTATTTGTGATGATGAACTGAACAGTTAAGTTATTTTCCAATCTCTGCAAATTGCAACATTACAGAGCATGCGCAATTATATCCCTTTAGAGATAACAGCTGTTGCCAAGTACACCACGAAAGTAGGCCAACGAAATGCCACTTAGCACCTTTGTGCGTAACGAGGATGCTGCACTCAAATAGGTCACGCCAATCTGTGCATCTCGGCAGGGACTTGTTGCACTTGGTCATTGCGTGTCCGTTAAATGCGCTCTCAGGGTTTTGTGTCATGATTATACCCTTATGTGTTTACGATTCACGAATCCACATTCGATATGTTCTCCTGACTATATTTTAGTTACGGCTTAGCCATCTGCACAAACCCCCCTATGGCAGTAGCCTTGTGACGTGCCCTGGGGGCGGTTTACGTCCAGCAGCGGACTGCAATCGGCTAATGTGTGTAGCCATCTGCGCAGGAGATATTACAGTGCACAATTCCCTTACTCTAATATTCTGGTGGAACGGAAATCCTAAAGAGAGAGATCAGGCGCAGAACCAACGGCTTTGAGTGCTTATTGAGGCGCTCGTAATAGCTAAGTTACAATTTTACACAAGAATTCGTACATGAAATAAATCCAATTGTACAGCCCAGACTGAAATCAAACCCGAGTCGTTCGATAGGAAGGCACGTCTTAAAAATTTGCTTTAAATTTACAGGTTTCCACTAGCGCGCTGATTGTAATACAATATAGCTTCATACATTTTCCGTTACAACCGAGTATTTACCTCACTTATACAGGGTGTAACAAAAAGGGTATGTTAAGCGAAAAGCTACGTAAATAGCTCAATGTAGAGAACCTATCCACAAAATTTGAGACTCGAAATCACATGTTTATTTTTCAAGATTGTATGAAAATTCCTGAGATATTTAAAAATTATCCTCCATACTATCGGGAAAAATAAACATGTGATTTCGAGTCTCAAATTTTGTGAATAGGTTCTTTACAGTGGGCTATTTACGTAGCTTTCCGCTTAACATACCCTTTCTGTTACACCTGTATACATGTAAGCCATCTTTTACGATAGGAATTGTTGGAATTCTCCACAATAGTACAAATTAGCAACGTATTAAGTTATTGATGTTAAAATTGGTTGCGCATAGCTTTCCTCCCAATTTCACGCCTACGAGAATTAGCACCAAGTGTTCAGATTTAAACTCTAAAAATCCCTATTACAATACGAACATATGCTCTCGTCTTGATGTAGGTACACTGAAAGAGGATAACAATAAACCTAGAAATCAAGCTTTTCCATGAGGTCTGTAATACGTTTACACAACTTATCTATTTCACCCCCCAGTCTGTGAGACCTCGTAGGTTAAAAGGGGAGTTTTTACTCTGGCGGCGCAGGAGTATCACTTTTAGATACGCCTTATTCTTACAGCACAGGCAGTTGTTCCACCGTCAACTATGAACGTTAAGCGAATAGAGCTTGAAACTAGAGGGTATTTCTGACAGTTGTGTCTATAAACGTTCTTTGTGGGTATCTTTGCTTTATGACAAGCGAGCATCATTGGGAATTATTTCAGCAGCTCTTGTTAACAACTAGTGGACCCAGTCCTCAGCTATTACAAGCAGTTTCGCTGCCGGCAGATTTTCTTAGCATGCCGACATCAGTTCAACACCAGCCAGAAAAGCAAATAAGCGTCGGTCACACCTCCCAAAAACCAAGGACACGTAATTACGTGGTCGGCGGCAGTGAATGTGTTTCAATGCATCTCTATAGCCTTGGGCGAGAGCATAGTCTCGTTAGCAGCAACCATGCGGTGATTTAGTCGGCGGCAGTGAATGTGTTAATTAATGCACCTTTATGGTCTTTTTTTTTTATTCACACACTTTGCAACACATTGACCTAGTCCCACACTAAGATCCCTAAGGTCTTGTGTCGTGGGTACTAAGCAACGGTATATAAATACATAGATAAGTATATAAACATCCATGACTCGGAAACAAACATCGATATTCATCACATCAATGTCTGCATACCGGGATGAACCCAGGCCTATGGCGTGACAGGACCACTACAACTACACCAATCGGCCGTATATCCCATTGTTCGTTACGAGTAGATTGTTGTATCTGTGCTGAAAAGCGGCGGTAGGCTACTTTACCACGTGGGATTAATAGTAGCTGGTGAAAAGTTTCACACTTCTGTTGCCACCCTTAACGAAGGTTACGTACCCTATACATCAAATAAAGTAAATTTATCCTAAAAAATGCTGGGAAACGATGTAATTTTATTTGAATTTTTTTTTTAAATTACTTGATCAGGTGAAATTTATAGCATGCAGTGTTTATGCTAGTTTTTCATAGACAGATATAAATTATTTCTCGTGAAAATATCTTGCTACGCGCGTCAATGTGCATTTATGCAGAAAAACGCAGTCTATTTAATCAACTTTGGACCCTAATATCTTGGGAACCAGACACTTCCCAGGTATGCTTCCATGGAGAGAAATGATCGTGATGATGACGAGATTCCGTAGTTTTCGGGAACGTTGACGACCAAAAATCACCCTGTACGTTATGGTCTTAAGCGAGTATGGCGGCTTCTTAGCAGCTTTCCCGCGATGGGGTAACATCCTTATCAGCAGTGATATACATCGGCGTGGCGGTTCGGCCGGCAGTGCCTCATCGGACACGCTCGGACATGGACGTCGCCGCCGCGCTCCTGCTCGTGCATTGTGAGTCTGTTGCTTACTATCGCGGGTTATGTGATGCTGTGTGAAACCCGGTGCCGAAGTGTATGCGACGTATACTATGTTGCACTTTGTATGGTCGTTGAAGTCGCCGTAAGTGTTTTATGGAGACCGCAGTTGAATGAATTCGCTGTGTTGTTGCAGGCGAAAAATATTAATAAACACTTTAATACAGCTTTTATTCGTAAGCAATACGGAAAAACATGTTTTTTTTTACCTAATATAGTCGGGTTTTTTACGTAAAAAAGGTTTAAAGTCGCCTTAAAATAATTGGGTGATATATCGGCCATGTATCAATAGACAGGACTTTTTGTGCTTACCGCCTAAATATCGAAAAAAGTTCATAACTCAAATAGGAGCTACGAAAAAAAAACGAGGATTTCAAAGGCGAATAGACCGTAAAACTTATACTAGGTATGTAATTTCATTAAAATCTGCCATAAAAAAAAATAGACTATTAGAAGTAATGTACCGTGAAAAATAATAATAAACTCGTATGGTAACTGAAAATAATAATAACTCTCGGTAATAAGATAAGATATAGTACTAATTAAGTAATAATCTAATTACCTATACACTTATCTAAGCCATGGGTATAATCCGGCTAGATACAGGAAATCAAGATAAATATTCCTACGTGTTCATTCTAAGCACGCTGATGTTGGCCACTTCCCGAAATAAATCTTTCAATTTCAAATTTTTGTGCTAATTTTACTTTGAAATTAAATTTATTCTTCTCTGCCTATTCGGAATATCTATTGGTTTTGATGTCCTCGACACTCGATGAAATAATTTTTTTCTTTCGACTGAGAGGAATTTAGGGGTGATCTCTCAGGCGACGAGCTAGCAACTTGTCTTTATTAAACGTGGATGTAGCATCTCCTACGCAATGTATACAGAATGCTTTTTTGTTGCTACCCTTAGCGAAGGGTACGTAGGTACTCTATACATCAAATAAAGTAGGTAAGTTTATGCAAAAAAAAAATGCTGGGAAAAGATGTAAACTTCTTTAAAAAAAGCAATTTGATTACTTGATCGGGCGAAATTTATAGTGTCCAGTGTTTATGCTAGTTTTTTCATAGACAGATATTAATTATTTCTAGTGAAAAAATCTTGCTGCGCGCGTCTATGTGCATTTGTGCAGAGAACGCGGTCTATTACCTCAACTATTACCTTCAATCAATTTAATTACTTGACCGGGCGAAATTTATAGTGTCCAGTGTTTGTGCTAGTTTTTTCATAGACAGATATTAATTATTTCTAGTGAAAAAATCTTGCTGCGCGCGTCTATGTGCATTTGTGCAGAGAATGCGGTCTATTACCTCAACTTTGGACCCTAATATCTTGGGAACCAGACACTTCCCAGGTATGCTTCCATGGAGAAAAATGATCGTGATGATGCCTAGATTCCGTAGTTTTCGGGAACGTTGACGACCAAAAAACACCCTGTATGTATTTGTATTTTATTTTTCTCATCAAAGAACGAAAGCTTTATTTGGGATAGAAACATACACACCTGCTACCTGTGAAAATACTACTGATAAAAAAAATACAGGTAGTCAGGTACAGTACGTTTCACCGTATACTCGTAGTTCAAATCAAATAATTTGATTGCATAGTTCCGTTGGATGATGACGTCATAGACATAGCAACTAATATGTGTGACTACATCATCTGTGTCAGTGTATAATACAAAAAATGTTAGTACCGAAATCAGGCATTGAAGTTATTCTATAAAACAGAGTTTAGTTCTCTGCCACAAACTGCACCGGTATGATGAATTTGGTGAGAGCGAGATGTCTTACTTTAAAACGTCAAATCCACAGAGCTAAGTAATAACTATGTAGACAAGGCAAGTGTTTCTACTTGGTGTTCAAAAAGGGATTGCAAACCACTTCTATCAGCCCTAATTCCTTCAGTCATGGCTCGAGAACTAGTGTCTATTCTAATTCTTAAGTCTATTTTTTACATGCAAAGTACATCCACTTACACGTGGGACATCTCGCTCTCACCAAATTCATCATACCGGTGCTGGTGTCCACAGAAGCTGTACTCGTAGCTAACCTCCGTTGGTTTCTCATTGGGACCGTCAGACAATAAAAATTATATTCTAGAAACGGCAAAAGAAAGCGTTGGTCTTAAATTGAATATTACCTATTTGTGCCAGAAGGTTACTGCTGACTCTAGACTCAAAGTTCATTTATATTAAACTGAAAATCACTTACAAAACATGTACTTACAGAATGTGTTTTATGTAGATTGAAGCGCCAACCACTGGTTTTAATTGTTCACAATAAATAACATGGAGGCCGACGAAATCACAACAATAAATAGTCTGTCAAATAGGTACATGTGATTTAATGCAATGAGCATACATATTTATCGGCAATTGATTTCAATATAATAATCATTAGATACAAAATATTGTAAAATGCGAAATCATTGATGTGTTAATATTTATCCCGAAATAGCTTGTTCTCTGTTAAGCCATGACAGGTAAACCTGTACCATTGTATTTTATTTATTGACTCTACGGTAGTCATTTGGCGCGTTGTTGTGCGCCGAGAGATTTTGCCTGGGCACGGGGATTGCCCTAAGGCCCGCAACCCAGGGCGCATGTTTTTGTTCCCAGGACAACCCACGTCCTACCCCCATCTTACTAGGAGGTTAAACGAAAATGTTTTTTCATTCAAATTGTGTGGCTTTCAGCATTATTTTATGAGACTTCTGAAATGCACACTAATCGCATTGGCAGACAAAGCTGAAGAGCTAATCCACTTAGGTTAACTTTAACGTCTGGTTGACGACTACGCGACGACGATGTCACCTAAATAAAGTTACAGTTCTTCTTCTTTAGCCTATTGCAGTCCACTGCTGGACGTAGGCCTCCCCCAGGGCACGCCACAAGGCTACTGCCATAGGGGGGTTTTGCCCATAGTCACCACGCTGGGCAGGCGGGTTGGTGACCGCAGTGTGATTTTCGGACTATGTTGTCAGTACGGCAGTGCCCACCTCCCGGGAACCCTTTTAATCGCCTCGTACGATACCCACGGGCAGGCAGGGGTGATACAAACTCTACTCTGCCGGCACCACGCGGCTAAAGTTAGTGATATAAATAAATTACAGATATGACATGCACATGATGCCTAATGCTAATGCTAATCGCTCTACAGCTTGATCTTTTAATAACTATTGCATGTGCTAGAAGATAGATAGAACGCGTCCTTAGAATTACAAGTGAACTAGTATCTCTCCTATTAGCACGGTGAGAATCACAATTTTGTAGAGTAAGCTACTTACGATTAACTTTAGAGGTAGACTTCTTTCTTCCGTATGTAGCTAGCTATATGGTAGATACTCGGGTGTTTACCTGTAAAATAAAAGGATCTGGTTGAAACTAACGAAATGCCTAAAAACGCGAAAATTACGAAGAGTTTCGCTTTGAGATTATAATGATTTCGAGTGTCTGTGAAGTGGGTAATGCTTAGATACATTGTAATGTGATGTGATTCGTGTATATGTTGTAAACAGTTCCTGTATATGTTGTAACATATACAGCGTAAATAAACAAGAAATTAGGAAATCAAGTTTTTTTCGCACTACCCAATATATCTCAATAGAGTGCTGGGTCTGTTTGTCGAATTTCAAAAACTACCAAACACTTTTCATAACAATTAAGTATTGGGGTTTTCACTAGACTGATTTTATTCCCTGTACATGTAGCAGGTAACATTAGGTAGAAGAATAAATAAAGAGTTACCCAGCAGAAAAGTTGTGGATATTTCCCTAGAGATTTGATAAAACTGTTTCAGAAAGATCGTGAAAGAAACGATACAGTACCTTAAATAGGTTTAATAAGTTTTATTTTTTCAGTAGACTGGGGACACTATATGAGAGTAAGTAAGATGACTTACTTTTTACCCTGCTAAAACCCTTCACGGGAGGGAACTATTGTAAAACCTTAATCTGACAGAGTGAAGTAACGCTGCGGCTTGTAGTATTTCTGCAAATTTATTTTTAGACTGATCTTTAAAACAGGTTTATAAAGTGGCAATAAAAAATATATAACCAACGACCCGTTAATAGCCATTAACAGCTAGTTTTAGATGTTTACAACTACATTAAAGACCACTGGCTTAAATCTAGAATCATTATCAAACCTCGATTGTGTGTCAAATTGTTAAAAGGTGGCTCTAACGATTTTAATAAAATCTGTGTGTTTTTGAGTGGACTAAGTTGGACCCAGTACGTGGAGCTGCTGCAAATAAGTAGCTAAAGGTTTCTACTAGTCCTAGATTAATTGCTTGATGCTTATATAAATTGGTACGTAATTATAGGCAAGGTTAAACGGTGGTGGACACATATTTGACTGAAAATTAACCGTTACAACAGATACGAGTAGTTATTAAATTACAATAGAAATTCAAGAGACGAGATATTGTATCTCCCATTGTTCTCTGGCAATATGAGCATATTGTGGAGATATAAAATAACGGTAATGAAAGATAAAGTGCTACTACAAGTCCTTCCACGTTATTTTTATTATAAAGAAGTTTTCAGTAGATAGCCAGTCAAGATAGAAGAGTTAAAAAGTAAGATTTCAAAAATTGTTAATATTATTTTTGCAATCGAAACTTTGCCATGAGTGGCTATCTCTATATCTACTGGAACAACCGAAAATATTAACTAATGGCTTTCTGCGAAGTTTGAATCCGTTTGTTCGTTTCATGATGACACCACATCGTAGGAATAGTATGCATAAGTTGCTGTTAGGTCAAACAAATGAATGAATTATGTAAAAATGTTTTTATAGCAGAAAAACAAAAAAAAAACTTGATATATTTTCTATCGTTATCACGTTTACGACATACTAAAGCTTGAGCTTTTTTAAGAATGAGCTATGTAAAATTGTTAATGGGAACAATTTAAACTCCATACATGCAAAATTATGTATTTTTATAATATTTGAATGGCCTCCAAACCTGAAACTCGTAGCACAGCTACGTCACGCTACTGACCAGTACAAACTGCTTGGAAGTATTCTTCCATTCCAACTTATTGTGGTTTTTTTTATATCCATTTAATTTTCAGACATACGTGGGGTAGCTGCTCTTGATGGCATAAGTTATCGGCCCGCGTCAAGCATAATAACAAATTACGCCCGAGTGTCATACTATCACTGTACCGACCGAGACGTGGGTCCTCTTTCATTTCACAAGATGCAAGGGATTCATTCGAAGAAAGGGCTGGATTGCAATTTATTATGTCCGCTAATGCCACACATAATATCTCAGCGCAGTCTCGACATGCATCGTATTTGGTCAAATAAGTCAAACCGATCAGCAACGATTCTCGCCAGTCTCTCCTCAGTGTATTATAAAATTTTAAACTCCATTTTGACAACTTCATCATTGGTTTAATTCCAGTGACCCTAACATGGGGCCGGTCAGAGAGTCCGTGCCAGGTGTCGGCACACGTGGCGTCCGGCTGGCTGTGCGGCCGGCTGCGAACCACCGACGCCGGCAATCAGTTCGCCAGCTTCAGGGGCGTGCCGTACGCCAAGCAGCCGCTGGGAGAGCTCCGGTTTAAGGTAGACCACGATTTCGTTTGATTGAGCCAGCAGTTAAGCTGATACTCTGGCTACCTAGTAAGGTTGTAGTTAATTCAAGTTAAATGGACTAAGAGGAGGCTAAAAACTGGATCGGCTTGAACAAACTTTAGTGATACTGATAATGTTGACCAAGAAGTTTAGTTATTTTGTTCCTCTTGTTTCAAACGGAGGTTGTTGTCACAATAGTAACCTAAATATAAAGTAATACCAAACCATCTAATTTCAATGTTTCAGGAGCTGGAACCAGTGGAACCCTGGACTAACTTTTACGATGCCACCAGGGAAGGTCCAATATGTCCCCAAACGGACATTTTCTACGAATTCCTCAGACCCCAGGGCATGAGCGAGGCCTGCATCCATGCCAACGTTCACGTGCCTATCCATGCCCTGCCCATGACCAGGCTTGTAAGAGATCTGAAGCCTCCGTACGTCACAGCCTATAGTCGTGTGGGGTCGCCGAAGACTGGTCTCCCAATCTTGGTGTTCATCCACGGAGGCGGTTTTGGGTACGGCTCTGGAGATGCCAACCTGCACGGACCAGAGCTCCTGATCAATAAGGATGTCATTGTCATCACTTTTAACTACAGGTTTGTTTATTTACCGTCTTACGTAGGTATACATCGGGCGCAATTCTGAGATAGCAAACGTTGAACTACCTACCGATAGTACCTAATATAACCAGCTACTGTTTATCCAGTAGTTCTTTTAATCACGAGACTCAGGACTCGAGTTTGGTAACGTCCCAGAGATAGGAACCTAATGAGAAAGACAGCTCCGTTGAACATATCAATGCAAAGACTTGACGCACGCCCACTACTGCAATACGACATGCGCGTCAGCGTACGCGCAGCGCGCATAGGAACAATCTCCACGTGTCGCTCACATAATCGTCGGTTTACATAATGTCCGCGATCATCTCCATTCACGTCAATTATATCTAATCGAATATAAACAACACGCTACGCGCGGCTGTGCTTATGTTTTAATGCAACTATCTAAAATATCAGCGAAATATAGTACGATTATTTAGGAAGAGCTATGAGCTACGAGCATGGCTCAGCTTAGGAGTATAGTGGTTAATTTTATGCCTGTAATAAAATTGCCTGATACTAGCGCGAACACTAGGTACTTACATGGATCAATCAACTGTATAATAAAGTTGAGATTTGAACAATTTAAGTCTGGTACATACCAGTTTTTCAGGTGGAATTCAATTTGGATTTTATTTACATATTTTTTATTCACCCTTATTTTCACACACACCCACACACAAGATAAAGCTAAAAAATAGTTGGACCCGTAACCCCGGAAGGGCAGAAAAACACGAAAAATTTCAAAACCAAAGTAAAAATAGAACGAACGAACGAACGACGGACATATCATTCAAGTCAAAAACCTTTTAAGGTCAATGTTATGTTAAGTTAATTATTATTGTCAGAGATAAGGAAACATATACAATGTCAAGGTTAAAGAGCTTACTGAGGTCACGACGAGACGGCATTCAGAGGTTGTATGTAGGAAGTAATCTTAGAATCTTCTCTGGATTTCAAAAATCATTTACATATACTATATGTATAGCAGCAAAATATGCAAAACCAATAACCATATTTTTTACATAATTTGAAAGGCTATATACTCATTCTGTGACGGGACATAAGAAACTTGATGACATAACATTGATGTCAGTAAAGATGATTATAGACTACTTATCCGAAATAAAAAAAATACTGCATTTTAAACTGACCAACGTAAAATCACTCTAGTATAATGATACTTCACGATTTATTTCTGCATACGCTGAACTGACAAACTGCTTTACCGGTTCCAATGTGGTTTTCACTAACAGTATCCTGTAACATTCGAGTTTTATTCCATTTCAACTGTTCACAAACAAAAAGGTTAATAATTGAAAAAATAAAATTTACTCGTATGTTTTGCTGAAATGATCGAATGTAGCACGAGTGGCCGGCCAGACTAAATGGCGGCGTGTCACGTGGGCAGAGGTATTTTATCTATCTTTACAAAAATAATAGATTATCTGTACAGGTAGGCGTACTCGATCAACAGAGGTCTCCGAGATATATACTTAAGTACTAAGTTATCTGAATAAGAAGATATTAAATTGTAGGAAGGTTAATAGTCCAATGTGCGCCGTAATTTAAGTTATAACACGTAGATAAATATACTACATACTTATGAACTTACTAAAATAGGTCACCGTCAATATATAGTATATATTTTTATTAGATATGTGCCACATGACGGTTAATTTCAGGTCTTGAGACTACTTTACCCCACGAGAAAAACTAACTGCGAACCTGTAATTTTCCAGGCTTAATGTGCTCGGGTTCCTCTCCTTGAACAACTCGAGAGTATCAGGTAACGCTGGTCTCCGAGACGCCGTGACCCTTCTGCGCTGGGTGCAGCAGAACGCGCGGGCTTTTGGAGGGGACCCTGATAATGTCACTGTGGGCGGACAAAGCGCCGGAGCTGCTATGACTCACATCTTGACGCTGTCACCTGCTGCTGAAGGCTTATTCAAAAGGTAAGACACCAACTTGTTATGTAGTTTAACATCAAGGTTTTGTATAGGAATAGTAAAAAATTTAATTTATCAATAATGATATTTCAGAGCCATTTTGATGAGTGGAACATCGATGAGGAGCTTTTACACACCATCTCCAATATACGCGCAGTACGTTAGTTCCCAGCTTTTGTCGCTGTTGGCTATCAACTCAACAGACTCGGAGGAAGTCTTCGACCAGCTGGTGACAATGCCTATCAATAGAATCGTAGATGCCAACCGCCAACTTCAGGACCTCTTTGGAACGCTGACGTTCACCCCGGTTATTGAGTCGAAACACGAAGGAGTCACCACCATACTGGACGATGACCCTGAAATTCTCACACTTCAGGGACGGGGTAGTAATATTCCGCTTATTATCGGCTTCACTACGGAGGAATGCGAGGTTTTCCGTCCCAGAATGGAAATGATGCACGTTTTGGATTACATCAATGCCAATCCCCTACTGGTGACTCCGCCCAGTCTGGCGTTCTCGAGACCGCCGGAAATAATCGCTAAGATAGCGGAAAAGGTAAAACAGGAATATTTGAAAGAAGTGACAATGGACAACTATTTGAAGTTGTGCTCAGACATGTCATTTGAATATCCTGCTCTAAAAATTGCCGAACTGAGAGCGCAGATAGGAGGTGCTGCCGCTTACCTGTACCAGTTCGCTTACGAAAGTGACCTGAGCTACTTCAAGAGGATGAAAAATCTGGAATACGATGGAGTGGGTCACGTAGAAGACTTGACGTATCTCTTCAACGCCACTGGCGGGCAGTGCCGAACTTGCGGACATAAGCCCAAGTACGTCAGCTATGACCAAGTCGGAGATGATCTCATGAAAGATTGGATGACTACATTAGTGTCACATTTCATGCAGCACAGGTCAGTATTATTGATAGATTTATGATATTATCAAAGTATCTCATTATTTTTGAGCCCGCTATCTAACGGTAAAACGCAGGTAGTGGAGCCTTAGTCCAGCTTGTAGTATTGGTTTTATCACAGATCCTATAATTTCAGTACACCTGCAGAACAGCCGAGGTTCTGGCCAGCGGCGTCGAGCCACGACCTTCAGTACCAGGATCTAAAGGTGCCGGCGGAGTACCGCGTGTCCAGGCTCAGTCCGCGCCAAGTCGACGTCATGTGGTTCTTCGACAGCATGAGGAACATCAGCTAAGGACTGGAATTAATTTCGCCAGGAATACTGTGAGCTGTGCTCTTTGATAGGATTTGGAAAATAATGATACATGGAATCTTACGTGTCGTGTTAGTCCAGGAACCTTGACTGTAGATATTCCAGTGTTTTCATTAAATATAGATTCGACTGACGGCGGCGTAGTAAGTGGTCAGAAAATAAAAGTAGCGGTCCAATATGTATTAAGTTTCTGATACAATGTTATTTATGTCGTTGGATTTTTCCTGTCATTTACATATTTATAAAGTAGTTATAATTGCCTATCGTGACTACAACTATTGGTTTATTTCTGCGAAATTCATAGCACTGTGTGAACAGTAGGTAAATATAATTAGGTAGACTATCAGTACATATCATCGGCCCAATCTCTGGCTTTAAGAATAAGAGAGAGAGAGAGAGAGAGAAGAGTGAATATAAAGATTGGTGTTTATTAAAAAAGTGTATTTGTGCGTATTAGTTTAAATTAATTAATGCTGATGTTTGATAAATAATTTTACTTATATTTTCGTCGCCTCGCGCCGTAAGTTCTAGACCTTAAGCCTTAGAAATTTCAGATTTGGTCTATTTTAATACAAGGTGCGTCGTAGGCTTAAAATGCATGTATTGCAAAAGCAAAAAATTAACAATGTTGAGTATAATATTGTTGAACAAAGCCTGTCAAACTTCGCCGTTATTATGAGGTATGGTCGTCCGAGACAAGGGATTAGGTGGATGACTCTACGTCATAATATGCCAATGTTTTATTATGCTTCTTACCGGGGCCGGATTTAGGGGAGGGCAACCGGGGCAAAAGCCCGGGGTCTCCACAAACGGGGGGCCCCCACAATAGATTTCGGCTAAAAAAAATTCAAATTCCCAAAAGTAAACACTAGTAAACATTTCATTTTATTTTTATTATTTTCATGAGACACAAACAGTACTATTAACATGTTTTCTTTTCATATTTTTTTGGCTCTTTTACCTTTACCTACAGTACTTTGTACATACATGATTATATTATTCTTAAATATTAACAGAAAACATTGATCTATATTTGTTCATTCCAATCAGGCAATCAGTAAAATATCAAAATCTCAAATGGCCCTGATAAGCACTTGCAATTTACGAAAATTAAAATTAAAAATACAAATGAAATAGGCTTCGAACTACGATGGGATAAAACCGTCTTTCAAAGTTTTTTCTCCTGAGGATTGAAAGCGATTTACTCCGAGAACTGGATTTCAGCGAAATCACCGACGGTTTTTCGACCTTAAATAATATATGTAATAAAAATAAAATAGTAAAAAAATTATTAATAAAGAAATGGAAAAAATTCCTCACCCGGGTGGGAATCGAACCCACGACCTCTGCATTCCGTGCCAAATAAATAATACTAAAATTTTATTTTAGATAATTCTTGTTTCCGAATATATTTATACATATAGTATAGGTACCTATGTTTGTTAAATAATAAGATGATCTACTTGGTTTCACAATAAATTATTTATTGAAAAACTCGACTAAAAAATTGATCATTTTATTTGGAAAATAATTTGGGACAAGGGGGCCTCCGCTCCTTTGTTGCCCCGAGGCCTCCGGACCTCTAAATCCGGCCCTGCTTCTTACCAGTAGAGCCGATTTTTCCAAACGCCAGATAGCTCATCAGCATCAGGTATGATGAATTTGGTGAGAGCGAGATGTCTCACTTTTAAACGTCAAATCCAGAGCTTAGAAATAACTAGATAAGGCAAGTGTTTCTACTTGGTGTATAAAAAGGGATTGCAAACCACTTCTATCAGCCCTAATTCCTTCAGTTCGGCTCGAGAACGAGTGTCTATTCTAATTCTTAAGTCAATTTTTTACATGCAAAGTACATACATTTAGTTTATCTAGTTACTAATAGTTCTGTGAATTTGACGTTTAAAAGTGAGACATCTCGCTCTCACCTAATTCATCATACCGGTGCAGAAGGTTAAAGTAGATGCTGTCTCTCTCTAAAACTTGATAATGATAGAGACATCATTAACTTTATTCTTCAGATAAGCTATCTGACGTTTGGAAAATCAGCCCTTACTTTGTTATAGTAAAGTCATGCACAACAAAGTGATAGTCCCTTTCCGGAGTGGAATTCCATACCTTGTTCTATTGTGTAATGTGTAGTTCTAAGTCATGTAAGGCCCGCCCCCTGATTACCTAATTTGCAATAGCAAAGCCGAAGCAAAGCGATAGCGAAAATTGTACAATATTCGCCTTGAAATATCAAAGTTCCTTTGAAATTCATTTTACGTAATACGAATTCGACAAGCAATCAGCGATTTTTGTACAATTTTCGCTATCGCTTTGTTATTGCTAGCTTGGTAATAAGGGGGCCGGCCAAACAGAAAGCGTACCTAACACGCTGTAGGGCATTTTAACGCTTCAGCCTACCGCCGCGTCATAGCGTCGTGTTGTAATGAACCAATGGGCGTTTTTCCATTAGACGACACGGCCACGACACGACCACGGCTTTTCGTCATCTAATATAGCGGGCCGTGTCGTCTAGTGAAAAAACGAGCCATGACATTTATTACATTTTTGCTTCAAAAAATCTAATAAAAGCCGTGGTCGTGTCGTGGCCATGTCGTCTAGTGGAAAGACGCCCTTTCACACAGAGCTCTGACGCACCGTTAAAGGCCCATTTCATGATACTATTTTCATAAACATTCACGAGCAATTATTGAAACGCCATTATTTACTGGAGAAAATTTGAACAATGCGTCAAAAATAGCAGTTTGAACCATGCCAATCACTTATTGCAAGAAAAGTGTATTATATAAATGAGCCTTTATACGTCGTGTTGTATTCGTCAATGCTGTCACACTGAAAATACGCGACGTTACGCGACGTTAAAGCGTAAAACGCTAACGCACTGCCGCTCGTTAAAAACGCTCTCTGTTTGACAACTTCTTTAGTAGTAAAATGTGCATGAATGTGTTAAGTAACGTATTACTAAATTATAAGTGGTTTCGGCTTTTTTATATTTATACAGATTATTAAAATAAGAATTATGTAAATAATTTTCTTTTAAGTACCTACCTACTTGTGACCTTTGGCAAAAAAGCTATAGTTATCTGTCATGGTTCTTAAGGGGCTAGATTACAACCCACGAAACACGAAAACAATCAAGAACGAGATGGTAACTAAGTACAAATAAAAAATAAAATTCACAATCTTTAAAACGTTAAACCTAGTCCCACGCACTACTATGTATTATAAGGACAAAGGTCTAGTGCCGTAGATATGTACTAACTAAGCAATGGTATATAAATATGTATGTACGTACATAGATGAAATTATAGAAAAAACGACCAGGATTCCAACCCAGGATCTGCGCGGCTGGCAGGGTTACTACCAACTGCACCAATCGGTCACCAGTAATTAGTGAGCAATATCTTTTGATATTGCAGTAAGTACTAAATACAAGATCCAACGATTTTTACAGTAAAATACACCGGACGAGTAATTGCGGTTGCATTCGACTAGGCGCATGTATGAAGAATGATAGAGATGGAATTCCCTTTCATTCATACAATAACTTATGCCTGATTTCGGAAATAACATTCT
The DNA here is from genome assembly GCA_014607495.2 of Carposina sasakii. Lineage (NCBI taxonomy): Eukaryota > Metazoa > Arthropoda > Insecta > Lepidoptera > Carposinidae > Carposina > Carposina sasakii. Next base: position 1,159,557 of record CP053166.1, read on the forward strand.
TTGTATGCAGTGACACAGAAAATGTAGCCATGATACATAGTAACTAGCGCCATCACCCAAAAGAACTATTTGGTTAAACGCACTCTAGTTCTTTTCTAGTCACATGCTAAGTCGCGTCTAGGTCGGTTGTGCCATAGTAGTGCAACTCGCTCGAACATGCCTGCATCCAGCGCCGTCACTGCACTTCTGCTAGTATACTGTAAGTCAGCATTGCAACATACTTATTACACTATCTTTTTACGGCTTTACAAAATGGCTGACTATGTATATTGTTTAAAAAATACCAGTTAATAAATATTCACATACTTCACAACACGATATATAATCTTGTCCCACTAAAATGCCTTAGGTCTTGTGTCGTTGCAATGGCATATAAATTAAATACATATAGATAAGGATAGAAACATCCATGACTCGGAAACATGCGAAAACATTTGCACATGCCTGGATAGGAACCCAGGACCTATGGCGTCGCAGGCTACACCAATCGGCCGTCAAATTGAATACTTCGAAGTGAAGAAGTTTTTGAGTGGTCTAAGGCCACATAGGGCAATGTACAATGTTTAATTACATGTACTTAGTTGACACCAGCAATTAACATAACATTTTGGGAGCTGTCAGACCCCGCCTGGATATATGGCAATTGATATCTCCCAAAACTGTTTTTTATGTCGCGGGTCGCACATTGTGCTTATAAGGCTGCAGCTTAAAGACCAATGTTTAGTGTTTTCATTTTATAGTAATGTATAGGTAATAAATAATAACATTTTATGTATATTCGTACCAAAACCGACGTGTATGACATAACGCTACGAAAATCACTACGAGTGATTTTGACTCAAGGTATCGAGGATTAATCTACATCTTCACCTACCTTAGGTTGCGGGTAGGTAATAAAGGGAATCGTTGGACAGTTGACAGCTTGTTGGCGATTCATTTGTTTACTCTTAAGGATTAAACTGACCTAGCTATCTAAAGAAAAAAAAAATCTTGCGAATTAGACTGCGTCAGAATGTTCCATCTGGCACTATGTTCCAGCGACTCTGGCGAAGCGATGCGAGGTTCCCGCGCTGATATCGTCCGGTTGGCTGTGCGGCCGCCTGCTCAGCACCGAGAACGGCAACCAGTTCGCCAGCTTCAGGGGCGTGCCGTACGCCAAACAGCCGATTGGGATACTCAGGTTCAAGGTAAGTTTTTTTTCTTCGTGGATTCTCAGAACTCTTGTCAGCAGCTTCATTTACTGGAAACCGATCGCAGCAGTACTTAGACGTATTATGTGGAACCATTCAAAACACATTATCAGTTTGCTTACCTCTAGTTGGGAGTACGAAGGAGGACATATTCTGTAGTCCAAGCGGACGAAGTCGCGGGTAACAGCAAGTCTTCAATACAAATCGTTCGATCCACCATTGAGTTTCAGCAAGACTAACGCGCAGGAAATTTTTTTTTATCCAATGAAGGTAACCACCACAAACAATACAATTTCAGGAGCTGGTACCACATGATTACTGGCATGACACGTACGACGCCAGCATTGAAGGTCCAATATGCCCGCAAGCCGAACAATTCTATGACTTCGTCACACCCATGGGTATGAACGAGGCCTGCATCTATGCTAACGTGCATGTGCCCATTGAAGCCATGCCTATAGTGCCACGTTATGGAAACTTCAGCATGCCGCCATCTAGACCAGAAACAACCATGTTTAACCTGCCGATCCTGGTGTTCATACACGGAGGAGGCTTTGGTTACGGATCTGGTGACGCCTACATGTTTGGTCCTGAGATTCTGATCGATAAGCAGGTTATTGTCATCACCTTCAACTATAGGTATGTCTATTGAGTTTTCTTTTTTTTTAAACACGACTTAGGAGTTTTTTCAATGCGGATCGTCCACAATTTTCGTAGTAGCTTACGTTGAACAAAAGGAAAATTTGAAAAATATGGTACCTAAATTCTTATCATTTCTATTAACCTAATAAGGTTAATTATTTGATATTATTATGATATGGCGTTTTATATATGTTTAAAGTTCAAAAGCAATAATAATTCAAAACAAAATTATTGCTCATGAACTCCTGACCTTAATTAATAACTTACGATAAATTAATTATCTGAAACAATTCTGCATATGCTAATAAATAACATGAATAATGGGTCAAAGAATTTCTGAAAACCGGTTTCAGCCTGTTCGGTAATATCTACCGTTTGGCAAATGTACGCTCCCCTTTATTTTCTTTTCGGATGCTTATGTGGGTACTCGCAGACTGGCGGTGTAGTAACATTATAATATTACCCGCATTCGTATTTATTCGGCTGTGCTGACCGCGTTCGCCAGCCGCTCGCACTTGCAATTCGATCGGCCGACACTACGTTCGCGTCATTATATTTGCGACCGCGACTTCGCGTGTGCCGTGCACCCTCGACCTACCTGCACAAGATGGATACACAACCTTAATTCGATAACTGGGAAGGCGATACCTCGGTACCAGGGCCCTGCAAGCAGCCGTAGCCAGCACCGGACGGCGAAGGTGAGTGGTGTTATGAGTTACTACCTGCATCAGAGAAGCGACCCACATAAGTTCCGAGAATTGTTTCCCGTACCTAGTTAATTAGCCAAATTAGTTACCTAAATTATTATACAGTCCACTTTCTTTCTCCCGGTATGCAAACATTGTGTGATGAATACTATAATGTTTCTTCCTGCGACCTTAGGGATCTTTATCTAGATATATCTACCTTTCTATTTGTCGACTTGTAGACTTGTAGGATTCCCCTACTTATTTCAGAGTGTGAACCACCATTAACACAAAATGCAATCTGTTTTCAGACTCAACGTGTTTGGATTCCTCTCGCTGAACACCACGAATGTGCCAGGTAACGCTGGTCTCCGAGACGCCGTGACCTTGCTGCGCTGGGTGCGGCAGAATGCGCAGGCTTTTGGTGGGGACCCTGATAATGTCACTCTGGGCGGACATAGTGCCGGAGCTGCAATGGCGCATATACTGACACTGTCATCTGCTGCAATAGGCCTGTTTAAGAGGTACGAGAGCAGATCTATTATAAAATGATTACTATTATATGACCGCGCTAAACTGTAATCATCATCATCATCATCAGCCTATTACAGTCCACTGCTGGACGTAGGCTCCCCCAGGGCACGCCACAAGACTGCCATGGGGGGTATTTGCCCATAGTCACCACGCTGGGCAGGCGGGTTGGTGACCGCAGTTTGTATTTTGGACTATGCTGTCAACACGGGAGGCGCTGCTGCCCACCTCCCGGAAACCCTTAATCGCCTCGTACGATACCCACGGGCAGACATGGGGTGGTACGAATTGTACTCTGCCGGTACCACACGGCCAACTGTAATAGGTAAACTACTACGACGAGCATGTAAGAAAACTTATCCATAAGCGACATACAAATATAGATATTTTTAAGAAGCATTTTAAGGAATTAATTTTTGACTTGCAACTCTCTGGTTTCACGTTCTCTGGACCGTAATATCTACTTACTACCCACTCAATTCTATTATATTTATCTTATTATTTTGAAAAAACTTTTGCCTATTGGGAACTTGATATTAATATTTTATTCCTAAATGCTTTTATGATCTTTTTATTTATTTTTTTTTATCTGAATGTATATTTATCTATCTATATTTATATACTTAAATTATTAAAATGTAGAGATATGTTTTTGATTTTATATATTATATTATGTAAATGCTGCTCACGGATAGGTAGAGGTACATTAATTGTATAAATAGCTTATGGTTTGCATTTGTGTAGTTACCATATTGAAAATTTAAATTATATTTTATAGTGTAATCTAGAACACCAATATACGGGTCCAGCTGAAAAACAGTGTTGCAGACCATCTGTTTTGGTCTGCAGCACGGACCATGTATGCTGAGCTGGGTCAAATTTTTATGAGGTTTAGAACATTTCAGCATATGTTTTTTTACTTGGCTGTATTGTGATGCGCTGGTGCCGAGTCCTGTTGACATTTGTAAATGCTGAATAAATAAAACCGTTTTTTTTTGCATTCTTATTCATAGGGCCATAGTAGGACATCCCAACCAAATTGTATGATGGATGATGGCCGTGCTGCAGACATTTCCAGCGGCCGCAGAGCTCACTATTTTGTTTGTTGTACTTCTCTTCGATATTAAAAATTTTCTCGTCTGTAAACAGTTCGCGGTGTCTGTTTCTTGCGTACCGCTTTAATTTCCTTGGCTCTTATCGAGGGTTCGCCCACCACCGGGCCCTACATCCTCCGCTGACTCTCGGATCTGCTTCTCGTTACGACTGTAGTGTCTGGTGTTCGTGACCATGAGTCGGCAGATCCGAGGGTCAGCGGAGGGTGTAGGTAGGGCCCGGTGGTGGGCGAACCCTCGATGCTTATTCTTATTCTTTATTCTTACATAAGGAGAGATTAGGTATCTATGTGTATATCAGTATCAAAGTTATTCATGATAGAATTATTATCTAATTTCTTTTTGTATCGTTTCAGAGCTATTTTGATGAGTGGTTCCGCAATACGAAGTTTTTATTCGATGGCTCCAGGATATGCGGACACAGTTCGGACCACTTTTCTTGCGCATTTGGGTGTTACGGCCACGGATCCAGAGGAAATTTTCCACCGGCTTGTGAAGACCTCAATAGAAGATATTATAGAAGCCAATCGCGAAGTCCAAGATCTCTTTGGGACGTTATCCTTTACGCCAGTAGTAGAGTCGAAGCAAGTAGGAGTAACCCGTATACTGGACGACGACCCTGAAATTCTCTCTTATGAAGGTCGGGGTAGAGACATTGCACTTATGATCGGCTTTACTACCGATGAATGTGAGCTTTTCCGCCATAGACTAGAGGAGTTGCAAGCTTTAGAGAGTGTCCACAACCATCCAGTTCTGGTGACACCACCCAGCCTGGCGTTTACGAGACCTCCCGAGGTTTTAAACATGATAGTGCAGAAGATTAAGAAGGAGTATTTGAAAGAAATGTCAATGAACAACTATGTGAAACTTTGCTCAGATATGTCATTTGAATACCCTGCTCTAAAAAGTGCTGAAATAAGGGCACAGGCTGGCGGCCAGAACGTTTACTTGTACCAGTTCTCGTACGAAAGTGACTTGAGCTACATCAAGAGGCTGAAAGACTTGCATTACAAAGGAGTAGGTCACTTAGAAGATTTGACATATCTGTTCAACGCCACAGGTGGGGAATGTGCGGGTTGTGGACATAAGCCTAAATTTGTCAGTATAGAAGAAGTGTTAAGAGACGAGCTCATGAAAGATTGGATGGGTACATTAGTATCGAACTTCGTGAAATACAGGTAAGTTTTAAGGACTTGATCTCCATAATTAAAAATATGATTTGCCTATATAGAATATAATAAATACATAGAAGAACACACTACAAATTTTTTATCAATACCAATTTCGAAGTTGTAGTGTTGTACAGTGTATGACTTCGCAAGCATACACTTGCTACTTGCATAGGTAATTTAAAGCCCGACTAAGTTATTGGCTAGATAAGCATCAAGTTGTGCCCTGGCATTAACGGTGTGCTATTTGCAGCACACCAGTGAAGGACCCGCAGTTCTGGCCGTCGGTGTCGACCCACAACTACCAGTACCAGGACATCAAAGTCCCGAAGAAGTACCATGTCAGCCAGCTAACTCAACGCCAGTTCCACCTCATGCAATTTCACGACAGCTTGCATAACATTCGTTGAGAAACTTGGAGTTGTTGGTTGTAAATTATAGTGTTTTAAATAATCGAGTATGTCTGTATAATTTGTAATTCAGTTTTATTTACGCTGCCTCGTAACATCTGCTCATTCCGATTCGTTATTTAAACACTCATTAGGATCCATTTCATCCAAGAATTATACCTATGTTGTCGTCAAGTTATACGGAATTCAACGCATTTTTCTCCATAACACATGTCTTGTCCAAAGTTGAGTAAATAGACTGCGTTTTTCTGCATGTAGACGTAGCAGGATGAAAAATAATTAATATCTGTCGTGTCATCAAAAAAAAAAAAAAATTATCAAATAAATTATCTATCTATAACCAAAGAACGGCGTAAAGGGACTGTCACTGAGCACAACAATCAGCAGGCTTTCTCTGCGGTAAGCAAGCTTGAGTAGCCGGCCATGCTGTATCTTTCATCTCATTGGAACAATCTAACTGTAGACGAGCACGCAAGTTTACGTGATCATCATGTCTTTTTATTGGCAAAAGCTTTGCAAACTGACGTCATCGTGGCAATGAAATGCGATAGGGTTATGATAACAAAGCCCTTGGAATAACATAGAGAATGTATTAAGTTTACTAGCTGTTTATCTAGATTCTAACCCCGTGGACTGAGAGAAAAATACATGATCCATTTATATTGATTTCTTACTCATTATTAATTTGTATTTATGTAGGCTTATTAAATACCCTGACTTTATTAAACTCACATAAAAGTTTAGTAACAAAAGGCTTTACGATATTTTCATTTTCAAACAAAGCTTATTTAACTATATATTCAACTACGACCGAAACCGGCGAGCATGTATGAAGAATTTAATGAATTTGGATGAGGCGAAAGAGGTATGATTGCAACGTACTGAATGGAGATCTACTATCTACCCCTATGGGATATAGGCGTGAGGTTATGTATGTATGTTCAACTACAATAATAGAGATACATGTGATATATATAGGTGTACCATTAACGAAGGGTACGTACTGTATACATCAAATAAAGTAAGTTTGTGCCAAAAAAAAATGCTGGGAAAAAAAAATTTTTTTTTGAATTTTTTTTTTATTACTTGATCGGGCGAAATTTATAGTGACTAGTGTTTATGTTAGTTTTTCTATAGACAGATATTAATTATTTCTCGTGAAAAAATCTTGCTACGCGCGTCTATGTGCATTTATTCAGAAAAACGCAGTCTATTTACTCAACTTTGGACCCTAATATTTTGGAAACCAGACACTTCCCAGGTATGCTTCCATTGCATGGAGAGTTTTCCACGCACCGATAAAACCTGTAGGTGTATATATATAAATCCGTACATAAAATAGTTTGAGTACCTAATAGGAGTAGGTACAACGGCATCAGTTGTATTGAATTTCCACGCACCGATAAACAGATATGGAGAATAAAAGCACTTGAATTCGTGTCAATGACTACAATATACGCAATGATCAGAATCTACGTACTCTGTTCGGTGTCAATTACTGTAATTGTACGGCAATAAATCACAAAAAGAGATGTGTTGAAGGGTTCTAATGATAATTTCGGATGTACGACTGCAAGTACTGCAAGCGGCACGACCGTACTGTTTGTTTTACCGGCCGTTTCTCGAAGCAGTTCAAGCCATTTTCGACCTAAATTTTACTGTAAAATCTATTTATTATATTTCGTGGTAAATTTGATTCTCTTCTATTCTAAACCCTGATCTTAATGACCTGAAACTTGAAGAGTGCATTCTTTGTATATGTAGGCATCCGATAAGAAAGTATTTCCCGAAATTTCCACAGGAACAAAAAAAAAACAAATGAGTTCATGGGCGGCCGCTAGTCTCCTTATATCACCCTCAACCGACCTACCTAGAAAAACCCTTTTAAAATCCACGAGTATCTATCTATTCAGTTTTATCGAATAAAACATACATTGATCTATTGAAAGGAAATAACAAGTTATTGTGTACAAACTTGGGCGGTTTTCTTAAGGGCTTATCTTTAAATGTCAAAGGGCATATATGGGAACGCTTACTTCCCAGCGTCATCCTCTGACAACTGAAGACTACAAACTTCCTTGGCTGAAAGCTTAAGTACAGTGGTGCCTCGCATAACGAACGCCTCACACAGCGAACGCTGCACACAACGAACTTCCTTTTCGTTCATTTCACGATTCATACAACGCTTCGCTTCACACAACGAACTTCGCTTCACACAACGAAGTCGCCCGATCTTCTACGATCACTGTGCATCCTCCCGCGCAGGCAGTCGTTAGACTCGTTAGTCACTGCGTAGTACGCTTAACTTACGCACGTATCGCAGCAATCGTTCTTCATTACGAATTAAATCGCACACGTATTCGTCCTTTTAAGATTCAACATTTTTTTTATATGATGGGTTCTAAAAAAAGCAGGAAGGTGAAAATGAAACAGGAAATCAGTGTGACCTCGTCAAAGAGTTTGAATTTTCACCATTTTGACAAACAAGGATGCAATAAAATCAGCCAAAGTAGCCAAAGGAGTATCAAAACTATGTCATCTTACCATATTTTATGGAATCATGTATTGCGCGTTTCAATAACGAACTTTTCGCATAACGAACTTGCTCCTGGAACGAATCAAGTTCGTTGTGTGAGGCACCACTGTATATCAGAATTCTTTTTGGGCTTAACCCATCTATGGCAAGGATTTAGAATTTTTGTTTTACGGCATGCTGGCCTACTTGGGAATAGCTAAGGGACAATTTTACAACATTAGCAACATCGGTAAATTCAGTATTTGTAGATACAGGCACGTGAATGAGATCGAACCTACACCCATATGATGAACTTGGTGAGAGCGAGATGTCTCACTTTTAAACGTCAAATCCACAGAGCTAAGTAATAACTTGACAAGGCAATACTTGGTGTGTAAAAAGGGATTGCAAACCACTTCTATCAGCCCTAATTCCTTCAGTCCTGGCTCGAGAACGAGTGTATATTCTAATTAGTTTATCTAGTTATTAATAGCTCTGTGAATTTGACGTTTAAAAGTAAGACATCTCGCTCTCACAAAATTCATCATACGGATGCTAGTGTGCAGTCCGACTGGAAGGTGTTCATACGTAATTCGAATAAGTAATATCGTGATAGCAAGTAATCTATCAACCAAATTGTCTACTAAGTCTATGTATAGATAAAAAGCGGTGTTAATTATCGCTCTCTACAAAACCGCGCCATTTTGGTTAGATAGACAACGTACTAGTGACGTCATTTCACCGCTGTATTACGCTGTACTGGTACGTTGGCACCGGTATCCTAGGAAACCAAAGTGGGCCACTAGATAGAAACATCCATGACTCGGAAACAAACATCAATATTCATCATATCAATGTTTGCACCTACCGGGATTCGAACCCAGGACCTATGGCGTCGCAGGCAGGGCCACTACCAACCACACCAATCGGCCGATTCTATTCGATTTTTATTTTTATTTATTTTGATTGTGGTTCTCTCCTGTATCCGATAGATGGCTCCGCTACAAAAGCTTTAGGGACACTTAACAACCAGAGTGCTTTTAGAATAGAGCCATTAACTATAAACAAGTAATAACGTTGCATGCAGCGCATGGCTGCACAAATTGTCATGGCGTTATGTCACACCCACACAGTTTACCAACTATTAACTAACATTATTCGAATGCACACAGAAACCGCGAACGCACGAACTGCTGAAGTTGTTGGTGAATTACCACTTGAAATCCAAATTCCGGCAAAAATTGTAAACTAACTAATATTTAGCGTAGGTAATAAGTTTTTTGGAAAATAATAAATCCTTCACATAGGTATGTACGGAACAGCCGACTATTTAGATGGATATTAAACCTAAAAATATATAACTTATGAGTGATATGTGGTAAACGTGTTATCTGCTTGCGAACGCGCTTCGGCCTGGGACTAATGTGACTTTCCCCTTGTGTGGGACTTGAGCGGCTTCTGGAGTGTTACTCTCCATTGTAAATTCTGAATAAATGTTTGCTATTGTAATGATCGTCATTGCATTACTAGTCGCTCTTTACCTGAATGTAAACGACTGTCAACTAAAGCATTTTTGGTGCCAATTACTTCTTACAATTCTTGAGTGCGTCAAATAGGTTAGAGTGCAAAATAAGAAATTTGGATTGGTAGTCAATTTTGCAGCAGCCATTTAAGAAATATTTTTATTTAATAAGTTATAAAGGTAAAATGTGATGACATAACATGCTTGAAGCAGCAGTAGCAGATGGATTTCACTCAGTCGAAAATCAACATGACCGTGAAATTAAATAATTAGATAAAATTAAAGGAAGACGGTTGACCAGAACATGCTCATACTACTCCTTTGGACTTCAATTTCAATAGCCTCTGGTAATGTGCTGAACATAGTTCAGGGGAAGATCCGCGGCACCAGTCATGATGGGTACATCAGTTACAATGGCATCCCTTATGCTAGTATCACTAACACTACTGCAGGTCGATTTCTGGTGAGTACCATAACTGTTCAAGTTATCTGGATACTAAAATGACTCGAGGCCTTCGATTTCGTACTTGAGATTTCGAAATACTCTTAAAGATCTTCTGAAAAGGAAATGTATTTACGGTTTTCAACTCATTCTCACGTTCTATACTGAACATGAATAAAATAAACGTCTTTATCAAAACCAAAGCTGTCAAAGTAATAATCTCGAATCAATAAAATCAAACTTGGGCTATAAATGCCACTGATTCAATAGAAAAAAATACATACATATCGACAATTTACTTGTTAATACACAGCATCTTTAACATTATTTCCAGCAAGCTGGGATTGCTCCATTTTGGGCTGGTATCCGGGAAACTCCTCCACCATGCACCTCATCATCCGAGGCGCAAGACTGTCTCCAACTGGACGTCCACGTGCCTCTGTCTACCGGCGCACCCTTTCCTGTCCTCGTGTGGGTAAAAGGGGGCAGTGGAGTGTACAAGCCAGGAAAGATAGTGAGGGAAGGAATCGTGGTTGTGATAGTCAGCCACAGGTAAGACAGAGCTATAAATTACGTATAAGATGTAAAGACATGTAAAAGTTTTTTCCTTTATATTTCAGACTTAACCCAATCGGATTTATATGTACGAACGATGAAGGAATACCAGGCAACACTGCAGTGAAAGACGTGGTGTCGGCTTTGCGATGGGTCCAGGACAACGTGGTGGCATTCGGGGGTACGCCTCACAAAGTGGTGGTTGCTGGACAAGGCCTTGGCGCTGCCATGGTGGAAACAGTCATGTTATCACCCATGGCCAGTGGTTTGTTTCACGGAGCTGTTCTACAAAGTGGTACAGTGCTGAGTCCGTCGGTATTCAACTACGATGCTGACGTCAAAGCAAGGGTACTTTCCAAAAAGGTCGGCAAAGGAAATGATTTAGCATCATTAATACTTAAGGCGGATACAGCAGATTTAAGAACGAAGTTTAAAAACATCGATTTACCTTATTATATTTTTGGGATTTGTGCTGATAAATCTTTTAGGAAAGACGAAAGATTGCTATTTGACGCACCCGTCAATTTGTTAAAGGATCACAAGGTTATTGGTGTCCCTACCATAATAGGGTACAATACCGACGAAGCTTATGTATTCGTTCATAAACTACAAGAGGCTCAAGTACTGAGACAAATGAGAAGGGACAAATCTATGCTTGTACCTGATGAATTGAAAATGAACGAAAGAGAGATCAAAGACTTCGCAAATAAAATATCTAGTGTATACTTCAGTGAAATGTCAATAAAAACTTTACTTATTTATTACAGGTACCGACCAACCAGTATATTTTATTATAAAATTATTAATAAAGAAATGGAAAAAATTCCTCACCCGGGTGGGAATCGAACCCACGACCTCTGCATTCCGCGTGCCAGCGCTCTCACCACTGAGCCACCGGGTCAATTACTCAGATGACGAATTTTACCATCTCTTTTCTAAATTACATATTGGCAACGTTATTTTTCATCCCGATAGCTATACACTAGCCAAATCTCGGCAAACAAAGCTGAATCCCTCAGCACAATGTTTAAAGATGAAACGATCAACCATATCCTAACGGATATATTTTATAGTATATTTTATTCTAACCTGTGGTTTCGGGTATGTTTAATATATCCTAAATCGCTAAAGTAACATTTCAGAGACGCGTATTTCCTAAGCCACATACACCGCAGTATGAAAATGCATGTGCTAGCCTCGAGTAAGCCGGTATACTTCTACCAGTTCTCTCGTGCAGGCGACGTGGGAGTGCGCCAGGAGATAGGCCTGAACAAGACAGGAGCTGCCCATTCTGACGAGCTCGCCTACTTGTTCTCAGAGAGGAAGCTTTATGAAGACGACGAGGATGTCCAGCGTAACCTGATACAACTTTGGACAAACTTCGTAAAGTTTCTGTAAGCATTTAAAACTAAACATCTGCCTGTTTATCATATTAAACTTATCTATTATGAAATTAGGGTCAGCAGCACAATGATTTGGGTCCTGTCCTGTATGATAACATACTGTCTTCCTCTAATTCCAGAAACCCTGCTCCACGTCACGGAGTGAACTCCCCAGAATGGAACCCTATCAATCTGAACGACTTTCAAGTCCTCGACATAAATAAGGACCTGAAGATGCAGAGGTTCTCCTACGCAAGAGAAATGGACTTATGGGATGATATCTATGAAAGATACTACTACACAAAGTCGAGGAATTAATTTAGTTTACTTTGAGTATTTGGACTTACCAGATTTCAGTTTAACAGCTTAAATATAATATACGTCTTACCTGTAACAAAAATAAATGATTAAATTTTTATACTCGACATACACTTACTTAGGTATATATAAACGAAAGTGAAGTAGATTGCAGTTTAGATTCAATTGGTTAATATTGGCACAACCCCGCACCAATCTATACTAATATTATAAAGCTGAAGAGTTGGTTTGTTTGGTTGACGAAGTCGTTGGCGGCCGCTATGGTTAGATAGCTTAAATATGAAGAGCGAGCAGTAGTTTACTATATTGGGTCATCCGATATGTGCCCTTTAACAAATTTCAGACTTGAAATCCACTTTGGAAGTTATCATACCCAAAATGATTAGCCGCATTAAATTTGATAAGCATAAGGTCAGTCGACGCACGCCCAGCCGCCCACAGGGACCAGTTCTAAACTAGATTCCAGCCTCGCATTTTAATTAAATTTGCGGACCACGTGTATGCGGTGGGAGCGGACAAATTAGCTTTGCTGCTAATAAATTGCTTCACAAACAACGTTACGGTTGGGACTTTTGTTTCTGTTAATCATTTTGCAATACCTTTGCTAATTTCGTTGTGCCTATCACCAAAAGCTAGCAGCAGTTACCTGGCATTATTCTTCACCTTATCTATAGTCAGAATAGTGATAGCCTCATTATCAAAAATGCCGCAAGTCAAAATCTTTTCAATTGTATTTTCACCTTTCACGTTTCCTATAAATCCATTCCCCGTTTATGTTTATCAGGCTACAGTGGAGAGATAGCGCTCGATGGTAATACATTCGGTGATAAGGGCAGGCTCTAGTACTATCGATGTCGAAAGTCCTACATATAAATTTTTATGTTTTAGACTAGACTACCTAAATTACCTATGTATGATCGCAATATTAGTGGTATGGTGAGAGCAATGTTTCGAAGCTCATAAATACGTTTCCGGTTTACAGATATAAGTATGCTAATCATACCTAATCGACCGCATAAATACTAGGACGTCAATTTGTAAGAGAAATAGGCTTAGTACACCATTTAATTTTACTTAAAATTTATGTTCATTCGTTTCGGCAAAACTCGAATGTGGCTAAACAGATTTTAATAAACCATGACCAATTTCCATGCAATTAGCAAGATATAAAAACTATTTTATCAAAGTTGCAATTTCCGGGAATGCTTCCTGCAATCACGTACAATTAGTGCCCAGATGATGGCTTCTATTTCTGGTAGGGAGGTATACATAGACCAATTTATCCACTGCTATATAGGAATACCCAAGTTATCTGAACACAACAGATAGAGTAATAAATGAACTATGAAACTAGATTGTGTTTAGCAGTTTCTTAGTTAAAACAAGGAAATTATTTAGGAAACAATACGGCGGCAATGCGACTGGGATTGATTGCGGAAGGAAAACCAATACATCTAGGTATCTAGTAGTCAACATAAACGTGATTCCAACTGCTTCGACTAGAGAAAATCGAGTAGGAGTATATAGTGTTCTGTGAGGATGACTTCCGAAGGCAATAATTTATATTTAGGTGAAATAAAAGAGGAACTTAAGTAGTTCAGAACAGTCTGTTGAGATTTTCCTTTAGCTACTGTTCTATTGTGATTATGATACGATAAGCAAGAAAATGTCACTATAAGGTACTAATTAGGGGGAATATTATTATATATGACGTGGGAGGGGATGGGTCGATAGATTTTTGTCCACCTGTGTCCTTACATTTCACATGTATGAGTATGATATATTCTTCTTCTTCGGCCTATTGCAGTCCACTGCTGGATGTAAGCCTCCCCCAGGGCACACCACAAGGCTACTGCCACAGGGGGTTTTACCTATAGTCACCACGCTGGGCAGGCGGGTTGGTAACCGCAGTCTGATTTTCGGACTATGTTGTCAGTACGGGAGGCGCTGCTGCCCACCTCCCGGAAACCCTTAATCGCCTCGTACGATACCCACGGGCAGGCAGGGGTGGTACAAACTCTACTCTGCCGGCACCACGCGGCTAATATATATTTCATCGTAAATACACAATTGATACTATTGTACATAGTCTACTATTGATTCCGGGAAAGGGTTTCAGGTTCCCATTGGTAATTCAATTGGAACTTTGAATTACCAACTACTTTGTCTAATCCTTCATGATAAGGTATTCAGCTTTCGCTAGTAACCTATTTTAGTAGTACATGATCTATGTAGATAGAAATACAAGTAACGTCTATGTATGAAATAATAATTTCACAAAATATATAACGAATATACCCAGTCAAATATAATTGATTTTCACAATACGCCCAGGTGTTCGAATATATCTTACGTAATAAATGTTACATAGTTATAAAACGTATTACTCACAAGCTTGCCTTATTTATTTACACACTTGTTACTATACTCGGCAGCAAGAATAATCCTAAATCCGTGACGTATAGTGTTGTTTTTATTATTAATCAGCTTGAAGTTCTATTGGACAAAGTTTGATACGACTATACTTCAACTTACTTTATTAATACTGACACACTAGAAACAGTTCTAGTTGCCACTGTACCAAAGCTCGACGCCCTTCAGTATGTGGCATGGATTAGTCCTTCGGCCCGATTCAACGCAATCTGACGCCATAACATACCCACCAAGGGTGAGTTTACTTTCCATACAATATGTACAGATAACGCTTTTCGAATTTCTTTCACAATATTATAATCTGAATAGGTAGAGATATAAGGAAGATTAAGATTTTAGGAATTACGGATTTAAGCAAACGTGATCAAAAGAATAATAATAGTAAATGTTATCTAAGATTACGAATGGTGTGAAAACTTGATAAGCCATATGCAGAGGTAGTGGGTTCGATTCCCACTCCCATTTCTTTATTAATAGGTCAATTTTATAAGCCATAATTTGTTTTACAGGTATGGTTCACAGAAGACTAAGAACACCACAATGCCCTGGCGGTTCGCAGTATGCCTAACCGTTGCGCTGATCGCAGTTACATGCGCTCAAATAATCACAATAGAAGATAACATTAACCAGGAGAGTGTCCCCACAACCAACGACACCGACACGACAACTACTCAGTCTACTGTCAAGGAATACGACACACACGACACGACTACCACCATACGACCATCAATCAAGGAACACGACTTATTACCTTTCGATACCGAAGAGAACGACTTATTAGACACCAACGAAACCGATACTAGTGGCAAAGATGGTGACTCTGAAAATGAAACTAATATTCAAAGTGAATCAATTGAAGAAATAGTTGAAAATGTTGACAGCTCTTCTCCTGGGGAATCTAGTCATTCCAGTCGATCCAGCGAACTGACAGGCACTGACGAAGATAGCACGGATGATGAAGACACAGACGAGTCTAGCCCAGAATTATCCCCGGCAAGTGATGAAGTGCAAAGTAACCTGGTGGAAACACCATATGGATCTATTCAAGGGCATACATTAGCCACTAGTCCAGAAATCGTTCGCTTTTATGATATTCCATATGGGGTGTATAGTCATCCGTTTCATGTAAGTATTTCGACCTGTTTTCTTAATTTTGATTTCTTTTATAATGCGACATAGTTAGTAACGTTACCCTTGAATGTTAACTAAAAATTTTGTATCAAAATATTTCAGGAAGCAACTCCTCCAGAAGTGTGGGATGAAGTACACGATGTCGCAGAACATACAAAACGTTGTCCACAATTGGACTCTTCTGGCACATATGTTGGACAAGTAGATTGCTTAACTATAAGTGTGTTTAAACCAGCATCAGTCGAAAATGCAAGTGTTTTATTTCACATACATGATGGAGATTTTGTTTCTGGAAGTGGAGATCCAGCAATTTATGGGCCGGAACACTTAGTTTCAAACGGCATTATATTAGTCTTGCCTAACTATCGACTTGGGCCACTGGGTTTCTTATGTTTGCAAAACACAACTGCTCCGGGAAATGCCGCTTTGAAAGACTTAACTCTAGCGCTAGAATGGACTCGTTGCAATATCCAATATTTCGGAGGTGATTCAACTAAAATAACAGTAAGTGGCGATGGGAAATCAGGAGCTTTGGCCGGCTTTCTGGCTATATCGCCCAAATCAAAATATTACGTTAACCACGTTATTACAGAAAGCGGTTTTATTTTATCTGATTGGGCTTTTGACCGAACTCCAGTCAAAACGGCCACCATTATAGCTGATAAAATAAGAGAAAATCTAGAAAATTCACCGGACAACCTTTATCAGACAGTCGATATTCAAACTTTATTTACGGCATCAAAAGATGTGCTATTGAGGCCTTGCATCGAAGCTGATACTGCAGATGCGTTCATGTCAAAAAGTCCATGGGCAATGCTTCAAGAATGGAATACCAGCTACACAGCTACAGCATTTATGTTAGGCGCAGCTGATCACGCAGGGATGCAGGAGGCTGCATTACAAACGGAGAACGGCATCGAAGATTTAAATGAATCAGGATTGACATTACCCGACGATCTGGCTTTTAATACCGACGAAGAAAAAACCGAAGTACAGAGAAAATTAAGATATATATACTTTGGAAATAGAAATATTACTATGGATGGGTTAAGTGACCTCTCACTCAGCTATACGGATGCTCGTTACCTTAACCCACTGGTTAGGGCGAGCCGGGTTTTAGTAAAAGCTGGGGGTAACGTTTACTTCTATGAATTCTCATTTGTTGGACAACTAAATAGAGAATCTATATCAATCAACAGTCCCGTTCAAGGAGCAGCTAAAGGCGACATAAAAGGCTACATATTTACACAAGATGAACATATCCCAGCTGAGGGGACACCTGAGCAGCAAATGATTGACGTAATGACCCAATTATGGGTCAGTTATATTAAAACAGGGTAAGAGATACTTTAAAAGTTTTTGTTTAATTTAATAGGCTTTATGTTTGGTTGTTTCATTTATGTAATAACGCTATACCCACAGGTACATGTTTACGAAAGATATAAAACGAGTGAAATTAAAATAACAAAATATTTGATATGCGATTTAAAAATTATTCATGGGTTCAAATTTTGTTTTGAAGTAATTATCTAAGGCCTACTTAAACGAACTACACATTTTTTTTAGCTTAGTAGACGATTCGCACGAAATTCGTTGGCACGAACGTGCCAAACTACCCCTTTCAAAAATATTATTATTTTAATAGGCGTTTCGCCTGAATGTATTGTAATCTATGTAGTATACGAGTATACAGGGTTAATTTTAAAACATCAATAACCTCGCAGGGCGAGATAGTGAAAATCATAAACAATAACATTTGTTCTACGAGTTTTATCATACATAACTCAAGACATTAATTAAAAATGATTTTCCAAGCTTTTATTGTACTGTCGTGACATTTGTAAGTCTATGTTCCATTCGTAGGTATACGAAAAGGTTGACGCCCGCGATCGCGCGCGCTTCAGTATTATGTACAGACTTAAGAACATTCAGAGGTAATATTAAATTGATATTTATTTTTGTATGAAAGTAAAATGTGACAAATTATCAAAACTCGTAGAACAAATGTTGTTGTTTATGATGGTAGCTACCTAGTCTTGCGAGGTTATTGATGTTTTAAAATTAATCCTGTATAATGCAGTTTACAATACGTTCGGGTGAAACGCCTACTAAAATAATATTATTTTAGAAAGGGGTCAATTGGTACGTTCGTGCTAACAAATTTTTTTGCGAATCGACTACTATCCCATTTTTTTCCCCACGAAAAATAAATAATTTTTTTCGGAAAATTTTGGAATTTTCTTGTAAAAATTTTCAGTGGTTTTCGCCTCAATATTATCATATCAAGCATATCAATATTTGCCTTGCTGTAACTTTCACCCTGTATAAGAAAGTTTTAGATTATTTTATTTTTTAGAATCCCCACAACACACAAAGCAGCCTGGCATGCACTAGAGGACACCACAGTGGCTCAGGAGGAATGGCTTTCAATAGGCTGCGAAGTGCGACAAGAGCGCGGCATCCACGAGACTCGCTTGCAGCTGTGGACGCAAATATACGACAAACACTTCATAGAGAACTTTGGTTTTGTACTTGGTTCGCGGGGTTACTACTTGTTCGCGCTGCCGATTATAGTATCCCTCCTGTTTTGATACAAGTGTTTCTTACGTTAGTCGATTCTTCTAGTGGACTTCTGTAGAAACGTGAAATAGGAAAACAGAAAATGTTAACTTTACTTAGATTTTAATGAAGCTGTGTACTTAATAGGAATTTGTAAGTGGTATTAAATTGAAGTAATAAATATTATCTGTAGCATCGAAAATTTATTTATATACCAACGATGACTCAGGCAGATAGCATACACTCCAATATTTTACGAAATGTTTAGGTTAGTTTGCGAATGTTTTGATTAACGTCCAATTATGCGGAAACATCTGTTATGTGTTTAGCTTACCTAATAGCTAGTGGTCGTAGTTTAGATTATCACTTGCACATGTTAGCGACACTGGTGTTGATGAGCCTGTCGAGCGGCGTGGCGCTGGGCCGGCGGGTGCCTGCGAAGGGCGTCCGGCCGCACATGGACGTCCCGACGACTCAGGGCGTCGTGCGTGGCTACCTCGCCGGCGACCCACCCCACTACGCCTTCCTGGGCCTCCCCTACGGCCGCCCTCCCACGTACCAACGCAGGTTTAAGGTCAGCCGATTCATTTGTTGATAGACGCAAATCTAATTTGTGGTGCTTAGAGATTGTGATCGCCGGTGATTAACGTTTGCTTGGAGCGACAAATAACCGGAGTTACGCAAACGGCGTATGTTGACGACAGCGTGATGAGCACGGCATAGCCATTAAGATATTTACTTGGCAATGAATCTCATTATCGTTTAGTAAGTATGTTTTATTTAAATGAGCCGTGCTAAGTTGACGCTGAGAGAAAGCGTTAACTTTGATGAATAAACCTGGTGATTCATTCATATGAATAATCTCAGTTAGAGGTCAAACGGAGACAAGAGCTCAAGATGCAGATTTTGCACAATATTTAACTGGCATTGCAGTTTAAGTATCGACAGATACTAAAAACTTATGTAAGTATGACGGCCAGTTTTAATAGTAGGTAGCAGGGGCGGCTCCTGATATTTTTAGATGAGGGGTTCACATTTTTTTGCATGCAAAATTACTGTTTGGAAACGCCGCGCGTCTTCATTCCCTTAACGAGCGAGTTGATGCAAGTGCAACCTCACACTCGTTCTAACTCGGACTAAGCGACATCTAGTGGCCACATACGCGAATTAATGTGAGCGGCGCTCCAGATACAGCTAATTTACCATACGAAATCTTCTGTTTCACGCGCCGGCCTATGTGGGTATGTCTCTTTCGTACTCATTGAATACAGCACTAGGAATCGTACCAAATTTCGTTTCATTGGAGCGCGATCGCTAGCACTCCATTCGATACATAAGATTACAACTTACTTGACTTACAACTTACGTGACATTTAGACACTATTGTATAAACAAAGTAGAATTGAAAGATAATTATAAATATAGAGAAATATAGATTGCCTATGTAATCTTCGTGGTTGGGAGTGCACTGCACCAGCGCTCCTTAGGACGAGCCGCCAGTGGTAGGTAGCTTCGCTGTTGAGCATATTGACGAAAGGTCTCGGGTTCAACTTCTTGCTCGGCCAACTTTATGTAATTATTAGTTATTTACCGCTATGAAAATTTAATATTTTTTGTACTATATGGGTACCAAAACCGCATGACGCAAAAAAATACTTAACCCCTCATTAGAGATGAGTAAAATTTACAAGTTCCTTTCAGTTAAAATTAACCCTGTGCCTCTCGGATGTGAGTCAGCAACACCATTAGTACAAAGCGATCATCAAGGCTCAAGACCTTCCCTCGTTGCCTGTGTAATTCTAGGCTCCGGAACCTCCTTTAAAATGGGACGGCATTCTAGAGGCGACGTATCGCATAAAATGCGTCCAGCCGGACGGAAGTGGTGACGAGAACTGCTTGGTGCTGAACGTGTTCCGGCCGGAGCAGGCATCCGGTGCACCGGTACTGGTCCACGTGCATGGTGGGGGATTCCAAAGCGGGTAAGTCTCAAATCGCATAAGTAACTTGAATGAGTTCTTACATGCAGAGAAGAACACCTTCTTCTCATTTATGATAGTAAGTAGTTAATCACAAAACCTTCTTTCCAGGTGGGGTAATTTTCAGCCTCCCGGGCGCCTTCTACGCGAAGGTTTTATCTTCGTTACCATCAATTTCAGATTAGGAGCACTAGGCTTCCTATGCCTTGGCACAGAAAACGCTCCCGGCAATGCTGGACTTAAAGACCAGGTCGCTGCGCTGTACTGGGTCCACCGAAATATAGCGCATTTTGGAGGCAACCCTGGTGACATCACGCTTTACGGAACCGACTCCGGAGCTGCCTCGGTGGAGCTGCTTTCTCTCTCCGAGTCCACGAAAGGACTCTTCCACAAAATCATTATGGAGTCCGGTTCAGCTCTTTCGCCGTCGTCGATGTCGCACGATCCCCTTTCCGATGCAGTAAAAAGCGCCAAGATGTTAAAGTACAATGGAACGGGAAACTTGAACGAGCTTTACATTTTTTACAGAAAACTTAAGATTAAAGAAATTGGGAAAGTATCAGAGCTGTTTCTGCCCTGTGTAGAGAGCAATCCTTTTTACTTGAACACACTGATGGAGGGTGATCCTCTGGAGCTTCTGAACCAGGGCAGCTTCATCCATGTTCCTACAATGCTGGCCTACTCTAACAATTTTGGTGATTGGATGATCACCCAAAATAGCCAGCAGTTTAGCAACATTCCTGATGATTTCAAAAGTCTTCTACCAAATAACTTGGATTTTGAAAATTTTGAGACAAAGCAAAAAGTATCTGATCTAATAAAAAATTTCTATTTTGATGAATTTATGTCCAAGGAAAAAATTATAGAGAGCTTTGCAAATTATATAAATGATATATTCATCATATATCCAGTGGTCAAGTCGGCATTACTGCATTCTATGAAAAGTACAGAATCTGTGTACTTGCTGAGTTATGAAAGTAAAAGTCAAAATAAGGAAGTAAATGGTAAGAGGGTGGAGCACGAGAATCCCTATGAAGCAGCCATTTACAATTATTTTACTGATGTCTATGTTAATGAAGAAAGAGAGGCACAAGCAAAAATATTTGTAACACTATGGACCAATTTTATCAAGTTAGGGTAAGTAAGTTGTGCATATTTTACAATTAAATATCTAAGCTTAAAATATAAAAGGTAAACTAAAGTGGAAACACTACCTATTTAAATGTAATATATATAATAATAATCATTATTGCAAAAGATATCATAATTATTTCTGGATTATCCTAAATAACAGGTCGTTAATAATTAACTAATTAATGCACTTAAAAAACCCAAATTAAATATATACCTAGTTAGTTAGAGAGTTAGGTACATTTTTTTATGAAAATACTGTAACTGTCTTTCAGTGATCCAACACCCCTCACCACACCATTGGTTCCAGTTGTGTGGCAGCCTGTCAACACAGATATGACTTGGCCAAGCAGTAAGATCAACAAAGCCTTATGTTTAGTGTTCAGCAAACAGCTGCAAATGACCACCCCGCCATCTGCAGCCCGCTTGGAGATGTGGGACCAAGTTTACCAGAAGTACACTAAAGTACATTCTTCGGTCAATAATAAACTAGATGATGATGAAGCCACAAATGCTGATGAAAGTTCAGAAGATTCTAATGTGGAAAAGGAATTATGAAATTCAAATTAAGATACCTACACAAAATATTTTACTGTACATCTTTGCAAGACATAAAAAAACCTATACGATAATAAATTAGTAAACTATGATTTTCTTTAATTGACCTATAAATAAATAAGGAAGATAAGCATGTGAAGATTTGTTTATTATAAGGTGCATATTTGACAGAATAATAAATTACTGAGTGACCTACAGAACCTACACAGATAGCATTGTAAAGTTTGGCCTAATCTCAAAGTTTACCCACATAATGTTATTAGATAGTCTTGCACAAACGTAATAAAGTAAGTATACCCTAATCAATTCTTCCATTGCCGAGTGACTGACAACACACAACAGAAATTACTGGATGCTAATGTTCCTACTGAATCTCTCTACTCGAATCTACATTTACCTAGTTCAAAACAACATAAAAGGTCAAGATATCTATAGGAAACTCACCTATTATATTTTCTTTTCTTTAAATTAACATACAAAAGCATTAAAATGTAGTAAGTATAGATGCCTATGTAGGTATGATATTCTATTATACAACTCTCCTGTGATTTTTGATCCCCAAATGACATTGGCAAAATTATTATTATTGCACCTGACATAATAGAGGTCAATAAAATAGAATTCATTTTCTTTTGTATACTTTAATAGCTATTATAACAAGAACTGTTACTAACATACAAGTTGTACTAAGGTTGTTTATTACCGTGGAAATACTTACTAGAAAATAAACAGTTTAAATCATACTGTACATATAAGCTTTGGTCTTGCATGAATATTATTCTGATAAGGATTTTGTATAAACAAAACATTACAACTTCCAGAGGTTTTCCGATCCAATTGGTACATTCACTTTGGCGCCGACCCCACTACCACGCCGTGCCTTGAACCGGATCTTACTGGATATCCTCATTCCAACAGGATAAAAGCTATACAAACAATAGTCTCCAGAAGAATAACAGTGGAATATAATCGATACCATTTACCCGGATTTCATTCCACGAATAAGATATCGACGTCGTCAAAAACAAAATAATACCGTTACCTGATCAATCGGAGCTTACAGCGTGACGACGAGATCTCCCAGGGGGTATTTTGACTTGGCAAATTATTGCATTGCTGTTCATATCACGAAATCACAACTATACACTTATTTTTCATTAACTTTATTAATAAAATCAACAAGTAAAATACAAAAGCACGAAACATGGACCACCAATTCGTCTCTCACGTTTGACATTAAAAATAAGATGATGTTTCTGAAGTAAAAACAATAAATTTATAGTGCCTTTTCAACTTTCTATCTGATAATTGTATACTTGATCTCTTTCTATCCGAGTCAATAACATTTTTTTGCAATAGAAACGTATTAAATACGTTTAGAAATCGAAGTCCTTTTAGAATTTAGTGCATTTTATGATTATGAAGATAATCTTATTTTTTATATTCATAATGACTATGTACATACTTATTTTAATAATTGTAAAGCAAATAATATAGGGAAATAATTGATAAAAGCACGATAATCACAAAATACCCATCTTAATAAAAATAACTTTGAAACAATTTTTAAACGACGCACTACTTGACAAACGCAAGTACTTGCAATACTAGTACTGCTACTCACTCATAGATGGCTCTGCAAGGTAAAATGCGTTTCCAGTTTTCCATGGATTTATTTCAGTTATTTTTTTAAGTTACTTTTTTTCTCTTATCACTTATAATCATGAAATTTTAAACGAAACCAAAAAATATTGCAGTACTGTTTATATTTTATTCCATGGGTCCTAAGTAAGTAAGTTATTAATCGTAGAGCTAATTTATAATGTAGAGCATGACGTGTAGTAGAATTTAGAGGATTCGGCCATGAACGTAAAAAGAACTATACGTTCATGGATTGGGCCATGTCTATGATTGGGTCCAGTCGTCAGATCACACAAACTGTGGCTTGGACCACAGAGTACATTATGCTTGGACTGAAGATACACGAGGCTATTACGTTATAACTGTTTTTGGGTATGTCTAGGTACCTACTTAGGTATTAACCTTCTTATTCACTCAAAACAACCAAAAAGGATTTTGATAAAACTTGGCAGTTATAGATACCTACAGGGTGTAACAGAAAGGGTATGTTACTAAGTGAAAAACTTTGCAAATAGCCCACTATTGAGAACCTATTTCCAAAATTTGAGACTCGAAATCACATGTTTATTTTTCAAGATCGTATGAACATTCCTGAGTTGTTTAGAAATTCTCCATACTATCGAGAAAATGTGTTATGTGATTTCAAGTCTGAAATTTTGTGCGTAGGTTCCTTTTAGTGGGCTATTTACATAGCTTTTCGCTTAACATACCATTTCTGTTACACCCTGTATATTTTACTTACCTACTCGATTTACAAAATGTCTAAATAACTTTCTTACCTAAATAATAGATTGTTGCCTTAGGAAAGTAAGTAGGCTAGGTATAAGTTTGAGGGAAAAAATAAATTACATGCACGTAAACAGGAATGTGTTTTATTTAATAAACTATATTTAGTTACTAATTCTGAACAAGTCATTTTTAATATCACAAATATATTTAAGGAAAATTACGAACAAAACTAAATCATGGATTTTTTCACTGATACATTACAAAGTTAGCTAAGCAAATTTTCACAAATTTAAATTGAATAACCTACCTACTTGATAGGTAGCTGATTCTCTTATTTATTAGGTGAGTTAGACAAACCTTTGTAGTCTTGTTATAATTCAAGTCTTAACATAAAATTCCATCGATAATAGACTATGCTACTCTACTCTACGTTAAGTTCGTATAAGAAGGTAACCTAATTTCATATGAGCCACTTGTTTTATACAGGGTATAACAAAAAGGGCATGTTAAGCGAAATGCTATGTAAATAGCCCACTATAAAGAACCTATTTCCAAAAATTGAGACTCGAAATCACGTTTATTTTTCGAAATTGTATGAACATTCCTAATTTGTTTAGGAATTCTCCATATTATCTGGAAAAATAAAAATGTAATTTCGTGTCTGAAATTTTGGAAATAGGTTGTCTATAGTGGGCTATTTACATACGGCGTTAATTCAAAAGAGCGCCTAAAGTTAGACTTGATTTAAATATGACATTTGACAGCAAAACGTATGGCATATCTGCCAAATTTAGGCCACGTTTAGCTTAAACAATGTTTAAATTCTCTTGTAATAACACGGATAGCATTTCGCTAACATACCCCTTTTGCTACCCCCTGTATAATCAGATGCAGAGCATAAAATGTATGCTAGTTGGCTACATGAGCTTGTCAGGGTTGAAAACCTACTTGTCACGTTTGTAAAAGTGTGTAAAGTACAATTTTTTACGGTAAACTTACCTAAATGTACGTATCACGCAATATCAAGCATATTCTTACTAGGTAGTTAACTTATTTAATTTCTATATCGGATTTTTGGAAGACATTTTGACAATTTGAAAAACTTTTGTAGGTATCCCACCATCTAGCTATTTCATTTAGATACAGTAGGTATTAATATTTTATCTTGCGCGTATACTTATTAACTAAATACGAATTAAAACCTGTAAGCAATTCATTACAAAACATTTTATAATAAAAAAGTACATAAATAGATACATATATAATAGTTACTTTCCTCGTTATTTACAAATAAATTATATTGAATAGGTACATCAGCGGCAAGGGGTACTTTCTCTTAAAACACAGATATAGGTTGACATACATATTTGTAACCCCTAAAGGGTTTTATCAAAGCTGTGCAGCCATTTTATGTTAGGTATATTTTTAAATATACTGTGGCAGGCCTTGTGGCGTGCCCTGGGGGAGGCCTGCGTCCAGCAGTGGACTGTAATAGGCTGAAGAAGAATATTTTTAAAGCTAGACAAATAATATGGTCGATTCCGGTAGTCAAACTTAAATCTAAACGTAAATTTAATCCTACCTGTCCTTTTCTCTCTCATAAATTTATGTTAAGAATGGAGAGAGATAGACCTGACTAAGATTAGGTTTAGGTTTAAGTGTGACTGCCGGAATCGACCATAATATTTCCACACATAGAATTAATTATTTACAAATCAATTCTGATTTTATTCCATTAGACACGTCTATACAATTTAATTTTTTACCTTTAATATTTATTTCATTAGAAAGTGTTGAGCAACAGATCATAAAATTATTCTCTATTGAAAAATATAGGTAAGAAAAATATGGAATTGGTCCTAAAAAAGACCATGAACTGTAGGAACATGGATTACTTACAAAAAATCTAAATTCATGTCTACCTGTTATTCCTAGAAAAAACGCTAGATCTACAATCTTGAGCCATTTAGACAAAATGCGCAAAAGATTGACTTGTACTTTGCGTTCTCTCTAAGCGAGGTAGGTACTTATAATAAACTTTTTATCAAATATCTTTTAGCACCACTTTTAAAATACAATAGATATTTTACATACAAACTTTAGTCGACAGGCGGACCCTAATATCATGTAACCTATAAATTTATAGCCAAGCAAACGATTGGGAGACATTGGGGGGCCATATCATCCTTTTTCTCGTAGCAACTCATAGCACTTTTACCCGCCTGTACTTCTGTTGTGGATAACGCCAAATCTTTGAAACAATTGCCATATCTATTATGTTCTAACAGCGACCTATCTACAAGCTGAATCATTGGCAATGTTCGGTGACATCGACCACGGTGGTCTTCCGCCAGCCGAAGAAGAAGTAGCCCACAGCCAGGCCGAGAACCAGCGCCAGGCAGAGCCAGACGTTGTAGGTCATGAACACCAGCATGAGCACATACGAGGCGATGGACTGGATGAAGTGGAGTAACGTCTGGATTATGTGCCCGCCTGATGTCATAGTGTACCTGAAAGCGAGGAAATGAGTTCCTTAAGTGTTCGCATTAGGTTGGTAACTGGTAAACCAGCGACAAGGAAGGGGTGCAGCTTGTAGGTAATGAAACAGCTAAGCATTATCTATACTTTAAATGCTATATAGTATACTAGTGCCTAGATATATTTCTAGACTATGCTATATTTCGCTATGACAACCCGCTAGCTATGTTTTACACTATAAGCGCAACATTTTTAATCATGAAGTTTAATAAACTATTGGAAATGTAGTATTCAAAATTTTACCACAAAAACGATGTTATGTATTATTGCTATAACATACCAAAGTGCGTAATTCTTTCGCTTGAATATGGCGAAACAAATCGTGGACCATGTTTTGATCAAATATTATTGAAAAATCGATAATTCTTCTTAATATATTGAGCTATAAATTAATGTAATACTGACGTAACATCAAAAGTAGACATCTCTACCTTATCACGTGTACCTAATGGATGTTTACTGAGCCAGCCGATCACCCATCAAGTCATCACCAAATCAAAAGTTGCTTAACTACTATGATTCATACACTTACTTAACAACTGCAGTCCCCCCACAAGGTCCGTTGGGTCCACACTCGTTCTTGGTTATATTGACTTGGGAATCTCTCGTGGTGTTGGTGGCGCTTGCATGGAGAGCTTCGCGGTAGTACTTTAGACCCTCGTAAAGGATGCCGGCTAGGAAGATGGCCACAGCTGAGCCGAGCAGCTCCAGAGCGTTGGTGGTCATCCAGCCGTTAAAGAGGATTTCCTGGCAGACGCCGGCGTGAAACTGGAAGGCGGTGGAATTGGTTTTAGAACGGTATGATGAGAGTTTCTCAAAAGCAAAGACAGTGTTTAGAATAATAGTTCTTCGGAAGTGGAAAAGTAAATTTTCGAAGGCCAATGCAAATGCTAATAACATGTGCACTGATTGACATTTTAGGTCTTTTGTAAATATGAATTGTCCTTGTAACGAACAGAACGGTGTCGCAGACACATGTTCCATACGTAATGACAAACAAGCGGACAAACTAATCCACTGACATACAAACATATACCATTTCTCTTTGTATGATTTCACTCTTACATTCAAGGATATTATGGTCGTAGTGAATACATAACCAAATTCCATCGTTTAGGTTCATCTAGGCTTAGGTATTTAGGTAGGACACTATACTCTCTTTATATACCTACCTACTTATATAGCAAGGATCTGTCTATAAATATATACATAGGTATGACAAACTTTCGAGGGTTATCTATATAGATAACACTCAAAATATATATTTCGGTAACTACTTCCTGCAGGGCGTGGGAGTAGCTGCAGTGTCAGGCCACCGCAGATGCTATCGACTCTTGAGGTTTACCGATAACCAGCATATAACCTACAATGTTGTTAAAGTAGGTACCTACCTACATGACACTTGACATACAAACATATATTTACAATGAGGATCACGGTCTTTTGCAAGTGTGCTTCAAGATATAGTTGGTGCAAGTGGATCTGACTGTAAACTCTTCACCAGATCAGATAAAATTGATTATGGGATCTTATCGTTTGGGACCACCTTCGACTTATTGATAGAAGATCAAATGATAATCTCCACGTAATCATTTTTAATGCCAACTTTTCCAAAGGTCAGATTTCTGAAAGATTTTGATGTTGACATTCTGTTAAACTTAATCAACATTAGACAACATGAACTTTATCTTTTAGATAGGGTATCTGCCCTTGGCAAAATCACTTTTTGCGATGTTTTAGACCTTTATTATGATTGATAATCGTTCAGGGTTCAGCTGTACTTACCACCATGGCGTGGTGGTGTGACCCGCACTCTGAGTCTCCATGGTCGTGGTCGTGGTGATGATCGTGATCCATTTTGGATGGTTATCTGGAATCAAAAGGAAATAAACGTTTAGCTAAGGCACTGAAATAGAAAACAGACCATTTTACAGACACATTAGTGTGTAAGAAGCAGTCTCCTATATAACAGTATAAATGTTGTATTTTAAGTATATTATGCCATCTAGATCTTTACAATTGACAAAATAGATAAAATTTATCACGGAGGTCACAGTTACAGCGGAGAATAAAATTCAGACTTTGAAGAATGCAAATTTTGAACAGGACCAGTATTTTTTTGAATATGCTTCGAACTATACCGTTTTTGTTATATATTTTGTGAAATGAGACACCGATGAGACATTATCAAATATTTTGTACACTACATTTTGTACAGTATTTATCCTTTCTGACAGTAAATTCCTCTTTACTGAAATTCTTTAGCAATGAATCAACCAATTACAATAGGCGCACCTTGTCATTACATAAGAGATATTTTATTTCAATATTCAATTTGTATCATTATTGTATTGATAGTACTCGTAGTCGCAGTAAGAATTTGATAGATATTGAAATGAATAAATGTGAAATGACCTCAGATGGTTGATTAGTTATTGGAACGCACGGTAACGTGCTGAACCTAGTTTAGAAATCTAGGATTTTGTTTTATTAACAATCTTTAATTCTTCTAAGTCAGATGAATTTCTCCACTAAGAATATCATAAGTAGATTGAGGTATACATTATACATTCCTCTATGCCGCTACTAATGAACGTTGTTCTTTGTCAACTCAATTAATATAATTTGTTTACGAATCACGTTTGAAATATTTCACTTTCGTTTCAGTATTCGTTACTGAAACCAACCACCAACCGACACATTGCCTTAAACAACGCCTCGTTTTGTTACAATATTTATGAAGAAACACGAGTTTGATGTAAAATATTATAAAACAGAGTCACAGAGCAGTCAACATGAAACAATAGCTTGGCTCGTGTCTCCGGACTTAAGATGTATTTATTTACCGACACCGGCTCAATATGCATTCTATTTAAATCTATGATTCTATTGTACTGAAAATTATATTATAACAAAATAAAATATCACATATACATTATTTTTAAATATCGAAACTTCAATAAAGGTTTTTAAAATCTGCAATCGGACAGAGCACTCGTAGTATCGTGCTCGACATTATCCTATCCTACTGCCTAATAATCTCCAACTCAAGTTTCTTATAATCGTCCTCATTGGAATCAAGGAAGTATTGGGGTAATTCACAGATGTTCATTAACTCTGTTAGGCAAGAGCTTTCACTGCGCCCGCGCAGCCTTATTGCGCAAGCTTCGATTGCACTGTACTTGTCATCATTGCAGACGAAAACTAGACTCTGCTGTCTATGCAGGAAAGATTGAAAATGCAGTGTTTGTAGTTCATTTGGTCGGTATTGTGGAACACCATTACTGTTGCGCTTCGTTTTTGCTCGTTTTGTGGAGAAAATAATCTTTGAAATTAGTTATTAGTTGAACAAGGCTTAGATTTTGTGTGAATTACAATATGGGAGCAACAAACCGCACAGATTTTTATAGTCATGTTCCGCGGTCACATAAACATCTAAATTGTACGTCTAAAATGTCTTATTTATTCTAAAAGCACACCTGACTAGCTCTAAAAAGCACAGCTAGTCATAATTTCATAATAAAGGTAGATATATGAAGCTAATAGAAAAACTAATTTGAAAGCACAAGGTAGGCAATATTAGAAAGAAAATGTAGGCTTCAATTCTTAGCCGTGATTTAGATACATGAACTGGTGGCAGTGTTGCTAACCCACATCCAATGTTACCCCCCCAAGATTTAATAATTTTACCCCTAAAATCACTAAATTCCAACTACACATAGTAATTAGCGTCATCACCATCGGAACTACTCTATGAAACGGACAATACACGTTGAGTCCTTGTACCTCTAAAAAACCCTGAAAGAATTCTACCCCTAAAAGTCTCTCCCCTAGTTATCTTTTTCCCCCCTAAATTTAGGGGTAGAACCCCTAAGTTGTCAATAAATATGGGACTACTCAAGCAACAATAAATGACTGGGTATATGTTAGTAATAATTTGTAATGTTAATACATACATACATACATATAATCACGCCTTTATCCCTTACGGTGTAGGCAGAGCACCAAGGGCCGATATAACCACATGGTGCCACTTCTGACCAATTTTGAGGGTATAGTTGTAATGTTTATAATAAATCATTTAGTACCTACCTACCTATCTACACATAACGTTTACAACTAAACAACAAGGTATCTTTATGCTCGTTATTGAATGTCGTAAAACTGCATTATTTATGACATTGCAGTTATTTTAGTGTTCTGATTGATAACGATTATGGGCTTCGTTAATGAAGATTACACACAAAGGGGCCTTGTTCTCTAATCTATAGAAGAACTAATAGATGTTTGATTTGATTACCGTTATCGAACATAATTGCATTTCTGAGCAATTGCAAGATTAACCGAGACGGGCTTATAATCCGATAAGCCCGTCTAAGTATAGGTAATTATACATTATTATTTTTATATTAAAATTAATGTACCTACCTACAATTTAAAAAATTATAAAAGTACAATTTTAAAAGTTAAATCGGCTATTTATACTGATGCGGGGCTTCACTAGAATAAGCTGCATCTCTTTCCATGCATCGTCGTAAGAGTCGACTAAGGAACTCGGGTATACTCTCAGGCGATAAGCTAGCAACTTGTCACTGATGATTGCTACATCTGTCCCCCGCTATAAACGTGGCTAAGGGGTCTCCTTTATGATCCTGCAGTTATATTTATCCCATTTCGGGAATACAGCCGTATGTATTTGTATGTAATTTAAATGTAATGTAACTGTAATGTAAATGTAAGTAAATGTAACGTAAATATAATGTAGGTATGTGTAATGTAAATGTAACGTAATTGTAATGTAGGTACGTGTAATGTAAATGTAATGTAATTGTAATGCAAGCGTAGCGTTGGACGCCCTTCGGCCAGATGGACTGATGGCTTAAAGAGGGTGGCTGGTAGTGACTGGATGGCAAAAACTGGAGATCGAGCCATGTGGCGTACACTGGGGGAGGCCTACGTCCAGCAGTGGACTGCAATAGGCTGACGACGACGATGACGATGTAATGTAATTAAATGTGTTCTTAAATCTGTTGTAGGTACCTCAATATTTCTCTCAAATGGCCGACCTTACGTTTTCTTTGATTCGATCGTGAGTTGAGACCTCAAGGCAAACCGGAATCGTTGCGCAAGCGCAGAAATAACACCAACATAATATTTACTACCTAAATAATCCATACCATTGTCATTGTATTTTAAAGACGTACTATGTAAGTTGGCATGAATACAGGCTACAGGAAGCACTGTCGATGTCGTAAGACAAAACATTTAACATTTTAGATGGCCAGTCGATCAGTATGTTTGTTGGCTTCTTTTCGTAACATATTTTTCTATATATGTGGTCTATCTAAGCCTAAAGTAGGTACGATAGGTGAGTAGGTACCGGAATAGGTACGTACCTACTAATATACCTATATAACTTGCGGGTATTCTAGGTATGTCACTCGATCAAAATTAAATTGAAAAGTAACTGACTGACCATAACTAAAGGAGAGTTGGCTTCGTATAAAGATAGAATAAGACAGAATTCAACAGAATTCACTTTATCCTCTTTGTTATCGCATACCGTAACAATAAATAAATAATCGATTAACTAATTCCCGGCAGGCACTTTATGAATGGTTGTTATTATGCTAATGACGCAGGTAAGTCCGGTCACGATGCGCGCGCGCAGTGTCAAGGATGCGCCTGCGCAGCCGCATCACATCGGCTCTGATCCCACGTTATTATTTCTGATTGGATATTCCCATTTGCTTTTTTCCCGGAAAACATATACTTAATTATATTGTCATTTTCCGCGGAAGCAGTCACAAAGGAAGAGGTACCTACCCTGATTTTAGTGTAACCCACAACCACGTGAAGCTTAGTGGGGACAGACTAAATTATCTGTGACAAGTTGCTAATTTATCGCCTGAGAGAACGCCCCTGAGTTCCTTAGTCAACTCTTATGATACGACATGAACGGAGGCGGCAACGGTTGCGGCTGATGCATTCCAGATAAGCAGCAGCACGGGACTACGTTGAGCTGTTCACTATTTAAAGTAAATATATGTGGGATGTATGCATGACAGGTTTATCTATGATAGGAGTGCAAGCATGAAGGTAATGAGTGCGAGAGAGAGACGGAAGATGGAATGTGAGTTGAAGGAAGAAAAAAGACGAACGAACGAAACGACGGAAGACGTAACTAGCTAAAATGGTTAAATATTTTATTTCGAAGAAATACAGCCGGTAAATGAGTATTTAAATCTTTCATTTCTACATATATGAATTAGAATGGATGTTTTTGGTCCTATGTACTATAAACGCGGATAAAGTCACGGTCAAATGCCAATAACTGTTAACAATCTTGCCAGCTGTATACATAACCATATGAGACGGAAAACAACCCACTTATTTGTATAGATTCGATCCACTTGAGTACACTATTGTGGTTATTTCGTACATAAGTAAAAATCTAAATTCATGCTAATACAAACTTTTCAGCGGTGAAAATGAAGACACTGCATTGTGTTATACAAAAACACTATAGAAACAGTAGAAAAATTATATCGTCGCTTCATGTAGTTATTTATAATATTTCAAGCCACATCCTGAAAAAATATAATGAAAAGTTTCAATGATATGATATGTATTCTATTTCCGAGATTATTCTTTGCTCTCTCCGAATTATTTGAGATGGACATACGATGTAGAGTTGCAAAGCTAAAGCATTATAAAGCAAGGGTAAATACGATTTGTTCACAAACACATTCTAGAGAACAAATTGGTTGTAGACCTCTGGAATCTTTGAATCTCGTTAGTCGTGACTCCGATGCAAAAACAATTGCAACATCCGTCAGGGTGGGGTGCCACTTACAGCGACCAAATCACAATTGAATAAACAGTACCATGTATCGCATTTTGAAGAGATAATACGGCGAAATCATAATGCCTCACATGTCACAGTTACGGTCACGATGCGTTTTGCATGGGACATAAACAGACACATAGCTTATATTAGGTATACCAACATACATTCATGGTATTACGTTGTCCATGACCATCAGGTAACTGGGGGCATGGGGGCGGTGCACCCGCCAAATCGAGTAAATAAAAGGCATGACCAAAATTATTCTCAAAGTTTAGTTCAGTACGAGTAGGGCGTATCTAGGCATTTAACAATACTGTATCTATCTCAAAAGTGGGTGGATAATGTGCTTTGAATTTTATGAAAAGAACTCTCTAGATCTTCCCGCTGTTAGTGACAACACACAGACGCCCGATCCCCAATCGCTCCTGTTTACCTTCGGGTGTAATTTTCCACTTGTCTCTTACTCGTACAGATCTGCACGTAAGTAATACGAGTACAGAGCTACTCGGACACTGGGAAGGAGTAGGTATAATGTATAATCCAATCAACTATTGAAGTAATCCAAGAGAGACGCGCGACCATCTGCTCTATGAACTCGCTGGGTAGTAAATCTGCAGACTTACAGGGTGTAACAAAAAGGGTATGTTAAGCGAAAAGCTATGTAAATAGCCCACTGTGAAGACCCTATTTCCAAAATTTGAGACTCGAAATCACATATTTATTTTTCAAGATTGTATGAACATTCCTGAGTTGTTTAGGAATTCTCCATACTATTTGGAAAAATGAACATGTGATTTCGAGTCTCAAATTTTGTGGGTGGGTTCCTTTTAGTGGACTATTTACATAGCTTTTCGCTTAACATACCCTTTTTGTTACACCCTGTTAGTTAAACTTTTTTGTCCTGTCTTTCATAATTAAATATAACGTTTCACAGTAGCGCTACCATAAAAATATATTTTAAATAAAATGAATTAGCTACCTTTCGATTTATTAGCGAGCGTTTCTTTCTAAGACGCATAGGACAGTCCCCGCGAAATGCTAAACCTTTCTGTCAGTTCCTACCTACATGATACCTAATTTAACCTGGGTGATATTTGAAATGAATGAGCAATGTTTGTATAATATTGACAGGTATCGTTTCCGCGATTTCGCTGTAAACTCAGGATGTCTTGCTGACTGTTTTGGAAACTATGTCGCGATTCTGAGCTAACTGAGGCAACAGACAGCGTGACTAATTTTGACCACTTTGCAGTAGTTGGCATACTTAGTAGGTGCCAGCCAGTAGCCCAAAGATTTCTGGTATTTTGTGGAGATAAAAATTATAGAGCACAACATTAAAATGAAAATGTAACTTTTCTTTGAATTTCGATAAATATATTCATGTTTGTAGTTACACAAACATACAAACGCAATTCCCAATATGACTTTTTAAGATTAACAATAAAACAGCACGTTGCATTTAATTACTTACGTTTGATTGCATTGTACAAACAAAGATTGTGCCGTGGGATTCTTTGTAGAACTTGGCTATATTAGATTAACCTACTCATAATTTTACTTGCTCATGTCTACAAACTGACAATTATTAAGGTAAATAACCCACTGTATTTAACCTTCATACAACTTATTATTTTCCTTAATGCATTCTTACTCTACTTAGTAACTACTTAGGTAAAATCTATTGTAGCATTTTAAAGTGTCATGCATTTCGCCAAAGAGTCATGGTGTCGCAGCTGTCACCCCGGAGGACAAGGCTAGAGGGGACGACTGGGAATAATCGGATATTTTAGCTGTTTTGGTATAAATGAGCGACATGCGACTAAGGGGGAAGTCCTTAGTGATATAACGTTTTTGTAAATAAATACATCACTCACATACACGCCGGCTGAAAGTATTTTAACTCAATACGAAAATAGTCGTTATAAGATATGATAATTTAAGGTAGTTACCTACCTGTTTGGCTTGTCAATATTTTTTTTTTAATCTGCCGGCATTTACGTACTATTACTTAGATAAGTAAAATGTCTTTGCTAATAGTTAGAAAGATATTTCTTCAGCACAAATATTCTGATAGCGCTCTTCCGCTTCGACACTTAGCAGCACTTCGATAAACGATCGTGAAATTCAGGTCAATGCTTCTATTTACTCACAAGTCCACTATGAAATTGAATTATAATATCTTATCGAGTATATTTTAACATCGTATTTACTTTAGAGATAACGATAATCATCAGTATCGGTTCAGCCGTTCTGAAAAAGATAACAGGCAGACTATCCAAAGTTCATTTCATAGAAAATAAAGCATGGTTTGAGAACTAACACAGTTATTATCTGCAGATCATCATTATCATCATCAGCCTATTGCAGTCCACTGCTGGACATAGGCCTCTCCCAGGGCACGCCACAAGACTGTCATGGGGGGTATTTGCTCATAGCCACCACGCTGGGTAGGCGGGTTGGTGACCGCAGTTTGTATTTTGGACTATGTTGTCAACACGGGAGGCGCTGCTGCCCACCTCCCGGAAACCCTTAATCGCTTCGTACGATACCCACAGGCAGACATGGGTGGTACGAATTCTACTCTGCCGGCACCACGCGGCGTATTATCTACAGATAATGAAGACAAATTATGAATGAAGACAAGAGACTGGTGCCATCGTTTACGGGAACTACACTTGGTACTCTAAAGATCTTCCTCTAGAGATAATTCTGTGCTACGTTTTGCTATGGTATGCACCAATCAATTTCATTGCTATCATAATTGAACGTAAAAGATTGGTGGATATCTCAAGCATCCGTAACAACCGTACCACACCTCTCTGGTGGAAAGATAGCGTAACTATGGAATTGATTAACCGTTTGATCCCAACGAGTCAGATTGTGAGAAAGGTCTCCCAACGTGTCACAGTGTTACAGGTTACAGTGTGACTCGTTGGGATCAAACGAGATTAACGAGGTACTATTACAGTCATAACGATTGACCCTGCGTTACCTTTTTGGTAAAAAATGGGAGAAAACTGCCCATTTCTGGCACAATTCCACGTTGAATGTCGAAGGTTGGCAGTGGTTACACAATAAGCCCACACCGCGGCGGCGTGGCGGTGGAAAGTGGTCACCGAGCTGCAAGGTTGCTAACGCAAGCAGTCTCTGTGGGTTACCACATCTCGCAGCCAGCCAGTTTAATGGGCAGCGTATCAAGGACGTAAAGACGCTGTTAATTAATCACGGTTTATAATTTACAATTAAAATTGTACCGATTTATTTATCTTATAATATACCTACTTATAAATAAATAATATTAACAGTCGGAATTCCCGTTTGCCCCTCTGTTTGTAGGTAATAGATACGGTACCTTTACCCGTACCGATTATTTTCATTTATTACTAAAAATTTATATTTCAAAATAGTCCGTAATAGGTATATAGACGTCCCTAATGTATTATTAGTGAAACCATTGTTTAACTGGCCGTTATCAAGTAAACGGTATTTAAGCGTGGCTATGACTGATGCGCTGCTGCAATAACAACGATATGTCGTGTATACCTATATGCTATTCCTATATGTACCTATACCTACAACACAGGTGTACGAGTACCTACTTACTAAGGTAAGTACAGCTAATAATATAAAATAAGTAGAACATACACACGAGGCTGTCTTTACAAAATACCGGTAGCCGAAACTGTAAGATAGTCAGCAACGTTTTGCATAGCGTACAGGCGTAAAACAGGATCATAAAGGAGATCATATAGCCACGTTTAGCATAGCGGGGACAGACGTGATCAGTGACAAGTTGCTAGCTAATCGCCTGAGAGAATGCCAGAGTTCCTTAGTCGACTCCTACGACATGCACGGAAGGAGATGCAACCGACCTACTGAAGCCCCTCATCAGCACAGGACAGGTATGTAGTAGAAACAGAAATTAAAATAATGCCCACTAGCACTTACTCGGATTCAAGTTCTAGGCACTCTGCTTAGGGTGTTTAAAAGTTTGAAAAATTTAACGAAAAAAATTTACAACATAAAAGGAGGCAAAACATACAATATTTTGAATTATCTCATTGATTTAATAAATACTTTATTAATATCTGCACCTATTAATAAACAATTTTTACTGACAACAATACACAAAATATAAAATATTACGTTTATAAAATAAGATTGCATTTTTCCCCATACTATTTTGAGACGGTTGTCTATTATGACGTCAAAGTCTTTGCCATTTTAGTATGGAGCAAACGGAGCGTTTCAAAAACATTTTGTCGGCTCGTATTTTTTAATCGCTGTAAGTCCAAAACGGTTAAAGTAAGAAATGCCATTCTAAGGGCAAACTTTATTCATAAAATTATTAATTATTATTAATTAAGATATGGAAAAAATTCTTCACCCGGGTGGGAATCGAACCCACGACCTCTGCATTCCGTGCCAGTGCTCTTACAAACTTTATTCATTTTTTACGTAGAATATAAAATGAAATAAAAAAAACTCATGCATATACCCTATTCCCGGATTAAATTAATTCCACTATTACCTAAGCATTTGCGTTGCTTCGGTAAATATTTTGTGTGAATACTGTTTGGGAATACCTAATAGTGGTGTAAATAGGTGTTTCCGGTCATCTTTACAAAAAATTTACAAATTATGATGCCAAGGTTTGCTTTTAACAATAGGTACTCAGATTAATGATAGGTCTTCGCATCATTATTCTAAGAATAGGTAGTTACCCAGATTTAATACATTTTATTTAAACTAAACTTTAAGTACCTAAAATGTGAACTAGAAATCGTTTTTAAATTTAGAAATGGAAATAAATAGCAAATTAGCAAATAAACATTTGAGTAAAAACATGTGTGGTAGTCAGTGATAGTTATGCTATAGTTACCACAGAATAAATAAAAATACTGTACAGACTTTACATTTTTTATTAGATAATTATTGCGTGATGATCAGGCTGTATTAATGAAAAGATTTTTCAAAATACCAACTTACAAATAAACTTACAACGTAGTCAAGCAACGTATATGTATATCAATATTAAAATGTTAGATACAAATATATATAAATTAGAGATGCGCCGAATACTGGTTTTACCGAATACCGAATAGTATTCGGTTTAATCTTTACCGAACCGAATATTCGGCCGAATTATTCGGTTTACCATTTGATTGTTTTGCCGCGCAAACAAGTTCTAACGTATCGTTGCTGGCTAAATGGTGAGCGTGTCGTACCTCACCGCCCACTACCCGCGCACACCGCGCTGTCTGTTAGGGATGACAATTCTTTCCAAAAAATATCGATTTTTAAATCGATTCGAATCGTGACCTGATGAATCGATCCGCAAAAAAATGAAGGTCGAAAAGATCGATTTCCAAAAAATTTCCATATAAATAAACCATATTACGCCGACCGATCCCATAAGTAATAGGATAAGGGCAGGATGATGATAATTTTTCATCATAAGCACTATAACCACTTCACAAAATGGGGCAATTTTCTATCGACTGGCCACCTTGCATTTTGGATGTACCATAATTTATGTCCCTTTTCCCGGTCACCATACTTGTTTTATGGATTCAGTACTACATATCGATTTGAAAAATCGATTTTTTTGGCTCGAAAAATCTATTTTGCGATTAATCGATCTCTGATCGCCATCCCTACTGTCTGTCACTTTGCTTCAAACATTGCACGATTACGTTGTAAATAAAAACAAAAACTGTTTTTATTGCAAAAACGTTGCTAGTAAATGGGATGGAATGGGATTTTTGTTGGAACTTTTTGTAAGGATCTCTGTAGGTAAACTAAGCTAATAAGGTTTTCTGTATCAATCACTGTCTTAGCTTTTGTTCTCCGGTGTGTTGGACACATGGTTTTTCCCTGAATAAATTCCTTAAAACCAACAGGTTATGCGCCCAGCATATTTTATTGGCATACGTTTAGTGTAATAATAAAATAGTTTTTGTGTATAATATTGTTCGGTACTTACTCTAAAAAATTTACTCTATATTTGTAAAACATGGCGATGCAGGCGGGTTCAAGTAATACCAGTACGGCCGGTGTTCTAGCAATGGAAAAATTGAGAGGTATGGACAACTACACAAACTGGAAGTTCCTTATGAAAATGTATCTAATACATGAGGACCTGTGGGACTGTGTGACCGACAAGGTTTGTAAAGATGCGAAGCGAGACCAAAAGGCATTAGCCAAGATTTGTCTGTCGTTACATTCGTCGTTATTTTCATATGTTAAAAATGCGGACACTGCATATGTTGCGTGGGCAAATTTAGAAAAAACGTTCGAAGACAGAGGCTTGTG
This sequence comes from Carposina sasakii, assembly GCA_014607495.2. Classification (NCBI taxonomy): domain Eukaryota; kingdom Metazoa; phylum Arthropoda; class Insecta; order Lepidoptera; family Carposinidae; genus Carposina; species Carposina sasakii. Next base: position 1,199,892 of record CP053166.1, read on the forward strand.
TCGCAGGCTCCATCTTTTACGCAGCTTATTCGCTACAAAATATGCGGATTGTGCCGATATGAACACTTACATATCAAGAGTGAGCAATATCGCCCAACAACTTAGCGATATTGGTGCGCCTCTTGAGGACGACTTTATAGCAGTCATTTTACTCAGCGGACTTCCATCGTCGTACGACCCTCTAATAATGGCGTTAGAGAATTCATCTATGAAGCTGTCTAGTGAATTAGTAACTGCTAAGTTGCAGCAGGAATGCCAGAGACGTGATGAGAAGGAAGAGCCGGTGTCAGCGTTGGTAGTCAAACATAAAGTTAAATGCTATAGATGCAAGAAGCCCGGACATGTTATTAAAGATTGCCCAGAGAAGAATAACACGAAGAAAAAGCAACATCAAGAATCGGTTGAGAAGTCAGTATTTTACGGTGTTGTCGGCTGAAGTTCGTAGTGATGTGGTACGTGGACTCTGGTGCAACCAATCACATGTGCAATAACATTAACATTATGAGTGGTTTATCTAAGCTTAATCCTATAGAAATTTGTGTTGCCAATGGAGAAAGATTGTTTACTGCTGGTCGTGGAAATGTAAAGATAAAATTAGCTAATAATAGTTATAAGACGATTACAGATGTATATTATGTACCTAATTTGACTACGAATTTGCTATCAGTTAGTAGCATGACCAGTAAAGGCTTACGTGTAATTTTCGATGTGAATAGCTGTAAAATATATAGAAACAACGAATTAGTTGCTAAAGCTTGCCATATAAATGGCATTACCAACTGAATGTACGTAGTGTAATGCAGCAAGGTTCATTGATTAAGCCAATGCTAGGTGGGGAGATGGGCAATTGTGTTGTTTGTTCGCAGCCAGGTTGCGTTTTACATCAAGGGACAGATTCTCAGATGCAGAAGGTGCTGTCTCCGGAGCCCCAGAAAACTCTAGCAACTGCAGGTGCGAATAGCGTGATTTCGCAGCAGGTCTGGCATCGTAGACTGGGTCATCTTAATTCGAGATCTATGTATATATTATCTAAAGGTATGTGTACAGGAATTATTTTTGATAGAACAGATTTTCAGACATGTATAGCTTGTGTGGAAGGTAAACAGAGTCGACTTAGTTTCCCGAGGAAGTCCATGTCCAGAGCTACCGAGTTGTTAGGACTTGTTCATACAGATCTGTGTGGTCCTATGTCTGTAGAATCGTTTGGTGGGTCAAAATACTTTCTGTTGTTTATAGATGATTTTAGCAGAAAAACTTTTGTCTATTTTCTTAAAAAGAAATGTGAAGTTTTGACAACTTCAAACATTTCAAGGCATTAGTTGAAAAAACAACTAATAAACAAATAAAAATATTACGCAGCGATAATGGGGGTGAATACGTTAATTCACAGTTTAGAACTTTTCTGAAGGACCAGGGCATCCGGCATCAGACGACAGTTCCATACTCTCCTGCTCAAAATGGAGTTGCGGAACGTGCTAACCGAACGATCGTCGAAAAGGCTAGGAGTATGTTGCAAGATGCAAGTTTAGATAGGCGTTTTTTGGCTGAAGCTGTAAATACAGCGGTTTATCTCAAGAATAGATCGCCATCTAAAGCCATCCCTGGAGAAACCCCTAAAGGTAAGTGGTCAAATAAAACTATTGATCTGAGTCATTTGCGAACTTTTGGTTGTGTTGCTTTTGTGTATAAAGAGAATCGCAAGAAATTAGATTCTAAGAGCAAACCGTGTATATTTGTAGGTTATTGTACAGAGAGTAAAGGATATAGGTTAATAGATCCTTCTAATACTTCCAATTGTATAATAGCTAGGAATGTTACTTTTATTGAGAACCGCTTCTATGTACAGCAAAAAGTAACTGAGAATGTAAGAGAGGGAGACGACATCATTTATGTTTTGGGTAGTGTTCCTGAGCCCACTAGTCGTGGTGTGCATGGTGGTGATTTAAAATTACTGGACGATTGTCACCTAGTGGGGAACATATCAATGAATCTGAAGAGGATAGTAATTTAGATACCTTAGATGTCTCATATGTCCCGTCGTCACCTAACTCTACTGATACCGAATGTTTCAGTGCTGAAGATGCAGACACGTCGGAATCTGCATGCATGACGAAACTAACTGGCAGCGATGAACCTACTTTGTCAGAAGCAATGAATGGGCCGGAAGCAAAGTATTGGAGATCAGCAATGGAAGAGGAATACCAATCATTCATTGATAATAAGTGTTGGACTCTTGCTGATTCCAATAAGGACCAGAAGCCTATTCCGTGCAAATGGATATTCAAGAAGAAACGAGGCTTGAACAATGAGCTGTTGAGATATAAAGCTCGTCTAGTAGCTAAAGGTATAATCAAAAATATGGTCTAGATTATGAAGAAACCTTTTCGCCTGTGGTAAGACATTCTACCATACGATGTCTTTTTGCCATAGCTGCTGAGTATAATATGTGTATAGAACATTTAGATGTAAAGACTGCATTCCTTAACGGAGATTTGGAGGAAACAGTTTTTATAGAGCAGCCAGAGGGTTTTAAGATAAAGGCAGTGAAGATAAAATATTCAAACTCAATAAAGCCATATATGGTTTGAAGCAAGCATCTAGATCGTGGTATATGAAGATTAATGATGTGTTGCAGAGGAAGCTAAAGTTTAAGAATTTGTCTTCAGAACCTTGTGTGTATTTTTTGAAAAGAGATGACGAGATAATTATTATCGCTTTGTATGTCGATGATATAATGTTGTTTTCGATGCCTAACTCCAAAGTAAAGAAAGATGTCAAGGAACAACTCATGAAGGAGTTTGATATGAAGGATTTGGGTGAAGCACATCATCTTCTTGGCATGCGTGTTAGAAGAAAGGATAATAATTTATATCTCGATCAATCGAGCTATATCCAACGTATCTTAGAACGCTTCAACATGAAGGATTGTAAGCCGGCGCAAGGACACCTATGGAAACAAAGTTGAAACTGGCCAAAGCTGATACTACAAAAGAGAGTTTGCAATATAGAAACTTGATAGGTTGCTTGATGTATGTTTCAGTTTGTACGAGACCGGATATCGCATATGCTGTAAGTACGCTAAGCCAATTTAACAACTGCTATGATGAGAGTCATTGGAAAGCAGCCAAAAGAGTATTGCGATATTTAAAAGGTACCGTGGATTATTGCTTATCTTTCCATGGAGGTGGTTTGAATATGGCTGGCTATGTGGATGCTGATTGGGCCAGTAATGAGGTAGATCGTAGATCATATACTGGTTACATTTTCAAAATTGGGAATTCTGTAGTGTCGTGGGAGAGTAGGAAACAAAAAACTATTGCCCTCTCCAGCACCGAAGCAGAGTATATGGCCATCTCTGATTCTTGTAAGGAGGCTCTTTTTATACGGACCTTGCTACATGAATTATTTGGCTTATATGTTGATATTAGTATTTATAATGACAGTCAGTCTGCTCATAAATTGTGTACTAATTCTATGTTCCATTCTAGAACGAAACACATAGATGTAAGACATCATTTCGTTCGTGATGTGATTGCAAATAAGATGTTAGATATCAAGTATATGGCAACAGACAAAATGCCAGCTGATTTTCTAACAAAGGCTGTTAGTAGGGAAAGACACGACTCGTTTGTGAAAGAAAGAGTTAGGGTTGTCAATGTACTGTTAGGGTTTTGTTTTGATACTTGTTATGGTTATATGTATTTTGTGCATTGATAATGAGAACTGTTAGATTATCTTTGTTTAAGGGACAGTGTTGGAACTTTTTGTAAGGATCTCTGTAGGTAAACTAAGCTAATAAGGTTTTCTGTATCAATCACTGTCTTAGCTTTTGTTCTCCGGTGTGTTGGACACATGGTTTTTCCCTGAATAAATTCCTTAAAACCAACAATTTTGTTGACTTACAATCTTTACTAATATATTATGTTATCTTTCAAATTTAATACATAAATAATATATTAAATGCGAAAGTTACTCTGTATGTCTGTCTGGCTTTCACGCCAAAACTACTGAACAGATTGAAATGAAATTTGGTACTACCTGTGTACTCTAGAACCTGAGAAAGTATAACTAGGGCTAGCTTCGTACGGATGTAATACCTTTCACGCGGACGAAGTTGTGGGCGGCCGTTAGTAGAACATAAATGTCACATGAGAAGTTTTGTCCTTAGTGCTATACCGCACGTGTAGGTAAAAATATGAAAATACTCGAACCGAATATATTCGGCGCCAAAACCGAATGATTCGGCCGAATACAAATGGTGAAAAAGTTGCCGAATACGCCGAATACCGAATACGGTTCGAATATTCGGCACATCTCTAATATAAATTTTCTCCACTGATCACAAAAATCGCGAAGCTTATCTTGTCCTTAGAGATAAAAATAAATAAATAAAGATAAAAATACTCTTTTACTATTGCAAAAATGCTATCTAAGGAAATAAAATGAAACGTGTACATCTATATCTTTTGCCTGAGTATGAAAACAAAGTACAATACCAAAGTGCAGGCAATATTGCGCACGCGCATCAGACCTGTTTGGAGAACCGGTCCCATAGTGCAGAATACTTTAATAGAGCCTCTAGTCCTATGCCTGCAAGTAGAGTGTGATTCACAAAGGAATTCCCATGGAGGGTTTAGGAACTAGAATATTTCGTAAGTAGTTACTAACGATATGCTTAACCACTAGCGCCGCGAGACAGGGACTTTTGATATCAAACATTCTACCCTGCCTCTACCATCTATCTATATATATTCCATACGTACAATAGATAGTATTGTAGGTACTCTATGGTCACGACTGTTGGTAGCTCGATACTTAGATATATCTAGGTCTGAATTTAAACAAAATATTTCTGAATTTTATCTGTCCGCAATATCTAAAAGCAAGAGTTCATCATACTCGTATATTGATGAGTATACAGGGTGTAACAGAAAGGGTATGTTAAGCGAAAAGCTGTATAATTAGCCCACTATAGAGAACCTATTTCCAAAATTTGAAACGCGAAATCACATTTTTATTTTTCAAGATTGTATGAAAATTCCTGAGATATTTAAAAATTCTCCATAGTATCGGGAAAAATAAACATGTGATTTCGGATCTCAAATTTTGTGGATAGGTTCTTTATAGTGGGCTATTTACATAGCTTTTCGCTTAACATACCCTTTTTGTTACATCCTGTATATGCTGGTTTCAATGACTGTGAGTAGGACATTTCTTCCTTCTAATAAACCATAATTTACATCTAGTAAAGATTGCCTGGTAGATCTTCTTCTCCAGCCTATTGCAGTCCACTGCTGGACGCAGGCCTCCCCCAGGGCACGCCACAAGGCTACTGCCACAGGGGGGTTTTGCCCATAGTCACCACGCTGGGCAGGCGGGATGGTGACCGCAGTGTGATTTTCGGACTATGTTGTCAGTACGGTAGGCGCTGCTGCCCACCTCCCGGAAACCCTTAATCGCCTCGTACGATACCCACGGGCAGGCAGTGGTACGAACTCTACTCTGCCGGCACTACGCGGCTATCTGCGGCCTGGTAGATACCGTCACTTTATTTCATGTACTATACCTATACACCGTACGAGTAATACATGTGAGTACTAAAGATTGTCTATAATGCACACAATGCACTGACATAATAAAATTTTAAAGTCGAGGCAATCGGGCCATTTAGCCGCCACTTAAAAAAATGTTAACAATACGTAGAATTATTTTATTTAAAACTGAGTTAGCATGCCGAGAATATTGATAAGAAATTAAAGTATAAACTCATAGGCACGATTTCGAGAATAGGACAAAATTTCGAAAAAAAAAATCGGATGATATGACCATATTAACAGATTACTCGTATTATACATTCGGGTCGATTCTGGATTCTGACATTAACTATTCTAGATTTCGGATTTATACAAAATACTCGTATTTATGGTCAAACTAAGCTTGATTCTCCGTAATAGGTCAATCGACCCCGACCGGGCCATTTGCTCCAATTTGGATCAATAACTCGACACGTGATGTCGCGTAATACCACGTAATACTCATAGTTACAAAGTTACTGCGATTACGTTGACCTGTCCTACTGAATGGTAATATTTTTCACCTGTGACACTGAGTATAAGAGCAGTTACAAAAGTTGTTGGTAAATAAAGAGACCAGCTCTAGTAGCATGACCTGCGAAACACGATATGACAAACCGATTTATCGACATTTAGCCTGTCAAAATACGATAAATTAGGCGCCATGTTGAATTTTGTATAAAGACGATACGATATCGTACGATACGATATCGTACGATATGATATCCGCGATGCGTAGTCATGCTAGGGGGCAGATGTACTACACTACCTAAAGGTAGGTAATACTTCCAGTCATGGCACCTAATACATAGGTAATACTCTTTCTGAGTAACTATGTAATGAAATTCAGACCAAGGTTTTCAGCATATTCATATCAACCTACCTCTAAAGAAACCATATTGCGCCATACCCAAAAATTGTAATACACCTAGGTAAATTTATTTTACCTTATGAGTTCCGACAGTGTTAGAAAGGAACTATCGTTACAACGCTCAACGATGACGCTCTTGGCTTTTTACATCCATAATAAGGATAATGTAACAACAAATAAAGATACATTTTGCAAAACCGGTCATAGCAAACACGGAAAATGCGAATCACTCGATGTTCAAGTCAGTGCTATGATTTAACATGGATTTAACTGTTAAACGGGGTCACGTTCGTAATTCGTAAGTGTGACATAACAATTTGTTTTGAAACCCAACCGGAACGACCGGCGAACAAGTTATGTGTACCTGTCGTGTAGCTACTGTCAAGTATTCTGCTCTGTGGCTCCTATTTGTTTACTGACACAGAATGGGAGAGCTGATTAAACAATTAATTTGTGTAGAAAGTATATTTTTGAAAAAAATTATAAGTAGTTAAAAAGTTATTAGCTCTAAAAATAAGCATATAAGTAACTATGTAGTTACATAGTGAACTTCTTCTACACTTTTAAATATTGCACTTTTATTAGGGCAACCTTTCATTAGACGAGATAGGTAGGTAACAGATTCAACAATTACCTTAACTTACATGACGCTCATCATAGGTACTTATTCTAATCTAATTGTTATAAGGGCAATAGCAATAAGAGTGATCTATAAGAGCGAACCAGTCCTTACAGATATGTATTAAGTAGGTAATTACGTCGTGTAACTTAGTCAGCGTAATAAAAAAAATATCGTAAAAAAAAAAACAAAAAAAGTTGTAAAGTATGATGGGCTAACATTTGACTTACTTACTTAGTCAGTAAATTTAAAATTGTTAACATTATTAAGATAGATAAAATGCATATCTAGGTAAGTTAATTTCAACTGGTTGCCTGGAAGAAATCTCTGTTAGAGATAAGATCGCCTTTGTACATTATCTTTGTAAATATTTTATATTCTGTTTTTTTTTCTGTGTACTCAAAAAAGAATTATGATTAGGTATTATGACAATTATGATGCTATACTATTTAAATATTATATGTAGCTTTCTCAGAAAAATATCAAATAAATAATCCATACATATACAAGGTGTAATAAAAAGGGTATGTTAAGCGAAAAGCTATGTAAATAGCCCACTATAGAGAACCTATCCACAAAATTTGAGACCCGAAATCACATGTTTATTTTTCCCGATAGTATGGAGAATTTTTAAATATCTCAGAAATTTTCATACAATCTTGAAAAATAAAAATGTGATTTCGAGTCTCAAATTTTGTAGATAGGTTCTCTATAGTGGGCTATTTACATAGCTTTTCGCTTAACATACCCTTTTTGTTACACCCTGTATAGTTAATTGCATAATGTGTAGGTATCATCATCTTCCTGCCCTGTTCCCATTTATTTGGGGTCGGCGCAATATGTACTTACCTTCCATTCATCCCTATTATCCGTCATCTCATTGCTCACTCCCAGTACACGTATAATGTACAGGATGATTTTTGGTGGCCACCTTTAACGAAGGGTTTTTTGAAAAAAAAAAATTTTAAATTCCTTGATCGTGCGAAATTTATAGTGTCTAGTGTTTATGTTAGTTTTTTTATAGACAGATATTAATTATTTTTCATGAAAAAATCCTGCTACGCGCGTCTATGTGCATTTATGCAGAAAAACGCAGTCTATTTACTCAACTTTGGACCCTAATATTTTGGAAACCAGACACTTCCCAGGTATGCTTCCATGGAGAAAAATGATCCGTAGTTTTCGGGAACGTTGACGACCAAAAATCACCCTGTATATGTAATGTAATGTAGGTATATGTAATGTAATGAATAAACAATAGATCGAATAATGATCGTGATTTGACATTACCGCTCTAGCTATTTGTAAAGTTGAATGAACTTTTTGTAAGCAGTACCTTTGTACATTTTATATATAGATACATATTTAGCAACTGATATGATATGATTTGCCAACGTAAGTAATTTTTTTTTATACAGAGTGTTTTTTCGTTGCCACCCTTAACGAAGGGTACGTACTCTATACATCAAATAAAGTAGAGTAAGTGCGGCAAATATGGACCACCAATAACTATTTCGAAAATAAAACCAAGTAATACATTTAAACAGAAACATTTTTATTATTAATCAGTCTTATGTTCAATCATCCATCATAAACAAACAAAAAAATAGGAACTTCTCCATAATTAACGAAAATAAAATTTAAATTTCTAGCAAACTCCCCTTTTGAGAAGATCCCATACATGTGGGTAATATGGCCTACAGTGTGTTAAATATGGACCAAGGTGGTCCATATTTAACACACTGTGGTGTAGTTGGAAATAACAAAGGGTTTTATTTGCAATAATCACACAAAAAATAATCATTTAAACATTCAGAACAGTCTTCGTGAGCCCATAGGTTGCATGAGACACACTGTAACCATGTTTCTCCTCGTCGATCTTCAGAATATAAACCGGTACAATAAATACAGCTCGCATCATTCCGGCATCTTCTATCAGGACTACCCTCAGATGAATCATCTGGAATGTACTCACCATCAGACTCTGATGATGAAGCTTCATCTTGTATTATTTCTTTAGTTGCTGTCTTGCCTTTCTTTGAGTTAAATTTCAAATTCTTGCATGCTTTGTTCTTTGGATCTTTCTTTGATTTTCTAGGATTTTTTTTCTTCGATTCCTTGTCTTCTTTTTTTTCAGTGATTCTTCTAACGCCTGTTTGTATGGTGAAGATGTTAATAGTTCTGATTTACCAGGTTTTCTTCCTCGGTTGGACTGTTTCTTCATTCTTACAGGGATGGGAGATATTTGTTGAGGTGTAACATATGAATTTTCTCTTGAACCAGTTGAAGTCGATGGTTTTGAGTCAAACGTAGCAGAAGTCGTAGGTTCTTGATGAGTCGTTGCCGCTGTATCAATGGTGACTGGCAATTGCGGAGAATCTACGTTCTGAGAGACTATTGTGTTTTCGTCTGTTGCCTGGTGAACATTTTCCTGAGTCTGAGAATCATTTGAATTGGGTAGCTCTTGATTGACCTCCTCAGCTGCAATGAAATCATGATCTTTAAAGATGTACCGATTAACTGGATAGATTCCAGTTGATTCAAATCCTTTTACAGCTATTTCTCCCGTTTGTGTTCGTAGGTAAGCTCGTCCAAGTAACTCCACGATGTCAAAATGTGTTAGGGCTCGAACATTTACTCTTAGCCAGCATCTTATTTCTTCTGCATAGTATTTTTTTAGCGGCCCCATGAAAGTTTTATCCAGTGGCTGAATCTTGTGGCTGGAATGAGGTGGAATCGACAAAAGATGCACGTGATTTTCTCTGGCCAGATCGATAAGTTCTATATTTCTCATATGACTTGAATGCCCATCTAATATCAGCAAAACAGGAGAAGATGCAGTAGGTTTCACTTTATTTATGAAGTGCCGAAACCACTTAGTGAACAGATTCGTTTGCACCCAACCTGAGGGATGATTGGCGTGAATAGAGCCTGGTGGAGCGCCCTCTCATAAGAAGAAGGTTGTCTTTCTTCCGAGGAAAAATAAACATTGGCGGTACGAATCCACCTCCTGCACTCATGCACATTATGCATGTTATCAGGGATCCTCTTTCGGCAGAAGTTAGTGCTCCAATCTGTCTTTACCTCTAAGACTTAATACTTTTGGCAATTTATTTGGAACCACTGATATTCCAGTCTCATCAACGTTGTAGATGTTATCCGGACTAAAGTGATGTTCTTCCATTTGCTTTTCCAACAAATCAAAGAAGAGGCTAACATTTTCTTTATTGAAACCTTTGGCGCGGGCTTCAGATGTTCCCGTAGGCTGACGAAACGAGAGATTTGGATGGCGTTTAAGAAACAAGCGTAGCCAATCTATTCCAGCACACTGATGGATGGTTGAAAATGGGTTCGGAAGGTTGTTTTGGACTGCTAGCTGGAACGCCAGTGTTCTGATATCTCTTCGCGTAAGTCAAAAAACTTTGCTTCCATGATTAAGACATAATCAACGAGTGAATCTTCCAACTCTGGTGGCAGAACCGGTTTTCTTCCTAATTTGGCAGATGTTAACACGTCCAAAGGTTTGTCTTTATCAGCAACCAAACGACGAAGTGTCATTTTAGGAACGTTGAAAGTTTTCGATGCCCTTAGAAACCCCATTTTTTTTCTCCCTTATCGTTTGGATAGCTTCTTTCATAGCATCCTTGTTCCATGTTTGACGAACTTTAGAAGGTTTTGAGTGCGTGGGAGCCATCAGTTCCTAGAAAGAAGAAAATGTGTCAATTATGGCCTACTGGTCCATATTTACAACAACTATATCGGTCCATATTACCCGCACCTACCCATTTTAAATAAAAAGTCAGTTCAAGGTTATATAAATGAAGATTTCGGGACAATCACTTCACCAATTCTAAGCAGTACCCCATAGTTTAATTTCTTTAACACTCCTCAATAATAAATCGACAATGTAGGGATCAACACTTAATCAAAACTCACCGAAAATAACGATCCAAAACAGGAAAAATTGAATTTTTGACACAGCGGCTACGTTCGCAACATGCCGGTGACGCCGGTCGACTGAAGCGTTGCCGGCAATGACATGATTCGCCGGCGTTGTCTTACCGACTCCTGCGATTAGCCAATCGGGAAGAAGCATGGTAGGCCATAATACCCGCGTAGTCCATATTTGCCGCAATTACTCTAAGTTTATGCAAAAAAATGCTGGAAAACTATAGGTATGTTTTTTTTTTTAAATTACTTGATCTGACTAAATTTATAGTGTCCAGTGTTTATGCTAGTTTTTTCATAGACAGATATTAATTAGTTCTCGTTAAAAAAAACTCTTGTTACACGCGTCAATGTGCATTTATGCAGAAAAGCGAAGTCTATTTACTCAACTTTGGACCCTAATATTTTGGAAACCAGACCAGAACCAGGTATGCTTCCAAAATTATCGTGATGATGAGGAGATTCCGTAGTTTTCGGGAACGCTGACGACCAAAAAACACCCTGCATTTAGCAACTGATATGATTTGCCAATACATATAAGTAAATTTATATTGCATTAAGTTTTTAAGAAGGTATTACAAATCAGCGACATGTTTTCCGAGTTTTTTTAACCACGTTATAATGAATGAATAAGTTTAACACCACATTAACTGTACTGTAACGACCAAGTATTGACATTAATTGTTAATCTAATGCTGTATGGATAAGGTACATAACTACAATAATGTATTTAACACGAACCTGTTGAAAATTGATATTATGACATACGCCACGGTTGTTGGCAAAACATATGTAGATTATTTATCTAGTTTTTGATTTCGGAATGGTGCAATGTATCGTCTTGCATGCTAGGTGCTCGGGTCTGGTTTCTCATGGCGATTGTAGTTAGTGCAAGTGCCTGTTGTCGCAATTATGAGTTATCAGATCCGAGGGTCAGTGGAGGGTGTAGGGCCCGGTGGTGGGCACACCCATAGTGAATGTTTGAACTTCCGAATTGTAACGCCTAATACAATTTCATTTATTGTGACACTAGCCTACTTTGGTCGGAACATCGGAATGTGAAGTTTAAGTTTATAAACTGTTGAACGAGATTCTAAATGCTAATACATATTTAGATAAGTACCTAAGTACTTTCATAAATAAATCTACAAAATAACTACTTAGCACATTAGTTGAATAGCTAATGTTATTTTACTAGATAATGAACTTGTATTGTCGTTGAGCATGTTCGCCTTAAGTCCCAATAATTATGTGGTAAACAAATTACTTTTTGCAATCATTGTCAGCGTAGGTACAAAACACAACGTTAACCATAAAAAATAACAAACATAACAACCTCAGCAATAAAAAATATGTTGTTATGCATGTCGATACCAAATAAACTTACAATTTTAGCAATAAAATAATCCAATTTATTTGAACAATTGGGAATTATCTTAAAATAATAACATTATTGTGGAGTAGGTACTTAGCATCGGGACTCACCGGCTAAATACTAGTTGAGATTCCTGTGGTTTGTTTACTTTTTTCACGACACTCGCGACTCGGGTCTATATTGGCGTTTGGCTGTCAGTTTAGTGCGCGTGCGTGGAGTTCGCGGGGCGCGCGCGGACGTTGTGTGGCTCGCGGCGCGCGCGCCGCTTACGACACTTGCGACTGGTTTGTTATCTTTGTGTTGCAGGCAATCGTTTGAATTTACAACGTCTGCACAGTTCCCAGTTACGCAAACTGAAGGTGCTCGTTGTTTCTACATTTTGTAGCACTATTAATTAACCGTAGGTATTGGGCCATAATATTATCATACTTATTGCTGTAGGGTCTATAAGTATTGTACCTAATAAGTATTATAGGTAATACTAATGCCAAAGTTGAAGTAGTATAGACGTGGATACACGCCACTACACATTATAGATTATTCTGATGATTATATGCTTTATAAACTGCCTAGTTGAATAAAAATCCGTTTGGAAGAAAACAAACATTCGCACAATCTTTCATATTACTGGGATGTAGGTTTCCAGCAAAAATCCACCACATAGAAACGAAATAACAATTAAAATAATTTTTTTTGTATGTCTTACAAATAGTGGCATTTAAAAAGAGACCTTCTGCTTATTGTGTACTCTGTGGCTTAGTGAGATATTCCAATTTCTGTATTATTCCTACAACATAAATCCTGTACCTCATTAGGTTTGTAATATTAGTGTGTTTGGTTACCTCTGATCGAAGTGCCTGCCCCCCTCGTCATAAACGCTACACAACAATGTAGACTGTGGTAATCGTGGTAATGCCATAGCGTAAATAAATATATATCAGTGGGTCAACTCGGTCGCAAGGTCACACAGGACTAAGACAATACGTAACATTGACAGTATAGGCGGGTAAACTATGTTATACTCATTAAAATCTAGGATAGTTTACGTAATAAACAGTTAATCACATAGGCATTATTACTATGTACCTACATACATATTTCTTTTAAGGAATTAGTTACCTGACCTATGCCCGTATAAATAAAGGGATAAAGACAGGTAGATGAGTTTTATACTTCTTTATTGAAACGAACTCTATCGAGGTAGAGTAGCCTACGTGTGGGAAGCTGTGACGTAATATCTGCGATCTGCATTGAATAATCATAGCCACTTATTTCGGAGGTTACCCGTGCAAACTACAACGTTATGTGATCGACGTAATGTAATGCTAAACAATCGATAGTGTAATTCGATTTTAAAATTATGTTGGTTGACGACAGTCCGTACGTTATGTCTACGGTCATATAAAAGGGCCGGACGGAGTGGCGGGCGACCACTAGTAAATTATATTTTAGTAAAAAAAAACCAAAGTCAACCTCACCTGCCCATGGTGCACCCTGCTATTTAGGCTCAACCTTCAGATAGATAGATAGATAAAATTCTTTATTGTACTACAGCAAAAAAACCCGACTGCTTAAAAAAGAACCAAATAATGTAGTACATCACCAAACTGAAAAGTATGAAAAGTAATAGATTTTGTATGTAGTTGTTTAAGATTAGCTGATGGTAAAAAAACCACACTTGGGAGTGTCGTGGGAGCGCGGCTTCTAGGATGATTGGGAATTTGGAATGGGATGTAGGTAGTAATAGTTTTGTGATGCTATCGTCAGAGTAAATATTATGTTCTGTGGGCAATATAAATACATAGTAGGTATCTTTGACTATATCTTTGAAAAGCACACAACTAAACTCTAACGTTACCTACGTGTAATTATGACGATGGGAAAACACATAACTATGGGTTTACCCAACCAGCCACAATGTGGTGGTTGCGTGGTCGCTCATTTTGGGGTGTTGATTGTTCTTATTTTTGCATAAGCTAATTCGGGCTACATTTTGTAGGCACATTACCAAACGTAGATATAATGTAAGAACTTGTTTTCTATAGTAAAATTAAAGTATGCTCTACTGTCGTGCCCCCAGATATGCCTACGGTACACGTATTTAATAATTTTATATATTATTAGCATATACCGTGTCCCACTGCTGGGCAAAGGCCTCCCCCATTTGAGCCCGCACTAATCTTCTCCCACATCTTGTTAATTTTATATTAATTGAAAAAGTTAAGTGAGAGGAAGATTCAATTAAAATACAACGTACACCCCTCCATCATCTTTCTGTTCTTAACCCATTGTTTACGGGGTCAGCCCTCAGGTTTCTTGTGGGTTTCTTACGTTTGTTTTTACGGTCTGCTACAGCTGTTTGCCTGACGCCAACCCTTCTCGGGTATGTGACAATCTTACACAAGCGAAGTGTCTATAACGCACGGCGAAGAAACAAAAGAGAAGTAGGGGCTAAGAATATTTTCATAAAAAAATAGTGTGCCGCGGAGCGGGGCTGAAGTATGGCATTATCAATATGGTTCAAGATTGTTTTACTATAATAATAATAATAATAATAATAATAATAATAATAATAATAAAGTTTATTTGCTAGATTTTGGGTGTAAAATAAGATGTCAGATTACAATTTCATCCCTTACAAAATCTACTTAATTTTAAGCGTGCAAATGTCATACAGTAAAAACCAGAAATAGTTTACATAAAATTATTCGTCTCAAGAATCTATACCAATTTAGTGCATTTAATAATATTATTCGTCACAATAATCTATATCAATTTAATTCATTTAATAATAGTCAGTTACACAGTCATAGAGAGTCATGAATCATCCGAATGTCACATTTAGTTCGTTAATGGAGTAAAAACATTTCGCAAGTAGCCAGTCATGTAAACTTTTTTTAAAAGGTCTTCCAGACAGTGATCTTACATCATCTGGTAGGGCGTTATATATTCTAGAAGCCATATTGTAAACATTTTTTTTAGCTACAGTTAATTTACATGGCGGTATTTCTATTTTTTTTTCCGGTCTAGGGCGAAGCCTATTTGAAGTAGGTGCTTTTTCTTTAAAATACTCTGGGTGTTCTTTGACAAAGACAGAGACCTGTTTTATATATAACCCTGTTAGTGTGAGCAGCTTATATTTTTTGAAAAGAGGTCTACATGAATCTAGATAAGCCGATCCACATAGAGCTCTTATACACCGTTTTTGTACCCTAAACACAGAATTTATTTCAGTACAGTTTCCCCATACCATAAGGCCATACTGCAGAATTGATGCTACATGTGCATGGTATGCAGATAAAGCACATTCAATAGAGGCTATTTCTCTTAAACGCCGTAGAGCATATGGGAATCTATTAAGTCTCTCACACACATAATCTACATGATATTTCCAGTCGCAGTTTTCATCTATTATGATTCCTAAAAACTTTGTAAATTGTACATTTTGTATTAGTTTTCTGTCATATGTTATATTTAATTTCAGTCTGTTTGTTCGGTGAGTCCCAAATTCTATAGATTTTGTTTTTTCAATGTTAACATTAAGATTGTTTTTGTTCATCCATTCAATTACTTTTCTCGCGGTCCTATTTATTTCTAATTCTATTTCGTCTTTATTTATTTTTAAATATTTGTCATTTCCTTTAATAAGGATAGTGGTATCATCTGCAAATAATACTGTTTTGTGATTAGTTATATTTGGAATGTCATTTATATATAAAATGAACAGAAGAGGAGCCAAAATAGTACCTTGAGGAATACCGCAGTTATTCAGTATGAATTCGGATTTATAGGTTATTCTTTTATACGTGTTATTTTTGCGTCTTATAGTTTTTGAAACTTCTACGCATTGAAATCTATCTTTTAGATAATTTACAAACCAATCATGAGCTACCCCCCTTATTCCATATTTGTATAGCTTTTCTGTCAGTCTGTTATGATTAACAAAATCAAAGGCTTTACTCATATCGAAGAATAGAGCTATGGTAGGAATTCCCCTATCTATACACTCTATGACTGACTTTATTACAGAGAAATTTGCTGTAATTGTGTTTTTATTTTTTCTAAAGCCAAACTGTTCTTCCTTTATTATATTAAATTTGTCGATGAACGTAAGAAGTCTATTGTATACTGCTTTTTCTACTATTTTAGCTAGGATTGGTATGAGTGTAATTGGCCTATAATTATTCATATCTGATTTATCACCTTTTTTGTACAATGGTTTGATAACCGAAAATTTAAGTTTTTCGGGATATATGCCTTCGATAAAAGATAGATTTATAATATGTGAAAGCACTGGAGAGATATGGGTGGCTATTTGTTTTATTATCTTCGTAGGTAACTCATCATAACCCATTGAATTTGTGTTCCGAAGGGATACTATTATTTTATATACTTCATCACTTGTTGTAGGTAATAAAAACATACTTGACGCATAATTTTGGATATCAATGTCTTTTAAGTTTGTTTCTTTTGTATTGTTTGTAAGGTTAATAAAAAAATTGTTAAAATGGTTTGCTATCTTTTGAGGATTTTCAATTATGTCATTATTAATATAAATTTTGTCAATGTCATTTTTTTGTGTGATATTTTGTATATTTGTGTTTATTATGTTCCACATTGCTTTACTTTTATTTTCCGCTTTTATAATTTTATTTACATTGCCATGTTTTTGTCTATGCAGGATACATCTTTTAAGTATTTTTGAGTATGTCATATATTTCTGTTTAAGAATATGTTTGTCTTTATTAGCAGATGTATATTTGAGGTACAGATTCCTCTTTTCCTTGCATGATAGCTTAATGCCTCTAGTAATCCATCTACATTTATTTGTCTTTTTTGTAATTTTTATTGTAACTTTTGGAAAACACAGGTTAAAGAGTAATTTTAGAAGGTCATGAAAATTGGTAAAAGCTTTGTTTGTATCGGTCTCTTCAAAAATATCTGAGAACGTGATTGATGAAACTGCGTTCCGAAACTTTGATATATTCTCCACACAAAAATTTCTTTTTCTTCAAACCATTGTGTTGTAACTTTTTTTATCTTTAGTTTTATGTCTAGAGTTTGACCAGTATGGTCTGATATTCCTAGATTGTATACGGTGCCTATAGCTCCAGATATGTTACTTATCATATGATCTATACAGTTATGTTTTCTTGTCGGTTCTGTTATATGTAGTTTCATGTCAAAAGAATTTAACAAATTAGTCAGTCTTGTATGAGGAGGATTAATTGTCATTGTATTAATATTGATGTCGCCACATAAAATGATGCGTTTTCTTGTTCTTTGATTTATTCTTGTTATGAGTGCTTCTAATTTATTAAAGAAAATCTCTAAATCCGCGTCAGGAGTTCGGTATATGCATATAATTGTAATATTTTCATTTGAGATATTAATTCCTGCACATTCAAAATGTTTTCTTACTGTAAATTCATCTAATGTTATGTTTGTACACAATATATTGTCCCTAACCAATACACAAACACCACCTCTTCTTTGCTTAGGTCTAGAGTATTGAGCAGCTAATTTGTAGTTTTTAATGTTCAGGTTATTTTCATCTCCTTTTGTCAAAAAACTTTCTGTTATGCATAATACGTCTATATATTTGCCGTTTTCTTTAAATTCTTGAAGTACCAGATGTAAAATGTCTTGTTTCTTTAAAAGCCCTTGAAAATTTTGGTGGAAAATAGTAAAATTATTCTTATTTTTATTACTATTCGGATTGACGAAAAAAAATTTGATTTTTTTTATCGGATGAGACGGTGCCCATTTTTGGTTCATCTAATTTCGGGAAGTAATAAGGAATAGTTCCTTTTTTTGGAAGAGTTTTATAATTATGTAATTGTACAAGTCTGTTTGCTTTTACGGCTTGGTTTGTTTTTCTAAATGTCAGGAACTGTAGTTTGTATGTCTGATAGTCTATATAATTATTTATTTTATCACATGTCAATTTCATATAATGTCTCTGGTCAATTAAAAAATTAGATTCAATAAAATTACAGTTTTCAAATGTATTTGATAGCATTTTAAGTTTATAATTTAACATATTTTCATTTAAGTTTTTATTATTATTTACCGGCAGTAATAGGACATTTGTCTTATCTAAAATACTAATTGCGACACATAGATTACAATGTACTTTGTTTGGATTTGTGTCGTTATTTCCTGTACAAATGATCACATAGTCATTTTTATCGCAATATTCACTCGCAGTTTTACAGTATTTGAGTACCTCAGATGACGAAGCATTAGGCTTTATAAAAGCAAAAACTTTGTATTCATCATTCCATTTATTACATCTAGACTTAATTAATTGAGTTGACATGCCTATTGCTTGTTCATCGCCAACAATAACTATATTACGTTTAGAATTTTGTTCCAAGTAACGATTACTATCCGAAGGTACCGTTCTCGTAGAGCCAATTTCAGGAGTGGCAATAGGCTTTTGTCTTGGATTCGGTTGAGAAGAGCTTTTCGGTGTGAGTTGGTTAAAATTCAGTTTAGTTCTGTTGATGTGACTTTTTCTTCCCGTACTAAGAGAAACTTTCTTATCAGTCGACTTACAGATACGAGTAAGGTTATATATTTTTTTCTCGTAGTCTTCTATTTGCTTCTTAAGTGCATAGTTTTCCGTCAGCAAAGATTCGATTTCATTTTCCGCCGATTGCAGCTTTGTTTCAAGGCTAACATGTTTCGTTTTGAGTGATTCCAATTCTTCAATTACATTACCAATAAGCTCAGGACAGCTTCTATTCATAATGTTCGCTATGGAAGAATCCTCACTTTGCATAGTAGTAGCGAGTGATTCAAAAGAGTTCTCTGTGGACACGGTAGTTGTGTTAAGAGTGTTTGGTGAAATCATAGTCGAAGTGCGTAATGGAGCGAGTAATGGAGTACTACTCGTATGCGGTTGCAAATTTTCTACGCAATTTTGGCATTTCCAGTTATTTCTATTCTCTGGTGTCATAAGATAATAACGTTTTTCGGAGACGTTTGTGCATCTAACATGATGTGACTTCTTACAACATAGACATGTTAAGGAAAGCCTCTTCATAGTTATTTTGTTACATTTTGCACACTTTAGCGCCATCTTGTGGTTTGAAATTTATATTATTAGACGGTTCCTGGTCGCTATTTCTTGTGCTAGTATACTGTAGAAATATTATATAGAAAAAATATATGTTACTTTAAAGATCAATATTCCCAGGATCGAACCCGTGACTGTACAGGCAGACAGGAGTTCAAAAAACTCTGCCGCTTAACCGCTAAGCCAATGCGTTCTTTTAAGTATCGGTGAAATAAGTCACTAGTTGGTGCAAAAGCCGTTCTGAGAACTGATAAGTCCAAAGGTCAACTTTAACTTTTTGCTGCGGTGTTTGTTTAACGGTATTATTTTTGGTAATATTTAAAATTAACACCTGTTAATTCACAATATGTTGCACTTTTATGATCGATTTTTATTATTAGTGTTAATTATAGTCTTTTCACAGTTTACTGCATCCAAATCGGTGGCTATTTTAAATAATTTTTAGTATAATTATTTTTTGCAGATATCACTTAATTGAGTTAATATAAAATGCCAATAACGATATCACTTAACCATCACAGCTCAAGAATTCAGTTTTTATCACCAATTACACTTTTCATGTTTGTTTACAATTATTTTTTAAAAAACTTTTGGGAGACCTTTAACTTATGTGTGAACGAGACAGCGCCACCTAGCGAACTGTTACTAGTGCAATTATTCATCACTAGATGGCAATATTAAACAATGTTTTAGTAATAAAGTACCCTCCCTGATAAAAGCGCTAGTGTGTTTGTAATTTAAATACGGTTACATTTCGGAGCACAAGCGTGTGGTTACAGCTACTGCGTTACACTGGCATCATCTTGATTTTTTAAAAAAAGATGGCTTCGATAGAATGTGCGTGGACTTCCGGATATTATACAATTATTGAATTCAATAAAAATATCCACGTTTAACAGCACTATTTTCATTCCCCTTAATATTATGATGGAGTATCTGTATCTACCACTAAAGTCCTCCTTTCTCCAACAAGGTCATCACTTTCGTATTCTTTCGCCGCGTCATGTCTCCGAAGACAATAGCGCTCTTTACTTATCACTTGGCACTTGGCATGCAAACCATCACTTTTGGCAACTAACTACGACATGGTATGCTGGCTACATGATGCTATGTCAATAGAACCTATATCCTATTACAGGCATAAAGTCTACCTACCAAAGGAGACACAATCAAAAGAATCTCAGCCCAAGTAGCATGACTTGCGAAACACGATATGATAAACCGATTTATCAACTTTTTTTCAATTTAGCCTGTCAGAATACTATAAATATAGCCGCCATGTTGAATTTTGCATAGAGAGGATACGATATAGCACTATACGATATCCACGATGCGTGGTCATGCTAGGGGAGCTGAGTTAGGTAATGATATCTAACCTAGATAATGAAAATTGACTGAAAAAATATTGACTGAAAAAATCTTATTCAAGCATGGTACTAAGAAAATAGGTATCAGAACAGTATCCGAAAGTTATAAATTCGCTTTTTAGGGTTCCGTATCCAAAAGGTAAAAACGGGACCCTATTAGTAAGACTTCGCTGTCTGTCACCAGGCCGTATCTCAAGAACCGCAATAGCTAGATAAATAAAATTTTCACAACTAATGTATTTCTATGGCCGCTATAACAACAAATACTAAAAATAAAATGAATATTTAACGGGGCTCCCATACAAGAAACGCTATTTTTTTGCTCGATATCAATAATGTCAACAGGTAGGCACTTGAAATGTTCACAAAATACTCAGTTGTATTCTTACTTTATAATAGTAAATAATAAAATTAAAATAAATCTTTAAGGGCTCTTAATTTATATAAAATTAATAACAAAAAACTAAAAAAGGCTACGGAACACTTCGTGCACGAGTCCGACTCTCAGTTGGTCGGTTTTTAAATTATTTTTTTGGTTTTGATAGTTTTGTCAGATTCGAAGATTTTTCATGGTGATTATGATCAGCTTGAGTTTTAAAATGAAACTTCTAAATATTTTAAATGAAATTCATACCTTATGTAATCAGGTACAGGGTCACGCAACCGCCGAGGAGCTACTGCTGAATGCGTGAGATCTGGCGTCCGATAAAATATATATATTAAATAATAATCATATCTTTATTAATCGAGCGTTCAGTAGATACAGTGGTGGTGACCGCTAAGGGATGAACGGTCCTCTGTCTTTTAGCTCATTATCTAGACGGGGTTATGTAGAAACGAGCCAAGAATAAAATATAAGATACCCACGCGTGACTAAATAGTAAAATGATAAATTAATAAGTCCTGTAGGTACTGATGTGGGACTCCACTAGAATACATCAGCTACATCTCATTCTGTGCATAAGAGTCGATTCAGTAACTCGGGTGTCTCTCAGGCGATGAGCTAGCAACTTGTCACTGATCAGTTACATCTGTCCCCGCTATGCTAAACTTGCCTGTGGGATTCCTCTATGACCCCGCAGTACTGGCTACCCCATTTCTACACAGATTCACTTTAGTTCCGGAGATCATCAGAATAAGTAATCCCCGTTCTCGGCTATACATACCTTCCTAGATATTATAACGACGTTCTATGATAATAAACTGTTCACACCATTTTAATTATTTCAAATAATAACAGATTCATCCATATAGTTACATACTATGATGATCTCCGAACGTATTTCGGCCAAGGCGACCAATCTCTACGGAGATTGACCAGGTACGCAGGAAATATTATAGTGCACAAGTGTGTGCGCAAACACAGATGCACTCTCTATTTCCTCACTATCATAGTCCGATGGGACGGAAGCGATGGGATGGGATGAGGCGCAGGACCAACGGTTTTACGTGCTTTCCGAGGCACGAGCTAAGTAACAATTTTACAACATTAAAATCTGTACATGAAATAAATTCATTGGTACAGGCCCGTGACTGGGATCGAACTTACGCCTCCCGCTTGGAAGGTGCACGTATTAACCGCTTAGATACTATTAATTTTTTTTTCAAAAAAATTTACATCTTTTCACAGCATTTTTTTTCGGCATAAACTTACTTTATTTGATGTATAGAGTACGTACCCTTCGTTAAAGGTGGCAACGAAAAAACACCGATATGTTGACTGTTACTTATTCTTTATTGCATATATGTCCACTAAATAATATACTTAGCATATTATACAAGATATAAGAAGAGATGCATGTACAATTTGTACAATGGCAAGCTTATCTCTATAAGAGATCTCTCTTTATAAATAAATAAATATTCACACACTACACAACACATTAACCTAGTCCCACATTAAGATCCCTAAGGTCTTGTGTCGTGTGTACTAAGCAACGGTATATAAATATACAGGGTGTTTTTTTGTGGCCACCTTTAACGAAGGGTGCGTACTCTATACATAAAATAAAGTAAGTTTATGCCAAAAAAAATGCTGGGAAAAAATTTTTTTTTTTGATAAAAATTTTTTTAATTACTTGATCTGGAGAAATTTATAGTGTCTAGTGTTTATGCTAGTTTATTTATAGACAGATATTAATTATTTCTCGTGAAAAAATCTTGCTACGTGCGTCTATGTGCATTTATGCAGAAAAACGCAGTCTATTTACTCAACTTTGGACCCTAATATTTTGGAAACCACATACTTCCCAGGTATGCTTCCATGGAGAAAAATGATCGTGATGATGAGGAGATTCCGTAGTTTTCGGGAACGTTGACGACCAAAAATCACCCTGTATAGATAAGTATAGAAACATCCATGACTCGGAAACAAACATCGATATTCATCATATCAATGTTTGCACCTACCGGGATTCGAACCCAGGACCTATGGCGTCGCAGGCAGGCTCGCCACCTACTAGACCAATCGGCCGTCTTTCAGCAAGCCAAGCAAGTAAAGAGAAATTATTAACAAACACAGGGTAACATGTGCAATTAAACAAATTCTAAGAAACTAACTACATCTAAAAAAAGGAGAGAAACAAATTATTCGTATTAGGTACGAGTACTTAGTAGAGTCAAGAAACCTATTATTAAACACAAAATATTTGCACAGTTGCGCAACATTGAATAAACAATGAATGCAGATTGTTATTGAAATTAAAAATTCCAGCAACGTAATTACTATTAAGTATGTACAATATACGAAAATTCAAACGTTTACAGAATACTAATATTGAAGAATTAGTAACCCAAATGAGTAAGCTTAAAGTAACTATACCTACTTAACAAATCTTCCGTTCGTGTGTTTGGAAATGAGCTCCTTCTAAGCGGCAGGACCGATTATCATGAAATTTTTTGTTTGTGCGTTCAAGTGGGATCGAGAATGGTTTAGATTCACAATCCGCGTCCTGATTACCTAATTTGGAATAGCAAAGCGATAGCGAAAATAATTGCCTTGAAATGTCAAAGTTCCTTTGAGCTTCATTTTACGTACCTAATACGAATTTGACAAGCAATCAGCGATTTTTGTATAATTTTCGCTATCGCTTTGCTATTGCTAGTTAGGTAATGGGGCCGGTCAACTAGAACAAGTTTTTCTGCAGTCCACGCGTATGGAATCGCGGGCGTCCACTAGTACCTATTTAAGTATAAAAGAATTATTTATACAGTACAAAGCATGTAAATACAGCGGGAGGATTCGGTAATTAAATCTTAAGTAATCGCTGTTATGTTTCCTTAGAGATTTCAAGATTTAGGACTAACGTGCTTAGAGACTCCATGCAAAATTATAATAAATATATGTATAATTCATGCTATGGGTTTGTCTGTCTTTAGGACTTATTAATGTGTACAAGTTTAGATGGATGCTTATGGTCGTGCCTCATGTTCATTTATAAGTTGATCTAAGTAAATAGAATAACTTATAATTTATAGCAGTGTAATAAACTTATTTTTGTGGGAGATGAATAACATCAATTTCGCAAACCCTTGGTGCACCCTTCAATAATAATAAGAAAGTATACACAGGATGATTTTTGGTCGTCAACGTTCCCGAAAACTACGGAATCTCCTCATCATCACGATCATTTTTCTCCATGGAAGCATACCTGGGAAGTGTCTGGTTTCCAAAATATTAGGGTCCAAAGTTGAGTAAATAGACTGCGTTTTTCTGCATAAATGCACATAGACGCGCGTAGCAGGATTTTTTCACGAAAAATAATTAATATCTGTCTATAAAAAAACTAACATAAACACTAGATACTATAAATTTCGCACGATCAAGGAATTTAAATTAAAAAAAAAAAATCCCAGCATTTTTTTTGGCATAAACTTACTTTATTTCATGTATAGAATACGTACCCTTCGTTAAAGGTGGCCACAAAAAAAAATCCTGTATAGGCTCTGGCGCTCACAGTTTATACTGAGTAACAAGGTACATAGGGTTTGCAGTTCTGTGTCCCTACTAATTCATAACTTACATCTCTCTTTATTATAGTAATTGTGTCCGAAGCGCGGCGGTAGGCTCATCCAATTCGGGTGTATTATTTGTAATTCTGCGCAATCCATTTGGATATTGTGCATGACTATTAGGTAGACACTTGTATAAATATCTAAATTAGGTTAGGTAGAGCAGCTCTATGAAAATAAATGAAAATGATTATTAATTGGCCGTAGTTCTGCAAAAAGATACCAACAATAACAAAGAATATACTTACTCTCTAACAATAAAATACGAGTTTCGAGATATTGCCGTTTAAAGTTTCTTTATTTTTTTTACTTAAAAAAAAACTTGCGTTTTTTCTTGAATTTGGTAGAAATAAACTTCGTGCAGAATATTAAATAAGTTTTACAGAGATTGATTACAGTTATTTTTTATGTAATAATCTTGGTTTAAAAACAAGTAGTCGTTTCCTGCAGAATATAACATACTTATAATACCATAACCAAATAAAAACAACCAAAACTGTAGTCGTTTTCTGCTAAATATTATATCATAAATTTTATTTTATTGAAACGGTTATGAACGGGGCGTCCGATAAAAATTACATTTAGTGGGTAATTAATAAGCCCGTCACCTTAAAAAACTTACCAAAATACTTAGCTCAGGGATTTGGTATCTCCTTAGCTAAAAAGGAAAAAAAAACAAGACATAGTCTTTACTTCTTTGACTCTTTACGCTCTTTACTTATTGGAATAAAATTTGACAATCTTAAATTGTCGTGACCATAGAGTTCTAGGTTCTAATATAGGTAGGTAATGGAATGACAACAAAGTTCTATGTGGATTATAAATATTAAAAGCAAAATACGACCAAATTACGGTACGAACGGAAAACCTAAATCGAAGAAAGCGATCATTTACGTAGTCGTTTTATGTAGAATAAAATATTGTGAACATTAGCAAGACCGATCGAGTAAAATGGATGTGTTCTGCAGATTTAAAGATACATATTTTAGTTGAAGAATAGTTCTTCAATCAGACCAACTCGACCAAGGTGGCTGCTTTTAAGTTATTTAATAATTGTTTTTCTTGTTGTATTGTGCTAAAAAACAGTCGATTTTACCAGAATATAGTTAAAAAAATCTAGTTTGTGATGGCATAGCTAACTCATTTTGGCCAAAAATGGCTCTGGTCGCCTTTCTGCAGAACTACGGCCAATTTGCTCAATACATGATACAATAAAGTTATTATTGCTTAAGATATAGACATAGGTAGACAAATCTTTATTCACTAAAACAACACACACTACACATTACATTAAAATATTGGCAAAGTGGTGATACAAACTATTTTTATATCTCACAAAAGTTACTTCTATGCTGCTCTGGGAGTGAAAAAAAACGTATACCTAATACTACAGCTGCTTCTCTTCCCGGGCATACTGTACAAGTCAGTAGAGGGACAAGCGGGTCTTGGTGTTTTGTAGGCGATGGGCTGACCACCTGTTACTACTAACCGAACTTGTACATCTCAACTATACCCTCAAAATTGGTCAGAAGTGGCACCAAGTGGTTCTGTCGGCCCTTGGTGCTCTGCCTACCCTGTAAGGGATAAAGCCGTGATTATATGTATGTATGTAAAAGTTTTATGCGATGTGTTATTAGATCAGAGACAGTTTCGCCAAAAAATCTGGCATGTAAAAACTGTGATATGGAAAGGTAGCAAAGTTTGTCACCTCATCAGATTGGGTAGTAGTTAGGCAGGTACTTACATATATTAGTGCAATCACTGCACTTTACGATCTAACCTTCTAATAAAACGGTACATTTGCAGTTGCAGCGAGGGCAATGCACTCCGTTCTATTGTCCGAATCCGAAGCCTTGGTCATTCTACAATCTATAGGTACAAGTAATGACTGTCGTTCTTAATAAAAATTTATTACTTTACCTACATTAAAAGGTTTATTTTAATCTAGAAATCTACACTAAGTGCTAATTTCTCCCCTTGCTTTTAGTTCCGGGTCACCTTTCTGACACTTATTTTGACGGAATGCCTGTACTGATGTGGGACTTTTCTAAAATACCTACGTAAATAAGCTGCATTTTTTCTTCTAAACATGTTTTAAGAGTCGACTATGGAACTAAGGCATCCTCTCAGGCGATAAGCTACCAACTCGTCACTGAACATTAACATCTGTCCCCCGCTATACTAAACGTGGCTGCGGGATCTCCCTTGTGATCCTGCTGTGTGTACATATACAGGATGTAACAAAAAGGGTATGTTAAACGAAAAGCTATGTAAATAGCCCACTAAAAAGGACCTATCCACAAAATTTCAGACTCAAAATTACATGTTTATTTTTCCAGATAGTATGGAGAATTCCTTAACAACTCTGGATGTTCATGCAATTTTGAAAAATAAACATGTAATTTCGAGTCTGAAATTTTGGAAAATGTAGGTTCTCTATAGTGGGCTATTTACATGGCTTTTAGCTTAACATACCCTTTTTGTTACAACCTGTATATGTATATAGTGGGTATGTCTCCTAGTTACATTTTACGTACCAGCCTCTAATAAGGAAATGATAATTAAAATAAAACTTCGCTAAATGTGAATTCTGAAATTTCCACTCGATGTACCTATGACGAATTGTATTGTTTTGTCGTAAGCTTAATCATTTAAATATCTGATAATTTCGACGATCCATAGCAACAGCACGGAGCTAGGCGATGCGCGCGCGCAGCGGTCGCACTGTAACGTATCGAAGACAGATGATAGCGATTGATACGAAAGCGAATGATAAAGTAATTCGGGTCGTGTGCAAAACTCGTGTTAAGGTGAATTGCTATTCTTTGAAAGTTCTGCTGAAATATCTGCGGATTGGCAACCGACTACCTGCACACTAAAGAGGTCACGCACCTATTCAGTTCAGGCCGCTAAATGAGGGAGAGCCAACAAGGCTTGTACTATACCCAGCACTTCAGCATAGATAGATGTAAATTCAGTCTTCACCAGGGTAGGGTATGTGGCCTCTTAGTATGCACAAAGTTTGTGACGGTTAGATGGATGGATGGATAGAAAATGCCTACCATTCTCAGCTAGCTAACAGCATGGCACAGATTTATTGTGTCATTGGAAATGTTAAAGTCAAGTGTCAAACCAAGGTTTATATTATTCTTTTTTTGTACCTTCTGTACCCCATACAGAAGTAACTTAAGTAAAGTACCTAAGATAGATAATGCTACTCGTACATAGGTAGTGGAAGTATTCGTTGTTATTTATATTTATTTGTACTTAGTACAACAGTAAAAATGTGTCTGTGTATCTTTTCCTAAGTATGATGATGACCTATGTCATGTCTCAGAAGTACCTCCCTTCGCTCCAAGTATTATAGGTATTCCACCTATCTAAGAAGATGACGAAGAGCTTCCCCTTAAATGTTGTTCACACGGCACCAAACAGCGAACAGTGCCGTGTGCAAAAAGGCTTTCAATATTAATTGTTATCAATCGTTTATTGATTGATTAAATACAAGAATCGATCATTGTGCACGTAGGTGCTCCACTGAATGTACCTAAACAAATTTCGCCATTATCGGTCATTGATTTATAAACTTGTTTACCAATAATAATCATTAATCTGGTTCTAATATTAATATGATAAGTTTTACATCAAAATGTACACAGAGTGTTCAGCACAATAATCCCAATCATTTCTGAAATAAATTAAGATTTTGGATTGGATGTGTATACTACTGGCATCTATTGTCGAGTAGCGACACTTCTAATGCAAAGTAAAATTTTAAACCTCGTAACCAAACTTTCGTTGAAGGTACATCACCACTAGATGGCAGCACATGTATTTGAGTGAGTCAAATCAAAGGCCCACAATAATATAAATAATTATTTATTAAAATAACGTAATAGGTTGTAATACAAAATCTAGATTCATAGTAACATGGTATTCATTAATTATATACCATTTGCTTGTAAAAGCATGTATGAAATATCTTCTCTACTTTACTGGCCCATATTTCTAAATGCATTTTCAGTATAATAAAAACGCTAATGACCTCGTTCACAAATTAAGAAGTTTTTGCCAATCTATGTCATTCGTATCGAATCGTCAAATGGTTAGCCGGGCGCGTGCATGTGCCGCGGAGCTTTGTAACCCGACCCGCCACGCCCAGGGCCTGGGTTCGATTCCCGCCGGTGACGACGGGCTTATGTGGCGCCAAAGAGGTCAACATCGGTCATTATGGGGGTTGTTAGCGACGATATGATAAAGGAAGCCGACGGACGACACATGCTTATGGAATATACGGTGCAAAAGCTCTAGCACGAATTCATTTTTATTCTAAGCGGATGAATTCATCATAGACATTTATAATCATCTTTTAGGTATAGTATAATCCTCCTAATTCTGGACTGGCTACCCCATTAAGGCATTTAAAATCATCAAAATCCTTTATAAACCTGCAGTTCTGGCTCCCAATTGTGGGAACTCAACTGTATACCTATATCATCAGTCATCAGTCAGCCCACACTCACCCGCTGCTGGGTATAGTATAGTCCGTCTTCTCTACTAGCTACGCCATCCCATGTCACCAGTCCATCTAGCTGTTTGCGATGATCCTAATCTTTAAAACATCTTACAAACATGTATTAGTTTTAGTCTAGTGCTGGCAGAGAAGAAAGCTTAGGCACAAGCTTATCCGAGCTTAGCATATCTGACCCTAAGCCCAAAATGAACGTTGAGTACGTAGGTATGTACACTCCCTGACTCGCAAGTCTGGATTCGCCCTTGTTCTTAGATGATGCCAAATTTCCACTTTATACATTTTGCCTGTGGTCCAAACAAAGTAGGGTTGTATAGCTTTGATTAATATAATAAACTATAGGTATGTACCCACTACATAGATAGGTACCTACATTTTTAAAAAAGGTGCCCTATTAATTTTGTTTAATTGATGTCCATAATATCTTATCTTGAACAGATTGATCCCCAGATTATTAATTAAACCGGATTTATTAGATCATCCAAAAAATTGCAGGAAATTGTTATACCTATTGTATTGATGATAATTAAAAAGTGTGAATGTTATTTATGGAGTTAGAGCCTCCAAAATAGCATTGGATTACTTTCAATCTGTTGCAAGTTGTTTAATGAAAATGTAAGAAAATGAAAAAGAAATACTTATACCTAGTAATAGACAATATTAATTTAATGGCGTTAAGACGTTTTTAGTGCATAGGTACCTACAGCTTCATCGATTCTACTCGTACCTTCCTACTGAAAAAAGAATCCGTTTTAGGGTTATATATGAAAATGGGACCATTTGTGCGCGACATGCATTAGTTCTGTTTTTAATTTTTACATCTAATTTCAGGTAACTCTACATAAGACTCAGACCTATATCGACTGGTGTATTGTCTCTACAGGCTCTATATGTTAAAAAGTCTAAGTGTTATCCCGATATCTAAGTACATTCCTACCTCCTTAGCATCACAGTCAGGTAACAAAGTAGATAAGTTAAATTACTTAGAAAAAGCGCTTACCTACATCATTTTGCACTGACCAAGAAATAAATTAAAAATTTGAAGACATTCCTATTTCTTTTCTGTAAATTAAACATGCGTCACAGACAAAGCCTATGTAAATACATCCTATGCAGTGTAAATCGTATGTGGTATAATCTGCGCTCTTTCCCGCGGCCCGGCTGACCCGCGCTGGTGACCATTTCATGGCACTAGCAGCGACCATTGTTTGACCACTCGGGCCGCCAAAGGCCCGCTTCCACTTCGCCGATTTAATTACGAAGCGGCGCAGGCGCAGGAGTCGGGTGACTGTTAAGGGCTGGCTCTGAGCTCAGATGTTTTTGATAATGGATCGTCTGCTCTGCTAGGTTACTCGTAGTTTCTATTACCCTACTTACTATTCTATTCAACACTAACGTTTAATGTCCACAGGTAAATGTTCATAATAATCAATTACTTAGGTACTTAAGTAAATCTTAATTTATACATGTACCTATCTTAACTTCAATTCAAAGCAATAAACTCTGATAAACTAAAGTCCACTTACCGGTGGACCTTGTAGCAAAGGTAGGTAGCTATCACGGTAAGTAACGTAACATTATCTACACTTCGTAGCTACGTAGTAATTGTAGATCGCTACTACGAGCCGCGCTCGCGCACCTTCATCCGTAGCATCAACTAAAGACATAATATTATAAAACCATTTTAAAAGAATGTGACCTTAACATGTTGCCATTCACATTTTTTGCGCGCACTTTTTCTACAGTCGCCGCGGACGGACATAAAATTTGTTATTAATACAGTAAAATTTCAGATTTAGTATTAAATTCGGAACAAAGCGAGGATTTAATTGGTGGTTCGTGTCCACGTCGCTGCCGACTGCGGTTGTAAAGATAAACCATGGTGGCTGCTCACGGTGGCCGACGGGGACTGCTCAAATCAATTTGGTCTTAATCAAATCGTACGACGCAATGTAATACGATACATCTTAACATGCATTTTGTATACGAGCGCTCATTGCTTGCATGTTTTTGCTTGTAATATTTTGATTCGCTTTCTGAAGCATTCGCGGAAAAGGCTAAGTCAAAATGCATGAGTTTCACTACATATTGGAGGTTTGGGCCTGGGTTTGTTGTCTTGTCACTACATAAGATCAGATTATTTTTTACCAATGGAGTATCAGCTCGTTTGCAACATTGTGCATGAAAATGGTTTTCACAGGATTTTCTTTTGTAGTAGAAATCTTACTTGATAAAACCATCAATGGCGTGTTGCAATCAGTCTTTGAAAACAATCTTCAACAAAAGGCACACATTTCAGCTATATATTACATAGTTGTTCTAAAAACTGTCGCTAACAAGATATACTATTTACCTACCTATGGACATTGTTTTTATTATATGCCTAGAATATACTTACGCAATCCGATATTTACAAAGCTTTTCACTTAACATACCCTTTCTGTTACACCTGTAGGTATAGTCACGTCCAGTCAATTGCACATCCACTTTTAATCAGTTAGGTTCTTACACATTTGGTAATTTATCTTCAGGCATAGATACCGTAGGTATGGAAAAAGTCTCATTTCTGGATCATTTATATTTGTAGCGATAAATAATAAGCGATGATGAGGGTTCAAGTTTATGAGTTATTTCCCTATTGCACTCTGCATCAACTTTGGACCCTAATATTTTGGAAACCAGACACTTGCTTCCATGCTTCCATGGAGAAAAATGATCGTGATAATGAGGAGATTCCGCAGTTTTCGGGAACGTTGACGACCAAAAATCATCCTGTATATCTCACTTTCGCAAAGAGTTAAAACGGCTCCCGATTCGTTTTCGCCGGAATACTCATTTATTAACACTCCTTTTTAAGATTTTAAATTATTGCCTTTCTCCATTTTATCTCAGTGAGCGCTTTGGATATCTCTTTTCAAGAGATCGGCCTCACCGATCCAATACGGCATCACTGTTACAAACTCCCCGATTTAATTCTGGGGTTTTTGGGTATTCTTTCTCGGTTCAAGAATGAATTTCCCCATACGGTTAGAGATTGTTGCCCTGTTGGCACATTTACGGAAAAGCTGAAGGATCACTACCTGCCCATTATTTGAATATGCTGTCATTTGTTTCTCTCCTTTTTTTCAATGTAGTTTCTTAGAATTTGTTTAATTGCACATATTACGTTGTTTGTCAACAATTTCTCTTTACTTGCTTGGCTTGCTGGAAGAGATCTCTGGTAGAGATAAGCTTGCATCTCTTCTTTTATGTTGTATGCCATATTTCTTTTATATATGTGCAATAAAGAATAAGAATAATATGGTGAACGACAAATACATGGATGACTCAGTTTGGAACTGGCGTGGCGTAACGCGCTCACTCCACAATGAGAATTCAATAAACCATTAGAAAGACATTTCAGGGTATAAGTGATTTATTTATTTTAAATACAATGTTCTCGTGCTAATTACAGAAGCGTATATATTTATACAATTAAATTAAATACTTTTTACAAACTATTGTTATATTTATTATCTACGACGGACTCGATACGGTGGATATCCTTGGCCTCAGATTAGTATATTTTACATTATTTACATCCATTTTCATTGTAACCATAAAATAAGATTGTAACTACATAACATAGATAATAATAATAATTAGGGCTTATTACCACAATTCATTTAATTGATGTACCTACCTATCTATACCTAAGTAAAATTGCCTTATTTGCAACGACATTCGACAAGATAATCCCTAATAAATTCTTGAACTTTGGATTAATTTTAAATGAGAGAAAATAAACATAAGCCATTAACTTTTTTATCACATAAATGTCGTTGGTTTATAAAAGTTTGTGGCGAAGGATAAATAAAACGGCATGTTCATTTTCCATAAAGAATGCGTGCGCTGCTCTTATAATGTGTATAAGCCCGGAATAAAAAAATATGTACTTAATTAATTTATATTACATACTTCTGTGTACATAAATACAGTTACCGGCTTCTGTAAGATTAGGTATACATATTTAATAATGTGCTTTCCCCAATATAATTTAATATGAAGTTAGTTAACGAAGTATTATTCAGTGTAAATAGCCATATTAAAGATTTTAAACAAGTACTTAATATGTATATGAGATAAGATAATTCTATAGAATTGTACATTAGATACGACTAGGTACACTGGCGTTCACGGAAGACCAGGGTTAAAGTAAACTACAATACGCAGATAATCACGCGGAACAAAACATTGGGTCGACAGAAGCTATGTAATTTAGCATCCTTAATTTATTCCGTCTTTTATACATATTTATTTACCAAACGTTATGCTAACTCGTTTGTAATGCGAACGGCTAAGGAGTGGAATGCACTTCCTGCCGATGTATTTCCCGAGCACTGCAACATTGGTCTCTTTAAAGCTAAAGTAAATAGGCACTTTCTAGGCAAACATGTACCACCCTAGGCCGCATCTTGCTTAACATCAGGCACGATGGCGGTCAAATGTTTGCCTAGCTAATTGTAAAAAAAAAACTTTAAAAAGATCTTTTCAACTCCTAAGACCGTAGACTTTATTATAGTTCTAAGTAGGCACATGAAACACCAAAAGTAAAAGGTCTTTGTACCGAAGTCATCTTAAATTGGCACATGAATGTACTTAAGTACTTAATACTTACTTAGTTATTTTAACAAATATCAAAAACTGTACACTTGTCATAAAATTATTGTTAATAATTAAATATACTCGTAATTCTATCTCACACCGGACAGCTGCAGTAATAACACTAAGTATAATAATATAACTAAGATTAATCAATCTTATATCAATGAACATAATATCTTATTTATCATATTTTTATTCAACACAAACTGCTTGACCACTTGGTTGGTTCATTTTGCGTCACATTTTGAGCGTACATTCACATCACTGGCAGCCCTGAACAGAGCAAAACGTCATCATCGCTCGTGATTGGTGCGCTGCGTGTGTGCGTGTCAAAGCGCATGCGTGTGATGCGCCGGCGGCTGTTGGTGTGGGTGCGGCAGGCCGTGAGGGTTGCCACCTGGATGCTGCCGACCCTGAAATGATTTTGTTATTTTAGTGTTTTGTATATCATTGCAATATTTCTTTTATGTTGGCTACATTAGTCATAATCATGTTCCAGCCCTTACCCCATTATTTATTGGGTCGGTGCAATATGGTTTCCTTCGAAACTCATATTGTCAAAGATTTGATGTGTGTTTTACGGCTTGACTTATTGAAATTAGAAATGATTATGTAGATAGCCGCGTGGTGCCGGCAGAGTAGAGTTTGTACCACCCCTGCCTGCCCGTGGGTATCGTACGAGGCGATTAAGGGTTTCCGGGAGGTGGGCAGCAGCGCCTCCCGTACTGACAACATAGTCCGAAAATCACACTGCGGTCACCAACCCGCCTGCCCAGCGTGGTGACTATGGGCAAAACCCCCCTATAGCAGTAGCCTTGTGGCGTGCCCTTGGGGAGGCCTACGTCCAGCAGTGGACTGCAATAGGCTGAAGAAGAAGAATAGATATAATTAAACAGTATAAAAAATATGATGAATCTACCTGAAGGTAAACATAGTAGTCATAAGGCTGATGCAGCGGCCAGCACCTCTGCGGCGGGACCGGGTATAGAGGAGGCACGGGATACAGGGCTCCTCCCAGCTTGTTCCTGAGGATCCGGCTGATGCTGGAGACGGATGGCACGTTGTACTTGTCGCAGACTCCATCAGCGAGGAGTCGGTCGCGGATCTCCCACGCGAAGATACCAGGGTCTTTTGCTTTTAACTGCTTTATGTAGGAGACTACCTGGAAGGTTTATTGGATGATTACCGAGATTCGATGCAGTTTTAAGGTGTATTTGAAAAATTTTTGAGGAACCAGCGAAGTTATACTGAACTTCAATTTAAGACACCCTTCATAAACTTAGTGAATGAATTATGAGGATCAAGAATAAGATGCGGAACCATTCTGATATTCTTCCAAGAAACACTACCTAAGGTTTAGGGAGGTTACCATGAACTTTTATCAGGATTGTTTCCATCGTGGAAGAGAGATTTCGGTCTACACTGATTATTAGTAGTGTCCTTCTTTCATAATGGAAATAATTCTTCTTTAATAGTCCCTGGATAACCCCTGAAGGCTGATCAAATGTCAAGTTAGCTAAGAAGACCAGTTTATTATATCTAGCACTGGCATTTATCAATTTTCCTAAAGAATTTACCTTCGGCGTGGTGACCCTCGGTTTGGAGCCGCCGATGGCGCCGGGCAGGATGGAGCCGGTCTCGTGGTAGCGCGCCAGGATCTTCGACACGCAGCCGTGGGAGACGCGCAGCTGCCCGGCTGATGTCGCATGGCCTGAGGGGAACGAGGAGTTATGAAGCATTTTCATTAAGACTTGAGTCACAGCAGTGCCGGATTAAGCCTGCGCGGGGCCTGTAGCAATTTCTTTCAAGTATACCTTGGTTTGCTTTAGGTTCTCATGTTTAGGGGTATTAAATAAAACAAAACTGTGAGGTACAACTAAACTTTTCTGGATTCAATATGGGCAAATTGCTAGGGACCACTTATTGCATGTGACTTATTTAACCACTACCAAGAATTTTTGAAACTTACGAACTCCTATAATTGTAAATTGAGAGACAGCTTAGATATATAATAGATGCGCGAGCGAAGCGAGCGTGACATTTTTCTCACATTTACCACGTAACTCACGTAAGTTGCCTATTCTTCTTGAACAATTAAGCTCTGCCGAGAATTTGTGACCATTGCTAAAACATGAATTAGGTTACAATCGGGTAGACTTTTTGGAATTTACGAGTCCCATAATTGAAAAGCGAAAGACTGCTCACTTATATAATAAATTTCTTCTCATAATTTGCCCCGCCTGCAGCGAGACATTGCGACTACTTTGCATCTAAAGCTCAAAAATAAGGAGCCTATTTTATGAAATCGTAAAATTATGAAATTGCCTAAGCTGACCTAATCCATAGGGGGTAGCCATGAACACCATTACACTGAATCCGCGTTTGGTAAATAACCTAACAAAAGTCGGACAGGCTGGACACGAAATTAAAAGGCCTGACTATGCCCGGCTTTATCCTTTATTACGCCTACCTACAAACCTACAAAAGCATGATTAAAAAAAAATACTGTCAGATTGGACATTTGGAGCGCGGGGCCCCCCAAGGCGCGAGGCCTGTAGCATTTGCTACTCTTGCTATGGCTAATCCGGCACTGAGTAATAGCGATGAGAATTTCACTAGTCCAAAAATCTGTGGTCCAACCAAAGTAACACTGGTGCTGAGGAATGTTAACTTATTTATCTAGAAGAAGAGCACTTATGACGTAACTTGTCTATAATATAGGTGACGTACACAAAATAATATTTTTACTATTTTTATTTTATAGATCAGGATCCTTGGGGTGTAAACCATTCTCTCTAAGATGTACGAACCTGATGCCCAGCTGTGCCAGCTCGACGATGCGCAGACGCACGGCGTTGGGCAGCGGCCGGCCGTTGACGAACACGCCGCCCAGCTGGTTGACTTCGCCGTACTGCTGGCCGGCTCCGCCCACGCCGCCCGCGCCCATGCCTGCGCCGCTCGGGTCTGGGGGAGGCAATATTAGGTAAGAAATTAATAACTTAAGATAACCCCTACCAAATTAAGTAGGTATATTATGCGAAATGAACTTTGTATGTCTGTTGCGCTTTCACCACGGTCGCGGGAACATTTTTCAAAATTGCAATAACTTTGTACATCTTCCTTGTCATAAACTGTATTTGTGAAAACTTTACTATGTACAATAAACCATAAGAACTACTAAGCCGTTAAGGTACCTAGCTTCTAATTCTTTAGATAAAATATAGTACTTACTAAGTGAGTAATGTACTACTACTAACTTGTATGTACTTAGATATTTAAACGCGAATTGAGTCCTAAAGGTCACACTGTCATACTAATTTACCTACGAAGTACCAAATGAAATAAATCTTAAACGTTTTGTACACGTAGGGCTAGATTGTTTGGTATTCACTAAAATTAGAAGAAACCTCTTCTGCATTAACTTTGTTATAAACTTACCGTTACTTTATTATAATATTTTTGACTAACATAACACAGAAGGGTTTCCTATTTCAAAACCTATAAAACAGTAACAAGGTAAGTTTTTACGACGTCCCAAATCGGATCGGTGTCAGTTTTCTAAAGGACAAAGTGTCGCGAGACCGCTCTAGATATCAAACGGTGTCGGCGGATGACGTCACGAACTTGCCACATCTGTGACAGACAAATTAAATACCATATTATCATTGGGTTACTAGGAAATTATTACAGACATACTAAATATAATCTAGCATTGATCTGATCTGATCTGATCATAAGAATCTAGAAGCTACAAAATAATCATGATTGGAAATGTACCTACCCCAAAAATAAAGGTTAACTAGATTAATTTAATTTCTATTTATTTTGAAAGAACTCCGTACGCTTTTTATCGAATTTGTCATTATCTTACCATGTGGTTCTATCGGCCCTGCGTGCTCTGTCTACCCCGTAAGGGATAAGGGGTGATTATATGTATATATGTATGTATCATTATCTTAAAAACAGTCAAGATAAACCTATTTAAAATTAAAACACAAGAACATCAATAAAGAATCAAATAAACCTTTACAGCTACAAAAGCCCCGTCTTGTGTTGTCACTAAACTAAAGTCTTGTTATTTGCTTGCCACAGTTTTCAGGTTTAGTGAGTACTATGTATTACTTTACAAGCGTCTTATTCAGAAGTCTCTAATAAATCACTATACTTGTAACCGTATCAGTTTAAAAGCTGTCACAAGCGCCCCACATTAACAAAAACATCATCAAAGTACAAACGGTGGCCGCCATGCATACGCGCATATCGAGTTGCATCCTCCCAATAAACATCACGTCATGACGTGTCATTTTAGTGACGGGCTGTCATTCTTGACAATCCGTCATAGTTTTAGACAGTAGCAATACGAGGTCAAGCGTTTCATATTCCTGAATACTGACATTAGTTAACTGTTTACCCATACATACTCGTTTATACTCATTACATAGGTAATTTAACTTTTATGAGTAGATCTATACGAGTAGCT
The DNA here is from genome assembly GCA_014607495.2 of Carposina sasakii. Classification (NCBI taxonomy): domain Eukaryota; kingdom Metazoa; phylum Arthropoda; class Insecta; order Lepidoptera; family Carposinidae; genus Carposina; species Carposina sasakii. Next base: position 1,238,395 of record CP053166.1, read on the forward strand.
TTATTATATTTTTTTTAAGTGAATCGAATGAGATTAGTGATGGTGTTACATGGTGACAATCACCACGCATTCACGTGACACTAGTGGATTGGCCCTATAGTGATTAAGTGATTGTTGACTTTAAGCATATTATCATATATTGTTTCCCTTTTAGTTAAGATAATGTATTTTCTCATTCATTAGTTTTAAATCATTATTTGTTTCTTGTATCGTGTTGTAATCATTGTTTAACTTTACTAATAATTGTTAGCTGTTCCCAAAATCATTAGTAAATGATGGTAGTATATAAGCAATTGTAAAACTCTCAGAAAAGACAACTTCAATTCGAAACTCATTGTAGAAACTTCATCAATTCAAGACTTAGATTCACTTATGATTTCACTCAGACTCAGACTCTTTCGTGATTCATTGTAGAGCAACGTCTCATTATGTTTAATAAATAAGTGTTATATTAAATAAAAGTATTTTTAAAAACCAATTACCACGTGTCATCTAACAAATTGGCGCAGGTCGTGTGGATTATTCTGACAGGGGAAAACGTGTTGTGAGGACAAAATCGCCGAAGCAGTACGGTGTCCATAGGACTTAAATCTCCCTGCCGAACAACCATGATCTGTTTGGTGGTACTCTGGTAAGTGGCTTTTACTTCTGCTTCTACTTTCTATTTCTATTTTCCTAACCCCATTTCCATTTCGTTTATACTTCTACATCTTGTAATAAATATTAGGTTATTTTTACATATTTTAATAATATACGCATTAAATTATTTCAATAATGGACGGATCAGATAATAAAAATTCATCAACCGTAGATCTAAATATTCTGCTCAGACTGATTCCTGATTTCAACACATCAGAACCCTCTCAGGTCTATAGATTCATTCGTTCCTGTGATTCTAGTTTCAAATTAGCAGTATTACACAGCACCCTATTTTGTTAACTTATGCATTAAATCAGATACTAGGACCAAATTCGAGCGACGTTCATGCCAAGACATATAGTATTGGAACGAGCTAAAAAATTCTTATTCAAAAATTTTCGCATACCAAGACCCTAGCACACCTTAATCTAGAACTGCAGTCCATGTTCCAAAGATCTAGCGAGTCAGTCACAGAAATATTTCACCGCGTCGATTTATGTAGAACAAAAAATAATCGAGAAGTTATCGGCGGAGATAACTGACGATACATTGACGGGACGTAATAGGGCTACAGAAGAGGCCGCCCTTAATGTATTCGTTAATGGTCTCTGCACAGATATCGGGGTCATGCTAAGAACAAAAGAGTTCGATAATCTTTCGGATGCGGGACGTTTCGCTATAGCAGAAGACAAGATTAGGCAAATGAATAACGCTAGGCAAATCCTATATAGACCAAATCTCAATAGGTCTACAATACATACATCAGTCCAGCCAGTCCATCGCCCAGTATATCGACCACAAGTAAGGCAACCTAGTCACTCAAAAATTTGCAATTATTGCAAAACACCAGGTCATCTTATTGCCGAGTGCAGGAAGCGGGCCTTCAACAACTCCTTACGAGATCGACAGGCAAATCCTCGTCAGGTTACTCCAAGTTCTTATTCTGCTCCTAAAATTAATAATTTAAACTGGCATCCGGCCTGGAGGCGGGGCAACTCCACGGGCCATCGGTTCAGCCCAGTACGAAATAATCACTCCGAAGGAGAACCAGGACGACCAAAATTAAGTAATAACCAGGTGAGGCATCCGACATATACTCCAAAGAACACAGTCCATCGGGGACAAGTTTCACAAACTCCGTTCAAAGGTCAGTATAGTCGACAGAAACTCAAAAAAAAACTTGCGATGCCTCTACCCAAATCATATTTCTATTTCCGAATCATTACAAGCATACGAACAGGGTAACCAGCCCCAAATCTTGCTTTTCCTAAATCACAAGCTACGAAACAGGGTAACCAGCCCCAAAACCTTGGCTCTACTAAATCCAATCAAAAACTCAATTAATAATACTAAAATCCAAGTTAAAACATAAATCGCACTCTAAAAGAAATCTATATCTAAGTCTAAATCTAATTCAAAACGTAAATCAAAATCTACTTCCAATTCTAACCCTACTAAATCTTATAATATTGCCTCGTTAAAATATTCCTCCTGAAAATCTACTACACTGCAAATTTCACGTCGAAGGACAACCAATAACTCTTTTAGTTGACACAGGAGCAGCTATCTCTGTCATTCGTAAAGACAAAATCGGTAATAATTTCGTAAATACGTCAAACATAGTCTCTATAGTTGGAATATCTAGTAATAAATCAACAGTAAATACACACGGAACATCTCTTTTTCATTGGATGAACTTCCGAACCAATGTTCCATGTTGCTGACTTGAACATTTTTGCAGACGGAATTTTAGGTAACGATTTCCTTACAAAATTTCATGTCAATATATACATGCAATCGAGAACTATGCGCGTGCGTGATAGGACTTATAAACTGTTTATCTTCATGATCAAACACAAAGTCCGAAAACGACGGCGAAGAACAGTTCATAGGTCAACGTTCCGAAACTGTTATCACATGTTTTACTCCTAACATTCCAAATGGACAAGCCGTCATAGAAAAAACAGAATATCCATGACGATATAACTATTCCTAACGCGTTAGTAAATATTGTAAATAATAGATTTCTTATAACTTGTATAAACTCTAGTAATAGTGATAAACACATTTCCTTGCCTATTGTTCAAGCATTACCAATTATAGATAAAATTGAATATCCAATTAACTGTACAAACTCGTTAGACACATACTCTCGTACAAACAAACAAGAACTGATTCATAAACTTATCCGTCGAGAACACCTCAACAAAGAAGAAAGTGAATCACTTGATTAAATATAGTCACGGAATTCTCAGATATCTTTTATACCGAAGGTGACCCTTATAACTTTTACCAATCATACGAAACATTCTATTTCCTACTACGTCAGATATAACCGATTAACAAAAAACGTATAGATTCCCTTTCGTTCATCAGCAAGAAGTCAAAACACAGGTTCAAAAGATGCTCGATCAAAATATCATTCAACCCAGCACATCTCCTTGGAGCAGTCCTATATGGGTGGTACCTAAGAAGTTAGATGCTTCAGCAAACCAAAATGGCGTGTTGTAATTGATTATCGTAAACTTAAACGAAGTCACAGTAGGAGACAGCTATCCTTTGCCCAATATCTCAGATATTCTTGACAAATTAGGACATCCGTTTATTTCACTACTTTAGACCTGCATCTGGTTTTCATCAGATAGAACTTGATTCAAAAGATATTCCGAAAAACTGCTTTTAATACACCTTACGGTCACTATGAAATTTCTTCGTATGCCATTTGGTCTTAAAAATGCACCAGCCACATTCCAACGTGCCATGGATAGCGTTCTTTATGGCCTACAGGGTGAACGTTGTTTCGTCTATCTCGACGACATCGTTGTATTCGCATCCAGCATCCAAGAACACAGTGTTAAACTCACAGAAGTATTTAAACGTCTAAGACAACATGGTCTTAAGATTCAGCCTGATAAGTGCGAATTCATGAGGAAAAGAAGTAGCATATTTAGGTCACATTATATCTTCTGAAGGTGTTAAACCTAATCCTGACAAAAGTAATTGCTGTCCAACAATTTCCTATTCCTAAATCTTGTAAAGATATAAAATCATTTTTAGGTCTTGCAGGTATATTATCGCCGTTTCATCCCAAACTTTAGTAAAATAACAAAACCTTTAACAGGTCTTCTAAAAAAGGACGTTCTATTCACTTTGGGAGACGAACAACAGCGTGCTTTCGATACTTGCAAAAATATCCTTACTCAAACTCCTTGTTACAATACCCCGACTTTAGTAAAGAGTTCATACTAACCACAGACGCTTCTATGCATGCAATCGGAGCAATTCTTTCGCAAGGCGAAATAGGCAAAGATTTGCCCATTGCGTACGCTTCACGTACATTAAATAAAGCAGAATCAAACTATTCTACGATAGAACGCGAGTTATTAGCCATCGTCTGGGCGGTGAAACATTTTCGCCCCTATCTCTTTGGAAGGAAGTTTAAGATCGTAACCGACCATAAACCCCTTACTTGGTTATTTTCTATAAAAAGACCCAGGTAGTCGTCTCGTTCGATGGAGATTAAAGTTGGAAGAGTACGACTACGAGATAGTTTACAAAGCTGGTAAAATAAATACAAATGCTGATGCTCTCTCACGTCCGCCTATTTTTAACTCTAATGTCATAGACTTAACGACAGATAGTCCTATTCCACAAATACCTGAAACTCCTAATGACTTTTTGCAAATCAATTATGACCATTTATATCTCAAACTCGTTCGTTCGATACTCCTAACCTTAAGTTATCCCCAGACAGACTTTTAGACACCAGACATAAAGACATATTTATTCCCACATCCTGTATAGCCTCAGATCAAAATGATCTATTCAACGAAGACTATTGGCTCTTGCTCCCAAACAGAACCTTATCTAGAAAAACAAAAATCCTTTATAGTGTAGATCTCTTAATTTCAGATGAAAAAGCAAAATCTCTATTTCAGTTGCACAGACCCTCTCATTTCGATCCATGGGATTCAGAAAGTTACTTCAAATCTCTCTTGAACTGTCTACAACAAAATAACATAAAATCACTCTATGTTCCCGATCATAAGTTAGATCGCACTTGCAAACTTCAAGGTAATGAACAACTACGGATCACCGCGTATCTAGCTGATTATTTCGATTGTCAAATAACAATTTGCGAAAATAAAGTTCAATATCCTACGGTAGACGATATTCCTAACATTTTAAAAACATTCCACAATGAACCAACTTCCGGGCATCGTGGCATCGCAGAAACTACTAGAAAAATACGCGAAGCCTTTTTCTGGAAAGGAATGACGGAAGATATAAAAAAATATGTAGAATCTTGTATTGTATGCCAACGTAATAAAATTCAAAGAAAGAACTTTCAAGCCCCAATGGTTATTACATCTCAGTCCACTGAGCCATTCGAACGTGTCTCCATAGATCTTGTTTCCTATTCCGATGTCAGTAATTGCAATAACAAATACGTATTAACTCTACAAGACGAACTCACTAGATATGTTCAAGCCTATGCTATTCCAGATAAAGAAGCTGTTACAGTTGCTAAACAATTGTTACATTTTTGCCAACATTACGGACCTCCAAAAAGGTTTCACTCCGACCAAGGTACCGAATTTATGAATAATGTAATAAAACAATTAATGAAGTATTTTGGTTCAGACCACACTTTCAATACCGCGTATCATCCACAAACAAATGGTGCATTAGAAAGATTCCATGCTACTTTGCGTGATCATATCCGAATGTACCACAATCGTCGTCTGAAAAACTGGGATCAAATCATCCCTTATGCAATAATGTGTCATAACACTTCCATAAACAATTCCACAGGTTATACTCCACATGAATTACTTTTTGGTTATAAACCTCGACCATTTTACTCCTTAAAGCCAATTCCAGAATATACAGCGTGTGATTATCTAAAAGATCTTAATGAACGTCTTAAGGTTTCTCGCGATTGTGCTCTACGCAACGTAGAAAACATGAAGGAAAAGCAAAAGAGCGATACGATAGTCAAATTAAAATTTCGTTAGTTTTAAAGTAGGTAGCAAAGTAATGTTGCGTGTCCCGAATCCGAACAATCTAGATGCAAAATGGAAGGCCCTTATGAAATAATACGTGTCGGATTCAATGAAAACTACGTTATTAGAAAAGCAGGCAAAAATCAGTTGATCCATGCAAACCGATTACGTCCGTTTGATGTACAATAGTTATAAGCATCTAGCCGTATAGTGGCCGGCTGTCCAAAGAATAGTACTATTGCCTCTAGTATTAGGCATGTCGTAAAAGGCGACAAATTTAGGTTAAGTTCAATTAGGTAAGATAGTTTCTAAGAAAACCAAAATAACTATACAATTTCAATAATAAATAATATACATCTATTCTATATCGTTACGTTAACTTAGCTAGTTTATTAAATCTTTAGTTATTCTATCTTTTCTATTTTACAGGGCGATAGCTCAAAACAGTCACAATGTGATGGCAACTCAAAATAATATTCCTGAAAACAATTCCTCCTACTACGATATCATGAATAATCCATATATTAGTTTTATAATTTGTTCAATAGTTAAAGTTATAATTTATATTTTACTGTATAAAATTTATATTTTTGTCAAAAGCCTAATTACTAAGAAAAAAATAATCAAGTGTTACCTCGTAATCATAATTCTAACATAAATATTCAATGTCTTTCAGGGCAACTACAAGAATCGTTGCCAGCGGCATGATAATATCGGAACCCTTACCGTCAAATTCAGGATTGTTTTATAAAGAGGAAGGTACAATATACCCCTCCGATGAGACATGGAAACTCATCATTTATCGAGAACTCAAACCCATTTTTATTTCCCATGAATCTCTTTTACGATTATCTGATAAATTCCAAACAATATCTTCAAAATATGCACAATTTCCTAATGTATTATCTGTAAAATCATTTCTTAGAGTTAGTTTAGATAAGATAGAAAATAGACTTTCCGAGTTAAGCATGTATCTAGGCAAGAACTCACGTCAGAAACGAGAGCTCATAGATGGTCTTAGTTCTGTCCTTAAATGGCTAATAGGTACTCCTGATGCTAAAGATGCCAAAAGATATGACGAATGTATCGATATGCTTGAAAAACAGGAATTAGATCTGACTTCACTTATGGAAAAACAACTCCAAATAACTTCTTCAACTATCAAAAACTTTAACGAAAACCATTTTCAAAATATCTTTCGACGAACAAATTATTAATGAAAATATCAATAGGTTAAATAATTATTTAAATCGAACTGATAAAATTATTTTCGATATTAAAATCAGCGAACAAATATCCACAATCTCTCTAGAAATACTTGAATTAGTTACTAGCTTAGAAAATGAGATAAATGATTGCCTCCTAAGTATTTTATTTGCTAAATCTAACATTATACATCCTTCAATAATCACATTACAAAAACTATATCAAGAACTTCTTTTATCAAACCATATTCGTACAAATAAACGCTTAGTTACATCAGTCACACTCAATAACATACACACTATATTAGATTCATGTACCTTATCTGCATATGTTTATTCCAATAGATTAGTTTATATATTAGAATTCCCTCTTGTCCAAAATGATCCTTTTACACTCTATCATATTTATTCCATTCCTGTCCAACATCCTAACTCCTCATACCATACTACCATTATCCCAGAGCACAAGTATATAGCTACAAACCCGAGTGGCAATCAATACATTTCAATGAGTTCACTAGAAGATTGCAAACCATATGAGCCGAAGAAAAGCGTTTGCACCAACGTCTTCGTATACGAATCTATTGCACGTCCTATTTGTGAAATGCAAATACTCTTCAGCACATCAAAGTCAATCCCTGAAACCTGTACTACTACAACATTTCCAGCAGAAATCAATACCTTTCAACCAATCTCCAATAACAAATGGCTGTTTATTTTAAGCAACGCAACACAATGTGTCCTCCAATGCAAAACAGAAATCACTCATCATACTATCAAAGGATCTGGAATCATCACCCTGCCGCAAGGATGCAAACTCCATACAAGTTACAGTACACTTTCAGCACACTATTCGTCTGAAGAAAATGTTACTTTTCCTATAATTGTTCCTGATATTCAAACAGATGACTGTTTCGAAGAATACAAACATGCAAGTGTTTCAGAACTTATACCGATATCTATTAATGAGATGCCTCTAGATTCTCTTAATCAAATAAATAATCATTTAAATAAATATTCAGAAGAACTCAAGAAAATGAGAAATCAACCATTTCTGCAACGTCATCAATATAGTTTCTCCTATTTATACCTCTTTATTGGATTAATAATGACAGCATATCTAATGATAAAATACTGCAACCATTATCCTAATATTCTACGAAGAAGAAGATCAACAGATACCAGTTGTATTCAAATATTTAATAACTGTTTTGACTCATCCAAGAGACGTCAAACAACACATGCAGGAATATCAATTCCTATGTCCAATGTTGTTCAACCAACTACCTCCTGCATTTCCGATGATGAAGACGACTCTCCAGCAGCAACTCTTCACTCACAAAGATCAGGTGCTAACACCCAATCTTTATTCTAAGGGGGGAGGTGTTACATGGTGACAATCACCACGCATTCACGTGACACTAGTGATTTGTGCCCTATAGTGATTAAGTGATTTGTTGACTTTAAGCATATTATCATATATTGTTTCCCTTTTAGTTAAGATAATGTATTTTTCTCATTCATTAGTTTTAATCATTATTTGTTCTTGTATCGTGTTTGTAATCATTGTTTAACTTTACTAATAATTGTTAGCTGTTCCCAAAATCATTAGTAAATGATGGTAGTATATAAGCAATTGTAAAACTCTCAGAAAAGACAACTTCAATTCCGAAACTCATTGTAGAAACTTCAATTCCAAGACTTAGATTCACTTAGATTCACTCAGACTCAGACTCTTTCCGTGATTCATTGTAGAGCAACGTCTCATTAGTTTAATAAATAAGTGTTATATTAAATAAAAGTATTTTTAAAAACCAATTTACCACGTGTCATCTAACAATGGGAAACAACTAGGCAACAACTACTTAGACCTCATTGGCGTTTTTGTAACGACATTATTTTACCAGCCCTACATTAAATTTTACTACGAATTGTTTTTATATGTAACACGGCTGTGCTCCCCAAAATGAAGTAGTTAGCTCATGCCGCGGGATCAAGAGTGATATCCCACTTGTTATTATTGTAGCTAGTGAAGCCCCGTATCAGCACAGGATATCGTAATTTAAGCTCAAAAGAAGTGAAATCTGAATTTATGTTATAACGAATAGCTTACAAATGCACTACTATTGTAAACGTCACAAAGTGACAGGTCAGTGACAGCGACACAAACACGAACAGACAGACAGACGTCCTCGGTAACAAATAGCTCCGGGTGCGCGGGCGCAGGCGATGCGGTGTTGACTTCGACTTGTCTTTCCCGTGAATGATTAGTTTGTGTGCTACAGATTTAACTCAAATTAGTTAAGTGGGTTGAAGGATAGTTTATTTTACAAACATCGCTTCTTTAGTTGCCATTTGGGTGTAGAGATGTGTAGTAAAATGCGGCATATTAGAGAATTTGTTTTTCGAATTACTCGTAGGTGGACGGAAAGACATCGCGGGCAGGCAGTGGATACGGGAGGCTCGGGGAGACCTATAAGTACCCAGCAGGGGGTGAGTGTGTGTTGATAGATTATGTCCAACCCCTTATAAAGTACCTACAAGTACAGACAAGAAAATGAATAGTAGAGATGGAGTCAAAACGTAGAATTACAAATGGATAATGACGGAGCTCTGTCTGACTTATACAATTCTATTACAGTATCAAAAAGGATAGAGAAGAATCGCTTTTACATTATTTTTAAACTGCACATGCATTTACAGTGTTATTAATAGTTTATTAGCTTTCCTTTTTTCAGCAGTTTCTCGTCGCTGACAAATCGGTACAAATAAAACTTTTCAGCCAACACTCCTCGCTTGTAGACGTGTCATGTAAATGTAGTACACGGTATTTATCTTGTTTTAGCAGTCCATTTGTACATTTTACAAGACATTTTAGTTGTATCCTTGTATCTTGGTTATAATAATGTAAAGCTTCGGAGGTTAGACAAACCACTCATCAAAGTTTTTTTTCCCGACGGCACCAGAAGGCGGGCTATGATTTTCGAATGTATATTTCGTAAGCACGCTCTAGTCTAGTCGCGAGAGTGACACTGGGTCAAAATTTTTATGCAGTCGGGTTTTATTTCGGCTCAAGTAATTTCTTTTTGAAATAACATATTGATGGAACGCTTTTCCATTTTTTTTCAGAGAGCTCTATGGCATTCGCCGAATAAACTTGTGTACCTATCTCTACCACAATAACTTGCATACACACTGCACAGTCAATGATAAATTATTAAGAAAATAAACATAAAAAAACAAAGGGCACACCGCGGCCGAGAGCTGCTGGGCGGTGACGGACTTCACGGGTCGACACAGGTGGCCGCCAACCGAATTGACCGCACTTTATGTTACACTACCAAGAGGCGTAAAGGATCGTCAGTTTACAAGAAAATCTGATCATGAATGTGTATAAACTTTATATTCATTTATTTATATTATAAATATACCTATACATAGCTTTCTGATAGCCCAGTGGTTAAGACGTGCGCCTCCCAAGCGAGAGGCGTAAGTTCGAGCCCAGTCACGGGCCTGTACCAATGAATTTATTTCATGTACAGATTTTAATGTTGTTAAAATTGTCACTTAGCTCGTGCCTCAGAAAGCACGTAAAACCGTTGGTACTGCGCCTGATCTCTCTCCGGTCGTGTCGGCTTTCCGTCCCATCGGACTATGAGAGTGACGGAATAGAGAGTGCATCTGTGTTTGCGCACACACTTGTGCACTATAATATCTCCTGCCTACCTAGCTAATCTCCGTAGAGATTTGTCACCTTGGCTGAAATACGGTCAGAGATCATATTTTATATACATATAGGTATATAGGTATACATACACGACGCTCTGTTCCAGAAATGGGCTAGATAGAACTGCAAAATCTTAAAGGCGATCACAAAGCCATGATTAGTATAGGGGGACAGAATCGGTGACAATTTGCTATCTTATTGCCTGAGATAATGCTCAAGTTCCTTAGTTGACTTTTACGACATGTACTGAAAGAGGTGCAGCTGATGAATTCTAGTGAAGCCTATAGATGGAATAGAATGGTACCTACACAGACGACCGATTAGTGTAGTTGGTAGCGGCCCTGCCTGCGGCGCCATAGGTCCTGGGTTCGAATCCCGGTCGGTGCAAACATGGATGATGAATATCAATGTTTGTTTCCGCGTCATGGATGTTTCTACAGGATGTTTTTTCGTGGCCACCCTTAACGAAGGGTACGTACTCTATACATCAAATAAAGTAAGTTTATGCCAAAAAAAAAATCTGGGAAAATATTTTTTTTTGAAAATGTTTTTTTAATTACTTGATCGGGCGAAATTTATAGTGTCTAGTGTTTATGTTAGTTTTATAGACATATATTAATTACTTCTCGTGAAAAAATCTTGCTACGCGCGTCTATGTGCATTTATACAGAAAAACGCAGTCTATTTACTCAACTTTGGACTCTAATATTTTGGAAACCAGACACTTCCCAGGTATGCTTAAATTATCATTATGATGAGGAGATTCCGTAGTTTTCGGGAACGTTGACGACCAAAAATCATCCTGTATCCTTATCTATGTATTTATATACCGTTGCCTAGTACCCAAGACACAAGACCTTAGGGATCTTAGTTGTGAGGTGTGTGAATATTTATTTATTTAGATCATCAAAGATATTAATTAAGTACCCCAGCCAAAGGTACTACCCCTATCATAATCTATCACATACATAGAATACGATTAGATACTCGTAAGGTGCAGGTTATACAGTGCAGTGATTAGTTATTTACATGTGATCATTGCACAACCAAGTAGTTTCTTATCGGAGAATACAACAATATATTTTTCTCTCAACAAAAAGACACAGACACACCCCCTTTTCAAAATCTAGGTTGGTCCCTTATCCGGCTGGAAGGACCACAGTAGATTCATTCAGTCTTTGCGGACAATGTTGCTGATTTGACTTATATGTCGTCACTCGGTACGCGGCCGCCACCCGCGACGCACGTGTGCTTCCCCGAAGCCATACTTCATCAAGATCAAAGACCAAACAGTGGACCGAGCCGAACTCACGCAATTTAGGACATTGTAACCCGTGGGAGTGTTTCAGCTTGGCAATTAGAAACTGTTTGATGTAAATATAAAAAGATTAGGGTTTCTTATTTGAGATTCTGTAAACGGTTGATATTGTTAAAGAAGTAAAGCAGATAACCTAACAAAGATCAAATAGGTATATGGATGACTACATTTCTCTTTGGCCGGTCGCTTGCATCCATTTCCCTAAATAATAATGCGGAAATCCTGCGTACCATATAGGTTAGTATTCATTTAGTATCATATGAACACAAAATCAGTCGAAGACTACAATCATGTTCATTATTACAAAATTATGTAAAAAAACATGTGTTGTAAAATAGTGTTGGAATCGTTTTAATTATATAACGATATCGGCTTGTAACACATAATTAACATAAGTGTAAATTTGTTCTCGCAATCGGGCGGTGGGACGAATCGGAGATAATGTGCCGCAGGCTGTACGAGTACCACCGGCCAGTAATGAAAACAAACCACTTATCAGTATGTTCACTACATGTTATTAAATCCAGAAAAATAAGATTTTATATATATTTTTTAATTAAACACGTTTTTTACTGGTCGAACAGATTGATATTTGACGTGAAAACCGTTGCGAACTCAGCTTTTTGTTTGCTGTATTTTTTTTGTATTTCATATTTTCCTTTTTTATGTTATAATAGTCACAAACGCACTTTCCTGCTATGATTGAAAGAGTGATGAAAATCATATAGGAAAGAAATACGGTCATACAATAACGTTATGTAAACTGAATTTTTCTACTAATACGATTGTAGTAAATCTCATAAAATTTTCTCTATAGTTACATTATCCTAAATGATGGACAAATTAGAGATTTGGCAAAAAAAAAGATAGTGGGCTGTAACGGTGAAAAAAAAAATGATTGATTTTTATAACATGCGACATGCACTGAGTGCAAATGCCCTGAAATGTAGCTTCTTTCCTTTACATATAGCAAAAGTGCAGTCATTTCTGATAAAAATTATCCAGAATACGAACAGCAATAAAACAATTAAAGTGTGAAATGTGTGAAATTATTTACGAGAGAGACAAACAAGCGCGGCGTCTGATATAGAGACTGTTGATCAACACATTAGTACTTTATATCTGCCACGGCATAGGGATGTTACCAAATATCGATATTTTTTAATCAAAATTTGAGTGGTTAAGCGACTATAATATAAGCATTGAATTAATTAAAATAAGTAATAAATTAAGTGCAATGTTCGAAAACCATAAATTAATTACATTATTGCCTAAGCCTATTAATTTTGTTTAGAATTATAGCGCGGACGTGTGAGACGTCAAAATTAATCAGAACAGGTGCCTTTGCCAGATGACAATAGATTCGCTACATAAATACATTTACCAATGAATGGTGTAATTTTTCAGAAACAACATTGTTGCTATTAAATATATAATTTCAATTATAATAACAATGAATAAATGTAAATATAATGTGTACCTAAGTCTTTAACAATTTAATTATTTGGCTAGAGGCCTAGAGCCAATATGGAAATATACCATATGCATTATACTAAGTATAGTAGGTAGGTACGGCTGTAGGTAATTTACTGAAGTAACAGTAAAATGTATTGTAGCAACTGATGCCTTTGAATTTTAGACAAGGCTAATTAAACAGTAAATTGGTGTCTAAAGAATCATTTATTTTATTGTTAATATGTTTGCTGGCATTTTGTTTTGTGCTTGGCAATGCTACAAGATTTAAACAAAGGTACTAAACCAAATTATCAAATATATACGTATTGCAGTATTTATAAACTTCATCGATACCACAAGCGCATCACTAATGAAATTTAATCGACTCCTCCACTCAGATCGGCTTCTTTGACTCTTTACTAATTAGCTGAAGAGAAGGAGGGCATTATGCGCAATGTAATCCGTTAGTAGAGGACGAAAAATATTAATGCGGGATACATCTTTCTTTGCTCGGTTGATTTACCGTTCCCCTTTGACGTCCTGCCGTTGACAGTTACTAGTGTTTCAGCGAATGTGAGGCGGCCATTAATCTAACCGCGACTCTACAAACTTTATACGGTTACTGATATATTGCTTGCCAACTACAACAGTGCTGTAAGCTTCGGAGAACAAAGAACGCAATGGTTCGTTAAGAGCTTCAGCGATTTTAAAGCTCCGTCTTTTGTTCTCTTTTGACTGAAATTGGAATATTTATTTGAATTTTTACTTTAATCTTTTGGCAAAAACTCCTTTTATGTTTTACTTTAGGGATCTAAATATAACAGCTTTATTTGTTTAAAGACAGAAACGTTTTATGTCCAAATGTGGTATTTTAAACTTTATATACATACATAGCTTAGTGGTTAGAGCGGCTGGCACGGTTTGCAGTGGTCGTGGGTTCGATTCCCACTCGGGTGAAGAATTTTTTCCATTTTCTTTATTAATAATTTTATAATATATAATATCTTGACTAAGATAAATTTATAAAAAACACTTCTCCATTAATATAATCCGTTAGGATATGGTTGATCGTTTCATCTTTAAACATTGTGCTGAGGGATTTAGCTTTGTTTGCCGAGATTTGGCTAGTGTATAGCTATCGGGATGAAAAATAACGTTGCCAATATGTAATTTAGAAAAGAGATGGTAAAATTCGTCATCCGAGTAATTGACCCGGTAGCTTCGTGGTTAGAGCGGCTGGCACGGTTTGCAGTGGTCGTGGGTTTGATTCCCACTCGGGTGAAGAATTTGATATGGGGTATCCAGAATTGCACGATCGTAAGTGTGATCCCACAGCCGCGTTTAGTATAGCGGGAACAGATATAAACGTTAGTGACAAGTTGCTAGCTTGTCGCCTGAGAGACATATCCTTAGTCAAATCTTACGAGATGCAGGAGAAGGGGATGCGCTGATGTATTCCAGTGGAGCCCCAAATTAGCACATGATAAATACCTATAATATAGGGTCTTGGTGTTTTGTAGGCGATGGGCTGACCACCTGTCACTACTAATCGAACTTGTACACCTCAACTATACCCTCAAAATTGGCCAGAAGTGGCACCATGTGGTTCTATCGGCCCTTGGTGCTCTGCCTACCCCGTAAGGGATAAAGGCGTGATTATATGTATGTATGTAAATACCTATAAAGTTTATTCTATTCTAAATTGTGTTAGTTAGGTATATTTTAGCAACATAGAATTTTTCTTTTTTATTTATTTATTATTTTACAATCAATCATTACAGTCATAGGTGAAAGAAACAGGAACACCACTTAAACCACTGAGGTTTGTGTGTGGTGCAGTCTGCTCATTAAAAATCGGTAAACATAGTTATGGTTAAAAATTTACTGAAGTTAATGACAAGAAATATCTTGCTTGACCAAAGGATATTAATAATTTCGTGTCTAAATTAAAATATAACAATGGGTCAGACGTTCCAAATTTTTTAGCGATTGACAGATTTCCCTTGATATTTTGCAATAATTGATAACAACCGCTGTGCCCGGCGACTGGCCGCAGATGACGTAAATAGCACGTTTTACGACCGGCCCGGAGATTACGTCCGTTTGTTTATAAAAATAACCGGAGTTTCCGATTGCAATCGTCCTTGTTGTTATCGTCCAGCTGCTGGCTCGTTAGCCAATCGGTAACCTGCGCCGGCGCAGGGAAAATATTGCATTTTAGGCCTACGGGAATCTTTATTGGTCTATATTATGCTATATGTGCAATTTAGAATCGCCGACCACAAATAATATGTGCTATGTATGGCTTTTATAAATTTAGTTAGTTGCAATTATACCTAGTAGCAAACACGGAAGTTTGAAAGAAAATTTCGCTGGCAGAAACATTATAATTATTTGCTTTTGCGTTAGGTACTTATTGTAACGGTCTGTCAAGCTTAAGTTTGTATTTTGGGGCTTTGGTTATGGACTTACCCCCCTAAAGATCACCTAAAGTCAAGTGACATAAAAATACCTGAGTAAAATCGGTAAGTACCTACATAAAAACTGTCTTAACACTAAACACTAGCTTTAAGCATGACAAAATTTAAGGAAGAGCTTCAGCTTGTGTAAGTTGATTTCTGTGCCTCTATTTACCTAACATTAAAAGTGAAAAGCTAGTTCAGTTTGTTTTTCTAATTCGTAAACAGACTGACCAATAGGAGACAGAGTCTGTTAGACCCGCCTACTAATGGGTCCAATAGACTGTGTACAGAAATCGTATTCATTTGCTGAGGCAATATGCTAATTAATATCAGCTTGTTTAAACCATTAGCATACACTGTGTGTGTGATATTGAAATCTTGACATCAGACCATAACTTTGCAGCGGAAGCCACCGGAAATTTTCTTCGGAAAATATACCTATGAATTAATTTATAATTAACCCACTACTGGGTGACTGAAAATAGGTATCATATATATTTATTTATATATATATTTAAAATAATGACGGCCGATTGGTGAAGTTGGTAGTGGCCCTGCCTGCGACGCCATAGGTCCTGGGTTCGAATCCCGGTGTGTGCAAACATTGATATGATGAATATCGATGTTTGTTTCAGAGTCATGGATGTTTATATACTTATTTATGTATTTATATACCGTTGCTTAGTACCCACGACACAAGACCTTAGGGATCTTAATGTGGGACTAGGTCAATGTATTGTAAAGTGTGTGAAAAAAAAAAAGTCCATGTGATTTGCTACCTTAATATGTATGGAGTATATACTACCAGTAAGATTGAATTATTAAAAATCTGCTGTGGATAGACGTAATTTCAATTGCACCTAACATTACAATAATTTCTCAATTAGTGCAACGGTCCAATACATAATCCCTTCGTACCTACCGTTCGATTTATTTTGTGACGGTCTTAGAGTGTTTTTCACGTGCTGATTGCAATTCGCCTTGTCTATAAGCCCGTGCTGGCCTAGAAGACCCTCAAGCACGTCAGCCCCGACCACACACGACGAGGCGCGGCCGCCAAACGCCGCCGCCGGGCAAACAGGCAAACACGCTACCGTACTCGACGGCAAGGCTAGACACTACCGGACTTTGCTACTACTTCAATATACGGTTTTTGAAGGTTCCGTAGCTAAATAGCAAAGAAAATTCTATCTGTCCGTCAGTCTGTATGTCACAGTTCATGTATACAGAAAAACAAAGTTATTTTTGTTGCAGAAAAGCGATAATGGTAAATTGGCTAATGCTGTTCTTGATATCTGTAGATACATTATCTATCCCACGGAACCCTTCATGGGGGTGTCCGACTCGTACTTGGCCACTTTTTTCAATAATTTTGATAAAATTATTAATAAAGAAAATGGAAAAAATTCGTCCCCCAATTGGGAATCGAACCCACGACCGCTGCAAACTTTGATCAAATTTTGATGTTAGTGATTTCGCCGCAATCCATTGTGTCTATGGTAGTGTACATGTAAAAAAATCATGTGCTTTGCTAATCGGTATCAAAAATGATTATGGGTTTGTTAAGTAGGATTAGGTAGGATTAAGTACGATTAGGAGCATTGTTTGTTAAATTTGCTTTAAAATAATACTTACTTAATTATCTTCAATTACTACATATAATAAAAAACAATTCAATTCAATTCAATTCAATTCAATTTATTCATTTGTAATACACATGTTATAAAGTTGTTGAGTACATAACATGTTGGGTAAAGCTAGGGTACATACGTAGACGCACCCCTTCAAAACAAATGTCGAACTTCAAAATGATTTATAATAATTAAGACCAAATACCTTCCTTACAAAATTCTTGAACTGCAAAGACAAATGAAAAATCGTTTGGTCGAGGAGTTTGCCTGTCATTTGGCATCAGCTGCCCTTATTAACCTCTATAATAGTGTCAAAATAGATCACCTGGGAGTGTCATCTGTGGCTAATTATCGACAGCACGCGCGTGCGCATAGCACGTCACTAGCCGATGTCAGATGTTCAACTATTTGTTAAGGATACGCTTGATGTATAGAGTTCCAAAAATATTACGTATCTAAATATACAAATTATTAATAAATATTATTTCGGCAAGTTAATAGACAATTAAATTTATCATCATCATAAGATAATTAAAAATATTATTAAGAAAATGATTTTTTTTTCACCCGAGTGAGATTTGAACTCACGACCTCTCGCATTCCGTGCATCGCTCTAACCAACTGAGCTATCGGGTCACTTAACTCGGATGACGAACTTTACCATCTCTTTTTAAATTACGTTTTTGGCAACGTTATTTTTCATTCCGATAGCTATACACTAGCCAAACCTCGGTAAACAAAGCTGAATCCCTCAGCACAATGTTTAATGATCATAAGATAAGATAATTCTTTTAAAATGTTATACAAATGCGAACTTAATGCTACCTACATAGCATTCTCTTTCAGATAACAAATAGTTTCTGGATGGAGGGTAGTGCAAAATCAGTTATAAGGATCAAGGATGTATAATCCGGATAACTGGTAGCATAATCACATTATTCAGTCATGGTGGTTTGGTTGTGAATACGCACAAAAAAGAAAAACTTTAGTAAAAACGTCTTTACGTTTTTTGCGATTATACCTAGTAGTTAGATTATCTATAGTTATAGAAGGAATAATACGCATATTACTTAGGCCTGTCACCCAGTGATCTTGCAGCCCTACAGGTCAGAGAGGCAGGGGGGAACCTTGTTTACCTCCATTATGTTGACAGTTAGCCTGCGCTAATGCGTAGGCAAATATCGTACAGCCTTCCACAAATACACCAATAGTAGAGAACCAAGGGAGACGAGTCACCTCTTAATGTGGAGGTGTGTACATACGTTTAAGGGCCGAAATACACTAGCTGAACGGGTATATGTCATGGTACGTCTTTGTTTAGGTAGTTATTAGAAGTCGTATGGTAATGGCGATTACAGCGAACCTAGCTAGGTCTTGTGCTTCGGATCTTTTATTCTTATGTAGATAACTCTCCGATAGTGGTCATCAGGGTTGTTTTTGTTTCCTTGTTTCTGGAAGTTAGCGAGAGTTTTCGGTAGAGTTCCAGTAGCTTCCCCTAATCGTTATAATAAGTTATACGTCTGATAGTTAATTTTGCTTGCTCACCATACTTCTGCGATGTGAAACCAAACTCATAATTTATAGATTAGTTATTATGCTGGTCATACACATATTTTCTAGGAAAATACAAATACATAATACGCATAAAACACACACATATACCTAGGTGTACTGTCCATTCATTGACATAACAGTTCCAAATTTCGAAAAGGTTGTAGTGTTGTGACCGCATTACGGTATTTATCGATAAGTTCTGTTCCGGTAGCGTCACGCTATTGCCGGACAAACATGGCGGCGGCGATGCGGCTCGGCCGTCACGCGGCGTGGCTGACGCCCGGCGCCCGCTGGACTTAGCGGACCAACCATTGTGAGGTAATTGAACATAAATAAACCCAACTTTATATGACTTTGTGTTCGGTGTTCGTAGGTATACCTACTCAATTTTCAAAAAATAAACGGATAAATTAATGTATAAAAGTAAAGATACGTAGGTTACGTCCGTCACTAAACTCGATTGCTCGATCATGTATATACAATCGAGCTTTCATTTAAAATGTAAATAATAATTATGGACAACAGTTATAAACTTTGGATGCATAGCTAATTATTCATAATCTAACATAATAATTTTTATTATATATTAATTTTAAACATTACGCTTTATGCGGGTTAAATTTTTTCTCTCACAAAGCGTAAACATACGGAGAGCGATTAGCACTCAGACTGTACAAATCGGCGACACAAATATTTGCGTTATTGACTGCTGCTTACCGCACTACAAATAAACTAAACCATCATTCGGAAAGTCCTTTTATTTTAACGTAATAAAATATAATATTGAACAAGGGTCTGGATAACAGGAAACAGTAACACAATTCGTTGTTTGAACATTAACTTAGATCCTTGGGGCGACTTTGATTACAAATTTATATTTTAACAATTATTTGGGGATGAAATCCCTTCCTTCGCTATGTATTCAGGTACTATAAAAGAGCATACCTAAGTGGATTGGTAGGTAGATATTCGCTGTGTTATGTTCATTTAAAAAGCATTATGTTCTTACCTAGCTTATACTACCTAAGTTTTAAAATATTTAGTTACGTAGTTACAGGAAGATAAATGATGCTAAAATTTTGCCACCAAAGCATTCATTTCACCACAATAGATATTTTTTCACATATTAGATTTCTCTCATATTTTTTTAATATTCACATTTCTAAGTAGGCAAATGATCGCTCTCGTTCGGTAGTCGGTGTTTGCCTGCGCCCGCGCCGGCAGCGGCCCACTTGTCGGCGCAAACACTGCCCACTTACTTACCACCACCATCATGGGTAAACACTACCTTGTTTGTGCCTATGAATCATTTGGTAGCTTCTTTTTGTCGTAACCTCATCCTATTTCGGAATGTTATTTTGTGTGGTTGGTACCTATGATTTTATCTAAAATTGTACACAGGTCATTTACATGTAAAGATGAGTTGTATTTATTATTGACAGTTTGTTGAAAACAAAGTTTTAATGTTAAACATTTAAAGTAAGTAGAACAAAATTATAGTCATATTTTTTCCGAATTTTAAAGATTTATTTAGAGTTTTATACATTTTTAGAGTGAATGCAAAAATATAGCGCATAAAAATTAAACGGTATTAGGTTCTTAAGCATGTGATGAAGCAATGGAATTACTTATTTACATTTAGGTATCATACTAACAACATAAAATGAAACTAAAGTATATGATTTTAAATGCTTAATAATTATAATATATATTTTTCATTAATCTGCAGGACACGATAAACTTCCGATTAACGGTGACCCGGTGAATAAAATACAATGTAAACTAGCTGAAACTAATTATTAAGACAAAACTTTCAAAATAAACAGTTTAAAAAATATCTGTGGAAAGACACTGAAGTACCAAACTTTAATCTCAATGATTGTAATATGTATTTAATTTAATCACGTATCTACAGAGTAGTAAACTTTCGCATTTAGTATGGTCTTGTGGTAGGTACTCGTAATAATAATGACGCGCGTTGCACGTTATCGACTTCGATAACCCTTGACGCCCCCTGACCTGTCGATAAACCACGCAGTTCGGTGCAACAATAACCGCTCTAAAACAGGTAATTAAGATTTTAATTAATAAACAAAAAATGTGAAAACTTGAAAGAAAACAAAATTTTTAGATGGAAATTATAACAGCTATAAAAGTTTATTATAGTACCTCTGAAAGCTCATTTACTATTACCATTACAATACTATTAAAATAATTATGACTGCGCTGTTATTGTACGATTATTGTATTTCAATTAAATTGATAACCTTTGCCCTGTACCTAGGCATAAAAAGCAGCAACATTCTAATTGAAAAACGTAGTTTTGTGCTACGGTACTTATATTGTTAAAAGTTTTGTATTAAATCTTAACCGTCAGATGTGAAAGTTTTCTTGAATAAGTAATATCCTCATTAATTTTATCCTTTTTTTTTATAAATCCGTAATTATATCGTTTTTTTTTCATACAATACATAACTTTGCATCCTTTGTTTCAAATGTCATATTATACTTCTTCTTTAAAGAATTGACAAACATCTATATGGATAATAACATAGCGAGGCGTGTACTTAGTGAAAAAATTTTCCGCCAATAATTAGTAGGTACCTAGATTTTATCTAGTACCTAAATTGTTTTTTTTTTATTATTATGTTTGTTTTTGATAAGCTTGTTAGGTTTTGTGAAACACTGATAAAATTGTGTGTGCATTAGTACCTGATTAGCTCTCATAATGCTTCTATAAGTGTGGACCTGTTATTGGCTTTATGTTTCTACAATTTTTACTATAATTATAAATAGCTGTTGGTCTTCCCGAAATTGTAAAATAAAAATAAAAAAAATTAAAAAAAACAAAAAAAAAACTGCTGAATACGCTTGGTGTGATATTTCTTGTAACGATATAGGAATAAAATACTTTTATACTTTGAGATGAAGTGGCAAAGGAAATAGGTACGTATAACTACTTTTATCTAGATAATTATTATGATGTATGAACGATTTAATTGCAAAACATGGTTTATCATGAACGCATGAATGAGAAGTGATAACAATAGGTATGCTCTTGTGATGACCCGCGGCGTGCGTATCGCTGACCCTACTCGGTATTATCGACATGGACGTCATACACAGCACTAGTCACCGACTTTCTTTCGCTGAAATTATTTTTTGACGGCATTGGTTAGGTCATCTTCATTGTATAGCATTTTTGTCCTAACCAGTCCTAACTGCCTGACAGACGCAACCCCTAATAATGAAATATCTATTTATAAAAACTATTGATCAGTAGATAAGTAAGTAGGTACCTACATAATTACCTATATAATATAATAAATTTTATGGCAGGTACCTACTGCGCCTCAAACTTGAGCTATTTAGTAGTTATGGCAATCAAGGGTATAAGAGCTCTGAGCCAGTTCTAAGGTCTCATAAAAAATGCCTCAAATATAAATTCAAAGTAAATTAAAGGTATAATACTAAAAATAATTTATATTTGATTGCAGTGTGTACAATAAACAATAAGAATAAGACCACGGAATGACATTAGTAGCTTGGGAGATAGGTAAACTGTTTTTGTGGGATACAACTTGTGTTGCAAACACTGCCTGTATACCATTTAAGTGGAATATCCTGAGCAAATGTGCCTCTTAGAGGCGTTCTTGTATTTGTTGTTTAAGCTACCTACATCCCAATAAACGCCTAACATTACATACATACATATAATCACGACTTTATCCCTTACGGGGTAGGCAGAGCACCAAGGGCCGATAGAACCACATGGTGCCTAACATTACCACCATAAAAAATAAGTACCTACAAAATATTTTTCTTCTAGACTTTCAAAAACAAAAATTGACGAACCGCTAGGTTACTCCAGTTAGGTAATTACCTACCTACGCGAGAAGACACAGAGAGCAGACAAATTGAGTACATCAGAACTTTTTTTTGCTGTGTTTTTGGACTGTTCAAAAGCATTTGATTTGGTTAGATATGACATCATCATCATCATCTTCCTGCCCTGTTCCCATTTATTTGAGGTCGACGCAATATGTACTTTTCTTCCATTCATCCCTATCATCCGCCATCTCATTGCTCACTCCCAGTAAACGCATATCCATATGTGTGAGACACAGTCCATCCAACATTTCTTTGGTCTACCTCTTCCTTTATATCCATCCACATTCATGCACAACGCTCTCTGTAAAATATGCCTTTCATCCCGTCGCTTTACATGCCCGTACCAAGACAGACGGTTATTTCGTAACTTGTCTGTGATCGGCGCAACTTTTAATAAACAAATTTGGTTAGGTATGACATTCTGTGGTAAAAGTTGTATGAAGAGACAAAGCCTTATCAATATACATTATTGTTACAGTATAATATTGGTATTCCCATCAGGAGAATTAGTTAAAATGGTCAGGAGACCTTTCAAGTGTGTACAGATTGAAAAATGGGGTGAGGCAAGGGGGATTATCTCACCACTATTTAATCTGTACATGAACAAGCTGATCGTTGAGCTCAGCGGTACCGGCGTTGGCTGCTCAGTAGACGGTACCTTTGTCAATAATATAAGCTACGCCGACGACATGGTGCTGCTGTGCCCATCGATCAGAGCTTCTAGACATCTGTGAGCATACCTGGAAAGCGCCTGGTTTCCAAAATATTAGAGTCCAAAGTTGACTAAATAGACTGCGTTTTTCTGCATAAATGCACATTGACGCGTGTAGCAAGGTTTTTTTACGAGAAATAATTAATATCTGTCTATGAAAAAACTAGCATAAACACTGGACACTTATAAATGGGAACTATATTTTCTGTCACCAAAATGTATATTTGTCATCAAGTTATATCACCAAATTATTAGATCTATCGCCACGAAATATTTTCGTTCTCAGATAAACAAATGTGTTCCCAGGTATGAATCACCAAATTAATGTTAATATATGTGTAAAATAAAAGATGGATCACCAAAGAAATTGTAGTGCATTGATTGAATATAAACGTCGTTCTCACAATAATAGTTTTGTTACTTAAATAATAGGTTTGTCCTCAAAATGATAGATCTGTCACAAAATACTTGCAAATTTAGCTAATTGCTTATGGTTACCTGTTTGGGCGGATCCGAATCTGGCAATATAGGTTAGAAGAATGAGTTAGGTTACATGTTTAAGTCCAAGACGATTTCTAGCGACAAAAATATGATTTATTGGTGATCACTTTTAATTAATTTGCTTCAATACTTATTAGGACAAACCTATTAAAATACATTCAAAAATATTAATATGGTACTAGATATTATATCTCCATGATTTTAGGTGATTCGCGGAACTGATATTGTTTGGTGACAAATCTATTATTTTGGGGGCAAACTCTATTATTAAGGAAACAGAAAACGACTTCAATTGGTGACAGCTTAAATCATACCCTTTATAAATTTTGCCCGATCAAATAATTTAAAAAAAAATTAAAAAATTTACATCATTTTCAAGCATTTTTTTGGCATAAACTTACTTTGTTTCATGTATAGAGTACGTTGTACGTTAAGGGTTGCAACGAAAAAACATCCTGTATAATCGTGTAGGTAAATACCTAGGTACTCGTACCAGATTAAATATGGTTGCAAAACGTGTCTATCTTAGACTAATATGAGCACCAACAAGGCATTTTGCTATATACTTTTCGGTAACCACAATAATTGTTTAGAAACTTTTCGGAAGTATGTACGGAAGGTGTTCAAGATTTATCAGCAGAAGTTACCAGATGACAAAAATTGCTAATCCTGACGCTACTTGTTCTTTGTTGTTGTAAAAGATTTCATTCAATTTCCGAATATTGCCTAGCAGTAGCGGTACCTAGAGTACCTATCATCGTGAAGCTGATGGCTTTTCACCGATCTAAGGTATAAATGTGCTTCGTTTTAAATAGCAGAGTAATGTGTATGTAATTTATGGCGGCTAGTGTGTGTAAGCTCCTTGACACCCAACTATCCTGCCTGTCTTAACTAAAACACCTGAGTTGTATAAGTAGGTAGGTACATAACAGATTCCAGAATGTAGAGTATAGTAGAGTATGTCACCGCACCAAGATAGTACCTCATAGAGTGGAATAGGAGGTGAGAGTTAGGGGTCTATGTCGTAAATTTGAGTCTAATCATAAAGTCGCTGCTAGAAGGATGTAAGATGGCTGATAATTCAGAGTAGAAGACTCTGGATATCCTTACCTCTGAATCGGTCCATAATTTTTGTTATCCAAAGATAAAAAATTTATTCTGGGGAATTCATTTTCTGTCAACTTGAGATTGATGCCTATAAAATAGAACTCCGCTAATTAATGTTATCAGATAGCAAAGTAGATTGAAGAATATGAATGAATATCAATCATTTATAACTATAGCTAAGTAGATAATTGAATTTATTGAATGTGTGTAATCCCGCTGTTAGATATCTCGGTTAGATTAGGCGCGTTATCACATATTTAAACAGATTAATAATCTGAAAATATTGATTATCAAAATTTTACAGAAGATGTTAATTCTGATGATTTTTTTTACCTACATGAAAGGTAAATAATGAATAATCCTTACCACTCTCCATGGCATACCCGGCGGCGGCGGCGGCCGCGTGTAGCGCGCCGTACTCCTTGCCGTCCATGCCTCCGAGCATCATGTCGCACTTCACCACACCATGCCCTTCCCAAAAATACACCAAAACCGCCGAATTTCGCGCGAATCTCACCACAAAGACGTTTGTCCTCGGCCGCGCGAGCGTGACATGTGACGAAGCGGCGCGGGACCCGGCGCAAGCGCACCCTGGCCCGCCCCCCGGCGCCATTGGTGCGCATCGGCCAATCGCCGCGCTTCATTTCAAAACGCTTTCCTTTTTTCCGTGTCGCGTTCTATTTGAAGCGTGCTGATGCATCGCCTTCCGCGCTGTTTCATTTTCGCTTCTATGTAGAGGGGCTTAGGGTTGACTACATTTTCGCAGTGGTCGCTGTAATATGTCTGTTTTCCCTCGCGCTCGGCTGCGCTCGGGCGGGAGCGAGACGAGTGGCGCGGGATGCGTCTCGCTCGGCGCTGTGCCGGCGCACGTTTCCGGCGCTGGGGCTAGTTTTCCAGCGCTATGTACGGATGGTTTACGTAACCGTTCGCTGCAGCACGGTCTGTAATTGGTTTTATGTTCGTTAATTTGTACCTTTTCATTACTAGGTAACGTACATTGAATTTTACATCGATTAGTTTGGTTGATTAAATTTTCATTGTTTTATGTTTATTTACACAGCTACGTGATATTATTTCGCAAAGCGAGAATGTTTTTTTCAGGCTCTACATATTTTTATGTATGTACCTTCGTGATTACAAAATTATTACACCTTAGGTGTAGTACCTATCTACCAAAAGAAAGTGGACTCTATATGTACTTAGGTAGCAAGTAGGCAATTAAGCTTAACTTAAGTATATAAGTAATACTTATTGGGTGGTACCTAGAATTAGATCATAGACCATAAATCTTCAGGTACATTACAGAAAATGACAGAGGTTCAATGATGATTCCAAAGCGGCTCACTTCCCATAGACTCGGACATGGTGACCACAGCTTATAGGTATCTATAGGCGATCGACTAAATTCATCAAAATAGAGACAGGTGTGTCTCCGAAGTGGGATGATCAGAACTGCAGGGTCATGGAGATTCCATAGTCACGTTTGTGACAGATGTAAATCAGTGATTTAGTCATATGTATAAAAATAATGACAAACTTCACAAATACAATTATGTAGGTAGTAAATTAATGTGAACCTTTTTTTCCTGGGCATTTTTTCATACCACCTCTACTATACTTATAGAAACACGGAGGGTATCTATATATATGTACCTATATATGTATACCTACTGCCTGGTTGTCTAACCCTCATTATTAAGATATTTTGGTGTTCATAATATCATGGATCGGTGACTCTACCTTGAATCACACTCACTCACACAGTTATCCATCATATTGCTGATTTGTGAATTTGATTGTTACAAAAATGAGGTCAGCAAGGACAGCGATACAGGGTGTTTGTGACTGCCAGGCAAATATTGATACCATGACTTCAAACGGAGGCGGAAAACTCCAAAATATTTCGACATTTTTATATTTTTAGAAAAAAATATACCTATATGGTTAGTAGTTTAGTTCGTTTAATTAGGCCTCAGACTCCAAAAGATGAATTTCTAAAATAAAAGTTGCCCTCTAAAAAGTTCAAATAACTGATCAACCTTAATGGAGAGTCACAAGTGATCCAAAAACAGCAATATGTCACACAATAACCAATAAACCCATTTAATTAGTCACAGGATCGACCGATACAATTGGTGCGGAGAGCAAAAATTAGGTACTGATAATCAAATCAAAAATACATTTCCTGCGAGTAATAACACTGTCGTATAACTCAACACAATGGTACCTACTTGTTCAGCATTTCAGTATTTGCCTGACACCTGTCACCCACACCCTGTACATGTAAGGTAAATAGAAAAGCCATTTACTATTTCTTCCATAGATCACCTACCTACCCCTGGTAATCCGACCCCTGTCTAATCCGGCACCCCCGAATTATTGAATCTTCACTAATGCATGATTGAACAGGTTGCGGAAATTGTGTCACCTGATGCAGGAGATACACATAACTAAGTAAGTACCTATGAGTACACATTACTATACCTACCTACTGCCTATCATTTATTTATATAGGTAGGTACCTACACCATTCAATCAGTCGACACACCACATAGACGACATATTATACCAATAAAACTGCACAAAACAAAAAAGCCTCACAAGCCCACGCCGACGTATAATTCTGTTAATTACCCCAAATATGTCCTGTATTTGTGCGCAAAAAATAATGAAATCGCTTTGAAAGAGCCGCCCAAATGCGCACAGAAACCTTAATTATGTATATTGAAACTTAGGCGCATATAAATAAGGTAGAAGTTGTATTTAAGGCGGGTGTACACGCAACAAATTATGTCGCAGCAAATGAAGCAGCAAGCTGCGCCCGCGCACCGACTACTGAATTAAAGGAAGGAAAATTAGCAGACGCTCTTGTCGGTAGATTTTTTGCTCGAAAAAGATATTTATAAAAACCTCATATTATCTACAAATTAAAGCAAGTATATGGAGACCGCGTAAATAAAGACCATAACTAAAAAAGTAAATTGTGTAGAGGTAGGCTCGAGCACACCGGATGCGTGTGCGTGCACGTAAGCGTAGACGTATACGTACCTCTGAGTTGTAATGTATGGAACTGTATAGACACGGGCAGACCGGATGCGTATGCGTAGACGTAAGCATAGACGTCAAGCGGTGACAGTTTTATACATTAAACTCAGAGGTAAGTACGTGTACGTCTACGCTTACGTACACGCATACGCATACGGTGTGTTCGAGACCTAATAACATAAATATAATCTCTATGATCACATCATTACATGTCATTTTCTTGAGTTAGGTAACCTAAGATTTAAAAGTATATAAACTATACCTAAATTGTGTATATACCCTACCTCCAAGTATTAGATATTCTGTTGAAATCCTCATACGGAAAGTACAGGAAGATTAAACAGTGGTGTTTCCGCAGAAATTACAAGCAAACAAAGCCCTGGAAACTATATACCCATTATAATCCTACCTAGACCTACCAAGATAGAACCTTTGATTAAACGGCCGGATGATGTCAGCTTTCCTTGTGAACCAGAAGTTACACTACAATATGTGAATACAGTAGATATAGTGTTACACATACATGTTCCCCATGTGAGTACCAAGGTCTAAATATGAATGAGATAAAGAGAAAAAGACGGATAACCGGGTACACACTTGGATGGAACTCTGCACAGCTTCTTAGACTGGACCATAGAGGAATAAGATGTCATAGAGTGCTAATGTCATACTAACTGTTTCGATGCACCTTTAGACTTTCGGTACCTCACAATTCCAGTCCTTGACACTTAGATTCTATTAGTGTAATGTATAGTAATGTACTACATTACTAATGTATTGTAACGTATAGTAATGCAATCTAAGTGTCAAGGACTGGAATTGTGAGACACCGAAAAGTCTAAAGGTGCATCGAAACAGTTAGTATGACATTAGCACTCTATGTCTACCAGGGATTTGGTATCTATCTTATTTCTCTATGGCTGGACTGACAATGGCAGCGCATTGTTGATTATCGCCCTCTTGCAGTTTTTCCTCTATGCTGTGTTCCACTGTTGCTGGAAGATGACTTCCCCCGAAAGGCCACGTCCACCCCCGACCACCTCCGATTACCCCCGACCACCCCGACCACCGCGTGTCCAAACGGAAGCACACCATAAAACAACTCGAAATCCGAAATAAAAACCGATATTCGAGAGAAATAAAATATCAATAACAAGCTCGTTTGTATGAAATAATTCCGTAATATAGGAGCGCAGGAGCGAGTTAATAAATGTGCGCGTAAAGCGCATTGTTCGCGCGCAAGGCGTGGTTTACTCGCGATTGTTCGCGCTGCGCCCGCGCATATTGTTCCACATTATCTTTTCTATACTTTCCGAGTTATAGTCCAAGTTACGCTGTAAACTGATTTTTTGAATCGATCGCTATTGTTTCGATTTGTTTATCGGAATTCCGAAGGGACTTAATTAAAGTAGAAAATAGTTTAGTATTCAATTTTAGGTTGACGAAATTGTTAGCTGAGAAGCAAAACACAATGCGAGGTTACCCCAGTAGAAATAGGTACATCTAAAAAAATACATAAAAACACACGATTCTAAAATATATGCTATTTATTGACAACTATAATGTTTCAATCTCGATTGCTTTTATGACCACTTCCGAGCTTCCACCGAAGACAGACGATCGCCGAAGTAAAATTAATGACGTAATTATCGCTTCGAATAACTCGCATTTCTTAATTAAACCTACTAATTAAAGAGATACCATCTAATGCTTTACCGCTTCCGTTGTCTCTACCCCTTTGTTACGCGCTCTTTTGAAAACAAATCATATATTCAACCCAATAGGGGTGAAAATGGATAACGATTGACTTACAGAGCTTTATATCGTGGTAGTTGTAGTGGGATTTTAGTCTTTGTGGCGTTGTAGTAGGGTTGTAAGTGTCGTGAAGGGGTGTGTGGAGTGAGGTAGGCGGTTTGCGGCGGCATCGCAGCGTGACGCCCGCCGAAGAGATCAAGGGATGCTATTTATAGCGACCATGTGGATGTAGAGCTGTCTAGAGATGGTACTAAGTTATCTAGAATGAAAATATTATCAATGCACCAAGCTGCTAACACAACTTACAAAGAGGTAATGAATAATTTAAGTACGGAACAGAATGCAAAAGTTTTTTAAACCGAAAACATTATTTAGCGTAGGTACAGGGTGATTTTTGGTCGTCAACGTTCCCGAAAACTACGGAATCTCCTCATCATCACGATCATTTTTCTCCATGGAAGCATACCTGGGAAGTGTCTGGTTTCCAAAATATTAGGGTCCAAAGTTGAGTAAATAGACTGCGTTTTTCTGCATAAATGCACATAGACGCGCGTAGCAGGATTTTTTCACGAAAAATTATTAATATCTTTCTTAATATATATGACGTAGATGGGTCGAATGGCGTGCCGTTAGGTGTGTCCGACATCTTCCAAAATCCGAAATAAAGAATGCGGCGTGTAGTAAACAAGCTTAATTAGGAATCACAAACACTTTCACTGTATCTACGCACAAGATTACCAGGATTCCTCCGGCTCAATTCAAACGACCCGGTGGTCGTTGTAAATCTACAGTGGCGCCCTCTCAGTACTCTGTCTTGTCTTTACCCAAGTGACAGCTGTCCTCCAGTCAGTGATAGCTGTCGACTTGACGTTTCTAACTTCAACGATTGAAAATAGATGGCGTTGGAGATCCGACTGTAGGATATGACATCTTGATCTCCGACACGGCCATTTTGACAGACTACCCGTCCTCGGGTAGAACCGATGAATCTGTGAACAAGATAACTCAAGGAAGTATCTGCGCTCGGCCATTCTGCCTTAACTTAAATTTAAAGACTTCTTATTACAATAGTTCATGAAATCACAAAAATCGCTCATCGACCGTCAAGTTCCCAAAATCTTTACGTAAAGACATAAAAAATAAAAGATAAGCAGACTCGCACTTACGTTTAAATCAGTCAGACCTTTCCTTCGGTCAACATTACAGTAACAGTTAGTCATATAGCCAGTCCTTCGGCTATCTACTATGGAAACACAGTCCTTCGGTTTCCAACACACACATGTAGCACAGTCCATCGGCTACCTACTACGGAAACACGGTCCTTCGGTTTCCCACACACACACATGTAGCACTGTCCATCGGCTACAGCAGAAACTCGGTCCTTCGGTTCTGCCACAAATACATACTACTGTCTGTCAAGGGTTTGTCAAAGTCACAATTTAAAAAAACCGGTCAGTAACTTGTACATCGCATATGAAAATTCATTCATTTAGACTCTGAGGTCACATTAATTTCGATATCAAAATTACTAGGAACTTGATGGTCTGGCACCCTACGGACCCGATCGTGCGAATATTTGTAGGTTCGATTTGAAGACAAAGATTTTAGTCGGTATCTATCACCATCTAACAATTAAATTTTATACGGTCCTTAAAATTTAGGATCTAGTTTAACTTGATTACGTTTT
The DNA here is from genome assembly GCA_014607495.2 of Carposina sasakii. Classification (NCBI taxonomy): domain Eukaryota; kingdom Metazoa; phylum Arthropoda; class Insecta; order Lepidoptera; family Carposinidae; genus Carposina; species Carposina sasakii. The sequence continues at coordinate 1,270,090 of CP053166.1, forward strand.
TCATTCTTAATGAACACATCTAAGACACGTCGTAGACGTTCCAACCCCTGCTCTCCTGTAGAATACAATACCAGCAGGTCATCAATGTAAGAAACAATATAACTATGAGCTAATTCACCTAAAGCTTTTGCTATAGCCCGCTGATAAACTGAACTGGCGTTCTTTAAACCAAACGGCATGGCACACACAAGGTAAATAATTCCAAAACAAGGCTACAGTATACACAATCCATATAGAGTAACGTCAGTCAAGTAAGTCTAGTTGCCTCAATCTAGCAACTCTTGGAAACTTCCATCCAGCTTCCGTAAACCAGTCTAGTCACTTCCATCCAGTGACTCTTGGAAACTTCCATCCAGCTTCCGTATACCAGTCTAGTCACTTCCATCCAGTGACTCTTGAATACCTCTATCCGGTATCCGTAAACCACTCTCAATCAGTCAACTCAACATTAATTAGAACATGACGGTCCATCCCCGTCAAGTTCGCACAGATTATCATCACGGTCACATGTCAGCTTGTCATTGGTAATGTCATTCGCAGGCATTCGCCTAAGTCTGTCATGTGCGTACTTATAGGTTCTATTGGAATTAAGGGCTTTAAGAACATAACGATTACCTTCAAGTACCTCCGATACCCTAAAAGGACCTCTATACTTCGGATCAATTAATCGAATTTCGAGTTCACCTGTAGTTACACGAGTTTTTGGCAAACCTGTTGTAAAATAACTGGAATATTCACCTAAAATAGTTAAAAGATCTGACTTTTTACAAGAGGGTATATCTGTGTCAACATTACTAAAGTCGTTACTGATACTAGAATCGGTTAAAACGTCACAATTTAAAACTGTCAAATTATTTTGTTTTGAAATGCTAAAATTATTTGTTGACAAGTTAATAACGAAGCCTTGACTCAATATTTCACGACCTAGCATAATATCACTACGCATATACACATCGGGTAAAACATGTAATAAAAGTTCTAAACAATAATCATTAATTTCAACATTACACAGTATTTGCTGGGTGCTGAATACACTGGTTTGACCAATTCCCGTTAGAGAGACAGTTTTAGCAATTCTTTTACCATTGAAACTTGATGCAACGCTTTCTTTTATTAGTGAACACTCAGCACCCGAATCAAAATGAAAATCATAAAATCTACCTTGATTATTAAGAGCGCCGGTCGGTGGTAAAGCGGTAAGTGCAACTATCTTTCGTGGATTCAGACGAATTTGACCTCGGCGCACCTCGAAGCCTAGGTACTCTACTTTTTCTTTCAGGAATGAGCACTTTTTAGGATTTAACGAAAATCCCTTCCCAGAAAGAACTTCTAATACTACCTTTAGTCTATCGAAAGCTTCGTCGATGTTACTGGCCACAACTAGCACGTCATCCATGTACACTACAACGTACTTGTTCACAAGATCGCCTAGAGCATGTATGAGAGCACGTTGAAACACTGCAGGAGCATTTTTCAAACCGAAGGGCATAGTAAGGTACTCATACTGACCTTCAGTTGTCACGAATGCTGTGCGCTCTATGGACTCCGACTCGATAGGGATCTGGTGAAATCCCGATGCTAAATCTAAAATTGTAAAAAAATGTCCTCCATGCAACCTAGCAATCTGTTCAGATATGAGTGGTAAAGGAAAACGGTCAGCAACGGTGTTATCGTTCAACTCCCTATAATCGACACACATTCTATCTGAACCGTCTTTTTTTTTTTTACCAAAAGTATCGGGCTTGCGAACGGTGAAGAACTAGGTCTAATTACCTTAGCATTAAGCAGCTCGTTGATCTTGCCCCTCACAATCTGACGTTCATCTGGGGTCAGCCTGTATGGGCGACGATTTACCGTCTTGTGCGGGTCTACGAGCCGTATCTGCATAGGTTCAGTGTCAGCAGGAGAAGTAGGTGTACCGGTAATGAAACTAAGCTTGAACCGTTCTAAAATCTCAATCAACCTAGGTCTGTATTCATTACTAACGTCAGTATCTACCAAGTCAAGGTCTATACCATTATTTGCAACTACATCACATGATTCGACTATGTTAATTTTCTCGAAACGTACTTTATCTACCGACATATGTACAGTCAAACCGATAGCTAGAATTTCACGTCCGATCATAATGTTGTATCGCAAACAATGGTCAGGTAAAACATGAAGGAGTATCTCAAAGTTAATATTGTCAATGTCAATTGTCGTTAAAATTTGCATGGTCGAGGCTATAGAAGTTTGTCCTATACCAGTCATAGAAACATTGTCATAAACTCGCTTACCACTAAATTTCAAAGCAATCGATTCTTTAACTAAGGAACACTCTGAACCTGAGTCGTAAGTAAATGGGAATGACTCACCAGAGTGACGCAGAGAACCCGAAGGCGCATTCACAATGCACACGTCTACTCGCTTTTCCTTAGCTGGACCAGTTCCAGTGCCGCCGCCGGTACCGTTGTTCCCCTCCTTGATTTTCCTCTTCGCGCAGTCGGATGCATAGTGGCCTTGTTCCCGGCAGTTGAAGCAGGTGATGCGATCGGTTCTCCCTGTAGGTTGGTTGGTCGAGTTATGGTCCCCGTGAAAGGACCTGTGTTTGGACCGGTCATCTTGCTTCTTCGAATTGGCTTTGTTGCGACATTGAAGAGATTTGTGGCCTAGTTGTCCACAATTAAAGCACTTGATGGTCACAGCAGATCCATTAGGTCGGTTTCTTTTTAGGTCGGGTCCATCACTATAAATACTTGATGAATAACTTCTCTTCAGGAACGAGACAGCCTTCAGTTCCTTTTGTAAATGGTTACGCGTCTTGATGTCAGTCGTTATAGCAATCCTCTGAACATGTGGCTCTTGTTTTGAAATATGAGCTAAGACAGTGGCTATTGCTATCTGTTCTGTAGTCAGTCCATTCCACCTTGCCATTAAGGGTGTTATGAGGGTAGCGGCGTATGAGGCTAGGCACTCGTTATCTCTCGGTTTCTTGTCGTGCATACTGATGAGAAAGGAAGCAGCAGTTTCAGGACAGTCATACCTTGCTACGAAAAGCTCCTTAAAATCGGCCCACGTCATATTAGGAAACGATATTGAAGACAGCCAAGATGATGCTTCGCCCTTGAGTGCGTGGCTTAACGCGATCATCAGAGAAGATCCATGGCGATGTCGATCTGTGATACACATGTCCGCGGTCGTTATCCAAGCTCGGGCGTCGATGTCTCTTTTCTCTGGGTCGAAATCAGGAAGGCGAATAGAGTCCGAAGATGCAGGTAGTTTTATTGCTTGCACCAACGCCAGAAAATTTTGATTTTGTTGCTCGAAGAGAAGACGCCATTTTTCTTCGCTCGAGTCACTATTTGAAGCAGGTGTTTCATGTGGGTGATCCGGGTTGCATCCCACTTCTGATGACGTAGATGGGTCGAATGGCGTGCCGTTAGGTGTGTCCGACATCTTCCAAAATCCGAAATAAAGAATGCGGCGTGTAGTAAACAAGCTTAATTAGGAATCACAAACACTTTCACTGTATCCTCCGGCTCAATTCAAACGACCCGGTGGTCGTTGTAAATCTACAGTGGCGCCCTCTCAGTACTCTGTCTTGTCTTTACCCAAGTGACAGCTGTCCTCCAGTCAGTGATAGCTGTCGACTTGACGTTTCTAACTTCAACGATTGAAAATAGATGGCGTTGGAGATCCGACTGTAGGATATGACATCTTGATCTCCGACATATAAAAAATCCGTGTCACTGTGTATGTTCCGAATAAACTCAAAAACGAGTCAACTGATATTCATGAAAATTGGCATATATATGTAATTTGGTCCAACTTAGATGATAGGATAGTTATTATTTAAATTAATGGTCTTAATAACTAATAATTAATAAAAAACTGATCATCAACGTTGGTTGTTGTTATTAATCGTACGTTCCATAAGTCTGCAACAGATGGCGCCTTCTGAATTCTTCTGTCTTTTCTGCAGTCCACGCGGACGGAGTCGCGGGCGTCCGCTATCTGTCTATAAAAAACTAACATAAACACTAGACACTATAAATTTCGCACGATCAAGGAATTTAAAAAAAAAATATCATTTTTTTTTCCCAGCATTTTTTTGGCATAAACTTACTTTATTTCATGTATAGAATACGTACCCTTCGTTAAAGGTGGCCACAAAAATACACCCTGTATTGTTGAACACAATGATGGTTAAAGATAACCGATTGATAAAATTATATTTCATATAGTCTACGAGCCAGTGTTCCGCAGACTTACAGTATAGTAGCAAACTTCATATTTATCTGAGGAAATATTAAGGAATAAAGTCACTGTCATTAGGTCTTAGTGATACAAACACAACCTTATGATTATGATAAATAAATAATATGTAGGTAAGTACGTAAGTAACACCATAAGCTACAAGCTGTTGCAGTCAGTGGAAGTTGGAAATAGTAACCTTTACTATAACATCTAGTAACTAGCCGCGTGGTGCCGGCAGAGTAGAGTTTGTACCACCCCATGCCTGCCCATGGGTATCGTACGAGGCGTTTAAGGGTTTCCGGGAGGTGGGCAGCAGCGTACTGACAACATAGTCCGAAAATCACACTGCGGTCACCAACCCGCCTGCCCAGCGTTGTGATTATGGGCAAAATTCCTCTGTGGCAGTAGCCTTGTGGCGCGCCCTGGGGGAGGCCTACGTCCAGCAGTGGACTGCAATAGGCTGAAAAATAAGTACTTTGCCTGTAATAAATTAACAATAGACAGTTAGTTAGCTCAGTTATACATTAGAACTTCCATTATATTGTGTTGCCATATTTTATTTTGAGAGTTGACACTGGATCTAGTAATAATTTCATCCGGTTGCAGTTATTCCATTGGACACTACGTCTATGTAAAGCAAGTTAAGACGAGCAGATTCCCTAACTCGCCTCTCTGTGCGCTGGCGCACTTCAGCGCGGCATGGCTGCTTGAGGTTTACGATGCCATTCGTTGTCTTTGAACATATTGCTTCGGTTTTTATCTGATTTTGATTTACTGACGGAAGGAAGCATTTGTAATTTTTTTATTTAGATAAATAAATAACTATGCTAATGTGGCTGTGGGGTTTTCTTTATGATTCTGCAGTTTTGGCTGTTTCATGTTTATTTATTTATTTATTTATTTCTCACACACTACACCTTGAATATGGACATATTGATCAGAATAGCAGGATGGTATTTATCTAACCGACTCAAAGAAAGTGTCTCAGTAACAGTAATGTTGGACAAGTTAGAAATTACTAAGTCCAGTAAGCGACCATTAGCATTTAAAACACTGTTATATTGTTTAAGGTGGCACACAGATATAAGCTCATTCAGAATACGACACTGTTTACTAGGTATGATTAATTCCGATGAGGTATCAGAGTTCACAGAGACGGAATAGAAGTCAGGTGTATTAAAATCTCCGACAAATAGAAAGAGATCATCCGGAAAGTCATTCAGCATTAATTTCTGACAGTATGCATAGTATTCATCTCTCACGTTGTAGCTGATGTCTGGAGGTAAGTAGCAGACACAGATATTTAAACGGGGTGAGTAACGAGACTCTGGTACAATAGTCAACCAAACATCCTCAATATCGCTATCCCATGATGCCTGACGGATCACCTCATATTTTTTTAGAATAGCTAGCAAAACACCACCACCTTCTTTTTTCTTAGATGCAGAATCTATACGATCCCTTCTAAAAATATTATAACGTGCATCTATAAGCTCCCCATCATAGACACCTTTATTAAGGTTTGTTTCCGTCAGGCATATAATATCGTAATTAGAGTTTAGCAGGTTCAGGTAAAATTGAGACAGTTTACTACGAATTCTGTTAACATTCTGATAGAAAACTAGGACCATTATAATATATCATGTAGGGAACAGTCGTGTGAATATTTCTGTAACTAAGACTATAAGGATTTTAAAGCCTCCTGCCAAAAAGGCGTGATAATAGGGACTTAGGGCCGATTTTTCCAAACCTCTGATAAGCTATCTGACGTTTGAAAAAATCGGCACTTAAATAAACAAATAAGTTGACAATTGATATTCAAGGAAATATTCAATTACCTATGTAGAACATTTACATGGTGAAATGGGAAGCATGTTGCGCAAACTTTAGCCTATCACTAAAAATTTTAAGACCAAACTAAAAAGTTAACGATTCAAAAGTTAAACATGACATATAACTACATTCTTCCTCCAAGCTAAACATTGTCTAAAGAAGAATGTAATAATACTGATATTCCACATATTTTAGTATTAAATGTAATTTGTAATCAGCGTCTAAATTTAAATCTAACTATGTATGTAGTGTTTTACACTAAGCTTTGGAGATACGGAAATCAAACCGCTACAAACAGTAGCCTATGTCCAAGCGGCCACCTGATTACGTAAAAGCAATAGCAAAGCCGCCCCCTGATTACCTAATTTGCAATAGCAAAGCCGAAGCAAAGCGATAGCGAAAATTGTACAATATTCGCCTTGAAATGTCAAAGTGTCTGAAATTTATTTTACGTAATACGAATTTGACAAGCAATCAGCGGTTTTTGTTCATTTTTCATGTGTGTGAAGTTAGCACCGCCATTTTGGAAATTTAAAAAAATAATAGTTGTGCTAGATTGTGCTAGGTATGTGCTGACTTGTGCCGTAAATAAAATTTTAAAATATCAAAAAATTAAAAAGTTACAGGAAAAATAAAAAAAATATCACTAGCACCGCCATTTAGTAAAATTGATAAAATAACAAATGGATAAGTTTGTGCTAGGGCTGTGCTATACTGTGCCGTAAAGCAAATTTCGATACCGCTGATAGATTTTCAGAAAATCGCGATTGAAAAAAAATCGCAGCACCGCCATTTTGTCAAAATCGAAAAAAAAAAAATTGCTTCGATTCTGATTAAAATGTGCTAGAATGTGCTGCAAACGAAAAATCAATATCATAGACGGTTTATGAGAAAAACAAAATTGAACATTAAAAAATTAATATGCGATTTTAACGGTTTAAATTCACTTATTTTAAAAAACAAAAAATGTGCTAACTTGTGCTAGGCTAGTCTTCTAAAACTACGTTCGAATAACGAGAATAAATGTGCAATTTTTTCTAAAAATGAAAAAACAAAATTTTTTTAAAAAAATTTTTGTTCGTACAAAGTTCCAAAAAATACCACAACTTGTGCTAGGTTTGTGCTGCAGAACGCCGAAATCCCCACTTCGATAAGTCAATGCGTTGTCGAGAAATTGCAGAAATAAAATTTTGGAACATAAAAGCGTCAAAATAACGGTCAAAATGCACTCATTTAAAAAAAACAAAATATGTGCTAACTTGTGCTAGGCTAGTCTTCTATATCTACGTTCGAATAATGAGAATAAATGTGCAATTTTTTCTAAAAATGAAAAAACAAAATTAAAAAAAAAAATTTTTTGTTCGTACATAGTTCCAAAAAATACCACAACTTGTGCTAGGTTTGTGCTGCAGAACGCCGAAATCCCCACTTCGATAAGTCAATGCGTTGTCGAGAAATTGCAGAAATAAAATTTTGGAACATAAAAGCGTCAAAATAACGGTCAAAATGCACTCATTTCAAAAAACCAAGATATGTGCTAACTTGTGCTAGGCTAGTCTTCTATATCTACGTTCGAATAACGAGAATAAATGTGCAATTTTTTCTAAAAATGAAAAAACAAATAAAAAAATTGTTGGTACATAGTTCCAAAAAATACCACAACTTGTGCTTGGTTTGTGCTGCAGAACGCTGAAATCCCCACTTCGATAAGTCAATGCGTTGTCGAGAAATTGCAGAAATAAAATTTTGGAACATAAAAGCGTCAAAATAACGGTCAAAATGCACTTATTCTCGTTATTCGAACGTAGATATGGAAGACTAGCCTAGCACAAGTTAGCACATATTTTGTTTTTTTGAAATGAGTGCATTTTGACCGTTATTTTGACGCTTTTATGTTCCAAAATTTTATATCTGCAATTTCTCGACAACGCATTGACTTATCGAAGTGGGGATATCGGCGTTCTGCAGCACAAACCTAGCACAAGTTGTGGTATTTTTTGGAACTTTGTACGAACAAAAATTTTTTTAAAAAAATTTTGTTTTTTTATTTTTAGAAAAAATTGCACATTTATTCTCGTTATTTGAACGTAGATATAGAAGACTAGCCTAGCACAAGTTAGCACATATTTTGTTTTTTGAAATGAGTGCATTTTGACCGTTATTTTGACGCTTTTATGTTCCAAAATTTTATTTCTGCAATTTCTCGACAACGCATTGACTTATCGAAGTGGGGATTTCGGCTTTCTGCAGCACAAACCTAGCACAAGTTGTGGTATTTTTTGGAACTTTGTACGAACAAAAATTTTTTTTTTTAAATTTTGTTTTTTCATTTTTAGAAAAAATTGCACATTTATTCTCGTTATTCGAACGAAGATATAGAAGACTAGCCTAGCACAAGTTAGCACATATTTTGTTTTTTTGAAATGAGTGCATTTTGACCGTTATTTTGACGCTTTTATGTTCCAAAATTTATTTCTGCAATTTCTCGACAACGCATTGACTTATCGAAGTGGGGATTTCGGCTTTCTGCAGCACAAACCTAGCACAAGTTGTGGTATTTTTTGGAACTTTGTACGAACAAAAATTTTTTTTTTAAATTTTGTTTTTTCATTTTTAGAAAAAATTGCACATTTATTCTCGTTATTCGAACGTAGATATAGAAGACTAGCCTAGCACAAGTTAGCACATATTTTGTTTTTTTGAAATGAGTGCATTTTGACCGTTATTTTGACGCTTTTATGTTCCAAAATTTTATTTCTGCAATTTCTCGACAACGCATTGACTTATCGAAGTGGGGGATTTCGGCGTTCTGCAGCACAAACCTAGCACAAGTTGTGGTATTTTTTGGAACTATGTACGAACAAAAATTTTTTTTAAAAAATTTTGTTTTTTCATTTTTAGAAAAAATTGCACATTTATTCTCATTATTCGAACGTAGATATAGAAGACTAGCCTAGCACAAGTTAGCACATATTTTGTTTTTTTGAAATGAGTGCATTTTGACCGTTATTTTGACGCTTTTATGTTCCAAAATTTTATTTCTGCAATTTCTCGACAACGCATTGACTTATCGAAGTGGGGATTTCGGCGTTCTGCAGCACAAACCTAGCACAAGTTGTGGTATTTTTTGGAACTTTGTACGAACAAAAATTTTTTTTAAAAAATTTTGTTTTTTCATTTTTAGAAAAAATTGCACATTTATTCTCGTTATTCGAACGTAGATATAGAAGACTAGCCTAGCACAAGTTAGCACATATTTTGTTTTTTTGAAATGAGTGCATTTTGACCGTTATTTTGACGCTTTTATGTTCCAAAATTTTATTTCTGCAATTTCTCGACAACGCATTGACTTATCGAAGTGGGGATTTCGGCGTTCTGCAGCACAAACCTAGCACAAGTTGTGGTATTTTTTGGAACTTTGTACGAACAAAAATTTTTTTAAAAAATTTTTGTTTTTTTCATTTTAGAAAAAATTGCACATTTATTCTCGTTATTCGAACGTAGATATAGAAGACTAGCCTAGCACAAGTTAGCACATATTTTGTTTTTTTGAAATGAGTGCATTTTGACCGTTATTTTGACGCTTTTATGTTCCAAAATTTTATTTCTGCAATTTCTCGACAACGCATTGACTTATCGAAGTGGGGATTTCGGCGTTCTGCAGCACAAACCTAGCACAAGTTGTGGTATTTTTTGGAACTATGTACGAACAAAAATTTAAAAAAAAAAATTTGTAACGCGCGCCCACAGTTTCATATTCGCGCGGTGCCGTTTCGTGCTACGCTCGGACGCCTTCGGTAACGTTCGGCTCGCGATCGCCCCACACCGGTCCGTTCGCTCGACGAACGCGTCTCCCGCGACGCAATGCGCGCGCACGGCAGTCGGCCGGCATGTATGACAGCGAGAGCTCACGTCGCTTCCGCTCCAAAATACTTACCTACTAAGTTATGCTAAGTTTCCCTGTGTTTAAAGCAATAAACTATTGAAGAAACTTACAGTGGCTGCCCAACTAGAGGCCAGAACCAGCTATGCCGAGGAAGACTAGGAACACGTGTCGAACTCCCGCTGACATGCTCAGTGACGACGCAAGCGAGCCTGAGCAATTCGCCCACGCAACGGAGCAGAGCGCCAGGGGCGCCCCCGTGGCTGATGCCGCACCGCCGGCTGCGAACATCGAGGCTCTCCTAGCAAGAATCGTGGAACCTTTCGCCAGGATGCAAGCGGAGACGAACCGCACCTTGGTAGAAACTCTCAGTGCTTTACCCTACAACAACTGGCAACCAACATCGTCGACGCCAACGCTCGGCGTCCATGCGCCCACCGATCACTCGTCCGTAATGGCCGCCGGAGGCAACCTATCGAAGTGCACGGCGAGGTTCGACGGGAAGTCCCGCGACGCGGAGGCGCTGGAGGCGTTCATCGACGCGGTGCAGGTGTATAAGGAGTGCGCGGGAGTCAGCGACGAGCACGCGCTGCGCGGCCTGCCCATGCTGCTGGAGGGCGATGCGGCCGTGTGGTGGCGCGGCGCGCGCGCCGGGGCCGCCTCGTGGACCGACGCCGTGGCGCGCCTACGTGCCATGTACGGGGTGCAGCAACCAGCACACAGGATTCTGCGAGAAATCTACGCTGAGGAACAAAAAGACTCCGACCGTGGTGAAGTATTTATAAGTAAAGTGCGCGCTTTATTAGTGAAGTTACCGTATGAGGTGCCTGCACCGATGCAGATTGATATTATTTACGGGCTACTGCATCGTCGTGTCCGGAAAAGATTACCAAGAGACCAAATAAGTGATAGTATTAATGAGTTTGTCAACAGGGTTAGGGTGATCGAGGACGAAATCGACGTGAGCATGCATACCTATCCTTTAAAATCTAGTGTTACTATGCCGACTAAGATGGCGGCGCGGGAGACGATTCACGCACGCGCGAGGCGCGAACGCGACATCGAAGTCGAACTAGATCCGTCCGAGCGCGGCCGCGGCGTTACTATCGGTTCGAGCGTTACTACCGGTACGAAACTCACTAGTAACTCGAACGTCAACTCGAAGCGAGATAATCGTGTTAGATGTTCGTTTTGTAAATGTTACGGGCATTCGGTAGAAGATTGTCGTAATTTACAAAAGAAAAACAATAAATCGCAAACTGTCAACAGCGCCGTTTCGAATAACGAAGATAGCAACATCGGGCCTATCCCGATACGCTGTTACGGATGCGGTCGACCGGGCGTAGTTAGGTCGAAATGCGAGAATTGCGCCGGGAAAACTGTATCTGCTAAGTCGTACGATTTTAATACTTTGACCAATGATGACGTCACAAGTACATCTTACGGAACAGCAGCATCGCGTCCAACGGTTTCCATACATATCGCGAATAGGTTAGGCGTCGCGATGCTCGATACTGGAGCGACCTGTAGTGTTGCCAGTCCAATGTTACATAAAGTTTTACGATCTGACGGATTACAATTTCGGAAGACAGACCGAACCATAGGGCTTGCGGACGGTTCTCGTCAGTTGAAATCAGTATTGATCGCGGCAGTCCCGGTACATATCGAAGGTAGACAGATTGTAACCGAGTTCATGGTGTTTCCAGGAGAAAACACTCGAACATTGTTAGGCCGCGATTTTATTAGTAACGCTGGGATCATTTTGGACCTAGCCCAGGAGTCATGGTTCTTTTCTGATAGTCCTGAGCAGATATTTCCTTTCGCATCGGTCCTCCTAAATAGGAATACAGACTTGATGCGCGCAGACATCTCCGACTTAGACCTGCGCGAGGATGAGGGAACAAAATTGTCGCCGGAACAGAGAGATGCCCTCAACGTCTTTTTGCGACGCAAAGGAGACCAGTTCGCTGCCGAGGGCCCTCCCACGGACTTCGCGACCCACAGGATTAAGGTAAGTGATGATCAAGAACCTATCGCTTCGCCGCCATTTAGGTTGTCGCCGCCGAAGAAGCAGGCCTTGGAGAAGGAGCTACATAAGCTGCTAAGCGGTGACGTCATTGAGGAATGTGAATCCCCGCGGGCTTCCAACGTCGTTCTGGTGAAAAAGAAGGACGGGAGTTTCAGGCTTTGTATTGATTATAGCAATCTCAATGCTGTCACAGAGCCAGATCGCTACCCGCTCCCCAGGATCGAGGACATCCTGCACGCAGCCAAAACCAGTAAGTTCATGATGACCTTGGATTTAAGATCTGGTTACTTTCAGGTTAACGTACACCCAGACGACCGCGATAAGACTGCGTTTACCAGTCCGTTAGGTACTTTTCGTTTTAAACGCATGCCGATGGGTTTACGTAACGCGGGTGCGACGTTTCAACGGCTGATTGACAGGTTCCAGTCAAATTTAAAAGAGGTCAGTATCCTCGCGTACCTAGATGACTTGATCATCTTATCACCAGGCCCTTTCGAACGTCATTTAGCAGACTTGGAAGCTGTGTTCGATCGCTTGGCCATGTTCAACCTGAGAGTAAACCGCACGAAGAGCAACTTCGCTTGTGAATCGGTAAGGTTCCTCGGGCACGTAATCGTTCCAGGAGGCATTCACGTCGACCCGGATAAAACCGCGGCTATTACAGGTATGAGGACTCCCACTAACGTCAAACATCTGAAGTGTTTTCTGCAGACCACGAGTTGGTTTCGCCGCTTCATACCCAATTACGCGGACATAGCTAGACCGCTGACGGATCTCCTCAAGAAGTCAAGTGTGTGGAGCTGGAGTCCTGAACGAGAGGACGCCTTTCAGCGTCTTAAAAACCTCCTCGTATCCGCCCCTATTCTACGTCAAACGGATGAGATGATGCCGTTCATTCTTAGAACTGACAGTATCGGATATTGTCTCGGTGCAGCTCTGCTCCAGGGGGAGGATGTTGTCGGTCCCGTAACCTACGTTTTAGAGCGCATTAGTGACGGGGTCTCGTTAGGGAAGTATCATGTGTCTTTATTGACCCCTTTCATCGGATCTGTCCAAGATCCGATTCAAGAGAAGCGTAAGAGGGGGAGACCTCGTAAGGCTAACCCAGCGCCGAGGACGCAACGCCTGGGTTAGAGGGGGAGGGTGTAACGCGCGCCCACAGTTTCATATTCGCGCGGTGCCGTTTCGTGCTACGCTCGGACGCCTTCGGTAACGTTCGGCTCGCGATCGCCCCACACCGGTCCGTTCGCTCGACGAACGCGTCTCCCGCGACGCAATGCGCGCGCACGGCAGTCGGCCGGCATGTATGACAGCGAGAGCTCACGTCGCTTCCGCTCCAAAATACTTATCTACTAAGTTATGCTAAGTTTCCCTGTGTTTAAAGCAATAAACTATTGAAGAAACTTACAATTTTTTTTTTCCTTTTTAGAAAAAATTGCACATTTATTCTCGTTATTCGAACGTAGATATAGAAGACTAGCCTAGCACAAGTTAGCACATATTTTGTTTTTTTGAAATGAGTGCATTTTGACCGTTATTTTGACGCTTTTATGTTCCAAAATTTTATTTCTGCAATTTCTCGACAACGCATTGACTTATCGAAGTGGGGATTTCGGCGTTCTGCAGCACAAACCTAGCACAAGTTGTGGTATTTTTTGGAACTATGTACGAACAAAAATTTTTTAAAAAAAATTTTGTTTTTTCATTTTTAGAAAAAATTGCACATTTACTCTCATTATTCGAACGTAGATATAGAAGACTAGCCTAGCACAAGTTAGCACATATTTTGTTTTTTTGAAATGAGTGCATTTTGACCGTTATTTTGACGCTTTTATGTTCCAAAATTTTATTTCTGCAATTTCTCGACAACGCATTGACTTATCGAAGTGGGGATTTCGGCGTTCTGCAGCACAAACCTAGCACAAGTTGTGGTATTTTTTGGAACTATGTACGCACAAAAATTTTTTTTAAAAAATTTTGTTTTTTCATTTTTAGAAAAAATTGCACATTTATTCTCGTTATTCGAACGTAGATATAGAAGACTAGCCTAGCACAAGTTAACACATATTTTGGTTTTTTGAAATGAGTGCATTTTGACCGTTATTTTGACGCTTTTATGTTCCAAAATTTTATTTCTGCAATTTCTCGACAACGCATTGACTTATCGAAGTGGGGATTTCGGCGTTCTGCAGCACAAACCTAGCACAAGTTGTGGTATTTTTTGGAACTATGTACGAACAAAAAATTTTTTTAAAAAATTTTGTTTTTTCATTTTTAGAAAAAATTGCACATTTATTCTCATTATTCGAACGTAGATATAGAAGACTAGCCTAGCACAAGTTAGCACATATTTTGTTTTTTTTAAATGAGTGCATTTTGACCGTTATTTTGACGCTTTTATGTTCCAAAATTTTATTTCTGCAATTTCTCGACAACGCATTGACTTATCGAAGTGGGGATTTCGGCGTTCTGCAGCACAAACCTAGCACAAGTTGTGGTATTTTTTGGAACTTTGTACGAACAAAAATTTTTTTTAAAAAATTTTGTTTTTTCATTTTTAGAAAAAATTGCACATTTATTCTCGTTATTCGAACGTAGTTTTAGAAGACTAGCCTAGCACAAGTTAGCACATTTTTTGTTTTTTCAAATAAGTGAATTTAAACCGTTAAAATCGCATATTAATTTTTTAATGTTCAATTTTGTTTTTCTCATAAACCGTCTATGATATTGATTTTTCGTTTGCAGCACATTCTAGCACATTTTAATCAGAATCGAAGCAATTTTTTTTTTTTTCGATTTTGACAAAATGGCGGTGCTGCGATTTTTTTTCAATCGCGATTTTCTGAAAATCTATCAGCGGTATCGAAATTTGCTTTACGGCACAGTATAGCACAGCCCTAGCACAAACTTATCCATTTGTTATTTTATCAATTTTACTAAATGGCGGTGCTAGTGATATTTTTTTTATTTTTCCTGTAACTTTTTAATTTTTTGATATTCTAAAATTTTATTTACGGCACAAGTCAGCACATGCCTAGCACAATCTAGCACAACTATTATTTTTTTAAATTTCCAAAATGGCGGTGCTAACTTCACACACATCATTTTTCGCTATCACTTTGCATTTGCTAGTTAGGTAATAAGGGGGCCGAAGCCGCGCGATCGCGATAATTGAGAGTGTGTGTGTGCGTGGGGCGAGATGCGGGGCGCCGGAGCGATCGTTGCGCGCACGCGCACACACTCAATTAGCGCTGCTTTGCTATTGCTTTTACGTAATCAGGCGGTGGATGTCCACAACACGGCTGCAGCGTGACCAAAAGCTTTCTTTGCAGTTTCGGACTGAAAAAACCTGTACCTTTGTACCGTATAGTGCCTACCTACTCGTATGTACATAAGTATTAACATTTAGATGTCCCTTTAATTTCCTTTGATAATAAATCTAAAATTTTGAAAGGTATTTTACTTGTTAGTATGTATTGTTTTTAAGTATTTGTAAGTATGTATTTTAATGTCTATGGAAAGGTCAATGCTCGGAATCTCGCTAATGGACAAAATCCGAAACGAGATTATCCGGCAGAAGACCAAAGTGACAGACATAGTCTCGAAATGTAGCAGACTGAAGTGGCAGTGGGCGGGCCACATCTGTCGTAGAACCGATAGACGGTGGAGTAAACGGGTTCTCGAATGGAGACCGCGCCTCGGCAAACGTAGCGTTGGGCGCCCTCCGGACAGATGGACCGATGACTTAAAGAGGACGGCTGGTAGTGACTGGATGGCAAAAACTGGAGATCGAGCCATGTGGCGTATACTGGGGGAGGCCTACGTCCAGCAGTGGACTGCAATAGGCTGACGACGACGATGATTCTAATGTATGACCGACCGCCAAGTTACACCAAAATCAATTTGCTAGTTTTATGCACTTAAATAGTTGTACAAGAAAAGCAAACAAAAAACATTCAAATATCTTCACATTTCACCTAATATAATTGTAAGTAGGATTTAGTACATAACAAGCACTTATTGAGTACAGACCTTCAACATTTTAGCCATGAACATATAAAGAACAACGGACGTAATGCTGTTACTGCACAGGTTGAAGCACTGTAATGGCGGCGCGTTGCGC
The DNA here is from genome assembly GCA_014607495.2 of Carposina sasakii. Classification (NCBI taxonomy): domain Eukaryota; kingdom Metazoa; phylum Arthropoda; class Insecta; order Lepidoptera; family Carposinidae; genus Carposina; species Carposina sasakii. The sequence continues at coordinate 1,286,197 of CP053166.1, forward strand.
ATGAATGCGTATTTTCTTGTAGGCGTCGAGCTTACTATGTTTTATATGTGTGGGTGGATAACGCGTCAATACACATCCCTACTTCATGGAATATCGTCACCGAGCTTACTATGTATGCTTCACTCTGTGTATTGACAACACTCTGTCCGTTATTCTTTTTACGTTCATGATTTTAGCCTATAAAAGGCTTTTTCATCTACCAATCATTGAAAAAGCCTGAAAAAGCATAGTTATTTTTATCTAATAATTCTTATAAGATAAAATTACTGAAATTATACATTTCCTCGTGCCCCACAACATTCTCTTCAAGTCAACGTCAATTATATAGAACACAATGTAACTGTAAACCGCTCTCTCGATCACTAATAAGCCGCATGTGTGTCTATCTGTTACTGTGGGAACGCGGCGCCTTTCATGTTACAGGCAATACAGGAACAATAAATGTCAAACTTATTTCCTATGGGTACCCTACAACCTTTACATCTTTAGAGCGAGTTTTAAAATAAATAAAGTTAAGTGAAATGACCCAGTACTTTTTGGCTTTCCAATTTACTTTAGAAAACTACGCAAGTATTGCGAGTATTACTCTTAATACTAGGTACCATGTTACCCTCAGTCATCTTACTACAAAATTATATATACAGGGTGTAACAAAAGGGGTATGTTAAGCGAAAAACTATGTAAATAGCCCGCTTAAAGGAACCTATCCACAAAATTTCAGACTCCAAATCACATGTTTATTAACCCAGCCAGTATGGAAAATTTCTAAATAACTCAGGAATGTTCATACAATCTTGAAATTTTGGAAATAAGTTCTCTATAATAAGCTATTTACATAGCTTTTCGCCATACCCTTTCTGTTACATCCTGTATACTAAAGCGATAGATGGCGAAAGCTTAAAAAAGAATTGAAGGCGCTGCACAGTCAAGCGAGATAGGTAAGCAATAGGCGGAAGGGATATCGCAAATGAGAACGCACGTATTTAAGCAAGTCGTCGGGGAGCAAACAGACATACGTTCCGCGTCGGAGTTATGGGCAGACTAGAACACATCAGCCGCATCATGTTCCCAGTCGCCTCAAAGACTAGAACGCATCGCCTGCAACACGTTCTCAGTCGACTCATCGACCAGAACGCATCTCGCCTGCACGCTCGTCGCAACACTTTCCGATCGACTCACTGACCCGAATGCATACTTATGAGAGTACACGCTGGGTGCTGCCGAAGACATATAGACCTCCGGTCTGGAAGGGGAGTGATGTAGCGGAGCCATCTATCGGATGCAGGAGAGAACCACAATCGAATGCGAAATCCTAGAACGCGATATCGAAGTTTCTCACAATGATTGGAATGTATACATGGGCCAAACAACAACTAGTGGCCCGGTGGGGCCGGAAGCGCTTCCCTTTTCACCACCCCCACATATATATGTGTATATATATTATATAGCACATTTAAGCACGGATACATAAAAGAGATTACTTTTGTACAAGACGGCTTTAATCACTCAAATTCACCTGCGCCATACTACGCATGCCTTCGGAATTTACGTAGAATCCACATTTTACTACGAATATCGTAGCACGTCTACGAAAAGATACTTGAGGGGACACTACGCGATGGCACTCGTGCCTAACTATTAAACCTCATTTGTACTTACTGTGATCTTCGAATTTTAGGATTAATTGTAAATGGCTTTTAGGATTAATGTAAATTGAAGTAAATAAAATATTTTCTAATAATGGAACATAACAACTGAACAGTCGGGATCCATTTATCCCACAGCCAATCTAATATTTAATTTTGAATTATTCTATTTCAATACATATCTCCGTTTTATTATTTCTCATATTATACGTTCATTTTCACGATTGTTTAGAGAGTTTATTATATTTAAATCACGCGTAATTGTCAAACAAATCATAAATAACCATTATTTTAGTACCAAAATAGACATCGTTTCAACTACACAACATGCCTTTGATTGTCTTAATCGTTTGCGAGCAGTCGCGTGCAGCCACCGTGCAGGCGGGCAGTTACCGTGCAGTCCTCGCAGTCGACCGTGCACGACTAATAATAACTGCACGTTTATAGTGGACGAGTGCCCTTATTTTAGGGTACTGTCACACGTTGTTAATTATTATGGTAATTTTACTGACTAGCTGTTGTCTGTGACTCTGTCTGTAGACTTCAAGACTGTTGAGTGGTATAAAAAACATAATGTACGATAAAAATTTAAATTCAACTACTCGATCGTAGAAGGTAACAAAACTTAAAATCTTTGATCCATTGCAAATAAGGAATCTAGACGTAAAGAGATCGTAGATAGGCAGGTTCATTGGTAATGGATTTATAACATCAGATAATATAACAATATCTCTAATTAGTACGTATACGAGTTCTCAGTTGTAATGTACTGGCTTAATGGTTTCTCACATTAAAAGATTTATAGGCATTTAATATAGATACCTAAATAGAATGGATGGGACATTTAATTTATATTTTTCGTTTTATAGATTTTAAATCATGTTAAATTATCCGAAGACCTCTTAAACCAGAAATAGCAATAAATAAGATGATTTAATTAAATATACATAGCTTATTCTAAAAATACTTAATTATACAGGGTGTTTTTTTGTGGCCACCTTTAACGAAGGGTACGTATTCTATACATGAAATAAAGTACGAGTAAGTTTATGCCAAAAAAAATGCTGGGATTTTTTTTTTTTTTAATTAAATTCATTGATCGTACGAAATTTATAGTGTCTAGTGTTTATGTTAGTTTTTTTATAGACAGATATTAATTATTTTTCGTGAACAAATCCTGCTACGCGCGTCTATGTGCATTTATGCCGAAAAACGCAGTCTATTTACTCAACTTTGGACCCTAATATTTTGGAAACCAGACACTTCCCAGGTATGCTTCCATGGAGAAAAATGATCGTGATGATGAGGAGATTCCGTAGTTTTCGGGAACGTTGACGACCAAAAATCACCCTGTATAGGTAAGGTGGGTGAATTCACGCACTTCCATTCATATAATAATTTTTTTCATGTTTTTAAAAATTAAGCCGATTTTTGGATTGGAGTTCAGCATTTGATAGTTGCAACTATTATATTAACTTTAATTAATAAGGCATTCAATTTCTAACTGATTTACAATAGTTTTAGCAATAAAAAGAAAACTTCTCCGGATGGAAATGATGAACAATGGAAGGAATTGACGTTTCAACTGCAGGGAATGAGATGTTATGATGGGTAATGATTTTGATAATGATGGGTAATGAATAAAACAGTGTGTTTTGAAACAACATTTTTAATCATTTGGTTTTATCTTTGGCGAGATTATTAAAATTAAATGTGAATGTGTATATGTCTTAAGCAACGTCATAATTAAATCACAAATACTTATTATATAAGTTTAGATAAGTGATACACATACAACCTATTTATTAACTTTTTAAAGAATCTTGACGATTAAGTAAAAATAAACAAAAAAAGCTTTCGTAAATTATTCATTTTAGCAACAATTTAAAACTACTAAATAATAAAATCAAACTTTCTGCACATGTCAAAAACGATAAGACAAAAACATAATATTAAAGAGTAGAACTTGCTGCAGGTAAAGGTTTTCTGGGTGAAAATAATATATGGAAAACAAAATATACGAGTATCGTAAAATTATAATTACCAAAGTAGTTAATTGTGATAATTTAAACTGTATTTAATTAGACGATTTCGACTTGTAAATAGATTTTTTCGATACTCGTAAAATTATCTCGGATGCCTTGCCTTCTCGAATAACAGCTGCTCCTCTAGAAGTAGAGGCTCCTATATTTGTAATATTGGAAAGTACTCTGGTTTGTGGAGTGTTTTTTTTAGTAGATGCCAGGGTAGTGACATATTCATTATCACTCTGTCGTGTCTCGGGAACATTACACTGAGCTATTTCTAGAAACCCCAAATGTTTTCTATGGATACATACACATCCTGGATCACAAGCAAAGCAGCTAACTTTCCTAAAAGTTAGCTGCTTTGAATATCGCTGCCATAATACCTGGTGGACGGAAAGGGTGCCCTTGAACGATTTCAAATTTGATGGCAAAGCATCATCTCTCTTTAAAATATCCGTCTCCTCTACTTTGAAAATCTGGACATTTTCAATGTTTAGCTGCATAGCATCAACAAACTGATCAAAAGTCGCAATATCGTGTCCAAACTTTACCAAATTATCTGCGGTTCTTTTTAGTACAGCTCCTACACCGTCAGGGGCACCCTTTCCATGTCCTGCTTCCGAGTAGTTCCAGGTTAGATGGGATATATGCGGAAAATCTATCCAAAGATTACTTATTATATAAAATATGTATTTGTTGCGATATTGCGACGTGGGTGAGTCAGATACAAAGTGAATTTTATCAATGAATGGATTATTCTTCAAAGCTACTTGTATAAGTGGCATAATATGCGCCCATACAGCTGGAGCATCATGTCTTAAACATTTGGAGACAGTACTCGCACAAGTTTTCCCAATATCACTTGCATGGAAATCAAAGGTATATATAACGGCAGTATGCAAGCAGACTTCTTTGCGACTACCACCGAAATGCATTGATTGCACTTCTGTGCCAAACTTGAGTCCATAATTTTCAGAGTAGTCGACGTGGATTAGAGCTTCGTTTACAGCTAGTGACTTTTTCAGGTTTGTGATATTATTGTATTGCGTTTGAATTCTGTAACAATGGTTAAAAAACTCTGGCAACTTTTTGTCCAACTCCTTAATTATATTTAAAGCAGTTCCAATCATGTCCTTTTTTGTTGTAATTGTTTGGAGTCGAGAACCCTTTTTTGTTACTATATTTTCTCTTTGTCTGACCCACTGATAGTATATAAATTCCTGATCACCTGAAAATTCGTTATAATTCAAAGTTTTCGATTTGAATGTAAAACATTGTCTTTCAAGGCAGTTTTCACTGTATTCCGAGCAACATAAACTTTCTAATAGTTGTTGAGAATTATTTTCATTGATAATACCATTTTTATTAAGACACTCTATAAGCAAGTCTGTGTTACTATGTATTATGCAAGCACACGTGTCTCGTGTAGTATTTTTTGGGTACACAACCCAATAAGGCCTATATTTGCAAAAAAATCCATAACTGATTCTTATTCCATTTTGTGAAAGAAACTTTTTATGCAGAACTTTTAAGCTATTGTTTAAATAACGTTTTTGCATTGAAATTTTATTTTTTGCCACAAACTCTTTTTTGCCTGCTGCAAGGGTACTGTTTGCATCATCCGTATAGAAATTCTGAACTAATTTAATTAATTTATTGTTGGTGCGTTGGTCTTCTTTGACTTTCTTTTCTTTATGAGTAATAAATTTATTTTCTTTTTCGGTATTATGTTTCTTTGGATTTACTTGCTTTTCTTTCTGTTCATATCTGTTAATAGTTTTCTTCAACGTGGAATTTTCCTTTTTTAAACACTCTATAATTTTCAAAAGTCTTTGCCGTTTTTTCAATTCCACGTAACGGATTCTTCTTATTTTTGTTGTAACAGGAAACTTGACTGGATGCAATGGGTCTTCTTCTTTTTTCGCAACTTCATCATCCTTGTTTGCTTTTTCGTCGTTATCCTTATCTTTGCATTCTATGATAACAGCCTCGGGTATTGGGATTTCCTTTAGTTCTTCTTTTTTTTTTGTCTATATTTCTTAGCTGCCTCACGCCACTTTTTTCTTTGCACCCGTTGCTCTCTTGGCGATTTTTCGGTGATATTAACAACTTGTTTCTTTAGCTTCTTCTTTACATATTTCTCTTTTTCTTTTTGTCTTAGTAACTCATACAGTTCAGGATTTGACTTTATTTCCGCATATTTTCTACGTTTAGCCAATTTTTGGGCTTCGGTAATACCGGCGAGGACGCTACGTTTTCTTTTATCCATTGTACCTTCACATATAAAAATAATTTAAACTATATATACAGTTCATAAAAGAAACTACTTCTATGTAAATACAAAAGGTAACAAGAAACTAAAATAAAATGATAATATGAAGAACATAAAATCTAAATAAAAAAAAACTTTAAAAATTTCGTCTCAGTCTGGATTTGATAAAGAACATATTATAATGTTAACCTTAATATTTTCATCCAATTGGGGATAAGAATAATGGAAGAAGAATGATTGGTCCAGTTGACTCTATAAAATAATCCAGTCCTCTGCTGTCTTATTTTTAATCATGTACTTACAGAATGAAACAAAGTCACTAGATAAATCATTCCCTTCGCGATCATATCATTCCCAGTCCACTTCGCAAACGGAGAATGATGTTACCGGGAATGACAATATGAATGAATTTAACCGAAATTTCTAGAACGCACCTAATTTGACTATCAAAATTACTTTTAAGAAGAAGGTATTTTCAGGCTAGTTCTGGGTGGCAATAAGTGGATGTAGTGTAAAATTTACTTACCTTAATATACACTGATAGGGAATGAGCAACGAACGTGACCAAACTCCGGCCTGTCAAATATTTTTCGCAATATCTTTGAACGATGCCTGTTGTCTCACGCACGCTCTGTACGGCGTCACAGGGCAAACTGACGGTAAGCGGGGGTCGCGGTAGGTATTCTTTCATGCGTCGTTAATAAGTAGTTTTTGATCGTTAGACAACTTAAGCGGGAAATGATGAAATTAACGTGACAAAACTAAAGTCTTCTACAATTTTTTTATGCAGATGTTTTCAATTAAATATATTATTAATAATATTAAAGTTCAACTTCATTAGTATTGGTAAATGAACCAAATCGAATAAAATCTTTTACAATGGCGGCAATTCGTGTTGATATTTATGTGTGACGTTTTTGGACATAACGGGAAATGACGTTTGAACATATTTTTAATTATTTTGAGAAATATTAAGAATTTTGTATTATGATTTCGCTTGGCGTTGTCCACGTCTATATACGAGACACATAATACATCAACAAATATAGCGTTAAAACTTCGTCGTATATTTTTAAACTTAGAAGATACGGTTTTATTGTAAGTACGTGAAATCACCCAGGTATCTCTTTTGTATTTTACTGGAAATGTCTAGTCACAAAAATGTGAAAACTTCTTCTGTAACAAGAATAATTTTTATGACGAAAATAAGTAGTTCAGCTGTGTAGTCGTATTTGCAGTGTAGAGATATAGAGTTTGTTGTCATACTTTTCGCTGAACTGAACTGGAATCTCACATATATTATTATATTTTAACCAATCTGATTTAATACATAACATACTACAGGAATTCATGAGAATATCTAATTCGAATAAGCTGACAGGACAGGCACAGAGCTGCGCGGGCGCAGGCAGCAGTGCGCGACGCACGGTGGGCTGAAAAACGGCTTTCATAGACATAGGAATCAAAAGTGGCAAATACCGAATTTCTAATCGAATATCGCTTCTACTAGTTATTATCATATACTCAAATGATACTCGCATCAATCTGCACAAAAACAAAGGACTTATAATTTTTTTACGAAAAATTTGTATGAAGCTAGAATAAAAATTTAATTATCTCTTAAACGGCAAGGAAAACCGTAATATCCTTACAGGTAGTGTTAGTACTAATTATTTATGATTTTTTGACGTACTACAAATAACGGTTATCACTGCCGATTTTTTTTAAAAAATCATCAAAATATTTTTATTTATTTTTACATATGAAACGGTTCCCTTTATTGTCTAACTTAAGAAAATCGATATTATGAATGTGGTTAACTCAAATGATATGAATTTATAGGTATAAAACAAGAAAAATATAAAAAAATGCTGTTTATTTTAAGTTACAAAAATGTTCTTAATTATACAAAATATTCAATTAAATTATAATTGAACCAAATAGTACAGTAATCTTACATAATTAATAAAAAAAATTGAAAAATGAGAGTGATGAAAATTCGTATTTTTTTTTACATTAGAAAGAAAGAAAGAAAAGAAGTATATTTTTCTTATATTACGAATTTTCATCATTCTCGTTGTCGGATTCCAATTCTGAGTCAGAATCCAAGTTAGTTACATCTAAAAACTCGAACTCAGTTTCCTGAAACTGGATTAAGTCGAGAGTTTCACCAAAAAAGCTTAGTTTTCTCTTACTATCTAGCTTAGGCCTTTGTGCACTTAATAAGGGATCAGAGGAAATGACAAGCATATTTAAAATATCTTGATTTGAATCTTGCCTGCTTCTTTTTCGCGAATGATTTTCCCGGAACCTCCTAAAATCTTTATTTCGCGACTCTGAGGCTTCTTCAGAGAGAGCCCCAATGGGCACAATGTCATTTTTCTCAATGATGTCAGCCCCGTGTATTAACAATTTATGTACGGTTGCCGACATGTAGTACCAATCGTATAATTCTACGTACTTTTCTGCCGTTTTGCGGGAAAAATCTTTGAACTTGTTCACATCGATTTTCTCGCCAGATGTTATTGCTTGCAAAATCACAGCAAATCTTTTTATGAGCTCCTCATCCAACCCGGTAATAGCTGCAGTTGTATTTGGAAACTCGAAAAACTTTCGTGCGGTATTGCCATCATTGGTGGTTCCCGAGCCCTGTTTTACTATATCAATCAACAGATTGAGCTCATCTTTAAATTTGTCCTGAATGTGTTTTTTTCTTGTCTGCAACATTTCTTTGTGCTCATTACTTCTCGCTGCCCACTGTTTGAAGTCAAGCCTGTACGCAATATGTAACAGACATTCCATGCAATTTATACGGGCGTGTAAGGATGACAAACCAAATTCATATACGTCAGAACACACAGTCTTCGAAGTTACAACATCTAATCGGTTCATTTCTGTTGGTTTTGCTAAGCACAGGTAGCACGATGCGTTTGATCTGGCTTCAGAAAGGTACGTGCAGACTTTAGCGTCGATCATTGTCATCATTAGATGATGAGTCACCCTGTTATTATTACTGCTCTCTGTGGGGATAAGATCCTTAATTTCATCATCCATTTGTCTTTTGTGATCAATTACAACTGCTTCACTCTCTTTTACAAAAGTAAACTGGACTGGACGACAATACAAAGCTGAGCATGGTTTTGGGTTCGTCCATAAAGTATTATCTCCATCTGTCAGTTTTAGTGGGACCAAAGAGGTCATAAAAATGCTGGAATCATCCTGCTCGCCCTCCATTTTCTGCTTGTACCGGCTTTGGTTGGAGGCACCATCAAATCCCCACTTGGATATCAGCTTTAGCTGCTTATTTTGCACATCGTCAGAAAGACTTTGAAGAATCCTCGTCACTGTGATGTCCAGTAAAGCTTGAAGTGTAATTCGAGCCGATGAATCCGTAACTGACACTGATTGATTCGGAGGGTAGCAACTAAGCTTAGTTTGTTGCACTTTGTAGTAAGATGGATATATATCATTAGCACCTTCGCGAATGGCAGCCTCTCGCAATGTAATATATTGCCACTTTGATAGTTTTAGTGAAAGAAGCAATCCAAGCGCTTTCTCTGCTGTAAAAACCACTTTTTTCACTGGTTTTTTAAGCGTCTCACTAATTGTAGCCGCTGCTTCAGGATTTTTCATCATATATTCGATCACTGAAGCGATATCTCCATGCCCTTCTTCTTTTAAACGTGCTGCAGCTGCATAGGCCAATTCACTGGAATCTTCGCTTGTATGGTCATCAGATCTTCTCTTTTTCTGTTTGTTTCCTAGATCTTCAAAGGGTTTTCGGGACCTTTTTGTCATTGTCCCAACAGACGATGATGTTACTGCACTAACGGACGATGACGTCGACGGTTCTTGAGAGATGGTGTGTATATCATCAATAGTTTCTCGATTAACCAAAGTTTGCACACAACTTGGCCAATCAATATTTGCTTGCAGCCAATTTCCGTACAGTCTTCTGAAATTATCAAGGAATCTGCTGGATTTCTGCCACCTCTGTAAAGCAGCTCGCGTAAACCTTCGACAAAATTCTTTAACAGTTACTTGATCTTCGACAGAAAGGCAATCGCCTATGCGGGATACAAGTGCACCAAACAATACTTCATGATTAAATGAAGTAGTCTCACTTTTTAGAAGAACAAACAAGTCTAAATTGGTGATTAAACTTTCCATTATTTGATTTAAAATCACAGAGCAAATATTATTTAGTGTTAACAGTTACACGGATGTGAACAATTTAAATTAAAAGCAAAAGTTTAGTCCTTTTATAGCAAAAAATCGATAATTAGTTAACTACCCCCATTAGACTTTTCAAAGAAGTACTAAAGAAAACTTATAGTCGACAATATAACACATTAGCACAACTAATTACCACATTAGCTAATCAGAAAAAAGTGATGCAGTCCAAAGATTGCATTGTTGCGCGATATTGCTAATTATTTAATCACCTATTTAGTCTCTTCAGAAGCCTAAATTATTAGAATTACTTAATCACTTACCTAGTTACAATGAAACTAAACAATTACTTAACAATTCTTTATGGTATTTTTAATGTATCTAAAATTGAAAACTTATTTTGGTTGATCAATATCCCACTGAGGCCGTGTGGTGTCCGGCAGAATAGAATAGCACCAACCCTCCATACACAGGGGCGTAAAAGGCGACTAATACGCTTGTATTAGTCGCCGTTTAGCCTGAGCCTCAATAGACCAGAAAATGGGCAGCAGCATTTTCATTATACTATGGTCTTTTACATCGATCTCCAACCTGCCTGCCAAGCGTGGAGATTATGGCAACATTCTCCCACGGGAGAGGCTCAGGTCCAGCAGTGGACTGTTATGGGCTGATGATGATGAATATCCCACTGAAAATAGATGTCTAAGTGCGGAAGTACAATAAACTTTTGCCTACCCTTTTGGAAGTAGACAGGGGATGCTAATTTTATATTTTGCGTTGTTAAAATTCTGTGTTTCTCAACTTAAACACGAAAAGGAACCGTTTCGTATGTAAAAATAAATAAAAATATTTTGATGATTTTTAAAAAAAAATCGGCAGTGATAACCGTTATTTGTAGTACGTCAAAAAATCATAAATAATTAGTACTAAAACTACCTGTAAGGATATTACGGTTTTCCTTGCCGTTTAAGAGATAATTAAATTTTTATTCTAGCTTCATACAAATTTTTCGTAAAAAAATTATAAGTCCTTTGTTTTTGTGCAGATTGATGCGAGTATCATTTGAGTATATGATAATAACTAGTAGAAGCGATATTCGATTAGAAATTCGGTATTTGCCACTTTTGATTCCTATGTCTATGAAAGCCGTTTTTCAGCCCACCGTGCGACGGCTGAGTGTCGCGCCTTCGGGGAAATTCATGTTCTGTACCTACTTTAGTTTCTAATAAAGAAATATTTCATGTTTTAACTATTAACGTAATATGTACAAGACTTATTCAGAAAATGGGTTACCAACATTTTTTTAAAATACAATATCTAAATTGCAAGGAATGTAGATATTAGTATGGCTTAAAGTATTACTTAAAAAGTTTATTTAGTTTCCTACCCTTAGTTATAACAATACTTACTGTATTTAGTTAAGAAATCTATGTTTAAATCGAATAGGGGGTAATTCTAGGAGGCCTAAGTTCAGCAGTGGTCTTCCCGTGGTTGAAATGATGACTGTCATTAAACCTACAAATAACCTATCCTAAATTCTTACTACAATAACTCTCTACTACTACCTACTACTACTGTAATAACTCTGTCTGTCTGTTATAACCCGATTTAAATAAAATTTGGCACAGAGTTAGTCTAGAGCCTGAGAAAGGACATGTTTTTATCTGGGCAACAAAAAGATTCCCGGAAAATTTCGACTATGTTTCGATATTTTTTTTTTCTGCAGTCTACCAATAAATAATAAATAAATAAATAATAAATATTCACACACTACACAACACATTAACCTAGTCCCACACTAAGATCCCTAAGGTCTTGTGTCGTGGGTACTAAGCAATGGTATATAAATACATAGATAGATATACAAACATCCATGACTCGGATATAAACATCGATATTCATCATATCAATGTTTGCACCTACCGGGATTCGAACCCAGGACCTATGGCGTCGCAGGCAGGGTCACTACCTACTACACCAATCGGCCGTCATTATACGAGTATTTAACATAATAATCGATGGGTACATATTATAAGAGATTACTAAATGGCTACTATACCTATTAGTAAGAAGGGACGTAAAATTTCCCCGACGGCATTGCCAACAACCCGACCGGCGAGTTCTCTCGCATATTGCAGCAGTGCACAGGCTTTAAATAGCGTCTAGACGTCTAGCTATTTACCTAGGACATTGACCCTGCTCCCCAATTACAGTGGAAAGCACCTGAATCGGCCGCGCTCGGTCTCAGGCCGTTTCAAGCCGTTGCAGGCCGTCTCAGGCCGTTGCGCCGTCGCGCCGCGCCTCGCCAAGCCTGGTTACAGCCGAGGAAAGCTGGGAATGGAGCTGTTTATGTTCTCAGCTTGTTATATTACAAAATAGGACGTGGTTAACAAGATATGATGAATACTAGAATTAAACATAGTAATTTGCTCCGATTTAGCTGTGAGTGCAGATTGTCTGATAAATACCTTTAAATAGGCTTTAGAGTGAACTTAATACCTACTGGTACCTACCTTTATGGTTTGTATAGATAGATAGATAGATAGGTATAATTTCAAATAGAGTACTTAAGGTAGTACCTAATATAAGAAAAAAGTACTTATACAGGGTGTTTTTTCGTTGCCACCCTTAACGAAGGGTACGCACTCTATACATCAAATAGAGTAAGTTTATGCCAAAAAAATGCTGGGAATCGATGTAAATTTTTTTGTTTTTTTTTTTAAATTACTTGATCGGGCGAAATTTATAGTGTCCAGTGTTCATGCAAGTTTTTTTATAGACAAATATTAATTATTTCTCGTGAAAAAATCTTGCTACGCGCGTCTATGTGCATTTATGCAGGAAAACGCAGTGTATTTACTTAACTTTGGACCCTAACATCTTGGGAACCAGACACTTCCCAGGTATGCTTACATGGAGAAAAATGATCGTGATGATGAGGAGATTCCGTAGTTTTCAGGAACGTTGACGATCAAAAATCACCCTGTATATTACTATATACTCGTAATATAAATAGAGTAAGTATGAGCCGTATTACCAAATATTATAATAGAGTCCCTTTTGGGAAGTTAACCTAACCGCCTACTAAGGTACCTTTGCATTTACGCAGACTGTAACAGAGAAGGACCTCTGGGTTCTCTACGGGGCATTTTAAAGTTACGGTGAACATTAAAAACAGTCTACAAACTTACTGGGCGATTCTCAGTATGTTTCCTCACATTACATCACGGCCATTATTAGCTTTGGGCGGACAGTGAGCGGTGCAGGCGCATATTAGCTAACGACATTTAGCAGATTGTGTGATATCGTAAAGACCGCCCAGTTTGAGTTAAACTGGGTCTTAAATTTTCATAGGAAATATTAAGATCAACTTGTCAAGTCACATTTCAAGTGACTCAGATATAATTTATTTGCCGGACCCAAAATCATAGAGATAGGTAGTTTTCAGTTTCATTTAAAAAGGATTTCTTATGCTTTATCTAACTAAACTTTACATTAGTTGTTTACGTTAGTTAGTTGGTTCAGTAGATAGAACTAACATGAAAAACTAATCCTGATGATGCCACGGGTGTTGGCGAAACATATGTCGATTAAAATTTTAATTGGTTTTCGGATTAGCAGCTATGTATTTATGGTTGCATGCTAGGTGCTTGGATCTGGCTTCTCGTTGCGACTGTAGTGTCTTGTGTTCGTGATCATGAGTCGGCAGATCCGAGGGTCAGTGGAGGGTATAGGGCCCGGTGGTGGGCGATCCCTCAATAAAATTGTTCAGACCTGAGGAAATAAAAAACTCCATCCGTTTCATAAAGCAACATGAAACATTTCCGCACATTTTCCCGTATCATCTGCGTTTCCACTCACAAAATTAAACACGACAAACAAACCGTGAAGACAAAATATTCGTAATGTGTAATTAATCAAAATAAACGTTTTACAGCGTTCCGCGCAGGCCGGCGACGGAGACGCAAAATGGCGGCTCTGTACCGTGCGGTTTTGGCGGGAGCGCCTGTAATGGCTGTGGCGTGGCTTTGATCGTCGCTGTTCAAGATTTATTGGCATTCTTTTATTTTCTGGTTCGATTGATTAGGGTTCTGGACTGTCTCGAAGTGGTAAAGGGCAAGGATGTAAATCCATAAACAAACCATGGTAGGTAGATATCAGCTCCTAAAAGTTTATTTATTTATTTATTGCATGTCACAGGTTATTATTATTATTGTCTCTTTCGAAATTCACGGGACTACAGAGTCCCGGTCCTTTGAGAGGCGTGCATCGGGCCGTAGCCAAGATGTATTTATTATTAAATTATTCGGTGGACTTCTTTTGGGTGGCATAGAGTTTGCTATATTATGTTTATGTTGATTCAATAAACAGATCTCCTTATTCCCTTTCTGAAATATTTTGGATGTTAATCGTGCCATTCGGAACAGCTCCTTCTATAAACTAATAATGGCAGACAATTTCGTATTTCTGAAATGATTAAAACAGATACAGCAACTTCCGTTGTGTCACGTCCCATCCGTCCGTCCGTCAATAAAGGAGAGTCGTGCCGGAGTGGCGTGACGGACTTCCAAAATGCAACCAAAACACAAACAGATCGGTACAGTCGCGATGTTCATACAATACACCGGTTTTAAAAGGTTGATTAAAAGTGATTTAAAGTGCGAGTTTGTAATTTCGTTTGGTTTATATTTCAGCGTCTAGCGTAGGTATCTACAAAGGTTTTTAAATACAACTTTTGTAAAACCTTCCGCTAGTTATTCAAATTTTTGCCTGCTTGTTTAGTGTTCATATGTCGTCAGGCAGGTCACCTGTTGTTGATGGCTAAACGAGGTTTTTTTTAAAATACCTAGGCTAGAGTCTATTTTTCTTTATAGTTATAATACTACTTATAGTCCAATCAACGGGAGGTTTGACCCCAACATTAATTCCTCTGTTTTAAATTTTTTTGCAGGATGATAAAGTAAAGTCAATTTATTACGATTTATATAAATTCGATTTTTTCGATTTAGGACTCTGTTTATTTTACCAAAACAAGAAAATCACGTATAAATCGCTGCGGAAAATTTCTCTGTCCGAAATTCCTTTTGTATATGTCAGGATATAGGTATTAATACGTATATAAATTTAATAGAAGCCAGGGATATTTCGACTTCGGAGAGCTACAACTCTGAAATTATCTTTTTTCTGCTATAATTTTCTTGGGAAAAATCCTCCGTTTATTTTTATTTTTTTGTTTGTGTTAATTTGCTAGGATACATCGCCTAACACAACAATCCAAGATATTTTCGTTTCGAAACACAGCTTTTTAGTTTTTTGGCTATATTGTCTTTCGGAAAATTCTCCGTTCCATTTTATTTATTTATTAAATAATTACAAAACACTAAAATAAATCAGTTTTATTTTAAAGAATCCAATAAAATTTCGGCGTTAAACATCTATTCAGTATATATAGCAATATCGTTGTGGTAATTAAAAGATAAGAAAACTCCATTTAAACATCAAAACAATTTAATTTCTCTTTTTATACGGACTTCGCTGCAAACGTAATATACGAGTAGTTCAGTTTGTCGTCCCTTTGACAATAACTCTCGTATGAATTTAGTCCAGGGGACTAGGTACTCGGACAATGTAGAGTACTTATTATGGGTTCAAATCTCCGATCGTTCAGTAATAAGACAAAGTATTCTTTCTTTTTAATTTATTTTTCTTTATTTAGTAATGGTTTCCTTACTTTTCATAAGTATTTTTCATTTCCTAATACATCTTAAGTAGTTTAATTTTTTTTAAGGATCCTTGTTGGAATATTGCCAAAATCCACAATAAACAATGTCGTCAAAGATAAAAACTAATTAATAATTTAATAGAACAGGAAAAATTATTAACTCATAGTTGCAGTAAAATTTATTGCAAGACCCATGAAAATTCTCAATGAAATATGATCGATATCGGAAATTTCAATTGTCGTAAAGAAGATTAAAGATGTCGCGCATACCTACTCGTAGTTTTTTTTTAAATAAAGAGCATTTAATCGAAGAGTTTTAAATAATACCTATATATTCATACCTAATGCTGCCATTTACTATTAGGTATAGTTTAGCATTAGTCTAGCTAGCGAGTCTAGGTATACCTATACCTACCTACCAATACCAGCAAAAGAATTACTAGAATATTATGTGGAATTAATTTATAAATATTCTGTATTATAAGGTCCTAGCTAAGTAGATAAGTAGAGCTATAAGTATAGGAAGGTATTTTTCTCTTGATTTTCGACCGCTTTTGTGCTCGATTGTCTCCCTCGTCAGCCATTTTTCATGTACGCGTGAACGCTCGGCCGGGCCCGAACGGATTTAGCTCCGGCGGGGATGCGCCCGCGCATTTCAGCTAATTACTTTTTTCATAACGCGCAAGCCGACAAACGCAAGTAAACTAAGAAATAAAGACACCGAAACACGAGAATTTTTAGATGAATTTTAATTGAAATAGTTCGAAGATACGATATCATATTGCGTTTTTGTTTTTAACTAAACTTTTTGTGAGCGAATTGTT
This sequence comes from Carposina sasakii, assembly GCA_014607495.2. NCBI lineage: Eukaryota > Metazoa > Arthropoda > Insecta > Lepidoptera > Carposinidae > Carposina > Carposina sasakii. The sequence continues at coordinate 1,302,861 of CP053166.1, forward strand.
GTAACGACTTTGTGCAAAGAATGTGCTTTAACGTTTTACTAGAAAGATTTAATACATACCTACCTACGGAGCACATTTAATTAGGACAACAATGACTAATCCAATAAAAGATGCTGGAATAGAAGTTTAAAAACAATAAGAAACGTACCTAGGTGCCTACCTTAGTAGGTACCTACCTACCTACCTAATTCAAGGAATGGAAAAGCTCGGGTAGGTATAAGGACGCGATCGTAATTAAGTAGATACCTATCTATCCCTGGCGGTAACCCTGGCGAAATGGACACACAACATTTATTTCCAAATTCCTGATTTATTAGCTTCATCTCGACATAAAAGTGTTCAAAATTAATAAAGTCTGTCCGACTGTTTTAGAAAGTTATATTTTTAACATTTAAACACCCATAACTTTGGTATTTACTAACCGATTGATGTTATTTTTGCACTATTCAGTTTGTATTTGTAGTATCTTTCGAATACTTTCTACTGACAGATGTCGAGACTGCTAGAATTGTTTATTTTAGCTATTTCCATAGTATAATGACCTACGGTATTTTATTATGGGGAAGCGCAGCTGATTGGGAGTCAATATCTATACTAATATTATAAAGCTGAAGAGTTTGTTTGTTTGTTTGTTTGTTTGAACGCGCTAATCTCAGGAACTACTGGTCTGATTTGAAAAATTCTTTCAGTGTTAGATAGCCCATTTACCAAGGAAGGCTACAGTCTATACAACAACCTGCCCGGCTTCGCACGGGTACAACGCCCCCTCACGCGGACGAAGTCGTGGGCGGCTGCTAGTAATCAATAAAGTCATAATAGATAAATTTAATAAAATGTCTGATGTGCACAAAATAAATACAATAGGTAAGAACAGACTTGTTGCTCATGTGTCCCGTCTCCGCAAAGTCAGTAAATCATTCATGGGTCAATGTATACTTTTCTACAACAAGCTTCCAGATACACTCAAAGGGCTACCTATCTGTAAATTTAAAAACATTGTGAAGAAAAAACTTTGCATGAAAGAATATTATACAGTATTAGAATATTTAAATGATAGCGAGCCATGGAAGTGAATTGTTCTAGCATCCCCAAGTTACGCAATCTATGTTTTACTTTTATATTTAGCTTAGTAGGTATAGTTAATATGTGTTGGTGAATGTGACCAGAAGCGCTATAGTGTATTATGCGTGACTTCTTCATTCTAATGTTATTACCAGCTATAGGTATTATATATTTAAGTTCTGAATGCCACGTTTGCTCGTCTGTTCACATTTTACCGTCGACTTGTACTATTGTACACAAATATATATTTTTTATATTTTATAGTTTAGTATAGTAGATACTTATTTGACATTGACTTGTACTCTGTGTACACATTTATATTTTTATTTATACAGTTTAAATTTGACATGGACCTGTACTTACTTTGTTTAAGTTGGTATGTAATTTATATGAATTTAAATTAATTGTATTATGATAATTGAATTTATACACACTAAGTGAGTTAAGTGTTACTATCTGATATCTAATCCAATGTAAGATGCTTTTGTTAATATATTACTTAGTTTTGACTGTGTCGCTGGGAGTTTTCTAGCTATTTCTTCTTCCAAGCAATGACACTTCACTGAAATAGTGTAACAGTAATAGTAGAATCATGCGGTGTGTCAGACCTAATGTTGATTTTGCCATAAAGGAGAACTGTGTAGCAGCTCTCCTGAATTTCGTGTTTAGGCGACCTTAACTCTTATTAGCTCCACGTTGATGGCTATTAAGCCCCGAATCGCTAACTTATGCCTGACAGACCGTAACAAATCGCACCTTGGGATGGTGACCGTTGCCAAAGCAAAAGTTTTTTTTTTTGGTGGTTTAAATTCACCTCCTTTTTTTGTTTGGTAGCGGTTTCGTTTTGGGGTGCGAACATAGAAAGTAATATATAATTAGACAATCGACAAACAAGTTGTTAATGCTTTCATGTCGAATAAATGATTTTGAATTTGAATAAAATATAAAAAAATCTGTTTTCGTGTCAGACGCATATTCTCTATTGGCTTTCAGCAAGTAAAGCTACTGAAGACCACTAAATATGTAGTCTAACAATACGTCTTTGTGACATGCTGACAGCGTATCTAATAGTTTCCTTATTAATATTATGATGGTACGTCCGGTTGTTAACCGGTTTACAGTTTTCAGCCGTCTTCAATAGTCGTATATATATAGGTACCTATACTTACAGATGGAGAAGAACTATCTGTCAAAGTGTGTAACCTACATTATTTAAGGACATTATACTCAGTTTGTACTTGAATGCAAGTTCACAAAACACTCTATAACTCCTAAACTGTTACCTAATCTTGCAGTAAAAATATTAACTTTCATATTTAATTATTTTCATATTGTGAATGAAAATAAAATTGATCTTGTATCTGGACCTTAATATCCATGTACCTACTGACGGTAGTAGGTAAAACATATAATTAGATTACCTACTTTATATTTTGTGGATGGCAGGGTTCTTCACATCTGGAGCTCCAACATCAACCGACTTTAATGAATGAGGAACAGAAATGAGGCTCTGGCGAAAAACCCACACTGGACCAGCGTGGTGGGCCCATAGGCCAATCCCGCCCTATACAGCCGTGAGAGGTGATCTGGTGAGGAAGTTTTAGTCGAACAGTAGGCCTACAGGCTAATAAAATAATTAAAAGTAAATAGGAACATGCATGAAAAGCTGAAAATAGGACCTTTTATGACCTTTAACTCGTCCCCACCCTCGCCGGCTTTTAATATTCATTAAGATGCCCCATGAAATACTGTAAGAATTATTACGTCGGAAAGTTCTGTTGCTAATGAAAGCAAATAAGAAGAATCTTTGATAGGTACAAGGCCTATCTATATTGTGTGAGTGTGTGTGGTGACATCTGTTATCGAATAGATTAAAATACTTAAGTTTGTGTCTGCCATCTAGTTTCGAATAGGAGAACTACGTGGCTGCGTTTTGTTGCAATACAATGTGTAAGGATTTTTTTTGCTGTAGCACGTTTTGTTTTAACATTATTTATGTCAATAATTTTTATTTTTATTGTCTATTAATGTCTATGGTGTAGTAGTAATTGCTTTTTGGTCGGGTTTGCATTGGAATTCTGTTGAATGTTGTGATTTTTCTGTAGAAAATACCACCATGGGGACAGAAGTCGCCTTATCTTTTAGTGCTTTGCGTACTCAATTGGAGAGTGAAAAATCTAGTTTATATAAAATAGACGAAAATATAAAGAAAATCGTTCAAACTTCAGGTCGATTCCAAAACGATAGGTTAGTTGATTTTGATTACTTTTTTATGGTTGATTAGTACATTTTCCGCTGATAATAGTATTAATCAATCTTTATTTTCAGGTTCAATAACTCCCAATTCAACAATTCTGGAGATTACGGCAGAGGACAGCAACAACGCCTTGGAGGAAGACATTACACAGATTCTAACAGTTTCAACAAAAATGACGACCCGTTCGGCAAACGTAAACATGAAACTAAGACAGTTTTTAGCAGGTCAGTTTGTACTTGCTTATCTGCTTTCGCGAGAGTAATATTTATATCATAAGTTGATGTTATATGTTTGCCCATTGTGTTGTAGATTGTCTGCCAGAACCAATGATAGCGATGGAGAAGACGATGGCCCCAAGCGATCTCGTGTATCGTCAACAGTTAGTCGAGAGCTGCCAACTAGGGCTGCGGTACTTAAAGCACAAGGCAATGATGAGCAGTCAAGAACTAGAAACAGAAGGATTTTTGGTTCTCTTCTCGGCACACTACAGAAATTTAAACAGGAGGAAATTGTTCTACAGACTAAAGTGAGTTATTCCCTTAAAATCTATGACAAACTACTAATTACAATCTTTATCTATTCATTATAACATAATTAGCCATTATTTTGGTGAATAATTAGATTTATTATGAAAGAACATCTTAAGGTTAAGATACATACAAAATACAATCATGCCTTTATCCCTTACGGGGTAGGCAGAGCACCAAGGGCCGATTGGACCACATGGTGCCACTTCTGACCAATTTTGTGGGTATAGTTGAGATGTACAAGTTTGGTTAGTAGTGACAGGTGGTCAGCCCATCGCCTACAAAACACTAAAACCCTCTTGTCCCTCTACTGACTTGTACAGTATGCCCGGGAAGAGAAGCAGCTGTAGTATTATACGTTTTTTCTTCACTCCCAGAGCAGCATAGAAGTAAGACTATACTATAGGATATAAGTTTTACTATATATATATACTATGTACTCGGTTTAGGAAATATGGATATTATATTATTATTCTGCAAATTAACTTTCAAAGTGATCTCATGTGCTGAGCTAGCGACTGTCACTTATCCGTTACATCTGGCTGTGCCCACAGATGTTCGTTTCTGATTCTACAGCATTAACTACTACTTAAATGCAGCTGTAAAATCGAAGGAAATAATAGGATTGCACTTGTGGTTGTTACTTTTTCTTTACATGTTGTCTAAGGTGTATTTACATAATCTGAGAATGTGTGTTAGGTTTTTCAAGATTGGTTTAACTTTCAGGAAGATAAAAAGGCCCAAGTTGAAAAGAAAATAGAAGAACAAGCAAGGCAACAAAAGGAGAAGGAGCAAAAAGAGAGAAAGACCCTATTTGCTGAAAGAGAACAGAAGAAAGCTACCATCAAAGCTTTGGAGGCCAAGATGGGTAGAGTTCAGGAATTTGAGAAATGGGAAGCATCACAAAAGCACCTTGGGAACTTCATACTTACCAAAACTAAGCCACACATATACTGGTTGCCTAAGAAAATGTCAGAGAAAGCTAATGAAAGGTTGATTTCTAGCAGAAAGTTCCATGAAAGTAAGTTTAAGTTTTTTTTCGTTTTAAAAGGAAATTTTAAGGGCCTACCTCATTATAACAAAAAATAACATCATAATGTAATTTACAGCTAAATATGGTCCCTTGTATCGCAGTGAGTACAATAATAATAGACAACAGACTCTATGGGTGTTAGATAAGATTGTGTGATTCTTCCCTTTCTTATGAGATTGTTGTTTATGAAGATTTTGATAATTTATCTGTTACAGAGTGTATGGCAAAAAAAAGGCTGGAGCTACAAGATGAATTGCTAAGGATAGAGAACCGTTGTCTCAGGATCAGAGGTCCTGGGATGAAGGAAAATGATCCAGATACCCATGATATTGAGAGGAAGATCTCTGAGCCATCAGAAACTGATCAAGATGATAAAGCCAAAAAGAGAGATAAATTTGCAATGGATGTAGATGAAAAAGAAAAAGATGAGAGTGATGTAGAAGATAAACAAAATGATATAGGATGTGATGAGGATGGAGATTACAAAATGGAAGACATACCAGGTATGTAGCATACATTATTTTTACAGACAAAAAAATAAAATCATGTTGATATTGTGTTTATTCTCTATTATTTTATTTACAGAAAATAACACAGTCAATGAGACAACAAAAGAAACTAGTGAAAATAAAGATGAAGAAAAACCTGAAAATATTGCTGATTCAACTGTAACTGATAGTGCAAGTAATGACAAAGATAGTCAAGCAGAAGAAACACTGAACATTGAAGTTGATAATGAACATTCCTAACAATGTGTAAAATTGTACAAAAGTACAAAATATATCTAAGAAAAGTAAAGTGTGTATTGAAGTGTTGGAAATCTGAAATATAGTGTTAAAAGTGTACCTAATGGGGTTTTCTTAAATAAAACTAAATAGTGACATACTATTAATAAAATATAATAATTTAGAGATATAAAAGATCACAGTTTGCAAAGCAGATAGATATTATAGGCATTAATTTTATTAAACAATGTTGAATGGAATGGTTTTAGAACTTTTAGATGTTACCATATTATGTATCAGAAAACTTTATAATTCATCTGATAGATACAATTAATTAATTTTAAGCCTATATTACCAAGTTACTGCATTAATGTGTCTGCAACACAAGTCTGCTAAAAATTATTAAAAAATGAATCTAATCCAAGGTAAATATTCTAGAAGCGATATCATCCAGCATCCAGTCCATGCCCTCCAGGAGGTTCTCTCCCGTCACGGCTGAACAGCGCACAATTCTCCAATGATGCGTCTTGATGCTGTCTAAATCTAAAGCCTGCAAAGACAAATTTTGCAAATAAAGTAACAACACTTTATTCTGACAAGGAACTGCTTACCTATATAAAATTAGGTAATTAGTCAGGTGATAAATAAAACAAGATGTAGTGTTTGTTGTACTACCTCTCGGATTTCCTGCAGAGTGAGTGCTCCAGGTAAGTCGGACTTGTTGGCCAGCACGAGCAGCGTTGCGCCGGCTAGGCGCTCCTCGCGCAGTAGCGAGTGCAGCTCGCGCGCGCAGTCCGCCAGCCGCCGCCGGTCCGCGCTGTCCACCACCCACGCCACGCCGTCTGTACTCTCAAAGTAGTTCTTCCAATAGGACCTGCAACGTTCAAGGTTACATTTCATTCACGACGAACACAATGGCATGCTTTTAATCTACTTTAGGACGTTTACCTGAGTGATTTTTGCCCCCCTACATCCCAGATGTTTAATTTGAAACCCCTGTGCTCTAAGGTCTTTATGTTGAACCCTAGTGTTGGAGATATTGTGTCAATTGGCTCCCCGTTGAAACGCTTCAGTATTGTTGTCTTGCCGGCATTATCCAAACCACTAGGAAGAAAAATGTTAAGGAAATTACAGCTGAACCTGAACATAAACAGTGTTTTGTTGCTTTGGTGTAAAAAGGATACAGCATAAGTATTCTCATTTCTTTTTCCTTTTGTCGCAGTTTCTTAAGTATTGTTAGGAAGCCCATTATGATACCAGATTCCTGCCGATTACAGGCTGGAACCTACAAAAGCAACTATAGAGCAAAACTAATAATAATTTGATTTTGAGACAGCTTTTGCAAAAAAATCAACAAAGAACCACAGCTAAGAATGATATTGAATGAATGATTGAGTAAAAAAAAACAATTAATCGTTCTTTTCTGACAGTCAGTCGTCGATTTTATAGATTTACTAGTGGACGCCCGCGACTTCGTCCGCTTGGAAATTGAATTGTAGCTTATATGACACGTTTGTCGGTTTACCAAAGCAGCGCCATCTATTGATTACTTACTCAACCAAGTCGAAAGGTATAACAGACAAATAATTAGCAATAAATTAAAATTGCGACTATAATTTGAGATTTAAACTATCCTATCTCTCAAGTTGGATCGAACTGCACATGGTGTGCGAATTTTATTATAATCGGTTAAGTGGTTTAGGAGTCCATTGAGGACAAACATTGTGACACGAGATTTATATATATTAAGATATGGTCTATTTAGATTTAGAAGCCTCGTTTTCACGTTATTTGTTTCAAGATAAGGTTTCATTTATTGAAGTTTGTTTTGGTCACATGATTTATTATGCCCCGCAAGTAGCGCTTCAATCTTACTTAATATCATAAACGCGAAAGTTTGTATGGATGGATGGATGTTTGTTACTCTTTCACGTAAAAATGGCTGGAGCGATTTTAATAAAATTTGCTATGAAGTTAGCCGACACTCTGGATTAACACATAGGCTACATTTTATCTCGGGAAAATATTTTTATCCCTGGTAATTTCTTTTGCTTTTTGCTTTTTCTGCAATCCACGCGGACGAAGTCGCGGGCGTCCACTATTTTTTATATTTTGTGGCCAGAACTTCATGTCAAACATACATATTAGTATTGTTAAACGGTCACCGTTACGTTAGTCCCACTAATGTGTAGTTTGTGGTCACCGAAGCAGATGCATTGGCAGAAAATACTAATATTCTTACAATCATATTGGGGGATTACATTGTATCGTGTAGAAGTATTAAAAATTATAATGAAAAAAAAAACTCGTTTTTGGACGGAATCCATTTTGAACCATAGAGAATACAGAATAATCCATCCATGGCCGATCTTGCTGTCATGTATTTTATTTAATTTCTGCTGCAAATATGAAGCACCTTCAATGATTTTAAGTGGGTTTATTGTGTGGAAGTGAACGTGTGGTGGCGCGGTCTCGTTGACACGGTTATTTGGTCGGCGCCACCATGTTCAGCGGGACGGTGCGAGTGAGGGTGTGGGAAGCGACGGGTCTCAGGCCGACCGACTTTCAGAAACGGCATAACATGACCTTCGGGAAACCAGGTACGCCTTATTTTTACACAAAAGCACCATCACTAAACTATTTACTACACGATTAACCACTTTGAGTCATGAATCTTGAACTCTGCAGTTGTAATTTAGTGTGTTAACTAGGCGTAACATGTTTACCAAAATGGGTGTTGGTAATATGTAAATACACGAAATCGTTACAGATGATCAGCCGATAGACCCGTACGTCTCTATTGATGCCGATGAACATCATCTCGACCGTTCAACCACAAAACCCAAAACATTTGACCCTGTTTGGAACGAAACCTTCATACACGAAGTACAGAATGTCGCCAGGTATGTACAGTGTAGTACAAGTATATAACGTAACGTCGATGAAACTAATGTAGTGTTATAACTTGGCTGTTGCATTTCAGTTTGGGTATCACTGTGTTCCATGACGCTGCAATCCCTCCGGATGACTTTGTAGCCAACTGCACAATACCATTTGAGGACCTGATGCACCGGGAGAAGGAGGCCACAGACTTCTGGGTGAGTACCGGTGCTCTTGACTGCTCAACAATTACTGATCTCAACCTGCCTTAGAATTATCATCAGATTAGATAAGTTAATCTTTTAAAGACATGGTTATCAATCTGTGTTTGTTTTGGTTGATAACGGGGTATCAGGTATTAAGAGATCAGTTTCATGTGTGTGGGAAACAGCAAATGATTAATTGATATACTTTAGTATGGAGTTGTCTGAGAAACAAATAAAATATGTGAAGCTCAGGGATGAGGTACTGAAATATAATTACTGGTAAATGAATCATCATCAAATTCACAGAAGTATAAATTGACAGTGCCAAATAATGTGATTTCTGTAATCAAGTCTTTGTGAACTTCCTGTTGTGTCACTTTCAGTGAGGTTTTCATGACTCATGAGATATTTTTAATTCAACTCCTAATTTCCTTATGGGTTATGTTAACTTTACAAATGTGAAAAATTTATCATTTACAAAATTTTGAAATACATTGTTATAGTTATTTATTTAGTTACTCAAAATTTTCAATGTAATGCTGTAAATATCCATTCATATGCAAAATCCTAGTATGCTAGTATGTGTTTGATTGGATATCAAGAAATGATATACTATAGAATATAGTATGCTATTCCCATATCCATGTATGTATGTATGTCCCTTAATTGAGAATTTCCTGAAGTTTCTCTGAATTGTAAAGTTTACACAAAATTAGGCACCCTTAATTTTGATTACTTTCCTATCAGTATGGTACTGTTATAAAAGTATGCAGAACACATAATATTTTAATCCTCAAGCACACTAAACTCGTCAAAGAAAAAAAGTACCGCCATTTTTGACTGGAAGGGACTCAAGGAAAGAGGTACAGTCAGCATCAAAAGTCGATGAACACATTCAGATTTTCAAAATCACTGAACACTATAATAACACATAAATCACTTAAGATAGGCGCCAGAATTGAATGAACATTAAAGTTCAAAATTAACTGAACACTACTCGTCTAATGTCACTGAACACCATTTTGTCAAAAATTGTTGATCGTTATAATATCCAAAAATATCATAACATTTAGTTTATCAAAAGTCACTGAACAATGTAAAATTCTGGTTTTGTTTAACTAGTGTCAATCACAGCTATGTCCAAAAATAACTTGACATCATAAATGACAAAAGTAACTGAACATTACTTTGTTTCTTTGGAGGTTTAACGCGGCTCCGATGCTGTCAGCTGTCAGCAGCAGCATGCACAGCACATCCATTAGACTTGCCCACTCTTGCACACTTTTGGAGGTTCAACGCGAACACGACTCTGGCGCTGCGCCGTGAGCTTTCAGCAGCAGCGTGCACAGCACATCCATTAGACTGCCCACTTTTGCACACTGTTGGAGGTCCAACGCTGATACAGCTCTGGCGCCGTCAGATATTAGCAGCAGCGTACACAGCATATTCACTAGACTGCCCACTATTGCACACTTGCAGGTTCAATGCGGATACAGCTCCGGCGTCATCAGCTGTCTATTATATTGCAGACTGGGGCAGTCTCTTGCACACTTTTTTTTAGGTCTAACGCGGATAGGCGCAACACCTAATAGAATGTATCACGAACAGTAAAATTAAAACCTTTGTATATTGTTTATTCGACCTCCACGGCATCTGCTGTCAAACATAAAAAAGCTTATGTCAATATTATTCTCTTTGAATTTGAACATTTTTGAAATTACATATTTTATTGGCATTAACAATTGATTATACATACTTACATATAGAATCTTTCTTTCTTGTCATATTTCGTAGTAAAGAAAGAGAAAACATTTCATTTTGTTTAGGGACTTTTGGGATAAAAGATGGTATGCTATTCATGGCAAAAATTTGTTCAGAGACTTAAGAGACGAAGAATGTTATGCTTTTTTGACTATAATTGTGTTTAGCAATTTTGAAAAGTGATGGTCATCTACTTATGGTCTTTTATGTTATTATAGTGTTCAGGGATTTTGAAAATCTGAATGTGTTCATCGACTTTTGATGCCGACTGTACCTCTAAAAATTCAATACAAGATGAAATTGTTTTAATGATAGCACATTTTCATTTTACTCTACATCCATATAGGTATGACTATCATACTAAAAACAGGTGAAACAAAAAATAATTGAATTAAAATTTTAATTTTAAATCCTTTTATAGGTGGACCTGGAACCGCAAGGCAAGCTGCATTTAAAAATAGATCTGAAATGGAATTCTCAAGGTGAGTCCAGTTGCATTGTTTACTGATTTGGCATTCCAGTGAACTCTATGATCTAACTTGCAATGTGTTTTATCAGAAAATCTCATCATTCTGTTGTCAAATATGTCCAAATATATGATGACCTGATAATATTATGGTACGGGGAATAGTGTTATACACACACATATACCTTTAGCCGAATAATAAGAGGATGACAAGAACTCTTTTTTTCTTTCTTCTTACTTTCTCTGCAAATCTATTTTTTTATAAGTAAAATATTGTTCATATTCCTTTTTTAATACATTTTTGATGAAAATTCTGTTGTTGAGTAGGATAGGTCACGATATAACGCTGTAACGTAGAAAGCAACAACGTATTTTAAATGAAGTATAAAATTATTAATAAAGAAATTGGAAAAAATTCTTCATCCGAGTGGGAATCGAACCCACGACCTCTGCATTCCGTGCTAGTGCTCTTACCACTGAATTTAAATGTAGTGTTGCTTCTGTCTAGGGTGCAAGTTGACAGTAAGGTGTACTAGTGGATGTCCACAACTTTAGAATTCCCGGTGTTGCTATACATGTAACTTGGTATACAGGCAGTTCAGAGCCATGGTGGTTGACTTGGTTAGACCCAAGAACTATTGACGACACCCTGTGCTATCTATCAACTTCTTGAAATCTTAATTGATAGCACGGTTGAGTATTGTGTAGGCGTCCACTAGTATTTGATATACCCCATTTTTTTTAAGATAAAAATTTCAGTTTTGAAGAAGCAGCCCTAGCTAACATTAGCACACTCGTACTTGCAAGATACGAGTGACGTTTGACTCACTGACACAAAGCTGTGCCTAATAAAAAGCCTAATGTTGTATTTAAAACCCGTGTGGTGTGTGTAGCGACGGGCGGCGGCGGCGCGTGCGGCGCGGAGCCTGGCGGCGCGCGGCGCGCTCGCTCGGGGCGCGAGTTCAAGGAGGGCGCGGGGTTCGCGCGGCGACGCGGCGCCATGCGGCGGCGCGTGCATCAGGTCAACGGACACAAGTTCATGGCCACCTTCCTGCGACAGCCCACCTTCTGCAGCCACTGCCGCGAGTTCATCTGGTGAGTGATGGGACGCGCTGCCTTCCGAGGTCAGGTTGTTACAGAGACGCGACGCAACGAGATCAGACGATACGCATCGTAACGTCACGAGGTGTAACGTAGAAACGTTGGCAACACGAACGGTTTTGCCGCCGCGCGTACCGTAGATGCACTGCTTATTCTGCATTCTCACAATGATGATGCCATTCAGTAGTTTCGAGTGGTAAATAAAGGATATTTTGAGTAAATAAAGGATATTTTGAGTAAATAAAGGATATTTTGAGTAAATAAAGTATATTTTGAGTCACTCAATTATAAGGTGCGCGCAGCGTTGCGTTTCGGCGGAACCTGACCCTAACGTGCATGCTGAAATAATACTGATGACATTAAGAACAAGCTATTGACAATTTTGTACATTGTATTTAAACAATCCTGTTTAATCTAAACATTGCCTAAATTTTATCTATAGTGATCTAGAAATTCCAATCAGAAGCTAGAATTACAATTAGCTCTATTATTAACATGCACGGCTAGGAAATAATTTAAGATGATTTTAGTTATTCCTTGTTATAGTAAGCAGTAAATGCTTTTTGCAATGTTATTTAATTGAACCATTTTCTGTCTGCAGGGGACTCGGCAAGCAAGGCTACCAGTGCCAAGGTAATTATTACAATTAAAAAGGGCCCCTTGTACCATTCATATAATGCTGTCTTGTTTTAAATATAAACTAGGAAACATTGGTGTGATATCAGTTAAAAATATATACTTATACATATTGGTAATATTCAAAGGGAGGCCTATGTTCAGCAGTGGACTTCTTAAGGCTGATAATGATGATGATGATGACTTTATTCATAGTTCATATAATAATAAGCGGTGATAGCCCAGTGGTTAAGACGTGCACCTTCCAAGCGGGAGCCGTAAGTTCGATCCCAGTCACGGGCCTGTACCAATGAATTTATTTCATGTACAGATTTTAATGTTGCAAAATTGTCACTTAGCTCGTGCCTCGGAAAGCACATAAAACCGTTGGTCCTGCGCCTGATCTCTCTCCGGTCGTGTCGGCTTTCCGTCCCATCGGACTATGAGAGTAACGGAATAGAGAGTGCATCTGTGTTTGCGCACATACTTGTGCACTATAATATCTCCTGCGTACCTGGCCAATCTCCGTAGAGATTGGTCGCTTTGGCCGAAACACGGTCGGAGATCATCATCATATAATAATAATAACATCAGTCTTCATATGTCGTCTTATTTTGAATATAATCTCTGATATAAGTTAAAAATACACAAGTATTACTTGAACCTATTCCCACAGTATGCACATGCGTGGTACACAAGCGCTGCCACTCGTCTGTCGTCACCAAGTGTCCCGGCATGAAGGAGGAGGTAAGTCTATAACTATATACTCTATGATAGCTCTTTTTGATGTGTAGGTCTAATGTTCAATTCAGGTTTAAGTGTGACAGTCAGAATTGACCATATTATCTGTGTATAAAAAATGCATACATAAAATGTTAGTTCCGAATCCAATAGGAGTATGAAACGAACTCACGACGACAAGCATCGATTAGTTCTCTTTGGTTGATACAAAAAATTGTGCACTATAAGGTAAGCACGGACCTTTTTAAGCGCCGTAACGCTATCGACTCACAAGCAAAATCTATGAGATATGACAGTGTGACGATAGCGTTACGGACTATCGAGAGGTTCGTGCTTGCCCCACTAATCTCAATTTTAACAGGCCCCCTGATTACGTAAATGCATTAGCAAAGCCGAAGCCGCGCGATCGCGATAATCTCGTGTGTGTGCGTGCGCGCAACGAGCGCTCGCCGTCCTCCCGCACCCCGCACCTCGTCCCGCACCTCGCCCAAGCACACACACACTCGAGATTATCGCGATCGCGCGGCTTCGGCTTTGCCATTATTGCTTTTACGTAATCAGGGGGAGGATTAAATCAAGTGTTTTGTGTTTCCATTTATTTTATTCTAGCAAATGATGTACGAGCCAGTTACTCAAATATAACTTATTGTCTACTTTAACTAGAATAATAATAACGCGTATTTCTACAGCTCGAATATAAGTCTAGTTTATAGGCCGTAGTGTGTAAATGTTGTGATATGTTCAGAACAGGACGATAATTCACTGCGGCTGCCCGCGGTACATGGAGGCGGACGAGCGACCCATCATCATTACAGTAAATATTACAGGGCAAGGGGGGGGGGGCTGGGGCTAAGGGACTCGCTGAGGGAATGGTTACAAAGCTCTGGTTGGTTAGGATAGACGTGGACAAATTAAGCAGTATGATTTGTAGGGAAGTACTTTTGCTGAAAATCCAAAAGTCGTCTTAAATTGTGAAAACCCATTATAAAAGTAGCTTTACTGGGGATTTGCCAATTACATCAAGTATTTTATCTACCAAATTTTACAAAGAAACAAAAATCTATGTGATATCTGCTTAATGTGGTATCTTCCAGTTCTAGCTACATACCCCATTTCGGGAAAATCTTATGTCCGTAATATCGTCACGTCTATCCTATAAAACCAGGGCTCAAGGCATACTTCTCTAGGTTTTGGTGAATTCTCTAATGGCGGCTGGTGAATTGAATAGCTTTAGTAATTACTAACTTATAAATAGGAATCTATTGTAATCTGAAGTAGTAATACGCTATCATGGCCAGCGGATTATTGGGTAACTAAAGGACATGTTTTAAAATTACATAGACTCTAGCGCCAAGGCCATTATAGAGTGTTGCTTTAGAAAGCTTGTCGATAAGGGTTATAGGTTTCGGCGCTGGTGGTGGAATTTTGGGAGCTGTGGGAAGCTGAAATGGGACTGGGATGGAGTGAAATGGGTTATGTGGATGGTAGATTTAAGTTAAATAATAAAATAATTTTAACACTAACTTACTTAGCTATAAAAAAGTAAATAATAATCTTATGTATGCTTAAATATGGAATCTTTGGGTATTTTTCGGCGGTTCTTTCAGCATTTAGTAAACAATTGGTTAGCAATAAGACCACTGTCTTATTTTTCTTGCTATCATTTCAATAAGTTTTTTTTAATGGCAATAGCCGATGGTTTTAGTTAATCATGGTTTTTTTGGAAGTTTTTTACTGCTACGTAACGTTATCACAAGGCAAAATTTACAAGATATCACAATCAGAAAAACAGTAGATTAGTAGGCAGATTACATAACTTGCGGAAGCAGAGCGATAGCAATGTGACAGCGAAAATTGTGTATGAATGCGGGGCGCGGGAGGACGAATTGCACTCGTCCCGCACACTGACACACGCTCAATTTTCGACTGCTACATATTTCTCTACAGATTAGGTAATAGCCCTGGCGGTTGTACACTGTAATTATGTGGCATTGGATACTATAAAGCGCAGGCCATGTAACGTTAACGCTCGTGTGTCGACAGCAACAAAGCGGCGCGGCGATGGGGCAGCGCTTCAACGTGAACATCCCGCACCGCTTCGTGGTGCACTCGTACAAGCGGTTCACGTTCTGCGATCACTGCGGCTCGCTGCTGTACGGACTCATCAAGCAGGGCCTGCAGTGCGAAGGTAGGCCACGAGGAAGGCGGACAATCGCCCTATTGTTGAACGTATTTTTATACTGAGACTAAACCACAACCAGAAATGTTACGTTGAACATTTTGATTCGCGCTAAATTTTGAGAACGTTTAAAGCAAAAGAAAGATGTAAATAATATTTGAAATGCTGGGATATTGGGCACAGCTAAACAAAGCTTAATTAAAAATATATCAAACAACTTTGACGCTGTGTTGCTCGATATTTGTGATTATTTACCACGGTTTTGTCAGTTTTAAGCAATTTAATTTAGCAGGAACATAATCATATCTTGTTTCATTGTGGAGTCCTTTGTCATCGTAAAGAATGCAATTTATAAAGATCTCATTTTAGAGAACACGACTACAATTTTTTATAAATTTATCCTCTACGCTGCTCATTGCCTCTCTAGAAGAAAAACAGCTTAAGTAAAAGCGTATAAATTCTCAAGTATATCCCGTAAAAGTCAAGCTATAGTAACAAGCTTGTCATTCCTCAGTATGCTCTATGAACGTGCACAAGCGCTGCCAGAAGAACGTCGCCAACAACTGCGGGATCAACACCAAGGCCATGGCCGAGATCCTCAACGAAATGGGCATCTCGCCCGACAAGAACCCGCGCGCCAAGCCGAGCAAGGTGACACCTACAACCGTGTGCATATGAGACTTATTACACCCGTGTCCTTATGAGACTTACTATACTCGTTTGTATATGAGACTTATTAAATCCGTATGCTTACGTACCAGACTTGTTACATCTGTGCTCTTACGAGACTTGTTACGTCTGTGCTCTTGCGAGACTTATTACATCCGTGAGCATATGACATTTATTCACCCATGTGCATATACAGTCACGCTACATACATACAGTCACGCCCATTATCCTCCAAAGAGGTTGGACAGAAATGTGCCTGTTAAGTCCCACGTGGTAAGGGGCGAGTCTACTTACATAATTTGTAATTACTTCAGTTCCAGAACGCCATGTTGTCCGAATGTCCGGCGGACTCAGGCGCGGCCGATGCCGACTCACGGGAGGACAAACGAGACGAGAAAGGTACGTTATTATTACTCTTTACATGTATTTGGCAGTTGAGGAGATAATATTTGAAAGTTACATTGGAAATTGAGACTTAATTCATAATGTATACCAAAACCAAACCAAACAACCAGAACCAAAGTTTTATAACTTTTGTTTGTTATTGTGCTTGTCTTGATTGAGCATTGCCTAATATACCATATTTGTTATATAAATAAGTCATGTCAAATGGCCCGTGATGCTAATTGCTAGATTTAGTGAGTTTTCAATTCCCACACGATCATATTCACGTTTCGTGGCACACTTACTCGTATCACATTAAAGTGTCATGGTCAAAGTGAATAAAACGCCACTAGGTACTATCTACCAAGGCGCCGCTGACATGCCTTAAGGTTTCGTTTAGTTTGCAGCGCGTTACTAAACCACGCTTTAATAGAAAGTCAGAAAAACATTACAATAGACTTTTTTACTATTGACAAAATGTAAAACAATAGCAATATTGACTGACTAGCACAGATGTCAAACATAAGAATATTCTTAACAATGATTTTTACACCCTCTCCTGTTGTTTGGGGTTTCTAAACAACAGGAGAGGCAGAAGACAAAGGCTCATTTTATGTAACTTTAAAAAAAATTATTGATACAATAAACAAATTGTATGCAGCAGTAAAGAGTATGACAAGGAACTATCGTAGCTTGCAAACGAAAATTTTTTAGAATCGTGTCAGCGGTGCCTTGGTTGATAGTACATGGGCCTACCACGAGTTTGATTGGAAAACTTACACTAAGTCTAAGTCAAGGCGGTTTACATGATGTATAGTTAACACAAGGGCGCATCCAGAATTCCAGATATGGGACAGGGGTGGTCATAATTCGATAACTCTGCGAACTTCGCTCACGCTTGTAAAATTGTAACATTGCCTAAGCTGGTCTAAGGCCCCAGGGGGTGTCATGACCCTCTGACAAACCCCCTGGATCCGCCCTTGAGGTGAGATCACTGTGTCGTTGCGTGTAAAGTGACGTGTTGCGTTCCACAGGAAATCGTTCGCATTGGGCGGAGCTTGAAGACATATTCTCGAGTTATGAAGGTGCAATACTTTTTGTTTCGCTTCGGTTTTGGGAACTTTTGCTATTTATCATGTTAGTGTTTGACAGTAAATATGTCTGTTAGGAAATGTTTATGTGTATAAAATAGTACCTATTCTGGAAAACGATGATACAGTAACAGCTATGCAATTGTGTTTTCTTCGTTGAGAGGGACACTTTTGTGCCCCCAGCCTAAACAGTTTATATATTATAAATAATAAGTTAAGAAATGAAAAAAATCTTCAGCCGAGTGAGACTTGAACTCACGACCTCTCGCATACCGTGCTGTGCTCTAGCTACCGGGTCATTTAACTCGGGTGATGAATTTGACCATCTCTTTATTAATATTAAAGAACATATTCTTCTTTATGATTCTGCCAAAATTCTAACAGATTCTGCCCATAACTAACCTAGACATATTTGCTCTCAAACGACATTTTTTTTAAGATGATTTATCATTTTTTTTAAACCGTTCAACATAGGCGATAACAAACAGAACGGCAGCAGTATATCAATAAGTCCGTCAAAGAGCGCGCATTGGGAGGATTTGCAAGACGTATTCGGATGTAAAGGTTCGACACATTTTCGATAGATGGCGGCAGGGCTTGCGCTTTTCAAGATGGCTGCTGGTTTAGCTAATATTTTTGGTTATGGTGCTCGTTATTCTTAAGAGGAGTATAGGTGGTATTTTGACTAATTTGTGGTTTTGGGGATGGCATGAAGATGGACGGATGTTTTTTTTTTGGAATAACCAAGGTTTTTCTTGTAATATCGGAGGAATATCATTTTTGTAATTTTTTTTGAAGGCTAGCTATACTATTTTGTAAATAAGTAAAAGATGGGATGTTGGTGTCATGTGTATTGGGTAGGAGTATATTCTACAACTAACATTTAGAGTTTAAGTATTACTGCATTCGAATATCGGTTTGCTTATCAAGAAGTATTCTGTATTATTTTATCGTTAATATGATTTACATACCATTAAAAGAACATTTAGCTTCGACGTTCGTTGTCGCAACACCCACCAATAGCGGTTAAAATTAAAGCTGTAATAAACCGTATGTATTCGTTACTGAGTAACGGGTACTGCATCAAGTACCGAGTAACGAAACGTTACCCAGAAATTCGTCTCGTTACTCGCATGTTTCGTATCATGGGTATTTTTCTTATAATACTCGTATACTCTTTCGGATCGCAAGTGGTGTATTGATACGTTTGTTTTTGATCGTATGTTCTACCAATGCGCGTGATGTGAAGTAACGAGTACGGTAACGATACGATAGTAACGAGTACTCATGGTCAAAGTAACGAATACATACTAGTACGCTTTTATTCGTTACTTTTACACAGCTAGTTAAAATTAATCACGCGACTTGACTAACGCGAATGTTACACGACGTATTGTTACATACCGTGACGTTGTAACATGACGTGCCGTGTCGCGAGTAACGTATTGTTACATACCGTGACGTTGTAACATGACGTGCCGTGTCGCGAGTAACGTGTGTGTGTGCAGGCGCGGGCGGCGGCGCGCTCGACAAGGTGTCGTTGTCGGACTTCACGTTCATCAAGGTGCTCGGGAAGGGCTCCTTTGGGAAGGTCATGCTGGCTGAGAAAAAGGGCACCGACGAGGTATGACAAATGTATATAATGTGGCCTGCAGTTTTTTATTATCCACATTCACATTGATGTTGTTTATAACTGTCGGCTATCTACCAGTGAAAGTCCTGTCGAGATCGGTTCAGTAGGTTAAAAGGTTTACTGAAATGAACAGACAGACAGGCGAAGATACTAACTAACTTAACTCTTATGTACCTATTAAGTTCAAATGAGATAAGTCTATGAGCGTGTTAAACAAATATTACATACATACATATAATCACGCCTTACGGGGTAGGCAGAGCACCAAGGGCCGATAGGATCACATGGTGCCATTTCTGACCGATTTGGATAGTATAGTTGAGATGTACAACAAATATTCATAGATGTAAACTTTTAATATAATATCGGTGTGTACCTAAGTACACCTGCCCGTGGTGTACCTACTCTGCTATAAAACGGACGAGGCTCTGAGGCTAATAGCTTATTATACCTATTGAGAATGATATAAACATTTTCCATTGGGTTTGTTATCTACCCGTCGCTAGATTCTTGTATTTGTGCCCGAAGAGCAGCGGTAGGTTTACCCCTTACCACGTGGCTTGTAATACGCTCAAAGCTTAGAATTACCTCCGCTCAGGAGTTCGTCGCGAAGGGGTTGACATGTACAAGCTATTTATCTCACTGCACATTGACAACCCCCCGCAGGTGTTCGCCGTGAAGGTGCTGAAGAAGGACGCCATAGTGCAGGACGACGACGTGGAGTGTACGCTGACAGAGCGACGCGTGCTGGCGCTGGCGGCGCGGCACCCGTTCCTCACGGCGCTGCACGTCGCCTTCCAGACGCCCGAGCGCCTGTTCTTCGTCATGGAGTACGTGCTGGGCGGTGACCTCATGTTCCAGATCCAGCGCGCGCGCAAGTTCGACGAGCCCCGGGCGAGGTTCGTCTCTACATTATCTGTGTCATTTATGTAAACATGTTAGGTGCAGATACAAGGCGCACGTAAGATCGAAGCGAGAGCAAGGTTGGGTCCTACCGCGCACTAGGTGGCGCTAGGTGCAGCAGATACAGCGCGCGCACAAGTTCAGAGCCAGGTTAGGCTGTCGCGCACTAGATGCTGCTAGTTGCTATTGTAACATTGTCTGTGTCACTGTCGCAAATGCTTAGCTCCCACCGCATACTTAATGGCGCTCGTTATTATGAAGTCTATGTTATCTGTGCCACTGCTGCAAAAATCAGGCATAAGACTTATTCTATTATACAGACCACACTAATATCTGAGATCCTGTGTCGGGAATACTAAGCAATGTAACGTCACGTACCCACAATTAAACCTGTCATTATGCAATAAATATATCTGCATCTGTACAAACATCTATACTCATCATAACAATTAACATCAAATTGAACTTTATAGCCGTACCAATGTCAATAAATAGCAAAAAAAAATATTGCTTACCTTGGGTATATCAGAACAGTTCTGTCTGACGCTTTAAACCTCATGCCATACTCCACGTTGACCCCGCCCCCTACACCGCAGGTTCTACGCGGCCGAGGTGACCCTGGCGCTGCAGTTCCTGCACGCACACGGCGTCATCTACCGCGACCTGAAGCTCGACAACATCCTGCTGGACGCCGAGGGTCACTGCAAGCTGGCAGACTTCGGCATGTGCAAGGAGGGCATCCTGGGTGCGTGTTCTGTACTGTACTCGAGCGAGTAACATCCAACATTCTGCCGGACGCCATTATATTTGTTAACTTTACAATTCACATTATTTCCCCCGTCATATGACATTTCATCTACTAGGGGCCATCCATATATTACATCACAGGTTAAGGGGGAGGGAGGGGGTCGTCAAACTGTGACATTGTGTGACGAGGGGGTGGGAGGGGTCCTAAATTTCGTGACGTCACATTTTCATTTAATAATCTCTAAATATAAATTTATAAAAAAAGCGAAATGTGACGTCACACTAGGGAGGGTGACAAGCGACGAGGAGGAGGGGGGAGGGGCAAAAAATCATGAAATTCGTGTGACGTAATTTATGGATGTCCCCCTAGTTATTTATCCAACTCTCTACAAATTGTTATCTTCATGGGTAAAGCAAGTAGATACCGAGATTTTGTAGTGAGCGATTTTTCGCTTTTATATTCCGTGCTCATGTTATCGAAAACGTATGAAGTGCCTACAATTTAGAGTTGTATAATAATGATTATTATTTTGTGTTTTTTTTCTTAGATGGCGTCACCACGACAACCTTTTGCGGCACGCCCGATTATATTGCGCCTGAG
Organism: Carposina sasakii; assembly: GCA_014607495.2. Classification (NCBI taxonomy): domain Eukaryota; kingdom Metazoa; phylum Arthropoda; class Insecta; order Lepidoptera; family Carposinidae; genus Carposina; species Carposina sasakii. The sequence continues at coordinate 1,324,442 of CP053166.1, forward strand.
GTAAGTTTATTAGTATGTGTATTAAATTACTGTTTTATTTGTCATCTAACTTAAACTTTTTATACAGATATATAACTCTAGAACCTGTCTTTGTAGTTCTTTTCAAACACGTTGGTGCTGTTAGGTAGTGTCATGTAGTATGTTTCAAAACACCACAACAACCTACCTCTTCTACATTGGTGCCTGGTGGTGTCGTTGTCGCGGTTTAAGCACCGGCATATAAAGGCACAGATAATTATAAAAACATCCATAACATTAAAACAAACATCGGTATGTTTGCTCATAACCGGGTTCGAACCCGTGACCTATGGCGTCGCAGTCAGAGTCACTGCCGACTACGCCAAGCGGTCGTCAACGCGGGCGTCGTAAAGTAATGCCTGTTCGTATCGGGGCTTGCAGATCCTGCAGGAGCTGGAGTACGGGCCGTCGGTGGACTGGTGGGCGCTGGGCGTGCTGCTGTACGAAATGCTGGCGGGGCAGCCGCCCTTCGAGGCGGACAATGAGGACGAACTGTTCGAATCGATCCTGCACGACGACGTGCTGTACCCCGTGTGGCTGTCGCGGGACGCAGTCGCCATCCTCAAGGGTGAGTGCCGCACGTGCTGTGCCCCGTGAGGTGAATGTGCCGCAAACGGTGGAAGAAAATGAGAGGGAGGTTGTTCTAAGTTCGAGAGGCGTCTATTCTCAAAGCCCGAGGGGGTCTATTCTAAAAGACCGAAGGTACCTATTTTCGGATTCCGAGGGTCTATTTTCAAAGCCCGGGGGTGTCTATTCTCAAATTGCAAGGGGTCTATTCTTAAACACCGACAGGAGGTCTTTTTTCGAAGTTCATGAGGTGTCTATCCTCAAAGCCCGCCGGATGTCTATTCTTAAAGAAAAGACCGAAGGGAATTGTAAACGCTCAAAGTTCAAGGGGCGTATATTCTCAGAGTGGGAGGAGTGTCTATTCTCAAAGCGATAGGAGAGGGTCTATTTTCAAGGTCGAGATAGATTTATTCTATTCTCCGAGTTGGTGTATATTATTAAAACTGAGGGTGTACTAATCGTCTTGGTCCTCGTCAGGCTTCATGACGAAGGCCCCGGCCCGACGTCTCGGCGTGGCGGGTGGCGCGTCCGGCATCAAAGCGCACGCCTTCTTCCGTGACATGGACTGGGACGCTCTGCTGCAGCGTCGCCTGCGTCCGCCCTTCCGGCCCAGAGTGGTACGTCACACACACACACACATACACACACACACACACACGGCATAGACAGGCCGGTTACCCAACTTGCAGAAAGGTAGCAATGTGATAGCGTGGGAGTACACTTTCCGCTCGCTCTGAAGTTCTGCTGTTCTGGAAAACTATATGTTATTTTCTTTATCAGTTGACTCTGAAATAGAAACAAATAAGCCCTTTGAACTGAAAAGTGTACCATTAGTTAATTTTCTATCTATAATAGTTTTATTTCTTGTTTTTGCAACCTAAAGCTTGGTACTGGCCGACGTTGCGCGGTGTAATACATTCGCAACAAGCATGTTACATCAATGGAAAAACAAATAGATTTTCGCTGGTTCGGCTGTAATACATACTGTGCAAGAATGCTCGACGTGTAACATGTAACATTACACAGCGTACTAACGCTGCTGGTCAATAGCGAGCTTAAGTTTTCTCGTATTTACGTACTTACCTAACCTACGCTTTTTGTCTCGTTTGTATGACTTATTAATAAGAGTTGATTTTTTAAATAGTCACATAGCCCATCTTAAGAATAGAATTGATGCTGTCTTTTCCTAAAAACTTGATCAACGACAGCACCAACTGTGTCCTTCACATAGGATGGAAAATGTATCTGTCTGTGCTGTTTATCAAGTTCTAGAGAAACACGGCTTCAACTTTATCCTTCATATAGGCTATCTGACCATCAAAATCCTATCCTGCTGATACTATAAACGCGAAAGTTTTTTTATAAAATATAAATCCATCTATGCATATAATAAAAATGTTACGGATCGCTGTCTGGACATGAAAATATGAGAAAAAATATTATAGGAGACCTTTATCCACGCAATAGTACCAAAAATAATTATATTTGGAATTTTTGTCTGTTTGTTGGTTTGTCTGTTTGTCTGTGCGTTTGTGCACGCTAATCTCATAACGGCTGAACCGATTTCGATGCAGTTTTCAGGAATATATTGTGACAGGTCCCACCTAACGTATAGGCTACTTTTTATTCTGGATAATTTCGACTTTTTGTTTTTTCTGTAGTCCACGCGGATGAGGTCGCGGGCGTCCACTAGCAAATAAATAAATAAATATAAATATTCACACACTTCACAACACATTGACCTAGTCCCATACTAAGATCCCTAAGGTCTTGTGTCGTGGGTACTAAGCAACGGTATATAAATACATAGATACTTATAGAAACATCCATGACTTGGAAACAAACATCGATATTCATCATATCAATGTTTGCACCTACCGGGATTCGAACCCAGGACCAAATGGCGTCACAGGCAGGGTCACTACCTACTACGCCAATCGGCAGTCGTTTGTGAGTGTGTATGGATAGATGGATGTTTGTTTGTTACTCTTTCACGTAAAAACGGCTGGGGCGATTTTAATAAAATTTGGTATGGAGTTAGCTGACACCCTGGATTAACACATAGGCTAATTTTTATCCCGGATAATTGCGACATTTTGTTTTTTCTGCAGTCCACGCGGACGAAGTCTGCTATAAATGAGGTAGTAATGTAAGTCGTTTGTATACATTAGCGGAGTCGTCGCGAGGCAGCTAACTTCGACGCGGAGTTCACGCGAGAGGAACCTCTCCTCACGCCCGTCGAGCCGGATGTCGTGCGAGCCATCAACCAGGTACGTACATCATTACATCATCATCATCTTCCTGCCTTGTTCCTATTCATTTGCAGTCGGCGCAATATGTTCTCTTCTTCCATTCATCCCTGTTATCCATCATCTCGATTCTTACTCCCAGTACACGCATATCCAAAAGACATCGCGAACATTGTGCGTGTGTGAGGTAAATGTGGCGTTCACTAGCCTCGCGTACAATTTGCACGATTGCATTGCGTACTGATGTCTCACCTGCCCATACACCCTTAATCTAATTAGATAGTGCTATAATCTACCTATACGAGTACCTATATACTGTAACCGACATTATCTCTCGCAGGAGGAGTTCCGCGGCTTCTCGTTCACGAACCCCGACTACAACCCCGCGCCGCCGGCCGAGTGAACACACACAGACACACACACACACACACACACACACACACACACACACACACACACACACACACTGTCCGACACACACGTACTCGTACTACGTCACGTGGCACACATCAGTGGGACAAGCACGGACCTATCAAATGTCCGTAACGCTATCGTCACACTGTCAAATCTCATTTGCTAGCGAGTCGATAGCGTTACGCAGCGGAAAAAAGTACGTGATACCCTCCTGTAGGGTAAACGTGACCAATACGTAACGCTAACGTCACGCAAGCTTCTGCTTCTATCTACGAGATTTTAACTTTGTGACGATTTATTACACCACGAAGTGTCTATAAACTACTGATGCCTCGATTATTATAGTGTACTGGGTCCTAACTGATACATCGATTCTCACAGTATATTGTTCTCTGACCCTAATATATGCTAGACATTGCTCATGTATGATATCAGACGCATTTTAAACTACTCAAAACAAAATAGGGCCCACCTAGTTTTTTTGCATTAATTTCAAAACACTTACAATTATTCAGTTTAAAGTAAGGACCCATAAACATGTCAACTATGCATTTAGGTGCTTAACTCATGGTGTGATATCCGCGCAATGTATTTTTTTTTTTACAAATTTGTAGATAATTATGTGGTGGGTCCTATTTTATTTTGAGTAGTTTACATTATTGATGTTAAAAACTACTCCAGGGTTCAGTTTATTGTGATAATCGACTAACGTACGTACGTATGAATGTGTCGGACAGTTTGCTAATATATCCCACAGTTTGTCCTGGTAAACAAGTGAACCCGCTTTTTACTCGAAGTTATAGGTAAATATGGAACAGATTTAATATGAATTTTAAACTAAACACCTGTAAATCCTGTGCGCTTTATGTACGTCTTACTATACGAGGTATAACAGAAGGGTTATGTTAAGTGAAATATTATGTAGTCTACTATAAGAAAAACAGTTCACAGAATTAATTACTACTCCAGAAATGTTCATAATTTTGTAGATATGTTCTCTATAAGTGGGCTATTTACACAGTTCTACTGTGACACCCTCTATTGGTAATTATCTACACAACTAAAGTTACATGCGAAGTACCTCCATGTTTACCTATAATGTTCATAGTCGCGGGTTCGCTTGGCGAATAGTAAGTAGTCAAACGGCGTTGTTTTCCGAACACGTTTGTTTTCTTATGGAGATTCTGTCCACTGAGTATGGAACCAGCGCCGCCGCCCGGCGTGAGGACATCGATCCAAAGTGTTCCGATACTTAGAACTGCATGGTTTTATAAGTGTTTCTTTTAGGAGATGTTAACAGATTCTATCTAGAGATATGCCAGATAACTATTTAACAAAATTATACTTTTGAACGAGGTTCGTTGCACAAATGCTAACGTAAGCAGGATATGTTTTACATACAAATGGAGATATATTTTGAATGTTCTCATAGTGAAGGTATTTTCCGCGGAAATATCTGTTTAACGATATATTAAAAGTTTAGAGCAATTAATGATCGTTGTAAATATTAAAGAAAAAAAAAACTAAAATTTTGCAAATTCAGGCGTAACGTTTGAAGGACGCGATCTGTGTTCCCGCCCATTTCAGCATCTTGTGTATTCTGTAAAGAAAAACAAATATTTAACAACATACACAATGAAGTAGTCTCTCGAAACTTTGAAATCTACTTATGAAGTGATCGGGAGTATCAATGCAAGCTTGTATTAGTATGATCGATTATTCGTATCTATTAGTCCTGTTGGGGACAAAAGTTCCCCCAGGGCAAGTAGCCCACGGGCTAAAAATTCCCCCAGGGCAAGTTGTCCCAGTGGGTTAAAAGTTCCTCCGGGGCCAAGTGAACTCAGCGGGGTAAAATTGTCCCCGGGGTAATTAGTCTCACTGGGCCCCGCGGGTCACAGTCGCGAGTGTAAACCCCATCGCGTTAGCGCGAGTCTGTATGTGTGAGTGCGCTGACGGACGAAAATCGGCCATTAAGTTTAACTTTCCCCTCGTGATTCATGATGTGGCTATCGTAGTTTGTGGCGGACCATTCGACGGTCCCTTCGAGTAAGGCCAAGCCGCCACTCTCGAGGTGCGTTTATTTCTTCCATATTGCTTTCGTTATAAGTTTAAATGAATTTATTTATTGTTGGGTTAGGTTCGGTTCCTAAGTGTAATAACATTACCCCGCTTCTAGTCCTCTGTTGTGTAATATAAGTGCATAATATGCGTTTTAAGCATTTCGCCCAATACTCATTAGGGTTCGCTTTAACTTCTGACAGTATTGCTTACAAGCTGTACGCTCTAAGAGATTATTTAGATATAATTTTGTGATGTTTTTACGATACGTTTTGCGTAACTTATTTATTACCGAAGTACTGTGAGTACAAACCTGTTTCCCGGTCGTTTCCTGTTTAGGTTTGTTTGTCGGTTTCCGACGCGTTTAGTATTATTTTAGTCTTACGTCACAAACCAAAGTTAAGTTTAACATTTAGTTGTAATTATATGTAAGAGATCGGCGCGAGCAAACATCAAGCACAAATGTAATGCTTTATGTAGTTGTTAGTGTATAAAAAATATTACTATATACATTATAAAAATCTCTGTACGTGTGTTGAAATGTTATTGATAAAATATACATATATATTATTATAAAAAAAAATGAAATCTTACAAGCAAAATGTAATGTGTTATGTATTTTTATTGGAATGATGTCGTTATTTTTTATATTTGATGTTATTTTGTATGGACACAGTTTTGCGATGAGTTTTTGTCTGTATGTATTCGGCGTTTCTCCGTTGTAGGTAGGGTCGATGTACGTGATTGTTTTTAATGTGAGTTTTACTAATCTAGCATCATGACTATAGTGAGAGACAAGTAACGAGTGGCTATAACCGCGAGTGACGAGTGGCTATAACCGCGAGTGACGAGTGGCTATAACCGCGAGTAACGAGTCGGGTTTATCCGCGGCCTGTCTTAAGACGAGATAGTATTAGATAAGGTTAGACAAGGAGGGAGATATCGTTTCTTCTCGGCCGTTTTATAGTTGCCGTATTATGTTGTAGTAGGATTGTTTGTCTGATATTTAGACACGAGTGCTTTTGGCAGGAGTCATCACATCTTAAGACGGTCTGGTAGGAGGGGACATGCGGCGCCGGCCCGAAGTTAATTTTAGAAGCGAGATCCAATTATGGCGCCTCTCCTGTTTGCTGTTTAATTTAGGCGCCCCCTAAGATTTGGCGCCTGGAGCGACTGCTCCGTTCGCCGTATGGGCGGGCCGGCCCTGGGGCATGTGTCTGTGTGTGCGTGTATGTGTGCTTCTTGTCGCCGCCCGAGCAGTATCGCTAAGGATATCCTTTTTACGGTAACCCTACGGCGTTGCAAGTACGGTTAAGACTTCGAACCAAATGCGGACCTGAGATAAAGTGAGACCGATTTTGTTTGACACAAAATTTTGTGTGTGAGTCAGTTTGTGTCAACATCGCCTAATTTCGACTTTGTAGGAGGCTGTCTCCGTCACTCTATCGATGTTCAATATAGGCGATAACGAGTATAAACGTTACGTACTTTAGTTCGCATTTGGATTGAGATCTTTTAGGTGCCTCACTTTTTTTTAGGTATAAAAGCAGTTCGCTAAGTAATGGAACTTAAATACAATAGTCTGTCTACAAGCAGTGTTATCTACATAATCGTTTACTGTACATATACGCAAATTACAAACGCGGATTTTACATTAGCGAACAGTTTTTATGGGTAAGTTGTGAGACGTCGTATCGTGTCCGTATCGAGACCGTAACGTATCAGTACCGTCGTCATCCGGGGTTATGGTAAATCTCGCCCACGAAAAAACTCGTCCGCGGGCCAAAAGTCTACTTTTAAAAATGTATATGAGTAGATTCGCCCGAATCAGTGTGGCGGACGAGCGGACGAGTTTTTTTTGCGGGCGAGATGTACCATAATCTGGCATCCGCACGAGGCCTTCCTCCTTTATGTAACTTTAGATATATATATATATATTTTTTTTTTTTGATATTTTACACTTTAAAAGTTTATTTCAAAGAAATGAATTGTTTTTGTAATGTAATAGTGAATAGAAGTTATTTATGTAGTACAATTTGAATCGTAGTGGAAGCGAGCTAGAGGGTGTGGCGGGGAAGAGAAATGAGGGATTATATTCAACAGAGTGTACTAAATATACATACATAGATACACTGAAAGTACAAGGCTTTTGAGAATAAATATATATCTTTCACAAATATTTGCCACGTCCGGGTTGTAAACCTGCGACCTCTATGTTTCTAAAAGAGAACCAAAAGGTTCTATATCCGTGGTTAACAGTGCTACGGATGTAGACTATAGTGTTTGCTATACGTGAAATAGTATTTACCATACCTGAATATACTTCTCTTAGTTCCCTATCCCCGCTTGATACCCTCTGAGCTATCTATATAGAAAGTGCACTCGATATAAACAAATAGATTCTATATACATATAATGAGGTGTTATTTTTACTTGAAAAATATAATAAAGATGTTTTTTTGTGGACACGGTGACCAAGCATGTTGTTGAATCGGTATAAGTTTAAAAAGATTTGTGAATTATATATCTACCCCCTTATTTATACAATTTACAGTAGAGTTAACTTGCTGTGTGTTCATTAAATAGAAAAATTCGTCTTAACCCCATTTGTAACAAATCTTTCGTCTTTGGAATAATTTTAAGTGACGATTACACTAGATGTGTAATAGCAAATAAAATTAATTCCATGGTTAGGTGTTTGGTGTAACTGGGCCTTAGACTTTTTTTTTTATAATATCAAACTAACAAAATTGTCAGTTCTATAAATAACCGGCTGATTGTTTTGTCTAATCGGTTTGTTCTGTAACAATGTTAATTTCGATCTATTTGTGTCCTACACTAAAAATTACAATAGTTCTATTAATAAGAATCGTTGATACTGTGAACTATGGAGATGGCGTATAATTATGTATTTTTAATATTTGCTACATTATGTTTATATGTGCTGGTGTAGCCTATTGAAGGTCTATGTAAAAACGAGAGTGGAGAATACATTTGAAATACCTTTTTGTATCACGTACCTCCAGGCTTTGTCTCTGTCTAACTAACGTATTTAGACTGAGATAGTAGTATTTATTTCATTATGGTAATTAAACAGAGATACATAGCTTCAAATAGGTATTTGAGATGCTGAACACATCTACGTTCATGGTATTTCTAACCTTCCGCCAGTGAGTCGTCATTTCTACTTACTAAAAATTTGTTTTTGTCTATAAATATAAGGTTAATTTACTGTTCACGTTACTTTACGGATAACTTTTATAATAGAGATATTATAGTGCAAACGATAGTATATGTCGCACTACCTGTTGATCTGTCAGCGACTGTGCCAAATGTCCTAAATATATGTTCCGAGCGGATACCGGAGATGTTAATTAATTAAAGTTCATTACAAAAATAAAATTTCACATCTAGTCACACAGCATAATTACAAGTCAGTATTACAACTAATCCAATGCGCGTTAACGCATTTCTAGTGAGCGTTTTCACGATTTGGCTACTGTTAACTTTCAGAATATTGTACACTGTGTTAACATACATTATGTCTATTTATATATGTAATCTCCGGGGTCCGTGAGGACGTTACAACCAGCTTACGCACATAGCGCAGCTTCGTGCCATACTATATGTATTTATATATTAATTTGTCGCGCGTCCCCCCTTCTAATTTAATAAAAAGGGGCGTGTGAGAACATTATTTATTTATAGCAAAATTCCTGGAGACATACATATTTATCTCAGGTCTATGTATTGTTATTTATATGTTTTCAATGCAAAAAGATTATATTATAGGTATGTTTAAAGATATAGGATAATGGAGGTATTAATTTGCTTTATATATGTCTCGGCTCGAAATATTTAAGAAATTACAGCAATTTTGCTATAAAAGTAATTCCTAGTCGTTATTTAGCAATTTTTGTCCAAAAATGAAACGAACACGTAGACACTATTTTACGCCATTTTAATATACATACCGTTACGCTATAGCAACTTTACATATCACGCTATATTATTATTTTGGATATATTTTAATATGTAAAAGCCAGATCTCCTTTGTCATACATGGAGATCTGTGTGCAAATTTTACCTGGATATATGAAGAAATTGACTTGTACACAAGGACTTGCGGTTCCACTTTTGATATAATGGCGGTTTTGTCGTTTAGCTTATATTGTTGTTTAGGTGACGTTTATTGGGAACGCTTCGTCGCGTTTTATTTACGCTTAGATGAAGGCATCTCCTTCAGGTGACCGCGCCTAGTGTTACAGCCCTTTTAGAATATATCATAGAGAATGTTCTGAAATGGCTGCGAATATTTTGTACTACAACTCGGGCGACTTAACTTGACATTAAAACTAATTAACAATATGTTTTTGGCACTTTTTAGCTATAGATAAAGTACATGTGATATCCTGATCTAAGAACAAAGAAATATCGACAGATAATCGATGTGCATGGCACGACCGGCAAGCCTAGCATGACCTGCGATACACGATATGATGAACCGATTTATCGACATTTAGCCTGTCAAAATACGATAAATATAGCCGCCATGTTGAATCTTGTATAGAGACGATACGATATCCACGATGCGTGGTCATGCTAGGGGGGCAGGCGTCATGTTAAGTCGCCCGAGTAGTAGTTTATTTTGGGTATGTATTGAACGCTTCCGAGGATATCGACCGGAGAGGTCAGTGCGGGCCTCGACTTGTCTTGCCAGTGACGTGTTTACGTTCAGTCGAGTGCGGTGTGCTTCGAGTGACACTCAATGTGACCGGCGCGGGTGCTCCGGGCGTACGGCATGTGGTGACTACTTCATGTTCTGGCTTTTTGATCGAAGATAGCTTACAATTTTGGTAAAAATCTTTAAACGTAGCTACGTCATTACATTTATTTTTGACAAAATTCAAAATAATGTAGAATATAGGAAAAGAATTCACATGGTGGGGCGATTATTTTGAACTGTTAAAGCAGTATTGTTATCATTGCAGTGTAAGGCGACATCACTCTTCTACAATACGAAAATAATCCTGCTTTAATCATGCTTTGTGCATGTACGAGTTGACATTTTTATTTGATTGCCGCTGACGTATGCCCGCAGTACCGTCGACAAAACAAATGATCTTTATTGACGCGGTAATCTCATTTGAACGGTTTGTTCCCACCTTTAGTAGGAGCTTGTGTCTAGCTTTTAGTTATGTATATATTTCAGCAGCGTATGTAGAATCTCTCGTGTCATTCGAAGTACATTCGCGAGTCTGGAGTTTTTCACTTGGCGAATATGGTTAACAAACGTATCATTTAGATTATAGGCGACGCCATCTTTAAGTTCGAAGTTTCAAACTTGTTCAAAGGACAACATGGATCATTTTGGCTCAGTCCTAATTCGTCGACAGGTACCTATTGAATGCGTGTCAGTACGTTTATGTCTAAGAGTTACCAGTATCAAAGAATATATAATAGGGTAGTCAAATATAATGCAAATAGTCCGTATTTCGAGTTAGTTTTACATATACCTAGATAAATATAATTAGAAATATAAACCTGCTGAGACGCTGCGAGGGAGATCTCGTACATACGTTCGTGTTGTAGATTCAGGAGATGATTCCACGTTGGCTTTTAGCGTTATTATTTTATACCGGAATGGTATTATTCACCATAATCATCTACAAAATTGGCTACAGTTGTCTGCATCCGATATTGTTGTGATTTGTTGACCATGTCTGCCAAGTTAGGAAAAAATAAATCGTATTATATGTTTATAAATTGTTTTATATTAATAGTAGCTAACACAGGAAGGTACGCCAGACTATGTTCCCCTCAAGGATTCGGTACAGTTAGCAAACCTAGTATAAATAATGTAATTTTGTTGGATGTCGTAATTATTTTGTTGACTGTACTGTGTATCGATCCGCGGGGAGTGTGGTCGACTGTGCCCGTATTTGTTGTTTGTACACTCACTATTAGATCACATTTAGCTGAGTAACTTAATGCATTATACCTAATATAGTTTTATGATGAGATGAATATGTATATGTAATCCTACATGTCTATTAAATCAATGAAAATAGATTATAACATAATGTGTTGTTATTTCGGAGCTTGAAACCTATAGAGGGCACTGCTTTGAAGTGTTTTGAAATTATATAAAGCCGTATACGAGTAATCCTACCAAATTGATGGATGGTTGGATTACCTACTCTTTCATGTAAAAACGGCTGGAGCGATTTTAATAAAATTTGCTATGGAGTTAGCCGACACCCTGGATTAACACATAGGCTACTTTTTATCATGGGAAAATATTTATATTTTTGTTTCGACATTTTGTTTTTTCTGCAGTTCACGCGGACGAAGTCGCAGGTGTCCACTAGTATTTGATAAAGCCTACAAAAGATGAAAACCCACAAATACATCATCTGACTCTAGTTCCATAAAGTTAATTTCAATAAGTTAAGTTTACGAGAGGTCGTGAGTTCAAATCTGACTCGGGTGAATTTTTTTTCGTTTTTTTAATAATATTTTTAAAACTCAGTCTATTTACTCAACTTTGGACCTAATATTCGGGAACGTTGACGACCAAAAAACACCTGTATACTTATCTACATAACTATAAAAATTAAGTAGGTAGGTACTTATAAAGGCTATCAATAGAAACCACGTGCAGTTTTTTATTTTTAAAAGAGATAAGTACTGTAGCTACAGAATCGCAAAATTGTCTAATCAACTACACTCCCGAATCGAAAACTAATCTTTTTGCGTGCTACCTAATGCGCCGAATAAACGAAGCTATTAAAAGTAGCAGATAATAAATAAACTTGCCTTCAACCTTTGGAATAAGAAAATCGAAAAAGGCGTTGTAATGAAGAGATAGAGCTGGATAAGGGCAGGTCGGGGTCAAACGTGTCGACAAGCCGAGACAAAGGGTTACAGGGCCTGGGAGGGAGGACAAAGGAGAGGTGCGAACTATAAAGACGACCGATTGGTGCAGTTGGTTGGTTGCCGTAGGTCCTGGGTTCGAATCCTGGTATCGTAAGTGCAATCATTACCTATTACCTGTTTTCAAATTATGTACTCGTAGGTAGGGTATTTATTTATGTACCTACCCTTGCTTAGTTCCTACCCATGCGACACAAGACAGGACTGTTTAAAAAAATCGAGACTAAGCAATGTTTACTATGAACCAAATCACTGGCTAATATTTGCATCCCAATAGTCTACCTTTCCGCTTGTCAGCGACACAAGGTTCATAATATAATCAAACGTTAGGATACCTCCAGAGTATGCTTCCTCCATGTACAGGACCCGTAATTGTGTCGGGCCTGATTTGGCTGCGGCTAATTTGTATTCTAATTTATGTTGTACCTTACAAGTTACACGTACGGTGTAGCTTACTGGATTTAATTAAGGTATTGTTCGCTAACACTATAGTACCTACCTAGATATGAACAAGTACCAACCTACCTATATAAGTACCTTTTAGTACACATTCCCGCTGTCACTAAAGCTTGCGTTTACTTGGTTAGCGTTGGCTCTACATAACGGCTGTGAAGGAATTTTTCACTCAGCTCCGTAACGTCGGCTGTCTTTTGCAGCTATGTGACAAGAATCCTAGGAAACCACAGCTACAATGTATATTTAAAAAAAAACCTTAAGGGTGATGATAATGCAACCAATCTAAAAAATTACTAAACTTTGCCTAAGTTTTTTACCAGTGATCTAAACTGTGCTGTGATCTAAAGTGTCAATAATACACAAATTAACAAGCCCATCAAAAATAGCGAATAGATAAAAATAGAACATACATTTGCATATTATATTGTCTATTTCAACCCCAAAAGATTAACCATGTGTTCGAGGGGGCACTTGTTGCGAACCTATTAATCCTGCGGCGCACAATTGGGCTATCAATGTCGCCTGCGCACCGCGACCCTGCGCAAGCGTTTACGTCCCTGGGGCAGGTTTTTTATCGTGTCAGCTGCACAAGTGCTCTTTTGTTATCCCTAACAATATGAATATCATCTTTACGCATTGTATACGTTAGCAGAATGGGGCAAGATCGATTTTGTATCGCAAATAATACGCGACTCTTTTATAACATGTGTATTAAAGTAATCGAGATCCCCTTCGCGGTGTTTTTAGTATATTTTTTAACAATTACGGCGATTATTGTGTTTAGTCGAGTGGTGTGGCGTGAAATCGGATGAATTAACTCTATACGTATCGAATGAATGATCGAATGGCATCATAATGATTTTTATCGCTACCGTTGCGTTGGGAAGAGCGTTCTATTGTTGTGATGGAGCGAGGATTACCGACCGCAGTTATGTTGATGGCTGTTTTTATTACCGCTTTACTTGAATAAATATTCAATTAATCTACGTATAAATAACAGAAAATGTAGATTGAAGCTTAGATTTGTTGGAGCTGGCAGTGTTTAATATAACTTTAAACGGAATAGCTTCCTAGACGTTACGCCCGGCACATTGTAAATACCGAACGACGTTGAGCGCGCGTAAACATGCAAGAAAACTATAACAAAAGACGTAAAACCCCGACGTAACGGTGTCCCATTAGACATTACCATAGTTTAGTTTGTTGTGTGAGGCTGTAGCGTGTAACAAAGCGTATCCGTACATCACTGACAAGCGTCCCGCGGCATTCATTACTTTCACACCTAGAGCAGGCGAAACGTGGAAAATCAAAAAGTCAAATGGCGACGGTTTGGCGGCTAACGAGCATCGTGACCGGCGCGGGCGCATCTTAGGCCGGCTGCACACGTTATCGCGACGCCATCGCAGTGTTTACACGCTCTGACTAAACATTTGACACGAAATGTGCGCGGCCAGTCTGCAACCAGTGGTAAGTAGCACCTAACTTCTGCAAGCTGCGAACGAATTACGTTCTTGTTAGAAAACTAAGCGATTGCCATCTATCAGAGCGATTGATGTAGATGGGTTTGACTGGAATCTGTTTACCTTGTTTTGCTGTAATATATGTGACATGAAACTTACTACTTTATAGCAAAAGGAAGTTGAACACCTGTTTTACGAGCATTAACATAAACAGATTACTAGGTACAAATGTTAATCTTTGTACGGTTCAAAAGGTGAACGGACATCCGGAAAAATCAATGGCTTAGTTTATTAACCGTCCGAAGAAAAAACTAACTCGACGAAAGTCAGTAGGTTCCTATAGCCCTAACTAATAAAAGGAAATAGTTCTGTGGCGTGTAAACCGCCCACTAATAATGTAAACGGTGAACGCGTCCATAGCGGAGAACGCTACTCTACTTGTCTCTGACATGAACTGTCATATTTGGCAGCTCACACTGTCTCTTGCCTGTCGGCCGCCGCCGCGTTCATAAGTCTCTCTCTCTGTGCGTAAGCAAATTGTGAGCCTAGTTGTACAATAAACTGCATATATACCACATCAGTATTCGTACTGATTTATCGCAAGAAACCTACTACAACTACAACTCCAAAGTTCTATTAATACAACGTAGGTGACATCACAATCAAAATATCAGAAACTAAAAATTAGGATCTTAGTTTTCATTATATACCTACCTATTCTACATTTTATTCTACCAATTAGGTACATAGGTAGAATTAGGTACTACATAAATTATATAAAAATGCCCTGTTACTCGTATTCCAATCCTAACACCTAGACACAACCTTTAATTTAATTTCTAGAATAAAACCAAAAACTACTACAGTCGACGTTCACTGTACTCAAATGTAACCGTATCGTGAACGTTTAGCCTAACACGAGCGCGTGTGTCGCCAGCCGTGCACGGCGTCCGTACTGTAACACTTCCGGACTAAACCAATCCACGTTGCTAATTAGCACACGCTTGTTCAGTGTCCCGCTAGTCCCTGCATGTCCCGCCCGTCCCGTATCACGACCGCAGTAATTGCGTTCCTATCGATTAGATCTTATCTCCGTATATCGGCCATATTTAAAACGCGGCAATTATTGCTAAATTATTGTTTTTCTTTGTGAATCGCTATCTTACATCGAGGGCCACAAATATTTAGACACGCCTAGTCGTTTTAATTTTAAGTGGATGTCTTTTATCTAATGGATCTAATTCCATTTAGAGAGCCTAGATCGTGAGGTGTAGCTACATTACCGTTAAGTGTCTGATAAGTTTCATTGTAACGTTAAGTTTAGTAGCCGTTCTAGCCTCAGTTCTGTCTATCTCCGAGTTTAGTAGCTACATACTACTACTCCATTGTTTAATCTCGGCAATAATTTATGCAAAAAAGTTGTTGGCAGTAAATGTCCCCCAGTTGAAGAAAGGAACTTCGAAAATAATGTCGCTATTAAGTCCTAAATAGACAAATGGTTTAAGGTTTGGATATCCGACTAAAGACCGCCTTTCGGTTCAGACAAAACTTTATTTATTTAATCATAGTTTAAAGTATCCTACTTTTATTTGTCTTAATTATGTCAAGTCTGTTATGTCTTTTTCCCGCACTACGAGTACACTATAACTTGGATAGTCACTAGGGCTTCTGATATGGATCCAATGCATTAGGAACGAACACGAACAATACAGACAGGGTGTATACAAAAGGGGTATGTTAAGCGAAAATCTAGGAATATAGCCCACTATTATATAGGAAACTTTACACAAAGAGACTCGAAATCATATGTTTTTCAAGATTGTATAGACATTCCTATATTGTTTAGAAATGTGTTCGTATTTTCGTTTGAGATGAGGTACCTATGTGTAATAGCCTAGTATAAGTATACAGGATGTAAAAAAATTAAGCTAAAACCTACATAAATAGCCCATTAAAAGGAACCTACCCACAAAATTTCAGACCCGAAATCACATGTTTATTTATCCAAACGGTATGGAGAATTCCTAAACAACTCAGGAATGTTCATACAATCTTGAAAAATAAACATGTGATTTCGGGTCTCAAATTTTGGAAATAAGTTCTCTATAGTGGGCTATTTACATAGCTTTTCGCTTAACATACCCTTTCTGTTACACCCTGTATATCAGTGTATAAGTTAAAGGTTAGGGTTCATTGTGAATACCTACCACCGAAATAGGTACTCTTGATTTTTTGAATTCAAAACTTGATTACAGCTACATAGAGAAATTATATGAATTCTATGCCTGTCATAAGCCCATCGGTGCTGATAGTTACCCTCGTAGTTCATACACGTAATCTGACATAACTGACGCATGCTCATATATTTTCAATCAAAGTCCGAAGCAATCATCAACTCTCCCGTAGAGCCTAATTAAGAAAACTGTCCCGTGTAATTGAATCTTTTAGTAAGAGATATGGCTCATAACATTTACATAAAGCCTTTAAATGCAATGTTATAGAACTATAGAGTAACCTCTACTACTGAGAGAAGGGACACTGAAGCCAGTGACATATTAGTGGATGTCTATTACCTACCTAATTTCTGAACCTGAACAAATTGCGTCATCTCCTTGTTTTCAAGATGTTTTGTTATCGTAATAGTCTTTCATTTCTATTAAAAAGAACTGACAAGGTCGTAAAAGTTCAGATGGTAGAGACCTGGGTCATCATTTCCTTAAAATTATCTTATTGTCGATGTGATATGTCTGCTAAATTTTATGTCTTGCTGCATTTCATTGTAATTGTAGAGATTATGATAGAGTTAATACTTTTGTCCTTATTTAATAGTTAGTACAGTAAAGCAACAACAGTGTCATTATACATGCGACCGCGATGTGCAGGTGCCAACGATTATACGATTCAATCGTCAGTATGAAACTTTCATAAGTTATTATACCTATGCATCAAAGAGAGATTTAGTAACGAGCCACAGATCTATGCCGAGTTTTGATGTCGACTTCACATGAATATCAATTACGGAATATCGTAGATCTGCATCACAATGCGCGGACAGAGCGATCGATTTGTGAAGCAAATGAGTGACGTGTCTGTACATACGTCGTCCACCTTACACCTGTTGCATCAATGCACGACGCGCTCTCGTATTAATATGTTAATTTATGTAGCCGACTGTATTTATTGGTCAAATCTGGTGGAATTTCGAAGCGCATGCGCTGGCAGCGCCCACGCGCGCGCGCACTTCACTGATTGGCTTTTTTATCGAGTGGAAGCGTGAGCGGCTGTGGCAAGCTTATGTGATTGTCGACGATATTGTCGGTCAGATTAAAAGCAGTAATCATTTTATAGTTTTTTTTGTGGTTTTCTTATAGCTATCTAACATGTCGAGGTTTAAAGGATGTGCTTGTGAAGCCAATCGGGAGATCCAATAACTTCGATAGTTAAAATTAAAAGATACTCTCATCCAATTTATTTTCATTATAAAATTATTTTGATAAAGTTATCGGATAGATGAAGGCCTTGTTTAAAATATAGCTACGTTATTTGTGTAAAACCCGGTCTGTTAGTGAGCGCATGATGGTGGGTATTGGCGTAGAAAAATGTGCACAAAGCGAACATTTCTACGACAGATAGATTGCACTGCGCCCGCGCCGACCTCCGCCGCAGATGCCTGAGGTAGCCAGGCTTTGCTATTTATATGAAAAAGTATTTAGAAATTTTTAATAATAAATTGATCTTAGTACTTTTTTAAAAAGATATAAGGATACCGTGGCTGTATATTATACGATCTGTTATGATTAGATCTATTTAATTATTTTTTGCGGAAGATGATGTAGAAGTCTTTCCAGTGTGACTGATATTGTTTCACGTTAGTATACTATACTATACTATATTTTCTTGCAAAACTTTCTGCTTTCTGCAATCAGTACCGTGGGTGGAAAAATATATAGTAACAGTTTTGTAATCATGATAGACACACGAATTACTCTGTCGGAATTAGTTTATACCATCCCTAAAATAATTTGCTGCTTAGAAAGAAATCTCAATTCCTAATAAAGCGATGGTTTCCCTAGCATCATCTCACGGCTGCCGGCGCAGGGCAAGGAGCAAAATGAAAAACTCTGCGGCGTTCATAAATTACCGCTCGATGTCTGAGCGGGGCAAGACGCGGCGGGGCAAGACGGGGCAAGCGTGACGTGTAATTGCGCCTGAGTCACGAAACTGGCGCAGCGCGTCGTGCGCCCGCGCAGAGGAGCGCGGAAAATATTAGACAATATCTAAATTACTGCCACTTTGATATGTAGACGACGATAAGGAAAGATTTGCATTTTCCTGATCGCCAGCGATACGGCGCCGGCGCACGGTTCCGTCACCGGGACAGATTTGGGTGCAGCGGCTTCAAACTTTTTTCTTTATTAGATAGGCATCAATTAAATATAGTATCATTTGCAACAATTTCTTGGTGATAGAATCTATTTAGTCTACGGATTTTGCTGAATTAATGTGTGTATGCTAAGTGAGTTAAACTTGAGACTTTTGTAAACATGATAGCAAATACCACTCCTTTGCGTCGCGCAGTCGGGTAAAAAGGATACTGTGTGTCCTCAAGATGAGCTAACTTTTCACCATATAAGTTTTTTTACAATTTTATTTTAATAAATACCTATGAATCTATCTCACATGTTAAGCCTACACCGCTCTCTCTCGCATTTCGCGTGCTTCGTCGCCGTTAGTCAGCGATACGAAAGCGATATCGCTCCGCTCGTTTGTCAGCGATGCGATAACCCCCGCGTGATGCAGAGTGTGCATAGTGTAGATGTACATACATACGGGACGCACCACTTGTAGACATATAGGTTCATTCGCTATTTATAGATGTAAACTGTTGCTTAGTTTGTCTATGGTTGATCTAATGTATTCCCCATGATAAAAAGTCTTCAGTCAATAAGACTGTACGCTAGTCAGCAAGTAAATAAACAATCGAAATGATTTAATTAAAGCAAAGTGCAGCATAAGGGTGGCTTTAAATGGTGATAATCTTAAATGTTAGTTTAGAAAAAAATCCCGGAATGTTTCCTATTATCGTGTTGGGGATTTAAGCAAAGCTACGTTTCCTTGAGTGGATGATTGAAAGTGTGAGTTTTTATATGCCTAATTAGCTAGGTTAACATAAAAAAATCTATTTGATAAAGGAATACATTTCATTCCGAAATAAAATGAATTTTCCCGGCGAGTGGCTAGTATGTAATATACTTAATTCAAAAGTATACTTAGGTATGTAACTACATATTATACTATATACTATCTATTTATGTATATTACGTCGAGAAAACCCAGATAAAATGGCGGCTATGGTTAGTATTTTCGTCACGTGCAGCTGATCCGGACTGGATCCAATTAAGATTATAAATGGACTCCTTTTTTGTAATAAAAATGAAATAAGAAACTTTCTTGATACCTCCCACTGCTGGGACTAGTGGCTCTTGTGTAAGAAAAGTGGCAGCTTTCTCAAAAAATACTACAAAAATGGTATTTGTTATATTACATTTGTCAACTTTGAAATTTCAACATATGAATTAGAAAAATAAACACTATATTCAGGGTTATTTTTAACACTTACAACCTCGTAGGACTGGTTAACGAAGATCCTAAATAGAAAGCAAAAGTAAAAAAAAATAACAACATAATATGTAAAAATAAGTAAAAAAAAACAACAACATAATGACTTTTTTTTTACATTTAAAAAAAGTTTTACTTAAACATATATGAGCACCCGTTGATGTCTTTTTTCAAGAGACTTCTTTACAACGACAAGCTTTTACTACGAAATAATTAGCTACGTACTACGACACACGTGTTCGTGCATGTATTTTAGAATTTGTTATTTTTAAGAACATACTACTCAATTAGAAATATTTATGAGAAATATTAAATAACTAGCAATGGCGATCTAATATCAAAAGAGTAAAGTTATTTCGTAAGTCTATATTTGATAAATGAGAAAGACCGGCTAGGTAATCGGCTGTCTACCCGAATTAGCCTTTTTACAATTAAACACGAATAGTCTGTTAACAGTCAATTCACATAGTTTGTTATTCCAGATAACCTGTTGATAATGATGGTTTGATGAATAAATAAGAGGTCCACTATTTCATCGTGAGTTTAAAACAGAAATAAAGTCTGGGGGGCAATTCTTGAAATTTTTTGAGCCAAAACGCAACCACTATCGAACCGTTAACGAAACGCGGTGCGAAGCAATATATACTCCCCGCTTGAGTCATAAGGTCTATTTCAGCACGCATCGGTCGCGAGTGTGTTCTAAGCGTCCACAACGGCTACGTTTCGGCTTCGTTCCAACTAGAAACTTTTCGAGAATTGTCCCCTTGGTATCAAGCATATTGAAGTAATCTTGCATTCAATAACGTTGGTACCTCATTACCTATCATTTTCACGTTGTAGGTACATTTAGAAGGGTCGCGCTCGGAGTAGGCGATGCAAGGGGGCCCGGGTTCTGCTAACTTATTAGATAATGCTACTGCCCTAGCTTTATCACATTAGTCCAATATAAGGGTAAAAAAAATTTGATCCTTCTGTTATATGGTAGAGTGTTCAAAACCATATTTATTCTGGAACTAGTGGACACCCGCGACTCCGTCCGCGTGGACTACAGAAATGTCGAAATTATCCGGGATAAAAACATTTTTCCGGGATAAAAAGTAGCCTATATGATAAGTGGGACCTGTCACAATATATTCTTGCAAACTGCATCGAAATCGGTTCAGCCGTTTCTGAGATTAGCGTGCACAAACGCACAGGTAAACAGACAAAAATTTCAAAAATCATTCTTTTGGGTACTATTGCGTTGATAAAGGTCTCCTATAATATTTTTTCTCATATATCTTGCATGTACAGACAGCGATCCGTTACATTTTTATTATATGTATAGATAGATATATAGAAGATAGATAAGTATAAATTCGCTGGGTGGAAAGTGGGAACTGATGGCATATTTATTTTATTGTAATTAGGTGTAAAAACGACAGTACGTATGGATCCTCCGAACTTATCCTCCGACATCACTCCCAGAAGCCTGTAGTACTCGTAAGCCCAGAAGGCTACTGATCTTTTCGGAAAGTCTGGTTTGGTTGAAGCTGACGGATAAGGTAAAACACATAATATATACAGTTGGTGAGAGCTCTGCGCGGAATGCAAAGGTCGTGGGTTCGAGTCCCACTCGGGTGAAGAATTTTTTCATTTTCTTTATTAATAATTACATAATATATAGCCTCACTTATAGGTAGGTAGAGTAAACTAACAGCTAACGTGTAGCAATAAATTGAGATCGATAGGTTTATTATCCCTGGATTTTTTTTACATTCAATTGACTCAAATACATCATGTCTCCACAACAAATCTATCTTCAAACTTAGCACAATCAGTCTCCTGTATTTGGCGCAGCAGTCGATAAATAACGTCCAGCTCGGTACCGTCTGGGAGGAACTATAACCAGGCAAAATAATTGCCCACTTACAAGCACCGCCTTTCAACAGCTGCCCGCGCCGTGCAGCTTACGTAAACGAGGCTGAAGCAATCTAGTCGTGACCGGGACTCGACAAAAATACTATCTGCTCGGAACCTTTCTAACAATTGATTTGCTCTGAGTTATCCTTTGAGCTGTGAGGTTTGTTTGTTTGTGTGTTAAGTTTATCAATGTGGTGATAAATGCTCAACTTGTTTGATAGAAAATAAAGCGGGAATAGTTGTAAATATTCAGTGACAAGTTGCTAGCTTATCGCCCGAGAGAACACCCCCGAGTTCCTTAGTAGACTCTTACGACATGCACGGAAGGAGATGTAACTGATGTTTCCCAATGAAGCCGCGCATCAGTACGGGAATTTTATTTTGATATTTATCATAATAAGCGTTGGGACATTTGTGGTATGGTCTTCCCACCCTAATTTACCCTGATCCGCCTATCTATTTATTTTATCTTAAAAAGGTATCTTAAAAATTATATAGGCAGTTAGCAGGAGACTTTCGCATTTGTCAATTGTCTACCAGTATGAGTATATGGAATACATTTATTTATTCCCTGACACGACTGCCAGACAGACCTGGATATTAGTCATGATGTCAGTACCTTCAGTAGCATGATGTATCCTAGCCTGGGGTCACGTAGGCCGGGCCGTGTCGCGACGTCGGCGCCGCTGGGCGGGGCCGCGCCGCCATTGGTCCGCGCCCTGCGCAAGCGCTCCCATTATTACAGATTTGATGCTTGACGGTCAAACAATGGAAGCCAACAATGGGTGAAACGTGACCCGTAATTCTGCACTGTTATTTGTTTATGTTCTAGTTGCTCAAGCGACTCGGCAACCGAAGCTCGGGTTATAGTTCAGTCGCTCACTACAATGTATTGACTTCACATTCCGATGGAGAATATTTATGGCCTGCCAAGTAATGATTGAGATATTGGTATTTTACTTATGCAGTTGCTCTAGTCGTGTTATATAGACATATGTTGTTTAATTATATGTAGCCGTAATACTCAGTGTCCAACTGCTGGGTAACGGGTTCCTCCTTTTGAGTCCACACATCTCGGTTCTTTGACTACTCTGCCCACTCGGACAGAAACTATAATAATATAGTCATATTGTACTTGACTATAACTTCGATTCGATTATGTTTGACTAGCCTAACCTAATGGGGGAAATTTAATTACCCGAAATTTGGTATGTTGCCTACATGAACGTATAAAGAATAACGGACAGAGTGTTGTGACTACACAGAGTGAAGCATTCATAGTAAGTTCGGCAACGACATTCCATGGAGTAGGGATGTGTATTGACGCGTTATCCATCCACACATACAAACCATAGTAAGCTCGGCGCCTACTGGAAAATACGCAGACATGCCCAACGCGCCGCCATTTCGGTGCTTCAATCTGTGCAGTGGCAGCATTACGTCCGTTGTTCTTTATACGTTCATGGTTGCCTACTTGTACATATCTATACCTGCATATAACAACATTATTTTATAAACGCATTAGTTATGAATTGTTCTGCTTACTCGTATATTACCATTTCTAAGTAGGTCTGCGCGACCTGATGCACTCCTTTCGAATATCAAGGTAATATAAAAGATTTACTTTATGTACTTGAAATACACTTTTCAAAGCGAAAGCTATTGCTCCGGAATAGTCTAGATCGTCGATAAATAGCAATAAAGTCGACGTGAGGGAAATCCCTGAAGCTGTAACCGTCACCATCAGCGCCTCCATCAGAGAGTTACCTATGGTGTCTACTCATGGTGTCTACAATTGATATGTCGTGCAATATGCGCAATTAAGGACGTGCACGGACTTGCGACGAGAGACGCCAGGCGCATACTAACGGCTGGGTAATGCACCGTGTGGTACACTTGTGCGAGTGTACGCTAGTTTATAGGAGAAGATCTCTTTTCTGTCAAAATTTGTACGTTATGTACTAAATTCTTCCACAGAATTAGAAAAAAAATGTTGTTAGTTTATTAATTATAATATTTAATATTCTACGCCATTTGTATCTCATCCATGGCAGGCAGGGTAAAAAGTAAACTAGGTAAGTTTGATAAGAATGAGTTATTTTAAAAGATAAAGAAAGTACCTATATTTTACAAAAAACAACGTAAACAGACAGCATTTTTATACACCAGTATGAAATACTATGAAAGCGGATAGAAAAGTACAATTTGTAACGTTTCGAGATGTTATCGACACTTTACAGCGATTTATGTTTTTAAATTCATCGCGTTTTTGTCAGCAGCGGTCTTTATGACCGAACCGAGATATATGTCTATGTTATCTGATTAACGACCGGAGTTTATAGAGCTTCTGCGTGAAAACTAGGGTTATCTCTTTAATATATTAACTAACGGACGTCCGTAACTTTGTTCGTACCTATATAGCTAATGAGTTCATTTATGTATTGAGCTATGCACTATGGGTGCGCCCACCACCGGGCCCTACACCCTCTATTGACCCTCGGATCTGATAACTCATAACGGCGAAAACAAGCACTTGCACTACCTATAATCGCCACGAGAAACCAGACCCGAGCACCTAGCATGCAAGATAATACATCGCACTATTTCCGAAATCAAAAACTAGATTAATAATCTACATATGTTTCGCCAACAACCGTGGCATCCTCAGGATTATAGAAATTAGTAAACCACTAATTATTATGAAACTCTAAAACCCAATACATTATCTTGTTTTCGCAGTTGAGTTTTCAGATCCGAGGGTCAGTGGAGGGTGTAGGGCCCGGTGGTGGACGCACCCATAGTGAATGTTTGAAGTTCCGAATTGTAACGCCTAATACAATTTCATTTATTGAGTTATTCCAATGTGCAAGAGTCGGTAGTAGGATAGACTATCTAGTTTTTAATTTTATGTTATAGAAGCCTCTTAGAAGGATGTACGTGGGTTCGACTCATACAAAGTCAACCTCACCTGCGCGTGGTGCACCCTGCTATTTACCAGACGAGGCTCTGCCACGAGGCCTTACCACTTGGGACTTCATATGCTAATGGTGAAAAGTGGGTGTGGAATTTGCACATTTGACTGTATGCGGGCGTCGATTGGATGCAGGCTGCTTCCGACCGGTCGGAGTGGAGGTTGTTGGGGGAGACCTATGTCCAACAGTGGACTTCTCAGGGCTGTAAATGATGATGATGTATGTATCTCTTAGGCCCGACAGGACTATTCGAGTAGTATAATAAACCAATTTAGATTGATTTTCAATATTCTTAGTTATCCCCAGTTAAAAATAAAATTCAAACTTATTCTGAGATTAAATGTTATTTAAAAGAAGCTATGTTACCCTATGGGATTACGCTTGTACTATAATACATACATACATATATATAATCACGCCTTTATCCCTTACGGGGTAGGCAGGTATACTATAAGTATCTCAAATACCCCGCACCTAACCATAAATTATCAGTTTATAAACCTCAGAGCCTCATCTATTTCCTGTACGCGGCACTAAATCCACGACAACCTACCGCATTGACGGATGCCGTCAGTAATGAGTCGCTAATTAGTCGCGTCAGTGTAGCGTCGGCGATCCATCTCCGTCAACGTCCGTCCGCGCCGGCCCTTCAATCACTGCCGGCAGCGAGCCGAGTGCGTTTGTCTGGTCGATACAGAACGCATGCAGTTGTCGAATGGTGTACGCGTTAGACATAGAATAGAATAGGTTTCTATTTTAAGATTTCACATACATATAGAATAGCAACAAGGCAAATAGGATAGAAACATAGAAACCTTAGGTAGAAAGCAAAACACTGAAAAGCATAATACCAAATCACAACAGGATGTGTGTGCTTCATAGGAAAAAAAAAACTTATTATTTTATGGTGGGCTAATGTATTGCTACTCTGTGACACGTTATGTCAGGTTAATATTAAAACTACATTGTGTAGTGCACAGGTGTAGTGACTCATCATCATCTTCCTGCCCTGTTCCCATTTATTTGGGGTCGGCGCAATATGTTCTTTTCTTCCATTCATCCCTATTATCCGTCATCTCATAACGCGTGACTATAAAGCAAAATATGGACGTTATTGCAAAAAGGGGACATCCTAAAATGTCTATATCTTTAAAAGACACGGCAAGGTATACTTTTATCAAGGAAATATTTGAAAGAATAGATAATAGACATATTTAAATATTCAACTCTAGCTTTAAAAATAAAAGTTTACCAAAAATAGCTAAATTTTTCCGAATGACCAAAGTATGACTGACAGAAGCTGGTTATGAATATCAACAGTGAGCGCATGCCGCTTATCGACCGTTTCCAATGAGCCTGAAGTCGTGCAGCCTCCAGTAGGCACCCCGGTCGGCAGCGGAGCCCTACGGGGGTCCTCCGCCGGGCCCTAACGATTATTGACGACTGTTTCACTATTCATTTACTATCCTATATGTTTGGTCAGGTTTGCGGGATTATTTAGAAATGTTGCTGCAATATTATGATATAAGTATCTACATTAAAATAGTGGTAATCCTAATTTACGATGCTACTTATAAACCGCGTGTAAAGCTATGCACCCGTTAAGGACGACATTTGAATGCAAAATTTATCGAATTAATCATTGATTACCCTAAGGCCGCGTCCCCATTAGGCAAACAGTGAGCGGCTGACAGTTCGCTTCCAGTTTGCCTCCCTATACATTTTAAATGGAGTGTCCATACAGCGCGTAATGTACGCAGTTTGCGACGTTTCGCTTGCCGACTCATTCTATTTCGCAGCGAATCCACAGTCCACTGTAGGATTGTTGCCATCCAGTCACTACCAGCCGTCCTCTTTAAGTCATCGGTCCATCTGGCCGGAGGGTGCCCAACGCTACGCTTGCCGAGGCGCGGTCTCCATTGTACTTTGACTCCAGCAAATGTTTTTGCTTAACATTTAACAGAATCTTAGATACTAGCTGATTGTTTGACGGTCAAAATCGTAGATAAGAGCTTTTTTTGTAGTAATAATTGTGTAGTAATTGACTGTGCGAGAAGGAGGGTTATATTTTTCGAGTGCATGTAAGTTTGTATGTCTCTTTGGCACGGTCTAGAGCAGGGATGGCGAACCAATGGCACGCGTGCCACCCCTGGCACGCAACAAAATAGTTCAGGCACGCAGAATGATACAGATGAATCTATGTAGGTACCTACTAGTTACAAAAATAAAATATTTAGCATCCAATTTGCAACAGCAGAAATCGCACAATTTTTTTATATGTATATTAATATATTAACATTACTGATCACTGTACTTTTTCGTTTTTTATAAATAGTATATACTTAATACCATCTAGTTTTATTTTTGTTTAATAATATCAGTAAGTCTAAATTATTAAATGGCACGTCATAGCTATAATATTATTTGTTTCATAATAAATGGCACGTATATCACTAAAGGTTCGCCATCCCTGGTCTAGAGCCTAAATGGTAGGTTGCATTGAACTTGAGAGTATCATGAAATTCGTCTTGTCGTGGGAGTGACTCAAAATTTTACGCAGCCGAGTTTTTCTTAAACTATCTTAGTTATAAAATTATTAATAAAGAAAATGGAAAAAATTCTTCACCCGAGTGGGAATCGAACCCACGAGTTATAAAATACGTAAGACATAAAGCAAAAGCCACGAAAACGTATTTGACAAGTTTGATTTATCAGAGCATGAGTCTCAGCGCCCCCTGCCGGTGCAATCAGGAAACTCATCCGTCCCGCGTCCCACCGCCGCCGGGACCGGCTAATTAGGTATTGAACAAATGAATATCTATCGAAGACGGTAAAGTTATTGACGGTTGTTATTACTTCTTGATAGGTTTAAAATTGTGTATTTTTGGTAGTTTTCTGATTCTATATGTATATATTATTTAATATACATTAACAGGTACTACACTTGCTACAGGCACTGACTTCGCTCCAATACTCTAGTAGGCACTAGAAATATAAATTTTTCGCACTTCTATTTTCGTTTTCGAGAAGGTTGGGGTAGATTTAAACACAAAGTTAGGTCAGGTAGCTGGTACCTGCATTAGAGTTATAAGAAAAGCTGCTAAAGGGCAATACTACTTAGTAAATAATACAAGTTATGCCGAAAAAATACTAAAACAGAGGATACAAATCGCAAAATCAAATGGTTAATAAACGTTCCGCTAACTTTTAGCATGATAAGACACTTTGTAATGGCCGTCAGTTTGTCCACTATGATGGCCCATTACATTCCAGCATTGCCCTGCTGGCACGTACTTGCCCGTGCCTCTATCGCATCGCGTGAGAGCTTAATTAAGATAGCCAGATTTATGTTAACTGCCCGAACTGCACGGCCCTGCGGTAGGATCTGCCCGTGATTGATAAGGTACAGATAAATAAACCCATTTAATAGAGAACTTAAGTGATATTGATATTAATAAAGTAAATATTAACGTCTGTACGTTTATGTGACCAACTAAGGGTAATCTCCCTCCGTGCATGTCAAAAGAGGAACTCTTTCAGACGATAAGCTAACACCTTGACACTGATAATTTACATCAGGGGGTCTACTCTGAAATGCCGCTTTCGAATCTTTCGGTCCGACCGAAGCCCGACCGAATCGAAGCTTTTGACAACCTTTGACCCTACTACGAAATTGCTTCGGATTCATTCATCTGAGTTCACAACTCATTCGGAACCATAGAGAATAATTCACATTGACTAATATTAATAAGCTTTCTATTATCTAGCCATACCTGTCAAATAGAGTTCGATCGGACCTAATGAAAAAACGGCGCGACTGATCCGATCGAAGGAAGTTCGTAGTAGGAAACATCTCGATATTCGGCCGATACTTCGTTTATCGTCACTTCAGAGTAGACGTCCTGTACCCGATTTACTAAACGTGGTAGTGGGGTCTGCTATGTGATCTTCCAGTTCAAGTTATGAAGAAAAGCTCCAGTGCCTTAGTCGGTTCTTATGACATGCACGTATAGCTGCAGCTGAAGGAGATGCAACTGATATTATATTCCAATGAAGCCCCAGAAAATTTAATTCCTTAATATTTTATTTATGCGGTTGCTATCAGTAAAATCCCTATAAAATGACAGCGGAAAGTTACACGGATCATCATCACACCACACCAGTCTTTGGTCTGCATGAATAAGTTATTTCAATAGCTTTAATAAATAATCCCCATGTGATTAGCTATCAGCAAGCTACAGTTTGCTAACGAGATATTGGTCTGGCGCGTTTCGTCCGAAAACTCCCGCTGTGGCAATTATACCGTCTTGTTCGGCGATACCATCGACATGCGCCGACACATGCATACCTCTAATAAAATCAACTTTCATTATCGAAGTAAGGGTATTTAATGTTAGGTGGTTACTCGATTTTGCAATAAAGAGTATTTATATTGCATGGTTGTATTCCCGAGCTAGAACCGCAGGATCATTAAGGAGATCATAGTCACGTTTAGTATAGCGGGGATAGATGTAAATGATCAGTGATAAGTTGCTATTAGCATGATTAGCTCATCACCTGAGAGAATGCCTCGAGTTCCATAGTCGACTATTTCGATAAGCACGGAAGAAGATGCAGCTGATGAATTCTAGTCAAGCTCTGCATCAGCACAGGGTTATAGCTTATTTTAAATTTATAAGAAAATTAGACGCAGTGATTAACAGACTTTGCAATACAACTGCAGTAGGTACCTACCTAAATCTATCTTCTATATCTATACATATAATAAAATTGTAAAGGATCGGTGTTTGTGCACGCTAATCTCAGAAACGGCTGGACCGATTTCGATGCAGTTTTCAAGAATATATTGTGACAGGTCCCACTTAACAGATATGCTACTTATTAACCCGGGAAAATGTTTGTATCCGGAATAATTTCGACATTTCGTTTTTCTGCAGTCCACGCGAACGGAGTAGCGGGCGTCCACTAGTATTTAAAATAAGTTAGGTTATACATAGTTTAAGTTTGATCTGTGCTTGCGTGTCACGATGACCGATTTGCTCTTCTTACACATACTATTTAGAAGGTCTTGAATCGTTCGATTTATACATACCCTAGCATTGTTTGTATTCGCATATAATGGAATGTTTGTATGAACGTGAATGCAGATTTCACAACATGTACATTGATGAAACTGTGTTAGGTATTCAGTTATCTTTTATCTCAATTCTTTCTACGGCAAAGCGGAGTGTTGTTTAACTACCTCTGCTAAGTCTTGACCTTTCCACTTATAGATCGTAGGTCACTATTTATAACTAACTTAACCAATACACTGCCACGTGGCGCTAGTATCTGAGCGGTAGAGTTTCTTGTTGTGGTAGTTCTGATTATTCTGACGAGATCAGATAATATTGTGCCATTACATCTAGTGATAGGCTCGCTCTATTGTTGTCATAATTTCGTGTTCTTGTAATTAGGATTTCTCCGGTTTGGCCATAGACTATAGAGTGGAGCATTGTGTCTGCCGCAAGATGGCGGCGATGCTGCCACAGATAACGATATCGGTTTAATGTTGCATTGTTGCGTTTTGTTTGACGCTCGACGTACAAGTCATAACAGCTGAGGAATGTTACTGGTAATGTACGGACGTTTTCAAATATTGCCTTAGTAAGTACCTAGTTTATTCCAGCCATAGATATAAGTGGTATGTACGAGTAACGCATGCGCACGTGTGTTTGTGTACCTACCTATATACTTAATATACAAGCTCAGTATCTGTACAAGGCAGTCCTTGTGTGAGCTGCATATAAGTACAGCGAGGTATTCTACAGCAATCTTTGCTTTCAACTGTTGAACTGAATATACGTAGGTACAGGTCAACAGGTTTAGATAAAATATCGCGTTTCATATAAGAATCAGTTCAGGAAACTTGATCTTTATACATATTGACATAATGGTGGCCGAGGGATGCTTTAAGACCGAGGGGCAGACAACCAGCCGAATGGTCAGATGATATCCGAAAATCTGGTGGACATCAGTGGATGAGGTTAGCCCAGGACAGAGAACAGAGGCGTAGTGAAGAGAAGGCCTTTACTCAGCAGCAGAGGCTGTATAGATAGACAGAGAGATGTTATCTACTTGTATCTATTCATTCATGTTGTCTAGTTGATGTACAATCTCCACCATTGAACGAAGAAAACTAATAACCACTAAAGCCCGCATAAAATGTTAATACCTATATAGCTACGGTTTTCGTAGTTCATTATCAATTTGTAGATTAGATAGTCTTTAAACCGAGACTAGCTTAATCTCGGTTATACCCGAAGACGTTCTTTTTCTCTAGAACTACAAGATGGATACTTTAAAATCTCCGGAACCATAGACAAAATCAATAAAGACAATGACGTGATTAAGTCTTACCATAGACACGACTTTCCAATCAAACTGATGAGGTTAATCAGCAGCCATTAGGGAACGCCCTTTGCCCACCAGTGGGGTGGTCTCGGAGACATGTCCACATTTATTTGTATTGTCTATTAGCATTTGCATAATGTCTTATGGAATAACTCTATGCGCTCGAGGAATGCGTCTCGCTTCGATGACGTCTATCTTATCTTTGAAATTAACATGTTATATTTCGAGCTTAATCTTTCTAAAAAGCTATGTCAATGTATCTACAACCCAGCAAGATCCCCTATCTGGGAGACTTATGAGTGATTCAGAGAATTAGTTTTGTATTTGTTCAACTGAATTATGCTGAAACCAGAATTTGTTCCTTAAAAATAACGGAAATTTCTTCGTAGCTTGATTGTAACATAAGTAAGGACGTTACGAGTAGAAGCATGTTTTTTAGTTCATCAGACGTAACTTTGGCTGGAGGTCGGTTAGAAAATTCTATATTTCCGTTACTCGTATTTTTATGGAACAAATTCTGGTTTCAGCATAATTCAGTAGAACAAATTTAGAACTAATTCTCTGAATCACTCTCCCAGATAGGGGATCCCGCTGGGTGTAGGCACGTCATGTTTTAATAAACAGGCAGGTACAAGTAGTAAATATATACCTCATGTTCATATACACACGGCCGTGTTCTTAATACGGGGTAGCCAGACTTACAGGATAATTAAGGACATTCCACAGCCACATAGAATAGCGGAGAGAGATGTTAATAATCAGCGACCAGTTGCTAGCTTATCGCCTGACGTCACTGCCTGAATACCCTAGTCTCTTACGTCATGTATGTACATACACGAATACTGTCACGGATTCAGATTCAGATCATTTATTTGCATAAATATGGGTACATAATGGTGATAGTGTAATAGAAAAATTTGCTCCTGCATATTTGCCAGTCATTGGCATGCAAATGTTAGTTATGTTAGTTACACAAAGATAAAGTTTAATAGATAAAGCTAAGAGTTATTAATTGGTTAATGTTATAAGTCTAGCTAGCATCACATACAATACAGATACTCTAGCATATAGGCTTTTTTTTTAATTCTAGTAGTAATAAATGTCACATTAATAATAAAATAGAATAGTAATAATAAATTAAATGTCAACAATTTTACAATTATATAGTTTTTGCCAATTTAGCATTCAAAAATTCCTCAATCGAATAGTAGGCACAGTAGGCACGAATCGGCACAGGAATATTCCTTAAAACAGTTTTTATTGAGCTCCCAGAAAAGGTTAATTTTTTATCTAATGCACAGATATAATCCGCTCGACTGAAGAAGTAAGCTCATAAATAGAACCTATTACTTTAAACCACTTCCACTGCACCTGGCGCAGGCGCAAGTCAGTCCGGCGCGAGCACAGAGCCCTGTCCGTGGTTGCGCCACAACAATCACTCAGATGTACCGATAACCGACAGATTGAACCGAACATTATGAAATGCAGAGATGTGCGTATAACATACGGAGGAGTATGTGAGGCGGATACGTTGCGTTACGATTTAGAAAAAGTGCAAATCGGCTATATGAAAATACCTCTTTGTACAGAAAATACTTTTTTTATGCACCCGCGTACATACCAGCTCTAGTAGCATGACCTGCGAAACACGATATGATAAACGATTTATCGACATTTAGCCTGTCAAAATACGATAAATATAGCCGTTATGTTGAATTTTGTATACAGACGATACGATATCGTACGATACGATATCCACAATGCGTAGTCATGCTAGGGGGGCTGTAGTCGTAGTGCTCGAACGCTGTTAGATGATTTCAGAGGTTCTGGATGAATGATTTTGATATTAAAGACCTCTCAAATTCTCTTTTAATGATCAAGCTTTTAAAAGCTTTACATAGATAAAATTAAGTATATACCGAACTGAAAAATATAGTAAAACCGATTAGACTTCGGAAAAACACCAAGTCGTGTGTTTCCGTCCCCGGCTATCAATCCTAAATGTTAGCGATTCGGGCTTTATTAATCGAGTGTTTTTGTTATAAGTTGTTATAAGTGGACAATTTTGTTAGATTTATCGAAGTATCTACCGACGCGCGCTGTTAACGTGTCAAAATTGAATATTTTGGGTAATTTAGTGAGGTGTCAGATAACTCTGACCTCGAGGCTTGTCCACTCACTATCGATATGGCAGGCTCTAGGGCACAGCGCTACTGTCCATGTGAAAGACTATGTGCAAGTATGGATAAAACTAGTTTTGTTTTAATTCCGTGGGGCCTAAATATTTGGATTCCGTTTAGAATTTAGTGACGGTAAATGATCATTCCACCGATCAAAGTGTCTGTTTGTCATAAATATAATGTTACCGTTGTTCTGAAGTATAGGTTATTAGAATATTTACGTGTATATTGTAACTGTATAGCTAGTTTAGCGATCTAGACGTTCCACATCACTCTATTTAAGTTGACTACAACAAAGCTACATGTAAAAAAACTAGACTTTAGGGGAAGAACAACGTAAAAATGGCTTTCAATCATTCTTTAATTTTGTTCCGTGAGGAATAAATCTGTGACCTATTTTCATGACAAGTAAAAGACATCTTGTAGGCATAACATGAGATTGCCTTTACGTGACATTGGCGGAAGTTTAAGCTCGATATAACTGTAAGGCCATAAAGAAAAAATTGAATAGAACGAGAGATGAATGGAAGTGATAGATATTGAGCTAAAATAAGTACTCAGCCCTATTTAGACCTGTAGAATGCACATTAACTTGGTTTACTTATTTATAGACAGTCTGTAGATTTGACGTCATGATGTGATA
Source organism: Carposina sasakii (assembly GCA_014607495.2). Classification (NCBI taxonomy): domain Eukaryota; kingdom Metazoa; phylum Arthropoda; class Insecta; order Lepidoptera; family Carposinidae; genus Carposina; species Carposina sasakii. The sequence goes on from CP053166.1 coordinate 1,358,309, forward strand.
TGTGTACTCTATGGTTACTCTACCCTATGCTATTGTCTATAGGACAGAAGAAGAGTCGAGCAGTATAGGATACTTTCATAACATCAGCAGTACCTATTATATCAAACCTCTAACTATAACGGTACACCATCTCAGTTAATTTCGCGGGCTCACGACATAAATCGTCGACGACATACAGTATTAGCCGCGAGTCGTTACAGGAAGCATGATTAGTTACCTCAACCGGCCGGTCCCCAGGACCCAATTAATCGATACTATCGCATAATTATCGGGGCCCCGGGCCTGCAGTCAGGGCCCCCGGGTTAATCAACTGGCCCTAGGGATCTTGTATGAAGGCACGATCCCTGTAACTGTTATTAATACGTAGAACAATATTATATTAAAATAACAAGGTACCTATATATTTATATCTTTCTGAATGTAACCGAGCATGGCTGTTACGTTTTAATTGCATGATATCGCACATGATAACATGTACAGTCATAACTCAAAATTAGAAATTTCGAGTTAAGCGATTTGAAAGTTTAAAAAATCATAGCCCTAAAACTATTGAAGTTATGTAAATTATTCAGAAGAAGAAAATGTTATTTAGGGAATGCTTTTATCATCACTTAAATAATAAAAACTTACTTGATAAAAAATTACTTGATCCGTAGGTAATCTTAAGACAATTCGGTCATTTTTTGAGTTATGACTGTACAAGTTATCATGTGCGATATATCTCAGTAAAAAAGTAAGTAAGGAACAGCTAAGATTTATCTCGGGCAACTTCCGTTTCTCTGTTTGTTCGCAATTCGTAAGCCCCTATTGAAAAATAGCTCATGTCAAAAAAAACAAAAACAAATAACCACCTACCACCCATCTCAACCCTCAAGGCATTAAGGCCACTAAGAATTCGAGCGTTAGTCTCAATAGCTATCTAAACACTAATTAACATACATAATTATCATTCCCGTTATTTCCAAATAGATTGGGCAGAAGTGTAATAACGCACCTACTTTTCACCACACCACACCTGCCACCCTAGCATGACCACGCATCGTGGATATCGTATCGTACGATATCGTATCGTCTCTATACAAAATTCAATATGGCGGCTATATTTATCGTATTTTCACAGACTAAATGTCGATAAATCGGTTTATCATATCGTGTTTGCCGGTCATGCTACTTGTGCAGGTAGTCTATAAGTCACGAATGGTTAAGAGAGAGCCAACTACTAATGTGGTGTAACGCAACAGTGCAAGTAATACGCCAAGAAACAAATAAGAAGTGAGATATATAGATAATAAGAACGTATTTGTTATATATATAAGTTATAAGATCTCTCCGACCGTATTTCGGCCAAGGCGACCAATCTCTACGGAGATTAGCCAGGTACGCAGGAGATATTATTATTATAGTGCACAAGTGTCTGATGCATCTCTATTCCCTCACTCTCATAGTTCGATGGGACGGAAAGTCGACACGACCGGAGAGAGATCAGGCGCAGGACCAACGGTTTTACGTGGTTTCCGAGGCACGAGCTAAGTGACAATTTTACAACATCAAAATCTGTACATGAATTAAATTCATTAGTACAGGCCCGTGACTGAAGGCGTTAGTTCGATATATATACATTTTTTTACAATTTGCCACGCAAACATTTGACCGGCATCGTGCTCGGGAAATACATCGGCAGGAAGTGCATTCCACTCCTTAGCCGTTCGCATTACAAACGAGTTAACATAACGTTTGGTGTGGATGGCTGGGATATCAACAACATAAGGGTGATCCGCTAGTCTGGGTCTAGTATCCCATACATACAAATCGACACGGTTGTTCCCGTAATGGGGTATCCAGAACTGCAGGATCGTAAGGGAGATCCCACAGTCATGTTTAGCATAACGCGACAGATGATCAGCGACACGTCGCTAGCTTATCGCCTGAGACAATGCACAAATTTCTTAGTAGACTCTAACGACATGCACGGAAGGAGATGCAGCTGATGTATTCTAGTGAAGCCACGCATCGGCACGTGAAATATCTTATAAATACATTGGGACAAATTGAAATATATCAGAACGTGCTATTTTATCTAAACTGTAGGCTGGAGGTCATCTCTCCGTGATCTCTCCTAAACATAACTCTCACCCGTGCTTTGTCTACAACCAGCACATAACCGTAAATCAGTAAACAGTAATTAGTACTGTCTGTCCGTACGTGTAGTGTAACCTATGTCGCGTGTTATTCAATTTGTCGGAGCCACTTACAAGACGATATATTGTGGACATGGCGATAAGTAGCCAAGATAAAACTAATATTTTCTATGTTTAGAACCACATGTTCTTTAGAGGATGTCGAAATTGGTTAAGATTTATAACAATGTTACGATAAGTTTTTAATGAAATTCTAGTTACAAAGTTAAATTATTATAGATGAGCTTTAATATAACTTACGACATTTTAGTTTATCTAAAAGTACCTAATAATATTTATTCACTAGTGGACGCCCGCGACTTCGTCCGCGTGAACTGCAGATAAAACAAAATATCGAAATTATTCTACAAAAAAAAATCCCGGGATAAAAAGTAGCCTATGTTAATTCCAGGGTGTCATCTAACTCCATACGAAATTTTAATAAAATCGCTCCAGCAGTTTTTACATAAAAAAGTAACAAACGTCTATCCATTCATTTTCGCGTTTATAATATTACTCGTAGTAGGAATTAGGCTCACCCCTTACCACGTGAGCCTTAATAGAATTTATAAAAGCATGTTTTTAAAGTTAAAACAGGTTTAAATGGAGCCTTCAGTTTTATCATTGTAAGTACACATTGTAGGTTTGATCTCATTATTAAAATAAAACCTGATTAAGTATCAACTTTGAAGATCATCACAATGCCTACACAGAAATTAATTTTGACAGTTTATAAATTAAAAATATCGCCCAATTTACAAACAATATATTGATTAGTCAAGTAAGCAATTATAATTAATTTGGTCCCGTCCCAGCCTCAGAGGAGAGAGTGCGTCCGTGGGCGGAGTTGTATGGAAAACAGGACAACAAATAAAAAGTGTCGGCTACTTTTATTTGAGACACTAGCTAATTTTTTTTTTTTTTATTAATAAAAAATGAGCATCACGTATTTTCAAAATTGGGAATAGCTAGGTAAGCTAACTACAAAATTTTAAGAAGAATTATAGCTTTTTACGTATTTTAATGAAGATATTTTTAATAGATCATATACCTAGGTGTTTTACTCGTAGTGCGGCTTCCTGTCAGGCTTGACTTAAAACAACTTGAAACATTGTAATTTTATGCGACTTGATTAAAACTATGGTAATACATAGATTGAATTGGCTCCAGGCGATGTAGCCTATGAAGAGATTTAATATTCATATGGGACAAGTTAGGTAAGCAAGTATCTACCTAAAGCTGAAAGGAAGTCAAAAAGTCAAGTCAAGTCTGCTTTTTAGTTCAAAGAAGCATGAGTAGGTAGGTAATCAATTTTGACGATTTTATTATGGTTCGTACGCTTCGATTGAAGGACCCTAGAAGTCAATCTCGACAGGTTTATGAGTGTATGTCTTTATATACAATCATATTCAAAATACTTCAATATATTATACAAATCGCTGACGTAGAGATATAAAGTTATTGAGTTGTGTTTGAAGGTTTTGTTGTGGAGACGCCCACACTTGCCACTTGTATTGAAGTCGGCACACACTCGACACTGTTACATGTTTATTGTAAACAGTTTTGAATGAGCTTGTCACTGCGAGCTTCAAAACTGTATTTTATGGCGTTTTATATTAACATGTGTTGTGTATGAGGTGTTGTATTTTTAACATGTTTTTGTTAGATGCTATTTTAGAAACATTTGAATATGGAAAAGCCGAGACAATAATGTAGCTATTTTGGAATTTTTAGTCCCGCTTATACCAAATACGTACCAAATTGTAGATTTTAGAACAGCATAAGAAGAGGCGCTGTATAAAATTAATCCGATAATGAAGAAGGAGATCAATGAAATTCCAAGGTAAAAATTTCGATATATGACTATGTGACGGACCATTTCAGGATTCGCATAGAAGATACCAGCAACTGTGGTTTTCTTAACCACTACAACAGAATGAAGCGATGGAAAAACAGTATCTGCATTGATACTGCACTCGCAGGAATTATTCACGAGATACAAACACACTCGTAACTCGAGCATTATCGTGTTTCTATCGGTGAGGAACGTCGATCCGCAATCGACAACAGTACTAGAATGCTCTGTGTAAGGAAGTGTTGCTTACGATGTAGTTACGATAGTACGATGTACTGTCGAGGGCGAGGCATCGGGATCTCATGCGATAACCACTAGACTGTTTTTCACTGAATACTTCCTTTGGACGATGGCGCTAGTTACTATATGTGTTGTTATTTATCTGTGTTATTGCATACAAAAAATGTTAGTTCCGAAATTAGGTATAGGAGCTATTCTATGATACATACATATATATAGTCACGCCTTTATCAATTACGGGGTAGGCAGAGCATCAAGGGCTGATAGAACCACATGGTGCCACTTCTGACCAATTTTAAGGGTATAGTTGAGATGTACAAGTTCGGTTAGTAAAGACAGGTGGTCAGCCCATCGCCTACAAAACACCAAGACCCTCTTGTCCCTCTACTGACTTCTATGATACAGACTATACGAGTAACAGGATGACTGAAGTGGTGTTCTGTTCGATGATATCAGAGACGATTGTGGCACTGTCAGGATAACAGAGTCTATCTCGCCTACCGAATATTTAGATAGCTTTTCAAAGATTTATCACTTTATTGATGTTTATCATGCTACTTTCTACTATCAACTTCTTCAGCCTATTACAGTCCACTGCTGGACGTAGGCCTCCCCCAGTGTACGCCACAAGACTGCCACAGGGGGGTTTTGCCCATAGTCACCACGCTGGGCAGGCGTGCTGGTGACCGCAGTGTGATTTTTAAGACTATATTTTCAGTACTTTTTACTATAGCAAAGTTATAAAAAGTAAAACAGAAGGAACATTGACGCAGCTTCCTGAAAGAAGAAACATCATAAATATGTTTTCATATAAGTAGAAATTGTATTTAAATTATTTTAAATATACCTTCCTATTTACCTTTAGCAGATAATATTGAATAAGTAACTATGCCATGTCCTATTAGTTACTTTGTATAACCATTTGAACTTAAAAGGCTACGAGCAAGTCTAGCATGACCTGCGAAACACGATATGATAAACCGATTGATCGAAATTTTGCCTGTCAAAATACGATAAATATAGACGCCGCCATGTTGAATTTAGTATAGAGATGATACGATATCGTACGATTCGATATCCACGATGCGTGGTCATGCTAGGGGGGCTGGTAAAAAGTGGGTGTCTAATTTGCACTCTTCTGCTCATCCTCTTTGGGAGATAATGGACGTGATTATAATAGATGTACTAGAACTATTAGCAATATATTAATTTATCAATAAAATATTGCCAACAGAATATTCCGCATCCACAAATCAATATATTATAACACAAAGTTTCATGCTACTTAATATATATCTTTGTATCCAGATCTGCGATTTGCCAACACTCGGACTATAAACACTCCCGAGCTAGGGTACCGTAGATGTAAACAGAGCATTACACGAGCATTACCGCGCCGTACTCACTCGCTATCGACGATCGACATGAGCTGAATATACAGGCGTAGTTCTACTATCTCACTTCTTACTAATATTATAAACGCGAAAGTTTGTGAGTATTGATGTTTGTTACTCTTTCACGTGAAAACGGCTAAAGTGATTTTATTAAAATTTGGTATGGAGTTAGCTGACACCCTGGATTAACACATAAACTACTTTTTATCCGGGGAAAATATTTTTATCTCGGATAATTTCGGCATTTTGTTTTTTCTGCAATCCACGTGGACGAAGTCGCGGGCGTCCACTAGTTAGAAATAAGGGCTTTCATTTCTTTGGAAATAACAAAATGTTTATTTAATTTATTCTACCGTTCTCTAGAATATCTGTAAAATTTTAAATCGGCAGTTTAAAATACGCAGACACGCAACTTGTACCTACGCTGCGCCCGTGAAAATGACGTAATTTTTTTGACGTACTTAGAGGCGTATGTATACGTATAGGTAGGTATGTACATATACCTATATACACGGCTTCATGACTATCTATTTTTCGTTATTAACCACGCTCCTTAGAGACGTATCAGAAACAGAAAGAAATATAGGAAAGTTCATGAAGGTAGGTTAGGTTAGCATAACTTTAACAGTAGTATGTTATATATTATCAAATATCTTCCTCCAACAGCCCTGTATACCGGTCACATCGATAGCATCTAGTTCGCATGCGCGCGCGCAGCTCATCGAGCGCTTTATTGTTTCCTGCGCGTAATGCGCGCTGGACATGCTTTACGTGCGCCCGCGCACTGTAGCTCAAACACTATTGAGTGCCTGGACCAGCTCTAAATCTGGATCAGACGAGAACTGAATAGGAGAGTTGACGGATGACGCTGGGGGAAAGGTTATTGCTTTGAGATATCATCATGTTGCTAACATTTTACATACAGGGTGTAACAAAAGCGGTGGGAAAATAACCCACTATAAAGAAACTACTACTACTAAATTTTGGAAGTAAATTAGGTGATACAGAGTGGTAATTAACCTTTAATCACCTAGCGCCTATTTTTAATAAACGAAATATATAAGTATATACAAGATATATTTTAATAAATGATGCAACTGTAAAAGATGTTACTGTAACACACTATCACTTTGGAATAAAGACAGGGAGATATCGCTTTCACTGTTCTACTTATATCCCATCTCTTTTATTACTAAGATTTATTCATTAAGATTTATTTGTTTATTTCCTTTTAAAAAACTTAAAATTGTAACGTGTCCTGTCACCTCAAAAAATCACAATTACAAAATAAATGAACTTTAGCAAAAACCAATAATTTACCAACAGAAAAAGTAATTACGATTTGAAGACGAGTTGAACAACGTACAAGCTCCCGTTTTTACGTAATCGGTTAACAAGAACAATTAAATGTAATTAACTAAACGCTCGCTTTGATCGCATCGCGGTCGGTGGGGCACCGTCGTAAAGTTTTATTAGTTTTAGGGATCCACAGGCCGAGATAACCGAGCCGAGTGAGCTGAGTGAGACACAGCTCCGCACTTATTTGGATGATAATAGTGATGTGTTTATCGCCTGTCAAAGGTTTTGATTAGTTTTTAATTAACTTCAGTTTTAGCTTCTAGCGACAGTTTTGATGAGATTTCTGAAGTGAAATCTTGGTTATGTTCATAATCCTTGTAAATAAACAAATTATACTCGTATACCAAACTTACTATAAGCTTCTTATAAAATGACTGTCTTCTAGCGATCTACGATACTACTGAACGCTGCAGTTGGTAGCCCTGTGACTGACTGACAACTGGAAGGACCTAGTATACTATAAAATATCCACTGCAGGCCAATGTCCTTGAAAATACGATCTTCCAGATAATAATATGGTCCAACGTTGGAGAACAGCTAGCAGGGTTGTAAAACCTCATCAAAGACCCGTAGAATCAATTTGCACGGTGATCTGTCACCCCCCCTGACCACACAGGCCCCACTTTTTGCGTCCGTCATTAGCAGCAATCACGGCGGAGGTCGACGCTCGCCTTCCGTCACATACGTCACATTACGACATAACATCGACGGGGACTATGGAGCGGGTACGAATGGGAGCTGATCATCGCTGTAGATGTGTTTGCAGCATGAAATTGATAAAAAAAGGAATTTTACGTATAAAAAGTAAAATTTTCGGACTTTCTGGAGTCATCAAGTAAGAAGTGTTTCGAACTCATTTTTTCACGAAAAGTACATACATATATAGTCAAATGCAGACCTACCTACTTAACTCACATCCACCATAGTTTACACGACATTTGAAATAAAACATTAGCCACTAACCAACGTTGTTTCAACATCTCTTTTCTGTGTCAGCTCTATGGCTTGAGCTGTTTAGTGCGGTTTAACTGCAAATTTCAATTAGGTTTTTATTAGTAATAACATTTTTTAACCGAGACGGTTAAAGTTTGATGAACTGAAGTAAACGACACAATGATATCTCTACCCTAACTACCCTAAGGTCTGGTGAAATTCGTGTTATTTTGCTAAAGGTAACGATAGTGTTTACCTTAGTGACAGTCAGATAAATACTATACAAGTAACGTTATGTCGAGTTGGACAGCAGAGTTTATACTTACCGGATATTTTATTCTGATTATGGATGTTTGCTTGCTCTGACAGCTTGCTGTATCATTAATATAAAATCTTATTTGATGTTGTCATAATTTAATTACGGTGTTATTACAAAAGAGCGCCTAAAGTTAGACTCTGTTTATATATGACATTTGACAGCATAAATTTAGGGCATGTTTAGCTTAAAATGTGTTTAATTTTTTTGTAATAACACGGTAAATGTCGCGTTGCAACTGCAAAACTTGGACAATATGTCAATTGTTGCAGTAAAACTATCCACGTAACAGGCTCCTGTATCGATTGTCCATAATATTGAAAAGGTTACCCTTTCTACTACAAATAAATTAATACAATTTTAATCAAACGATTGAATTGTTATATCACTCTGATGGTAAATTCAGTTGTTCTTCTACTTATCTTGCCACAAAGACATCAGTAAGTTGACATGCGCAAGCGCCGACTACACGTCCATTACCGCTCTAGTTTTTGACTATTAAATAGGTAATCTAATTTCGTAACCGCCACAAATTGCGGGTAACGTTACAATAACAGTTAATGGCGGCCGTAATGCCGTAGCCGTGATCTCTGCGAGGACCTGCGCCGGCGCAACCTCTAATTATAGCGAACTTTATTGTAGACCGAGCGGGTCAATTGGCGGGCTGTATGAAAGCTACTCATTTCGCGTGCAGTCTACGTCTATATGTGGAGAGAATTTCATCACGGTTGTAGTTAATAAGGTTGAGGATATACTGGTAGTGAATACGGCTTATTTTGGTTATCTTAAAGATTTCATATCGCTACAGCGGATGTCTATGACGTACTGATTCTGGCGTAATATAGAGCATAATTTCTGTGCCTGAAATGTATTCGCTCTGTTTCCATTAGCGGAGACCTGTTATTGGCCCGCTGGTTCTAGTTCATTTTACTCTTTTGTAACGCTGTTGGTCTTCTGAAAATTGTAAAATAGAATTGAAATAAAATAAACTGGACAGTCGGATAAATAGAGATAAGTATAGATAAATAGAGAATTAGCCGCGTGGTGTCGGCAGAGTAGAGTTTGTACCACCCCTGCCTGCCCGTGGGTATCGTACGAGGCGATTAAGGGTTTCCGGGAGGTGGGCAGCAGCGCCTCCCGTACTGACAACATAGTCCAAAAATCACACTGCGGTCACCAACCCGCCTGCCCAGCGTGGTGACTATGGGCAAAATCCCCTGTGGCAGTAGCCTTGTGGCGTGCCCTGGGGGAGGCCTACGTCCAGCAGTGGACTGCAATAGGCTGAAGAAGAAATAGAGAATAAGTTTTTTATACCATGTCAATGTCAATTGATTATTAAATACAGTAAGTTAATAGTATTATATTTAATAATAATAATATATTTTTTGTCGCTTTGTACATAATTCTATACCATGAATAAACTATAATCTGATATAATATTTACAAACTTAATATCTACAGGATGTAACAGAAAGGGTATGTTAAGCGAAAAGCTATGTAAACAGCCCACTATAGATATATGTTTTATTCTTAAATACTTTTATTTATTTATTTTTTATTTGTATGTATAGTATTGTATTGTATTTGATCTATCTATATTTATATACTTACATTATAATAAATATAAAGATATGTTTTGATTTTATAGTTTACCCAATTAACCAGCAGGTTAATTGTATAAATAGTTTGTGCATTTATGTAGTTACCATATTGAAAATTTGATTTATATTTTATAGTGTATTCTGGAACACGGTCCAGCTGAAAACCAGCGCTGCAGGCCATCTGTTTCGGTCTGCAGCTGTATGCTGAGCTGGGTCCATTTCAGCATAATTATTTTTTCTGTATTGTGAAACATTTTTGAATGCTGAATAAATAATTTCTTTCTTTCTTTCTTTATAGAGAACCTATTTCCAGAATTTGAGACTCGAAATCACATGTTTATTTTTCAAGATTGTATGAACATTCCTGAGCTGTTTAGGAATCCTCCATACTATTTGGAAAAATAAACATGTGATTTCGAGTCTGAAATTTTGTGGATAGGTTCCTTTTACTGGGCTATTTACATAGCTTTTCGCTTAACATACCCCTTTTGTTACACCCTGTATATAAAACTATTGACGCTTACGACCCGTTGCCGAGCGTACCCAGTCCGAATGTCCCCATCACGCCCCCATGTAGTAAATTATGTAGTCATCATTATTGGAATAACATACGAATCAATGCACCACCTAAACCACTGCTCTTAGACACCTGAAACTTGGAGGATAACGATGTAGGTATCCAATAGAAAGGATTTTCCGAAATACTCAGGAACGGAAATTAACAGGATTTCTAAAGTTTGCGTGCCCGAATTCTCATTTACTAGTTTCTGATATTCTTTTTGCCATAATTATAATGTGCCAATGTATTGGGGCAATAGCTATAATAAAACACTAAAATCTTGCATAAAAGAGTATGACTCCATTTATCATCGCAAACTTTCCCCTTTTAAACATTACCATTAACCTTCGTTTTAATTTAATGGCAGCAATATTTGATACAGTAGAGTATGTAATGTAATAATTAAGGTTTCATTAAACACAAACATAATTGGTACATTTATTTTCACGTGAACGTAATAATGGTTACGGAGCATTATATTTGGAAACGCGAACGTGTTCCACATAATTGCAGGCTTGTTAACTACCGAACAGGAGTCAGGACCTGGGTGTGTGGAACAAGATTTATCTACCTACATGCAATATATATCGAGTACCAGAATGCCTAAACAGAATGTTGGTAATAGTTATAGACTTGGATTAAGGACAGAATAGGCTCTAGTAAAGAGTGCTATGATAAAGTGACATTTTAATGGAAGAGTTTAGGTGTATGCTCGGACTAAGATGTCAGATTTTCAAGAATAAAGAGCTAAATTTTTACCTGTTTCTAATTGATTCACTAAACCGACGTGTATTTGAGCTAACTTAACCGATTCTTATATTAACTGTTTAGACCTGTAATTCATATTAAAAATAGTTTAAAGATATAGTAGAGACCTATTATACTACTAATCCCGGAAACGTATTAGCATGAGTGTCCTACAAACTGGTAGCATGGTCCAGTGGATCCCGTGTAGCCTCATTAGCGAGATTTACTGTTGAGTTAGCTGTCACTCAGTCAAGAGTGTACCGGTGTGATGTGGTCTGTGCTGGTTAAGTGATCACAATATGTGAAATTATATGTTGGGGGAGGATGAAAATTTTATTGACTGAATGTGCTGTAGTAAATCATGAAAATGTTACAGTAAAATACTATATTATGATGAAACACGCAAGGGACAAAACGCATGATGTTTATAACGTAAACTTGATCGGCACATTATGAAACTATTAGTGCTGAAAATTTTAGTAGATATACGATCAAAAACATACTCACTCTAAACAGTATCTCTCTCTAATTGTCCTCCTAGGACCTCCCTGAACCTACCTATCAAATAAGTTTTAAATACCCAAGCACTTACATATCTTGCAACACTCAATCTCATAAATAAAAGATCAAGCGCATCCGTGTAGTTTTCGCAAATGTGCGCAATATCTTGCGCGGATCGATCTGCGATCCTGTGTCCCGCGAACGTTCCCAGGATCCATAGATCTCGCGCATAGATCGCGATACGCTGCGCGGGCGCACGCCACAATGCGCATTTGGAAGGGAAAGTAGGTAGTCGTGCTGGAGCCGAATAGTGTAGGTAACGGAGTGCATAAATACTGGTGATGATTGCAGATCTAAAGACATTGTCGTCGATTCTCCTAATCTATTAATTTGGTGGGTCATGTGTCTTGTAGATTCCTAACTACATACCTACATGTTTACAAAAATCTGGACGTTTTCTGGTATTGCAAAGGTGCCACTTGATTGTAGTTCTCTTTTGAAAGATTCCTTTTGGAGTGCCTCTAAAGGTGTAACTATCGACCAAGGTGGGATGGTTATCTAAAACCAGCATAAGTTGTTTCCGACCCGAGTAAATAATATACCTAGGTTATTTATCCGAGCAGTGAGCTTAGGTTCAACACAATCGATGTGCTAAATAAATAATTGGGTACATAACGTACATAAGATTTGTACGTGAAACTCAATAACCCAATATTATGTTACCTACTAATTAATTCGTAGTAAAAGGAATGTTTAACAAACAAACGGTTTTCAATTAGCTATGTATTAAGATCGATTCGAATTATAATTGCAAATGACGAGTATTGGAGTTGTACGAGTATGAATACAGCCGTAAAGATTTGCATGATCGCATCGGAGACCATATATCACTCACTGTTCGAGGCTGGGTCAGCTTAGCTTTATATATCGCTGGGTAAACAAACCACAGCTTTATGTATTAGAATAGGCGTTTATCCTGTTTGCTGATTTGCTTAACTACGCGTTGTAGGTACCTGGTATCTACTACAATAATGTACCTATACAGGGTGTAACAAAAGGGGTATGTTAAGCGAAAAACTATGTAAATAGCCCACTAAAAAGAACCTACCCACAAAATTTCAGACTCGAAATCACATGTTTATTTTTCCAGATAGTATGGAGAATTCCTAAACAACTCAGGAATGTCCATACAATCTTGAAAAATAAACATGTGATTTCGAGTCTCAAATTTTGGAAATAGGTTCTCTATAGTGGGCTATTTACATAGCTTATCGCTTAACATACCCCTTTTGTTACACCCTGTATAGGTACGTTTAAAAGTTTAAAAGTATAACATCTAGAGACGCCTCTGTCGTAACATATTTATTTACAGTATTTAGGTACTTTGGTTACGAGTATATGACAATATTAAATCTGTATTTCGCTTTCTGCATTGTCCCGCTCATCAACGCTTATCCTCTGCATGATAGTAGTAATATTTTTTGGATAACAAAATTGTTAGCTAAACACTGAATCTCATAAATAAAGATGATTAAGCATTCATTATACGTAATAACTTCAGAAAACTTAAGGTTAATTTTGGGTAAACTAAAGTAGGCATCAGCCGTAACATAAAACATTCAAGATGTAAAACACAGCCCATCTACATTAGATGTAAAACACATGCCGGCGATGTCACGCCGCATGCGTCTCTCCGCATGAGACGGAAGTCAGCATCAGGTCGCTGCACGTCAGGTGTGACGGGATGGATGCTGTTCGCACTTCGCTCTGACGGATGTGATGATAGCTCAGCGCACATATATATAGACTAGAAATACTTACGTATAGTATTTTTTTAAACTTTCCTGTTTGGCGGTCACGAGTTCAAAATTCAAAGCTACGTACTCGTATCACCTATGGTATCACCAACTTTACTCATTACGTTTGCAATATAAAGATATTTTATTAGTCTTTATTATATTATGCTAATTATGGCAGTTTTATTAACTAAATAAATAAATAATAAATAAGTACATACATCAAATTCACTAAAACACTTTACACTAAAAGGGCATATTGAATAAAATTTAACAGAGGACAGTATTGTCACGGGGAACAACAGGAACGGGAGAGAACTAATAAATGACACACCAGGTTGGCGACTCCTGTCGTATGTCAGGATTAGTGTGCAGACGCAGGTGCTCCTAAAGCGTCTACATTCTAAATATCTAGATATAAAGGTGTTGACTTAGATGTGACTTAGAGAATTATCTGAGTAGGGAGGTGTGCATATTGTTGTTAATTTCATATGTTTTTATTGAGACTGGAATAAATATTAATGAATGTAAGTGACTGGCAGCCAAGATATTAACAGGTTGACTTCAGATCATGATTCAGCGAAAATCACCTATAATTTGAAATTTTTCCACTAATTTTATTGTTTGTTTTCGTACTGTCTCAAGAGTCGAGTTAAAATACAAGATATAAAACAACATTTACACCTAAATAAAGAAATGTAGTGCATATTATAAAAGGATAATGAAAAAAATACATATCCGGCAAGTTCAAACACTGCTGTCTAATTATAAATATGTTTTTAAGAAATGAAAAAATTCTTCACCCGAGTGGGACTAGAACCCACGACCTCTCGCATTCCGTGCAGAGCTCTCACCAACTGAGCTACTGCTGCTGTCTAACTCAACATGGTAATTGTTTATATGATTCTAGTAGTCATTTACACTCTGTACGATCTCAGCAGCGTGAGACATTTATGAAATATATGTGTGTGAGCTATACCTACATTACCTACTATGTACTTCTGTGTGCCTAAATGCTAGATGGAATAAATTAATCTAGACTAAAACCTAGAGCTAGTGTTGTAGAACATCCCCTAGGGCACCCCCGCTGTGAGCGAGATTAACGACGCCAGCGCCACGCTGCGGCCGCTGCGGGAACTACCGGCACCTCCATAAACATGCAAATGGCGGCGTTCACAATATTTATAGTAACGCGGCTGAGTCCGAGTAATGGGTTCATTACAGCTGAACATTTTATGACGTTATTTCAATATTCTAATGCAGATACGTGCGACTTGTTTCCCGGAAAGTTCGTGAGGTTTTGAGCGGCTTAAGAAGTTTCCGACGTGAAGGCAGAATAACAAGGAGGTGGATAAACGAGGATGTTTATAAATGACTAGTATATGTCCACAATTTCGATTGCGTTATGTGTTAATCTGATGTATTAGCTATGTAATTGCCAAGTTTCATTAAAATATGTACAGTAGTTTTTGCGTGAAAGGGCAAATACATTCCCACAAACTTTCGTAGAATAATGAATGGAGCTGCCTTTTGCACGGTTGACTGACGATATAGACCAAATTTAGCCAGTGATTGGTTCATACTGAGCATTGTGATTAACATTGGCGACGGTAAATATAAGATTAGAGCTAGATTTGCATCTCCCCATTGTTTATGGTTTTTGTGGTGGATGTCCCGCAGGGTCGTTGTCTACTTTCAAAAAGACGTATAATCCTTATTAACGGGATCCACAGAGGTGAAAGTTTAAGCAGCTTCCATTGGGCTGAATGCATGTCGAGTTTGTTAAATATTGTAATATGTAGGAACTTTTCGCGCAGCGTGATACTAAACTGTATAAATTTGATTTAAACGGTTGATAACGAATTAACTATACGTATTGACTTTTAAATTGAGACGCCATATCGCAAAATTTAATTAAAATTGATTGTTTTTTTCAAATAAAATTTTACTTAGTAAAAAATTAAATCCAAACATTAAACCTAGGTTTAAACAAATATTAATAACATGACAAAAAAATCGTTTTATATTATTAAAACCTTTTCAATGTACCTAATCTTCATTTAAAATAAAGTGAAATCATGAAAATGCCTTATTAGGTATCTTTTTAAATACAAGCATCTGAAAAGATTTAGAGAGTAGACAGACAGAGCTAAGCTAAGAAGTTTTATACAAATTACGACATTTCGTAGTGTAGTAGGCACTACTTATATTTAACATGTGATAATCACTAGACAATTAACACGGTGACTACTAAGAAACTAGTAATAAAAATCAACCCATTAGACCGTGGTTTATTCGCTTGTGCGTCACGCGTGACGTTTAATTAATGTTCTGGGAATATACAGAGTGACTAGCAAAGTCTGTATCTAGTCGACTAGGATTAGGGAAAAATATTATGTTCTTTTCAACCTATTTTGTTTCTAATTATTAAGAACAGCTTAATTAGTAATACTCACTGTACTAATTTACTTTAAAAATAAAACTAATACAAATAAATTAGACCACTGCATTCACTAAAAAACAAGATTACATATTTTGTTTCTAGTCTCAGAAGATATTGGGAATGAAATGGTTTAATGTTATTTTTATAAAGTCTGGATATCTCTAGTTATCTCTAACATCACGGTTCCCAGAAAAGGATTATTCGGAGCTTAGACCCACTTAATAAATATTGTAGTTCATTCACCCCTTTCAGAATATATCCAAATTAAAACCTGCAGCTCTGTAATAGAAGTGTTTTTTGTCTGAGGTTTCGTTCGTGTAAAAACGTTTAAATTGGGTTAGATGCCTAAAACTGTTATGTAGGCTTTCAAAGTTATTCTGAACACCCCCCAATGCTTAGTATAATATAAATAGTTCTCTTGTACGTAATAAGCATAACGTGAATAAGAACATAACGTAATAATAAAAGCAAAACATTTTCGTTTGAAAAATAATATTTGTGTAATATGGTTTTCATTAGCCGCGTGATGCCTTATCGTACGAGGCGATCAAGGGTGTCTGGGAGGTGAACAGCAGCTGAGCACCTCCCGTGCTGACAACATAGTCCAAAAATCAGACTGCGGTCACCAATCCGCCTGCCTGCATGGTGACTATGGGAAATAACCTCCCTATTGCAGTAGCCTTATGGCGAGCCCTGGGAGAGGCCTACGTCCAGCAGTGGACTGCAATAGGGCGAAGAAGAAGTATGGTTTTCATATAAATAACTAGTACGAATCAGTACAGTTTTTTGTTTTATTCCGAACCAAACCGCTGATGGAGACTAAAAGGCCCAGCCTTTATCTTATAGTCTCAATAAGTAAAATTGTCATAAATGTACGTTATTATAATATTCAGTGACTAAAGCCTCAAACCCCACTAGAGGGCGTAATCGCCCACTTTGAGAAACACTGCATTACATAAACGTTTTGCCCGCGGCGGCGGCCGAGTAGGTATACGATTAAAACTGGAAGCTGTCTGTCTAATCGATTATTAGATCGATATCGATAATTGCAGAGTATTGTTATGAACCTGTTTAGATTGGATTTGTTTGTGGTTCTGAGCTGGTTTGTGACAAGCGTGAGAACAATCAGATTTTTGAAGGTAGGCAAATATGTTAGATCTTTTATTCATAGAGAAAAGAGATACATATGTAATAATGTAATTTATTGTAACAAAAAGTTTAGTTGTTGCTCTGTAAAGAGAAATTTATGTTATGAATTTTACAACCATTTGACATAAGTTATTTTTATTAAAGATTTATACACTTATGTACTAAGTTATTTATTAATCACTAACCTGTAAAGAGAAACAACATTAAAAGCTATTTGTTCAAATATTATGAAATTGTTTCCTTTAAAATCCACGTTAATGTTTTACTGTAAAAAAAACATAATTTAAAAAATCCAAAAACCCGACTGCGTAAAAAAGAACCAAACTATGTATATAATAATAATAAAAAAACTGAAAAGATGAAAACAAGCACTTAGATGTCCAGTGGTCTAGAATTCTATAATATTATTATGGAATTAATAATAATTGAAGAAAATAAAATATTTTCTAATGATGTAATATAACAACTGAACAGCCAGGATCCATTGAAATATTAATAGCTTGGCTGTCGGTTACTGGATCCCGACTGTTCAGTTGTTATATTACATCATTAGAAAATATTTTATTTTCTTCAATTATTATTAATTCCATAATAATATTATAGAATTCTAGACCACTGGACATCTAAGTGCTTGTTTTCATCTTTTCAGTTTTTTTATTATTATTATATACATAGTTTGGTTCTTTTTTACGCAGTCGGGTTTTTGGATTTTTTAAATTATGTTTTTATTTATTTTATACTTTTTAGTTAATATAGCTACTAATAGGCATCCTTCAAGAAACACGCTCGACATGCTCGGCAGCAAAAAGGTTTCGTCATGCTGCTGTCTAAAAACTTATATACGAGAATGGTTTTCAATCGATATAGATCCTAAATGGTTAGTCGAATCGAAAAATGTTGAGAGAAACCTATAAATTATTTTTAAATACCTATTCAACGATACCCCAGTCGATATAGTTTGTCGACTTTAATTTTTTTAATTTTTACAAAATGGCGTCCAGTAGTCGCCATATTGCATTTTCACTAACGTCATGTCTTCAGTGACACTCGCCGGACTAAGAGGAATCGATTGACGTATGAGTCATAAAAATCGGCCGAGGCGTTTGGTTCGTGTAGTGCTTCAAAGGAACATACAAACATACATACATACATAGGCTGTTAAAGACAATACCACTCCTTTGCGGCGCGCAGTCGGGTAAAAAAGAACGAGTTATTTATACTTTATAAGTTTCGCGTCAGACGACGAAGTATCGAAAAAATCGCTATTTAGAGACGACCGTCAACGACGTGTGCCCTTATGCGTGTGCCCGCATTCGGGCTGTATACTCGAGCATATCCCCCTCCGCACCGCGCCGCGCGCCGCATGCCAGGCCACGCCCTATCTTTTTGCTTGCTAACGCATGAGTTGCTTTGCGTTGACGCAGAATTAACATGTTCCCGTGGGAATTTTGAGAAAAAACGTATCCTATATTAATTACTCCCGTGATTGAAATGAATCTAATGATACCGCATACATATTTTTGTTGTTTAAAGGGAAATTTAGAAAAAATATTATTATGTCTTTATCCCGTGGGACTTTTATGATAAAATGTATCCTATGACACTCCCGTAATCAAGACAAATCTAACGATACCTCATACATCAAAATCCATCAAGCCGTTTAGGCTACAGGAGGTCACAAAGGAACAGACATACATACATACTTACATACACTCCCTCAACATTACCCTCCCTCTTTGGCAGTCGGGTAAAAAGGTCAGTCACCATTTTGCATTTTTAGCAAAGACATAGGTCATGAAAACTGCCAACATAGATGATATAATATTTTGATGTAAAACGTCTACGCGAGTAATTCAAATGAAATGAAGAGTATAATAGCTTCATTTACACCTATGTTTAAAAATACTATATTATTGATATAAACCTGAAAAATAATGTAGGTCCCTTCAATTTTAAAGAAGCAATAATAAATAAGCATACTTTTTATAATAGAAAGCAAGTTTTAGGATAAATTTTGTACCTGCCTTCATGTAAGGTAAACTTTTAAAATGGTGAACCCACTGATTGATACTGATACTTTTATGCTGCTTTGGGAGTTAAAAAAAATTATAATCCAAAGGTGAGAAATTTTATGAAAGATTTCCTACTTCAATGGACGGCTTCGTAATATTCGACTAACAGACTCAGGGACATTCCCTCAAGCGATGAGGTAGCAACTTATCATTCGCTATGACAAACGTGGCTGCGGAATATCCTTCATGATCCTGCAGCTTTAGATACCCCATCTCGGGAACACAGCTGTATGAATATGTATGTATTGTATATATGTATAGATAGATGCTGTATTGTATATGTATCCCACCAAAAACATAAATGTAAAAAAGGAGAGCCAAGTTCAATACAAAAATTATGCTTGGCTGTGGGCTTCGCCGCAAAAAGAACGGAGATCTAAATGAGTGCCAAGTTCTATGCAAAATCCAAATATGTATTTATAGGAACAAAATAATATTATGAACAAGTATTAAACTCTATTTCTTTGCTTTATTGGATATCTATAACAATTGCTGTTATTTAAAAAAATGTAAGATCTTAAAGTAGGTTAGATTTGACTTGGCCAGTTTTCATTATATATTTTTAAATTCTAAAAACTGGCCATACAATTACCAAGCTGGATTCCAAATTTCTTTCTTCTAGGTCATATGGAAGTAGGTTAGGTTTAGGTACTATATGTCAGTCAGTCAGTGCTAAAATTTACGACTTTTTGACCTTCATATCTTTGTAACCGTTTGAGCTAGCTTCATGAAATTTGGGCTTCTAGATGTACTTATGGATATAATTATACACACATAGTTTCATGTGTTTACATTAAATAGGTTTTAAGTTAGAGAAGGGTCAAAAGTGGCACCAAGTGGTTCGTGTGATGAAACACTCGGCGCTGGCTAGCCAGTTCCTTTTCCTTTGTCCTTTGCTTGAACTTGGTTTGACACGCTGCCGCGTGTCTAGATAGATAACCAATATTTGGAATAAGTTTTCAGGCGCAACGTCTTGGCAACACATGACAAAAGTTACAAATTACACGGCTCGTTCGACAAGGCGTGCTTTACGATTATGTCTGCAGGTCTACTCCGGGACGTCGGCTGGTGCTGATTGCTATATCTTGGGTAGATTGTTATCTTTGGTTTTAAACCTTATGTGCAGTAAACACACCTTTATGTAGGTAGGTAATCCTAGATATTATTTTATCGGCGAATTAGGACAGTGACGTATATAGCGTATGTCATTGCCTTTGTCCCAATAATAAAGATAAAACTGCTCGATATTTTGTCTATAAGTTATACTCATTGAGGTAAAGTTTAGGCTGCCTTTTCACCAGAAATGCTACATGTATACAGGGTGTTTCGTTGCCACCATTAATAAAGGGTACGTACTCTATCATCAAATAAAGTAAGTTTATGCAAAAAAAAATGCTGGGAAAAGATGTAATAAAAAATCTTGTTTGGGCAAAATTTATAGTGTACAGTGTTTATGCTAGTTTTTTCATAGACAGATATTAATTATTTCTCTTGAAAAAAATCTTGCTCCGCGCGTTTATATGCATTTATGCAGAAAAACGCAGTCTATTTACTCAACTTTGGACCCTTATATCTTGGGAACCAGACACTTCCCAGGTATGCTTCCATGGAGAAAAATGATCTTGATACCCTGTATATGGGTGAATTTCAACAACCTCGATTTTTGACTAATTACGCTGGCGAAATTTTATATCCACTTTCTATAACTTTTTTGTATTCGAAGTAATAGCTAAAAATATATAATATTCAGTCATATGGTACACATTTTTAAAAACGTATTATTTCTTGAGATATCTGCATTTAAAAATTTCAATCGCCACCGATATTATTATCAAACCACCGAAATTGTTAATCTCTCCACTGAAATTTATTACAACCAACGGAATTATAAATACAGGAGAACATCATATGAATTACCTATTTATTTATTTTATAAGAATATGAAAACTTTAGATTTTTCGTTTATTAGTTGGTAATAATGTTTATCATCATGATTATAGCTTAGAAACTATGATAACAAATTTAAGGAACACGTTAACAGTTAGGGAAATATTTTATTACATACT
This sequence comes from Carposina sasakii, assembly GCA_014607495.2. Lineage (NCBI taxonomy): Eukaryota > Metazoa > Arthropoda > Insecta > Lepidoptera > Carposinidae > Carposina > Carposina sasakii. The sequence continues at coordinate 1,379,517 of CP053166.1, forward strand.
TTAAAATGCTTCCTAGTGACTTTTTTCTTAGCATAAAACGTAGTGGCCATGGTATCTCCTATAAGATCTCGCAGTTCTGACTACACCATTTCAGGAACCTAGCCGTATTTATTTATATGTACGTAAAAATCTTCGAAAACCAGAAATAAGGATCATTTCTTTTCACATTTGAAAGTGCACCTCATTAGCTACCTTTATATATAAGGAACACCCCATCCGGAAATTCACAGTGTCGGAGATATGACATTTTATTATTTTTTTAAAATCTCCTTTTAGATGAGTAGAATGGCATATAAGAAATAAATCACATTTTATACTTTGACCTCCCAAAAATCTATCAACATGGAATGGTCAAGCAAAATTTGTTAAATGTTTTTGCCAATTAAGCCCCTACTCTTTCAAAATAATATACTGCGTCATGCGTACCCTTTATCAAACTAAATTCCTTATTTAATAAGCTACTCAAAAAGGTGTAATTTATTATGAGAAAGCTTACTAGCAGCTGACCAATATAGGTTTCAAAAAATACATTCCGTGGCGCTACAGCCTATAGCAGTGTTATATTGAGGCAAGTAGAATGTAGAACTTCTGTTATCATCAGGCGTACTTGTTCAAGCTCGGGTTTATCGCAAAGTTACTCGGGTTTATAGTAGCAATTTTGGGTGGTTTCCTTGAGTTTGAACCGAAGGCCAAGTCATAATCAATATCACAAAACGTGGGATTGAAGTAGATAATAATTATGTGCATGAGTACACCTACTAGGCCAGTAGAACATTCAACAATTTTAAAATTCTTATTAGTCAGCTGTTGGTAAGCTTTTTCATAATTATACCTTTTGAATTTAGTTTAATTAAGTGTGCGAATTACGTGAAATCATTATTTTGAATGAATAGGAAAGAATCAGGAAAAGAAATTATAAACCTTTTGGTAATTGTACTTTGACAATGCCAAGTTGATGTCTGTTGTTTTGTCTCCAATGATTATTTATTTATCTAGTTGAATTACTGAAATATACACGTATTTTAGTTTTTTATGCATTTCCATTTAATAATAAGGTGATTTTAAAAACATTACAAAATGGGGCATAACCCTGAAGCCGTAATTTTTTTAATGGGTCTTCCTACCCATGAAGGTAGAAAATGGGCTGTACTTTTACATCTCAATAGAAATAATACCCGTTTTCCAGTCATCCTGTATACAAAAAGACAAAATATCAATTACGGTGACATTATTATATTACGGTGGCCCTCTTTTTTGCCACCGGAGCCACTGGAGTTGCGACACCGTACTTAGAATTAAGTAACAAATTTCAAATTATAACGGACACTATTATTTTAATTGCTCGAGGCCGCTTAACATTGTACACCAAAATATTCGCAGTGTTAATGCTAACATGGATAGTTTCTTGGTCTTACTGGCAAGAATGGATATTGACTTTGATATAATAGCTTTGACGGAATGTTGGTTACCATTGAATAATTATATACCTCCATTACAGGGATACCAATTCATGAAATCTACCAATCCTTATAATCAAAACGATGGTGTAGTTGTGTACATAAGGAATAGCTTAGATCGGGTTACAGTGGAAGATCCTCAACTCACTGACGCTAGTTCTCTTTTAATCAAGATACGTACGGATATTGCTTTGCTGGCTATATATAGGCCTGAGGCTTTTGGGGATAAAACCACCCCTTTTATGCAGTCGCTTGAGGTTTTACTCCGTAAATTAGGTTCGTTCAGGACTGTTGTTGTAATTGGCGACATCAACATTGATATATGTCCCTCGAACACAAAATCCTTTGCTGTTGATTACCTTAGTATGCTTGCTGAACTTGGTTTCTTACCCTCCTACTCTATACCCACTCATCATCTTACTTGTCTTGACCATGTTCTACTGAAAAACTGCTACCCAGCACTTTCAATAGTTGTCGATGCCAATATCACAGATCACTGTGCGATTCTACTCTCTCTGTCTACAAACGTAAAAAGTATCATGCCTAGGAGGACAAGTAAAATTGACAATGATAAATTGTGTCACAGTCTTTTGAGCTCGGATTTTAGCCAATGCTATGAATTGGAGGATCCAGACTTGGCAATGGAATATTATATTAATACCATTCGTCAGTCAATCTCTGATTCCACTTTAACTTATTACCCGTCTCGGAGGCGTAAACTCATTAAAGCGTGGATGACTCCTGGGCTACTTAAGTGTCTAAGAAACAGAGACAATCTATTATATAAGTTCAAAAAAAATCCTGGTAATGAAATCATTAAGGTCACTTATAAGCGGTACAGGAACTTTTGTAACTCATTGCTCAAGAAGGCCAAACAGGACTACCAGAAGGGTCTATTCGCCAAGGCGGGAAAGAACCCTAAGCTTATTTGGAGTGCCATAAGAGATGTGACCAATTTCAGCCAAAGACCGGCCCCGGCAACTGAGCTACTGCATTTGTGTGCATCTCCCTTCGAGTCGGTTAATAAGGTAAATACCTTCTTCATTAATGCCGGTAAGACTCTTGCCGAGAAATGTATTATCAGTGCCGGTCCAAATTTTGCCGGTCCGGCAGTTAATCCCAGTCTTTCTGTCGATAACTCCTTTGTATTGTTATCCACTGATGAAAAAGAGGTAGATAGAGCTATCGTCTCCCTAAAATCAGATAAGGCTGTTGGATGGGATGACATATCTGCTGGTCTACTAAAGGAACACAGGCTCATTCTTGTTCCACCCCTGACTCACATAATCAATCGTTGTCTGTTGGTTGGCGTCTTTCCTCGTGTGTTGAAGATGGCTGTAGTGCAACCGGTCTACAAGAGCGGAAATCGTGGTCTACCTAATAACTATCGGCCAATATCAATCCTTCCATCGATTTCCAAGGTATTTGAAAAGATACTGAACACTAGACTTGTGAACTACCTAGAGAATAATAATATATTGTCCAATTCTCAGTTCGGATTTCGTGCAAAGAAATCTACTACGGATGCACTACATACCGTCACTAATTATATAACGCAAAACCTTGATGTGGGGAGGAAGTGCATGGTTATTTTCCTTGATTTGGAGAAGGCATTTGACACAGTTTCAGTTCCACTATTGGTGCGCAGGCTGGAGAGTATCGGAGTTCGCGGTAAACAGCTTTCACTGTTTTCCAGTTACCTTAGTGACCGAACCCAATGTGTTAAATTACCTAACAATAACATAAGCTCCAGTTCTCCAGTCACCTTTGGTGTGCCACAGGGAAGTATACTTGGCCCAACATTGTTCCTCATCTTTATTAATGAATTATGTAAAGTTGAACTTCAGGGGGGCATCATAGCTGCTTTTGCAGATGACACGGCGCTTCTTTTCTCTGCTAACACATGGGACAGAGTATATGAATTGTGTCAAGCGGGTTTTAATACGGTTTGTACTTGGCTCAGGATGAATCTCCTAACACTAAATTGTAAAAAAACCAAGTATATGCCTTTTGCCATTAAAAATTCTTCATTGCCTTTAGATGATATGCCTGACATTTTTGCCCATAGCTGCGGTTTTCCCAACCAGTATCAATGTACCTGTGACGTATTGGAGAGAGTAAGCAGCATAAAGTATCTTGGTGTTACTTTTGATACTCAACTGACATTTCTTACTCATATCCGAATTCTGTGTGGCAGAGTGCGTAAGCTGGTGTTTGTCTTCTCTAAATTACGATACGTGGCAGATAGGTAAATTCTAAAAGCGACATATTATACCCTATGTCAATCGGTGATACTGTATGGGATTGAAGTTTGGGGCGGGGCAGCGATGACTCATCTTTTGGAATTGGAGCGCGCTCAGAGATGTATTCTAAAGGTCATGCATTTTAAGCCTTTCTTATACCCAACAGATGACCTTTACCAATTTAGTGAAGTTCTTACTGTTCGCCAGCTGTATGTGCTTAATATCGTACTCAGGCAGCATACCTATACTACTGTCAATGCCCAAGACAAAAGTCGACGAAATCATCTAGTCGCTCGATCAGTACCCACTAAAACTCGCTTTTCAAGGAGATTTATAACTTTTATGGGACCGTACTTATATAATAATATGCACCATAAACTACGTATATATGGACTCAATAGGTGGTTGTGTAAGAAGAAGGTCTTTGCATATTTGCATGCTCTTTCATACTTGGAGACAGAACACTTATTACATGTTCCTTCGTAGGTTGAATCTTGTTCGTAGGTGCAACTTTTACTTTAGATAAACGTATTTCACAAATAAGGTTAAATTTCAATTAAAACGTTTTTAAAATGTATATTTTTTAAAATCTTAGCTAGAACTTCTATAATAATATTTTTAATCTCACTCCATTACTATCACAATATATGAGATCTGATACTGCACAGTGCTAACTTTATTATCATGTATGTCCACTATTTTGTAAGGGGGCCTGGTGACCTGTAACACGGGTCTCTGAACCTACACAGGCACCAGTCTCCCATGAATGACAACTGTTCCTCCCTTCAATCATCATATTATGTTATGTGTCATATTGTGTCATTTGTGGTGAGAAATAAATGAATTTATTATTATTATTATTATTAATTGTAATAATTCATTTGCAATTACGTCGATACATCTAATCTTTAATCATATGTAAAATTTCTTTTTAAACAGTCTTTTAGTTTTTTAAATACACATGACACCGTTATATGATAAATTTGTATTCCTGCGCCACCGCAGGTTATACTTACGTTTTTGGCGGGAAAACTGTTCAGTGTATCAAACATCCTTGTACTTGGTATACGATGGCTTGACAGAGCAGTGCGGGGAAAGATAGCTTAGCATCTATCTCATTCATTATGATGAAATAGTGTAATGTTCAAAATGCGCCAGCGTTATTGACTTTTTCCGCGGGACATTTTTAAAAAGCTGTTACAGGTACTACCGGGTTAAGTTAAATTACTGCTCATGGTGTAAATAATAGTGTTATTTAATGTATTTTTAAAATATGTATGTATTCTGTTAAATTAATTCACCCGAAAATTTAAATAGCCAAATTTATTTTTGCAAATGAAGTGGGGACATAGCACCGCAATTAGATTTAGAGCCTTTGATAATTTTTTTAATGCGTAAACAAATAGATTTTGGTCTTAAGTTTTAGTAACGTAACTTAACGTTAGTCTAGATCACTGTCTGAACTTAAAGAAAAAAAATTAATAAATGTGCATTTTGCACTTTCCACTACGATTTTCATCCACGCCGCGCTAAAAACGTACCTGGGAAATTCACCCATATGTATGTATATAAATAGAGGTTAATTGTAAATGGTATTCAATACGACAGCCAAAGCCGAATCCTGAATAATTAAATACCCTGCATTTAGTTCCTCCATTAATTTGCTTTTAATCTAGATCGATCCTGAGAAGTACCTCCCGTACCTATACCTAATGCAGATCGTATCAAACTCGCTGTCAATGTCGCAAGTGCAACTGACGTTATTTAATTCGCATTAATTTTGCTTTCCGTGCGCAAGCGCATGTTGTGTAGCAGTTTACAGAAAATAATCTTGGTAATATCGATATCAATATGATTGTAGACGTATTTACTTTGCCTGTGGTCTGAGGTGCGATTAATTAAAAAAAAACATAATTATTTTTTTACTCCAGTTATCAAAATGTATTTTATTTATTACTAGTGGACGCCCGCGACTACGTCCGCGTGGACTACAGAAAAAATCAAAATATCGAAATTATCCGGGATAAAAACATTTTCCCGGGATAAAAAGTAGCCTATATGTTAAGTGGGACCTGTCACAATATATTTCTGAAAACTGCAACGAAATCGGTTCAGCCGTATCTGAGATTAGCGTGCACAAAGCACAGACAAACAGATAAACCGACAAACAGACAAAAATTCCAAAAATCATTGTTTTGGGTACTATTGCGTTGATAAAGGTATTCTATAATATTTTTTCTCATATATCTTCCATGTACAGACAGCGATCCGTTACATTTTTATTATATGTATATGTACGAGTATATAGATTATAAAAGGATTATTTACATTGAAAGGTTACTTTGGGCTCCACAAAACTACTTTTATTTATATTTTGACTGTGGAGCCTTATACAGTCATCCATACTTCAAGCACTATATATATATATATATAACACTAATATATAATATACTAATAACACGAGTATTTGTCTAATCAAAAGATATCGTCAGTATCTCTTAGGTGTCCTTTAGAACGGTAATTTTGCCGTTAGAAGCGATTGGTGGCACCTCTTAATATTATAGGTACCTACTAATCTCAAAGCAGCAATATCCCGCTATCTACCTTTTTTTTTTCTATATTATATACAGACAATAGTACCGCCGCAAGTGGGCGTCCTGCGCCGGCGCAGGTTCCGCAACCACTCGTCCCGTAAACTATCATTACGGACTCGTTCATTATGTCACTCACACACCACGTCCTCATCGCTGTGGGAATTATACATTCTCTGATATGTCGCAATTTTGGGTACTTTAGTATTAAACTAGAGGCCGCCCGCGACATCGTCTGCGTGAATGCCCCAGATCCTACTGCAGTTTTCACAGTTTGAATGCAGTTGACTCGACTAATAAAGCGACAGCTGCACTCAAATGCAGTCGTCTAAACTAAACTCATCTTTATAAGTACTTTCAGTATTTCATTACTTCTACGGTCACTAAGAAAATGGCAAATAAATCCACAAAACGTCAACATAAAATATTCTTATTTATAACATAATTGTAGCCCTCAACATTCCTAGTAACAGGTCATTACCGGAGCCCGCGGAATGCTTGCCAAATATAATTTATCTTCATTTTATTCGATCATAAAAAACGCACACGCCTCATAATAATGTGTCAGGACTTCCCACGAACCACTTTATTATCTCATTAGTATGAAGTACGTCTTTATAATGTGTCGCGGCCGGAGGACATCGTTCATTACCCGGTCGAATGGCTTCAATAAAATCCTATATTTCACTTTTACCACCAAACGTAACTGCACAATACTTACACACATCCACTTTTCATTGCTGCATCTGTTTCAATCGAAATGATAATGTTGAGTTTACTAAACGCAATGGACTATGGATAGTGTGAAGTATTGTTGTGTAGTGCGGTGGCGTGATACGAGTCTATTACGGTAGGGCTCCAGGCGTCGCGGGCGCTCCGCTGAGTTCCCTCCCTCGGGCTGCGCCACCGTACCGGTACTATTGTTAGCGCCTGTTAAAGATCTGCTAAATCGTGCCATTACTTTTTATTACAGCTTGTATAATGTTAAAGTAAACAGTCAGTAAGTGTGTTTTATGATAGTATATCAACTGGGAAATTACTTTATGCAGGAGAATTAAAATGGATACATTATTAAACTGATAGTTGGGTTTTGTAATGTGTTAGATAATAAGTTTTTTTTTTCATTTTAGGTGAAACGCATATTAGTTTTTTGACAAATATTTAAACAGAGGTAATTGCCCTTACCTCCCGATGAATGTGATTACTTTTAATAGTTTAGTAATAAGCTAAGTTGTTTCTTGTGACTCGCCCAGTAAAGTTGTTATATCAATTTACTTATAATTTCCATATGTAACGTGTACTAACCATAGAATAAGTATGCATGTGGATGTTAGATTTTAAGTTACTAACACTAGATACTGTCACGTTTGCCACGCCGTATAGGCACACTTAGGGTAAGGACCTAGTTATAAGATCTGATAAATAATTAATGTATCAATAACGTTGCGTTGGTTTGTGTTGTGCTTGTCAATAAAATAAAAATATTTTTTTTATCGGTTATATCCATTATATTAGGTAATTTGTGATACCTGAATATTTATTTGCAAGCATCGACCGAACAAAAGCTTCAATATACGATGCCGTATCTTATTAATTTCGAAATCGATACAATATTTACTGCACATGGCTTGTCCAATATTTCAATAGCGAAATCTTGCGTATTTTGTTGGAACTAAATAAATATATCAGGCAGTGTTAGAGTTACAAAGAAACTAGCGCTAGTTAAAAGACTTAGTAACGAAGTGTAGAGCAATTGGCAAGTTTCACAAGTGGTCGGACAGGCGCGTTGTTTACGAACGAGGCGCTGCTGGTGATGGATGCAGGGCCTGGGGCGGTCGACACCGACTCGATGCTGAATCGCGATCGAATGAATAAGAGACTTTTTCATATATGCAAGCCCCATTAATATATTTATAATTTCTTCATACTTCACATTCTGTATTTCTAAATACTTCAGAGTCGCTTTTTTATGGTTTTTTTTGTATTTTTCTGGTTGCCACGGGTGGTCCTGGGTTACAGGAGTTATAGTGATGTGAATGAGTGTAGGGTCAATCCCGTATTAAGTAATGGAAATGGTAAAGAAAAAGCTTTTTCCAGCATCAATACTTAATAAATACATATAAATAAGTTACCGTCTACATTGAGTAGACGTCTAGAAAGCATTCTGTATTTTTATAAACACAATGAGTTTATACTCAGTAACAATATTTGCCCCTACTTTGATTAGAATCTAGGACCTTTGCCTTATTAATAGATTCCTAAAGATACCCGTAGTAAAGTCGGCGGGCGTGTGAATAATCCTGTCGTTGCCAAAGCGCACGCGCACGATGTGAAACAATTACCCGAGCCGGTCATTTCACAACGTCGTAAATTCAACTGTCAAGGAATATGCAAAATACTGTCATTTTGACCCAATATGGGTGATCCTCCTTTGTTTCGAAAACGGAAAACTTGATTTATAAGTAAAGTAAACTTATTTGGAGATGCAGCAATTTTCTATAGAGACTGTCATCGGTAGAGTACAGCTTTTGTAGTGAAGCAATTATATCGTAATAATATAGTAAATAATAGCAAAAACGCAATATAAGTTATCAAAATATTAGTCTTGCCCAAATTAAGAAACTTTCAGAATAACAGAGACCCTATTCAAAGTCTAAAATAAAAATGTTGACGTTTAATTAACTAATTTTGAACCAATCGTCGTCGTCGCCGTATTCTACTGTCAAACACTGAAAATTCACACGCACAAATCTAAATCTGCTTTGTAAATAGCAGTTTTCTGATATCTATGGATAATAGGCTTAGGTATATTGGATAGGTATAGGAATGACTTGGTTTGTTTTATTTTGTAATAAATAAATTATATAACTTGAATCATTATGTTTTGTCAGAAGATTGGCGTATTTTACTTGGCTTATTTTAAGTCGTAAATATAATAATATTCAAGTGAATATAAACCGCTTACAGCAGTAAAGACACTTTTATTTACATTTCTGTTATGAAGAGATGATCTCTTCAAAGGCCTACGCCTTATCGGGTAATTTAGGGAGAGCTTACCGACAGTAACCGACATAATGGAGGCAAATGAGATGTCACCGCGGAGGTCGAGGTTGGACGGTGACGGAGCCGGGCCGAACCTCAAGTGTGAGATGTGTGGAATATGATATATGTATGAGTTAGTTGGTTCGGTAGATAGAACTAACATGGAAAACTAATCCTGATGATGCCACGGGTGTTGGCGAAACATATGTCGATTAAAATTTTAATTGCTTTTCGGATTAGCAGCTATGTATTTATGGTTGCATGCTAGGTGATTGGATCTGGCTTCTCGTTGCGACTGTAGTGTCTTGTGTTCGTGATCATGAGTCGGCAGATCCGAGGGTCAGCGGAGGGTATAGGGCTCGGTGGTGGGCGATCCCTCAATAGATGATTACTGCCATGTGCGTTAAATTGTGTCTGAAAAACTGTATGTTGCAAGATTGTACCTATGCCGGGTGTAACAAAAAGACTGGAAATCACAAGTTTATTTTTCCAGATGGTATGGAGAATTCCTGAACAACTCAGGAATGTTCATACAATCTTGAAAAATAAACATGTGACTGAGAGTCTTAAATTTGGGGAATAGGTTCTTTATAACGGGCTATAATCATAGCTTTTTGCTTAATATACCCTTTTTGTTACACCCTGAATATTATTGGTCAAAATTTATCTCATCTGGTGAAGAATATTAATGTGGTGCATCAATTTAACTAATATCTTCCTTTAGATTACTAAACGGAATTAATACTTATTATATTGTATAATTAGTGTTTAAGAAAATGAACATAGTACGTACGGCTGTTTCCAAAAATGGGGTATCCAGAACTGTATCATCGTAAATGAGATTCTTGGGCCACGTTTGGAAAAGCTGGGTCAGATGTGAACGATCAGAGACGACAAGTTGCTAGTTCATCGCTGGAGAGTCCCTGAATTAAAAACTATGTAAGTGACAATATTATATTTAATTCTTTGCTGACTCGTACCTATCGGTAAATGAGAACTTGCTATACAGGGTGTAGGTGACAGCCAGGCAAATACTGAAAGTCTGAATAAGTGCCATTGTGTTGAGTTATACGACAGTGTTATTACTCGCAGGAAATGTATTTTTGATTTGATTATCGGTAATCTTTGCTCTCCGCGCGAATTGTATCGGTCGATCCTGTGACTAATTAAATGGGCTTATTGGTTATTGTGTGACACATTGCTGTTTTTTGGATCATTTGTGACTCTCCAAGGGTTGATTAGTTATTTCACCTTTTTTTTAATTTTTTTATTTTTATGTCATCTAAGACCTAACTAAACGAAGTAAACTATTTTCTTCCTGAATATCTCGGAAAATTTTGGATGAATCATGGTCTGAAGTCATGGTATCAATATTTGCCTGGCTGTCACAAACAACCTGTATATTAAAGGAATGGCATACAAACTATGTATTATCACTAACCTGTTGCAGTGGGTACTCTGCTGTGATTGAGAAACACTGACCAGACCGGGATAACCTCCATTAAACTATTAGCGGTGCGATAGTGGACCGCTACGTCCCACTGGTGGGAAAGGGGGGGTCTATGACGTGTGTTACAGAGCTGGACATTCACGCACCGTAAGATAAATAAAATATTTTAGAATATGAATCGATATGCGAACCAAAAAAGCATGAAGTTAATTCTCCAAAAGCGTATAGCGGTTAGAATTGATTCACCTTATTTACAAAAAGTGATAAATTGAAATAAATTAAATTTCAATTTCTTTAGAAAAAAATTATCTTTAGGAAGAAATGTCTTGCATGAAAAACAAACATTACTTTGAATTAAAGGTTCACTATTGCCATATGTATCTGTAGTTGTCCGAAATAAAAGACTTTTTTTATTGCGCTGCTTTCTTAATAATGGGTAACTATGATGATTGTTTAAAATCGTTTCTACTAGGGCTGGAAATATATAGGTACAATAATACCATTTTAGAATTCACAAACTAGTTGTATCGTGAGCAGCGCTCTTTATCCCGTCGTCGTGGACATGTTTATCGTTTGTTATCATATTTTTATTGAATCACGTAAAGAATGGCCGCCGAGACTGTATCTCAGTTATTTATTGCGTTTTTAACGTTTTGTCTCTGCTTTATTGTGTTTTCACTTACCAGATTCGATGTTAAAGAGAGACATTCATTATAATACTGTACAGCTACCATAGATTATAATACCGTTATGTTATTGTGTTATAAAAATTAAGTATTTGAAGGGATTTATATGGCTTTATATACTTTTATAACTTCTATTGGTTCTTTTTATTTTACAACTAAAAATAAATAATCAAATACGCGAAAACTAACCATATTTAGACAGTCGGCACTTCCGTTGTTTTGTATTTCCGCAAAATCTGTTACGTAACGCAGTCGACTTTAATATTTAATTACATAACGCTGACTTATGAAATTATGTTTATTAATTTTAGGAAGTAGTATATAGATTTATTTAATAGTTTAGACACCCTCCAGTCACTCAATTAACTTTATGTTATATTTTACCTTAAACTTAATAACTTAGAATTTGGGTCTAAAAAAATAATGCCCTGAAGTATAATTTATAAAAATAATTTATTATATTTCTTTTAGCAATAAGAGATATAAGTTTAACTGCCATGTAAATTGTTTTTTCATCTCAATAAGGATCGGAACATAAAACCTAATACCTACTAGCTTTCTATTTATCAAAACCTACTGAAATAACTTTAAAGTGAAAAGGGATAATACTATGTTTACCGTACTTGTAATTCCAACGTCAGTCAGCAGCTCACTCCGTGTAGGCTGGCCATCAATCCGGAGATCAGTGGCAGATTCCTCGCGACCAGGTTAATTGGTAAGTGGCAGTAATTATAGAGACCAGCTTTGTGGTCACCGCTGACAGTTGTCGCTAGTAATGTTACCCTGGAAATATTTCCACTGACTGTACGTACATAATATGACGGTACTTTGGTATTGCTGTAAGGCCAACAAGTCCGTGTAATAAATAAATAAATATGGGGTTTTTACCGAGTTTTTGTCAGTATGTATGTACTTTCTTATTTATGTATTCACTCAATAGTTATATATGTACCTACCAGGGTGGTATCCTCCGTACGACTTCCATATAACAACATCCTGTGGTCCACATGTGAAAAAGTCTGGTGTCCTGAAATACCACAATTAATATAGTTTATATTTACCTACATATATGTATAGGTAGATTACTGAACATTTTATTTAAATTATTATCTATAAAACATTTGACCAGCTAAACATATTGTTTCTGCAAGCCTATCATAACCTGCGATACACGATATGATAAACCAATTTATAGACATTTAGCCTATCAAAATACGATAAATATAGCCGCCATGTTGAATTTTGTATAGCGACGATACGATATCGTAATATACGATATCCACGATGCGTGGTCATGCTAGGGGGGTAGATCTCTTAAATGTTATGATAACTTTATACTATGTTTGGTAACAACCTTCTATATGTACGAGTATATACATACATATACATAATAAAATTGTAACGGATCTATGTGCACGCTAATCTCAGAAACGGCTGGATCTATTTCGATGCAGTTTTCAGGAATATATTGTGACAGGTCCCACTTAATAAAGGCACATTTTTATACCGGATAATTTCGACATTTTATTTTTTCTGTAGTCCACGCGGACGGAGTCGCGTGCGTCCACTAGTTAATAATATTTTTATGAAAGCCCCCGCCTGCAACCTGCCTATTCTATCCTCTTGGCTAATCCAGGCGTGAGCTTTCACGTCTACATTCGAGGCTTTACTGCGATTACAGTATAAGATTTATTGTCACTTTTAAATAAAAAATAATTAATTTAAATTACGCAAAAGCAAGTGGGATATAATGACAAAACGAGTGACCTTTTCCAAGTCGAAAGCTATCCGCCATTACCGGCACGCGACCGGCGCACGCGCATACTACCTGCGCAAGTCGATCTATACTGAGATATGTTATTAATCTTATAATTTTAATGATGAATAATTAATGCGACTGCTCATGAATGAGTATTGTAAATATAATATGTAGATTAAAATTCATGTAATGCTTTTACCCAATAGTGGGACATGGTTTAGGGGAATAAGGATATACTTAACATAATATAATGTTCTATGCTGAAGCGGGGCTTTATAAGAATCCATCAGCTGCATCTTCCATGCGTGTCGTCAGAGTCGACTAAGGAACTTTGTCACTCTCTCGGGTGATGAGCTAGCAACGTGTCATTTATATTTGAAAGAAAGAAAGAAATAAATTATTTATTTGTCTCCACTATGGTGCAATTCTGCCCGATGTCTACCCGTGGGTATCTTAAAAGGCGATTAAAGATTTCCGGGATGTGGGCAGCAGCGTCTCCCGTGTTGACAACATTGTTGCAGGGTGCCCAGCTGTCACCACGCTGCAAAACGGGTAAAAACCCACCTACGGCGACCTACCGTAGCCTTGTGGCGTTAGGAGGCCTACGTCCAGCAGTGGTCTGCAACATGCCGATAATGTAGGTTTATATTTACAGAGTTAATTACATACTTTATTATGATTTATTGGTAAAGGTCAACTTCTCATAGCCACGCCTTCGTTAGGACTTTCTAGAAGTAAAATAATTGTAGTGCGATTTAAGCTCAATTTCGGCCGATATTCGATATCCTGCGTAATTATGAACAAGCGTAAGAACAATATGCCTGAGTACTGATTACCGATCGCAGTGGAGCTAATTACAGAGGCGTTCTGGCTCGCGTGTCGACACGCGATGCGGCTGTGCCCACGGAGATGTGGGATCAATACGGAGTTACTATCTGAATAAATTATACTCTGTGGCTTGTAATCTGATTCGCGCAGTACATTTACACTGCAAGTTACAGCCTAGGTGCTTTTGTTATATCTTTGACTACAGTGTTGTGAGATCGTCAGATTTTGGAAGGGCCCTTCTCTTGAAGAATTGGGTATTCGGCGCGGGTGAACTATTTTTCTCGTTTTTCAATACTAAAAACAAGAAAAATAGTTCTTAATTTTAAGTTTTTAGTTTATTTAAAATTTTGTAGTGTTATTATTATAAAGGCTCGAACACACCGGATGCGTGTGCGTGCACGTAAGCGTAGACGTATACGTACATCTGAGTTACGCATCCGGTGTGCTCGAGCCTTAATAAATCTGTATAACCCTGAAAAACGAATAAGCAATAGAAACGTTAAATTGTCATCAAAATTTCATTCCTCAAGTCTTATAGCACTTAAATGCTTTTAAAATCGACCTTGCTTTTAATTAGTTTTTTTTTTAAGAAGACGGTCTGCAAACCCTTCACCGATGGCAGCATGCCCAAAAGGCGGCCGCCTTGCCCCACAATAGGGTATGAAACTGAAATATATATTTTTATTACACTAATCGTGACAAATTTGTATGCTCTGAGAAAAAAATAACTAGAAACAAATATCTGGCGAGAACATTTTTAGGTCACCAAACCATAAACCTTCCGAACAGTTTTGTGAACAAATCACAATTTGTAACATCACACCCATAAAGCCTGCAAATGTAGTTGTAAGAGGATCTTGTTTGTAAGGGCTCGCCGACGGACGCGTGTGGCCTCGAGGGGACCCTACATTCTGGAACTTATGTTATTTGTTACAGTAAGTTGTTTTAAATTAAAGGGAAGACATCGTCGGGCTTTTACCGATCAAATTGGTGAAATTCTAGAGAAAAGTCAGGTCAAGAGTACCCGAGCCTAAACCGACGATCGTGCATGAAGAATATCATGAAAGTAGATGAAGCGAAAGAGGTGTGTCAGGACCATAGCAAGTGGAGATCCGTGATCTCGGCCTACCCCTTCGGGAAAGAGGCGTGATTTTTATGTATATAATTTGAAATTAATATAGCCTATTACATGCTGGAATATGTGAAATATATATCGCCCATTCTTGGATAATGGATATGGGACAGGTAGATGATGATGTCCTCCAGATCGCAATTCGGTCACGGCGGCCAACCTCGACAGTAGCCAACTGCGAAGGAGATATTGTAGTTCATACGTGTGCGCGCAAACACAGTTAATTTCGTATATCTTAAAGTTAATAAAGGCAATTAATACTCGATCCTCAAACCTGTGACACTAAAAAGGTCAGTCTTCAGCCGGTTTGGAGTAAAATTGGACTTCCAAAGATCCCGCAACATAAAAATAAAATGCAAATCAGTGTTTCTTTGGTGTATCCGACACGATACGGGAGGCGTGTTGAGTTGTCGACTACTGTTCATTCCGGCATTATGGTTCTGGACACACCGTGACGGATGACATGTGACACGTCACGCTGTGTCACATCACTCAAATCGCTTCTACGAAGTGTGAACTTGTTTTAGTTAAATTTTAGTGACCTAAAATAAGACATCAAAGAATTCTTCTCTTAGTCCGTAGAGTTGCCGCATGAGAATGTTTTTAAGGAAATAGTAAGCAAGTACATAGCAGTATATGTGTACAAAGCCATAAAATTATATAGTGTGACATGTTAAATCTGTTATTAATAGAGAGTAGTTATATAAAATAGGTATCCATCGAGATCCATCTGACCGTCTTGTTTCTTTCTTGCTTGGAGGGTCCCCGGAGGGTGTAGGGCGCGGTGGTGGGTGAACCCTTGATGGAAATTTTAACTTCCGAATAGTGACGCCTGATATAATGCTATGCTAAACGTGTCTGTAAGATCTCCTTTGTAATCTTATACTTTAGCCTACCCCATTTTGGCCACATAGCCGTGTGAAAAATTTTCGTTCAAGAAATATTAGATTTTGCAATAACAAGGAAAGAAAATATAACAAACTAGCGGACGCCCGCGACTCCGTCCGCGTGGACTGCAGAAAAGACAGAAGAATTCAGAAGGCGCCATCTGTTGCAGACTTATGGAACGTACGATTAATAACAACAACCAACGTTGATGATCAGTTTTTTATTAATTATTAGTTATTAAGACCATTAATTTAAATAATAACTATCCTATCATCTAAGTTGGACCAAATTACATATATATGCCAATTTTCATGAATATCAGTTGACTCGTTTTTGAGTTTATTCGGAACATACACAGTGACACGGATTTTTTATATATTAAGATTTATCCCCAGCTTTAACATTTCAGTTATTGTTATTAATAAATAAATAAATAATAAATAAATAAACCAATGCAATCAGAACAATAATATATTCCTTAGTCAGCCGCATGCAATTGGCGCAACACGACACGGCATGGCGTGGCATGACGACACAGGTGTACAGTCGGTTACATAACGGACGGACGGACGGAGTATCGCCGATCACTATTACAGATAGCGGACCGAGTCGGACTCTCGGGCGCAGAACTCTTTATTACATTATAACTTCCTTACATGTGAGACTACATTTTAAATTAAAAATTTTCCCTTCTATGTACGGTTTGAAGTAAGTTTGATTGAAGGATTATCATTTTCGCAATAGAAGGTCTGGGGGGAGATTCTGCAAAAAATTGAGCCGAAACGCAACACGACCGCTGCTAAACAAAATATTGCCTCGCACCGCGGTTTTGTAAACGCGGTTCGTTAGTAGTTGCTTTTCGGGTCTATGCGTCTGACACGATAAAAGATTTTTTATTTTATTCGAAAGATATTACAAATATGAACCTAATCTGTAGTGCAAAAATAGGAAAGTAAATGCCAAAGTTACAGGTGTTTAAAAATTTTAAAAATTTAATGAAAAAAATAATGAAAAACATAAAAGGAGTAAAAACATATTTTTTTCCCATATTTGAAATAATCTCATTGATTTAATAAATACTTATTAATATCTGTACCTATTAATTGTATAATATGACGTCAAAGTCTATGCCATATTAGTATGGAGCAAACGGAGCATTTCAAAAACATTTTGCCGGCTCGTATTTTTGAATTGCTGTAAATCAAAAACGGTTAAAGTTAAATATGCCATTCCAAGGGCAAACTTTATTAATTTTTTACGTAAAATCTAAAAATGAAATAAAAAAAATCATGTCTACACCCTATTGACCCCTACTTTGTCAAGAAACTATGTAATTATTTAAAGCACAACCTGAAGAAAGTCGCGTAATCTTAGCCTAGGGGTCAATTCTTGAAAAGTCTCGAGTTGGAACGAAGCCGATACGGAACCGTTGTGGACGCTCAGAACAAAGCAATAATTACTTTATGGTGACATATTTAGACACATTTCAGCACGAGACAGATATTTGTTTTTATTATGTCACACTCGCGACCGATGCATGCTAAAATATACCTTATTAGTAAGTATATATAGCTTCGCACCGCGTTTGGTTAACGGTACGTTAGTGGTTGCGTTTCGGCTCAAAAATTTTCAAGAATTGTCCCCCGGTCTCGTAAATGTAGAATACTAAACTTATTTCAATAAAACTGTAAACATCTAATAAAAGACATCAACGTGCGCGTATTTACCCTTAATTTATTTATTATTGAAATTGCAAAGTAAATAAAGGGATGTTTTCAGTGGCTTTTTGTCATAACTGTTTATATGTTATGCTAAACATGACAGTAGAATCTCCTTCGCAATCTTACAGTTCTGGCTACCGTATTCCTGGTACCACAGACGTGTATGTATACAGGGTGATTTTTGGTCGTCAACGTTCCCGAAAACTACGGAATCTCCCCATCATCGCGATTATTTTTCTCCATGGAAGCATACCTGGGAAGTGTCTGGTTTCCAAAATATTAGGGTCCAAAGTTGAGTAAATAGACTGCGTTGACGCGTGTAACAAGATTTTTTCACGAGAAATAAGTAATATAGAAAACACTAGCATAAACACTGGACACTATAAATTTCACCAGATCAAGTAATTAAAAAAAAAATTCAAAACAATTTACATCGTTTCCCAGCATTTTTTTGGCATAAACTTACTTTATTTGATGTATAGAGTACGTACCCTTCGTTAAGGGTGGCAACGAAAAAAACACCCTGTATACTCCGTATGTATGTATGTATTATTGTTTGATATATAAAGTAAGTAAGTTATAAAATAAGTATAGTGCCATCACTCTACCCAGTAAGACTGCTGACCCACTCTGAGAATCTTTTCAAACTTAAAGTTTGTCTCTGCCAGTACCAGCACATCTCGGTCGTGACCGCTCGGACAGATGCGCCGTTGTCCCGCAATAGTCCCGCATCCCGTGTCTCGCGTCCCGCAGTGTACACGATTGTTGTGCTGACTGTACTGCAACTACCAGCGGACTGCGGAAGACTGCGGAATTTACTGTGCGATTGAAACTTCTTAGAAAAATTGCATATCGATAACTATCTTGTTACATTATGTCAGGAGGATTTTATAGCAATACGAGTAAGTGTGCTAGTTCAATTAATTTTTGTCCTAAAAGCCTAGCATGATGTTACAAAGGTAAAATTTTTAGAGAATATGAAGAGTTCTTGATGTTTGTTACTCTTTCACGCACAAACTACTTTGATGAAACTTGATAGTTCAATAGCTTAATATCAGAGTAATACATTTGGGTTCGGCTGGAAAAGCAGGATGGGTTTGGATATAATTTTATTTGTTATCAGTAAAATTGTAGACGGCTCGAATGTGTCCGCATTCTGATGATGTCTTATATTTTGCTTACTTGTGATATGATTATAGTGCGTGTGCTGTTTATAATACAGGTAAGCTGAGTAAATCTTGAGTTGACATACGATTTCTTCGTGTAAATTGTTTTTGCAATTGTCTTCGATTTGACTCATTTTGCACTCAATTTTGAGGAATTTCCCGAAGTTTCCATTCATCATACATTCAGAAATCAATCAACGAAAGACAATGGCTGTAGGTACGGACACAGCATATCGGACAAATTTTTCAGATTTGGAATTCTGGTAAACTATTAAGCTTTTATTTTGGCAAATACCTAAATTAAACCGAACAATATTCTGGGAACTTAAAACAAACCGTCGCGTCGTCGGTTAACTGAACTGTTTATCACCGATGTTAACCATACGTTTGGCTAATCTGTCTGTTTATCTGATTGCTCGTTACAGATGCGTTTGATGACTTGACTCACCAGTCAACACCATATTGAGTCACCAGCGGGGAAATCGTCAATCTTAAAGCAGGATTGTTTCTATTGTGCGAGTGAGATGGTGATATGCGATAGAGAGACTTCTCGCTTCCACGAAGGAAAAAATCCTGCGTTAAAGGTAGTAAGCCTTTATAACAGCCTAAACAGTTATTACGTTTATTGTACCTATATTCATGCCATTATTTATTTTTAATTATTTAACAAAACCACTACTTTGGAATATTACAACTTCACAATATACCTATAGTCTTAATACTGTGAAATTGTAATATTTCAAAGTTAATAAATAGCATGAATAAACCTACCTATAGGTATACTGTATAACGTAATACTATTCTTTAAGCCTTTTATGTAATTACTATAAGGCTTGTCTTTGTTCAAGTACAATCAATTTACGTCAGCTACCGCTCCACCATAAAACGAGGTACTTACTAATTATTTTGAGCGGCATTAAGCGCTGGCTTTAAAACTAGTTTTAACTTTCTCTAAGTTCCAACGTGAAATCAGATATCAATATATTAAACTTCGATAACATTCGAAACCCTTCCTTAGAACTATTATATTTGCAATTAATATAACACCCATAGCCATTAATCTGTTAATCAATACACATCCGAGTGGCTTGTTACTTGATACTTGTAAATCAGCATGTTAGTGACTTGCGCAAGTCGATCTGGGCCAGTTCTGTTATCAGGTAACTTACTGCTCACGGATCCTTAATGCTAAAAACTGGTCGCCTCTATAAATACGTCTAGGAAGCGGTGTGAGAGAGATTTGTGTTATCTGAGGTACTAATTACATACATGTAGGTACATAGATAAATATAACAATTACCTACATGTAGTTCTTTACGGCTATTGTCCCATATTTCGCCAGTTATAAAGCCTATGATGATGATGATGATCTCCGACCGTATTTCGGCCAAGACGACCAATCTCTACGGAGATTGGTCAGGTACGCAGGAGATATTATAGTGCACAAGTGTGTGCGCAAGCACAGATGTAGGGGAAGATCGGGTAATGGGAGTCAGCGGGTAATAGTGGTCACCCACACATCTCCAAAAATAACACTAATAGAAACGCGTTAAGGGTCCTCCCTGCACGCTCTGTTCCCCTCGCCGTCGCTGCGAGCGTGCCGCGTGGGTATGGCGACAGCATAGAGAATGAAAGGTGTGTTTTGTTTTTGCGGCTCGCCGATGTAAATTTTCACGAACGCAAAATAAACAGTAACTTTTATAGTTATTGATTAACTTGTATGTTACTTTTTTACGCCTTTACTTGTACATTTGGTGTAATGATTTCCTACTCAAATCCCGAGTTTTTCTAATGTATATTTTGTGTTTATTATTTTTTCTTCATAAAATACTTATGGGTAATGAGAATCGGGTGATCCCCATTGCCCGCTAGTGACCGCCACCCAAAGAAAAAGATAGGGGAAAGGAAAAATATACAGGGTGATTTTTGGTCGTCAACGTTCCCGAAATCTCCTCATCATCATGATCATTTTTCTCTATGGAAGCATACCTGTGAAGTGTCTGGTTTCCAAAATATTAGGGTCCAAAGTTGTGTAAATAGACTGCGTTTTTCTGCATAAAGGCAAGGCCAAAGGCCAAAGAAAGAAGATGAAAGTGCCGAAAAAGGTGACCGAAAGAGTAAAGAGGAAGATTCCCCAGGAATCAAACGATACCTCTGTATCAGACGTGACGCGATTTGTGTTAGATTTTTGTATGATCCTCATTGCCCACAAGGTGACCCCAATTACCCGTAACTTAGTGCAATGGGAGTCAAATCAGTTTTTTTTTTGTACTTTTATATTTCCCACGGATGATTATTAATGTGATGATTACTGATCTTAAA
The DNA here is from genome assembly GCA_014607495.2 of Carposina sasakii. Classification (NCBI taxonomy): domain Eukaryota; kingdom Metazoa; phylum Arthropoda; class Insecta; order Lepidoptera; family Carposinidae; genus Carposina; species Carposina sasakii. Next base: position 1,400,802 of record CP053166.1, read on the forward strand.
TTATAGCTTATTAAGTAAATTTTGTTATGAGGCAGTTGCAATAAATTTTTTGTTAATTTTAGCTTTCGTATTCTAATTCTTGCTTAAGTGACCCCCATTACCCAATCTTCCCCTACTCTATTCCGTTACTCTCATAGTCCGATGGGACGGAAAGCCGACACGACCGGAGAGATCAGATGCAGGACCAACGGTTTTACGTGCTTTCCGAAGCACGAGCTAAGTGACAATTTTGCAACATTATTAAAAAAAAATAAAACCGACTTCAAATGCGTGAACACAAAAAAAACTAAAATTTTTTTTTTTTTTTTTAATTATTAAATTTAAATGGGACCACCCTTGAGGTATTACCTATACGCCGAAAAAAGATTTGTTCAAATCGGTTCATAATTGGCGGAGTTATCGCGTAACAAACATAGAAAAACATACGGGTCGAATTGAGAACCTCCTTTTTTTGAAGTCGGTTGATGAAGTCGGTTGAAAATCTGAATATGAAATAAATTCATTGGTACAGGCCCGTGACTGAGATCGAACTTACGCCTCCCGCTTGAAAGGTGCACGTCTTAACCACTGGGCTATCAACGCTTAAAGCCTATATTGCACGTGGTGAGTGGTGAGAATACCACCGCTTTTATAGCACAAATAAAACATTTCAAATAATTCTAAATAGGCATTGGTGTTAGTCCCAGAGCGTATACATAATAACATATCTACTATACGAATGGGGAGGTAGAGTATTCTTTTATTTATTTATTTCTCACACACTACACATTACAATTCCATGCAACTTAAACTATACAAATTATAAAAACACGATCTAAATTGTAACGCAAATACATGTGCGCACAAGAAAAGTAAAAGAAGACAAAATAATAATTTTATAAATGAGGACAAAGCTTAATTACCTATAAATATTTACCGTTGTTATTTTGAACGGATACTTAAAATCTATATTCATTATTTTATTATGTTTAAATAGACCATTTTCGATTATTTTCCAGACGACTGGTTTGCAATTTCATATTTTATAAATGAAAGTCGTGTTAGTTACAGTATTTGTAACTCAAGAACCGTTGTACCGATTTGGCTGAAAATTGGTGAAAAATATTTTTTACCCGAATAATTTTGACATTAAGTTTTTTCTGCAGTCCACGCAGACGTAGTCGCGGCCAGCTGCTAGTTTTTACTAAACGAAGTTATGTTATATACAGTAATTATTACGATCTATGTAAGCCTATTACAGTATTATACAGTCATTCTATATGACGTGAAGCAAAAGTGACGTGATGTGTGTTGTCATTACCGTGACGTGCAAGTGACAGCTGTCATGTAGTATTAGTGAGGCATTCGGGACCCATTGGGCGTTTTTCCACTGACGACACGACCATGGCCACGACAAGACCACAGCTTTTTTTGGAATAGTAAATAACATAATATCGTGGTCGGGTCGTCTACTGCGAAAAACACCAATTCACTGGTAGCCTGCATGACCCTATTACCATGGTTTACGTTATTCTGTGACACGTAACAGGCTTACTGCCAAAGGTCTACGAATATATTATTATCTAGTTCCAACGGGTCTATGACTTTTCATTTTTTTTTAATACATTGATTCCCAATGGGTCAATCCAATGTACAGTTATTTAAAAGGAACGTACATTATAAGTACGGTATACGTTAATCAGTAGACTTTAGTCTACTCGTAACTAATCCAAACAAATTCATAGACCGATTAGGAAATGAACGTTTATCATATAGACACGGCTGTAAAATCATTAGGGAGATCCCTCAGCCACGTTTAGCGTAGCGGCGATAAATGTAAATTATCAGTGATATGTAGTGTAGTGACACTCTCCCACTCTAAGACGTACGAGTATTTAGTATTAAGTTATGAGACAATACACACTCTGCCTCCGAACGAACAAGACCATTTTACATCCTCCTTTACAATAAGTTGCTAGCTTGTCTCCTAGGAGAATGCCTGAGTTCCTCAGTCGACTCTTACGACATGCACGGAAGGAGATGCAGCTGATGTATTCCAGCACAGGCACCATAACACACACGATAATATAACGTTTTTAACTTAATTTTAGTTACGTCGTCCTCTTCTAAATCAGATATCCATCGCATATAATTTAAATAATCAACAGACAAAGCCAGGGTCCGAGCTAGAGCGACTGGACCGGTACGTGTATTCGATAAGATCCGACAGACAGACGGACGAGATTAATAGCGTATCGGAGGAAATAGTTAGCATTTCCGAGGCACGCCGCGGGACGCTATAGCTACACTTGAATAGGACGGTATAATACGGTATCTTTACCAATCTGACATTGTTTATTTGTTGATATAGAAACATATTTGTGAAGACTGGAGTATTGTCTAATGTGTAACAATTTTTATTAAGTACCTACTACTAAAATACTACAGATAATGTGACTAGTAGCAATACATAGGTAGGTAAGGTAGTAGTAATACAAAAACTACTTAAATCTATAAACAAATTATCTACTTGTTTATTATGTATACCTTTTTTATGAAAATAATAATGAAATACTTACATGAATTAATTTATCCGGAATGTAGAATACACCTAAAAGTACAATAAACTATCCATTACATTATTTACATTTGTTAGATCAGTTCGCAAGAGAATTCAGCAAGGGATGTGGCATTTAATAGGTATCTATACCTATACATATAATAAAATTGTAACGGATCGATGTTTGTGCACGCTAATCTCAGAAACGGCTGAACTGATTTCGATGCAGTTTTCAGGAATATATTGTGACAGGTCCCACTTAACATATAGGCTACTTTTTATCCCTGGAAAATGATTTTTTCCCGGACAATTTCGACATTTTGTCTTTTCTGCAGTCCACGCGGACGGAGTCGCGGGCGTCCACTAGTTATTAATAAATAACTTAGAAGGCTTAGTTAATATTTGACTAATGTTGTGCGTGTGATTTTATTATTATATAATGATCAGGGATGTCAGATATAGGCTCTTAGCAGCGCACGTACAAGTGTGTACCCGATTTAAATAATATATAAAGTGTACTCCTATACACCCAGTTTAGTCAGAGAGCTCTCTAGTCGCTTATTAGGCCCCACGGTATTTTCTATGTTTTATTTGCTTGTGATCTCGCCTCTGGTGATCGTGGCTTTCAGGAGTTACAGTGGTAGTGGTAGTGGTAGGCTAATCCCGATATAAACACACGGCTGTTTTCCCGAAATGGGGCCACCAGAACTGCAGAATCTTGAAGAATATCCCTCAGCCACGACAGATTAAAAATAAAGTGTACATACATACATAAATAATCACGCCTTTATCCCTTACGGGGTAGGCAGAGCACCAAGGGCCGATAGAACCACATGGTGCCACTTCTGACCAATTTTGAGGGTATAGTTGAGATGTACAAATTCGGTTAGTAGTGACAGGTGGTCAGCCCATCGCCTACAAAACACCAAGACCCTCTTGTCCCTCTACTGACTTGTACAGTATGCCCGGGAAGAGAAGCAGCTGTATAATAATATAATAAGGATTATACTATACATACAATAGTAAACAACTAGTCTTATCAACGTTTAAGCTAGTTCTATCTGAGCTTGTCTCCCAGCAGGGGTTTCACCAAAAACAGTACAGCCTATTGATGCTGTATCCGGTATGAAGCAGGCTTTGTAAAAATATATACCAAGGTAAAGTGGGGAGCGGAGGGGGGCCCGGACAATGGTTCTATTAGTAAAGTGTTTCTCAACCTGTGACATGATGACCCCCAGGCGCAAGAGTGTCTCTGCAGTGTCATCTCTGGTGCATTTTAAAATAATATTTAAACTTATCCTATCTGACAATATAGCCTGTGAGAACTGTTGTAACTATTTCATACAAATATTATCTAATGAGCTGAGATGAAAATTATAGAACTTACTAGCGGATGCCCACGACTTCTTCCGTGTAAACTTTGGAATTCTCATTTTACCAGTTCCTGTGAAAATATGGAAAAAAACATTTATAGTAGTACACTTTCCAGGGAAAATACATGTCAAACAACTCGGTTAGCTATTTAGTTTCGGCTGTACGTTGTCTGCCAGTAACTTAATCTTTAAATTAGTAAGTAACGGAAGAGTTTTGTATTTTTTTTAAATTTTGTATAGATATATCGGACAATATTATATCTATTCAATATTAAGTTGTGAGCGCTCATCTGCCAGTAGATAGATATGTAAATAGCTGAGTTGGCTATATATCTAAATAAAGTTTGACAAGCGCAGTTCTGTGGTTAAAGTTGAGACGGTTAAGTTAACCTTCGGTCAGCCTCCGTTACCGTTCCCCGTCATTGTTGTGGTCTAACTATTTGATCTCTAACTGAGATTGCCCTGGCTTATTGGAGGCGATTTTCTTTCCAACAATAAGTTTATTGTGCTCCGTTACTATGGTAACAATGGTATGATGATTGTATTCTGTCTTTGCCGTCTCCATACAAGGTGGTCTTATTTTATGTACTATTTTTATTTTAGTTTTACAACTATTTAGATACATTTCTAGGAGCCTTGCTCATCGTCGTAATATCTGTCCATCTGTCTATTCATACATAAGTACATACTATGTTACATTAGTACTGTGTGCTAACTTTCAAATAACATAGTTAAAAGTGTACTCACGTACCGCATACTCGTACGTTCCTATACAAATACATCGTAACTATAAACCTACATAATATATCAAGAAATATGAACAAAAAAAGGCACTTTCAAGTTATTTCACCCGGGTGTGGTTGTAAATATCTGTAAAATTGCAATTTGATATAAACACAAGCACAATCCGCATTCCAGACGAGTTTTTTTCTCTTAAATGATAATCCGGCGAGTCACGGGCATGTTACCCCACTTTAATGGCGGCTATAAATTTGTAGAACATGTTTCTGTTCGTTAGACATTCGGATATTTTTAATTGTCGATTGTGTTGTCTGCAGGAAAGAAATCTAACGAGAACACTGATTAGAATGCTTGATAATTTTCAGTGAAAGCTGTAAATAACTCAAGCATACTCGTAATCAAACATTGGTTAATGTTTTTTTGGTATTTTACCGTGTTATTGCAAAAATCTTTGTAAATATTGATTAGGCCAACTTGCAAAAGCGTAAATTTAGTGTTAATAACGCGAGCTTTATCTCAGATAAACATTTCTTCCAGCCAACCATTTAAAATGATGTATAAAACATAAGAAAATCACATATGGACAACCAAATCATAAAAAAAAACAATTATAAAATGTCTGTCGGAGTTTAAAGTATAGACACGGTTTTGTAATAATATCAACTTCAAATTTGCTAACCGTGGGTTTACTCACACAAACATTTATGGTTTCAATGTTTAATGTAACCCTTCCTCGATCTCCCGAGTTTCAATTCAAGTCAATCAGTCGTAGCTAACTGTAGTTTCATTGGTTTATGATGTTGTGTAAATACTTTGTGATACCCGGCAGTTATGCGATCCATTGCTATGGTTCTCTCTCGAGCATACTGGAATTTAAAAAACGATTCAAAGTTTCTAGGAGATGGGCAGCAGCGCCTCCCGTGTTAATAACATAGTCCGAAAATCACACTGCGGTCACCAACCCGCTTTCCCAGAGCGTGTCACTATGGCCTAATCCCCTATAGAAGTAGCCTTATGGTGTGCCCTGGGGGAGGCCTACGTCCAGCAGTGGACTGCAATAGGCTGAATGGTGTGTTTGTGATAAACACTTTATGAACCACGGCAGTTTCGCGACCAATTGCAATAGTTCTCTCTCAAGTAAAAGCAATTGTTTTAGCTTTAAGTTATGATGAAGAGCTGTTGTAGTATATGTGAAAATATCTGCAACAAGCCGACACGCCGCAGTTCAGTTTTATTATAACGTAAATATAGATTGCACGCTGTAATCATTAAGCCCAGCCCCACCCAGAATCGCTCGCACCTGTGCGCAAACAAATGTCTCGCGAACACTCGACTGTACGAGCTGTCTAATTATAATTTATCACCAAATAGTGCGCCTGCCCTGGTCGGTGGGAACTGAGAGGTGTTTGCCTTCGCTAGCGCGCGCGGCGTTGCTCGTATCTGCCATCTCTGGGCAAATACTACGACTAACTGCCTTGTAGAATACCACAGTGTAGGTACACAGCTTCCCATGTTAAATATTTCAATAAATTGAAAGACGTCAAACTTTGCTTCGGAAAAAAAAACGATATTCGTTCAACATACATCACGTTTTTTTTTCAGTGGGGTAGGTAAAAACTATGACAGGTTTGCTACGGCAAAAAATATATACATACATACATACAATCACGCGTTTATCCCTTACGGGGTAGGCAGAGCACCAACGCAACGGCCGATAGAACCACATGGTGCCACTTCTGACTAATTTTGAGGGTATAGTTGAGATTTATAAGTTCGGTTAGTAATGACCCTCTTGTTCCTCTACTGACTTGTACAGTATGCCCGAGAAGAGAAGGAGCTATAGTATGATACTTTTTTTTCACTTCCAGAGCAGCATAGAAGAAGATGATGAATATTTGATAGTTTCTTTTACAGACAATTTTGGGTATGGATGTGGATGGTTATAGAGAAAGAGGTAGACCTAAGAAGTATTAGATAGACTGTATAAAAGAGATTATGCGTGTACTACGAGTGAGTAGCGAGTTGACGGATAACTGGGATGAATGGAAGAAGAGAACATATTGCGCCGACACCAAATGAATGTTTATTTTCAGCTAAACTCTTGTTTTTAACTTCCTATGTATGGCTATATGTATAGGCATATTCGATCTTAGCTAAATAGTTCATACTATGTTTGAAAATTAAAATGAACCTTATGTGTGAGCGTTATCCTAGTCTATGTAAAACATGAAAATTTCAGCCATCATCGGCATCATTTTTGTCTATTTTTAAAAGCCTTAAATGAGATAGTTGTGAGAGTGAGTCTATATAAAGCCTATAGTAGTAGTGTAGTACTGTACAGTAACTATACATCTATTTGCTCTGTGGCCCCACAGTCGCACAACAAAAGCACAATCGGGTGACGTTTGCTCGCGAGCGATACACTTGCATAGCAAAGTAGGCCATTACGGTTACAGATACGCTCTAAATATATAACTTGGGTGACTGCAGCGGTGAGGACATTATGAATTGTTTATTAGTGTGTCTATTTATGAAATATCTCTAGATATCGGTACTGTTTAGGCCGACTGCTTAAATATGGAATAACTTGACGACCGATTGGTGTAGTTGGTAGTGTCTGTCGCGCCATAGGCCCTAGCTTCGAATCCCGATAAGTGCAAATTTTGATGATGAATATCCATATTTTGTTTCCAAGTCATGGACGTTTCTATATCTATCTATGTATTTATAGTACCTGTGGTACAAGATCCAAGGGATTTTATGAATTTCTATCCGCAATGAATAATCATCCCTGTCTCTTTTGGTTATTTTAATTATTTTTTTAGAGAAACAGGCATAATATACAGGGTGATTTTTGGTCGTCAGCGTTCCCGAAAATTACGGAATCTCCTCATCATCATGATCATTTTTCTCCATGGAAGCATACCTGGGAAGTGTCTGGTTTCCAAAACATTAGGGTCCAAAGTTGAGTAAATAGACTGCGTTTTTCTGCATAAATGCACATTGACGCGTGTGGCAAGATTTTTTCACGTGAAATAATTAATATATGTCTATAAAAAACTAGCATAAACACTGGACACTATAAATTTCGCCCGATCAAGTAATTAAATATTTTTTTTCAATAAAATTTACATCGTTTACCAGCATTTTTTGGCATCAACTTACTTTATTTGATCTATAGAGTACGTGTCGTTAAGGGTGGCAACGAAAAAACATCCTGTATACGCTATTTTATTATGCCAAAATATCTAAACAAATTACAATGAAAGCTGATAATGATATCAAGAAATCTGAGAAAGCTTTATGGCATTTTGTCTATGTAGCTCGCCTTTGTACATTATCTTATAAAATATTGTATCTTGTGTGTTATTTTTTTCTGTGTACAATAAAGAATATATATATGTAGTCCATACGGACAATCCATGCAATCGCTTCTAAGAGCATATAGCTTTTTATGACAATAATATATTGTTATGCAGAACAAAATAGAAAGTCTTAAAAAGACAAATATCGAAAAACGCGTGTCATGTCTTAGATAAGTACGAGTAGGTATCTATAGTCAGTCACTTACATGGAGGTACTCATTTAAGTAGCACATCGTTCATCTTGTCTCGACAGTTATTTAAATACTATGAAAGTAGAACAATTAATACGAGCATTATGACAAACTGCGATCGAAGTCATTAATCTACGGGATCATGACACGGAGTTATTGCAATTATTTAATTAAAATGTCGTTATGCACGTTCTCGTTTCAATAATTAATAATATACACTTCCGTTCAATAATTACTATGTGGATTATTTTTGTACGGGTGGATTTTTTATCCAAAACCGCTTTTGCAATAAAAGTCTTATTTTATATGTATCAAATATGTATTATGTATATTGTTGACCCCGTGCTGATACTGGACTATGGAGTATGCACTGTAATATATTATGTACTGTAGTATAGTATTCTACCTGTATACAGGTAAATCATAGGTACATTAGCTGCATCTCTTTCCCTTAGGTTATCGCCTCAGGCTAGCAACTTGTCGCTGATCATTAACATCTACCCCCGCTACGCTAAACGTGGCTGCGGGATCTCCCTTGTGATCATGCAGTTCTGGCTACCCCATTACAGAAACACAGCCGTGTCTAAGTGTTTATTAAATAAACAAGGCTAACCTAACCGGGATAAAATCTGATGCTAAATCACAGTTTAAATAAGTCATGGTAATAACGCGAACTAAGAAGTACTTCTGATCGGTAGATGTTCTTCTCGTTATAGCAAGCAAAACAAGGGCAAATTGTCTAACATTGAAAAGCAAATCCTTTGTTCTACCGACGGATATGTGCAACGTATTATTAAATATAAATAAACACACAAAATAAATATATTTACTAAATAATAACAATACTTAATTATCTACTTAGTCATTATAGGGACATATAATATAATAAAATATATATTTATAATACAATACTAATTATCCCATACATACAAACATAATTGTGAATTCAAACTATATCACATAATAGCACAGTAAAATTAAGGAAGAGACAGGTAATAGTTAAGTACTTCTGATCGGTAGATGTTCTTCTCGTTATAGCAAGAAAACCAAGGAAATACAACCGCAAACTCCCGTAAAATCACAAATCGCTACAACCGCAAACTCATGCGGATGTCGACCAAAGAGTACTTACTGTAGATGTATTAAAACAGTGTTGTACTACATTATGCCGTGTCCGGTGACCGCACGGTAACCGCACGGATGCCGGACGGAGTTCCCACGGGGCGCGACCGCATCCGATAATATATGGAAAGTAGCGCAAAAAACTAACTGATCAAAATATTAATATTGCTTTGGCTTGTTAGTATTTTTTGTCAAACCACGAAGACTAAATTAACTTTTTTTTAAAGATTAAATTTTGCAAGTTACTTGTGTTAAGAAAATATTAATTTAATGTTTTAGAAGTTTTTTTATATCATTTGCACAAGATAGAACGATTGCATTTGGAAGTCCATGACTTTGTCCGCGTGGACTACAGAATGTAGCCTATATCCTTCTCCGTACTCCAAACTATATGTACGTACATTACCTTTGCCAAATTTCCAGATTATTGATAGTAAATAAAGCGTAAAGAAATAACAAACTTATTTTATACTCGTTATATTAGTTGGGATGCGATATCTATCTACATTAAAGTTAAACGCATTTTAGCGTGCCTCTGCGGTATCTAGGAGTTTAGCACTACCTAGGTAAGCTACTAAACATGTTGGTCGTGCCTCGCGGGCCGTCCGTCAAACCGCGCGGCTGCGGTGCCGCTGGTCGCGGTCGCGGGTGTCGGAGTGATTCAGGGGAACAGCGGTGTACTCGTAGTAGCCAGGGAGCTGGATATTAACTGTGGCAAGAATTACCTTTATTTACTTTATGATAGTAGAGAGAGATCTGGTGTGCCGGACATAATACTGAAGTTATATGTCGGCTATAACAGAGAGGGATTTAAGCTACCTTCAAAATACAGGTACAGGTTGTTTAATTCCATGTCCATTATTGCTCATGACATGATTTCGCCTGTGTGAAATCCTCATTTTTTCTATTTTCTATTTCCGTAATAATTAAGGGAAATATATTTTTTATGTGCTACCTTCATACTGTCTAAAGGCTAAAGAACATATAAATATTCAGCTTCTTAGGTCCTGTAGTTTCGTATATGCGAAGTCTTTCAGTCTCTTAGTAATGGAAGACTTTTTTGATGACAACCACAGAAAGACCTAAAAACAAACCTGTAAATCCTCTAAAAGGACATAAAACTCTATATACAGGGTTTAAAAATGTAAGGTTACGATTATTTTCTTCTATGGAACCAACCCTGGGAAAAGACAAAAAAATTATGAAAAAGTACTGTAATTTTTTGCGACCAATGTATTCGTTTGATGCGCAAAGTACAAATGTACCTACGAAACTTACATTATAATATTTTGACATGGTATCTTTGAAAAAAAATGTTTGTTAACCGATTTCAGATGGATTTATGTAATAAAAATGATAATATGAATGTAACTTTGGACCTCAATATCTTGGAAACCCGTGGTTTCCCGGGGGTGCTTTCATAGAAAAAAATGATCGTGATGTTACAAAGAATACGAGGTATTAAATAAACAAAGTTGTCTTTTTACACCCAGTATAAAGAACCATTACCAGTACGTGAGCTCCCTCCCTATTATAATTCGAACCTGCGCTATTTCATTTGCCTCAACACGCGCGCGTTAAATCACTAGCTACACTTCACAGTGTACTATCAACATGCCAATTCAGCCCCTGTGCTATAAACTAACTAGGTTTATATTCGCCGTGACAAAAATTGCTTTAGATCAGCGCTTAATAGTAAATTCTAGATCTATGGTGCGAAATAGAAGCGCAAAGTGTGGACCTCATGCACACCGAAATCGAATATGAGTATGATGAGATAATGTATAACAAGTAACAACATTAATGAAAAATTGGCAATGTAAGGTACATTACGCGCTATAGGCGCTTAAAGCATTATATAGGTACATTGAGGGGTGAAAAAAAATCATCGTAGTAACAATAGCATTTGCCATCTATCTCTCTTTAGTATATCATGTATTAATCTAAGATTAAAGTGTGTCAGTCACCAGTGTATAAGTGCTAGTTATATCATACTCGCAGCTTACATGAAAATTGTACCTAGCAACAATTCACGTCATCGCCTGCCTTGGCTTTAAATTTCTGTTTGCTGCTCCCTTGTGGAGTCCGCTATGAACCTAAACACGATCTAATTCTAAAACAGCGAAATAAAAGCGAATTCGAAGCTATAATTCCACGAATCGGTGTACTAGCAGCGAAGAGGTAGCGATGCTTCACCGCTGTACGCGTGAGGCGGCCCGACAGCAGTGTCGCGGTGACACACGAGCGGGGTCGCGAGCTAGAACACAACTTACTGGCCAGAGGAACGCGTTAAATTCAATTAGCTCAGCTCAGCCTGCGCTTGATTGAGTTACGATGAACATATCTATGTTGTTGTGTATCAATGTAGTGTAATGCTTGTCATTTAAAACAAATGCTAACAGTATTAGGGCGGATATAAACTTTGCAGTACGACGTACATACAGGTGTGATAAATACCAAATGGATTAGCAAGGTCTTTGAATTTGCGTATGCTATAAAAATTGTGAGATAGAGTCTTGTGGCGTGCTCTGGGAGAGACCTACGTCCAGTTGTGGACTGCAATTGGCTGATGATGAAAATTGTCCGCTATTGGGAATCTAAGTCCGTGAAGACCGAGAGTCAAACGTTGGAAATATGCTTGAGTTCGCAAGTCCTGCATGGCATGCGCATGCGCTGGTCGTACTGCTACAAGTCGTATGTATATCATAATATAGGACATTTAATGATAGCATTTGGAGAAGTTTTTCGAGGCTTATCTACTTATTATTTAACTATTGTCTTTGAAAAAAGGTTTGTTATTAAAGCAATATACAAATTACGAGTATATGTTTCAAAATCCTTCTTAATCAGTCAAAAATTAACATAAGCGCTAGGCCATAGTCGTCCAATGGATTTTTTTCGTCTTTTAACTACCATGTGACATTCCCACTTATTAAAACTGCCGGACTTAAAACAATGCAGTATTCTGTACCAGTAAACAATAATAGAAGAATCGTGTGTAACATGTTAGATCGGGCGCACCGCCACGGACGTGTCTGCAATTACCACGGACGACCCTATCCCACGGTGCGTGTCGGTGCGGGCTGGTCCGCGTCCGCCTACATTTATCACCACGGATCTAGACGAACCGAGACGGACGCGTCTGCATTACCACGGACGCTCTGTTTCCCACGGTCCGTGGTGCGCGCTCGTGCGCATCGGTCCGCAATATCACGGACCGTAGGAACCCACCTTTAGAAGGCTGCATCGCTCGGACACGTCGCGGTCCGCATTAGCATACACCGGCATGTAATGCTACGCTCGCGGAAACACCTCGGGATACCCTAATTAGGACACCACCAGTGGGAAATGTACTGAAGTAGGTTTAAATCCTGAACTGTATCGATTTAGTTATAGTTTGTTGGAAATACATATAAGTAGCTTGTTATTGGTTAAATAGTTATAGTAGAGAAACTGGGTAACTTTGGACAGATTTTAGAGCATCAATATAATTACTAATGAAATCTAATCTATACTAAAAATAGATTTCTGTGACCGTTCGTCCCGCTAATATGTAGGTACTCGAAAACGGATCAATCGATTTTAATTAAATTTTCTGTGGTACGAAAGGTTCCAACATTTTAAATTTTGTATCCAAGTGAAGCTGTTTTTATTTATCAACGATATTAGACTTGGTCTCAAATACAGGTATAGTGCCTATATTGGTAGTATATTATTATCTTTTTTCACCTCTCCTTCTGCTATATAACAGCAACGTACTTTATGATCACGTGAAGTATAAACGGTGGAGCTGTAGGAAACATTACTAATAGTCCGCCCTAATCAGCGGCCATCGGTTAAAACATGGAGTACAAACACACAGGAGCTGTTGTAATAATGGTTTACATAGTTTTAGGATCCCCGTTTTTACCTGACTGAGTATGTGCAGTACGTATGAAGGTGTATTTCTTTAGTACGCTCTAGAGTCTAATACACATTTAATCTTGAGAGTTATCATTAGATTCATCTTCTTCGCTAGACTGACACAGAGTCATCATTTTTACGCAGTCGGGTTTTTTTTTAAAGTAAATGATGTTATTTCTCACCTAGTTCAGTTTTGGTGAAATTCGACTTTACATAACTAGACAATTTTTTTTCTAGGGGATAAAATAGTGTTTCTCCAGGAAATGGAAACGTATCAATAAACTAAAACTACTACTTTAACAAACGTTTATTAAAAGCTTGTTTTTCTTAATTTTCCGTATAACGATAAAAATAGCCTATTTTCATCAAAGATAATGTAGAATACTTAACGTTTTTCAGTAGTTAAGGCGCTTAATATTTAATTAGACCCGGTTTTAACAAAAACAAACAGACTTCTACATTATCTTTGATGAATATAGATTATTATTTATGCCGGGTTAGCAAACAACAATTAAATCTTTTCTCTCTAGAATATTTAAATCTAGTTTAGGTGAATATTAACTCATCTCTTCTTGGTAACAACATAATGACAGAAACGATGGACTATTCGTGTTTACGAGCGCGGTTACTGCAAGTTTACTGCACACTATAATATTGGACTTCGATTCAGTTATGAAGTCCTCTGAAATTGGCGCTTGTGTCTGTACAGCTCTGATACTATTCCATTATTTTGTTAAATGTGATCTAAATTCTCGGGACTTCGTAACTGGGACTGATAATAATTCCACACATATTACATGTAAGGGAGAATTATCTATAAAACTATTTTTTTGACAAGTGGCGCTGATACATTTAAATAATAAAATAAAAAACATAATTTAAAAAATCCAAAAACCCAACTGCTTAAAAAAGAACCGAAAAATGTACCTTCACAATAAAAAAAACTGTAAAGAAAAAAACAAGCACTTAGATGTCCGGTGGTCTAGAATTCTATAATATTATTATGGAATTAATACTATTGAAGAACATAAAATATTTTCTAGTGGTCGTAACATAACAACTGAACAGCCAGGATCCATTAAAATATTAGCTTGGCTGTCGGATAATGGATCCCGACTGTTCAGTTGTTATGTTACGATCATTAGAAAATATTTCATGTTCTTCAATAGTATTCATTCCATAATAATATTATAGAATTCTAGACCACCGGACATCTAAGTTCATGTTTTTTCTTTTCAGTTTTTTTATTATGTATATTATTTGGTTCTTTTTTAAGCAGTCGGGTTTTTGAATTTTTTAGATTGTGTTTTTTTATTTTACACTTTTTTGTTATGAGTACTTAGCTACTAATAGGTACACTTCAAGAAACATGCTCAACATACTCGGCAGCAAGTAGCAGGAAGTTTTCGTCTTGCTGCTGTCTAAAAACTTACATATGAGAATGGTTGTTACGCAACTTTCAATCGATATAGATCCTAAACGGTTGGTCGAATCGAAAAATGTTGAGAAAAACCTGAAAATAATTTTTAAATACCTATTCAACGATATAGTTTGTCGATTTAATTTTTTTTCATTTTCACTAAATGGCGTCCAGTAGTCGCCATATTGGATTTTCACTCGCCGGACTAAGAGGAATCGATTGACGTATGAAATGATATAAATGTTAATTTGAAATTAAACATAGTGATTAACATACGAGTATAAGACATTAAGTTATCTATAAGCCGATAAAACTTAGCAAGCACATAATAACGGTTTCAAACTAATTATTAAACAATAATACTTACATTTAAATTCGTAGTTTAATTTCTTTTTTTCACACTTCTTTTGATAGTCATGTCTGGAAAGCGTCATCTACTGAAACAGTAAAACATGGTTTAATTTTTTTCGGAGTTTTCCATTACTAGTTACTAAAAACATAGGAATCTTTAAAAGAGCACATATAAGTAACATTTTAAGACTCAGCTCCAAAGAAGAACTCGTTTATATAAATTATTATTTTTAATAAGAATGCGTTTACTTTAACAATATACTGTTAAATCAAAAACTCAGACTATAGAAGCATGCGGAACGTTTTACCGCAAAAGCATAAATCGTTCTAAAACATAAAATATAAGTATTAATTTTTATACCCGTGCTACCTTATAACAAGATTTTAATGCTTCCTGCTACGAGTATGAGCTGGAACAAAGAGCAAAGGTATCGGAGAAAGCTTTTACTAGTAAATTTTAATTTTCAGTCATGCACTGATTTGGTCGGCGTTTGACTAGAATATATCAACTGCATATCTACTGGATATACCGTAAAAGTCGACTAAGGAACTCAGGGGTGGTCTCTCAGGCGATGAACTAGTAAGTTGTCACATCTTTTGTAATACGCTTTGCTAAACGTGGTTGAAGAATCTCTTTCGTGATATTGCAGTGTTGGCTACCCCATTTTGGAAGCATAGCCCACTTTAACACATCGGCCACTGCTGGACGTAGGCCTCCTCCAGGGCACGCTGCAAGGCTACGATACGGCTAGGGGGGTTTTAGTCCATAGTAACCACGCTGGGCAGGCGGGCTGGTGACTGCAGGGTGATTTTCGGACTATATTGTCAACACAGGAGGCGCTGCTGCTACCTCCCGAAAATCCTTAATCGCCTCTTACGGTACTCGCAGATGTGGGGTGTTACTCCATTCTGCCGACACCACATGGCAAATCAAATTATACAAGCGCTTTAATATAGATTCTGAGATAGAAAAAATAATTTACCCTTTTTTAGTTAGTATGTAGTGAGTACTAAGTATGCATTATAATCAACTCTACTTGTAAAAAGGAAGCCGCGATAGTGATGAGCTTTACCGAGGCTTAAATTTACAGCTTTTTTATAGCGGATAGTTATTCTGCAGCCATTGTAGACCTTTCTTAGAACCGCGATAAATTTATATGGAGATGCAATATTTACTGCACTGTAAAACAATGTGTAATTGAAAACTGTAAGGTAAGTGAAATTAGGAAGGCTCGGCAGCTTCCAATAGGGATCGTTTATTTTACCTCGTTGTTATAAACCTAAGTTTATTGTGGATCGTTTAGTAAACGCACACGCAATGTAAGTAGCCCAACTTTTATATTATAAACTTTTGAATTTATAGGTACCTACTGAAAATTCCATAAATTTGTATGTATATTTTGCTAGGTTTTTTTTTCACGTTTTACAAAACGTGAACCTGGTCCCACTTCAAGATCCCTAAGGTCTTGTGTCATGGGCACTAAACAATGGTAATATTTATAGAATCATTCATGACTAGTAATCAACATTGTGATTAATCATGTCGATGTTTGCACCTACCGGGATTTGAACTCAGGACCTATGGCGTGGCAGGCAGGGTCACTACAAACCGCGACAATCGGTCGTCTAAATTCGCAATTATTAATCAAGGTACACATAATTAATATGGCAATCAGTTTGTCCATCAAAAGCTCTCCTTGATTTTACATATGATTTAAATAATTGATTATTTAGTACGCAGCTCGCATTTGGACTAATTTCGGGTATTTCCCAACACGTAGACTGATGGACTGCCAATGCGCATGCGCACAATTAGACGTAGCAAATGATAGAGCCTATAGTGATAAATGACGTGTGGGAAATAACAAAGTTATCACAACCGGTGGCTAATTTTGTAACTAATTCTATTTTAAGCAAAAGTTATATGCTGACAGCGATGCTAGCGACTCCTTGACCGAGTGTCTAAAGTTGCCGTTTCTGTATTCCGTACACCTGTACGGACAGACAAATCAATATTTATGTATGAATTAATGTTCTCGATGTATTTGAGCAGATAACTAGGTTCAAGAGATAAATTGCAGTTTTTATATATTTATTTATGCTCTTTGACCTTAATTTTACTTGATGTTAAGATGAGACGCAGACGTATAAGATTAAGGATAATTTTCAATATTTATCTGAGTAGTGATCTAGTTTTCCTAGATTTTCTAGCTAAGTCCCACCACTCACAAAATGGGTTATGCTTTTACTTTGTATTGTCGGTGTTTAAATGTCAAAAACTCATTAAATGCAAATAGCATTTATGTAACCTAATAAATTTTACATCTTAATCGACGAACGCTGTCTTAATTTGTCTAATATAAAGAGTTGAGACATCGTGTATGTATATATATTTTTTGAAAACAATAGAGTCGTGGAACTTTGGGAACAAGCCTATGTGAACTATTATCTATAGGTATGTTAACGCATTTGCTCAAAAAATGGTAAAGGCTGCCTTTTCACTAATATGTGATACGCTACGATGGGATACTGTGGTAGATACCACAATCATATTAATCGGTCCATGATGTTAATGGATTTAATTTGTGGATATACCAAGCATCCCATCGTGGCATACATTAAAAACGTAGCAAGCATATCTCAAGTGGAAAGTTAGCTATGTATGTCACATGCAGTGTTTACGAGTAGCTAGATAGTTCTCAGTCGTCGTCGTCTTCAGCCTATTGCAGTCCACTGCTGGACGTAGGCCTCCCCCAGTGTACGCCACATGGCTCGATCTCCCGTTTTTGCCATCCAGTCACTACCAGCCGTCCTCTTTAAGTCGTCGGTTCCTCTGGCCGGAGGGCGCCCAACGCTACGCTTGCCGAGGCGCGGTCTCCATTCGAGAACCCGTTTACTCCACCGTCCATCGGTTCTACGACAGATGTGGCCTGCCCACTGCCACTTCAGTCTGCTACATTTCGAGGACTATGTCTGTCACTTTGGTCTTCTGCCGGATAATCTCGTTTCGGAGTTCTCAGTAGTAATATTAAATACAGATCACATCCCGCTCCACATCTCAGGGATCGCGAGTGATCGGTCACAGTTCAAGACCGACCCGGTCAGGACCATGTCCGAGACTCCATCACCAACAATTCAAACACCACCCTAAAGCTACCACAAAGAATTGACTTTACAATGACTATTTACGAGGATATACAGAAGTGTACATACTGATTTACTCGAGTCAAATATCCCATTGTTTCAACATCTTTAAAGGATAATCAACGGTGTATCTATTTAGAAAAGGTTGAGGTTAGTTCTTCAAGTTGGTAACCATGGTGAAGTATTGGTGAGGTGTATGGCAGCTGCACTGTTATTGGTATGAACCTTGGAGTAGATGGTTAGTGGAGGTGTTTGTTAATATAAAACCTGCTGCACCCAACGTGGTAAACTATAGAATTAAATTACATACATAATAGTCACGGCCATTATTCCCCAAATGGATTGGGCAGAGGTGTGCAAATTATACACCGCACTTTTTCCAAGTCCCACGTGGTAGCCTATTAAGTTCCAAGCGATAAGAGATTATACAGGGTGTTTTTTTGTGGCCACCTTTAACGAAGGGTACGTATTCTATACATGAAATAAAGTAAGTTTATGCCAAAAAAAAAATGCTGGGATTTTTTTTTTTTTTTGAAAAAAATTTTTAAATTCCTTGATCGTGTGAAATTTATAGTGTCTAGTGTTTATATTAGTTTTTTTATAGACAGATATTAATTATTTTTCGTGAAAAAATCCTGCTACGCGCGTCTATGTGCATTTATGCAGAAAAACGCAGTCTATTTACTCAACTTTGGACCCTATTATTTTGGAAACCAGATACTTCCCAGGTATGCTTCCATGGAGAAAAATGATCGTGATGATGAGGAGATTCCGTAGTTTTCGGGAACGTTGACGACCAAAAATCATCCTGTATTTAACATAACAGTTATTATTTACATTATGGTTTACTATAGTTACAGTGTGGTATTTATCTTAGATTAATGATTGGTTTTCGCTCCGCTCTGAGCGAATCGTATTATGGTTTTGTTTTTGACTATCACGAATTTCGGTACAAACTGTCATTCCCTATTTAGAAAAGTGAATTGTATTTATATGTAACCCTGTAGTAAAGTTTATACAATCGATTCAGTGGTATGGTTATGATGAATGTGTACCTAATGTGTAGGTTGGTTGTTGAGTGTTAGCAGCGGCAGATACAGGCTTCAACATAATTATTATTTCTCTATGCTATGTATTTATTATTCTTATTTTTAGTAAATATTATATCTAAAATAAATAATAATACGTATCCTCCTATCCTACCCTACCCCAACTCCTCTCTTCCTTTCCTGGGTCTATATTAGTGGATTTAAATATTATTCTTATTTATATCAATTATTTCCAATTTATTCCGATATAAGGAATGCCTAGTTCGTGATACATAATATATATTTTGTGAGATATGTCACCATGAAATTGTAAGTGTTGTTACCGTTATTGGCACTACACACATTATTTGCTGTGTTGTAACAACTAATAACAAATAAATAAAAAATAAAATAAAAAATAACAGACTGTGTAGGGGTTATAAGGTTGGAGGTGATTATTATTATCCACACAATACGATTTAGTAAAAAAAATTCATATAATTGTATCGTGAAGCAGCGGTTGTCTCTTAGAAAGCGATATATACATTAGTTACCACAGTTCTCATGTGTACCTGCTCCATGGTCCAAACATCGATCTTATTCCGGACCCTGAGTTAGCGTAGTTCGGACCTTGAGGAGTTTGCCCAGCTCGTGACCGTATGGAGTACTCACATAACTTTACCGATGAGAAACTACCTACGAAGCTGATCCTTTGTTAAAACAATGATTTTCTTTGAGAAGGACTTAGGCCAAGTAGTAAGTTAATAGGAATTTATTAAGAGCCATGGAATTTATTTATCTTTACTAATATTATATAATGCTCGAGGTACTCTGTCTGTCTGTCTCGCTTTCATTCATGCTAAAACCACTAAACTGAAAAACTACAAATAAAACTTAGTACACAGATAGTCAAGAGCCTGGCCAGATATAGGCAGGCTACTTTTTATTCCAGGAAAATACTTTTATCCTGGATAATTTCTACATGTTGTTTTTTTTCTGCTGTGCACTAATGTGCGGGCGTCCACTAATCTTAATTAATGGGTTGATTTTTCGCAAAATTCGTAAATGGAAGTTTCGTAAACTTTTTCAGTACGTACGTCTATACGAGCACCTTATTAAACGGGTAAAATGCAGCTAGCTATAGAAATTGACATCGTGTACACTAAACGATCATCCAAACATCGTCAACCGCATTCAAATCCAGTTTGGATCGTCACAAGCCACACTTGCGACACAAAACGTATTCGATACCCGAATCGTGTTGACACGGGCGCGAGCGTGTTGCGCCGGAGTTACTGCACCCGATGCACATTAGTACAGACAAACAAACTTAATCTACAAGCGAACTACGGTTTCCCCGTTGAATTTTAAATGCAGAGACGATAGTGTCGACACTATTCAGCTTACAAATAAGTTGGTAGACCCCGTTTCGTAGAATAACGCCCATGCCTGATTTCGGAACTAACATTTTTTCTATGCAGTGACACAGGTAATATAGTCATACACATAGTAACTAGCGCCATCATACAAAGGAACTCGGCGAAATGCACTCCAGTTCAAAACGTGTGGACAGAAGAAACATGCAACTAAACTATGAGAAGCTATAATGCAGCTTATCGCATTAGATATAAGATCTAAGCGAAGTTTCTACGCATTATTAGTCGAACATACATACAATGTGTTACACGCGACTGCGCCTGCGTCTCGACAGCGGACATGAGCTAGTTCGTGTTGAATTAATAATTTAGACAGAATTACCACTTGAGAATGTTTATGGTAATGTTTGTTACTGGTTTTTAGAAAATTATTAGTATAATTGGTTTTTATTTCTTTAATACGATGTTTTGTAACATTTATACATGGTGAAGAAACTCTTCAATTTTTAATACTTACATACTTTAGTTAATAGACTGAGGACTTGGACAATGTATAATTTGTACGATCGACAGTCAAATTTCTAAGTGTTCCCGACATTTCCAACCAATATCGGTAAGACTCACCTCACATAACATCACGTTATTCAAACGATAAATGAAGCCCTGAGCATAAACGTATAAAGAATAACGGACAGAGTGTTGTGACTACAGAGAGTGAAGCATTCATGTAAGCTTGGCAACGAAATTCCATGGAGTAGGGATGCATATTGACGCGTTATCTACCCACACATACAAACCATAGTAAGCTCGACGCCTACATGCTCAACGCGCCGCCCTTTCGCTGCTTCAATCTGTGCAATGGCAGCATTACGTCCGTTGTTCTTTATACGTTTATGGCCTGGAGGTACTCGTAATGTTTCAATAACTTTGCGAACTTTGTTGCAGCTAACTCGTGTAAAATTAATTACAGTATCTAAGTTCACTATTTCTGAAAATGGATAGTTTTATATCGATGGAAATATTCTGCTACTTCAGTATTCTATACTTTAGTTAGGTAATCAATCAATCAAGTATATCCTCCTTTACTCGAAAAGCTTTGTATAATGCGAATAAAACAAATCAGCTCAGTTACCTACTTCTGTCTCTGTTCAGTATCAGACCCAAAAAGTATAACGTTGAGTATGTATTTTGTAATAAAACAGACACAAATATTTTTCTACAACCTTTAAACAATGACTTCAGAGGAGAATAACCGCTGAGTCATCGCACCTATCTCTCAACATAACTCGGCCAATGAAATAAAATAAAAACGTGTTAAGATTTAAACACTGATATGTTATAATAGACGAGCTTTTAACCACACCTGGAACTATTATTTTTTAAGTTTTAAAAGTTTTTCACACCTGCCTAGAATTAGAAATTAGTTTTACACTTAGCAAACGTATTTAATTCTACATTTGAACGGCTGCTGGATCTCCTTTACGATCTTGCAGTTCTGGCTTGCTTATTTCGTGAATACAGTAAGTGTACACGTGTACATTCTAGAATATAATAGAATTATCTCGGTCTTAAATTTCTGCAATTTAAGTTCTTTCCCATGTAAAATATCACTTTACACCTCGAAGTAAAGTTAATATGTCTATAGTACATGTTTATTTATATTAGTACATAATCATGCCCAGACTTAGTTTTTTATCAATACCGCAAAGATTTCCAATAATTTAATAAATCTGAAATGAAACTGGATTGTACTACATGAGTTATTGTATCTCTGAAAGTGGTCTAAACCGTGGTTACTCCACATTGATTGGTCGAACATAACTCGAGGAACTCGTTTCGCTTCCGGCGCGGGCGCACGAATCTTTTTATTACATTTAATATGTTGCGTTCTAATTTGATTGCCGCTCGCCACTGACATATTAAATAGAAGACAAAACGAACAATACTATCTTGTATAAGAATAAATATTAGTAAGATAATTGTGATGGAGCGAGTGACTGACAACACACAGCCAAACCAAAATGAAATTTTGCATCAATATACTTTAGGTAGTGTGAGAAAACATCAAAGATTTTCTAAAATCTCCACGAGAATAGGGAAAATGAGAAATGTAACGATTACGTCGTAGCTGCTAGTAAAGCTAATTTAAGTACCAGGGCCATTTTTACAAGATTTTATACTGACTGCTAACTCTCATATGTGGTGGGCTTTCTCCCTATTGATCTCCTCTTTATAGACTTCTTATAAGTCAATAGACAAAGTGGGTGTTCTTCTAGTTATTAGTTCATTGACTGACTTCATTTAACATCATTTGTTAACGCACTTTGCGTTGCTCTAAAAAGCTCGATATTTATAAATAGACGATTGTTCGACGTGACGGTTAGTTACTTTTATATTTTGATGGTAATATAGTAATAATATCTTCAATCATAGTTAACCATTGAAAAACAATATTTTTTCCACGGCCACAGGAACTAGCAATATGAAATGCCCAAGGGAAGAGCTACCACTAAGAATACTCGCGATATTGTGAGCGAGGTTACTTTACTTTTAACAAACCATCACTAGATATGGCAGGCTCATCATCATCATCAGCCTATTGCAGTCCATTGCTGGACGTAAGTCTCCCCCAGAGTTGCTAAATGTATATATTCTTTACTCAATAAGTAAATACTAAACTGTAGAGGTATCTTCCCAAAGTGCCGCTACCTATAAATCTGAAGAGGTACCAAGTTACAACATACTTGTATGTAATGTTATGTACCTTCTGATTTCAAATAAAATTTGAAAAAATCTCACGCCTCAACGATTCAGTAACCTGATCTTGCTCTTTGAAAGTTTTTCTAAAACCACAAAACATACATCATACAAATATGATGTGCTAGTTGCCGTATTTGGGTAAAAATAGCAATAACAATGCGCAGTTAGTCATATTTAGTTTATAAGAGCAAACAGGCGAGCGCAAACTGAATACGAACGAAGTAGACGGCAAAGAGTATGTGGTGGCACAGAGTCCACAAACTTTACAACATATTTACCTAGTTCCACAGTAAGATACCTAAGATCTGTATGCTAAAGGTATCTTCTCTCAATATTTTTAATCAAGTGACAGGTAATTATTACGAGTAGAACCATGAAAGTGTTCGTAAGCGACTATGCTTGATGTTACGATGCAATAGGAATTTAAAATTATTAAAATGCTTGGTCGTTTATGAGTTTATTGGCTGACACTGTTTTTGCACAGCCATAATTTGTTTATTTATACATAATATTAGGCTAGATAGACTGTAAGATATATATCGTACTGTATTTTATATATATCGACTGTATATATAGCTTTTCGTATGTTCTGAATATCTGAAAGAGCAGTCCATTTTAGTACGTTTGAGATAACATACCATGGGTATGTCTTTAGCTATAACTACCTTTCTGTTCGGATATATACTCTATGATGTTAGTAGATGTCGGATAGCGCCGCGCGGTGCATTCCGAATTGTCCACTTTGCATGAGAAGTTCAACTGCAAGAGGAAGAATTGTTTTTGTGTTTCCGAGAAATAAGAGGCTGCTCGTAGGTACGATGTTTGCACAATTTTTTAATCCCACGCTTTAATGCTTACTTACTAAATAACATGTCGTACATACGAGTATACCTTTTGAGAAATATTAGAAAAGAACGGGTAAACCAAAGCACTCACAAAGTAAGAGGCTAACAGCATGATACTTGGCATTAACAGACAGATGGATGAACTTCATCGGCATCGATAGCGAAAATTGTACAAAATTTGCTGATTGCTTGTCAAATTCATATTAGGTAAAATGAATATCAAAGAAATTTGGACATTTCAAGCGAACATTATACAATAGAGGAGCTTTAAAAAGCTGCCCAGACTGAATGAAATCGTCCCACGTTCAAAAACACCTGTGGACTAAGAAATCCCGGGCCCGATTTACCTCGCTACTCGATGACTCTTATTTTTGTGACGAAGGATTTTTACTAACTAATGAAATAAAGTTTAGGTGTGGTGTGGGCATGAGGGGCGTGAGCAAGGGTACGCTCATTAGCGGCCATGACTTGCGTGTATCGTGGGAACCGGCCCTTATAGGTAGCCAGGGTTATATCCGATATAATTTCGGTATAGTTTATGTTCCTCAAATTCTGGCTATTCCATCCCGGAGACACATCCGTGTGTATATAGTATATGTATGTATAAGTTCGGTCATAGAATACTTCAAAAGTTACAGACAAATTGTATAATCTTGCACACTACATTCAGCCTGAGCATTTTCAATAGTATGTAACATTCAGCGCTTTGCAAGTGCAAATTAAAGTACTGCATCTCACAAAGCAAAATCCCACTTTTTAAATTTTAACTAGGTAAACAGCTTTTAGTGAAATATCATCACGATGAAGATGAAATAGCTCTTAGTGAAATAATAAATCCCTAGTAAGTTTAGTACAGAAAGATACTAGATGCTGCTTCCACTTCTAACAGATCGCAGTGAAGGTTTTCGAGGCCGTTGTGGGATGGGAGGGGTCTGGGATCTTTAACAGTAGACTTAACGGCTGAAATGATAGTATAGGTAGAGCACGCGGTTATGTTTGTATACCTATTTTAGTATGTTTATTTGAGTTCATCATCATCAATCAGCCCTCATTTGCCCACTGCTTACACCATCCACTTCGGTCCCGTGCCTCCCTGCCTACGTCCATCTGTTTGGTCTTCTAACTAAGCATTATGCGATCTCTCAAAAAACTTATCCATTAGAAAAATATATAATCTTCTCGTTAACGAGTCGACTTTTAATAGTAATTACCAAGTGATAAGATATGTTCTTGATTGGCGTGTATAGTATTAATAATAAATAGCTGATCATCTATTTACCATCATTTCGCGTCGGATCCGCGTTTTTTCCGGTTATTTCTCTCAATACCGATTGATATATCGATAACGACTCGAGAGGAATGGATTATGAAGCATATGAAGAGATGAGGTGTTTTGACCTATCGATACCATTTTAAAAGGAAAAACATTGGTTATTTAGTTAATCTGTTTACATTGCTCAGAAATGACTTTATTTTTATCCTGCTATAACGGTGGTATCGGCCCTTGGTGCTCTGCCTACCCCGTAAGGGATAAAGGCGTGATATGTATCTATGTATATGTATAACGGTGGGTTGCTATAGAAAATAATAAAAAGTAAATGCTGTATTTATACTAATACAGTTAGAACGATGAGAAGGTCGATCGTCTCTATAGGAAATATATAAAAAAAATACTAAAGCGAAGCGAGGGCTGCCCCCTAGTTAGTTTATAAACATAGTGTCAGCGTCAGGAAGGCGTCGTCAAGCCTTACGATAGGCTGACACAAGTGAAAAATGTGACAAGTGAAAGAATAGTGCGGTTCAAACTACGTAAGCTGCATTGGCAGTAGCAAGACTAAAGTACGGACGCAGTTCACAGGGATTTTCGTACATTGAACCCTCTTCATCTATATCGCGCATCTCTATCACGAGCAAACGTTTACGCACGAATGACAAAGATAAATAATGTGGGACATTGTACGGGATACTTCGTAATCCGCGTCATTACTATACATTGATTATGACATATCTCCTTTGTACTTATTTCATGTTTCGTACAAAAAGTGAAACGATTTATGTCAGTACTTATCCTCAGGTTTAAATTAAAAACAAGATGTATGTTTTATTCAATTCGAATAGCAAATTGGATTTCGGTTATGACGTGTGATATTTATATACATCAAGGAATATTTATAGCGGTATGTAGTAGAGAAGTTTATATTAAATTTCGACGATTAATTTTATATAGTTTTTGTTGTAATCAATTTCATTAGTGTTTTGTGGAGCATCATTAAAATTAAATTGTAAGTGTGGGATGTAATGTATAATAAATATATCTCATAGTCTGCCTCTGTCTCTGATACATAATATACCTATCACCTGAGTCTTCTATTTTAATCCATAACTATACACAGTAAAAACTTTAAAGGAAAAATTCATATAATAAATAAAGTACGCGAGAAACATCAATATAGAATTTGTATGTTCAAAAAACCAGTTGTAATTGTAGCATTTAATATTTAAAACCTAAATTACGGTACAAGATGGGTCGAACACGTACCTACTGGTCTAAAATTATCGTCTACCTAGAACTGCTCTCAAAAAAAACAACAGAAGGTTGAGTTTGAGTGATCGTTGGTGGGCAGGGCCGTGTGTAGCACCCTACAATCTTGTCATTATGTCGGTAGCGGAGTGACGAACATACGACCCGACCTGACGCCACTCCATCTCCTAAGACATACTCCTATAGGTAGATATAAAATGACTGTGTTCACAAAAATAGGGTAGCCAAAACCGCAGGATCACAAAGGAGAGCTCACAGCCACGATTAGCATAGAGAAAATGCCCCTGAAATTCCTCAGTAGACTCTTACGACATGCATGGAAGGAGATGCAACTGACGTATTCTAGTGAACCCTGCATGATAACTGAAGTATCCTTAGCTAGAATGCTACGGAACCTTTTAAAGATTTATTTCCTATAGATAGATACCGAATAGCTTAATTTCTCTGCTTTAGAGGGGGCTGGCAGTCATTTGACCACGGTCTCGCCGTTAGGTTTAGATAAATCGGGCCGTGTGTATCATGCTCGGATTGTGTATCATAATGACGATATCACAATTACCTCCGATTAATTGTCCCTTTCACTTTTACGAGCGTCTCCGACACGCCCCGACAGACTACCGAACGAGGGCGTCTGTTTGTTACTCCGAGTTTATTGCAACAGAGGTTTTTGGTTACTACCATAGCATAATAAAACCCGTATTTTAAACTTCAACTCTGTGAAGATTGTGAAGTTGTTTGTGGATGTCTGTTACTCTTCCATTAAAAATTACTGAATGTATTTTTATTAAACATGCCAGTTAATATAGCTTATAACACGGGTTACGCAGATGAAGTTTTAGCATCAGAAGCCAGTATAAGGCATTTGTAGAACTGAATAGTCGATAAGACCCTGTAAGTATATCTGCCGCCATGATCTGTGAGGATATACCAAGAGCAAACGAACACTAGCGACCAAGTCATACACCTTCTAATACTAATGCTTAATTAATCTTTTAAAACTTTATCTAAGTATATTATACACAAAATGCTTTATCCTGAATAGCCGACGAATCAACGCACTGAAACATGGAAGCACAGACCACGTTCTTAGCATAACCTAGGCGTCTGATAAGAATGGGTTTTTAACCCCCGACGCAGGGATTCCTACAGGGATGTAAATTAACGAGATTTCTAAAGTTTAGACGGACGCAGTAGGTACCACTAGTTCTAATATAAAACAGTAGAATTTTGTGCAGTGCTCTCAGACAAGTTTACTGTTATCTACTTTACATCTATTTTCTATGGTATTGTCAGTTAGTATAGCTTTTCATCAGCTATGCTACTGCCATTAGCTTTCAAAAATCTATGCGCAAGCGTACCAGGCATAACATTTAATGATAATCATATTCCCGTGAAAAGCATTTCGTCGATGTCGTAACTAGGAAATACTAGTAATGAAGCTAATGGAAATGACTTGTTTAATATCCGTGCGAAAGTACTTCGGAAACTTCGAGAGCAATTAATAATAAATGAGCAGTATTTACAATAA
The DNA here is from genome assembly GCA_014607495.2 of Carposina sasakii. Lineage (NCBI taxonomy): Eukaryota > Metazoa > Arthropoda > Insecta > Lepidoptera > Carposinidae > Carposina > Carposina sasakii. The sequence continues at coordinate 1,429,030 of CP053166.1, forward strand.
AACGTATAGCACTTCGGACACGCATAACCAAATATATAGCACTCTCGTAACCAGACCTGACCAATAAATTTAATGTTTACCATAAATAAATCGGCACTAATTCAATATTAATATCGAAAATTAATTTATTTGCGCGCGCGCATGATGAATTATATTTGTCCGGGAGAGAGTTTCCCAGGGAAATAAAATGCGGCAGGAGACTGCAGCGCCGCAGCGGACAAACACATAAACTATAACACTAGTGAGAAAATATGCAAATAACTTTCTCAGCCTGGACTCCTTGACGCGCATGATCGACATTTCTATGAAGTTGTATGTTGCACCGAGATCACTCATTTCAAAATTATAAGTATAGTTCACAATATTTTTTACTTGCATTAAATTAAGACGAATCTCCGATTTCTGAGAACGATAATTTGTGTATGAAAGAAATTTGAGGTTAAATTTAACATAACCTATGTACCTACGCAAAAAAAAAATCTCTCAAGATCAGTAATAGAAATTGGCTGTAAATTAAGCCCTACTCGTAGAGAATGCCTTTTCAACTATATCTAATCTAAGTATGAAATTTGCTATTTAGAAATATACATAAATTGTGTAAAGTTTATTTTAGACAAGTGACTAAGACAGACCCCAATAATCTAGCTGTTCATGCCTTTTATTTTAACTTAATCCGTTAGCGTGGATGCAGAAAAAACAAAATCAAATGATCCGGGAAAAAATAAAATAGCCTCACAATGAAAATTAGAAGATAAGTCCGTTACAATTTTACTACTGAATCCGTAGATAACAGTCGACGTCCTGCGTTACCTGAGGAACGTTAAGCACGAGTGTTGTCACCTCTCGATAAGCATTCATAGTAACTCGCTAGCGTCAAACTGTAATGAATGACAATTCCCATGGATTTTGCTAGCGAGTCCCCCACATACACAACGCGGTACGCCGCGTAAAAAGGTTCGTGCTTATACGTTCACACTGGTTTAACATTAAATTAAACATCTCACACATCTGTCACCATGATGCCGAGACCAACTATCTAACCTGAGCGTCGCCACAGTCTATGTGGCAAAGGTTATAAAATGACATGACGACACAGTGTCATTTGTTTTCCGCTGCAGCAGTCAAGTTGTGATACTAGCGAAGTCGTTCACCACTCGTATGAGTGTTTGTGTTTGCTATCCACGGTGAGGGTCCTCAGGTTAGATGCAGTCCGTTACCAACTGCTTCACGTGAAGAGTGACCATGAACGAAGGATGTGGAAGAGGTTTAGTATGTTTGAATTTCCTATGCTAGATTTACATATACACACGGTTGTGTGGTCAGAACTGCAAGATCGCAAAAGAGATCATATAGTGATAGAACAGTAAGATATTACCTAAAGATCAGGGACAAGTTGCTAGCTCATAGCCAGAGCCGACCCTATATTCCTTAGTCGATTCTTACGACATGCAGGGAAGGAGATGCACTTGAAAGGAAAAGACTAAAAATCATCCAAACCTCAAATCTCACAAACTTTAAAGTTTATAATACGTATTAGTGGACGCCCTCGACTCCGTCCGCGTGGACTACAGACAAACAAAATGTCGAAATTATCCGGGATAAAAACATTTTCCCGGGATAAAAAGTTGCCTATATGTTAAGTGGGACCTGTCACAATATATTCCTGAAAACTGCATCGAAATCGGTTCAGCCGTTTCTGAGATTAGCGTGCACAAACGCACAGACAAACAGACAAACCGACAAACAGACAAAAATTTCAAAAATCATTCTTTTGGGTACTACTGCGTTGATAAAGGTCTCCTGTAATATTTTTTCTCATATATCTTCCATGTACAGACAGCGATCCTTTACATTTTTATTATATGTATAGAAGATATAAATAGATTAGTAGGACGGTGGGAGGGTTTTAATATTAGCCATTGATTAATCCACGTGCTGTTTGAGTTATCGTTGACCATCGTATCTCCTGTTTGCACTTTCCGCAATACGCAATGAACTCTTGGCCGAGGCGAGGTTAAAATAACTTGGAGGGTGTGACTGTTATATGACTTTTAAAAAACCAATAAGTGTACATAGTTGTTTGTTCTGTTAGTCTATTTTACTGAGGCTGTTCACAGTTGTATTGATTGAAATAAGTATATCTTCTTCTTCTTCAGCCTATTGCAGTCCACTGCTGGACGTAGGCCTCCCCCAGAGCACGTCACAAGGCTACTGCCACAGGGGGCTTTTGCCCATAGTCACCACGCTGGGCAGGCGGGTTGGTGACCCGCCCGAAATAAGAGTATGACGAAGGAGATATTACAGATATGTTTGGTATAGCAGGGCCAGATGTATTGATTTAAAATGCAACTTAATTTTCGCCTTTGCCCATCTTGTCCGAATCAGTTTTAGAAATCATCATTTTGTAGTAATAATTAATATATATTATAATTAATCCCATATCTAATGTATTAAGTAAGTACTATCTTTTAAAGTAATTATATTATTTATTCTTATGTATTCTACTAAGAATTGACAAATCATTTATTTATTAAATCACCGCATAAGCAACAGGTTTACATTTATTAGTACTCTTCAAATATTTTGCAATGATTTTATATGAAAGATATTGATTATTTCCACCTAATGGTTGAATATTAACAGTTTAAAAATAAATTCTCTATGCATTAGCAACTGAAAGGGTTAAGGGATAAATGGTAGAGATACTAAAATCCGTTTTATAGAATAGCTTCTATGCTTAATTTGATTTGAGCATAGAAACTAGCGCCATCATATATTGGAAATATTTGATAAAACGCACTCTACTACATGGTGTAGTGTTGTGTGATAGCTTGTAAGGGCAGCGTCGCCTGCGCATCATGCGTTTGCGCATAGTCTCTGCAGAGTTTAGATCATAATATTTCAATTGCTTGGTTTTTGAGAGGATTTAAGAACCCATCCACAAAGTTTGAGACTGAAAATTACAATTTCATCAATATATAGAATTCCTCAACAACGTTGGAATATTCATACAATCTTGAAAAATAAACATTTCGAGTCTCTTAATATGTGGATAGGTTCTCTTTAGTGGTTAAGCTTTTTGCTTAACATACCCTTTTTGTTACATCCTGTATGTTGGTATGATAGATTCTGTTTTCCTTATTTATTTCTCTAATGTTTTTACCCTCTCGTGTGTCCGGCGCCTATCGTGTCGCCTCCGTTATTCAATTAGCCTCGCATTATGCATGCGCGCGCGCACATGCTGCTGAATATCAGTAATTGAATACTTTCTAGTAATACTTTTAGATAAAAGCATTTCAACAATCACTTCACTTAAATTAATTACTTCACTTAAATCAACCACTTATTTCTTAAATTACATAAAGTACAGAGCGTACGCGCAGCGTAACGGTCGGAACAAGAATGCCTCACTGTGGACTGTGCCCTTCACTTTTATAGAGCCGATCGTGGAGGGAGTGGAGGGGCACACAGCTGTGCGTGTGCCTGCCGTTGAGTCACTACTTGACAAGCGCGATAGCTATTTTATAGCGCGATTGTATCCTGCGCCGACACGGCCATTCTGATGATTGATGCGTGCTCTGCATCACCTAAGCATAAATTTTTATTTTTAAATGTCATTGTTGTACAAACTTTAAAACCAAAGGAATAATGATAGAACATTTTCCATGTGCTCTGGGTCATAGGACCGTGTTACACGTGTTAAAGATAGGTTACTGTGCTCTGGGTCATGGGACCGTGTTACACATGTTAAAGTTAGGTTACTGTGCTCTGGGTCATGGGACCGTATTACACACCTTAAAGATAGGTTACTGTGCTCTAGGTCATGGGACCGTGTTACACATGTTAAAGTTAGGTTACTGTGCTCTGGGTCATAGGACCGTGTTACACATGTTAAAGATAGATTACTGTGCTCTGGGTCATAGGACCGTGTTACACATGTTAAAGTTAGGTTACTGTGCTCTGGATCATGGGACCGTGTTACACATGTTAAAGATAGGTTACTGTGCTCTGGGTCATGGGACCGTGTTACACATGTTAAAGATAGGTTACTGTGCTCTGGGTCATGGGACCGTGTTACACATGTTAAAGTTAGGATACTGTGCTCTGGGTCATATGACCGTGTTACACAAATTAAAGTGAGGTTACTGTGCTCTGGGTCATAGGACCGTGTTACACATGTAAAAGTTACGTTACTGTGCTCTGGGTCATAAGACCGTGTTACACATGTTTAAGTTAGGTTACTGTGCTCTGGGTCATAGGACCGTGTTACACAAATCAAAGTAAAGTTACTGGGGTTATAAGTCATTAATGGTAATATAATTGTCTCACCAGATGAAAATTAGGACGTCTCCGATGCAGTATCTGTAGATTCACTCGCAGTCTCTGTAGATTCGCCAGCAGAGTTTGTAACTTCACTGGCAGTATCTGTAGATTCACCTGCAGTTTCTGTAGATGAACCAATATGGATGGCAATATGCCCAGAATTATATGAAGTAGGTACAACAATGTCTCTATCATCAGCCACTTGAGATAGATTATCGGCATGGGCTGCAACATTAGGGTCTGCAGACACAATCGAGGTGGAATTGTCATTATCATCTGTATTGTGAACATCCGCCGACACGGTTATCTGTTGTCCGGGACATGGGGCACGTCGTAATTGGTCATGACTTACTTTACGGGTCCTGTTATTACCAATGCATTTAACCAAGTATCTGTCATTATCCAAAACTCTAGTAACTTCGTAGGGATTTGTGAATTTCGGGTCCAAAGATGTTTGGTTACGTGGATTAATTTTTACTAAGACGTAGTCACCACGCTGAAAACGATAAATTTTAGCTCTCATTCTATCAAACCTTTCTTTCGATTTTCTACCAGCTTCTATCATACGTTTTTGTACATGATCACGAAGAACAGTAACGTCTACACGTTCTTCCTCTATATTTATTAAGTTTCTTAATTCCGCAGGGGCACAATGCTGGCGACCAGTAATCAAAGTTAGTGGTGAGACTCCAGTAGTTTTATGAACCACACAATTAAAAGCGATTTGCAAACCTCCAAGTGCTGTATGCCAGTCTTCAGTTTCATAATTTTTTATTGCAGTAAGAGCATTTTTTAGAGTCGACATGACTCGCTCCACTTGGCCATTTGCTCGGCTTACTCCTGGCGCTATACAGTGAATTTCTATTCCAAAGGAGTTACAATAATTCTGAAACACGCCTAAAAATGCTCTATCGCCGTCGACTATAATTTGGCCAGGGGCTCCAAAGAGGTGAACTAGCTGCTTCAAAGCTGCAAGCGTACTATGCTGGTTTTTATTATTAGAATAGTATAGCAGCACATATTTGGAGAATGCGTCAATAGTGACTATCACATATTCATCAATCGGTGTTCCAAGTTTTCCAGTAATATCCATATGAACTACTTGAAAGGCTGCTGTCGGCTTTGGTATAGGATGCAACTGGACTTGAACTGCACCTGAAGGTCCTTTAGATGATCGGCAAATAACACAATTATCAACAAAAGAGCGGACAATAGAATTCATTTTTCAAACCAGTGGCTTTCCTTAATTTTTAAAAGTGTTTTTTCCCAACCTAGGTGTTTAAGAGCTGAGTGAAAGGTGTTGATAAGACTCCACTGAAAAGCCGCTGGCACAACAGTTAACTTCTGAGGACCAATAATGCCATCAATCTGGCAAATTCTTTTTAGTATTCCACTTTCCAAAACATAGTCATCAATTTGCGCACCGCTACGAATTGCATCAATTAATGACCGTAATTTCAAATCTCGGTACTGTTCAGCTTTGAGCCAATCGAGATCTCTGTCCATCACATTAACATTTTGGCTGACATTTAAAGGATTACGGCTAAAAAAATCGGCATGTTGAATATTCTCCCCTTTTCTATATTCAATATCAAAATCGAAGTTCTGTAAAAATGCCCACCAGCGATGGATTCGGGGTAAAAGATCATGCTTGCTTTTGGAAGCCTTTAATGCATTACAATCCGTAATCAATTTAAATTTCCTGCCATATAAAAAGTGTTTAAAATGTTTTATAGATCTTACCACTGCCAAGGTCTCCAACTCATATGAGTGATATCTACTCTCAGCGTCCGTTGTACGCATGCTCATATATGCGATTACGTGTTGCCTTCCGTTAATGATCTGGATAAGTACGGCACCGTATCCAAGGGAGCTGGCGTCTGTGTAAAGTTCTATGGGAAAATCTTCCTGAAAAATGGTTAAAACTGGAGCAGATGTCAAATATTCAATAACTTTATTGCGAGTTTCTTCATGTTCATGTGTCCATTGCCATTTAGCATTTTGTTTCGTTAGTGAATAAAGTGGGGCCATTAAGCTGGAAAAATTTGGTATGAACCGGCGAAAATACCCGGCTAGGCCATTAAACTGCCGCACTTGTTTAACTGTTGCAGGAACGGCTGATTTTGCAAGAGCTTCAATTTTCCTAGCACTAGGACGTACCGTTCCATCAGCTATGATGTTGCCTAGATATTCGATGGATCGCTTGAAGAAGGAGCACTTATCCATATTGATAGAAAATCCAGCTTTTTCTAGCGATAACAGTACTCGCTCTAAGTTAACTATACTTCAGAGAAGTTTCTACTTTTACACAACACGTCATCAATGTACACTTGAACTACCTTGCCAAGAAGATCGTTAAGTGCTTTATTGATACTTCTTTGATATACGGCTGGCGCATTTGAAAGTCCAAAAGGCATAGTCAGGTATTCGTAAAGTCCGTCTGGGGTTATAAAAGCGGTCTTTTCAATGGAACTTTTGGCTATTGGGATCTGGTGAAACCCCGAAGCCATATCTAAAGTAGAAAAGTAATGTCCATCTGCAAGCTGGTCAATTTGATCTGCTATTAGCGGGAGAGGATAATGATCTCTTAAAGTATTAGAATTCAGCTCTCGGAAATCGACGCACATTCTGTCTTCACCGTTCTTTTTCTTTACAAGAATTATAGGACTAGAAAACGGCGATTTACTTTTTCGGATGATTTTATTTCCTAAAAGTTCTTTTACTATAGCTTTAACCTTCTCACGCTCGAATGAACTAAGTCTATAAGGTCTTCTTTCTACATATTTATCTGGATTTTTAAGTCGTATTTCTAACTCACCCGTATTTACTCGAGTTTGAGGAAATCCACGTATGAAGATATGAGCAAATTTGTTTAGTAAAATCTTAAGCTGGTCTAACTCAATATCATTTGTCAAATCAGTAATAATTTTATCAAATTTCAAATAACTTACTTGTAAATTCATCACAGTTGCTTGTTGAGTCAATTTCACTCCCTCCGTGTTAATAGTAACAGTGAAACCATTACTATAAACGAGATCTGTTCCAATGAGAACATCCACGTTTAAATCCTTATCTGGCAAAATATGAAATTTCATCTCCACATTCCAACCATCAATGTTACAGATAGTCTTCAAGGTTTGCACTGAAAGCACTGGCTGTCCTATTCCTTTTAAAAATGTAGCTACGTGTTCACGCTGTCCTGAAACTTTAGCTGAAATAGACTCCTTAATCAGAGAGCAATCCGCTCCACTGTCGAATAAAGCATCAAATGTCTTACTATCAATTATAATTTTTACCATCGTAGTTTTAGCTTTACCGACTATATTTACATTTGATGAGATCATTTTTGCTCTTTTGTAACAAGTTTCATAAAGATGACCAATTCCATGACAGAAAACAGGTTTTAGGTGTACTTTTCCCTGATGTGGAAGGAAGAGAGCTTGATGATGGTAAAGCACTTACAGTATTAGTTCTTACTCTCGTCCAGCAGTCATCACCTGTATGTCCGGGTTTTTTTACAAATCCCACAAAATGAAGTCTTCCTTCCATCAGGTTCACGTCTGATTTCCAATAAACGTGCACGTTTATTAGGTATGCCTGAATATGAAGACGTATTTGGTCGTTTTGGACGAATGGAAGAAGCAACTGAAATAAGTTCTGGAACAGATTTAGCACGTGCATTAATTAACTCAATCCGAAGCCTTTCGTCACTAATTGTTCCTATAACAGCCTCCACTGCGTCTTCATTAGAAAGCTTATCTTTAGTTACTTTGCGCCACAAACACCATGAAGTAGATAGAAACTCAGATATATTTTTTGGATGGATCGTACACGTGCTCTCTGAATTGTAAAACGTCGCGAGAATACCTGTTCTCAGGTTCAAAGGTGAGGATGAGATTTTGTTGCAGTTCGTCCCATGATGACGTTGTTATTATCCATCTATCAGCCCATTGCTTAGCACGTCCTTTCAAAAGACTAGCAACTTTCATCCTTAACTCGTAATCTTCCAAATTATATTTTTCTTTGGCTATGGATACATGGTTACACCAGTCTCTGACGCCTATATCACTATCAGGGTCATATGAAGGTAGGTAGATATCCTGTACTCTAGTTTTTGCCTGTGGTGGTGGGGCCACGAGTCGTTCAGTCATTTGTTGCATCATAATCATCATGTGGGTAAGAAAATCATTTGAAAACTTATCGATTTGTCCCGAGTCATTTCCACGATCCTTTGAATCACATTTTGGGTTAGCGGGCGAAGGTGGCATCTCGGCTTCTGATGTTAGAGTCGACTGGTCTTCTAGATTTACCTGGTTCACTGAGATGTCGTTCGACACCTGCTCAGAGGTTCCGTGACCAATATTCTCGTCGTTAATCATTTTACTCGCTAGTTATAATAAAATACGGTTATATGATTTTACTCAAATTTATTGCTATATTCAACAATCACTTCACTTAAATTAATTACTTCACTTAAATCAACCACTTATTTCTTAAATTACATAAAGTACAGAGCGTACGCGCAGCGTAACGGTCGGAACAAGAATGCCTCACTGTGGACTGTGCCCTTCACTTTTATAGAGCCGATCGTGGAGGGAGTGGAGGGGCACACAGCTGTGCGTGTGCCTGCCGTTGAGTCACTACTTGACAAGCGCGATAGCTATTTTATAGCGCGATTGTATCCTGCGCCGACATCCTGTATGTTGGTATGATAGATTATGTTTTCCTTATTTATTTCTCTAATGTTTTTACCCTCTCGTGTGTCCGGCGCCTGTCGTGTCGCCTCCGTTATTCAATTAGCCTCGCATTATGCATGCGCGCGCGCACATGCTGCTGAATATCAGTAATTGAATACTTTCTAGTAATACTTTTAGATAAAAGCATTTCAATAAATATGCATGGGACTGTGGGAATTATCATTTTATGGTCCTTCGAGCCGGACAGTTCGCGGCCATCGTGCGCCTGCGCACATCGACAGACTTTTGTCTTCAAAACTATTGTTTTTAAATCACTCCTTTTCAATTACAGCGTACGGATTTCTAGCTAAACAGCTATAAAGTTTTAATGTTGCAAATGTTTTGAAATGGGTAAGAATAAATTACTTTCGATTTTTTTTTAATAAATTGCTGTTTTGATTAGCATGTGAATACGCGAACGATAAAGCCCTACATTTATGATCTTAAAACGCAAACTACGGAAACCGCTTTATAAACCTGTAGTCAACACAGAAGTAACACATTTTCAGGCTTTGCTCGCTCCTCTACAGGGTGTAACAAAAGGGGTATGTCAAGCGAAAAGCTATGTAAATAGCCCACTACAGCGAACCTATTTACAAATTTTAGACTCGTAATCACATGTTTATTTTTCAAGATTGCGTGAAAATTCCTGAGATGTTTAAGAATTCTCCATGCTATCTGGAAAAATAAATATGTGATTTCGAGTTTAAAATTTCGTACAAAGGTAGTGGGCTATTTCCATAGCTTTTCGTTTAACATACCCTTTCTGTTACACCTTGTATAATTTCTGAGCTACGGAGCTCCAGGAATCCAGGAGCTAGTTACACTCTTCTGCACAATCTAAGGCCAAACAGACATTGTAAATGTCATCTAGGACTTGACTCCGTAAATGTTTATTTTACACAGGGGCTTACTGCATAGACTTCTTTGTCAGTAAAAAACCTCCATACATACGAGTACACACGATCGTGTTCCCGAAATGGAGTAGCCAGCTTTACAGGATATTACGCAGTGTCTTACAGTCACGATGCGTCTATGCTGCTCTGGGAGTGAAAAAAATTGTATAATACTACAGCTGCTTCTCTTCCCGGGCATTCTGTACAAGTCAGTAGAGGGACAAGAGGGTCTTGGTGTTTTGTAGGCGATGGGCTGACCACCTGTCACTACTAGCCGAACTTCTACATCTCAACTATACCCTCAAAATTGGTCAGAAGTGGCACCATGTGGTTCTATCGGCCCTTGGTGCTCTGCCTACCTCGTAAGGGATAAAGGCGTGATTATATGTATGTTGCAGCCACGATAAGCATGTTGGGGACGAAACGCACGGAGGGAGATGCAGCTAATGTATATTACTGAAGCCCCGCATCAGCACATGCAAAACAAATCACAAATCTACCAGACAGGGTCAAAGAAAAGCCGCATGCATGAAGTTTGCTTGTACTCTTCAGATAATGGCTTATTCTTAAGTAGTTCTAGTTATATAGATACTTATCACATTTATACTTAGTATAAACAATATTCTTTGTGCTCGTAGATATGTAGTTCAGATACGAAGCACATTCAATTGTGAAAACTAATACCTCTGCGCGTAAGTCGTATATCGTATTATATCGATGTATGTACATGTATTAGTCGCTAAGTGCAGTTTGTACTGAATTAAGTGCGATGCTATCAAGTACGGCGGCCAACGCTAGCAATTGTACACATTATACAGTCGTAACAGGCAGAACTACTAACTCCATAATAAATACGGGGAATAGACAAACAATATTGATTGAAAATTTAAAACTAATAAAGAAAAATGTAAGCTAGTAATAAAATATAAGCGATGAACAAAGAAGAATATCCAATAATGTTTACTAAATATGAAAAGATGACAATTTCGACACAATATTTAGTATTAAATACTAAGTGGCCGCGTTGTGCCGGCAGAGTAGAATTCGTACCACCCCATGCTTGCCCGTGGGTATTGTACGAGGCGATTAAGGGTTTCCGGGAGGTGGGCAGCAGCGCCTCTCGTATTGACAACATAGTCCAAAATGCAAACTGCGGTTACCAACCCGCCTGCCCAGCGTGGTGACTATGGCCAAATACCCCCCATGGCAGTCTTGTGGCGTGCCCTGGGAGAGGCTTTCGTCCAGCAGTGGACTGCAATAGGCTGATGATGATGATGATTTAGTATTAAATGATGATGATTATTTGATGTTTGGTATGAGGGAGAAATAAATAAATAAATTGGGCAGGTACGCTTGTCTCCAAGTGATGAAACTTCATACGTTTAGCGACAATATAAAAAGGAGCAAGTACCTCAACAATATATTGATATAAATTTTCAGTCTCTCGACTGGCTAGCTAGAATAAATCTCTATTGCACGTCTATAAAGAATAAAAATACTTCTAAGTACTAGATGGTAAGTAGTAAGAATGTGGTCACCGTGAGCGCTGTATATGTATGAGCAGATGGTTCCGATACTCCGCTCCGTTCGCTTCACTAATCTCTTCCTCGTGCGCACATCGCGACTGAATGACAAAAATCCCTTTGTCCTAAAACAAATGGCGGATTATCCGTGATATTAATTTGAGAAACTGTGACTAATGTGAAGCTTTTTGTCACATGACGCCTACAGACGTCATAGAAACACTCACAGTACAAAGAAAATATTAGAACTTGTTAAATAAGTAGGACATATTAATTTTAATCCGTCATAGAACAGCCTTACCATGTTATGTGGTGCTGGTATAATACATGACATGGATGACATCTAAATAGAGAACATCTTCATCACCGCTCCGGTCAACGAACTAAGCTGTAAGTAAATTATAGTAAGGAAGGTTTTACTTTATTGGTTTTAAGGATTGTCGTCAGCGGGTAAGCCTGTTTTCTATTAAATAAGTTATAATGTTATCACAATCTAAGGACTGTATCTCGTTATATAGATTTTTCTATTTAATTGTCGAATATTCAGTGCTTAGTGTCCCAAGGACAAAGTTAGATAATTCAGTGAAAATCAAAATATAATTGCAATTATTATTAAGCTTTCAAATATGTCTAACGCTAACTGCTAACCAATAAATAACGAATAAAAACTTTTCAGCTCACAGTAGGTAATAAATACGTAGCGAATCCATTAATCTTACTCTAAATAAATTCAAAGCTTTCAAAAGCACATACACATTATATCTACCGTATAAAACCACCGCTATTTAGCTAATAGAAAGCTTAATCTTTTGTATGTCCGCATGCGCCTAATGAGGGCAATCATATTGTTTTATAAACATGCGCAAGAGAGAACGAACGCCGCGAGCGGCCGACAGTCGCGTGCTTTTGTTCTACAAGCTTTTAAAGATGCGTTTATACAACTGATGGTTTCTTTCTTGAGGTTATATAACAGGCATAAAGTAAACTGTGTAGTAACATTAAAATCGTATATACATTTGCTTTGTTTAGAATGGCTGACTGACAGATCAACGCACAACCTAACTTAGAGAGTGTGACGTAGGCAACTAATAACAAAGGATTTCAAAATTTCTACGGGAAAGAAAATTAACTAGTTTTCTAAAGTTTATGCAGATGAAAGCGCAGATATTCACTGGAAGCTTATAGTTTCTTTAACAGTAAATATAACACCACATTTCCTCTTAAAATGATTTTAGACGCAATCTAACTCTGTCTCGGGTTCACAATATCCTATTTTCTAAAATCCCGAAATGGCTAGACGAAGCGTGACTTCCAACATTGGAAAGCTCAGGAACTGTGGCAGAGAGGCTGCGAGTCTCGTGTCTGTGTCAATTGTAGTGTTACCTAGCGCCGATGCCCGTAATGATCGGAAACAAACAGACTAGACAAACATTACCAACTCTACATACAGGGTGTAAGTGACAGCCAGGCAAATACTGAACAAGTACGAGTACCATTGTTGAGGTATACGACAGTGTTTTTATTCGCAATAAATCCATTTTAAATGTGATTATCCAGAATATTTGCTTTCCGCGCTATTGTCTCGATCCTGTGAATTGAATTTATACACACTAAGTGAGTTAAGTGTTACTATGATTATCTGATATCTAATCCAATGTAAGATTCTTTGTTAATATGTTACTTAGTTTTGACTGTGTCGCTGGGAGCTTTCTTGCTATTTCTTCTTACAAGAAATGACACTTCACTGAAATAGTGTAACAGTAATAGTATAATAATAATAATAAGCCCGCAGGGCAGCTTGTGGTGAGCTGTTGGGAGGTAGCGTTCCCACGGACCTGAAGTGCTCCCGGGGGTAGACCTTGTGCCTCATCTCTGGCGCCGGAGTGAGGTCTGACGAGGAACAGTTCCCCCACCTCTGCCTTGCCTTCGCCGGCCGGGTAGAGTGGAGTCGCGAGAGCTATGACAGCTCGAGGGTGGACGTGTCCATCCGTAAGTGGCGAGTTGGTTTCGGTTTAAAGTCCAGGGGCTTAAAGTCCCCTCCACCCTAGCCACTCACCAAATGTTGCCCCCTTTGTCGCTCCGTGCGTGCCGCCGTTTCAGAGGGCCCATTAAATGAGTCGGCGAGTCACCGCCTGCCACCTTTGCAATTTAGAGACTTGGTTGTAATGGTAGGCGTCCGTTAGTCTCTTTTAAATAGCTCGATTATCTAACTCCACCCAACAAGCACCCCCATAGCCCATGACCTTATTTTCCATCGAACGACATAGATCTGCACTCCAATAGTCTTGCACATGCCAGGGACCATCGCCGGGTGTATCATATTGTGCGGTCGGCGATGGTATCTGCCATGTGTATCCCACACCATATTAAACTTCTCTAAAAGGGCCTCTACATATTGGCCACGGCCCGATGCACGACTCTCGAAGGACCGGGACTCTTTAGTCCCGAGAATTTAAACAGAGATACAATAATAATAATAATAATAAGCATTTATTTCAGATAACGAGATCCATATATTGTTAGGTTATTTAGGCGACCTTATCTATTATTAGCTCCACATTGGTGGCTATTAAGCCCCGAATCGCCAACTTATGCCTGACAGGCCGTAACAAATCGCACCTTGGGTGGTGACCGTTAAAGCAAAAGCTTTGCGATTTTTTTATGTTTTTTAAATTCACCTCCTTTTTTGGTAGCGGTTTCATTTTGGGGTGCGAACATAAAAAGTAACATAAAAAGACCATCGACAAACAAGTTGTTAATGCTTTCATGTCGAATAAATGATTTTGAATTTGTGAATCGCTATGCTTATCGGTTATTGAGTGATACATAGCTGTTCCAATAATAATTATTTTTTTAGTTCATGTATTACTTTCAAAACTTGTTTTTAATGCATTATGTGAGGCCTAATTATACAAACCACACTGTTTTACTCCTAATTTTTTTAATAAGTCGAAAAATTAAACATTATTTTCAGTGGTTTTCGCTTAAGAATCATGGTCCGATGTCAGCATATCAATATTTGTCTGGCTGTCACATACACCCTGTATATCTCACGAGTCACCATGAACTTATTACGGAATGTCATTAACATGCTCTTATTAGAGTTAAGTTACCTCACGCCGACTGTTCTTTAACATTGTACTTTATGCCGTAACTGTAAGCTTGTTTTCAAATAGTTTGGTAATTAGAAAACGATTGTGTATTTTAGTTTATACAGAGTTCTAAATATTTTGGCTGCACGTCAAAGTTCACGTCAAGCGGTGATCTTGGTCCATGAATAAAGATGTATATGGATCCCAAACTCCAAATACGTATTTAATTTATAACTATGGCTATATTGTGCTCTGTCTCTCTCTGGGTACCCTAGGTGATATTCAGCTTATAATTGTCATGTACACTATGTTAGACAGAGAAGCCTGGGCCATGTCATTCAATGAATCTATTTCATAATAATCATCTACCTGGCTTACATCCTACCCCAATGTAATTATTCTGGGTTAAGAAACCTTATCACGATTTTTTGTGATCACTATTGTTTTTAATGCTGTGGGAGACCCTGCCTTCCGTCAAAAATAACAATAGTTAACTTTAAATTTTACAACATTACATAAAATAAATTTAACATTCAGGCTCGGAATGAAACCCACGCCCACGTTATACTGGAAACTTATATCGTTTAATATATTGAGTTATCACCGCAATTTTTGGCTTCACATAGGTATCCATACCGTGTTATCCATATACATCTACATTGATCGGTCACCTCGGCCACCTCAGCCGTCTCAGCCGTCCCGTACGTCACTCCATCAGTGCCGGATGGCTGCGGATATGTATTGTGTTTGACAATCATACTCGTACGTTACTACACTATATGTCATGATACAAGGTCGTGTGATTTCTGATATGAAAGTAGACTGCGCTGCGGTTTGCTTGCGATAGCATTAAGAGAGACAATTTTTTTACTCGTATATTTGGGTAGATGTAACTTGATTTCATAAATACTCGTATATTCCTAAATACATATACTGTAACACGAAGGATATACTAACCGTCGCATTTATTACAGCAAGGCTAGATGTAAAACTAGATTTTAACGAAGATATTACGGTACTGTCTCAATTCGATCCCAAAGACCGTATACATCCAGATATTATGGTTATTTATTATTAAGATCAACGTCAGAATATTCATAATAGTGGCCCGCCCTCGCTTCGCTTCGGTACATATCAATACATAGATACAACTTTATATGTAGGTACAGCGGTTTTCGTTTAAATTTGGAACTCCCGTTGGTCCCCTTCCCGTGGGAATTTCGGGAAATCCGTTCTTAGAGCTTCCTTGTAGCCCTAATCCGATTTCAGCTTCGTATAAATAGCTGTTTTCGTAAAAAAATTAAATTCCCGTAACTCCCCTTCCCATAGGAATTTCGGGAAATCCGTTCTTAGTGCTCCCTCGCAGTCCCTAACGAACATACAGGTCCAATTTCAAATTCATATGTATCGCAGTTGTCGTAAAAAAAATGAATTCCCGTTTGTCCCCTTCCCGTGGGAATATCGGGAAATCCGTTTGAATTCCCATTTGTCCCCTTCCCTTGGGAATTTCGGGAAATCCGTTTTTAGTCCTTCCTCGTTGTCCCCAATGAACATATGCCCGATTTCAGCTTCATATGTATAGCGGTTCTCGTAAAAATTATGAATTCCCGTTAGTCCCCTTCCCGTGGGAATTTCGGGAAATCCGTTTTTAGTCCTTCCTCGTTGTCCCCAATGAACATATATGCCCGATTTCAGCTTCATATGTATAGCGGTTTTCGTAAAAAATATTAAATTCCCGTTGGTCGCCTTCCCGTGGGAATATCGGGAAATTCTTATAGCCTATGTTCATCCAGGTCCAATAAGGATTCTAACGTTGAAAGAATTTTTGAAATCGGTCCAGTAGTTTCGGAGCCTATTCATTACAACCAAACAAACAAAGTTTTCCTCTTTATATTATAGTATAGATAAACTATATATGAAATAAAAATGAATTAAGAGCTATGTTGTTGATGCCTTTCAGATCTAAAGATAATATAAGTATTAGAAAATAATTAAATTCATTTATGTCGCCTGTCCTAAATCTGTCAGTGTAAAATAATATCTACAAAATAAATAAAATATTAGATTACATTACATTGACGTTGTTTCAATCAAGAATAATGCAAACAGACCGCGACTTCATTTAATATTTCTAAACAGACAGACAAATTGAACTTTTACAATTAGCATGAAAACGTTATTACACGTCTCGGCGGCGGTATTATAATAATATAATCAGATGGCATCACCAGTGAAATGTAGTCAGTGAGCAGGTGATTGATGATGCGTCAGCAACGCACAGACAATATAAACACTTTCCAAGCAGGTCTTTTTACGCGACTGCGCCAGAGGGATATTATGTAGGAATATTTCTTTGGCACGCTTTAGAGCCCATTGTCGCATTTGAGCTTGATAGGTATCATTCGGTTTGTGAGAGTTACTGGGTCAAAATTTTTACGCAGTCGGGTTTTATTCTTTAAGTAAATGAGGTATAATTTTGCTAATATTATATTTCGAAGGCCGTTGTAAGTTTCTTTGTTCGAGTAAGGAAAGTATAAATAAATGGCACGGTTTGCAGTGGTCGTGGGTTCGATTCCCACTCGGGTGAAGAATTTTTTCCATTTTATTTATTAATAATTTTATAAGTATAAATATATAAAAATTATGTCACCAATTCGCAGATACATACATAGGTCTATACCACATCCCTATACACACTGCTTCACAGACATGATGAGCATAGCGGGGTGAATGGAAAATTTTATATCAGTAACAAGTTACTAGCCTGAAGGAACCTGAAGGAACCTGAAGGAACCTGAAGGAACCTGAGGGACCATAGGTCTTTGAAATGTATTTTTACTTACAGTTTACGAAACAGATACATTACTGCTGTACTCGTCTTGTTCTTGAACAACTAATTAATTCCCTTCGGTTTGCTCACAAACGACTTCATTGCAATAATCGTGTTTGCTGGAGTCTTTGTGGAAAACGTCAGTGATTGACGGACTGACAGAGAAACCATCCGTAAAAGTTTGTAGACTAGGAGGTGCACTCTTGGTTAGTTTTTTGTGACTAGTTAAACGTAAACATCAATACATAGACTACGCAAATGAATCAAATACTCTGTATCTTAAAATTGGTTTAAAGTACAGACTTTATAAACTAGTAGGATAATGATAGTGACTATTTAGAAATTGCAATTGATCACAAGTCACAGACGAAAACAGCCGTACCCTATAGACGAGACGAAGCGCACCACAGCATGTATGTATTGCAATATTGTTAGCAAAAATGCTGTTACCTCTTAGTCTATAAGCGAAACCATCTGTAACACTTGACCAGTCGATATTGATGGAGCTGCGTCGATCCGCGAGGTCAGAGCAAATATCACTCATTTATAACGTTGTGGTATTCAGATATGTGGGTCATTCATCTTGTATCGATTTTTTTAGGTATTACGTTCCTGCCTCTAAGTTTGTTTCATGATAAAACAGCTTCAGATATAATAATTATGAGAATAACATAATTATATGTTATACAGATACATAATCCTTCTATGCTGCTCTGGGAGTGAAAAAAAAGTATAATACTACAGCTGATTCTCTTCCCGGCCATACTGTACAAGTCAGTAAAGGGACAAGAGGGTCTTGGTATTATGTAGGCGATGGGCTGACCACCTATCACTACTATTCGGTTAGTAGTTTATTTCATCGTATATTTCAACTATACTCTCAAAATTGGTCAGTAGTGGCACCATGTGGTTCTATCGGCCCTTAGTGCTCTGTCTACCCCGTAAGGGATAACGGCGTGATGATTATACAATATGTATGAATGTGGGATGGATGCATGGAAGGTTTATCTATGATAGGAGTGCATGCATGGACGTAATGAGCGAGAAGTAATGAGTGCGAGAGAGAGACGGAAGATAGGAATACTAGATATATACAAACTTTTTCAGTGATAGCTCAATGGTTAAGACCAGTCGGATAAGGCGTAGTAGGTTCGATTCCAGTCATGGGCCTACCTACAAGTGTGTCTAGTATTATCACGAGTAACTATATCCAAGGAGGGTTGGCGTCAGGGAGGCAGCCATCCGTAAAACAAACGCCAAATCCTTAGCAATATTCAAGTTCGAATAATATTTCGCACTCCCTTAAACAATGGGATAAGGGTAGGAAGATGATTCTTGTATTCTTTATTGTACACACAAACATAAGATAATATAGTGACTTAACATAGTTACAAAGAAAGTGTACAAAGGCGAGCTTATCTCTTTAAGAGATTTCTTCCAACAAACCCAAGCAAACAAATTTGTTACACAATTATAGAGGGCAAATCATGTGCACCCAAAGAAACATAACATTATAAAACAAAATTTTTAAAATATTAAACACAACAGCAAATGATGCGGTAACAGATCTAAGGGGTCTATCTCTAGAAAAGAGAAACTCAAATCGCTTCCAGAGATACTGGGGGGAAGACTTAAAATTAATTGTCTTAAACACTTGCTTCAGTATATGGGTATTTCTGCGTCGGATTGGGAGCCAATTCAACTATTTTCGAAGATGTGAGACACGGTCGTATTTACGTAAGCCATATATGAAGCGAATACATAGATATTGCAGTCTTTCGAGTTTATTTAGCATTGGCGTCAAGTTAGCAAACATCCGCATAGTCTAAAATTGGAAGAATTAAGGACTGAGTAAGTTTTATTTTAGTTTTAAATGGAAGGAAGTATTGAAGGCGTTTCAGCGAATGGAAGGTCCAATGTACCTTCCTACTTACCTCGTTGATATGTGCCGACCAGGAGAGATTGCTGTCAAAGAGTACTCCTATAAAACTGCACCTTGCGATACACCTGCAGTAAGGTCGCACCACCTCGAGACCACATCTTCACCACGTATACACTGCTGACGACCCCTCAAATACGAATCAAACCATTTCACCGCACCAGGAGATACGTTAAGGGAGGCAAAGATACCGTTTGATAAAGTCTGCTAAAGTCAAGTACGGTCAATACAGTAAGTTGTGTATTGTCCATTGCTGGACGTATATCATCTGTAATCTTTAGCAAGGTAGTAACCGTGCTGTGACCAGGTCTAAAGCCAGACTGAAGCCAGATGATGTATTTATTTATTTAGAGATACTTACAGAACATACATTAAAAGCAACAATAATTACTACACCATCTTTGTCACTGCATACAATAAAAGTTAGTTGCAAAATCAGACATAGGAGCTATTCCATGAAACTCACCCCAGATTGAGGTAACATTGTTACAAAAGTAAAAAAAAGAGCCAATACTTGAACATGCATATTTATGTGCCTACAGCTAACTTCAAAAACACCCATTATAGACACTTCCCCAACACTCCTCGCATAACAGAAATCGAGTCACAAAAAATATCAATATACAAACTTTTGCCGGATAAAACGTATCACTTCGTTTTATCATGAGTATGAGATATATAAATTCGCGCATTTATAATACTAGGGATAGATAAATGCGACAAAGGAAGGTATTATACGAGTGTCTATCTGTGATTGTAATTAAAATGTCGGTCGCATTGAGCTTTTACCACAGATATCATCTTAAAAGCTCGTCTGTCTGTCTGTCCGCCTACCGGAGATTACGTGCGACACATACACTTCGCGAGTGACAAACATACCGACAACGAATGGACTGCTCTGCTTAGATCTACCATTAGGTAAATGGCAGTATGGAAAACAGACAACAGACTTCCAAGCTAAAAAATAATGTTAATTTATAAATACTCGTATATAAATAATTTAATATTATTCTCTGGGCTAGTTACAATTGAATAAATAAATAATAATCTTTCTTGCTTAGAAAGTTTCCGATATCACAAGTACGTATAGGTACCTACATGATAAATCGTCACTTCCACAACGATAGAATATCTTGGCTGTCACAGATAAAAGACAGTAATAATGTTCAGTTTGTAGGGTAATAAGGTAAGAGTATAGGTATAACTCTGTATAAATGTTTTTCGTATAAACATGTCAATCCTTATTTATTGGTTCGCTAATGAAGCGGTTACCCTTCCCATCCGTCCGTCCGTCAAAACTAAACCACGCCACGGACGTGGCAGGCGTAACGGTCACAGAGATTCCAAGTCATGTGTCCAAGCTAGGAGTTAGAGAATCAGACCATCATGAAAGTTTGTGCTCTTTAGGTTTATAGTGAGACTTGTGGAAGTTCGATGTTTAACGATACCCTAACATTCAATATCACTTAAGTATACTGAATTTATCTGATGAGAAAATATATCTGAAGAGGTAACAATTTTTGTTGATTATAAGCAGATTTCAATAACCGATCTAAAGAGATTCTTAGATTAGTTTCGTTATTGCAGCTTCCATTTAATACACAAATTTGCGCACTACATTTCTTCATTGTTAGTCTATGGAATATCTGACTAGGTAATGTTTAGCTTAAACAATGAAAAAACAATAACACGGTGTGTGTTTACAATAGGACATGACTTGACAGTTTTGCTGCATGCTTCCATCCTCCGTGTTAGTAGCCTAACCTGACGTAAAGGCTACGTACATTACACATACGAGTGCATACATTTACATGCACTTACATCACCAACCCAAACCTATCTTATGCGTACAATATAAAATTGAATATCCTTTGGTAACGTAGTAGAGAGGGTAGTTAGATTAAAGATACGCTGTACGGATTAGTGTTCGAAGTTCGTAAGGTGCGCGTGCGCATTCCGGTGATGGATCACCAGCGCTGGGAACATAGAGATACACCGCGTCACTGACTAATGATCTGCATACTCGTACTGTCTGTCTGTACTCGTATATAGGTACACCAGATGCTGTTTGTCTCATGTAAATACTTGCTTAAATAAGTATGCTTGTTTTATTTTCAATTTGATCGAGCAACGTATTTAGGTACACCTTTGAGTGACCACATCGATGATGCAAACATATTCACCACTATATAACTTTGGGTAAATTCAAGCATTTATATGGGAATATTCAGACAAATATTGCTTCGGAGGGAATTTGTCTAATGCGTTAATGCTTTTTCACGAGAAAGTAGCTGAAGAGCTCATCATTATTAATGTAGGTACGGGATATATCCAAGGTACTTACTACCTCCTGTTTCTCCTCTAGAGTAACTTCTTATCATTTTTTATAGTTCATAAAGTTTAAGTGAGGTAAACCTCTAAATGAGCACACTTTTGTAACACCCTATTATTTCAAAAAAATGAGCTTATAACAATCTGTTTGTCGAAAGCGCGCGGAAACACTTGTAATGGCGCACAATTATGTTTTAATTGCGCGTTTGGAGGGAACAGTGCGCAGTGTGGTCGAATCATATCGTAATTAAATACCGTTTAGTGCCGTGGGTACGTTTAGTGGCGCGTGGGCCGGGTCATGAGCGGAAGCAGGGAGATTCGTCAATGTTCGAGAAAAGTCTACGGGATCCTAATATCAATGAAACTATACTAATCTTAGTACATAGGTTTGTTACTTAGGTTAAGCCTTTGAACTAATTTTGATGAAACTTTAGTTCTTTCTCTACCGAGGAGTAGGTATTATTTTTAATCTCCAGAAACTATGTATGATGAATTTATGTGTTGACAAAATATTATATAGGTAATGCGCAAAGGTTCTTTTGATGTAATTACGAGTAGTAGGTACGTTTTATTTAAACGTATCCTAAGTGTATTTAACTTCAAAAGCTTGTATTATGCACCAGCGCGTATCTATCTCGCATGATGCAAGTTCGTTCCAATTATGCGTAATTATGAGGCGCTTTCTCCCGCCGACCTCCGGCTCTGGGAGCAGTGGGACCACAATGGGACCACAGTGGGACCGCTCCTGGGTCCAAAATTATCTACCAGGAAAAAGGAATTCTACATGTAAGCTGCATAAAGAGCTTACATATTAATTTAAATCTATGTTAATGTAGCTTACTGGTTAGTTTTGGCAATGGCCATAATTGGTGCTATCGTCAAGCGTTAATGCGTGTGATTGTAATACAAATTCTGTCTGTTTGTCCCTATGTATGCTTAGATCTTTCAAATTATACAACGGATATTGATGCGGTTTTTGTGCGTGATGGCTATGGGCAAATACCCCCCATGGCAGTCTTGTGGCGTGCCCTGGGGGAGGCCTAGTTACTCTTACTTTGTACTCTGATTAATTAATGTACCTCTGTATTGTATCTGATGTTGCAGTTCTGGCTACCCTATTTCGCGAATAAAACCTTGTATATATGTATGTATATATGTGCCTATTGTACCTATTAATTACAATGTTAGTGTGTAATATCTGCATTTACACACTAACAATTCCTATTACAATGTACCTATATAAACCATCACGTCCGTTAATCGTACGAGTCATACAATGTCGTTCGTACACAGCACAGTCGTGAGTCGTGACAATTAGCGAGTGACCCGCGACCGCGTGACGTCATTAGTGACGTGCTCGGACTCACCCGTAATGGTGGAAACGCATCTAATTCCTCCTGGGCATAGAGGAATAAGATTGTATAGTGTTCTTTTCTTACAATCTCATTCCTCTATGTACTTAGACCATGTAACATCGTTTGGCATCGACATTTTGATAACGCAACACTCCCACCGGTATAATAGCGATGCCATAAAAACAGTCTCATAATATTAAATAGTAATTCACGCTCTGTTGTTTTGACGTGAACGGTACATCCCTAACAATACAATCCCCTTCGCATACGAGTATAAGTGTATTAATGAAATAAAAAGTATAATAAATAATTAAATAACAGATAACTTTATAAGTGTCCGCCCACTCAGATCGAGCACTTGACAGAGACAAAGCGTCGACAGTGCGAGGACCACCGGCGTCACGTCGTCACGGGGCGTGACGTGACGCGTGACGGATGCGGCACGGTGCGTGACGGACTGGAACGACTGTGTTACAATACTACTCATCCCAATTTTCACGCGAAACTTTTTAAATTGTGTTGTTATTGTTTTAATTTGTGGCTTCTGTGTCGCTTCATATTGGATACAATTTTGATAGGTAAAACTTTTAACACTTATTTAGGCCGTCTTAAATTAGTTATTGGAAATATTAATTTCAATCGTTTTAGAAAATACAAAAAAAAACTAAAAAAGAAACTAAATATATAGTTTATTGGTATTTTATTATTTACTTCTATTTATCTTTATATTACTTTATTTATCTTTATAGTAAGCGAACCGATATGGTATAATTGCATGAAATGTAATTTTAGGTCGGTTTTAGGTATTAAAAAGTAGCTTATATGTCAAGAAAACATAGAATTGTCATCTCAAAACCAAGTACACTCAAGGCAAGGAATACGAGAATTAGTGGCAGCGTTAATAGATAACTATGACTAATCTATACAAATGTGGTAGACATTAGAACAACAGCCGTGAAGTTAAGAAGTGGAAATTGATTGTGGAGACAAGATAAGTCTTAATTACATGTAGTTAACTATAGAGCGGACAAATTGATGAAACATTTGCCTCCTGTGCCACTCATGGCGTGAGAAATGACGAAAACTTGTATATTTTCATGTAAAATAGACATTTTTCCGAATGAAGGGACACGAATAGCTAAGCCTTTTTCCTTTGCTGGATGTATTCAAATTAAAACCAGCCGCATGAATCAAGCTTATGTTACAAAATGATCAATTAAGAAAGCCATGAACTTGGGTTTTACAATTTTTTGATCGGATTTAAGTTGACAGCGAAGCAAATTGTTCGGCACAATGTAACTACGAGCTTGAAATAAAGAAGCGCTGAAACAAGACAAGTAGCCAGAGCTTTATCGAGGTCTATTGTTCCAGCTCAAACTCAATTAAGGAGCTCGTTGTAATTGCCTAGATATCGGTATCGGGCATCGCGTAGCAAATTGAGCGCGAAATTGATTGCAATCGCTCTTGGGGACAATGGCGACCAATCACAACCCCCCTCGCTGCGGCGCAGCAATGCGATTGGTCGCCACGCGCCACAGCACACAATACTGTAACTGAAATTCGATATTTGAATATGGCGACCATTTTGAATTCCACATTCGTTGGGGTCTGCTGGACCATCTATTGGCCGCCATTGTTAATTTTCAGGGTTCACCTGTAAGAAAAGTGCACCTTTCGACACGGTAGGAGTTAAACTTTAAGGTTTATTTTATTTCTACCGCGAAAGCAAATGGCGGGTAGGTAAAAAACAACTTTATACCGTAAATTCCTTGAGTAATCAAATTTTTCTCATCACATTGAGAGGTCTTCGTAATGGATATTTTATAGTATTTGGTAGATTAGTGAACAATGTGCTACCGGGGACGGGCGAGGCGGAATCAATGGTCAATTATCTCCCGCGGCCATTACGGGAGGCTGGGGGGAGGCAGGGGGAAGGGAGTTCGGGCCACCCGGGAGCGATAACGCGACAACATAATTGCATTTATCGGTGGATTGAGGCAGGATTTCGGAGAGCCTATTGGTAGCCAGAGGTCATTTTATAAAGGCTCTAAAACAGTGTAGACTGAATGTATGACTACCCAAATGCGTCAGAAAGAGGGTTATGTTTTTCGAGTGTATATTTGTATGTATATTTCTGGACACGCTCTAGAGTCTAAAATGCTTATCGCATTTGAGCTTGACAGGTAGGTATCATTAGATTCGTTTTAGTCGTGTGACACTGGGTATATCATGTTTTTTACGCAGTCGGGTTTAAGGTAAAGAAGGTTATATGACTTCGTTGTTTCAGTTTTAAAGCCCATAAGTATTTAACTTAAAACTGCGCAAAAGTTGGTTAAAAAATTAAGCTTGACTAAGGAACTTACATACATAATGATAATTTTCATATTAAGTAATTAAATTTTTACCTATGTGTGAATTGTAAAAATTTAAAACGAGTTTTAAACAGATAATTCCAGGAACTAAACATGAAGTAGACCCATGATTCCGGGAACCACTCATACAACTACATACGAAGAAACATTAATAATATCTCCGTTTTTAGTAATTTACATAAAGTTTCCCGTTTATCAAGTGCAGCGGTATACAGTGTTCAATTATCATCATTTAGCCCTCCCGGCAGCTGCGTCGGACTCTAAAACAACAAAAAATAAGTTTATCCCGATTCGTAAAGCTAGTACAAGCAGGAGCTGTGACAATCAAGACCTGCGTATGCGACGACGGTAACACGGTGTCAAAATGTTTTGGCCTGATATCTTGCTCGAACAGTGTGACTGACAAAACCAAACTTAATAATACTTAATTAATTTAATTTTAAAAATACCAAATTAATAATTAATTTGTGAAACTAAATAATACTGCTGAATTAATTTAATTTAATGTGTACTCATACTAAAACCCTTAATTGTTCTTGTTTCATACGTGATAACTAATAAACGGCGTTGAAAACATTGAAAATTATATATTGATTTATTTATTTACCAAAATTTATTTAAAAACAAACATCGATATTCACCATTCAAGGTTTACAGTTTTGCAACTATTTGGCCTTAAAGGCATGTTTAGGGGACCGCTAATAAAGGATTTAATTCTAACGAGAACGTAAAAACGCATTAGGACGACCAGTGACGTGTTTATAGGTAGACGCGCGGTTTCATAATGAAATCTTTATAAAAGGTGGCACCAGTAAATCTATGTAAACGTAATAACTGCATTAGATTAGATTTTTAAACTTGAATCTTATGTAGTTACCATAAGACTCGACTTTGCTTGTATCAATTTATGACAATAGATGCCCAGCCATACAATTGAGCAGCTATTTGTCGTGTCATTTTTGAGCGCTGTCACTGAATCTAGTTATAATTCATCTAAGAGGACGACTCTAGATGTATCTACTCCATTTTCCGGACGCTCCCGAGGTGACGATGACGCAGCCATCCTCTGTCAAACATCCTTAACACATCGTACAAGCCAATACCTTCTTTATATACCACAAATTAAAGACCAAGTCACGGGACCAGTATCGATGTCACAGCATGTAGGTAAGTAAGCGTGAAGGAGTAATTCCCGACGCACCGTGGAGCTGCCAAGTCATGCGATTGAATTTGTTACGTGCTCTGTGCTCGGAGACTGGACCATTGGATTTCTATTAATATAATTAGATTTAAATTAATTTGAATTATGAAATTGGATGAATTGGTGTGGTACATGAGATTGGTCCCGGTCTGTGGGTTTTGATGACCAAGGCGACCAATCTCTATGGAGATTAGCCAGGTACGCAGGAGATATTATAGTGCACAAGTGTGTGCGCAAACACAGATGCACTCTTTATTCCGTTACTCTCATTAGTCCGATGGGACGGAAAGCCGACACGACCGGAGAGAGATCAGGCGCAGGACCAATGGTTTTACGTACTTTCCGAGGCACGAGCTAAGTGACAATTGTCACTTTATCATATACTCGTATTGGTAGGTAAATGCATATTTTTGTGTAGAAGTAGAAAGCTTATGCATATTAACATAGCTGTGTTCCCAAAGGAGATCCTTAGCAGCCACGCATAGCACAGCGGTGTCAATAAAGCCAATTCCAAAATTGCGGAGGATGTTTATCGTAATAAAATCTTGAAAAATATTCTCATATTTTGTGGCTAGTTTCTAAATAGTGGGCTATTTCCTTATTATTTAGTTTAATACACCCTTCTATAATAAAATTATAAATTTAGCTCAACTTGGCGAGACACATCCATGCCCTCAAATAAACCAGCACTTTATAACCCAAGTTCATATAAAAATGCTCCACTTATATTAATAGCGGCGTTTACGGGGAACCAGAGAAAGTAGGTAATTAAATGTCACATAAAGAGGTCGTTTGTTTTTAAATAGATGCACTCGTAACTTTCTATACCTTTACTTTACTTTACGATGGTGCATCGAATGCGACTTGGTATAACAATTTTAGCATGTTTAAAAAACTGACAGTTTTTCTACTTGACAACGACACATGACTAATTTATAGTCTGCGTAAATTTTAAAATTCCCATTATTTCTCGTTCCCGTGGGAATTTCAATAAATCTATTCTTAATAGATGTCTACGTCATACAGATAATACACCTTCTAAGTTTCAGATATCTAAGATCACCGGTTTAGGCTGATCCATCAATCAAAGATTCAAGACAAAACATTTTATTTATGTAAATGAAGCTATTGTACTTTTCATTTGTTTTGAATTACTCGCGTAGACGTTTTACATCAAAATATTATATCATCTATGTTGGCAGTTTTCATAACCTATGTCTTTGCTAAAAATGCAAAATGGTGACTGGCCTTTTTTACAGTAAAACATTAACGTGGATTTTAAAGGAAACAATTTCATAATTTTTGAAGCAATAGCTTTTAATGTTGTTTCTCTTTACAGGTTAGTGATTAATAATTAATAAATGACTTAGTACATAAGTGTATAAATCTTTGATAAAAATAACTTGTGTAAAATGGTTGTAAAATTCATAAAATAAATTTCTCTTTTCAGAGCCACAACTAAACTTTTTGTTTCAATAAATTACATTATTACATATGTACCTATATTTATAGATGACGCAGTTGATAGTCCTGCCTAAACAAGCAGGGTTTAAATCTATGTAGCTACATTGATAACCCTGAAATTTATTTCCACAAACTTCGAAACACATTACCTAGTCTCAACCTTTACGCCGCAATAATTAAGGTGCGCGCACACTGCGCTATAAATCGCGTCGCATCGCGGACTATCGCGACATCTCGCGACCTTTATCGAGTCACTTCATACAGCAATCGTGCTTCGATCTCAGGAGATTACGGCGCCGCAGCCAAATCATACAGATTGATAAAACAATGAATAACTACATCACGCCAATAGCTAGAGTAATGATATTGATTTATCTTTTTGAAAATATGTATATAGATTAAATTTGTACATAGTATTATTATATTGATCTGGTTTTAACAGTACACTAGGCATTATCTATAAGTCAATAGTTATATTTTAAGATAATATAATACAAAGATATTGTAGCACAAAGATAGGTACAAAGATATTGTAGTTACATCCAAATTGTAATTCCAAACTCATTGTATGTTTTTTTTTATATGTAGTATTCAATTATTATAAAATGCTGTACAAAAATCTCTATTCGAAATTTTATAATTAATGGTCGAAAAGTCTATTTGAAGAATAAAGTTGATCCTGTCTTAACCTTGAACAAGTTTTAGAACTACCTACCTATTAAAAGATATTCCTTTAATCGGTCAAAGTTACAACGAAAACAATAACAAAATGTACCAATGTTAGCTAAACTTCGTACACATTATGTATTAAAAATATTTAATATTAGTTAAATATAACACTCAAATTAAACAGTTGTCTCTACGATGACACATGCTATTAATTTTAAAGCAATACATAACAACAGCAACATTAAAAACATAATCATCATGACACGAAGTAACACGTGTACGTCATTAAAAAAACTGACCCCATTTAGATCAGTTTAATCATCTATTTGTCTTGCACCCCTGTGACCGGACAATACACCCCTCGGTGGGGGTTGTGCGTCAGGGGTGACAACATGCTAGGCTAGGCTAGTAAAACTAGCAAGCAAACTTATTTTTCAGCACAATTATATCTGATTTGAATTTGATTTCATTATGTGATAGCTGATTGAAGTAAAGCCTAAAGCGAATATGGATTCAATTACATTACATATTGTAGCTATCTACCCTCACCTTTGTATTACAGCATTAGTTCACATAGCAAAAATAAAGTTATTTAATTTTTTTAAATCTCGCTCTAATTGGGTTTTTTAAAAAGGTTTTGTATTTACCGCAAAAAACCGCTCTCCGCACCATGTTCATTGACAATAAAAATAAATACTTTATTTAGATTTATTTTCCGATAACACTTCTTTTTTAAATCTTATTTTGAAGATGGAAGCAATCCTAAAACAGTATAATAGTGGACAAAATACAGTCCATCATTCCCCTGTCTCCCGGTCCCCTGCACCGCGGGACTAATTGCTGGCATCAGGTTTTATTCACAGATTATTCATACGTATTGTTCTTCACTGCACTTGTTCTACATCCATATTAGAGCATTAAATAAACAAAAATGGGGCTTAAAGTTTGATAATGAATGTATTTCGAGGGGCGAAATTGTATCATTTTACTTATGGCCAATTGCCATGGTAGATTGAGATCAATGGTTATTTCGGGCCAATTTTTCCGATAGCCGGATAGCCTATTTAAGGGATTATGTTAAATTTTATTATTTATATAGAATTTGTGAAACAAAAATTAACAGCGAAGATCTCATCGATTTCTTGGTTATTTTTCTGTGTAAAATAATATTCCTTAAAATTATATAACATACACTGATAGGCAAATGAGGACACTTTTAACAGACCGTGTGAACCTAGTCTAAATAACTTTACTTGGCATTTTATCCTAGTAAGATCCCAGGAAGCCGGCATAGAACCCCGATAGCTGTCAATTAACCCGGCCCGAGCAGCACTGTGCCATCCATCAACCTGATGCTAATTACGATACGAACGAACATATCTGCATGATGCAAAAACATATACTATACAAGTTAGATGGAAATCCGTCGATAGATATCTACATCTAGTATGCAAAAGTTTAATGCAGATGTAGCTATACATCTTGTCTTGCATTACATACATACATAGCTATGTCCTCAAAATGAGGTAGCCATGATGTACATAGTTCTGATTTAGCATAGCAGGTGTATAAGATCATGACGTTTGCATACTTATCGCCTGGAAGAACTTCTGAGTTCTTTAGTCAACTCTTACAAGAAGCTGAAGAAGATGCACCTGATGTATTCTTGAAGCCCCACATTAGAATAGGAAGATTGGTAACATTATTATTTTTTATCTATCTTACATTCGTTTCTACTACTCGTTACAAATAGCATGAGGATATTGTACAGTAGCTTTTGTGTTAAAATATAAAGAAGAAGAACTTTTATATAATAAAATGCTGTTATGTAGCAACGTTTAAGTAAGTACACTCTCCGTAGGCAGATATTTATAGGAAGCTGTAACTTGATATTTATATACTTGTGCTATCACTCTTGAAATGACCGTCAAAGGTCAATAAGATATTTATCTATAGCTGTATATCAGTTGCTGATAATTTTTTAACGACCCAGGCTTAATAGGTAATGCTAATACATATACGAGTATATACATACATATATATAAACATGGCTGTGTTCCTAAGAATGGGGTAGCCAGAAGTGCAGGATCGCGGAGAAGATCTTACATCCACGTTTAGAACAACGGTGTCAGATGACTAATATCAGTGACAAGTTGCTAGCTCAGTGTCTGAGAGAACGACCCTAAATTCCGTCGTCAACTCTTACGACATGCACGGAAGGAGATGCAGCTGATGTATTCTAGTGTAGGTGGGGCTTCATTGGAACATCAGCACAGGAAAAGCGGATATTACAGATTTATTGAAACTGAAAAATATAAAGTTATTCCAAGAATTTTTGCCTCATACAAAACATTATCTAAGAGTGAATCACACAGTTATCGCGTCATTTCCACCAAATTGTTTTATTGTCTATGATTTCTGCTGGGGCGCTATCGTGAACAATAAGAGACTCATGGAAACACCGTGAAAGCCATATGTCGCTCTACACTGATGTACAATAGGAACAATCTTGCAAGCTTATGTGCATTTAAATTCCTACTTGACGTTAATAAAAAAGCAATGCAATAACTTAATACTTCCATCAATGTCATCTTAAAATGATTAACGATAAAAACACTAATCGAGAAAAGTTGAGAAAAGATTATGCGAGTCGACCATTATCGTATCGAGGACCACACACGTGATTCATTGCTAATATTGGCCACATATCACGATGTACAGCCGTGTGAACGTTTCTAATACATCGGAGACAGCCGTGTCCGGTTCGTTTAATTGCCTGATACATGCACGTGCATCCATGCAAGCAAACCGTGCAAATACGAGTAGTAAGAGAGACGAATACGGTTGCATATGCAACTTGCAATGCATAACTTTAATGGTAATCATTATGGTATTCATATGACATTACGTTTCGGCGGAAAAGCTGGAAGAGTGCAGGTTTATTTTTATTGTAAAATCTAAATTTATTTCTAAATGGCTTTGTCTGTAAAGTAATGTTTTCTGGCAGATAAGTTATGTTTGATTGTAGTGCATATTAGTGGTTTTATATCCAGACCTTAAATACTCTAAAATCCTAAAGAAATGCATTTCGAAAGCCCAGAGAATATGTAATAATAAATATCTACAAAATAGCAATAACATATGCAAAGCCTCATGGCATCTCATAAAAACCGAGTCGGGAAACATACATACGGAAACTGAATTATCTAATATAAAGTATAAAGACAAACTAATAAACGATCCAAAAGAATAGCTCAGGCATTCAACGATTACTACACAAATCTGACAAAAATAAATGTAATACAAATATAAATAAAAGACAAAAAGCTATATCTCGAATTAATCAAAATTCACACACAATATATCTTGAACCAGTACTTACAAAAGAAATAATAACAATAATACAATCATTAAAAAACTCTAATGCATGTGGACATGACGAAGTTTTGACAAAAATTCTGAAATTCTGTAAAGATGTAATAGCTTACGTATTGGCTCACCTTATAAATCTCTCTTTTGAATCGGGGATTTATCCTGATATACTAAAGGTCGCTATAGTAAAACCTATATATAAAAAAAATGACAAAACTGACATAGGAAATTACCGACCTATAACTTTGGTTTCAGTGATATCCAAAGTATTCGAAAAAGCAATGCAGAAGAGACTAATGAGTTTTTGTAAAAAATATAATATTATAACAAAGCAACAATATGGCTTTCAAAGCGGAAAATCAACAATACACGCATGCTTTGACTTGGTCCATAAAGTAACTGTTGGCTTAGACAGAAAGCAACATACCACAGTATTGTTTCTTGACATGTCAAAGGCATTTGACTATGTAGATCATGACCTCTTACTTATTAAATTAGAAAAATACGGTATAAGGGGTCCCGCGTTGTTTTGGCTTAGGTCATATCTACTCAACAGACACCAATGTGTGGAAATTGAAAGGGTTAGTGAGGACAAAGTTGTAACACCTTTTCGGTCCAATTATGAAATAAACAAAACCGGTGTCCCCCAGGGAAGCGTCTTGGGTCCAATTCTATTTCTGCTCTATATAAATGACTTACCGAAATTTACTGACCACCAATGTGTGATGTTTGCTGATGACATTTCAATAATAATTAATTCTAACTATAGTTTTGACATTTAACATGCTATGAAAATGACATAAATATACTATTATAAATGTATTGAATATTTGGACATGAATAATTTAAATGTAAACATATCAAAACTAAATACGTATGCTTTAATGTGAGGGGACGTAAGGAAATTTATCTGAACCTACATTATAACGGAACTACATTGAATGTGAGAACATATAACATTTTTAGGAATAAAACTTAACCAAAGCTTAAACTTTAAAAGTCATGTAGATAGAGTTTGCAGCAAAATTAATAGATTTTTTTACGTCCTTCGTCAATTGACTAATAAAACATCAATAAATGTAACTTTGAGCGCGTATTACGGTTATGGTGGCATCAACCATTAACTAGTGGGCTTTTGATATGGGGAAATGCTCGAAGTGGAAACGAGTATTTATTGCTCAAAAAAAGTGTATTCGAGCTATTTGCTGGTTGTGAGTGGCGGCCTTTCGGTATTCCGTCGCACTCCCTACTATTTCTCTCTTGCAGTATCTAAATGCTTCTAAATGTAATCGGTTCTGAATATGTACTCGGAGTTACCTTAGTCTTGAAGGGAAAAAAAAAAAAAAGACGCTATTGAGTTACTGTCCAAGACGACTATATAAAAGCTGTTACTCTCATTTACAATATATAATAAATAT